>CM065593.1:331972181-333264084 GCA_033119425.1 Bufotes viridis | reverse complement strand
GGTTTACAGGACGTTTCGGCTAGTTCAGCCTTCCTCAACCATATTTTTCATATGTGCAGTGCACACATTATACAGGAAACTTGATATCCCTTTTGTATCTTGACCTGAGAGTAGTCTAGTTGTATATTGTATGGTAGTTTGGCAACTATTGGGTTTACTCCATGAACAGTGTCCAGGTAACGGAGGCCAGGTAGGTCAGTGTCTGCTTTGGCCAGCTTGAATTCTAGGAGTAGATCACTGAGCTCCTGGAATTTCTCATTCTCTTCACCAGATATTTTTTGGGAAACTTTTAAGCCGTTTAAATGAGATAACATTTCCTGCAGTTGAGCGATTCTTGATGCTATTTTGGACTTAGTTTCACATATTAAGTTTTTACATTAAAAATTAAGGCGTTTGAAGCTAAGCAATTTTTCTAGAGAATCTTGGGTATTAAGGCTTTCTAACAGATTAACCCCTTCTACCCTGGGCCAGTTTTCATCTTAGTTCCCAGGCCATTTTTTGAAAATAGCTCTGAAACACTTTTACTTATCCAAGCCATTCTGAGATTGTTTTCTCGTGACACATTGTACTTCATGATAGTCATAAATTTAAATCAATATGTTTCATCTTTATTTGTGAAAAACTCCCAAATTTACCAAAAATTTAGAAAAATTCCCAAATTTTCAAGTTTCTATTTCTCTACTTTTATAATAGATAGTGATACTGCATATAATACTTTACATTTCCCATAGGTCTACTGCATGTTTGGATCATTTTGAAAATGACATTTTATTTTTTGGGGACGTTACAAGGCTTAGAAGTTTAGCAGCAAATCTTGAAATTTTTCTGAAAATTTCCAAAACCCACTTTTTAAGGACCAGTTCAGGTCTGAAGTCACTTTGTGGGGTTTACATAATAGAAACCACCCAAAAATGACCCCATTCTAGAAACTACACCCCTCAAGGTATTCAAAACTGATTTTACAAACTTTGTTAACCCTTTAGGTGTTCCACAAGAATTAATGGAAATTGGAAATTAGATTTCAGAATTTCACTTTTTTTGGCAGATTTTATAACTTAATCCATTTTTCCCAGTAGCAAAGCAAGGGTTAACAGCCAAATACAACTCAATATTTATTGCCCTGATTCTGCGGTTTACAGAAACACCCCATATGTGGTCGTAAACTGCTGTACGGACAAACGGTAGGGCGCAGAAGGAAAGGAACGCCATATGGTTTTTGGAAGGCAGATTTAGCTGAAATGGTTTTTAGATGCCATGTCCCATTTGAAGCCCCCCTGATGCACCACTACAGTAGAAACTCAAAAAAGTGACCCCATTTTGGAAACGACGGGATAAGGTGCCAGTTTTATTGGTACTATTTTGAGGTACATATGATTTAAGGTAACAAAAAAATGGATGTTTTGGCACCGTTTTTTTTTTTTTTACAACATTCATCTGACAGGGTAGATCGTGTTCATGTGCTATTTTTATAGAGCAGGTTGTTACAGATGCAATTATATCAAATATGTCTACTTTCTATGTTTGTTTGTCTCATAATAAAGCATTTTTATATGTGTTATAAGCATTCTAATATGTGTGTTTTTTTCCTCTGTTTTTTTATTATACAATAAGGATAAAGGGGCATTTTTTTCTTTTATTACTTAAAAACTTTATTAATTTTATTAAAAACACTTTTTTTACTTTTTTTTCTTTACTTTATTTCTTACGTTCACTTCTGGGTGTCTGATCCACTCTGCAATGCATTACAATACATCTGTATTGTAATGCATTGCCTGTTAGTGTATTACACTGAGTCATACACTTAACAGGTTGCCTAGGAGACGGGCCTGAGGCTGGATCTCCTAGGCATCCGTAGAAGGCAGGTCCCGATGCCGTGCAAGGCATTGGGCAGCCTCTGCACGGCAACGAGCTGCCTTCTGACACATCGGGTCCCCATCACAGTAGCGCGGGGACTAGATGCTTTGTAAGGAGCAAAGAGGCTGCGGCGCTCACTGGAACATCGCGGTCTCCTCTAACAGCTGATTGGCGGGGGTGCCAGGAGTCAGACCCCCACCATCTCATAACTCTCTGAGTACAGATGTCATAGATGTTTCCTGCAGTCCTATGTAACACCCCACATAACACAGTGAATTATTGTGTTATGTGGGGTGTTACCTAGGACTGCAGGGAACATGTACATTATCTGCACACA
The DNA here is from genome assembly GCA_033119425.1 of Bufotes viridis. Lineage (NCBI taxonomy): Eukaryota > Metazoa > Chordata > Amphibia > Anura > Bufonidae > Bufotes > Bufotes viridis. Next base: position 333,261,893 of record CM065593.1, on the reverse strand, counting down.
GAAAGTTATCACTGTTATCTGGGCTGTTACATAGGACTGCAGGTGAAAAGTTTAAATTTGAGGTGCCAAATTTAAAATACATATGATTATGATAAAGACTTGGAGGAGAAGATGAGACGCAGGTCACAGCAGTGAGGATACAGCACCACATACCTCTTACATCCAGGGACTTCTCCTGTCATGTAGCTCTTCTCTTTCCTCTTCTCCTCCGTTTGACCCAGACCGCCATGACTAATTCCTCCCGCCGCATCTCGTCCCTACAGAGTTTGTTACACAGACACGTTAGATTTCTCATAATTGGGGTGATTTATCAAACTGGTGTAAATTAGAACTGGCTTAGTTGCCTATAGCAACCAATCAGATTCCACCTTTCATTTTCCAGAGGAGCTGTCAAAAATGAAAGGTGGAACCTGTTTCTATGGACAACTAAGCCAGTTCTACTACAACAGTTTGATAAATGACCCCAAAGATCCCTATAGTGTCTACAGCAGTTATAATGTCCCATAGAGTGCCCCAGTAATACTAACATCCTATATTGTGCTCCAGGTAACAATACCTGTATAGTGTCCCCCAATACCCCACACTACCCCCATATAGTATTTTCCCTTCACACTGCCCCCATACAGTAATTTCCCCACACTGCCCCCATACAGTAATTTCCCCCACACTGTCCCCATATAGTAATTTCCCCACACTGCCATCTATTAATTAATTTGCCCCCACACTGTCATCCATTAATTAATTTGCCCCCACACTGCCATCTATTAATTAATTTGCCCCCACACTGTCATCTATTAATTAATTTGCCCCCACACTGTCATCCATTAATTTGCCCCCACACTGTCATCCATTAATTTGCCCCCACAACTGCCATTCATTAATTTGCCCCCACAACTGCCATCCATTAATTTTCCCCCACAACTGCCATTCATTAATTTGCCCCCACAACTGCCATCCATTATTTTGCCCCCACAACTGCCATCCATTAATTAATTTTCCCCACACTGCCATCCATTAATTAGTTTGCCCCCACAACTACCATTCATTAATTTGCCCCCACACTGCCATCCATTAATTTTCCCCCACAACTACCATTCATTAATTTACCCCCACACTGCCATCCATTAATTTTCCCCCACAACTACCATTCATTAATTTGCCCCCACACTGCCATCCATTAATTTTCCCCCACAACTGCCATTCATTAATTTTCCCCCACAACTGCCATCCATTAATTTTCCCCCACAACTGCCATTCATTAATTTGCCCCCACAACTGCCATCCATTATTTTGCCCCCACAACTGCCATCCATTAATTAATTTTCCCCCACACTGCCATCCATTAATTAGTTTGCCCCCACAACTACCATTCATTAATTTGCCCCCACACTGCCATCCATTAATTTTCCCCACAACTGCCATTCATTAATTTGCCCCCACAACTGCCATCCATTATTTTGCCCCCACAACTGCCATCCATTATTTTGCCCCCACAACTGGCTGCCATCCATTATTTTGCCCCCACAACTGTCATCCATTAACTAATGTGCCCCCATGGAAACATGCCCCACTGTCCCTTAATATCTCCCCCAAGTTAGCACACACACACAAAAAATAAAAAGCTAATACTTACCTGTATGCTGAATGGTGTGGCAGGCGCGCGTACATCAGAGCGTGCGTGCGCCACTATACAGGCGCACGATGATGTCATCACGCGCGCCGCGCGATGATGTCATCGCGCACGCCGGGCTTATACCACCACATAGGCCTCAGGCCTACTAGGCCTGAAGCCTATGGCGGTGATAGGCAGCGGGGCAGGGAACTATACGCTCCCGTGCCCCGCCGCAGTATGTGGGCGCTCGGGTCGGCATTGGGCCCCCCAGTGATGCCGGGCCCGGGGCTGCCGACCCGAACGCCCCTATGTTAATCCGCCACTGGTTATAGATGCCGGGAAGAATTAGGATAGATGCCTTACGTCTGGTGGCATTAGAGGCAGAGCTTGTTAAGAGCTCATTTGCATCCCTTTCTTCCCAGAATTCCAGACTCATGTATGGCCTATAAGTCTTCTCACACCGACTAAGGCAGTCTCTCCCCAAGGTGAGATAGTACCTCCCAAATGAATAAATATGGCCATGCATTCTGCCCCATTAACGCATAATTTTTGGACAAGCCACTGTTTCTTCAGACTTTAAAGCATGTATATAAACAGGGGCAAGGATCTGGCCCCGTTAAGCCATAATTTGTGGATGCTTGGTCCTAACAAGCCACTCTTTTTCCCATAACACTGTGTGTTTAAACACCATCAGACCCCAATAAGGGACAATTTTTTTGAAGGTTGCTAATATCAAAAAGCATAAAACATGCGATGCAGTAGTGTCTTTAAAACACGAGTGACATTTATCATTTTTGTGTCATTTTTAAGTCTGTCTTTGCTTTGTGTGCCAGTGCCAAATTTATGTAATATCATGCCTTAATAATATATTTGGCATTTGGAGTGCAATGTGGTTTACACCTATATGTGTAAAAGTACACCAGGAGGTTGCCTGATGTAGGTTGCAACATTTTTCTGACTTTTGCAAAATTTGCACATATTAAATGTGCCATAATCCAGGTCTGATCTCGCTTTTAGATCATAAACTATTTGAAAAATGGCTAGGAACACATAATGTCTTACAACTTGACCAAATATTAAGAAAATAACACAATCAGCATGACGTGCACATTTTTAAAACAGACAAATCTGATTTGATGAATGTCCCCCACTGTTTGTTAACACCGTCAACCATGTGTTTACCTACAGCTATATGTCGGATATAAAAGATCTAAATCCTTGGTGACCTCACAGTGTCATATACCAATTTTCAAGCCAATTGGAGCACAATTGATTTGTGTTAAATCTACTCAGACACAAATCACATTTGTCTTAAAAATTTCAACAAATGGGACACAAAACAAAGCTATATTCTCTCCACTAAACCAGGGATCGGCAATTTTCCTACGGTGTCCGATTTAAATAAATAAATAAATCAAAGCTGAAGTGCTCAGTGTACTGTGCAATAGAGGAAAGTCATATAATACTAACTGTATGTGACATAAACCAAATAATCGCTTATACTTACCATTCAGTATGAGTCTTGATCCTGGCTTTTTTTTAGATAGATGATCATGCTGTGAGTCGTATGAAGTGACTTTTACTGCAGACCACTGTGAGGCTTGTGTCCAGCTCAGACTCTTTTGCAAGGGGAAGAGTATGGCATTCATATGGGAGATCTGCTCAGGTACATTGACACAATGATTGACAGCATTGCAAATGCAATTTTCTTCAGTCAAATTTTCTGTGGAAGTTTCAAGTGACGTGTGCAGCATGTCACTGCTGCTCTGAATCCACCTAAGGGACCGATATATGGGGGACCGCCCTTTCCCACTATACATTTACTGACATTGGCGGAAGAGGGCTGCCCTTCCTTTTCATTGTCAGTAAATGCATCATTGAAGGGAAGTCCGCTGTATATTGGTGTCCCATACACTGGTCACCCCCCACAGTAATAACAATCAGAGCTCACTCCCCATGCACCAATCAGATCCATATCTACAACCCCCCCCCCCCCCTTCCCATTCAGAGTAATTGCATTTAGGCTTGCCATCCCCAGTCCCATAGTATTAAGAAGATTGCTCCCTCCTTCCAACTGCCTGCCCCCAAGCCCATTACATACTTTTCTTAATTTGTATACAGCAGACGATAAGAAGATGACAATCAGCAGAGAAGCATTGGTACTCAGGCAGCCAGCCAGTGAGGTTGCAGTACCCCAGAGGAAAGGAGTACCTGTCATTGTTTGGTAATGTACCGTACTATAATGTTATGTTATACACTGCTATGTAATGTGACAAACCCAGTATGCTTAAAGGGGTTATCCAAGTTATATTTATTGATGACCTATCCTCAGGATAGGTCATCAATATCAGATCGGCGGGGGTCCGACACCCGGCACCCCCGCCGATCAGCTGTTTGAAGAGAAGGCGAGCGCCGTGCCAGCGCTGCCTCCTCGTCATTGTTTACATGCTGGCCATTGCATCTGCAGCGGTGAGCAGGTGTAATTACACCCAAGCCGTTCCATTCATTTCAATGGGACGGCTCGTTTCTATACAAGTGTATACTACATAACATTATTGATGACCTATCCTGAGGATAGGTCATCAATAAATATAACTTGGATAACCCCTTTAAGCATGAGACAGGCATGCTTGACAACTGGCATGCTTCTTGCCATTCACATTCATACAATAAATGCTGACACTTAGGCTACATGCACACGACCGTTGCCTGCCTCCGCGTCCGCTCCTCCTTGAAATTTTGCGTGCGTCAAAAAAAACGGATGACAGACCGTTTTTTTTGACGGATCCGATTTTTATGGCAGATCCAATGTAAAAATGCCTATCCTTGTCCGCAAACGTGAAAAAAATAGGACATGCACTATTTTTTTGACGGAATGAAAACACGGATCACGGATGCGGAACAAAAACGGTTGACCATCCGCATTTTTTGACGGACCCATTGAAATGAATGGGAAAGCATCCTATCCGTGAAAAAAAACGGAACGGACGCGGAAACAAACAACGGTCGTGTGCATGCTGCCTTATACTATGTTTTTGGTGCCATATTTTTCATATGGCCAAATTCCAAATCAGACAGCTCGCAACCTTCAAATCGATGCATGCACGGGAAAGGAGCAATCCCTATACGAATGGTAAAAGATAATCCCAGCAGACATACTTGCTCTCAATGGTATACTTTATCCCACACACAACGGTTTACAGGACGTTTCGGCTAGTTCAGCCTTCCTCAACCATATTTTTCATATGTGCAGTGCACACATTATACAGGAAACTTGATATCCCTTTTGTATCTTGACCTGAGAGTAGTCCACGTTTATTGTATATTGTATGGTAGTTTGGCAACTATTGGGTTTACTCCATGAACAGTGTCCAGGTAACGGAGGCCAGGTAGGTCAGTGTCTGCCTTGGCCAGCTTGAATTCTAGGAGTAGATCACTGAGCTCCTGAAATTCTCATTCTCTTCACCAGATATTTTTTGGGAAACTTTTAAGCCGTTTAAATGAGATAACATTTCCTGCAGTTGAGCGATTCTTGATGCTATTTTGGACTTAGTTTCACATATTAAGTTTTTACATTAAAAATTAAGGCGTTGGAAGCTAAGCAATTTTTCTAGAGAATCTTGGGTATTAGGCCTCTTGCACACGAACATGTGCGCCCCGTGCCCGTATTGCGGACCGCATTTGCGGATCCGCAATACACGGGCACCATTCCGTGGCCATTCCGCATCACGGATGCGGACCCATTCATTTCAATGGGTCCGCAAATCCGGAGATGCGGAATGGAATGACGGAACGGAACACTACGGAAGCACTACGGAGTGCTTCCGCGGGGTTCCGTTCCGTACTTCCGTCCCGCAAAAAGATAGAACATGTCCTATCTTTTTGCGGAACGGGCAGATCGCGGACCCATTCAAGTGAATGGGTCCGCATTCCGCTGCGGCTGCCCCACGGCCGGTGCCCGAGCATTGTGGGCCGCATTTTGCGGCCCGCAGCACGGGCACGGGGCGTACACGTTCGTGTGCAAGAGGCCTTACGCTGGGTTCACACTTGAGTATTACGTGCGTTTTTGTCGCGCGTAAAACGCGCGTATTACAGTGCGCGGACCCATTCGTTTCAATGGGGACAGACGATGTCTTGGCCAGGTCCGCAATTGCGGATCCGCACTTCCGGGTCCGCAATCGCGTTCCGAAAAAAATAGAACATGTCCTATTCTTGTCCGCAATTGCGGACAAGAAAAGGCATTTTCCATGAGAGTGCCGGTGATGTGCGGTCCGCAAAATGCGGAATGCACATCGCCGGTTTCCGTGTTTTGCGGATCCGCAAAACACACACGGATGTGTGAATGGACCCTTAAGGTAACAAAAAAATGGATGTTTTGGCACCGTTTTTATTTATTATTTTTTACAACATTCATCTGACAGGGTAGATCATGTTCATGTGCTATTTTTTTTAGAGCAGGTTGTTACAGATGCAATTATATCAAATATGTCTACTTTCTATGTTTGTCTCAGTTTTACATAATAAAGCATTTTTATATGTGTTATAAACATTCTAATATGTGTGTTTTTTTATTTTGTTTTTTATTATACAATAAGGGTAAACTTTATTAATTTTATTAAAAACACTTTTTTTACTTTACTTTATTTCTTACTAGGGATGTCCCGATACCGATACTAGTATCGGTATCGGGACCGATACCGGCATTTTCACGAGTACTCGTACTCGTAAAAATGCCGCCGATACCACTGCCGATACCGGAAGTTCCGGTTCAGCAGCGGCTATATTCAGTTTCATTATCCCTAACTTACTGTGCCCGTGATTTCTAACTATTAATGCGCAGTCCCTCCATGCTCCTGCCCCGCGCGCCTTCTGTAATCATAAAGTGGGCGGAGCGGGCAGGCGGGACATGAGGCGCATGGAGGAATCGGGCAGCTTGAGCTCTCAGTTCCTCCATGCGCCTCATGTCCCGCCTGCCCGCTCCGCCCACTTTAGGATTACAGAAGGCGCGCGGGGCAGGAGCATGGAGGGACTGCGCATTAATAGTTAGTAATCACGGGCACAGTAAGTTAGGGATAATGAAACAGAATATAGCAGCTGCGGGGCCGGTGTATGAGTCAAGCTGCACCGGCCCCCGCAACTGTAATCTGGATGACACTAATGGGGGGGATCTGTGGATGACATGTATATAGCATAAGATGCTATATATGTGTCATCCACATAGCCCCCTAACAGTGTCATCCACAGATCCCCCATTACAGCCTCATCCACAGATCCCCCATAACAGTGATGTCCACAGGTCCCCCCCCCCCATAACAGTGATGTCCACAGGTCCCCCCCCCCCCATAACAGTGATGTCCACAGGTTCCCCTCCATAACAGTGATGTCCACAGGTCCCCCCTCCCCCCATAACAGTGATGTCCACAGGTCCCCCCCCCATAACAGTGATGTCCACAGGTCCCCCCCCCCATAACAGTGACGTCCACAGGTCCCCCCCATAACGGTGACGTCCACAGGTCCCCCCCATAACGGTGTTGTCCACAGATTCCCCCCCATAACGGTGCCATCTACAGATCCCCCCCATAACGGTGCCATCCACAGATCCCCCATAACGGTGTCGTCCACAGATCCCCCATAACGGTGTCGTCCACAGATCCCCCCATAACGGTGCCATCCACAGATCCCCCATAACGGTGCCATCCACAGATCCCCCATAACGGTGCCATCCACAGATCCTCCCATAACGGTGCCATCCACAGATCCCCCCATAACGGTGCCGTCCACAGATTCCCCATAACGGTGCCATCCACAGATCCCCCATAACGGTGTCGTCCACAGATCCCCCATAACGGTGTCGTCCACAGATCCCCCATAACGGTGTCGTCCACAGATCCCCCATAACGGTGTGTCGTCCACAGATCCCCCATAACGGTGCCATCCACAGATCCCCCCCATAACGGTGCCATTCACAGATCCCCCCCATAACGGTGCGTCATCCACAGATCCCCCCCATAACAGTGTGTCATCCACAGATCCCCCATAACAGTGTGTCATCCACAGATCCCCAAAAACAGATCCCCCTGGAGGCACATTGGTTTGAAAACGCTATTATATTCCCATTTATTAATTTATTAACACTTGTACAAAGGAAAAAAAAAGCCGTTGTCCATAGCAACCAAATTCCAGCTTTTATTGTTTTCATTGCTATCAGTAACTGCGCCGCTGTTTATACGAGGTATCGGTAATTGGTATTGGCGAGTACTTAAATAAAAGTATCGGTACTCGTACTCGGTCTTAAAAAAATGGTATCGGGACATCCCTATTTCTTACGTTCACTTTTGGGGGTCTGATCCACTCTGCAATGCATTACAATACATCTGTATTGTAATGCATTGCCTGTTAGTGTATTACACTGAGTCATACACTTAACAGGTTGCCTAGGAGACGGGCCTGAGGCTGGATCTCCTAGGCATCCGTAGAAGGCAGGTCCCGATGCCGTGCAAGGCATTGGGCAGCCTCTGCACGGCATCGGGCTGCCTTCTGACACATCGGGTCCCCATCACAGTAGCGCGGGGACTAGATGCGCTCCCTCACCCGACACAAACCCCTTCTATGTCGCAGTCAGCGCGGACCGCGGCATAGAAGGCGTTAATTTGCCGGCATCGGCTTTTACAGAGATACTGGCAGATACAGCAGGGGCCCGGCTACCACGGACAGCCGGACCCCTGCAGTGATTGGGCGCGCACCGCTCCGGTGCCCGCCCGATCACCATGACATACTATTATGTCAAATTGCGGGAACTCAGTGGTTTCTATGACATAATAGTATGTCATGTTTCGGGAAGGGGTTAACATATTCAGCGTTTGCAATTGAATATAGCGCTCATACATTGTGAAAAGTTGCACGAGGGATCCCTCTGGTGGTAATTCATCACAAGCCAGCTGAGAGACGGTGGAGATATGACTAAACAGTTTTTGCCATAAACCAGAGACTTTGGAAGAAAGTTCAAGTTTCCTGCTCTCGAGATTTTCTCTGACCTTCCATGTAGGCTGAGTTAGACATCTAGCTCTCTCACTAGGTTGTGGATTAAAGTCCATTTCCTCTTGCAGCTCTAGCTTGACATTCTGTGCTGTGCTGCCTTCAGCCATGTTGTCACATAGACAGGATTAATAGGATTCAAAAATAAGCTGATATTGCTAGAAGAATCTATGCTGCGTTTGAGGTGTAGCTGCTAAGCACAATGTACACTGATGGTCACTGCACTGACACTGCAGCTGTGAGTGGCTATGTCTGCTAAAGCTGAGAGCTGCTCTGTGCTCTGTGTTTCTTTTTCACTGTTCTGATTTAATATCCTGACAGTAAGTGTTGTGCTCCATGTAACAATGGCAATTTGTATTAAACTGTGTACCTACAATTTAAACCAGAAGTTTACATACACTATAAAAAGACACACACAGTGGATATAAAAAGTCTACACACCCCTGTTAAAATGTCAGGTTTCTGTGCTGTAAAAAAAATGAGACAAAGATAAATCATTTCAGAACTTTTTTCACCTTTAATGTGACCTATAAACTGTACAACTCAATTGAAAAACAAACTAAAATCTTTCAGGTAACATAGTAACATAGTATATAAGACATTTGTCCATCCAGTTCGGCCTGTTTCCTACAAGTTGATCCAGATTAAGGCAAAAAAACCCTGTGAGGCAGAAGCCAATTTTCCCCACTTAAGGGGAAAAAAATTCCTTCCCGACTCCAGTCAGGCAATCAGAATAACTCCCTGGATCAACGACCCCTCTCTAGTAGCTATAGCCTGTAATATTATTACACTCCAGAAATACATCCAGGCCCCTCTTGAATTCCTTTATTGTACTCACCATCACCACCTCCTCAGGCAGAGAGTTCCACAGTCTCACTGCTCTTACAGTGAAGAATCCTTTTCTATGTTTGTGTACCAACCTTCTTTCCTCCAGACGCAGAGGATGTCCCCTCGTCACAGTCACAGTCCTGGGGATAAATAGATGATGGGACAGATCTCTGTACTGACCCCTGATATATTTATACATAGTAATTAGATCTCCCCTCAGTTGTCATTTTTCTAAAGTGAATAACCCTAATTTTGATAACCTTTCAGGGTACTGTAGTTGCCCCATTCCAGTTATTACTTTAGTTGCCCTCCTCTGAACCCTCTCCAGCTCTTGCTATGTCTGTCTTGTTTACAGGAGCCCAGAACTGTACACTGTACTCCATGTGTGGTCTGACTAGTGATTTGTAAAGTGGTAGGACTATGTTCTCATCATGGGCATCTATGCCCCTTTTGATGCAACCCATTATCTTATTGGCCTTGGCGGCAGCTGCCTGACACTGGTTTTTACAGCTTAGTTTGCTGTTTATTAAAATTCCTAGATCCTTTTCCATGTCAGTGTTATCGAATGTTTTACCATTTAGTATATACGGGAGACTTGCATTATTCCTTCCCATGTGCATAACCTTACATTTGTCAGTGTTAAACCTCATCTGCCATTTCTCTGCCCAAGCCTCCAATCTATCCAGATCCCTCTGTAGCAGTAAATTGTCCTCTTCAGTGTTAATTACTTTACACAGTTTAGTGTCATCTGCAAAAATTGATATTTTACTGTGCAAGCCTTCTACAAGATCATTAATAAATATATTGAAGAGAATAGGGCCCAATACTGACCCCTGAGGTACCCCACTAGTAATAGTGACTCAATCTGAGTGTGTACCGTTAATAACCACCCTCTGTTTTCTGTCACTCAGCCAGTTACTTACCCACTTACAGACATTTTCTCCCAGTCCGAGCATCCACATTTTATATACTAAACTTTTATGAGGTACAGTGTCAAATGCTTTGGAGAAGTCCAGATATACAACATCCATTGATTCGCCGCTGTCAAGTCTAGAACTTACCTCTTCATAGAAACTGATTAAATTTGTTTGGCATGACCGATCCCTCATGAAGCCATGCTGATATGGCGTTATTCGCTTATTTTCTTTGAGATACTCCAAAAAAGCATCTCTTAGAAAACCTTCAAACAGTTTCCCGACAACAGATGTTAAACTTACCGGCCTATAATTTCCAGGCTCTGTTTTTGGACCCTTTTTGAATATTGGCAGCACATTTGCTATGCACCAATCCTGTGGAACATTCCCTGTCAGTATAGAGTCTGTAAATATCAGAAATGAAGGTCTAGCTATGACATAATTTAATTCCCTTAGGATACGGGGGTGTATGCCATCCGGTCCTGGCGACCGAGGTAGAGGGAAGAAAAAATATTAAAATAAAATAATATTGTTGCATAAGTGTGCACACCCTTAAACTTTGTTGAAGCACCTTTTGATTTTATTACAGCACTCAGTCTTTTTGGGTATGAGTCTATCAGCATGGCACATTTTGGTAAGATTTGCCCACTCTTCTTTGCAAAAACACTCCAAATCTTTCAGATTGCGAGGGCATCTCCTGTGCACAGCCCTCTTCAGATCACCCCACAGATTTTCAATCGGATTCAGGTCTGGGCTCTGGCTGGGCCATTCCAAAACTTTAATCTTCTTCTGGTGAAGCCATTCCTTTGTTGATTTGGATGTATGTTTTGGTTCGTTGTCATGCTGAAAGATGAAGTTCCTCTTCAAGTTCAGCTTTCTAGCAGAAGCCTGAAGGTTTTGTGCCAATATTGACTGGTATTTGAAACTGTTCATAATTCCCTCTATCTTAACTAAGGCCCCAGTTCCAGCTGAAGAAAAACAGCCCCGCAGCATGATGCTGCCACCACCATGCTTCACTGTGGGATGGTGTTCTTTTGGTGATGTGCAGTGTTGTTTTTGTGCCAAACATTTGGAACATCTTTTGGAATTATGGCCAAAAAGTTCAACCTTGATTTCATCAGACCATAACACCTTTTCCCACATGCTTTTGGGAGACTTCAGATGTGTTTTTGCAAAATGTAGCCTGGCTTGGATGTTGTTTTTCGTAAGAAAAGGCTTTAGTCTTGCCACTCTACCCCACAGCCCAAACGTATGAAGAATACGGGAGATTGTTGTCACATGTACCACACAGCCAGTACTTGCCAGATATTCCTGCAGCTCCTTTAATGTTGCTGTAGGCTTCTTGGTAGCCTTCCAGACCAGTTTTCTTCTCGTCTTTTCATCAATTTTGGAGGGACGTCCAGGTCTTGGTAATGTCACTGTTGTGCCATATTTTCTCCACTTGGTGATGACTGTCTTCACTGCGTTCCATGGTATATCTAATGCCTTGGAAATTCTTTTGTACCCTTCTCCTGACTGATACCTTTTAACAATGAGATCCCTCTGATGCTTTGGAAGCTCTCTGTGGAGCATGGCTTTTGCTGTGGGATGCGACTAAGAAAATTTCAGGAAAGACCAACTAGAGTAGCTGAACTTTATCCGTGGTTAATCAGAGGCACTGTAAATGATGGCAGGTGTATGCTGACTCCTATTTAACATGATTTTGAATGTGATTGCTTAATTCTGAACATAGCTACATCCCCCAGTTATAATTATTTTAGTTTTTTTTGTTTTCTTCCGTCCACCTAAAAGATTTCAGTTTGTTTTTCAATTGAGTGGTACAGTTTATAGGTCACATTAAAGGTGGAAAAAGTTCTGAAATTATTTATCTTTGTCTCATTTTTTACAGCACAGAAACCTGACATTTTTAACAGGGGTGTGTGGACTTTTTATACCCACTGTATGCATGTTTTTCTGAATATCTGACATGAAATCAGAATAAACCTTTCCTGTTTTTGGTCAATTAGGATTACCATAATTATTATTATTTGACGAAATGCCAGAATTTTTTTTATTACTTTCTGCAATGTCAAAAGTTTATATACATTTCATTAATACTTGGTACCATTGCCCTTAAACTGCATGACTTGGATCAAACGTTTTGGATATCCTTCCACAAGCTTCTCACAATAGTGAATTTGGGGCCATTCCTCCTGACAAAAATTGTGTAACGGAGCCATGTTTGTTGTTCGCCTTGCTCGCACCTGCCTTTTCAGCTTTGCCCATAAATTTTCACTATGATTGAGATCAGGGATTTGTGATGGCCACTCCAAAACATTGACTTTGTTATCCTTAAGCCACTTTGTAACCAGTTTGGCAGTATGCTTCGGGTCATTGTCACTTTGGAAGACCCATTTCCGCCCAAGCTTTAACTTCCTGGCTGATGTCTTGAGATGTTGCTTCAGTATTTCCACATAATCTTCTTTCCTCATGATGCCATCTATTTTGTGAAGTGCACCAGTCTCTCCCACAGCAAAACAACCCCACAACATGATGCGGCCACCCCTGTGTTTAACAGTTGGGATGGTGTTCTAAGCTTCTCCCTTTTTCCTCCAAACGTAACGATAGTCATTATGGCCAAAAAGTTCTGAGTAAAAAGACTTACTTTGTTGTACAGAATGTATCATAGACGTACCGAGACATACGGACGTTCCCACGACAGTGAGTGGCAGGAGATTTTTAAGACTGGCAACACGTGGTTTGGTTTGACATGTTTACCTTGTGGATCAATAGGTGTCTGTGTTGTTTCTGGTACTGGCCACACCCTTAACCTCCAGGTGTTTCTATTGTGGTCATTTAACTTTCCCCATTTATAGTTGTCTCTCCCACAATGCAGTGCGCTTTATAGCTTCAGTTTGACCAGTGGATAGCTGGTGTTTGGATCTCGGCTGAGTTCCTGGTGCTGCCATATCTTCTTGGAAGTTAAGTGTTACCTTTCCCTTTGTATTTTGGCTTTTCTGTGTGTTGTATTTCTTTGTTGTTTTGTATTAGGCCTTAGGGAGACTCCCGTTCATCCTTCCTTTTGGAGAAACAGGATGTCTCATTCCTGTCATTAGTACCAGGGTCTTTTAGAGTTTGATAGCACTTTAATTATTCCTGTGTATGAACTTACCTACCTCTGGGGTCTGTTCATACTGGTAGTCAGTCAGGACTGTCCTATTTCCTTTTCCCTTTATCTCCTATGTTTGGTGTGGGGGTTTCCCTCCCACACTAGAGCATGACTGAATGTCATTTTGTGACATAGAATTCTTGTGTCACTGTGAACAAATTGTGTCCCATATGTATTATCCTGTATGCAGGGGCATAACGACCGCGGTCGCAGAGTGTGCAATTGCGACCGGGCCTGGCAGTGAAGGGAGCCCGCATGCCCCACTGCAGGGTACAGAGAGATGAGCGCTTCCATTGTGGAAGCGTTCATCTCCACAGTCATCTGTATCGCCGTCCTCAGGACAGCGATACAGATGGCTGTACTGCGGCCGGGCAGGGGAGGGAGGCGTTTCCCTGCCCTGTTCCTCTGATAGGCTGCTGGCACAAGGCCGGTGCAGTATGCCTGAGCCGTACAGCACGGGACACAGGCCGGAAGAGGCCTGCATTGCAACGCTGCCATGGGGGTAAGTATAACTGTTTATTTTTTTTTATAGGGGACTATACTTGGGGGCGGAGTTTCGGTGGCAGCAGGGCAGGGCACTGCGAGAGGCAGCCGGACTAAAAGTACTGCATGTCGTACTTTTAGTCTGGAGGCCATTAGCCGTGCGCTGCCGTGCTACCGCCGGAGATCCGCTCCCGCCCCCATTATAGTCAATGGGGACAGAGCGGCAGTCCGGGGGCACACGTGAACTAGCGGCAGGACGGATCCGACAGGCTGTTCACCTGCCCGAACAGCCTGACGGATCCCCCAGCCGCTAGTGTGAAAATAGCCTAAGGTACCAAACCCCAGGAATAATTATTGCAACCTCCTAACCCTTATGATCAAGCATACGTGTACTACAAATTCATTCCATAGCAATCTATACTACTTCAATTCTATGTAAAATGTGAACACTTACATAGTTTTCCTAGAAAGCCAAAATAGTGTTCACTGTACTATTTGTTTAAGAGGGGGGGGGGGGAGAAAATAATTTGCAAATTGACATAAGATAATTATATTATGTCTTACTTTTTGGTATGGCAGTGATGACCAGACACACAATTCCTGACAATAAAAGGCACAGGTACTGACTTAGGCTACTTTCAAACTAGCGTTTTTTGTGGATCCGTCATGGATCTGCAAAAACGCTTCCGTTACAATAATACAACCGCATGCATGCGTCATGAAGGGATCCAGTATTATGTCTTCTATAGCCATGACGGATCAGTTTTCCATTGTGCCAGATTGTGGCTCTGCTTCATCCGGCGGACAGCAAAACGCTGCAGTTTTGGTGTCCACCTCCAGAGCGGAATAGTGACTGAACAGACGCAAACTGATGCATTCTGAGCGGATCCTTTTCCATTCAGAATGCATTAGGGCAAAACTGATCCGTTTTCAACCTCTTTTGAGAGCCCTGAACGGATCTCAAAAACGGAAAACCAAAACGCGAGTGTGAAAGTAGCCTTAGTTTTCGTCCAAGGACTTGCAATATGAACATGCATCCAAGATAAGCTACAATTTCCACCGCTCCAGATATGTGTGAGATATATGTCCAGCCCAAAGCTACCAACGTTTAGACTTAGACCATAATATACCAGACTGTTCACCTGCAATCAGATAAAAAACTAACAATACAACTCAACATGTACAGATAATGGAAATAAAAAATTAAGTTTCTGCAACGTAACACAGAATGTAGTCACAATAAAGAGTATTTACAATGAGCATCACCTGGAGTACTGGAGTTCTTTAGATGGCATTCACCCCTCTATCCGATGAGAATTAAGTAATGTAATAGACCCTTATTTCTATTATTTATCCCCTTAGTGACCACCCATATGTCTTTTTATGGCAGTCATTAAGGGGCCTTAGGCTGGGCCTCTTCACGGTGGCACGGTCTAAACGCTGCAGGGGTCTCCCGTGCAGCGGAAAGCAGGGGCTCAGCTCTCACATGAGAACCACGCTCCTGCTCTAACAGCCCAGACCAGCACGAGTGCTGACCTGGCTGTTTTACCCACACGGGCAATGGCACGCTGCATGTAAGAGGTGACAGGACTTGGTGTAGGCCCCAAGCCTGCCTTGAGTGTTTTACAGCAAGCTGCAACCTTCTGGTGCTGCCTGCTGGTCAAAGTCAGTATAGCACTGACATTAAAATGCAATGCAGTATAGGGATAGTGCATTGTATTTTAAAAGCAATCTAAAGATTGACTGTTATAGTCCCCTTGCTGGACTATCAAGTGGTTAAAAAAAGTAAAAATAAACATTTATTAAATACAAAAATTCCAATGAAAAAAATACGCCTTTTTTCCATTGAAAATACACTTGAAAACTACAAGTCATCTTGCAAAAATCAAGCCCTCACACAATTTCATAGAGGGAAAAATAAAAAGAGCTATAAAAGTCTTGGGATGCAAAAAGATTTTCTTCTTTTTTTTAAAAAAAAAAGGGGTTTTATTGCACAAAAGTAGTAAAATGTAAAAAAAACTTCGTATTTTGTATCGCTGTAATTGTACTGACCCACATAATAAAGATATTATTTTATTTATGCTGAAAAATGTTCTTTCACATCTCCCTCCCAGAAAGAGTTCATAAAAGTTAATCAGGAAGTTGTGTCTATACCAAAATGGCACCATTAAAAACTACAACTTGTCCCCCCAAAAAAACAAGCCCATATACGGCTACATAGACAGGATTTGTTCCACAGGACTGGTGCGTTGCAAATGTGGTGCCAACATTAAAAAATAAATCAAAAAGTGAGCTAGGGTCTTATAGGGCAGTAAGTTTAACATCTGTTGCTGGTAAACTGTTTAAAGGTTTTCTAAGAGATGCCGTCCTAGAGTATCTCAATGAAAATAAGTGTATAACTATGTATTAGCATGGATTTATAAGAGATCGGTCTTGTCAAACTAATCAGTTTCTATGAGGAAGTGAGTCCTAGACCTGACCTGGGCGAGTGACTGGATGTCACATATCTTGATTTCTCCAAAGCAATCGCTACTATACCACATAAAAGGTTTGTACATAAAATAAGAATGCTTGGAGAAAATTGTGTAAGTGGGTAATTAACTGGCTCAGTAATAGAAAACAGAGCGTGGTTATTAATGGTACACACTCAGATTGGGTCACTGTCACTAGTGGGGTACCTCAGGTATTGGGTCCTACTCTCTTCAATATATTTATAAATGATCATGTAGAGATCGAGAGGCTGCACAATAAAATCATTATCACTGATGATCCTAAACTGTGTAAAGTAATGAACACGGAAGAGGACAGTATACTGCTATATGGATCTGGATAGATTGGAGGCTTGGGTACAAAAGTGGTGATTGAGGTTGAATGATGATAAATGTAAGGTCATACACATGGGAAGGGAAAATATATGTCACCTGTACATACTAAATGGGAAAAACTGGGTAAGGGTCCATTCACACATCCGCAAGTGGGTTCGCATCCGTTCCGCAAGTCCATATGTGCCACGAACAATGTCACAAGGTGGTTTCCCAGCTTCAGAGCCATGTGGACACACTACACAACAATCTGGTCCTTTCTATGTGTGCCAAGGAGGGCAGCAAAAATCTTTTGTACAGTGGCAGAAATAGATTCAGTGCTGCAGGCACTCAGTCAGACCTCGGAACAGCATATTTTTCCACCTGCTGTTGTTCTCCTGGTCCTCTAAAAGGAGATGAGCCTGATTCAGCAAAAGGCTGTAACTTGACTATAAAGCGAGATCTAGCGTCTTGCCGTGGGAGAGCAAGGCTCATATGTCTGCCTTCTACCTTGTGCAGCAGAAGATTCCATAGAAGCCCAGGATATAGATGAAGGCAAAAGTCAACACATCCTTTCTTTATCCAACATTCTATATATAAAAATAATACAGGAGAAAGTGAGCCTAAAGGCCAAACAACTATCACCTTGACCTGTTGATGAACGCACACATAATGGATGATGGTGAAAACAAAATATGGTATAATAACAAATTTAGAACTTCCTTTTTCTCATCAAAGGAAGAACCTTTTTTATCTAAAAATTCTAACTTTGAATTATGCAGACAGTATTATGGCCAGTATTAAAATATATATATATATATATATATACAGTCTGTGCAGGTATAGGGCTAAGGAGCTTTGAAAAACTTTAAAGTATTCTGCTACATATCCATTGGGCCTAGATTTTCCATTGTTTAGTAGGCTTAATAGCTGATATGGCCTCATGGAAATATTCTATAGATATTTTGGCAAAGATGTCTGCAGGGGTCAGATTCTGTCTCAAAGCTTTTAAAAATGTGTCTCTCGTAATAAGGCCTCATGCACACGACAGTTGTTTTTAGCGGTCCACAAAATGAGGTTCCGTTGTTCCGTAACCACTGTTCATTTTTAGTTCCGTTGTGTTTCCGTGATCCACCAGAAAAAAAGGAAGGGAAAAAAAAGTGTAATTTTAATATCTCCACCGAGGATAATGGAATACATATGCAGGTCACGGACGCGCAAGCGGATGACAGTCGGATGTGCCTGCGCATTTTTTCACGGTCCTATTGACTTGAATGGGTCCGCGAACCATTTTTCGCGGACAAGAATAGGACAGGTTATATTTTTTGGACGGACAGTAATCACAGACCACGGACGCGGAGGACAAACGGTGCATTTGACGAGTTTTCCACGGAACCATTGAAAACCAATGGGTCCGCAAAAAAGCACGAACGGACACGGAATCAAACAACGGTCGTGTGCATGAGGCCTAAACGTGGGTCCTGGCAAGGACATCACAGGAGATTTAAGGATCAAGTCAAGGTGGTTTGGTACTATGATGTATGCATTCAATAATTAGCTCTTTAACTTAAGGCAAAGCACTGAAAGCAGTTTCAATAAGACCTTTCAAGAAATATTCCAGTGCATCTGGAGAAATGGACTCAGGTATCTTATCTTATGCTGTCTTCTTTATTGTGAAATTTAGTGCCAAACATGCTACCTCAGTTTCCAAGGCTTCATTAGTGTCTGTAAGATCATTATGGGAAGAGGAAAACTTCACCAACTTCTCTTCTTAGTAAGTAGTTCTGTCCCCTATTTGGGCCAGCTCCTTTTGTATGTCTCTTAGTATGCCCAGCATATATTACTGCAGAGAGGAACTTGGGAGGCTAGGAGAGATTTTTATGGTGAAGGCAGTCAGCTGTGATTCAGGAGAGAGATGCTTCAGATCCCTGAAGGTGGAGTCCGAGGCCATGCTAGGAGATGACTCAGACGAACTGTACGGAGACATGGACGACACCTGGAGTAGGCCTCAATCTAGTGGCAGCTTGTAGAAAAAGAGTTCCAAGGAAGTTTAGGTCATAATATGGTGGCTGAAGTGAGCTGTGATGTCTAGTGCTGCATGCAGCTACAGAACTAAGTAGCTGGCGTCACGAGTGAGCAGGCCAAACCTCCATTCATGGTTTCCACTGAAGTCAAAAGGGAAAACATACACACAAAGAGCCACAAAAAAACGTCAGCATGTGCTTTAAGTTCCATTCACTACATTGTAGCATGTGAAAAACAGCAGGGCTATGGGCTGCCATGTGCCCCAAGGAGGTATATCCAGGTTAGGCAAAACCCTTTTATTGTACTTTCGTATCGCCCTATAATGTCTCTGTGATTACAATATACCTGTCATTTAAGCACGATGGATAATTTCAAATATTTGTTATACAGAGTAGAATCAACCATTTATTCGTTTTTTGTTTTTTTTTTACAGAAATGCATGTTCTCATTTTATAAGGAATATAAAATGAGACATATCTAATGTAACAGACAAAATAACAAACTGTCGCGGATATAAAGCGCAAAAATGCTTTATATACAAAAAAACAAAAGAAAGGATCAAAGGAAAAAATATCAAAGTTATTGATCCTATTGAGGAGAGGGCGACATAATAACCTCTCAGCTCGTTGACGAGAACCTTAATTATTTTGTGCAACTAGAATGAAAACGAGGTACCATCATCTATGCAAAAATATACGCGAGTTTATTATACATAAGTGCTAAATACAAAATCGATGATACAACCTGTACAATGATAGACAATGAAATATAATACCACTACCTTCAATCAATACTGAATATCGCCAATCAATGCAATGATATGCAACAATTCAAATTAAAGAAGAGTGCCTCTTTCTATCACCTTTTAACCAATTGAGGTATATGGCGGCACTATAAATTTACCAGCTCGGTATCAGGCTAGGGAATAACAAAGTTCCTAAGGACTAAGTACCAATGTCTGATGCTCAATTAGCAATATGCATCTTTGCTAAGAGAATGATCAAACTTGAGGAGCCTTATCAATTACAGATCCACAAATGGGGACCTTTGACTATTTTCGGGCTGAGTAACTTATCAATACCGCAAGCAATAAACCAGATATACGTTACCAAGGGTCAAAAGGTGAGTAGGGCTCCGGAGGGACGGTCAGCTCTCCAGAGGGTTCCCCGTGATCCAGGATCAAATCCACATGTCTGTTTAATCTTTTGTTTGTAGTCTTTTTTTTGTTTCTTTTGGAATCCCTTTTCATCCCGTCTATGATTAATATTCACAGACTTATCAAAAGAATACACCCATTTAGATAACGGTCTTCCAACCAAACCAGAGGGTGTGCACATATGGTAATGGTACTGTGAGATCATACATTACCCTAAATGCTTTGTGGTGAACGTGTTATGTTACCTGCTGATACCTAGGCGGCAATGTTGTATAAGCTATAAATGTGAAGCTTTTAGGAGTTAAATTTATATAATGTGACTTCATGTTAAGTGGTAAATATCCACCACCTGGGACATACATCAAAAAGGGAGGCTTACCCCCTGACACTTGAAGCAATTATAACTTAGATTCCCAGAAACTAGTATAACTGTTCTCATGTCATAAAGTTAAAATGTAGACAACAAATGTGTGGGTTTTGGATTTCACAGGTGCCTTATCTTGAAAATAACACAACTTTTCTGAGCAGAAATCCAACTGAGCATGCTTTCCCACATACCTCAGGAATACACGCTTCTGGTGATACACACAGGATATATATATGTTAGTATATGATTATAATATGTAACAAAATAAAACCAATATGTGAAACATAAAACAACACATATGTGATATATCGATTAACTTGTGTCAAAACTAAATATGATCCACTATATGAACAGACAGACATTATATGTTTGTCTCATTAATACATCTCATTATAAAAAGATGACACATGTGCCAGGAAGAACCTTATCTCGGCTTATAGCCTAGTGATGAGGTAAAATTACTCCCTTAGATAGGCCCACATCTGCAAGGAAGAACCTTTCCTTGAACCCATTTTTCTCTTTTACAATGAAGTTTCATACAGGAGGGTGAATATAAGTACAACATAGCTGCTTATAGGCCATGAATACACGTTATAACAATAATAATGTATAAATGTTTATATACTTATGAAAAGGCATGACAAAACAAAACATCTAGACAAATCTACAGTAACAGTCAGGTGTTTGACTAGAACCATTGTTACCCCTTGGGAGGATACTAGGGATGGACAAAAATGAGAACCCATCGATCAACCAGATCGCAAAAAAGTCCTACTAGGGATCCTCTCAGATTAGGTTTCAAATTGAACCTTTATTTACATATCTATAAAAACAAAAAGGTGCCGATAGTGTCAAAAAATAAGGAAAAGAAATGGTTAAGACTCAGCTGACTCATATATGAGTCCAGAGCTAATGATAATGCATGGATGCCGATTTATCGGCAGATGAAGCATTGACAGAGTGAGAAGGATGATTGAGATGGAGAAATCCAATTACCTCACTTGCAACTGATGTTATATATAGTTGTCTATGAAAACAATCTCTGTCACCTATGGTCCATTAATGTATACCTGCAGACGCAGTCTATCCCATGTAGCATCAAGTAATTATTCAAGCCATGTATATAATAGCTTTCCCTGCCTTCTAATTTTGACCCTACGTCAGTAGAGGTCAGACTCACCCTGTTCTACCTCTCTAACAACTACTGTGCTGCTCTATATAATCCCATGCCCATAGCCTCTTTGGCTTTGATGCAAGATATTAAAGGTCAACTAGCCTAAAACATTCACTCATACAACCCCCCCGACATGTTTCATAGCATGGTGCGGCTTCGTCAGGGGATAATAGCTTATGGCACGAGGACGCCACTTTGCCCTGTTTTATAGCCTTCATATTCCCTCCCCGTTCTCCGCATGTCCCCAATGGATCATCGGACATCTTGATTGGCAGCAGGTTGGAGCCTATAGGAATTATTAGCCCCAAGGTCTCGTTGCCGCAGTAATATGTAAGTGGAAATGCTCAGCCAATCAATATCTGCCAAGTGACATGTCATCAATAATGTTAGATATGCTATGGACATTTCAGAAGGTCCTTGCTGCGGCATTAAGGGAGTGGTAAAGGCACTCAGCCAATTAGAGCTGCCATCAGCAGTGCTGGGCGCGCGTTTTAGGCTCCTAAGCCTCCTTGGCATGACAGCATGCAAGAGGAGGTGCTCAACCGATCAGTACCCAATGATGTGCGCTATGTCAGCTGCACTGGGTGTGTCATGGGTGTTTCTGCATAAACGGCCTACGTACGGCTATGTGGAGCCAATCGGCTGTCACTGGGGAGCTCCTGCAGCATAAGATTCTACTGGGGTCCGCTTCTTGTAGATGGTTGTCATGGCAATGCAAGCTTCAGAGAGGATCAGGGTTTATCAGTAGATGCCCTTAACCTCTATTAAAGAAAAAAATAAATAAATATATATATACTGTATATACCCCATGCAGGAGAGATGCCATTTCATGACACTCAGATGATAAGGCAGACTCAATGTACCCACAAGCAGTGAGATAGTCAGTGTAATAGTGTCAGCAGTTATGATCAATAACTAATGAGTAAACAATATATATATATTTTTCTATACTTTTGGAGGATGTAAGGAACATTCCTCTGTGTGTAGTACTTCATTATAATGTCCGATGACTGAGGAGAAGGGGAACGCAAAGCAGAATTATTACTAGTTATCACAGATACTGTAGCATGTTGCTGTAATTCTACAGCTATGGGGCCTATGGTGGAGAGGCTTATTAAATAAATTCTGTGAAAGAGAAGCCTTCATTTAAGCCATTTGGGCTAAGGGATCTAAGTCTATAAATCCATTTTGCCTCTTCCCGAAGAAGTTTATTATCAAGGTTGCCCCCTCTGGGCCCCATTCTAATTTTTGCAGTTCCCCAGAATCAGGACACTGATGTCACCATTATGGACAAACTCAATGTGTCTATATAGAGATTGATGGCACTGCTGTGTCTGGAAATTCTCCTTCTCAGCTCTTGAGTTGTCTTGCCCACATACAGTTTGGGACACGAACAGTTAGCTATGTAGATTATCCCAAAGCTTCAACAATTGAAGAAATCCCTGATGTCATATTGACGTCCATCATCCAGGTTTAAAGTATAACTGTCAAATTTTTTTTTTTTTTACTATTGGATTTTGGTGATTAATATCACCTTGTTGGTCCTGTTTTAATTTCTGATTATTTAATAAATAATCCCTAAAAGCCACCTAAAAGTCCCCAGTATTGGCTATTGTTACCTGAGATAAAATCAGGTTGCTATGCTCCTTCCGTCTACCAGATGAGGACGGAGCACGTGCACTGGGAACTGATAGTGAGTCAGCATTGTAAGGGAATGTATAAAAAGCCAGGTTCTTCCTGACAGGAGATAACAGTGCTGGGCTGTGTGTGTGAACTTCTCCACATGCCTGTGCTTGACAGACACTCCCTTAGCAGTTCTGGAGAATGTACATATGCTGGCTGCTCAGTGTATAAATGACAGCCTTATCTGATAAGAGGAGAGCTTGTAGAAGGACTACAGGCTTCAGCCAGACCTGGGAACTTCACTGAAAGACCCCCCTATACAGAGCTGGTCTTCACTAACTTCACTGCAGGCGTCCTATGGATTAGCCTCAGGGCTGAGGGCAGCCATCTTAACAGAATAGTGAAATTGCAGTTTTATGCAGACTGGTTGCTAAGGGCTGAATCTTATTAAATAAGGGGTAAGTAAGTCTAATAGTTATTGATTCAGGTATATTATCAAATTAGTAACTACATATATGAAAACTGAAATTAAGGTCTAAATGTGACAGTTATCCTTTAAGAATCTTTTAATTTTAGGTAGATATTTACAGAACGTACAGTTACCACAGGGAAAAAATCCCTTAATATCAGTTTTCAGCCCAGTTGTCTTATTTTGTTTCGTGGATAGATGACTATGGACCAGATGGTCTCTAAAGTTTCGTCCCCTGTGGTATGTCATAGACGGATAAGGTGCTAGTACACATTTCAAGTCCGGATCACAGGTGAGTATGTGCCAGTGACGTTTAAGAATTTTAGTGACTTTGTGATGATGGCTATTAAAGGTTCCAATACATCTAATGGTTTTATTACTATTTAGGTGAATATCTTTGTTTTGATTTTCATTAATACGCAGGGAATCACTTTGTTCATTTTTAGCACGATTCTAGTACTTTTTTAGAGGTTTGACCGCTACTGACGTTGGGTCAAAATTTGAAACCTAATCTGAGGGGACCCCTAGTGGGATTTTTTTGACACTATTTGTACCTTTTTGTTTTTATACATATCTAAATAAAAGTTACATTTGAAACCTAATCTGAGAGGATCCCTAGTGGGATTTTTTTTGCAGTCAGTACTGTGACTACAGCGTATCTACAATGTCTACAGGATAGTCTGAGACACATTTTTATTCTCATTATTGGTTCAGGCTGTTGCTCTCTCCCTTTCTCCCTGCAGCTTTGTTTCCTCAGTTTGGTTGTGTCGTATAAAGAAAAGACAATAACAGGCTCACTAGTAATGGCCCCGTTACAGGCCGACTAATCAGGCAATTATCAGGAACAAACTGTTCATTCCAAATAATTGTCTGATTGTGAGTCGAAGTGAAAGCTGCATTTACATGCAGTAATCACCTCCACTTTATGTGACGACGAGCAGACAATCATGCTCATACAGATTCTAAGTGCCACATCAATTATGCTTTTACTTGATGAAGCGTTTGCTCATTCATCAGGAGTTCGGTGGCACCTTTACACAAAACAATTAGTGCATCAGTATTTCATTAGTATTTGTAAGCCAAAAACAGGAGTGGGTCCAAAACACAGATAAAATGTAATGGAAATATTTGCATCTCATCTGTGTTTTGAACCCACTCCTGCTTTTGCCTTACAAATACTAATGCAAAATAGTGACCAAATACTGACTGTGTGAAAGAGGTCATATGGATGCTCAAAATACAGGATCTTTTTTTTTTTCTGTTCTTCTGATGCATAAGAAGAACGGAAAAATGAACTGTGATGTCAACACAGACAAATAGGGACAATAGTGGCCTCATAAAGTGGTGGTGGGGAATAACACCAGTGGCAGTAACAGTGACAATAGTGGCCCCATGACAGAGTGGGAAGGATGGGGGGAGCAGCAGTGGCACACAGCACAAGATGGTGGCAGATCACAGTAGTAGCAGAACCCAAAACAGCAGTGTGATAGCAAGGCCCAGTGGCATGCATATCTATTTAAAAATGTAACATGTACAATAACAGTATGCCAAGAAGCCCAATTGTAGGAATGGCAGTAGAGGCAGCAGGTGGGTGGCATCAGGCACATGGCCAGAAGTAACGGCCCATTTTGCTGAATATTCCGGTGTAGCAGCACACTACAGTATGATTATTAGAGGCAGAAAGATCTATTCTATTGCATACGGCACCGGCGTCTGGAAATCCTAGCTGATCCACACCTGATTAATCTTTATGAAGGTTAGTCTCAACATTTAGGGAGAAAAGGCGAGTTCTCATATGGGTAACTATGCCCCCCGTAGAACTGAACTCCCACTGTGATGCCACACTACTGGCTGGGCAGAAAAGCAAGCCCATGGCAAACTCAGCCAGTTGCGGCCACACTCAAGTTTGCATGCTCAGTAGTTCAGGGGATCTTGGATCATAGGTGAAAGGGTGCAGTCCAAGTATGCCACCACCTGCTGGTTGAGGTTCTGCTGGATGTCCCGCTGCTGCTGGGTGGTTTCTTCAAAAGTCTGCTGAAGAAAACTACTCATCAGGACTCCATACTGAAGTTGGTGCATATGGAGCTGGTGCTGCTCCTGCCCCTCCCCCATAACTGGTAGTGGTTCATGAGCACAGATGGTCCCCCCGTATAGACCTTCCTGAGGACGGGTGATGGTGTTCGTAGGCAGTGACCAACTGACTATACAGTACGTCTCTATAGTAGTTCATTTTTGCATCCCTCTCAAAATGTCTAAAAAAAGCCCCATTTTTGACCAGTAGCGTGGGTCTTAGCCAGTAGTCATCCCTTGTCAAATCCTGAAAATGCAAATGTCACTGCACAAACATGACAGCACGCATCTTGGCATCAAGGGACTTGGGGGGGGGGTCTCCCTGCCTCCATCTCCACTTCATACTGCCATGCTCTTTCGGGGCCATCTGCGTTGTCTTTGTCATCGTCCTCCAGCTCTTCATGCTCCTTCTGCTCCTCTCCTGTCATTTGGGCAGATAAACCACCTAGTTGTGTATAAAATTCCTGGGCGTTTATATCCTCCTCCTCCTCTGCCATTTCATCCTCCTCAGGGTTCAGGTGGCTGTGAAATGGAGGTGCCACGTCTTCTGTCCCCTTACCAATCAGATCTGTCAGCATCCCCTCTAGAATAAGGAGAAGTGGAATGACATCATTCATCCCATAGTTCTGCCGACTGACAAATAAAGTGGCCTGCTCAAAGGGCCTGAGCAAACAGCACGTGTCACGCATGAGCTGCCACTGGCCAACGTGGAAATTACACTGGGGAGTAGACCTGTCTGTCTGCAGCATTAGGAAATTGTTCACTGCGTTCCTCTGCTCAGACAGGCGGTCTAACAACTCCATGCATTAGTGCTGGCTCTACCAGACACCGAGAGGCCCAAGAACTGGCCCACCTTCTGCTCAACATACCTGTGCAGGGCTTGTACAGCTTTTTTGGAAAAGTAATGTCGGCTTGGGACTCTCCACCTTGGGTGGGTACAAGCCATCAGTTCTCTGAAATGTGCAAAGTCAGCTACATGGAAAGAGAGGGACTGGAGAACCAGCAACCTAGCCAGGTGCACTTTCAGCTTCTGCACCGTTGGATGAGTGCACACACTGTTGTCTTCTTGCAATCGTCTCAGTGATCAATTGCTATTGAAACAAGTGATGAGGAGAAGGAGCATTAGGAGCAATAGACGAAATTGAAGTTGATGGGAAGGAACGACAGCCTCCTTCTGCTGACGTTGTCGAGCCCTGACTTCAGTTGAGGGGATGCGGTCCAGTGGGAGATGCAACGTTTGCTGCATCAGGCTGTAACAACAAGGGCTCATTCACACGAACGTATGGGTTCCGTTTCCTTATTACGGACCGCATATGTGGATCCACAATAAATTGACACCGTTCCGTGTGCATTCCGCATCATGGATGCGGACCCATTCACTTAAATGGGTCCGCAAATCAGGAAATGTGGAGCGGAAGCACGGAATGGAACCCTATGGAAGCAATACGGAGTGCTTCTTTCGGGCTCCGTTCCGTACT
Source organism: Bufotes viridis (assembly GCA_033119425.1). Classification (NCBI taxonomy): domain Eukaryota; kingdom Metazoa; phylum Chordata; class Amphibia; order Anura; family Bufonidae; genus Bufotes; species Bufotes viridis. The sequence goes on along the minus strand of CM065593.1, from coordinate 333,234,710 downwards.
GCAAAAAGATAGAACGTGTCTGGATCCGTCCCGGAGGCCTCACGAACGTTCTCCGTGCATTGGGGACCGCAAATTGCATCCCCAATGCAAGGAACGGAACACTTACATTTGTGTGAATGAGCACTAAACGAGTGGCACGGTTTTCCCATGCCACCTTATGGTGATGCTCCATGTGTTGACACAATGCTGTTGTGCCAACATTAGCACCCTTGCTGCGCCTCACCTTCTGCCCACAAATCCTGCATACTGCCACAATAACATTCCCCAGTGACTTGGTTAAAAATTCCGACACTGGTGAGTATGGCATTTTCCCTCCACCACTGCATGGTGCCTGCTGCTGCTGCTTTTATGAACCCATGCAATGCTAGTGTGTTCCTCACAGGTAGTCTCCTTAGTAGCAGATGGTGTACCCCTCCTGCGTTTGGATGCAGATCTCCCACTGCTTCCAACCTGCTGTCTTATGGGTACACTCCTACCCTGCTGTCTCAAGGGCATGCTGCCACTCTAGACCCCTGAAGATGATGATGCCCCCTCTTCACCGGATCTCACGTGAAGTCGGCCACATCATTATCTACATCTGTTTGGTCGTCACTTGTGTCACCCTCACCTGTCTCTTGCACACGTCCCTGACCTCTCGCAACATGTGCTCCCAGCTAACTGTCCGCAGAGGACCTCTCCTCCAATTCTGTGCTGGCCTGTAACTGCTGACTGTCCTCACAAAGCTAATCCTGGCTGAAAAGCCGACCAGAGCTGGTGGCCATTATTACTTGGTTAGCAGAAAGAGCAGCAAAAGCAAGAGGCAGGTTCAGGACAGGTGAAGGCACAGAGGCAGTACCTGGGCCATGCCAACTAAGCACATGGTGATTACACACAACTTTCACTGTCCCTACTGTCTCCCTAAGATCTCCCTGCACTCTTCCTAGCCAATATTCTTCCATTCTCTGCAACACTGTCCCTAAGTATAAGTGCTTGGCACGTCTTTCCCATGCTCAGCTCACAGTAAAATAGTGACTCAGGCCTGTGATGAGGTTTTTATAGGGCTGTGACATCACAGGGGATGGCTACCTGCGCATTGGCTGGCTGCATGGCATTATGAGTCATATCACATTCCCAGGCTTCTTTATTTCTTAACCCCTTTGGGACACATGACGTACCGGTACGGCATGTTTCCCGAGTCCTTAAGGACACATGACGTACCGGTACGTCATGAGTTGTTCCGATCACTGCTGCTCAGCTGGCAGTGATCGGAACAAGGTACCTGCTGAAATCATTCAGCAGGTACCTTGTTACAATGCCCAGGGGGTCCTGTGACCCCCATATGAAGCGATCGCTGCAAACCGCAGGTCAATTCAGACCTGCGGTTTGCAGCGCTTCATGCGATCTCTGATCCCGCGGTCTATGACCGCGGGATCAGAGAGTTAATGTCCCCAAATAGTTTTTAACCCCCTGCAGCCCCCAATCATACTGTGGCTGCGGGGGTGCAGGGGGTGGTTGCGGGCGGCGCGAGGCGGGCGGGAGGCGGGCGGTGCGGCGGGCGGGATCGCGATGCGATCCCCGCCCGCCTCCCTGTAATCTATCCCTGGTGTCTAGTGGTTCTATCAGAGTGTCAGCACATTGCTGACACTCTGATAAAACGGCTGGCATCTGTGCTGCAGATGCCAGCCGTTTAACCCCTTCCGTACCGCGGTCCGTACGGACCGCGGTATGGAAGGGTTAACCGGGAGGGAGCGCTCCCTCCCTCTCCCATCGGGGGGCTGCTGTGCCTTTGCAGCCCCCCAACAGGATGGGATCGAAGAGGGAGGGTGCTCCCTCCTCCCTATCCATCACCCCTGCCCAGTTATGGCAGGGGTGATGGTACCATGGAGACAGGACGCTTTCAGAGCGTCCTGCTCTCCATGGTGCTGAAAGTCTGAATAGACCTGCTAAAGGTCTATTCAGACTTTCTAAAGTACAAAATACAGTACAGTGCACTATATAGTGTACTGTACTGTATTATACAGACACCAGATCCACTGGATCTTTCAGAACCAAGTGGGTCTGGGTCAAAAAAAAATGTAAAAAAGTGAAAAAAAAGTAAAAATGAAACAAACACATAACACTGAATAAAAACTAAAAAAAATAAAATACACTACACATATTAGGTATCGCCGCGTCCGTAAAAACCTGCTCTATAAAAATATCACATGACTGAACTCCTCAGGTGAACGCCATAAAAAAAAAAAAAAAATGGTGTAAATAAGCCATTTTTTGGCACATTACATCACTAAAAGTGTAATACAAAGCGATCAAAAAGGTGTTTGCCTCCCAAAATAGTACCAATCAAACCGCCATCTCATCCCGCAAAAAACGAGCCCCTACCTAAAACAATTGGCCAAAAAATAAAAAAACTATGCCTCTCAGACTAAAACATGATTTTTTTTGTTTCAAAAATGCTTTTTAGTGTTAAATGTAAAAAAAAAAAAAAAAAGTAGACATATTTGGTATCTACACGTCCGTAAGAATCTGCTCTATAAAAATATCACATGACCTAACCCCTCAAGTAAACACTGTAAAAAAAAATAATAAAAACTTTGTCAAAAAGCCATTTTTTGCCACCTTACATCACAAAAAGTGTAATAGCAAGCGATCAAAAAGTCATATGACCCCCAAATAGTGCCAATCTAACCGTCACCTCCTCCCACAAAAATGATACCCAACCTGAGACAATTGCCTAAAAACTGAAAAATATATGGCTCTCAGACTATGAAGATACTAAAACATGTTTTTTTCATTCAAAAGGATATTATTGTGTAAAACCAAAATAAATAAAAAAAGGTATACATATTATGTATCGCCGCGTCCGTAAGGACCTGCTCTATAAAAATATAACATGACCTAACCCCTCAGATGAACGCCGTAAACATAAAAAATAAAAACGTTGTCAAACAAGCCATTTTTTGTCACCTTACATCACAAAAAGTGTAATAGTAAGCGATCAAAAAGTCATATGCACCCCAAGATGGTGCCAATCAAACCGCCATCTCATCCCGCAAAAAATGAGCCCCTACATAGGACAATCGGCCAAAAAAAAATATATATGGCTCTCAAACTATGGAGACACTAAAACATGATTTTTTTTGTTTTAAAAATTATATTATTGTGTAAAACTTATATAAATAAATAAAAAGTATACATATTATGTATCGCGCGACCGTCACAACCTGATCTATATAAATAACACATGACCTAACCCCTCAGCTGAACACAGCAAAAAAAAAAAAAAAATACGGTGTCAAGAGCCATTTTGTCACCTTACATCACAAAAAGTGTCATAGCAAGCGACCAAAATGTCATATGCACCCCAAGATGGTGCCAATCAAACCGCCATCTCATCCCGCAAAAAATGAGCCCCTACATAACACAGTCGCCCAAAAAAATAAAATAAAACTATGGCTTTCAGAATGTGGAGACACTAAAAAAAAAATATTTTCAAAAAGGCTTTATTATGTAAAACTGAAACAAAAAACCCCAAAAAGTAGTCATATTTGGTATTGTCGCGTCCGTAACAACCTGCTCTATAGAAATAGCACACAATCTAACCTGTCAGTTCAACTATGTAAATAACAAAAAATAAAAACAGTCCCAAAACAGCTATTTTTTTGCAAATTTTCCATTTTAATCCATTTTTGCAGTAACAAAGCAAGGGTTAACAGCCAAGCAAAACTCAATATTTATTGCCCTGATTCTCTTGTTTGCAAAAACACCCCATATGTGGTCGTAAACTACTGTATGGCCAAACGGCAGGGCACAGAAGGAAGGGAACGCCATATGGTTTTTGGAAGGCAGATTTTGCTGGACTGGTTTTTTGACACTATGTCCCATTTGAAGCCCCCTGATGCACCCCTACAGTAGAAACTCCAAAAAAGTGACCCCATTTTGGAAACTACGGGATAAGGTGTCAGTTTTGTTGGTACTATTCTAGGGTAAACATGATTTTTGGTTGCTCTATATTACACTTTTTTGAGACAAGGTAACAAAAAATAGAAATTCGAAATTTCATCTCCATTTGCCAATAACTCTTGTGGAACACCTAAAGGGTTAAAAAGTTTGTAAAACTGGTTTTGAATACCTTGAGGGGCGTAGTTTCTTAGATGGAGTCACTTTTATGGAGTTTCTACTCTAGGGGTGCATCGGGGGCTTCAAATGGGACATGGTGTCAAAAATCCAGTCCAGCAAAATCTGCCTTCCAAAAACCATATGGCGCTCCTTTCCTTCTGCGCCCTGCAGTTTGGCCATACAGCAGTTTACGACCACATATAGGGTGTTTCTGAAAACTACAGAATCGGGGCAATAAAAATTGAGTTTTGTTTGGCTGTTAACCCTTGCTTTGTTACTGGAAAAAATGGATTCAAACGGAAAAATTTTCAAAAAATCGAAATTCTGAAATTTTATCTTTATTTGCCATTAACTCTTGTGGAAAACCTAAAGGGTTAATGACGTTTGTAAAATCAGTTTTGAATACCTTGAGGGGTGTAGTTTCTAGAATGGGGTAATTTTTGGGTGGTTTCTATTATGTAAGCCTCACAAAGTGACTTCAGACCTGAACTGGTCCCTAAAAAGTGGGTTTTTGAAAATTTCTGAAAAATTTCAAGATTTGCTTCTAAACTTCTAAGCCTTGTAACGTCCCCAAAAATGAAATAGCATTCCCAAAATGATCGATACATGAAGTAGACATATGGGGAATGTAAATCAATAACTTTTTTGGCAGTATTAATATGTATTATAGAAGTAGAGTAATTGAAACTTGGAAAATTACAAATTTTTCAAAATTTTTGGTAAATTTGGTATTTTTTTATAAATAAAAATGAAATTTTTCGACTTCATTTTACCACTGTCATGAAGTACAATATGTGACGAAAAAACAATCTCAGAATGGACTGGATAAGAAAAAGCGTTTTAAAGTTATCACCACATAAAGTGACAATGGTCAGATTTTGAAAAAATGGCCTGGTCCTTAAGGTGAAATAGGGCCGTGTCCTTAAGGGGTTAAGAACGTGCAGCAGCCATTTTGGAAAAGAAAAAACTATTTGTTACCACGAAGCACGAGGAAATTCGGATTTGTGGCAAACTGAATATTTCCTAAACTTCAGATTGATTTCCACTTAAGATGCTTTGATTCGCTCAACACTAGATGTTATTGCCATACATGTACTAAAGCAATAGATATTTTATAAGGTTTCCATCCTTGAATTGCCATCAGCTGAACCTAGAAGCTGTGACAGTTATAGGACGCCTCATATCAATGACACACTACTGGAGCTACCAGACTGAAATAAATCTAGCAGAGCAACTGGAGCAATGAATGGGGAATCTCTGGATCCATGTGTGGTACAGGGCTGGCTATAGCTTTGTTTGACAGAGATTGTCATGTACTATATGATGTCTGGTTTTTATATTTATATCAGTACTGGAATAACACCTTTAGGTTTATTCAAATGTTCTGCCAGCTTATACTACAGCAAAACAAGTCTAACCTTTAGCCTCCAGGACACTGCATTTCTAATTAGTTATCAGGTGAATGTTGGTTTTATGTTTTTTTTTTTTGCTTAATTATGCTGGTAATTCATTTACAGGATACTCTATCACTCTGACTTCATGACCCTCACAGTACCTATGTAACAACGCAGTTCAGGTCAATCGAGTTTCCTACACGATTCTACCAGAGGCTGTAAAGCGTTTACTTCTATTTAGTGTTAAGCTAACTATACACTGAATTTCTTGAAATTTGTTTCGGCTCCAATTAGAATGAATCTGAGTATTTGACACTCAGATGTCTCATAGGACATCTATGTTCTATGAGACATCTACTATTTTTCGCTCGCCTTTCTCTTTTTTATTTCTTTCAAATTCTCTATCTCTCGCTCCTTTTAAGCTCTTTAACACAAAGATAGCAATAGCAAGTCATTTTGGAGTGACACTGATATACACAGCTATGGGTAAGTGCACGGTTGAAAGTGTTCCTCTTCATCTTTATTTCATGGGTTAAAAAATCCAGTTCCAAACCTGTTCTGCACTAAAGCTTACACATTCCGATTGTCACATCGTTTTTGATCAGAAAGCTTTATACACCTTGTGTGTCCTGGAAGCTGTTGCTTATTTTAACAAATTAGCACATTTTGCATGGATGTGATCCACACCTAAAGAAGCTGCCTGAATCACTTTTGCTAGAGGTTAGATATAAACTTTGGAACAGTAATTTGCTTAAAGACAGAGGTCTTTACACAGACCTATACACAGCATGACCACCATCATCCAAAATGTTGCAAATTATGTTGTCACTCATGTGTACTGGCAAATATTTCAAAAATATGTTTTTAATCTTTTAATCTGAATACATTGGTTACTATACTGTAACACTAGTTTGGGTTTTCAGATATTATTGTGTATTGTTGCAGTACTGTTGATCAGTAAATTTGATCTTTGTGTGTTAGGGTACTTTCACACTACCGTTAGAAGAATCCGCCAGGCAGTTCCATTGCCGGAACTGCCTGCTGGATCCAGAAATCCATGTGCAAACTGGTTCCAGATCAGTTAGACTTTTGCATTGAAATACCCGATCCGTCTTTTCGATATCATCCAGGAATCCGGTATTTAATTTTTTCAAAGCTAGAAAGAACTGCGCATGCGCAGACCGGACAACCGGATCCATCGATGCGGCAATTTCCGGATTCGGAATTAATACATTTTAATGGAAATTAATGCCGGATGCCGGCAAATGCGGTAGTGTTCCGGGATTTTGGCCGGAAAAAGTACCGCAGCATGCTGTAGTATTTTGTCCGGTCAAATACCGTAAAAGGGCGGAACGGAAGACATCCTGATGCATACTGAACGGATTGCTTTCTATTCAGAATGCATTGGGACAAAACATAATGCGTTTTTTTCCGGTATTGAGACCCTTTACCGGATTTCAATACCGGAAAAGAATAACGCTAGTGAGAAAGTACCCTTACTACTTTTCTTGCTCTAGTAAACATACAATTTTGATAATCCCTCTCTTTCAACCTGGCTTCCAGTTTATATGCCTCATTCTCATGGTCCCTATAACTGCTGGAATTTCTCTTAGCACACATTTGCTCGTCCACTGGTACTGATTTGATTGTATGCTGTGGGTTGGCACTATGGGCAGTTAGCACAGTATTCCCCACTGTGGATTTTCTATCCGTGAGAGACACAATACAATGCCCCCCCCTCCTTCAAGATACAAAAAAAATTATCTTAGTTGGATGACACCGCAAGGTTAAAAGGATTGTCATTGATATATGTGGTAAACACCAGCATGGCAGATACAGTATGCCAATTAACAAGCAAGTCATTGATGCCATACCATACCAGTTGATAAATTGACTAAACTGGTAGCTGTCACAATAGATCTATTTCTCTTTCCAATATGGCATGACTAAATTGACCAGGTAGGGTGATAATTATACTGCCATCAAAACCCATTCAACCTGCATGATAGAAAGATTTATTGAAGGAAAAATATTTATGTTTCATAAGAAATTATACCACCTGCATAAGAAAACACAAGTTTTAACCCTTTTACCACTGCTTCATGTCAGGGGAGCCACTACCTCTTGAAATACTCCCGATGTGGTTGGCAGCTGACCCACAGGGGTCAGAGACGTCGGTACGAATCAGAGGAAATAGACAATACTCATAACCAGGAAATAGGCCGAGGTCCAGGGCAGGGAGAGCTAGTTTGTATCCGTGAAACAAGTCCAAGATCAGGGCAGGCAGAGGAAGGTCAGGGGTGGTAAACAGGCAGAATTCGGAGCACGGGTAGACAGACATAAAAAGCACACTTTCAATAGGACTAGCAGGCACCCTTTCTATCAGGCACCCTCTAGAGGAAGTAGCCTTAAGTACCTTAAGGTGAGAGTCATAGGCTGGGGACAATTAGGGTATGCTTGCTAGCCCTTTAAGAGCTGGAGAGTGTGAGTATGCCCTATAGGCAGACACAGAGACCAGGAAGAGGAGACCAGGCTGCAGCCTGCAGCACAAGAGGATACTCTGAGCTCCGTCATCCAGGCCCGTTGCAGGTGGGCAGAAGAGGGTCAACAGGTCCAGGCAGCTGGATACCAAAATTCAGCAGCAGCGTGGTGAGAGATGCAGCACCTGTGCCTGCCCTGGATTACAGGACTGCAGGAGAGCACACAGCATAGCCATAACAGTTAGTGTAGTGCAGTGTAATCACTGTCATTTTGCCAGTGATACTCCAAGACACACATAGCAAACATCATGGGGTATAGACGTGTACAAAGAAGAGGCGTCATATGTCAACCATATAGATCCCTCACAACATACGTTTTTAATGAAATTATACAAAACATACCCAGTGTTTTCGAGGAAGGCCCATATCTGTGGACACTAGGGGTTGAAGGAGAGAGTCCATCCAACCACCTAGACTCTCACAGACTTAGCCTATGCCAGAAACAGTGGGTGCATAGGTGGATTTCATGTGCACTAGCGCACTTTAGGGAGGGTACCACAGGATGAGATATACAAGTGAAATCAGCCTGCTTTTGTGTGATTACACCCAATGCAATATTTCTCTGATCGCATGGGTAATGAGCTCGTAAACAGTTCTAACAGAGTATTTGCTCCAAATAATTTAAAGCCAGGCATGTCTGTCTAGATAAATTACAGTGTGCAGGAGAACCTGTATGCATGCTGTTGTAAAGTTTTTAAGGTCATTTACAACAAGATTTTGGAATTTTGCAATGTATTTCTTGCTGGATGCCAAACGGAAAAAGTTGAACTAGAAACTTTAATGTGCATTGCCTGATTTACACTATGTTCCAAAGTTTGCAACTGCAGATCACCCAGCTATAGAATAATTTGTTATTCTGGCCTCATTATTTCCCTCAGCCATCAAGCTGCTCCAAAAAATGATGCTTAACTGTCGTTACAAATAAACTTATTAATAACCTTGACTGTGGCAAATAAAGAAAAATCAACAGAAGGCACAAATGTAAGGCCCACTGATAGTACAGATATTGAGTCAGGTGTAAATTCTACTAAAAATAAATTTAATACATCCAGTCCACCAAATTGTCAAACATTGGGGCAGTATTGGAGAGGGCTCGTCAGTTTTTTACTGCCCATCCTGCATTTTTTAGACCTTTTTATTTTGGGATTTATTATAGTAAGTGAACCATCTCACGCTGTTTGTACAGATGCTCTAACGCAGGCATGCTCAACCTGCGGCTCTCCAGCTGTTGCAAAACTACAACTCCCATCATTCCCAGACAGCCTACACCGATCAGCCTACAGAAGTGCATGGTGGGAGTTGTAGTTTTACAACAGCTGGAGGGCCGCAGGTTGAGCATCCCTGCTCTAACGTATGCAAGGTTGAATTTGGGGTTTCTACTGTAGAGGTATTTCAGGGTCTCATCAAATGCAACATGGTGCCCAAAACCATAGCCAAACCATACCAAAATCTGTCCTCCAAAAGCCAAATGACGCTTCTTCCCTTCAGAGCCCTGTCGTGTGCCCATACAGCAGTTTACGACCACATTGTGGGGTGCTTTTTCTTTTGTTGCCCCTTGTGAAAATGAAACTGTTGGGGCTAAACCATTTTATTGGAAGAAATGAAAACTATAATTTTCACAGTCAGGTATCTCTAAATTCTATGATACACAACGCACTCACTAGATCCCTCACAAAAAAATCCTTCAGGGTGTAGTTTCCAAAAAGGCAAAGAAATTTAAATTTAGAAAACTGTGAATTTTCCCAAATTCTGTAAATGTTGGATATTTTTAAAAATAAAAGGTAAAACATATCAACTTAAATTTACCACTAACAAAGTACAGTATGATGTGTCACAAGAAAACAATCTCAGAATAAATAAAGGCATTACAACATTATTACCACATAAAATGACAAGTCAGATTTGCAAAAATGGGCTCTGTCAGGAAGGTTAAAAATGACAGTGTCAGGAAGAAGTTAAAAGGACAGATACATATGCATAGGAGTCTATAGAGAGAGGAGAAATAATGAGCTGCTAGAGAGGGAACAGGGCATTTTTCTCTCATATGTAACAATGTTTCTTACAGTCACCTGTACTACTGTTTTATGCAACAACAACAGTGACCATTAACAGTACTTCTAGCTTTGATATCCTTGGGATCTTTGAAATGCCAGAAGGATCCAACATCAGGTAGCTTCTAACAAATTACCCTGTGCCATACTGCGTCCATGTAAAACCTGCCATAAGCAGTCTGCGTGCACTGCATGTTGCATTTTCACAGGAACTTCTACCTTTGTAGCTCTTCTGCTTGGGTAAGGGTCAGCTTCACAAGTCAGAGTATTAAAAGGGTTTTCCCACAATACAAATTAGGGGCTGATTATCTGCTGCAGGTCCGACCACTGAATCTCCACTGATCTCGAGAAAGGGGGTTTGGTGTCTTCGTCTGAATGGAGTAGCATGTCTCAATCTCTGCTTTCTCTGGCAGTCTCCTACAGAGTGAATGGAGCAGAACACGTTCTTGACCTGCTGCTCCATCCATACGTGGACACGAGACCCTCCTTCTGGTAACAGATAGGGATGACAGCAGTCCCCAAAAAAATCAGATACTTATTTCGTATCCTGTTGTCGATAGGGGATAGGTTTTTACTGTGGGAAAACCCATTTAAGGAAAAGCAAATAAAGCAAATCCCAATAAAAAGAACCTAGGCCCATGCAGACCTTTTACAGGGGGTTGTAGGCAATTAGAAGTGAAAGGTTAGTTTCCCCAGAAACAGCACCATTCTTGCCACTAGGCCGTGTCTGGTATTGAAACGGTGCCCTATTTACGTAAATGTTGGAAAAACTAGAAAACGTACTAATATCATAAACTCCCTTTTGAAGCTGTCTGATGATTGCAATCATAAATGCCTACTACTGATTATGTAAGAAACCAGACAAATGAACACACTCAAATTATTATGTTTTTATTCAGACTCCTTTCTGTTCACGTTAAATTAAAGCCAATAAAAATCATATCCCCAAATTAATTTCTCTTTTGCCTTGAGTGTTTAAGAGTGGTAGAAACCCATAGTTCCATACTCAGTAGTATTCTCAAATAAGGCAACAGTAACAAACAGGTATGAGAGGCGCAAGCTGATCCTCTCTAGTGACAAAGGGACAACCGCCGTCTTTGGCTGGCAGCCCCCTCCGCACTAAAGAAGGCAGCTAGCGCTTTTCTCATGAAGATAAAAAGAAATCCAAATTAATCATGAGCAGAAACACTTTTTGTTCGCTGTCGGTTACAAAGCTCTGACCACTCAGTGTGTATTTCATTACACAAAGTTTAGAGACATTTGTTAGACAAGAGTAAAAGTAATACACGTTGTTACATCTCCGAAACAAGCCAGAGTTTGATTCTTTGGCAGTAGTGGTTCTGTAGGCCAAGAGAAGCATTAGAAAGAGGGTGAAGATGTAGGTTTCATTAAGAAGCAGCTCAGAAAGAGGCAGCTTAGCTGATACTGAGCTGTGCAAATCCTATGAGCTTCCCATCATCTGGAATGTCAGAAGGATCAACCCCAGAGGCCTAGAAAGAGAAAGATTTGTGACTAGTAATATATATCACATGAAACTAAACAGCTGCAACCAGTTTATATATATTGCAGAATTTATTTGTCATTGAAACCCATCACCGACCATTTCATGGAAGTCGATCAGACAAAAATCACATAGATAGGACCCTTCTTTTTTGAAATCTTGGAGCAGATACTAGCATTCGAAACACAACAGACAATCTGGCAGAGGTGGGACTCCTACTCCCAGCACCACCACTGATCAGCTGTTTGAAGAGGCCAAGACATTTCCAGTGAGCGTTGTAGCCTCTTCCTAGGTCAACCACGTCAAGTTCATTAGTCACGTGGCCTAGGCATAGCTAAGTCCCACTCAAGTGAACGGGCCTGGGCTGCAATACCAAGCACAGGTGCTCTACAACGAATGGAGCTGTGCTTAGTATGCTGTGAAGAAGCTGCAGCGCAGCCTCTTCAAACAGCTGATTGGTGGAAGTGGTGCCCCCATTGGTCAGATACTGAGGACCTGTCCTGAGACACGATCCTCAATATGTTACCCCTGGAAAACCCCTTTAATACCTTTAAAAAAATACCCCAAAAAAATGGATCCGCTTGGAAATGGATACAACGGATAAAAAAAAAAAGTTCCTTGTCATTTAATTTTTTTAACATGTAGGGACAGTGTAAGTATTTTTGCAATACACTTTATTAGAGAATTATGGAGACTTTTACTAGAAAACTGCTTGTTGTAATGATCAGCAGGTGCGAACCTGCTGTCCCACGTGACCAACCTCCTCAGAGGATTATGTCTAGGTGCACCCCTCGTTCTTCACGATGACTCTGATGGGGAGGATAGACTTTCCCAAGGGGTACACCAGGTACTATGGGGAGGGCTGGAACACAAGGGAACGGAACCTGCGTGTGGACCCACTGGATTGACCTCCAGATAGTACAGTACACCGAGAGGTTGCTGGGAGGCCAGAGGTTGATTAGGCGGTGGCAAGGCAGAGTACAAGGTCCAAGGTCATGGCTGGCAGCAATATAGCGAGGTCCATAAATGAGGTACAAGGTCAGGGGCAGACAGGCAGAGTCCCTTAAACAAGATGACAGGTCCGGTACACAGCAATGGTAAGAATCACAGAAATACTTTCGTAAAACAGGAACTAGACTAGGCTAGGAAACAAAGTTACTCAGCCGGCTTCCTGTAGAAGGAGGCGCCTTTAAATACATCCTGCAGACCAGCCAAAGGCTGGGGAAGATAGGGAGCGTGCGTGTGCTGCCTCACATAAGGAGGAGAGACACACCACACACCCACTATATGCAGACAAGGAACTCTGAGCCAGAGCGCAAGCTCTGTTCAGAGCCAGGAGGGGGATGCTGGCGGCGGGAGTGCAGACCACAGCTAAGAACCCTGCTGCCCGCAACTGTTATCACAGGGTGGACAGAATTGCAGGCACAGGGAGCCAGGTTAACACGTTTCCCCTTAGCAACCCTGTATAACGAGGTAGACTTCTCAACCTGCCTATGCTTTCCCTGCCCCTGGCTCCCTATACATACATTACTTTTTAGTAACATATCTATTTTACAAAGTTCCCTCCCAGTCCTACTGTCAGTGCTGATCTGTTGCAGCAACATTCTCTACTACCTATCTAGTATGTCCCTGCTTAGTTGTTCGTGCTGGGCACATAGGGTAGAACTGGGCTGACAGTGATCCGCACAGAGACACAGCACACTTACGGTCAGCAAGTGGGACACTTTACATGCAGTTTTCTAATAAATATTTCCACAATTAAGTATATGCATATATAAGAGAAGTGACACACTCTACAAAGCTTCCTGTTGTTTAATGTAAAAAAAAAAAAAAAAAAAAATCTTCTCACATGATTTAAAAAAGGGTAAAATAACGAGTAAAGAAAAATACATTGTTGAAACAATGAAGTAACTTTTCAAAGGTTCTCTAATCTCTAAACCTCTGAAAAAATGACTAATAACAATGTCATTGTTAATCAAAATCCCATAAAATTTTCAGACTTTATAGGCCAATGTTTTCTCTTTATAAATACACCAATTATAGGTGGCAGGGACATCGGAATTTAATGCTGCTATCCAGGCTTCAGAGGCTATCGACACCTGCGGACACCTTTTTATGATTGCTTTCTACCCATTTTTTTGGCTAACAATCATTTTTTAATTGGTTTTAAAATAAAAAAAAATGTTCAGCTGTTTCAGATACAAGAGTTAAAAAAAATCAGTCTGTTTGCAAACTGACACTTTGTTTTCTTTCAATCAGGTCATCTGATGGCAAATGTGTAGTTCTAATCTCTGATCTCCTGACCCCATAAACACTTATTTAAACCTTTCCTGACAGAGCAATTTTCTATTTTAATTTTTCCCTTACTACTAGTGATGAGCAAAGGGAGCTTCGGGTTTGGTGCCGACTGGTACCTCGAAATTGAACCCAAGTTCGGTTCCAAGTTCCCGAAATTATCGCGACTTCGCAAATAACTGACTTCGGCTCATCGAAGCCCATACATTCTAATACTGTACAGAGATGGATCTCCATACAGTATTAATCCGACGTTTTGAACGAAGCTACTTCGGATGTAGCATCCCTAAGCTAACTCCGCTCAACAATACTCCCTATCTTCCCGGAGCCATAACATTTTTTATTTTTCACATAGTCGTATGAAGACTTGTTTTTTGCGAAGAAATTGTACTTTCTAACAGCACCATTTAATATTGCATAGGATGTGGAGGGAACTTGGATAAAAAAATAAATAAATCAGTTTTTAATACTGAAAAAAAAACATGAGAATAATGTTTAGGAGAATGATTTTATTTGAGTTAAGAACTAGTGGGAGAAACTCATCTAATAGGTACTTGGGTAGGAATAGGGATAAGATCATTGATATTTTATTCTCTTCAAAGGAAAAAAATCAATAAGCAATATTTAATAAGCAATAAAATCAAAAAGCAATATTTTACAAGATTTAAGTATAAAAGTACTATGAATTAAATGTCAACGGAGTTGCAGAGGGGATTGGGGTTGATACTATTTTATATCAATGTATTAATGTATTTGTAAGGATGTGATGTTTTAGGCTACTTTCACACTAGCGTCTCTATTTTCCGGAATTGAGATCTGTCATAGGGTCTCAATACCGGAAAAAGCCACTTGAGTTTTGTCCTCTTTCATTGTCAATGGGGACAAAACATAACTAAACGGAACGGAGTGATCCAAAATGCATTCCGTTCCGTTTAGTTGCGTTTAGCCCTCACACATCTCTGTAGACATAACTATAAAAAAAAAAGTGATAGGGGTTAGAATATGGCGATGAAGTTTTTATTTTTTTCAGTATTAAAACGCAAGATACCACAAGTGTGGTATCACTGTAATCGCACTGACCTGTAGAATAAAGAGCACAAGTCAGTTTCATTGCATAGTGAATGTCAAAACCCATAAAACTGTGGCAGAAAGGTTTTTTCTTTCCAATTCCCCCCCCGGAATATTTTTTTCCAGCTTCCCTCTACATTTGTATGCCATATTAAATAATGGCATTAGAAAATACAACTGGTCCCGCAAAAAACAAGCCCTCATACGGCTATGTGAATGGAAAAATCAAAAAGTTATGGCTCCGGGAAGGCAGGGAGCCAAAAACAAAAACGCTAAATCGCTAAGTACATGTACGGTGGATGTCGGGAGGGGTTAAGCTATATTCTTATCAGGCCGATAAGAAATGGGCTAAAATGAGTGTTTATGAGGTCAGTAGATCAGAGATAAGAGCTACACATTAGCCCTCAGATGACAAGATTCAAAGAAAACAAAATGAAAGCTTGTGAACTGAGTCTTCTATCTCAGAAATGGCTGAGTACCGTATATTTTTGAACACCAAAGTGATTTTAAGCCCAAAATAAGAAAAATGTTAATTATAAAAAATGAACCCGAAGGTGAACATAGTCTTTAAGACCCTGAGGGAGACACCATACTGGATACACATCTGCGGACCATGAAGAATAGTATACACAGCTGACTGTTCTACAGTACAGAAGTACAGAAGTTCTAGGATCACCTACCAACTTGAAGGTGACTGATTTATTAGTCTGGGGCTCTTCCACAATCTTCTGTAAATTAGCTGCAACTAAAAACAGAGAATACGTCAATTACATTACAATTAAGCTAGGCTAGAAATAAAGCTGCAGCGCAACGATACAACATATACAGTATACACATCAAGCATATCACAGATTCCACAAACACACAAGTCATGCTCCCTCAGCAACCTCTGATCCCGACCTTGCTAACAACCTCTGGTCCTGGTTCAGGTCCCAATGACATGATCGGAGTGGGTTTGCATGGAGAGATGATACACAGTACAGACATAAAGCCTTCCTGCCCCAAATAAATTACTGGGCTAATGGCACAGTCGCCACCACTTTACATGCTCAGGTTGATGGCTGTGCTCACTCCTGTACACAGGGCGGTCTACCAGTTTGGGATGTCAAGAACGACCAGAGCCGCACTGATCATTTTCTTGGCTGTAAATGCTTATCTAAAATGACATGGGCGCTTTGGTTTTGTAGAGCTATAGTGGCTATGTGGCATTGCTATACGCAGGAGAATTAGGGGATTCATACTTGGCGGTAAATAATACAAACTGAAACAACTACCACACAGAAGAATATAAAATGTCAAAAATCTTTATCCTGTTTCTACCCATTTTTCACAAAAAAAAGTTAATTTCAAATATGAGTGATGTTTAATTGTACAATGGATTAAAGGGGTTTTTTATGCTCAGAATAGCTCAACAGTATCAGATCGGTGGGAGTCTGATACCCAGGACCCCAACCGATCAGCTATTTGGGAAGGCACTGGCGCTCCTCAGTAGTGCCAACTCTTTCTCCAGCTTTGCCTATTCATCAGTCACATGGCCTAGGCGCAGCTCAGCCCCATAGAAGTGAACGGGGCAGAGCTGCAGTACCAAGCGCAGCCGCCATACAATGGAGAAGGCCGTGGTGCTACTGTGAGCGCCGATGCCTTCGTAAACAGCTGATCGGCAGCGGTCCTGGGTGTTGGGCCCCCACTGATAAGATACTAATGACCTATTCAGAGGACAGGTCATCAGGAGAAAAAAACTGTCAGAAGACCCCTTCAAGGGATGAAACACATCATCAGAGTTTACATCTGTGCTGGAGGCAAACAGCTGCAATGACAATTACCTATTACTAAATCTCTTCCGTCTACAAGGCCGGCGGAGACAAGCTCTTGGGAAACACCATCGGCCGTATCTGGAAAACAAAGTTGGTTTCGTCATAATAATGTAATATACAATATATGAATGTAAGGTGACCAAACTAATTTCAGAATATGATCTTAGAAAATAATGGGGAAAAAAATCATTATATGGTTCTCATGTGGTATGGGAAAAAAACAAGGATAGGTCATTGATATGACTTCACTGGACAACCCCTTTAAAGCGGTTGTCTTACTTCAGCAAATAGTCTGTATTATGTAGAGAAAGTTAATACAAGGCACATACTAATATTTTGTTATTATCCATATTGCTCCATTTGTTGGCTGGATTCATTTCTCCATCATATTATACACTGCTCGTTTCCATGGTTATGACCACTCTGCAATCCATCAGCGGTGGCCGTGCTTGTGCACTATAGGAAAAAGTACAAGCTTATGTGTGCTCCTGGTCACCAGAGATACCAGTGCTTTTTACTATAGTGTACAAGCATGACCACCACTGATGGATTGTAGGGTGGTCATAACCATAGAAATAAGCAGTGTGAAAATGAATCCAGCCAGCAAAATAAGCAATATGGATAATGACAATTAATTAGTAAGTGCCTTGTATTAACTTCCTATACATAATAAATGCCATTTACTGGAGTGAGACCACCCCTTTAAGTTTCTATACCTTCTCTACAGAAAGAGCTGGTCACGAGGAAGGCAGTATAAAAGTTAATGAAGTTATCGGTTTAAGAAATATCCACCAAAACACATCTCATGGTTTGTTTCAATCAACTAAACCTGGGTCCACATTCTAATATATTTTGATCACAATTGTCAGGAGCAAATTATCCCCCTTCACTTATCTTCAAATAGTAAGAACTAACCTCTTCCAGGAGTAAACTCAAACCGGATATCATTGAGTTCTTTCTTTGTGTTTCTGGGAATAAAGGAAAATTGAAAATAAGTTGCACATGGTAATTCCCTACAATGCATGTAGTGAGTGCCCTCTAGTGGTGGCTGCGGCAACTGGAATGTTCTGTTTTCAGTCCATGTAAAGATATGTTTAAAAATGTCCTCTTCTATTAAAGGATAGGGGAAGCAGCACAAGGCTTACATCTCCCAGCTTGTTTAGAATACAGTATCGCCAGCTTTCTGTGTGTGTGCTGCCCCAATCTTTACAATAAATGGATGTGCACCATCAGATAAGCAAAGAGCAAAAATCTGTTAATTTTGACCAACAGAAAGAGGTATTTTTTATTTTCTACTGTTGATCATAGATTGAATATTCTATGTCCACTGTAGACAATATTTAAAGGGGTTGTCTGCTTTTTTAATATTGATGACCTATCCTCAGGATAGGTCATCAATATTAGATTGGCGGAAGTTCGACGCCCCTGCCGATCAGCTGGTTTGAAGGGAAAGTAGTGCTTGTAGGAGTGCTGCCTTCGCTTTACTGTTTACCTGCTCGCCATCGCAACCGCAGCAGTGATTACCTAGGTATAATTACTACTCCACCAACCTCTTTAACTTCAACAGGTAAACAGTGAAGAGAAGGCAGAGCATATACTAGCACTGCTTTCTCTTCAAACAGCTGATCGTCAGGGCTGCTGGGAGTGGGCCCTCCACCTATCTGATACTGATGACCTATCCTGAGGATAGGTCATCAATATAAAAAAAATAATAATAATGGACAACCCCTTTAGTAAGAATATGTGCTACCAATGGCTCGGGTCAGGGGTGTAGCTATAGGGGGTGCGGAGGTAGCAGTCGCTACCGGGCCCAGGAGCCTGAAGGGGCCCAAAGACCCTCGTGCCACATAAGAAGACACACAAAGCTCTGAGGGAGGGGGGCCCAAGCTAAACTCTTGCACCAGGGCCCATGAGCCGTTAGCTACGCCCCTGGCTGGGGTCATCATAGAGCAACAACCCATTTGACAGTAGGGTAAACACCACTTCCTTTTGTCGCCTGTGTAAGGGCCCATTCACACAACCGTATTTTCAGTCTGCATCTAATCCGCATTTCTTGCGGCTCGGAAACAGACCCATTCATTTCAATGGAGCTGTAAAAAATGCAGACAGCACACCGTGTATGTCCGCTCTGCAGCACTCGCAAAAAAATAGAACAGGTCATATTGCTGTCCATTTTGTGGACAAGAGTAGGCCTTTCTATCAAGGGCTGGACGCTCAAATCCGCAAAATGCAGGGCACACGTGGCTGGTGTCCGTGTTTTGCGGATCTGCAATTTGTGGTCTGCAAAGACGGATACGGTTGTGTGAATGGGGCCTTATGGGGTGGTCACTCATCTAGAAGTAGCAGCACATCATTTTGCATACATATACTGTAGCGGGAGATTTACTATTCAAAATGTGCCAGAATTTTGAAACTATTTGAAACAAAAACTGGTGTACATGCTTTGAACCAAATGTAATGTTTTAGACACTTTTCTCAACTTTTTGAAACACGTCCAGGATGACATTCTGCACCTAAAAGAGCTAAATAGGACATATTTTTTGGAGTAAACTAACTAAACAAATAGGTGATATAAAAATATGCTAGACCAGGGGCCAGCAGGCTCCGAAACTCCAGCTGTTCTGAAACTACAACTCCTCCCAGAATCCTCCTTTCACTTCTATGGGAATAACAAGAACAGCTAAGTAAGTGTGCATGCTGGGAGTTGTAGTTTCACAGCAGCTGGAGTGCTTATCCCTGGACGAGACAGTCTAAAGAGGTCTCATTCAGTGTCTGATCATCCATCTGGCAGGTTATACTTATCCACATGGCCTCCTCATCACCTTAGTGACATATGGACATCATTATGACCGCTTATTAGTCTATGTGAATGGGACAAGCAAGTTATGGATTAATTATGGGTTGGTTACTGGATCCCTTGCTGTCCGAACAACACATACTACATCATAGTTTGGCCCCTGTATTATCAATGTCAGGAGCATCCGTGTTTCCTTATTTGACTTATTGTACATTTCATCAGTATTGGTAGACA
Organism: Bufotes viridis; assembly: GCA_033119425.1. Classification (NCBI taxonomy): domain Eukaryota; kingdom Metazoa; phylum Chordata; class Amphibia; order Anura; family Bufonidae; genus Bufotes; species Bufotes viridis. The sequence goes on along the minus strand of CM065593.1, from coordinate 333,214,921 downwards.
CACCTATATACAATTAATTCTAAATATTCGGTAATCATTGTAAATAGTTACTTACCTGCAATGCAATATTGGGATCATTTATAAGTAGAACTGGCTTAGTTACCCACAGCAACCAATCAGATTCCACCTCTCATTTTCCAAAGGAGCTGTCAAAAATGAAAAGGTGGAATCTGATTGGTTGCTATGGGCAACTAAGCCAGTTCTAAGTTACACCAGTCTGATAATTGACCCCATATGTATTTACAGTGGCATGTAAAAGGTAGATGTGCCGCTGATGAATGAGCGTTTGCATCCCCTTGGCCTGAAATTGTGCAGTCTAATAGGGTCTTAAAGGGGTTGTCCCACAAAAAATATTCTACAGTTGTCAAAACCAGTACCAGTACCTGGATCTGAAATCTTTTGTAATTGCATGTAATTAAACATTTAGTATCTGTACAGCCCACCTGCTCTTTGTTCTTTTTCTTATTTCTTTGTCCAGCTCACTGGGATGGCCGCACATGCTCAGTTTCATCCTTCAGCTTCCTTTCTGAGCTGTGATGGGGAGAGCTGAGACACGCCCCTTTAGCTGTGATAGGGAGAGCTGAGACACGCCCCCTGAGCTGTGATAGGGAGAGCTGAGACACGCCCCCTGAGCTGTGATAGGGAGAGCTGAGACACACCCCTGAGCTGTGATAGGGAGAGCTGAGACACGCCCCCTGAGCTGTGATAGGGAGAGCTGAGACACGCCCCCTGAACTGTGATAGGGAGAGCTGAGACACACCCTCCCTTAGTCGCAGTCTTAGTTTAGCTGTCCGCCTGGTATAAATGTAGCAGAGCAATGAATGGGGAGATCTCTGGATCCCTGTGAGGTTCAGAGCTGGTTCTAGCTTTGTTAGAAAGAGGGTGACATGTACTGTATGATGTCTGATTTTCATTTTTTACATTATTGATGGGACAACCCCTTTAAGTTTACATTCTACATTGTCTTGCTATTAGACAGTATTAGTAAGTTGGCCCCATTGCCTTTTCCTTCTTGTAAATGATGGGGTCACAGAAAACACTTCCTCTCTGAGTGGTGCAGCATTCACTTACACAGCACTAAGCCAAACACCATGAACCTGCATCACGCACTATCCAAATGAGTACAGTATTTGGAGCAAATTTCTGCCCAGCCTTGGGCCTTATAGACAATATGTAAGTGTTTTTATCCTAAATGTTCAATACATTTAGAAAAATGTATTGTGAAATGTAGATCACAAAAATACAACCTTTGTTACCCTACTGTGGGTTTAGTTTACCATGAGTTAATTCGGCCAGCAGGTGTCACTGTTGTAACATAGCTCCCTAATCCTCCAAATATACACAACTATATGCTGGAAACCCAAAACTAACATTGTGTCAAAACTGACAAATTAAAACACAACAAAATGTCACAATAACTCAATACAGAAACAAAATGCTAAACAGAAGACAGCCTGCCCTCCTGCACTTCATAAGGCCTCTTGCACACGACCGTATGGCTTTTTCAGTATGACGTCCGTCTGCATTCCGTTTTTTGCGAAACGGAAAAGCCAGCCCCTGTTAGAACAGTACTATCCCTGTCCATTATGCGGCCAGAAATACGGAAACGGAAGGCATACGGAGTACCTTCCATTAAAATGAATGGTTCCGTTTACGGAAAGCAAAAAACTAAACGGAAACGGGAAAAAAAAACGGTCATGGCAAGAAGCTTAAAACTGAGGAATGTCTGTGACAACAGCACCAATAATACAAAAAATAGGTACCTTAGTCGTAATACTAAACTGATAACAGCTTTCACTTCTTCAGGTGTAGGAGGCACAGGAGCTGCAGGAGCCGCGGGTGTGGCCTGGAAAAGAGTTAACATAGCGGATGTCATACACACATTTACTTATATTACATGTACTGAAATGTACACGTATGGGGCAGACAGGTAAGGAAGGCACTCATTGTATATGCTGCTCACTTTTCCAGATGATGGGACAGGAACAGACACTTGAGAAGCTGAAGCTTGGCCAGATGACTGAGGTAGATTGGCTGTAGACTGTGCTGGAGCCTGGAGATAGCTGGAGCTTGGCTCTGTTGCAGGGAATATCTAAAGTGGAACATAGGCAGTTTTTTCATTAATTATATAAGCTTTACAGTATTTCCGCTTTATAAGACGCACTTTTTCCCCTCAAAAGTCGGGGAAAATGGCATTGTGTCTCATAATGAAAGTGCTCGCTAGTACTTTCATTTATGAAATCTTTCACTAATTTGCCGAAGGTGCAGGGAGCGGTAGCGGTGACAGTATTGCTGCTATCGCTTGCTGTACTCACCGTACACTGGTCTTTCTCTAGGCATCGCGCTGCACGTGTCCTGAATACGTACAGCGTCCGGACAGAGTACACGTACTATGACCAGCAAGCGGTGAGTGCATGAGAGACTGCCGGATCTACAGAGTAGCGGCGGAGCAGGAGAGGGAAGTTTATTTATTTTATTGCTGATGGGGGTCTGATCTGAGCTCTGATGGGGGTCTGATCTGAGCTCTGATGGGGGTCTGACATGAGCTCTGATATGGGGGTCTGAATTTTGATGAAGATAGGGTGTCTAATTTGGGGGTCTGATGAAAAATATATTTTTTGTTCCTTTTTTCCTCCTCTAAAACCTAGGTGCGTCTTATCATCGTGTGCATCTTATAAAACGAAAAATACGGTATAGAGCAGTGACGGTGAACTTTTTAAAGACCAAGTGCCCAAACTGCAACCCAAAAGCCACTTATTTATCGCAAAGTGCCAACACGGCAATTTAACCTGATTACTACAGTCTAATATAGTATATCTTCCACGTACTTTATCATTTAGCTATAATAGCCGCCCTACATTCAACATGCTGCTTGATTCGTTCATAGTGCGCCCTGCACTGAGGAATGGCAGGGGAAGTCTAAGGCATATCGGTATGCCTTAGACTTTTTCCAGGGTGCGGGTGCCCACAGAGAGGGCTCTGGGTGCCGCCTCTGGCACCCGTGCCATAGGTTCGCCACCACTGGTATGGAGTGCCAACAGATTCTGCAGCACTGTACAAAGACTTATCCCAAATCAGACTGTATCCCGGATGGAAATTAAAATAATTCCCTCTTTAAAAGGTAACGCATGGCACATGTGCCAGCCGTGGTCATGCTGGCCGTATGATATTACTTTGGATTGAACTTTTACATGGAATGTATTATGTATATGAAGTGTTTATTACAAATCAGTCTTTGCTGTGCTTGAAAAGCCGAATGTTAGAAACCAGAAACTTCCGAAAGTTCTCACCTCAGAATTTGGTAAAGAATCTTTCACACGTGGAGACTGCAGGAAGGAGAAAGAACAAGGTTAGAGCAGCACGCTATCACATTAAACATCTAAGATACACAGCGCTGCTCTATCGCAAACCTGTTATGTACCGTGAAACATTTACAGAAAATGTGTGAAACTCCAGCCCAGATTCTATAACATATGCACTTAGAAAATAAGCATGAAAACTGTGTCATTCCACCACAATATTTCACAGGTTTAAACTATGTAAAAGTAAAAATGTTGCTTTACTGTTCTTGGAGTTATTTCAGGTCAGTTTTTAACACGTCTAATTATGAAACTGCTGGTTAGCCTGAGAAAAACTACACAGGTCTACACCAGATCTGTCAGACACGTTACCTAACAGCTTTACTCTATGTACGTGTCATCTGCTCTTCCATCATACAATACTCCTTGGTAACACTAACCAGTAAAACCTCCAAATTAGCTATATACATGTAAAAAGAAGAAATCATGTTTTTTTTTATACAAGTGATGGCCTATTCTCAAGGTAGGCCACCACTATCTGATCATGGGAGGTCCGACCTCACACTCGCACTGATCAGCTGTTTTGCAGTAGATCCGGCACCAGGATTACATAGTTCCTTCCATCGCACGCGGGACGGGGCTGTGCAGTTCTGGCCCTGGAGCTTCTGCAGAACAGCTGACCAGCAGAGGTGCGGGGTGTAGGATACATGGCGATCACTTGTAATAGTTTCAACCCCTTGAAAGTAAATAACCACATCTAAAAAAATCTCATTTTTAATTTCTGATAAATTTCAGGGTATATGGTTAAAGTGATCAGAGCTACCGGTATGTTGTTCGATTAAAGAACTTGAAATGTAATGCATAGCCAGAGTTAAAGGGAACCTGTCAAAAGGATATTGCCCCCAAAACTACCATCAGTTCCCGATCAATTTGCTCTTTGACTCTCCTTGACGGACTCTCTGACTCTGCCCAAGCAGATGACCGATTTTGCCAAAAATCAACATCAATCACAGCTCACATGTGAGTTGTCTTGTTCTGACCTCGGCATAAAGTTGGGTGTACTTTCCCTGATTTGCTGCAATCCGCTGGAGAAGCGCTCGAGGCTCCCGCTGAGGGCAGAGCAGATACACCCTGTTCACTAACGTACAAAATAGTCAAGCATCTCAGAATCCATAAATCAGGGCTTTATTCAAGAACATCCATACATAACAAGTGGTTGCAAAAAGATCCAAACAACTCCTACGCGTTTCAGACACGTTCCTTACGCATGGCAGTTTACTGCAAGAAGACTGGAACTCAAGGGCGCGTGCTCAAAATCTCGGCAAGGTTGCTCTAATGTTCCCTGTCTTCAGGGATGTAAATCAAGACAGATGTTTTGGTATTTGGGTTCAGGGAGCTCAATATTGACTTTTCAGCATCTCCACTTCACCTGGGATTAACATTGACTTTTGGCAAAATGAGGCATCGGCTTGGCCAATAAAGCAGAACTCTGTAAGAGCAGAATCATTAGATACTGATGGTGGTTTGAGGGCAATATCCTTGTGACATGTTACCCTTCAATTAATAATATTCTGTCTGTCTGCAGCCAATAGTGGAAGATTAATAGGAATATTCCAGGATCTTAAAGAGGACCTTTCATGGGTCCGGACATTATCAAATAAGTAGGGGTGTGTGTAGGGCATTGTGCAGGGATGCAAGATCACTTACTAGCTTATCTGCCTGGCGCTCCGTTCCCCCACTGTGCCCCCCTTTTACTTTTCCCGCCTGGTATGTTAATGAATATCATCGGTACAGGGAGGAGGAGACGGCCCTGTCTCTCAAGGGAGAAAAAAATGCTCACCTTCTCCGTGTGACGCTCTCCGCTGCGATTGGACCGCGCTACAGCCAGGGAGAAGGAGACCCAATGCGAAACAGGGCAGTCTCCTCCTCCCTGTACCGATGATATTCATTTACATACCAGGCGGAAAAGTCAAAGGGGGGAACAGCGGGGGAACGAGCCCCGGACAGATGAGCTAGTAAGTGATCTTGCACTATGCCGTAAACAACCCCCTAGTTATCTGACAACGTCTGGACCCACGAAAGGTCCTCTTTAATATATCGCGGCCTATCTTGAAAATCTATTTGCTTTGTTTCTAACATACAGTGGTGCCTGAAAGTTTGCAAACCTTTCAAAATGGTTATATTTCTGCATAAATCTGACCTAAAACTACATCAGATTTTGATACAAGTCGGAAAATCAAATCAAACAAATAATTTTGAATCACGCTCACACCTGATCGTCATCCCATTGATTGAAGACAGCTGATGTCACCTTCATTATCTGCAAATCCTATAGGTTCACATACTTTTGGCACTCACAAAAATGTGATATTGAATCATTTTCCTAAATAAATAAATGACCAGGTCTAATATTTTTGACTCATTTGTTGGATTTGGTTATCGTTATCTACTTTTAGGAATTGTGTGAAAATTCGATGTAGTTTTAGGTCAAGTTTATGAAGAGTATTGGGTCAGTTTCAGACAAACGAGAGGCCCTCTCCATCCTCAGTGATTTACCTCTGAGGCAGAGGTTATGCAAATTATACTTAAAACCAAAAAAGAGGCATAGGGCGGAAATTATAGGTGCTGTAGTGGAGACTTCCAGGGAACTGGATTACCAGTGAGTGTAATACTCATTTCCCCAGTTATCTCCAGGACAACACAACTGAGAACTACCAACATATGTGATACAGGGCTCTAACTAAAGGACATGTTAACACCCAAAGCACATCAGATAAAGTAAGAAAAACTATAATACTGCATATATCTTCTACTTAGTTACTGATATCTCTCTATGATATTGGGCAAATTGCTACCAAGCTCAAGGGCATGAGGCCAAAGTCCTAAAAAAAAAGGCTGAAAGGCCAGAGCTCCGAGGCCGAAAGGCCCAACTGACAGCACAAGCCAGAAAGTGTTTTTAGCAAGGTCTTAATCTCCTTGTTGAACACAGGAGACACCAAAACGACCTGCAGCCATGGATTTGTCCCCTTATTAAGGTTTAGACCAACTCCTATAGGTATTTTAGCAGGAGAAGGAAGACAACTATAGTAGAACTAAATGTTAATCTCAAGCATAACACAATGGGGTCCGGCGGTGAACGGCAGTTTAATGCCAAACCTACTCGGGAACAGATGATCATCAAGGGGTGCGATCTGTTGGAGCTCCACCATTCAGATATTTCGGAGACAACTGAAACGACCTGCAGTCATGGGTTTGTTCCCCTATTAAGGTCTAGACCGATTCATATGGGTATTTTAGCAGGAGAGGAAAGTGGACCAGACCAAATTTCCACCAGTCAGAAGCTACAATTTCCTGTGTATCTAAGTTAGAAACAAAGCAAATAGATTTTCAAGAACATTATTACTTGTGAATACTACAATGGACGGCAATAAAACTCAAAGCACAAGAATTGCCTTCTCACCCTAAGTTGTAACACAGCTGCTTTGCCCTCCTCGCTTTCCTCGTCCAGCTCATCATCACTCCACTCCCATCCTCCATCTTCAGTTTTATGAAGCCGACCACTTGATCCTGGCACTCTCCGAACCTGTCAACAAACAAGGCAGACCACACTGTAATGTTACCACTCGAGTGACACGTTACGTCCACGTCTGAAGCTTTACCTTTGTTCTATCATTCCACCACAGGCTAACAGATGCTTACCGCCATTGATCTGATTTATAGTATGTATGTAACGCACGTGGCAAATGTTAGCGCAACGTGAAGGCTTTACGAGTCTTACGTTATTCTCAGGTACTGCTTATACATGTAGGATCCTACAGGTTCATATGATATGAAACCCCTTTAAACATTATATACGAGATGCACAAATACCAATTCGATCAGTTATTATTTCTTCAAAGAAACAGTCATTTTACAGATGGTGCGACCCAATAATAACCGTGTGGGTCTCAAATCTCATGTTCTTCCTCAGTACATGGGCGCAATGATAATAACTACTTATAGACACAATTTACAAAACTGTATTAGGGAATTGCAATTAATGAAATTCTCTAATATTTGGTTTCAATTGGTTTTAAATCTATTAACGTTACAAAGAAATATGTCCATGGTGCAAAAATGTGAACCTTTGCGCCATTCTGGAAATCACAATACTTGCTTCTCATCCATCGCTTAGCACGTTGTCAGTAATAAAGCACAAGCGCAGCTCTACGAATGAACATTACCCGCGACACGGAACTATTTTATACATCTAAATTATTCTCACTGTACGAAGCCTCACTAGTAAACCAGTATCCTGCCAGTAAAACATAGGGGGCTGCTGGTCATACTGGGGGCAAGTGTCCGTATCTTTGGCCCAGCCTTTGTAATGTGTGCAGGATGCAGGATTTCCTCCGCAGTTCTGGTTTTAGGCTGCTAGAATAAACCAATTAAAAGGGATTCTAAGATTGCAGAGGAGAATTGTCAATTCACTCAGATAAAATGCCAGAAAAATACATTATTTTTCACACCAATATCTCGTTAACGGGACTCGGTGACAGGCAATTAAATCACATGGCTAGGCTTAATTACAACGGGGCTAGTAATTTACCATTCTAAATCACAAATAGCTCTGTGATTTTTCTTTCAGCAATATGAAAATGAGGTAAGAAAACTAGATTTTTTAAATAATAATTATTATTATTATAGCTTTATTTGCATAGTACATTAAAAAAAAGCTTATGAATAACTAGCAACGTATCATTACAAAACTCGAATATTATGTACAGCTTCTTTCTCTACTGGTGTAACACGTCTACTTCACAGTTTCTCTTCTGCATAGTAGCACCCAGGTATATGTTGTGCGGGAAACTGCAGAAAGACCCCAATCAAGTGAATGGAGCCTTGCACTGCCAGGTGGCTAGAAGCATCACTGTGACCTCTTCATTCACAGGATCACTGGAGGTCCCACAGTCATGATACAGCCTATTGAGATGCTGCCACTTTATAAGATGCGATTAATGGTCCCTTTAACGGTCCCACGGACGTCGATCTAGCAGATTGTTGGGAAGGAAGTGTTCCTTCCTGACCATCCGCTGATCGCTAGCAGAGGAGACCAGTGCATTTACATGCACCGATCTCCTCCAGAGTATGGGGAGGAGCGATCACTAATGCCATCGACTCTTCCCCATACTGTCTCGTTGTTTCCCGGGAGCAGATCGCATTTACACAGCACAATCTGCCACTTGGAAACGATGATCTTTTGTGCGGCACAAAATATACAATTACCCGATAAACAAGCGTTTTGCTCATTCACCGGGTAATCGGCGGTGTACATTGTACACTTACACCGCCAGATCATAGCTAACGAGCGTTACTATAGTAACGCTTGTTAGCGATGATCTGTTCAATTGTCCGTCCGTGTAAAGGACCCTTAAAGGCTGCGTTCACATCAGCGTTCAGCTTTTCCGTTCTCCTGCTCCGTTATAGAGCAAAACAACGGAAAGGACGGTTTTGGCACATAACTAAACTGAACGGAGCCTACGGACCCTATAGACTATAAGGGGGTCTGTTAGGTTTCCACTCAGAGAAAGATTTTTGAAGCGAAGACAAAGTGCTGCATTCGTCAAAAATATTCCTCAGAGCGGAAACCTAACGAAGCCTATTATAGTCTATGGGGTCCTTAGGCTCTGTTCGGCTCAGTTATGTCCCGAATCCGTCCTTTCCGTTATTCTGCTCCTATAATGGAGCAGGAGAATGGAAAGGCTAAACGCTGACGTGAACTTAGCCTAAGCCTTTAATCACAGCTCTTTATTATTAGCTTAGTAGATATCCTTTTAAGTCAAATAATCAAAATGTGCAGTGAGTGTTTATATTACCAGGAATGAGAAGAGATAACAGAAGTGTTAAGAAATCTCTAGCAGATTTATCAGAAAAGTGACTTTAAAAAGTCCTAAGCTGAGCGTTTGTGACTTTTTAAATGTGACTTTTTGAAGAAGAAAAAAAGTCACAAGTGCCTCTTTTTACGTTGCCCTCTCCCCTTTTCCAAAACGGGGCGTGATGGGTGGGAAATGGACGTGGCCAGCAACTGAGAAAAATGTATCTTCATTTACGCCTGTTTTCTGGTGCAAATGAAGCCATAAATCTAAGGCCTCTTGCACACGAACGTATTTTTTTTTTCAGTGTTTTGCGGTCCGTTTATTACGGATCCGTGGTTCCGTTTCGGTTCCGTTCCGTTTTTCCGTTTGGCATATACTGTATACATTAATTCCATAATAAAAATTGGGCTGGTCTTAAAATTTTAAATAGATTGTTCTGCAAAAACGGAACGGATACGGAAGACATACGGATGCCTTTCCGTATGCTTTCCGGTTTTTTTGCGGACCCATTGACTTGATTGAGCCACTGAAAGTGATTTGCGGAATAGGACATGGTCTATATTTAAACGGAACAGAAAAACGGAAACGGAAGGCATACGGAAGACACCGGTATTTTTTGCAGACCCATTGAAGTGAATGGTTCAGTATACTGAACTGAAAAAACTGCCAGTATACGGTCCGCAAAATACTGTCGTGTGCAAGGGGCCTAAGGCAGTTCTGAGCTGTTGTAGATTTCTGTTTAGGCGCATGGACTGCTTGAAGGTGCACCTAATTTATGATGAGGCATAAATCATAAATGTGGTGCATCCTCCAGCAACGCAGGGGAAAGTGCCCGTCTTAATAAATCTCCCCCAGTGTCCCCAACCTGTATCCTCCGCCATCTTCTCAAAGAACGGTATCAAAATGGAAAAAACAAATCTCCCCCTACCCCCTAAAAATCCCACTGTTTGAAGGCCAGGGCAGAACTGATATACTCCCCCAGTCCGCAGCCCTGTCCGTTTTGCAGGATACACAACGGATTCCTTGTGTGAACATACCCTTTCACACTAAATACTCCCTAGACCCAGATCCTGCAAAAAGTTTTTTTTTTGCCAGTCAATCAAAATGAATGGGAAATATGGCAAAAGCCTAGTGTGCATGTGCAGTTCTTTCCATAATTTCCAAAAGTCAGAGAACGAGGACCAGGACTCTTTCCCACGACTGGTGCGGATCGCAGAAGAGACCAAATCATTATAGTCTGCTGATGGGTCTAAACTGATGCCATAAATTGTGAACATAAATCCATCAAAGTTCCACTAAAACACAAGAATGTTTGTGTCGATTCTGATGTACACGTACTCCTAGTATATCTATACTACTACTCCAGGACACTAGGTCAGTGATGGCGAATCTTTTAGAGACCGAGTGCCCAAACTGCAACCCAAAGCCCACTTATTTATTGTAAAGTGCCAACACGGCATATTTAACCTGAATACCAATATAGTATATCTTCCATGTACTTTATCATTTAGCTATAATAGCCGGCCTACATTCAGTCCGCTGCCTGTGCTGTTCATAGTGCGCCCTGCACTGATGAATGGCAGGAAAAGTCTAAGGCATATTGGTTCACCATAGACTTTTTCCAGGGTGCGGGTGCCCAAAGAGAGGGTTCTGAGTGTCTCCTCTAGCACCCGTGCCATAGGTTCACCACCACTGCATTAGGTTATGCCACATGCAGTGTTTGACGTGATGGTGCTTGGCACAACACCAAAGCAATCATCCCTGCATTGTCAGATGTTTGTTGTCAGGGGAAAAAAGGTTCAGTTGATGAACGACACTGGAGATACATGGTAGTCACTCAACATTAAGTCCATTATAGAAAAAAAAAAAATGCACTTTAGGCTGCGCTGAATGTGTGTGTTAGGGGGATTATTAGCAGTGAGACTAGACAGTCAAGTAACTTTTAAGGGGATCATGCGCTAAACAGTTGACCAAACGTTATTCCTCCATACCGATGCAAGCTTGTGTTCTCAATGTGGAGAGTTAAATAAGCTGCTTCCAGACACAGTGGCAAAAAATTCATCCGAGTTGGATTAAATTAATTGTGTGTCCGTCGTGTTGCAATGCGACACCATTGACTATCAATACAAAAAAATGTTGACTGACATGTTGCAGTGTAGTTGTACCCTTTTTGGCGCGGGACACATGATGCCCTGTAGCCCTAGCATAAGGCACACTGATGAAGATCCGGTCCTGCTGACACTGGCAAGTTTAGTCAACATTATTCTAACATTTTAATATCTATGGCCAGACTTACAAAAACTGGCAGATCCCCTTTCCAGAGCTTGTGTTAAAATGGTATATATGTGAGACAACGGAAATAAAAAAAAAAAAAATGAATTCATATGGACGGCATTCAATTTTGAGGGGCGAGTGCTCACCTTTTTGGCTCTTTCTGTGATGCTGGGGGCCTTCTGGAGCAACTTCTCCTGTAAGAATTCTTTGTTCTGCAAAATGGAAAAATGGATCAGTTTCCTTCAAAGTTCACCCTAGTGAATACAGGAGACGGCGAGAACAATCTGACAATTGTAACTGAAGTCTTGGTAACGTGACGCCAGGATTGATGTCCCTTTATAGGTAAAACATCTGTGCAGTAAAAGAACAGTGTAAAAATTAAAAAGCCCAAATAATAAAACATGACTGTGCACATAAAGGCTCCTTCCCTCTAAATCTGCAAAGTATGGCACTTGTTAGGGCAGCATTTTAGGCTCAAGAGCTGCTCTTCCTACTGTAAATGGGGACATAAAGTTACAATCGTAGCCAGGAGAGCCCTTTTGGAGGCTAAGGAGAAGTGTATTTTAGTAACTCAGTCACCGACCTCCATACAGTATACACAGACTCTTGACTGCCTGCTTCACACAAACAAGGGGAATATATTTGGACAAGAAATGCCCATGCAAGGGTCCTCACACAAACGTGGCCAGCTAGCAGTGCACATTAGGCTACTTTCACATCTGATCATAGGATCTCAATAGCAGGGAAAATGCTTCCGTTTTGTCCCCATTCATTGTCAATGGGGACAAAACTGAACTGAACGAAATGGAGTGCACCAGAATACATTACGTTCCATTTGGTTGCGTCCCCATCACGGACAGAATAATGCTGCAAGCAGCGTTTTTCTGTCCGTGATGTGGTGTGGAGCAAGACTGATTCGTCCCGACTCACAGTGTAAGTCAATGGACAATAGAAAACAGATCCGTTGACTTTCAATGGTGTTCATGACGGATCCGTTCAGAACGGATACAGACGGTTGTATTATTATGACGGAAAGTGAAAGTAGCCTTATTGAATTTAAATTTCACAGTTACTAGAGTTTCTGGTAAATAAATAATAATAAAATAAAACACGCCAAATACATTTATAAATACCTTTAACTAGCAGAACATGCTTGTTTAATTTTATTTTATTTTTTTGGGAAGGGGGTGTGCGGCTAATTAGTTTAACAACTAACACTCTAGAAAAGATCGTCACTAATCATAGGTACCCCAAATCAGACCCCCAAGCTTCATCAGATCTCAGATCACACCCCCAAGCTCTATTAGACCTCAGATCAGAGCCCCCCATCAGACCTCAGATCAGGCCCCCCCCCCTATCAGACCTCAGATCAGGGACCCCCCATAAGACCTCAGTTCAGACATTAAAAAAAAAAAAAAGAACCTGCCTCTGTTGCTCTGGACAGCACTGCCACGCAGCAGATTCAGGACTGACAGCTTTCTGGTCTTCTTACGGTGCACGCTGCATTGTGTCAAACAGCATCAGGTCATGATGTTGTGCGCTGTCCGGACACTGTGCAGAACGGGGCCCAGAAAAAGACCACGGAAAGGGAGTACAGCCAGTGCAGCACTTCCAGAGATGATTCAGGTACCAAACATTTACCCGAAAGTCTTACTTACAGCTGTGTTGAGCAACTGGGATCAAGTAGCCAAAATGAGCATAGGCCGGGATCACTCTTTTCTATTCCGCAGGTGTCCTTACGATACCCCTGCCTACAAGCTGAGCAGCCTCCCAGACAGAGGCAACTCCATTCTCGGTGACTAAACCCCATCAAAATCCTGAAGTGACTCTGCAATAAAGGCCATAAAACAACCCAACACATTTCCCCCAACAATTAGCTGGTTCTTAGGGGAACAAGGAAATGTGGATAGCCGCCAAAATGATGCTGACGTATCTGTGTATCTGTGCACAGTTGATGCTGCAGATCTCTGATGTGGACGTATCAATTGGTATAAAGTTACTCATAGCACGTAGGCTCCTTCAATTAGGGGTCCATGTTCGAGGTCCGTTGGAGATGTTAGTGAGATGTTCAGATTATGGTGGATGTCAATCGCTCAATTGTAAGTCATTTACAGAGCGCAGAACTCAGGGAAGATGGTAGAAAGAAATGTCGGAGGAGATGTAGGGGGTGCAGCACTGTGGAGAGCTTTGGGGGTGAGAACCAGCAGTTTAAATTGAATCCTGTACTGTATGGGTAATCAGTGCAATGACTGGCACAGGACGGAGGCCTCGGAGTGGCGGTTAGACAGATAGGTGAGCATGGCTGCCGTGTTTAGGATAGAGAGGGGTAAGTCTGGTAAGGGGGGAGACCAATTAGTAATGAGTTACAGTAATCAAGGTGGGAATGGATCAGGCCAACAACAAGCGTTCTTGTTATTACCACAGTAAGAAAAGTAATGGATTCTAGAGTTGTTTTTGAGGTGCAAGTGACATAAGCGTACAAAGGATTAAATATATGGGGTGAAGGAAAGCCAGCGGGTGTGCTCTCTAGGTGTGATGATAGCTCCATCTCAGTGCCGCACTATCAGGTTTAGATATGTTAGTAGTAAATGATGAAAACACCAGTAGTTCTGTTTTAGACAAACAGAGGAGATGATTTAAGAGACAGCGGACAGACAGTCACTGGTGTCCCGTAGTACAGCACAGGTGATGTCACGGGATGAAGTATAGTCGGGTGTCACCAGCTTAGAGATGGTACTGGAGACCAAATCTGCAGATAGTCTGTCCTTGTAGAGAGAAAACAGGGGAGGAACTAGGACTGGACCCTGAGGAACCCCAAGAGGAAGAGGAGGGGAAGTAGAGACAGCAAAAACCAAAGATGGAAGAAGGGAATGGGCTGGCAATTTTTTTAAAATCAGTACTAATGAAAATATAAAACCCTAATAGCCTACAGTAATCCTTCCTCTGTCTGCTCTCTCGGACAGAGGTAGGATTACCTGCACATCTGCAGGGGTCTAAATTTCAGCATCCCCTGATCGGGTCTGGTGAGCACTGCTGGCTCCTGGCAGCTCACCACGAACAGTGTCATACACTCCAATGGGGCTCATCTGCAACTAAGCTATGTGACCAATGTGTGGCGACACCATAAGGCCTAGGAAGGGCTGTTCGGCGGGGGTCCCGGGCGTCGGATCCCCACCTATCTAATATTGATGAGCTATCCTGAGGATAGGACATCAATATTACCTCTATGATAACCCCTTTAATGATATGGACACTATAAGGAGGTGGGATTTCTATGACTTTATTAAATAGCAAAAGTGTGAATAGTGAAAAAATGGTCATATAAGTTTGCTTCAAGCCTAGTTGTGCACATTTGAAGAGAGTCTGAATTTCTGTTTGCCTAACAACAGCAGAAATAAATAGATCATCCTTCACAAATATGAGGATGCTGTCAGGTTGGATGCAATAAAAGCAAATCTCAGTCTGTTCACAGTTCTGGGTAATTATAGCTTCGCGTTTACAGCCGAACGAGCCACAAAATATTCCTCTATATAAACACATTACGTACCTTTGCTTTCTGAAAGAACTTGTGCTTCAAAAGTTCTGCTGCTGTTGGCCTACAAAAAGCAAGATGTTCTGTTATAGAAACTTGCCTCTGCTGAATCACATGGGAAACTCTTGGTCAGCAGTCCCCTACTTTTATAATGTATATGACTATTCAAAAATACTTATATTTTAAAAGGAAGCTGTCAGCTGTTTTGACCATGCTAAAATGCTGACCATACTAGGGAGGGCTTGGGGAGAGCAGTACTTTTCTCATCAGGAGTAGTGGGAATATGAAGTTTTATTCTACATTACTAGATATTACCTTGGGGGACCCCATGTTGAAACTCAGCCTTTGAGTGGCTTTTAGTGATGCGTTATATGGCAGCCCACAGTTGCTAACTCCTTCCAGATGGCTTATGTTTACATAGAAGTTGTGACCTAACATACAGCACAAGCTATTTCACCAAGACCGGGTGATTTCAACTTGACTACAATAAGTAGTATACTACATGTGGTGACAATGATGGCTAAAAATGACTTCTTTAGTGCATTTCCTGAAGGCACCATCATAATATGAAGACGTGTCAGCCATTACCTTTTCTCTGGGTCTTTTTGAAGGCACGAAGAAATCATCTTCCTAAAGGACTTCCCATATTTCTTCAGCATTTCCTTATCCTGTACACCAGTCTCTAGAGTTGGAGGATCGTTCTGGAGTGTTAGCATTAATACCTGCCATGAGAGGGAAACAGAAAAAAAAAACATAAAGGGAGAGTTGAGACTGTGAAAAACCAGACAACAGGTTCAGAAGGTGGATGCTGTATGAAAGGTCTCAAAGGCATCCATGTGTATAATAGAAAGATAGCATGAAATAGCTCTAAAATCAGTATAACAGAAGGATAGACAGAGACGATTAGAAAAAGTAATATGAATCCTAAAATTGTAAAAATCTGATAGACCAGCCCTAAATGTCATCTCTGTAAATTCTCTGTAAAGTTTCAGCAACTATTTATTCCAGAGGGATGATTGGTAACACTTTCCAGTAGGTTCTCTAGTAATACTGCAGGGTGGCCAAGACACATCATGAAAACACAGCTACTAAAAAATGCAAAAAAAAAAGGAAAAAAAAAAAAAAAAAAAGACAAAACACATATATTCATATAGCCATGCTTGACCTATCCTCATTGTGCAGAGTAAAGAAAGGGGGCCACAGGAATCAGCAGGTAGCTGCAGCGTCATCGATAATCTGTTCTCACCTTGCCATTTTACCATACAAATATGTGACTGGATCATAGTAAATGTAACATGGAGGTAATAAATGTAAGAAATCCCAAGTAAACTGCATAAAAAGATGAGATATATATATTTATTATAAATACGATACCTTCATTGGAGGATATTTATGATATGGAGCTGCTCCTGTAGCTAATTCAATAGCTGTGATTCCAAAACTCCAAATATCGGCCTTAAAATCATATCCCCTGACCTAAAAGATAAAAACAACACATGAGGTTAAAGTGTACCTAGCCACGTCTCCATCCAAATGTCTGGAAGTGATTCATGATTACTAAATTCATGTATGCTCACTTTGGTGACTATAGTGACATTTATTTAAATCTAACATCAGCTAATGTATAAAATCTTATAATCCCTTATTTATTTATTTTTTTTAAATCAGATGTTTTTATTGCACAAATTTTAAACATGAAAGCACGTTACAAAGATTAGACATGTTGTATCATAAAATTGGACATATAGCTTCATTTCAACTATACAATATGATACATCAGTGTATATACATGTAAACTGATAAACTTATGCTCCATACCCCCCCCCCCCTCCTTCCCACCCACCCAACTCCCGCTTCAGCACTCTATGGACTATCATAATATCATCCGATGTTGAACGTCCAGCGGCCCCACAACTTTTCATATTTTTGAGGACAGCCCCTCTACTTGAACACCATTCTTTCATTTATTAACATTGTATTTACTTTTCTTCTGAATTCCTCAATGACTGAGGACATGACTGTATCCAATGTAAGGCAATCAGTTTCCTTGCTACATATAGTAATCTGCCAGCTATAATCCTATCCCCCCCTATTTGTTTTTAGCCCAAATCTGCAATATAATGTGGAATTTCACATAAACAGATTGAAAATAGGACAAACGGAAACAAATAATAAATTCATCTGGAAATAGAACTGTGGAGAGAAAGTACCGTATTTTTCAGTCTATAAGACACACTGCACTAAAAGAAGCACCCAAGATTTAGAGGAGGAAAAAAGGAAGAAAAAAAAACTTTATCAGACATCAGATTAGACCTCCCCCCAGCGTTTCCACTTAGTTCGGACCCCTCCATCCTTCAGAGCTCAGGTCGGACCCCTCCATCCATCAGAGCTCAGGTCGGACCCCCCCATCCATCAGAGCTCAGGTCGGACCCCTCCATCCATCAGAACTCAGGTCGGACCCCCCCATCCATCAGAGCTCAGGTCGGACCCCTCCATCCATTAGAGCTCAGGTCGGACCCCTTCATCCATCAGAGCTCAGGTCGGACCCCTCTATCCATCAGAGCTCAGGTCAGACCCCTCTATCCATCAGAGCTCAGGCCGGACCCCTCCATCCATCAGAGCTCAGGTCGGACCCCTCCATCCATCAGAGCTCAGGTCAGACGCCTCCATCCATCAGAGCTCAGGTCAGACGCCTCCATCCATCAGAGCTCAGGTCGGACCCCTCCATCCATTAGAGCTCTAGTCAGACCCCTCCATCCATTAGAGCTCAAGTCAGACCCCTCCATCCATTAGACCTCAGGTCAGACCCCTCCATTAATCAGACCTCAGGTCAGACCCCTCCATTAATCAGACCTCAGGTCAGACCCCTCCATTAATCAGACCTCAGGTCAGACCCCTCCATTAATCAGACCTCAGGTCAGGCGCCTCCATCAGACCTCAGGTCAGGCGCCTCCATCAGACCTCAGGTCAGGCGCCTCCATCAGACCTCAGGTCAGACGCCTCCATCAGACCTCAGGTCAGACGCCTCCATCAGACCTCAGGTCAGACGCCTCCATCAGACCTCAGGTCAGACGCCTCCATCAGACCTCAGGTCAGACGCCTCCATCAGACCTCAGGTCAGACGCCTCCATCAGACCTCAGGTCAGACGCCTCCATCAGACCTCAGGTCAGACGCCTCCATCAGACCTCAGGTCAGACGCCTCCATCAGACCTCAGGTCAGACGCCTCCATCAGACCTCAGGTCAGGCGCCTCCATCAGACCTCAGGTCAGGCGCCTCCATCAGACCTCAGGTCAGACGCCTCCATCAGACCTCAGGTCAGACGCCTCCATCAGACCTCAGGTCAGACGCCTCCATCAGACCTCAGGTCAGACGCCTCCATCAGACCTCAGGTCAGACGCCTCCATCAGACCTCAGGTCAGACGCCTCCATCAGACCTCAGGTCAGACGCCTCCATCAGACCTCAGGTCAGACGCCTCCATCAGACCTCAGGTCAGACACCGCCATCCATCAGAACTAAGGTCTGACTCCTCCATCAGACCTCAGGTCAGACATTAAAATAAATTAACTTACCACTCCTGCTGTCACTCTGCAGATCCACTCACCCTTCCTGGTCTTCTTCCGGTCCATGCTGCACTGTGATCTGATCTTGCAAAGCGTCAGGTCATAGTGCACACCTACGTCCTGGCACTGTACACAGTCAGGACAGAGTGTAGAGCGGGGCCCGGAGGAAGTCCTGGTAGGGTAAATAGAGCCAGTGCAGCGTTTCCCTCACCGCGCCTCCCGCATGCTGATAACTGCTTCTATAATGGAAGAGTCATTAGCATTTGAACTATAAGACGCACTGACACTTTACCTCCACTTTTTTGTTTTGTTTGGGTGGGGGGGGGGGGGGGTATTTTTGAGGCTGAATGTCTACAGAATCTTCTCTCATAAATCTTATATAAGTCTGATCATACAGAACCTGTCAAGTGGATTCCAGATGAATTTTACTCCACTGCATGGGTTACTTGATAACAAAGAGCTATAATACCTGTTCCATGACCTCAGGTGCCATCCAACAAGGCGTTCCCACAAATGTCTTTCTGACTTTATTCCTCGTGATGTCACCTCCTGTGGCTAGAAACGCGCTGACACCAAAATCTGAAAAATCAGACACATTAGCATTAAATGAGATAATGTCTACAATTCCTGGAATCATCAAATATATAAGCAGTACACAAAGGTGAAAGACATGAATTTTCTGGAACAGGAAAGCAGAGCAGCATTTACACTGGACGGTGGACTGACCAATGGCAGCGTCACCTAAATTTGCCATATCCCTGCTTTTTAGAAATGCTATTCTTTCCCTCTACTGCCAACAGTGAAGATAAGAGGCAATATAATCTTCTTTGACCACTTTGAAATTAAAAATGGGACTCACCAAGGATGCCCTGTCTACCTTTTTTTAGGATTATTCAGATGCTGATTCAGAGGATACAACAATATACAATATACACAGCCTTCAGGTTGGAGCCCATAGCATGAACCCACTTAAAGGCTAGGGGTTAGGCCATGATTTTAATCGGACATCATATAGTACCTGAAAAGCAGCCCAGTACCACACGTGGATCTAGAGCTCTCCCCGTTCATTGCTTTAATTACTCTGCTACATTTATTCAGGCTGGAAGCTCAGGGGTGTGTACTTCCTCCTGCAGCTCAGGGGATGTGTCCTCTCTGTTGCAGCTGGTAACAGTTGATGCTTCAAACTGGACTTGTGCAACCACCTCAGTGAGGTGGACAGAGAAATAAGGAAAACAACAAACAGCAGGTGGCGCTATACAGATACATGTTCATGAATAGCTCAGTGGCTGTACTAAATTGCTAATTACATGCAGTTACACACATAGCCTGGTGTCACAACCCCTTTAAGTCCCGGTTGTTTGATATTTTTGGGCAAGTCGCTAGAAATCTGGCTATGAACAATGTACTGTACTATACAATATAAAATTGAATTCTCCATTTCTTTGGCCTGACGTATCCATTAAATACTTGGGCATAAAATCTCCCCAAGGACATAGCAAAATTGTATAGACTGAACATCCAGAACAATGGCATTCTATGAAAATAACTTACATGGGGCTGGGGCGGAAAAACTTGCTGAAAGCATTTACCGGGCCAACACATCTATCTTATTCCATCACTACCTGTTTGGCTTCTTAAGTCCGTCTTCCAGGAGATTATTTAGCTCCTTTCTTTG
The DNA here is from genome assembly GCA_033119425.1 of Bufotes viridis. Taxonomy (NCBI): domain Eukaryota; kingdom Metazoa; phylum Chordata; class Amphibia; order Anura; family Bufonidae; genus Bufotes; species Bufotes viridis. The sequence continues at coordinate 333,194,723 of CM065593.1, read as the reverse complement.
GGATAAAAAAAACCCACCCAAGACTATCTCACCAAGCCATAAGCTGTAAAACCCGATTTGGAGGCTTTTTCCTCCCAGGCATTTATACTTATTATACAGCTAATCGTATGTGTATATTGTTTCCTTAGTTCACAATAACACTTCTAATCTGTACTCAAATCCGGAAAATCGCCTTCTGACTCAGGTGGAGAGGTCGGGAATGGATATCTTCTTCCACATTCCAGATATAGAAACGCAGAAAGGTCACACCTTTTCCATCAACCCCATGGCTAGAATCTCTTCTTAAAAAGTTGGCCAATACTCTAAAGATGCTCTCCGTTATACATGACCATAAACTTTCACTGAACACCCCGTCCAAAACGTCGTTATGATATGGAAGGGGAAGCTGCAGGTCGCTTTGTACTGTCTAGATCCCATGGTTTCTCCAGATGAGAGAATTTGTATAAAGGGCGAGTTCACATAACTGGTAATTTTTCCGTTCTTCTAATTTGTCAGAAGAACAGAAAAAAAAAAAAACGGATCCCCAGCATCCGTTATGCACATTTGGCATCCGTTTTTGCCATTTCCGCCTGAGATCTGTTATTTTAGACGGAAATAAAAAGTCCTGCATATAATAACGTATTTCTCTTACATGAAATCTGAAAATATGGAGAAACCATGTAACCGATGTGATGTGTAGTTGGCTGTTTGTTTCATTAGTTTCTTTAAAAAAAAAGGAAATTGATTACAAAAATTTACAAATGAGATGCTCGGAACACAGAGGGCAGACCCTCGCCCCTTGCAACACCAAAGTTCCTTCCCTCTTCTACGTAAGCCCCGTCTTTCCCCCTAATGACTGACAGGACCAGAGTCTGCTTATTGTTCTTGCCTGGCCCCGTAATCGTGCGCCTGCGCAGTGCACCACAACTTCAGCATCTCGTCCCTGCTCAGGAGACAAAACCTGACACACAACACAGAAGCAGCTTTACAGTGCCAGGCGAGAGCAGGATACAGAGGCCTGGCCCTGTCAATCAGCTAGACGAAGGGTGGTCTTACTGAGAAGTGGGAGGCAACTTTGGTGCACCGAGAAGGTAGGACCCTCCCTCAGTGCTCCGAACATCTCCTTTGCATTTTTTTAAATGCTGCAACAGATCTCCAAATGAAAGGTAAAGTGTAAATTGTCTATTCAAGAGCTACAAGCCGCTCTGCTTACTTTTATATGGTAAAGAAGCTGAAAGACTACCTTTAACAGATCATCTGCCCCTCACAAGGTTTTATAATGTTTTTCCCCATAATCCAGTAACATACAGGGCTTTGGGGCAATTTGGGAAACATGCTCAACTGGTGGGATTTTTAGATTACTGGATACTAGCATAGGGGAATTTTGTTATTTGGACACATTACGCACCATTAAAAAGAGTCTTTCACCTAGTATGAGCGTTTTAGATCGCTCAGATCAGGCTACAGACTCTTTGCCCCTCATTACTACAGTACCTTTCTTTTATGTGTCCCTCGTCCAGATGATGAAAAATACACTTTTAAAAAGTATGTAAATGAGCTTTTGAAGGTGCCCAGGGGCGGCGTTACTGGGCGATGTGCCCTGAAAAACCCACATCTTTCAGCCCTCTGGCCTATTACCTCCTCCAGCGAAGGTCACAAGCAGCACCAGAAGACGGCAGGCCGGATGTCTTTAGTTGGCCGGCGCATGCGCACTGCTCTGCCCATTATGGGCAGAGGAACAGCTCTGCATTTTGCGCATGCGCCAGCCAACTAAAGACGTCCGGCCCATCGTCTTCTGAAAGGTGTGTTTTTCTGGGCACATCGCCCAGTAGGACCGCCCCTGGGCACCTTCAGAAGCTCATTTACATACGTTTTAAAAAGTATCTTTTTCATTGTCTGAACGAGGGACACATAAAAGAAAGGTACTGTAGTAATGAGGGGCAAAGAGTCCATAACCTGATCTGAGCGGTCTAAAGCGCTCAGATTAGGTGAAAGACTCCCTTTAACTGACTTACCACCTACATCTGACACTCCACCATCTCCAGAGTCTCCAGCTCCAAGCAGTTCATATATCCTCCTACTGTATACTCAATAATATACAGAAAAATCTTACCTGCTATTTGCACCGAGCCATCTTCACCCAAGAGTATGTTACCAGCTTTAACATCCCTACAGGCAAAGAGAAATATAAAGTACATGAGATAAAATGGTGACGTCCTTGAAGGGATTCCATCAGGTAGAACAAACGGTCTGATCTGAGAGCAGCACGTTATAGCACAGGAGGAGCTGAGCAAACCAATATGTCGTTTTTTTCGTCGTTTATTGTAATTTTTGCTCATTCTGGGCTTAGGAGTCCAGTGGGTGGTCTGACAGCTGATTGCCAGCCCTCCCCATATGGGTGTGCATACACAGCTAGCTGTCAATCACTTAGTTGGACTCCCCACTGGACTCAAGCACAGAAAGAGCAGAATACAAAGTGGAAATATATGACGATATTAAACCTGCTCAGCTCCTCCTGCTCTATAACATACTGCTCACAGGTGGGACTGCATGTTCCATGTGACAAAGGAGTTGTCCAGGATCTTGATACTGATGGTGTATCTTCGGAATAGGTCATCAGTATCTGATCGGTGGGGGTCCGACTCCTGGATCCCCTGCCAATCAGCTGCTTGAAGCCACTATACAATATACAGCACTCTGCTTGCTAAGCCCTCACCGATCAGATACTGATGACCTATCCTGAGGATATGACATCAATATCACAATACTGGACAATCCCTTTAACAAAAAAAAAAAAAAAAACCTATGGCAGGAACTTACTAGCTTACTACTGTAATACGCCTTTTCAAATCTAAGCACTGCAGCCGTTCCCTGCCTGGACGAACATACAGCGCCATTCATCCCGGCAGTCCTGACAGTGACAATTGTAAGATACCGTATGATGTAAAAAAATATTGATAATTTGTTTAGGAAATGTGGCACCTTCCAGCAGCTGTCCCCCTTTACCTGCCTGCGCCCACTGAAATGTTGAGAAAACTCCTCAATATTCAAAAAAAATCCATCTAGCGTAAAGGAGACGACCTCATTGAGTGGGTGTGACACCCTGGGTCGCTGCCGATAAAGACAGAAGAAAGAATGCTGTTGTAATTAATTTGTGTGGTCATACCCTTTTTGAATACGGAGGCAGAAATACGACAGTAGGACGGGGTGGAGAGCTTCCAGCTGCAGCTTCTCTCTCTCCATTAAAGGGGCTGTTCTCATAAAGACAACCCAGCTTCAAAAGAGAAGTCAACAGATCACCGCTGGTCCAGCTTATCTTCTACCTTTCAGAATATACCCCATACTGATCTAGTAGGGGATACTTTTCCATGTAAAAAAAATAAAATTATGAAAACTGTCTCAGAAGATTGTAGGTGCTTTCCATGCTCCCGCACTAATAACTGTGAACACTTAATAGGGTAATTACTGCAGTTTCTGAAGGAGCTTTCTCACACCCATACCTCCCAGCGAAGCCACAGCTCAGGCGTGCACTGGAACGGAAGACGAATGTACGGGTCACACCGGATTCATGGCTCATGTTACTAGTGAGAGTTAGCTCATTACTGGAGAAACATTAGTCAGAAGAGACTGCGCAAACCAGGCAAAGTAAACCTAAAGGGTCACAGCAATGTAAAAGTGCAAGCTTGTGACTATATTCAACACAATAAAGGCTAATGCTACTGAGAACCTGGATACTCACGCCCACATAAGAGCAGATTTGACATTTGTGGAGATCAAGCAAAGTTATACCTGACGTACCACTAAGCTCTAACCTGAAGCACAGCTAATATCTGCCCCATCCACACTGTCACACTACTAATAAGATGACCCCTTATGTGCCTCCACCCACACACAGTATAATGCCTCCTTACAGTATAATGATCTCTACATGAGGCCCCATACAGTATAATGCTCCCTACATGTCGCCCCATACAGTATAATGCTCCCTACATGTCGCCCCATACAGTATAATGCTCCCTACATGTCGCCCCATACAGTATAATGCTCCCTACATGTGCCCCCATACAGTATAATGCTCCCTACATGTGCCCCCATATAGTTTAATGCTCCCTACATGTGCCCCCATACAGTATAATGCTCCCTACATGTCGCCCCATACAGTATAATGCTCCCTACATGTGCCCCCATACAGTATAATGCTCCCTACATGTCGCCCCATACAGTATAATGCTCCCTACATGTTCCCCCATACAGTATAATGCTCCCTACATGTGCCCCCATACAGCATGATGCTCCCTACATGTGCTCCGATACAGTTTAATCCTCCCTACATGTGCTCCGATACAGCATGATGCTCCCTAGATGTGCTCCGATGCAGTATAATGCTCCCTACATGTGCTCGGATACAGTTTAATGCTCCCTACATGTGCTCCGATACAGCATGATGCTCCCTAGATGTGCTCCGATGCAGTATAATGCAGCTCCCTACGTGTTCTCCGATACAGTTAAATGCTCTCTAGATGTGCTCCAATGCAGTATAATGCTCCCTACATGTGCTCCAATACAGTTTAATGCTCTCTAGATGTGCTCCGCTGCAGTATAATACTCCCTACATGTGCTCTGATACAGTATAATGTCTCCTCTACATATGCCCCCTGCTGTGCCACCCAATAGTCGCACAGTAATGGTGGAGCAGAGCTGCCCGCTTAATCCTTGTATTCAACTGTATCTGAGTCCTGAGGATGCAGTTGAAATAGGTGCCACTGCCAGGGCAGCAGAGAGCCCCCTGATCCCTGGGGCCCCATGCAACTGCATGGCTTGCGTAGTGGCCAAAACCACCATTGCCCCCATCTCATGCTCTTAAGGCTATAGGAAGCTACAGAGGTAGGGCGTTGCTACAAAAATGTGACCATGCATCTACTGAATGCTCATCTGACTATTATTATTCCAAACTACCCCATATACATGTACAAGTTTCAAATTAAAAATAGAGAATAATTCGCTCCCAGAACCCTCGGGTGGCTAATCTTGCTATTGGGCAACTTTATGCCACTCTGGGCGCAGGAATTCAATGGAATGGAATGGCTGCCATACATGTGGAGATGCTGATTTAAGAAAACATTGGAGTAGTCTCCTAATTTTTCACAGAGCTGTATTTGAGGTTTTAATGACACACTCATTTAGTCTTATGGCACTAGATCTACACAGTCGAGTCACATTATTATGACCACTAATATCCAGAGTAACCGCCATGTACAGCAGCTAGACGGGATGGAAATGACTCAATAAAGGTCCTGGTAGTTGTCACAGGTATCTGGAACCATGCATGAGGGGAGGATCCACTGAGCGAACACGACCATCAAGGTGGTCCCACAGATGCTCAATTGGGTTCAAGTCTGTCAAATTATGGGGCCAGGGTAGTACTTGGAAGTCTTGGTCATGCTTATCCAACCAATGTTGGACACTTCTAGCCGTGTGACATGTCGCATTGTCTTGCTGGAAGATCCCATCCGCCCTAGGGAAGACAATCAGCATGTATGGGTGTACGTGATCTGCAATGATAGATTCATATACCCTAATCGGTTGCCAGTGCCTTCCACATGGATGAGTGGCCCAGAGAATGCCAGGAGAACATTCCCAAGACCATAACATAGCCACCACCAGCTTGTTTTCTTCCAGCAAAGGTTGAAGGGTGTTTGTTCTCTTACGTTTCTCGCCTGATATGCCAACGTCCATTCTCTCAATGAGGTAGAAAACGGAATTTATTGCAAAAGGCAAAACTTTGCCAATCAGTGGAGGTCCAAGTCTGATACTGCTGCGAAAATGTAAGCCTTTTCTGCCGATGTAGCTTAGCAAGTAGAGGTGCCGTGACCATCTGTCTGCTTCGGAGAACCACATTCAGTAAGGTTCGCTGCCACACATCTGGTAGCCCCCTGCTTCATTTGAGCTGCTCCACTGTAGGGTGTCCTTCCGCCCTGGGGCACCGTCATAGCCGATATTCACCTCTCACATCAATAGCACATGGTGCTCTGCAGTTTCCACGTCCACGTATTCATAGTGGCCATTTATCCACTTGATAACTTGCAGCATACAAACAGTTTACAAACCGTGCAGTTTTAGAAATACTGCCAAACTTGGCCCAAAAGCCAATAATCATCCCTTTTACCCATAACAACAATGAGGGAATATCATACACCTTATATACCCACCAAGCCAGCCCATGAAAAGTGAACTCCTTTATGAGCTACACGCTACCAACATCGAAAGTGGTCATAATAATGTGACGTGAACATGTGTCCATTTGCCTACTTTTATGAAATGTTGGGGGTCAATGTAGGCAGTGGGGGCATCCACATACTATTATCATAATTGTGCTCGCAGCAATATTCCTTTTACAAAAGTCGTTTTCAGAAAAGTGCAACTGAACAACTAATCTATGGAAGACGACAATCTGTAATTACGACCCACGTTTTATGCTATATATGAGCAAGTTTATTTCGTATATATTTTTTTTTATTTAGTGAAAATTAAGTGCATGATTAGTACGTAGGCAACATTAGCCTCAAGGGTGGATGCACATGACGATGACTAGAAAATTATAAGTCTTGACTTCCTAAAAAAAAAAAAAAACGGCACACTCACAACGGAGAGCAAGCTTGAAGACAAGGCGTGATTCTGCAAAATAGTCACTTCTGCCGAATAGATGGAGAACAACCTGTTCACTGCTGAGCGATATTATAGCACAAAGTGATAAAAGGCATGTCCTAGAAAAGCAGAGAATCCTGTGGAAATCTACATGGGAATACAAGAAATGTGTAAAAAGTGCAGCTGCTATATGCAGTGCTCGCCATGAAAGGGATGCTCCGGTCCTGAGCACTGGCTCCCGGGTGTCTACCTTTTGGTCCAAGGCTTGTTCACTTCTTCTCTGGCATAATCATCTGCTCTGCTGCAGCCTATGGCCTCATGCACACGGCCGTTGTTCAGGTCCGCGTCCGAGCCGCATATTTCGCTTCATATCATTCACTTCAATGGAGCCGCAAAAGATGCGGACAGCACTCCGTGTGCTGTCCGCATCCGTTGCTCCGTTCCGTGCCCCCGCAAAAAAAATATAGCATGTCCTATTCTTGTCCGTTTTGCGGACAAGAATAGGCATTTCTATAATGGGCTGCGTTCCGTTAATTGCAGAACGGAACGCGGAGCAGCTTCCGCGGTTTGCGGAACACAAAACACCAACGGTCGTGTGCATGAGGCCTATGACTGGATTCAGTGGTGACAAGTCCACAAGAGACTCATCACTGCTGAAGCCAGTTATTGGCTGCAGTAGAGCAGATGATCATGCCCATTTTGAGGACAAAATAACAAGGAAGATGGACACACTGGAGCCGACGCACAGGACAAGAGCAGTGAGGAGTAAGTATGAACCTTTCCATGGCGGAGGAAGTCTGTGCGCTCCTGTGAAAAGTTATTCCCGGACAACCCCTTTAATGCCGTCTTCCTGTTCTGCCTGGCAGTTCTGAGATGACTGCAGGCATGCCCTGATCTTTAGAGGGGGAACTTACTACTGAGCATGCCCATCCCAGTTTCAGCCACTGTAAATAAGGGCCTTGGAGGCGCATATAGGCACTGAGTATAAGGCACGGGAGAGAAAACAGGAGAGGAGAGAACTGATTCTGATAAATACGGGCTTTAGTCTTCTAAAACATTTATGATTAACATTTCTAAATAATAATAAATAATATAGATTAATTACACAATATTAATAAGAGATAATATTTTTATAAGCTGGAGTCGGTGCATTTCTACTGCCTCCAACTCCACCCAATACTAGCCTTGCCTCCAAATCCAACTCTCGGCCCTGCAGAGCTGGCAGCTGCCTGAAACGGTTGGTCGGTGGCAGTGGCGTAACTACAACCGAATGGGCCCCACATCTAATTTTTGAACGAGACTCCGTCCCCAGCAATTTTTTCACAACCCCCACTCTTTTGGCTAGTCAAGATCAAGCTCCCAGACAAGGCCCGGCAGCCGCTATGTCCATTTCCTAGAGAGTCCCTGTATATAATGTTATTAGGTAATACTGCTGAGTGGGCCCTGACAATAAAATCTTTTAGTCTTCCTCCTGAGGGGGCCCCTTGTGGGTCTGGTCCCCAAAGCAGCCACTTCCCCTATAGCTACACCCCTGATTGGTGGGTGAGCTGGGTTTCAGACCTCCACCAATCTGATACTGATGACCTATCCTGAGGACAGAGCATCAATATCCAAGTACCAGATAGAATAACAATGGAACATGGTCGCATTACATATTGCAGGCTTTACATATTTCAGGTTTTCCGCATGGATAGTATTCCGCCTATGGGGTGCTGATAAAGAAAAGACTGATGCTTCTAGGTACCACATAATAAAAGTGGCCTAAATAACTGTACCTCCACCATACAACGATACCAACCTGTGAATCTGCCCATTTTTATGTAGGTATTCAAGTCCTTCCAGAACTTCTTTCAGCATGGTGGCAATGCTCGCTTCATCCAATACCCCATTCTTGTGCTCTCCTTTTGCTACTATATGTTTGATGATGTCCAAGACGGAGCCTGTAAAGTCAGAAAATTCTGTTGTTTTTCACAAATTTCAAAAGTTTCACATTTATTAGCGTTCGTTGACGGAGAAGAACGTATTCACTTTGGAGACATGAAGGGCAGTGAACACCGGCTTACAACTCAGCTCCAACTCTTATCCAATAGCACAATCACATCTTTTGTGTTTTCCGTTTATTTTCCCACCACCCAGTCCAATCGTCTAACCTTGTGCCCCCAAATGAAACACTACAGTGCCTTGTAAGTACAGTAAACCCACGCCTTAGGGATTTTCAGCCAACAATTATCCCATGTCAAGACCTTCTTGCTCCTATTAATAAGGCTAAATTCACACTTGCGTTTTTGCCTGATCCGTCATGAGCACCATTGAAAGTCAATCGGGGACGGATCCGTTTTCTATTGTGTCCGAGAAAACTGATCCGTCCCTATTGACTTGCATTGTTGGTCATGCCGGTTTCGTTTTGATCCGCATCCCATGACAGAAAGAGAACCGCAGCTTGCTGCGTTTCGCTCTCCGGTATGGGAAAGCAACCAAATGGAACCGAATGCATTCCGTTCTGTTCAGTTCTGTTTTGTCCCCATTGACAATGAATGGGGACAAAACGGAAGCGGCTTTCTCCGGTACTGAGATCCTATGACGGATCTCAAAACCGGAAAATGAAAACGCCGGTGTGAAAGTAGCCTAACTCAGGCCATGTTGATAGTTCCTAAGGGAGTATTCACACGTGCCAGCTTTGTGGCAAAAGAAATAAAATACACCCAAATAATTTTACATATTTTTAGCAACTAGCTCTGTAAATGAAACGGACAAGTACTGTTAGACATCCTGGATATCATAGCAGACCTCGAGGATCTTTTAATCACATATGCTCTAATTATATCCAGTACACGCAATCTAATTACTGGTTACACAATATTTTCTCTACTTCAAGGAATTCTCTAAAATCACATGGGGAAAAATAGCCATGTCATTAAAGGGGTAGTCTTTTAAAATACTTTAAAAACATAGCTGAATGGTATAAAATAATAAAATAACTAACACCTCCACAATCCCCCCGCTTCTTCGGTTTCTACACTTCCTGGTTCCTTTCGACACAGGAAATAAAACAACCCAGCCAATCACTGGCCACAGCAGTGACCCACCTTACTGGTAGTCACACTGCCTAATGAGAGGGTCTGGTGGGGGATTGGTAAAGTGGGTATGATGGATTTTATTATTTTACCGTACTCTGAGCTTTTCTTAATTGTAAAGGAAAAAGGTTGTCATGTAAAATAAACGGAGGGAAAAATTGTATCTGTACAACTGAACGCATTCAGCGCCTGTGCAGAAGAGGTAGCAGCCAGCAAAGCGAGGTATATCCTGTGACTGACGCCATCAAAAGAGTTATGGACATGAAGACTGTAGCGCGTGACGCTAGGGAGGCTCGTTCCCGTTGCGGCCTGCTATTGGCTCCCCCCCTCATCAACACAGCCCCGCCATACCCCCGCCCGGATGTTTACATTCACGGGACGAGGAGATGCAGCGGCAGATGTGCCGGGATGAGAAGCAACGCGGGTGCCGGGGAAAATGGTAGTCAGACCCCCAACTTTCACAAACTGATGACTTATCCTGAATATAGGTCCTCAGCATTCAACTACGAGGAGACACTCACCTCCACTCAGCAGCTTCATTACCAGCCAGAGCTCATCCTTAACCACAAACGAGGTATAGTAAGACACAATGTTGGGATGGTGACACTGACTCATTGCCTGGATTTCTTTCTGAAACAAGAAAAAAAAAGGAAAAATCAGGCTATTGCCTTAAAAGAGAATCGGTCAGCATGCTCCACCCTTTTAAACCCGGTATATTTTCTGTTAGGGTTGATCATGCTGAGTAAAACTATATATTTTTTCTTCTCTATAGGGTCAATAGTTGCCAAGATATATAAATTTTTATATTTATGTAAACTATCTATTTGGAGCACCAGGGGGCTGGCCACAGAGCTAGGAGAACTGCTAGTGAAACTCCCCAGTGCTCTCTGTACTTCCCCCTTCTATCTTGTCTAGCCCTATGTTCCCGCTCCAGCACTGCGACTCAGTGACTCAATGCCTGTGCATAGGATCTGCTCGGAAAGCAATGCTCATCAGTTCGACTGCGCAGACATCAAGTCTCTCAGATGACTCCACCCTTATACAATGGATCTTAAGAGGCTTCCCAAGGTCAGGAAGCAGCATCTGTTTCACTGCGCATGTGTCGCGTCACTGAGTTTTGTGCTGCCACGAGAACATGGGACTTGACGAGATATAAGATTCTGGGTCCTGCTCCCCTTTTTCTAAAATTCATGTCTCCACCTATCCCCTGGTTAAACTTGATGGACGACTCATGCCTTTTTCAACTGTATTAACTATGTAACCATGTCTTGTCCTGTCACTCAAAGGAAGGGAAAGTGTACAGAGAGCACAGAGGTGTTGCGCTAGTGGTGCTTGTCGTGCTATGGCCAGCCCCTTGGTGCTCAGAATATCTAATTTACATAAATATAAAAGTTAATATATCTTGGCAACTGTTGACACAATAGAGAAAAGAAATATATTGTTTTACTAGTTTAATAGGGTTGACCATGCTGACAGATGCTTTTTAAATAAGCCAAAAAACTTTTCAAGCGTTCAATATTATTCCATTGCACTACCATGGCCAAAAACGTCAGCATAACAGAAGAGCCATGTTGAACCTTATCACATTCAATTTGCGATATGACTTGTATAACGGCAAAAAAAAGGAGATCACAGCTACTGATCAGCGGGCAGATAGCGGTTTTTGTTTTCTCTGTACTGCAATACAGACATTTAATATGTATAAATGACACTAGACCAATATAAAACTATAAAATACAAGTCAAAGCTGCAATACAGACCGAAGACAAAGTGCAGAATGCCAAGAGGCTCTCACAGACCGTGCATTGCTCATAATGAGCACGGACTGAAGGTTTCAATAAGAAATCCCGCACGAAAGAGAATGAAAGGAACCGGGCAAAAGGCGGACACTGGAGCAATGTCCGTAAATGGAGAGAGCGTCAAAGTGGAGAAATCCGGCAGAAGACGGAACTTAAGACTCCTCCGAAGCATACCTGGGAGCACCAAAAAACCAAGGAGACGAGTTTTACGGACCCCTTTGAGGATAGGCTAGATCAGGGATCAGCAACCTTCGCACTCCAGGTGTGGTGAAACTACGACTCCCAGCATGACCCCCTGCTTGGCTGTTCTCTGATAGAAGTGAATAGAGCATGCTGGGAGTTGTAGTTTTAAAATAGCTGGAGTGCCGGAGGTTGCTGACCCCTGGGCTAGATGCAGCCAACTCTACATGGCAGCACTTTCATCCTACTGCTGGGGCTCTAACGGCCGTACAATTAATGTGCCCGTTCATGTGGCCATTCGTTCAAGAAATGATCTGCCTGTGTGAAGGACCTTAAAGAGCACGCACGAGCAAGGCATACTCTTTGGTGGTCCTGCTGATTAAAATGACATCCATATTGTAAAAATCTCTTGTGGCGTTCGAGAAAAAAAATAAGGCCGTCATTCCTTATGCAAATAAGCACTACAGTGCATTGGGGCGTGGCCAGTAGTGAAAAGCTGAGTAGGCCCCGCCCCTTGGTGGACTGTAGAGCTCACTTGTATAAAGAATAAAAGTACTTTTTCCTCAGGAAAGCCGACATCAAGTTTCACAACACAGGTGTCATTCTCATTGGCAGGATCAACCCCATCAGGCAATATACTTTGTTTTATAGGGTTGACCCTGTCGACGGGTACCCTTTAAATTGACCTTCTAAATCGGTGTTCTTTACCAGATTTAAATCTGCAGGTGTAAAAGGACCCTTATACAGCATGCCAAGAACGCATTTTTCTGCTCTCCGATGCTATTCTCTAACCATAAGCAGCACGCTGTTAGAAGTGACCATGTGAGCGGGAACATCTTATGCAATAACATCATATATTACAAATCTTTCCTCCACTAGAGTAGCAGGGCAGAGATTTCATAGACAGATAGTGCTTCAGTCACTGTGTTATCTGACGACTTGTTAGAATAGGTAAAGGTGAGACATAATCTTCAATGGAACTTAACGGAGCGGTCTCACTTAAAATGGCAGATATCATGTAGAAAACGTGAGTACAAGGCACTTACTAATGTATTGTGATTGTCCATGTTGCTTCCTTTGCTGGCTGGATTCATTTTTCCCATCACAGTATACACTGCTCGTTTCAATGGTTACGACCACCCTGCAATCCAGTAGAGGTGGACGTGCTTGCACACTATAGGAAAAAGTGCCGGCCTATGCACGCTCCTGTGGTCCCAGCCACCAGAGTGCCCGGCGCTTTTTCCTATAGTGTACAAGCATGACCACCACTGAGGGATTGCAGGGTGGTCATAAACCCTGGAAACGAGCAGTGTATAATGTGATGGAAAAATAAATCCAGCCGGGAAAGAAAGCAATATGGACAATCACATTACATTAGTAAGTGCCTTGTATTAACTCTCTCTACATGATAAATGCCATTTGCTGAAGTGAGACAACCCCTTTAAGCTCAGTACTCTCTATGTCCTAGCGCCAGTATTATTTTTGGGACATCACTGCTCAGATAATTCCATTCCTCTTCACCCATCACTAGACGGATTAGTTGTTTTCTGTTCAGCATTGATGAGCATTGCTGGATAATGCCAGGAAGCTGCCTGGCATGTGCAAAGCTTGTACAGATCAAGCTACTCATCGGAGGAATTTTCCTAAAATAAGCAGCTGGCTTTCACCTGATATTAGGACACATGCAAAGTAAGCCATTCCCCGGGCTGGCTCAAGCATTGTTAACCCCTGAGAAGACTGACTGATTCGCATGACGATGATTTCTACTGTAATATTCTAAATGTAATCCCAAATCTCTAGACATACTCAGTCATTTTATAGTGAGTGACGTACATGCCAATGTGCACAATTGCAGCAATTTTTATTTGATCACTGGGTCTTTATTACAAATGAGTTTTTCCTCTATAGCTTTCGGTTTCAGTGCACCTGCAGACTACTGCATTCTGCTTTACAGTGAATCTGTCCGAGAGCTGCTCTGTTGGCTGGAGATGTAACCCTTATCTGTATTATCCTGACAGCTCATAAACACTCATTAGAGCTAAATATATATATCAGTTTGGTAAGAATTTAGCTATAATGAGTGTTTATGAGCTGTCAGGAGTTCAGAGGTAAGCTAACAGGGCAGTTCTCTGACGGATTCACTGTAAAGCAGAATGCAATAGTCTGACAATGAGTGTTTATGAGCTGTCAGGAGTTCAGAGGTAAGCTAACAGGGCAGTTCTCTGACGGATTCACTGTAAAGCAGAATGCAATAGTCTGAGAATGAGTGTTTATGAGCTGTCAGGAGTTCAGAGGTAAGCTAACAGAGCAGTTCTCTGACGGATTCACTGTTAGGGCTGTTTTACACGAGCTGGTCCAGTGCGGGAATCACTCTCTGTGTGTGAGCATGATCCTCCGTTCTGGACACTGATTGTCTTGCAGGAGCGCACAGTATTATACGGATTTAAAATGCTATCTGCCTCTGCATGACCTTCTACAGGACCACACTATGGTCACTATGATTCTGCATGCAGAGGCACACAGCATTATAAATCAGTATAATACCGTGCGCTCCTTCAAGACGAGCGGTATCCAGTACGGAGGATCATGCTTACACACGGAGAGGGATTCTCGCACTGGAAACACTCGTAAAACAGCCCTCAAGCAGATAGCACTGAAACTGAAAGCTGTAGAGGAAAAACTGTTAACATTTTTTTTTTAACACAGACCGAAAAAACGACTTTTAGCCCAAAATGAGTAAAATGCTATGCTAAACGAACTGTCCCATAAGGTGTCCATTGCCTAATATATACAATCCAGCTGCACAAACAGAACCCTTTATTATTGGCACTCCAGCTGTTTTGAAACTATAACTCCCAGCATGCTCCATTCACTTCTATCAGAGAGCAGCCAAGCAGAGGGCATGTTGGGAGTCGTAGTTTCACGACACCTGGAGTGTGAAGGTTGCTGATCCCTGATCTAGCCTATCCTCAAAGGTGTCCGTAAAACTCGTCTCCTTGGCCTTTTGGTGCTCCCATCTTTGGTGGACAAGAACGGGTATCAGCCCATAACTGATGGCCTTCCCCCAGTGAACCCTAGGGGTATGGGAAGCTCCGAACAGGGCAGGCTGCTCCTCTCTTGTTCTTATGAAGAATGCGGGAGCGGAAAAGCCGATGGTTTCCCTCAGAATGTGCCTTATGCTCTATAGTGAGTGACCTTGCTGGATCTCCCCGGAGTGTAGAACGATCACTGCCAAGCTCTTTCCAAAAATATCAATTTGGGAGGACCCAAAAAAAATTTGCTATAATGATAGCACCAATATTCAATTAGGCACGATACAAAAAAATTAAAGGGGGGTTTCCAAAGGAATCATTTTATTTAAAAAGGGGATAAAATAAAAAAAGAATTTTTACTTACCTCGATGTTCCCCTGCTGCCATCGTTCACTTATATATTTTTTTTTGTACATTGTTCATGAGTTAAAGGAGCGTTCCAGAGGAATATAAAAAAAAAAATCTTTGTGGGTCTGACACTGCACCAGCTCCTCTCCACTTCCTGCTCTCATCCTGACACACAGGACGTGGCTTGGACTGTCCGCTCAGCCAATCACTGGCTGAGGCGGGCCCCCTGTGTAGTCACTGGCTCAGCAGGCAGTACAAGCCCTCTGCTGTGTCCAGCCCAGGAGCAGAAAGTGGAGAGACGCAGGTAAAACAGCAGTGGCGGAGATTGGCGGGTGAGTAATAATTGTTTTTGTTTCTTTAACCTTGAACCCGCTCCACCCCCAATTATTCCCCTAGAAAACCCTTTTAAGGCTGGCATTGTGCACAGAGGCAATCCGAAAAATCTTCTGCATAAGGCCTGCAGACGCTCACAGAAAATAAACATAGCTAGACACTTCTCAGATGCTTTCATCTGCAGCGTTGGAGGTTGCTTGTTATGGAGGGAAGTGACAGGTGCTGTTTAAATATTAATCATCTCGGCACAGGTCTGGATCACAGATCATAATGAAGTTCTTCAAAGGGAGTATGTCACCTATTGAAGCAGGCACCATGACTAACAGGGCTAGATACGTTGAAAGAAATGATCCATTGCTTCATTCTGGACCAAAAAATACTCTTAATCCATATGCAAATGAGCAGTTTAGTGCTTCGAGGGCGGAACCAAGCCACACTGTGCACCCTTCCTCCTCCTGTTTCCTGTGCCAGCCCCGACCTTCATTTGTGATGACTGCAGGAAACTGGCCCTGTCAACGAAGGAAAGGGAGGGGCTGACAGAGGAAACAGGAGGAGCAAGGGTGCAGAAAAGTGCACTGGGCCCAACCTTGGTGCACTTAAAGGGAGTCTGTCAGCACATTTACACCTTTTAAACAGTTCACATAGCGCTGAATCCTGAACCTAGATGCTTATAATGGTACCTTTATTTGCTTCTGTGGAGTTTTTAAACAGCCAAAAACTTACTTTGATGCATATGTAAATGAGGGCTCGCAAGTGCCCAGGCGTTTACTCTCCTTTGCTGGGTCGGGGCATGCGCACTGCAATGCCCATTGTGGGCACGGCTTCACTGTCGCCACTGCGCATGCCCCGGCCCAGCAAAGGAGAGTGCAGGCACCGCAATGGAAAGAAGACAGTGACCAGGGAACAGAAGGGCAGGCTGAGGCGGAGGATCGGGCGGGGATATGAGCCCAATGGGGTCACATGTGGGGTATTTATACTCACCTGGCATTTTAGGGGCCCCTAAAGTGTGAGAATCCAAATGCATAAAAATGCCCTGTGAAATCCTAAAGGTACTCATTGGTTTTAGGGCCCCTTGCGCATCCAGGCTGCAAAAAAGTGTCACTCATGTGGTATCGCCGTACTCAGGAGAAGTAGGGCAATGTGTTTTGGGGTGTATTTTTACATATACCCATGCTGCGTGTGAGAAATATCGCTGTAAACGACAACTTTTTACATTTTTTTATTCAAAGTTGTCAATTTACAGAGATATTTCTCTCACCCAGCATGGGTATATGTAAAATACACCCTAAAACACATTGCCCTACTTCTCCTGAGTACGGCGATACCACATGTGTGACACTTTTTGCAGCCAAGATGCGCAAAGGGGCCCAAATTCAATGAGTACCTTTTAGGAGGGCATTTTTACGCATTTTTCTTCTCACGCTTTAGGGCCCTAAAATGCCAGGGCAGTAGAAATACCCACATGTGACCTCATTTTGAAAGAAGACACCCAAGGTATTCCATGAGGGGCATGGCGAGTTCATAGAAGATTTTTTTGGCACAAGTTAGTGGAAATTGATTTTTATTGTTTTTCTCACAAAGTCTCCCTTTCCGCTAACTTTTGACAAAAAGTTTAATTTTTCATGGACTCATTATGCCCCTCAGCGAATACCTTGGGGTGTCTTCTTTCCAAAATGGGGTCACATGTGGGGTATTTATACTGCCCTGGCATTTTAGGGGCCCTAAAGCGTCAGAAGAAAAATGCGTAAAAATGCCCTCCTAAAAGGTACTCGTTGGAATTTGGGCCCTTTACGCATCTTGGCTGCAAAAAGTGTCACACATGTGGCATCGCCGTACTCAGGAGAAGTTGGGCAATGTGTTTGGGGTGTATTTTTACATATACCCATGCTGGGTGAGAGAAATATCTCTGTAAATTGACAACTTTGAATAAAAAATTTAAAAAGTTGTCGTTTACAGCGATATTTCTCACACCCAGCATGGGTATATGTAAAATACACCCCAAACACATTGCCCAACTTCTCCTGAGTACGGCGATACCACATGAGTGACACTTTTTGCAGCCAAGATGCGCAAAGGGGCCCTAAAACCAATGAGTACCTTTAGGATTTCACAGGCCATTTTTACGCATTTGGATTCTCACGCTTTAGGACCCCTAAAATGCCAGGGCAGTATAAATACCCACATGTGACACCATTGTGGAAGAAGACACCCAAGGTATTCCGTGAGGGGCATGGCGAGTTCACAGAAAAAAAATTGGCATAAGTTAGCGGAAATTGATTTTTTTTTTTTTTTTACAGTCTCATATTCCACTAACTTGTAACAAAAATAAAATTTTCCATGAACTCGCCATACCCCTCACGGAATACCTTGGGGTGTCTTCTTTCTAAAATGGGGTCACATGTGGGGTTTTTGTACTGCCCTGGCATTTGAGGGTCTCCGCAATCATTACACGTATGGCCAGCATTAGGAGTTTCTGCGATTCTCCGTATATTGAGCATACGGGTAATGAGATTTTTTTTTTCCGTTCAGCCTCTGCGCTGAAAAAAAAAAAATAATGAACGGCACAGATTTTTTCATTCGCATCGGTCAATGTGGATTAAAAAATCTCTGCCAAAATCAGTGACTGCGGTGCGGTTGGCTGGGCGCTAGCTACCTAACAAGTAGCTAACTAACTGGCGGTGATAACGGGACCCTTATGCCCCATTCACACGTCCGAAATTCTGTTTGCGGAACGGAATTGCGGACCCATTCATTTCTATGGGGACAGACTTTGTCCCGCTCGGATCCGGAATTACGGATCCGCGCTTCCGGGTCTGCACTTCCGTTCCGCAAAAATATAGAACATGTCCTATTCTTGTCTGCAATTGCGGACAAGAAAAAGCATTTTCTATATAGTTCTGGCAATGTGCGGATCTGCAAAATGCGGAAAGCACATTGCTGGTGTCCGTGTTTTGAGGATCTGCGGATCGGATCCACGGATCGGATCCGCGCATCGGATCCACGGATCCGTGAATCCACGGATCCGCAAAACACATATGGACACATAAAGGGGTGTGATCAATGACAGGGGGTGATCAGGGGATCTAGATGGGGTGATCAAGGGGTTAATAGGTGAGGGGGTGGGGGCGGGTTAGTGTAGTGTTTGGTGCAACTTTACTGTGTTACCTGGTCCTCTGGTGGTCGATCCCAGCAAATGGGACCACCAGAGGACCAGGTAGCAGGTATACCAGACGCTGTTCACAAAACAGCGTCTGGTATACATGTTTGATGCGATTTATATCTCATCTACAGCCTGCCAGCGATGGATCATCGCTGGCAGGCTGTAGTTTAGAATAATAGAAGGAGTTGAAAAGACAAGGGTTTTTCAAAAGTATTTGATCACTCACAAGGACGTATATACTGAAAACAGTGATCTGGAAATGACTAGTTAAAACATAACTTTTACTTCAGAATTGATAAAAAATTAGTCCCACAGATATTTGCAGACACTACAAAAGTCTACCGATCCCTCGATATGGGATCTAGACGAAACAGTCACCAAAAACTCTCAGTCAATAACGAGTGAAAGAGCAGGTGACTGTAAAACATAACGGATATCCTCCAGCCTCCTAATTATACAGGAGGATGGGGGAAGACAAAAAGAAAAAACTACTATGCACACGATTTTGATATACAGTGAGCATCGGTTGAAAGAAACAAGCACTTTAAACCACAGTGTGATATGTGTGGTTTTCACCCGCAACCAATTGACGGTGTAAAAAGTGCACGGCGGCACCATAACCAGTTGTCCTACCGTACTGTTGATAGGGGAGTTTGATGGTGTGTCCGCTCAGATGTTCTTTGATTTGCAGCAGCCCTGGGGGGTTCCGTATAGGGATAGTGGAGATATAAGGGGGAGGGTAGATACTGAAGGGCCCTATTTCACCCTACAATCCACAGATTACCCTAAAAAGGCTAACCACGGAGTATCCCACTAGTTGGGTCCCCGTCCGGAACCTGTCCCTGGGTCTGGCCCTGAAGACCTACCCACGGAGTATCCCACTAGCTGGGCCCCCGTCCGGAACCTTACCCTAAGGCTAAGCGTTCCCTAAAAATACCCCAAGTCCCGACATGCACGTTTCTGAGGATAACTTCCTCTCTTCAGGGGAACCGCTATTAAGGGCAAAATAAAATTCAAAAAGGTAGAGGCTGGTTAAGATAAATACAGCAACTACTGAAAAAAGTGCTGCACTGGTAGGTGCTACACCCTCAAACGATGCACAGATAAGTGCTAGGCTGTTTTTAGAACGCTCAGGTATAGATGTTACCTGGTTTAACCTGCTGAGCCCGCCAATATTTAAAGCCCAGGAGGTGTGGGATGGGCGTGGACATTAATTCCAGCCCCTTCCCCTGCAAGACGATGCCGAGCGTATGTAGATAATGAGAACAAAGATGGCGACCGCGACGTGCGTTCCATAATAGATAGCGTGCGTTCCTCGTAGCGGAAGAGTACTCAGTCATTGATTATGAGTGTCTGCGCTCGGAAATCCACAGCGCAGGCATTCATGTCCTTAAGCAAACCACTCAGGTATATCATGGAGTGCAGTTAATAAGGAACACCAGTCGATATACCCTGTGTTTGCTTAATACCGCTGTATCAGTTGACAAGAAGGATGTCTGTCGGGTGAAATAATCTACATACGTTAAAAGGTCCCTACAGTATAGATTGTCGATGTAATGACAGAAACTACTTTTAAAGGGACACAATTAGAAAAAAGAAAACAAAATCACATGCACATCCATTAGTTTAAGCAAACTCATGATATATAAATTATGTCCATAATATGGGTGGGTAATGATGATAGCCACGACCCATTACTTATAAAGGTGTGTAGACATGATAATGTTGACACACCTAATGTCAGAGTAGCGGACAGATAAAACTGATATCCACAGTTCTGACAAACAGCCCGGATATGGGCGAATAGAAAAATGGTATTTTTTGCGGAATGATAAAAACAGTAGATTCCCCAACACGGGAAAAGAACACCAACTCTGCAGACGTGGACAGGAAATTAACTCATATAGATGAATCAATAGCACAGTTGATTAAGTATGGAGGGGGTAAGGTGGAATAATACGACAGCCAAAAGGGGTACATCCAGTCCTCAAAAAAATCTGCCTATTGGGATTAAAGAAAGGATTATTGATCTATTGATTTCATCCTCTAGATCTATTGATTTCATCCTCTAGCACGCTATCTATTATGGAACGCACGTCGCGGTCGCCATCTTTGTTCTCATTATCTACATACGCTCGGCATCGTCTTGCAGGGGAAGGGGCTGGAATTAATGTCCACGCCCATCCCACACCTCCTGGGCTTTAAATATTGGCGGGCTCAGCAGGTTAAACCAGGTAACATCTATACCTGAGCGTTCTAAAAACAGCCTAGCACTTATCTGTGCATCGTTTGAGGGTGTAGCACCTACCAGTGCAGCACTTTTTTCAGTACAGGCTGTAGTTTAACTCTCCAGACGCGCGCTCCTGTGAACGCGCACGCGTTTACAGGAACTCACAGGTCTCGCGAGAGGACGCGCCGATGCGTCCACTCAGAAGATCCCGGCCGCCCGCAGGACGCAATCCTGCGTACGGCGGTCCGGGAGTGGTTAAAGGGGTTGTCTCACTTCAGCAAGTGGCATCATGTATCACGTAGAGAAAGGCACTTACTAACGTACTGTGATTATCCATATTGCTTCGTTTGCTGGCTTGATTAATTTTTCCATCACATCATTTCCATGGTTACGACCACCTTGCAATGCAGCAGGGGTGGTCGTGCTTGCACAGTATAGGAAAAAGTGCCGGCCTCTGTGATGGCCGGGACCGCAGGAGTGTGCGTAGGCTAGTTTCCTATAGTGTGCACAGTGTCCACTGCTGCTGGACTGCAGGGTTGTCGTAACCATGGAAACGAGCAGGCAATATGGACAAACACAACACATTGGAAAGTGGCTTGCATTTACTTTTTCTACATGATAAATGCTATTTTATGAAGGGAGACAACCCCTTTAAAGGGAATCTGCCACCAGTGACCTCCCTATCCCAACTGTTTACATGGACATACAGCTGTACCTCACCAAATTACAACATCGTTTCTCTTTTGTTGAGAAACTAGATACTTTTCCCTAATACACAAATTAGGTATTTGGTGCAAAGTGGGCATCATCATTGCACTTATTGCACCCAAGCCCCACCCCTTTCTGTGGCCAGCTCCTCCCTCACTGCTTGGCCTGTCAATCAAAGCAACCAGGTAACGTCTGGCCACAGAAAAGAGTGGCGTTTGGGTTCAACAAGAGCAATGGTGACACCCTCATTGCACCAATTTGCACATCAAGAAAAAGGGTCATAACTCAAGAATGCGGACTAGGATCAACAAAATAAAAACAGCGCTTTAATCAGGGGGACTACAGCTATGCGTCTATGCAAACAGTTGGACAGAAAGGTCGCTGGTGATAGATACTCTTTAACTATTCGTTTGCATACTGATTAATATTACTTTTTGTCCAGAAAAAAGCGAATGGATCACTAAGGGTAGGTTCACACCTCCATTCAACTGATCCGACAGGAAGTTCCGGCAGAGAACAGCCTGATGGAGTTCACCGGATCCAGCCTAAACGGATTCTGCTGTTCACCGCCAGACCCCATTGACTATAATGCGATACAGTGGGGCGGCTGCTTATCAGCATGAGTGCCGGGTTTCTGCCAGACAAAAACTGTTGCAGGCCAAAAACCGTCATTTCACTTGTTAAGCTGCCGGATCCCATTATAGTCACTGGGGTCCTGCGTTGAACGGCAGTATCCAGCAAGGCCAGATCTGGTGAACTCCGGCAGGCTGTTCTCTGCTGAAAAAGCCTGCTGGATTAGTTAAATGGAGGTGTGAACCTACGCTAGGTGAAAGGCATCATTACATTCAGCTAATCTAGCCCTACAAAGCACTCTGCCTGGTGTAATGGTGAATCTCCTGGTGACAGACCTCCAGAGATTCACTAAGGACATGCCCTTCAGAGTGTAAATACAAGTTTATAATCTAGATTTAAAAAATTAGCGCTCTAGAATGTTTGATAGATTAATTCACAATCAGCCTGCACAATCTAATTATTTAATTCCGAGCAGAGGATGAGAAGACTAGAGTTACTTTAGTCCTTTACTTCCTCCCTGCTGTGCCAGCTGAAGGAACAGAGAGAAATAGTAGAGCGACAGAGCTAAAATAAAATACATGGAACTGCCAGCAACCCAGCACAATTCCAAAAATGCACAAACATAAACCCACAACAGACTCAACTTAGGCTACTTCCACACTAATGTTATGCCTGGATCCGGCAGGGCTCAGCAAACACGCTTCTGTTAGTGATAATAACAACCATCTGCATCCGCTATGAATAGATCCGGTTGTATTATCTTTAACATTGCCAAGACGGATCAGTCATGAACTCCATTGAAAGTCAATGGGAGACGGAACCGTTTTCTATTGTGTTAGAGTTAAACGGATCCATCCCCATTGACTTGCATTGTGGGTCATGACGGATCTGTCTTGCTCCGCATCCCATGATGGAAAGAAAACCGCAGCATGCTGCGGTTTGCTCTCCAGTATGAGAACGCAACCAAACGGAACACGATGCATTTTGGAGCATTCTGTTCCATTACGTTTTGTCCCCATTGACAATGAATAGTGACAAAACAGAAGCGTTTTTTTTCGTATTGAGACCCTATGACGGATCTCAATACCGGAAAATAGAAAATCGAGTGTAAAATTAGCCTTAGTGAGAAGTTGATCAACCTGCCAGGTAACCTGCGCCTCTTGATTATGGGAGGAAGCAAAAGCACATAGAAGACACCCACAAAACCACCTAAACAACACTGTTCTGCCCAGCCAAGTTTGAGAATCATTACAGATCACGTCTGCCTCAGTTTTGGTATTTCTGTAGTGATTAGTGTGGTTATAGCACCATTTAGCGGTGTTAAGTTGTATTACACTTTGTTTATCCTGTTACAAATACTGCTGCATTGTGGGTGGTGCAAAGCATTGTGGGAATGCAAAGCATCCTGGGAAAGTCCCCAGGACAAATCAGCAGAGCTGTCCCTCTGGATCTCTCCTTCTCAAAGTCCACCATCCTTGTAAAATCATATCTGGTGGGAGATCTACCTTTGTTTCAGGGATATTATGTTATGCAAAGCTGTTCAGTCAGTTGTAATTGTTACTCTGGGAGTTATTACTACTGTTAGTTAGACATGTAGTCCTATGTTAGGAAGCCATTTTACCATGTGCTTCAGTGTTCTGCAAATGTTACAGTACATGCTATTCTATATGTTATACTTTATTACATGTTATTTGTTTTCTTGTAGTTTTACCGCACACTTGTACAATCTCTCACTCACGCGCATCGCACAGAGAGTACAACCTGTTGACCAATAAACAAGTTAGACTACAAAGAACAGTCCTCTTATTTGGAAGCCAGGAATGGTGTATGCTGAATGTCAGACTTCCCACTGTGTGAACATGTATGAAGACATAACAAACACAAACATACTGGTAGAGGTGTTATGGTGACAGGTCTTCAGTTCCAGGTGTAAAATGCCATCTTGTACAATATTTTGTACGCAGACCAGGCCTTTTTATTTCTGACTGTGCTCATACAACTACAAGAAGAACTCAATATCAAGAGATTTTCTGCATCAGCGAGGGTTATTGTGGTTCTTCAGAGTCATAAAGGCAGAAAAGTACGTCTGCAGCACCATAACCTGTGCATGTGGCGGCACTGGAGGCTGCGAGGAGGTTAATCACAGAGCCGCAGTCCTCACACAATGAAAACGAGAAATCAGCTGTTTGATGTGCAGTTGTAAACAGTGAGAGCCAGGCCTATGAATAATAAACAGCATCACATTCCATTCACTTCAATGCATTCGATGCAGACGGCACGCTGGACGGTAAGAGCTAGGCGTCTGTAAAACAAAAGCGTAGGCAACTCCCCTGCCTGACTAGCCTTACACAGGAAGCTTTTCAGCCACTGTACAAAGCGGCCAATTAATTAGGAGGTTGGGAACCAGTCCCAGCTTACTAAAGCCATAAGAATCACAGCTTAGCCAAAGCTATGCCCGGGCCCGGTTATTTACAACCACCACATTCAGATGGCAAGGAGATACACAGTGCCATGTGGACACTTGTGTTAATGAGGTCCTTCAGACTTTCTGGTGTTTGTGATGGCAAAAATAGAGATATCTGCAGTGTTATTAGCGCCACAAGGACATATCTACAGGAGGTGCATGTTTACTATTTTTGTACATTGACATCACTGTGTGCATTACTCTTGTATTATGGTGCCCTGATTATTATCTCTGTGCTGTGACATCACTATCTCTATTATCCATGTTTCCTGTAAAATTGTGCACATTATTCCCATGCTGTGCCATCACTGTGGACATTACTCTTGTACTACAGTGTTCTGATTATTATCTGTGGCTGTGACATCACTAGTCTATTATTAGGTCATGTTCTGTGACACCATTGTGCACATCTATTTCCTGTTAGGGTACTTTCACACTTGCGGCATAGCTATCCGGCAGGCTGTTCGGGCGGGTGAACAGCCTGCCGGATCCGCCATGCCGCAAGTACCCGTGTGCTGCCGCTCCGTCCCCATTGACTTTAAGGGGGGGGGCGGCGCTACAGCGCAGCACGGCAGCGCACGGCCGGAGATCGCCAGACTAAAAGTACTGTAGGTCCGACATTTTAGTCCGGCGATCACTGCCGTGCACTCCAGCCATGCACTGCTGTGCTGTTCCGTAGCTCAGCCCCCAGCCCATTATAGTCAATGGGGACGGAGCGGCAGCACGGCAGTGCACGGGTACTTGCGGCATGGCTGATCCGGCAGGCTGTTTACCCGCCGGAACAACCTGCCAGATAGCTATGCCGCAAGTGTGAAAGTACCCTAACAAGTTGTGCTCTGTGACATCATTGTGCACATTATTCCCATGCCGTGACATCACTGTGTGCATTAACCTCTATTCACACTTGCATTCAGGAGTTCAGTCAGCCTTTGTGGTACGGTTGACTGTTATTTGCTTCCTAAATAACTGAATTCCTGATGGGCTACGTTAACCCCTTCAGTATTGAGCCACTTTTCACCTTAAATCCCATCCCCATTGACTTGCATTGTGGGTCATGACGGATCAGTCTTGCTCCGCATCCCATGATGGAAAGAAAACTTTTTTAAGCACCAATTCAGTTATAAAGTGATTTTGAGGGGCTTACGTAATGGAAACCACCCGTAAAAGATCCCATTTTGGAAACTACACCCCTCAAATTATTCAAAACTGATGTTACAAACTTTGCTTACCCCTGAGGTGTTCCACAAAAATTCAAGGAAAATGGAGATGAAATTTCAAAATTTCCTTTTTTTGGTAGATTTTTTATGTTAATCAATTAACAGCAAGGGTTAACAGCAAAATAAACCTCCATGTATATTACTCTGATTCTGCAGTTTACAGAAATACATGTCATAGTTTTATTCCAGCCACCTCTCAGCATGAGCGGACCTCCGGCGGCACGAGGGCACTACCGGCAGCATGGATCCGACAGGCTGTTTACCCGCCGGAACAGCCTGCCGCTAGTGTGAAAGTAGCCTTATACACTTAGAGCTTCCTGCCTGACTCACATGGATGGCAGTTACAATGCCTAAGGAAGGCATCGAGCTGCCGTCCAAGCCATTGGGTCCCCGATGGACACCCGGCAGGATACCGCACGTGCCGTGGTCAGCGCTGACCGTGGCAGTGCAGATGTTAATGCGCCGGCATCTGTATTTTTAACGATGCTGGCGCAAACAGCAGGGGTCCGGCTATCAGTGACTGCCGGACCCCTGCAGCTGATCGGGCGGGCACAGCTCCTGCACCAGCCCAAACAGAGAGCCGTACCTGTACGGCTCTGGCATTTATGGCCCTGTTTCCAGTGCAGTATATGTACGGCGCGGGTATCCTACGGGTTAAAGGGCCTTTGAAGGAGAAAATATCGATGATCTATGTTCATTGGTCATAAGGCCTAGGTGCAGATCAGTTCCACAGAAGTGAACTGGGCAGGAATAACAAGCACATCCACTATACAATATATAGCGCTGTGCTTGGTATGCTGTAAGGAGGCCACAGCGCTCACCGGACCACCGCAGCCTCTTCAAACAGTTGATAAGTGGCAGCGTCTGGTATCGTACCCCCCCCCCTAATCAGATATTGATGACCTATCCTCAAGACAGGTCATCAATATTCTACTCCTGGAAAATCCCTTTTCAAGTCAGTAGGGTCCATATGAAGGTGTGAACAGAACCAAGCTGATAGAATATCAGTCATATCAATACTGAAAAATAAAATGCCTGTGAAGGCATAGGTTTTTAGATGGATGAAATAAGAGTTCCCTCAGTGATGGTGCATCCACAATGGAGTATATGTCACACGATCCATAGACCCCATTCACCAAAGAGGTGGCATCCTTCGGAGGTATACGTTGAGAAATCCCCCCCAAAGTATACCTCCAACGTACACCACAAATACAATGTGAACGCACCCCAATACATTACAGCAAGTTAGTAAAGTACAAACTTTTAATTAATAAAAAGAAATAACTATTAAAGGGGTTATCTGTGTTTTTTTTTTTTTTTCAATCTTGCCCCCATAGGTGTGTAATATAATGTATGGATGAGGATTAGGCTTGAGCGAATCAAGCTTCAGATCATTGATCCGAAGTCTATTTGTTAAAAAATGTTGTTGGTAATGCTGTTTCTGTACAGCGTTAAAATGCGCGGGCTTTGTTTAGGCAAAATTCGTCTCGGCCGAAGTTATGTGAGATTTCGGTGAATTTTAAAATGCTTTTAAATACGCAGATAGGAATACTGAAGTCTCAAGCAACTTCGGCCAAGACTAATTTTGCCTACATGGAGCCCATACATTTTAATGCTGTACGGGAACAGCATTACCAACAAAGTTTTTTTAACAAATCGACTTCGGATCTATGATTCGAAGCTCGATTTGCTCAAGCCTAATGATGATCGTTGCCTTACCGGGACTGCGATGCACTCCCCAGTCGGCACGTGATCCTAGCCCAGTTACTACCCGCAGTGTACACTGGTTGCACAGGCACAGTCAGGCAGCCTTGGGCACCGACTGCTCAAAAGACCCAAGCTGCCCGACCGCGCATGCGCAACCCACGTACAGGTAGTCACCAAGCTTGCATGACGTGCCAAATATACAGCATGTGATCCTGGAGGTGCCAGCCACTTATCTAGACCAGGGAGCACATCACAGTCAGGCAGTGATCATCATCATCTACGCATCTATCATATTACAGGGGGGCAAGAATAAAGGACATCTGTCAGCAGATCTGTACCTATGACACTGGCTGACCTGTTACATGTGCGCTTGGCAGCTGAAGGCATCTGAGCTGGTCCAATGTTCATATGTGCCCACATTACTGAGAAAAATGAGGTTTAATTTTAGCAAATGAGCCTCTAGGAGCAATGGGGGCGTTACCATTACACCTAGAGGCTCTGCTCTCTCTGCAACTGCGTCCCCTGCACTTTGACTGACAGGACCAGGCAGGTGTGATGAGATTTTCGTTGCCTGGCTCTGTCAGCAATGCGGGCACATATGAACATGGGACTAACACAGACGCCTTCAGCTGCCAAGTGCTCATGTAACAGGTCAGCCAGTGTCATAGGTACAAATCTGCTGACAGATGTCCTTTAAAAAAATTAAAAACGGATAACCCCTTCAATAATATTACTTGCAGATTTTATAATAAACAATTTACTAAAATGATGTGTTGATTTACAATGACACCCAATGCAGGGATAAAAACACAAGGATGTAAATGTAGTCAGATACAAAAGTAGAGAGTTCTGCCCACAAGAGCTTACAATCTACAAGATACGATGTGGAAACATGAGTCTGGAGCTGTGCCAGCTGTTGTTAAAGGGGTTCTCCGCCTTTTTTTATATTAATGAGCCTGCGGATAGGTCATCAACATAATTTAAAAAGCGGAGACCCCTTTAATGGTTTGACGGGAGATAGCTTGTTGGTTTGTGTGTAAAGTTCTGGAAGGCTCGGGAGCGGAGAGGCACGCAGGTCCTGGGGGTTTTAGTAGAGGTGATTTCATTACAATGCAAGAAACAAACAATTCAAAGAGTAAAATCTAAAACCAAAAATATAAGATGGCTACTTTAAAGACAATGCATACACTTAGTAGTCATTTTTGGCTATGTGGCTCGTGAAATGTGTCAAATTTCTATCATTAAAGCAAGGAAGTTGAATGGGCGTTACCAGTAGTTCATCCATGCTGGTCTGACATTTTTCTAGATTAATCCTTTT
The DNA here is from genome assembly GCA_033119425.1 of Bufotes viridis. NCBI lineage: Eukaryota > Metazoa > Chordata > Amphibia > Anura > Bufonidae > Bufotes > Bufotes viridis. The sequence goes on along the minus strand of CM065593.1, from coordinate 333,165,957 downwards.
AATAGCCACTTTCTCTTTCTTGGGGCTGCAGTACGCAGCTTGGACCACAGCTGTTGCCCCGCTACCTGCGGACGAGAACAGAGCAATATGTTACCATTTAGAGAAGTCATAACCCACTTACCGGCGGCATAAAGAATGTGGGAACGGGTTAATGTACAACATATATGTAAAACATAAACCTATAAAGGAAATCAGCGGACGACTACAAAGGCAACCGAGCGCCCACGGAGGTACATCTGTATGGTTCCTATGGGCAACACTGCTGCTTCTGCCTTTCACTAGTTCTTATGTGTGACCCAAATCTGATGTCCGATGTACACGGTCAACAAAGGTGGACATGAATAATGGATGGGGTCAATCACTCTGGCATCTAACCAAGTGTCCCCTATTAAAAAACATTCTACATGTTTTAAACCAGCACTTGGATCTGAATAATATTGTAATTGCATGTAATTAAAAATGTAGTACAACCACCGAGTTATTCAATAAAGTGTATCTGTATAGCGCCACCTGCTGTTTGTTATTTTCCTTATTTCTTGTTCGCCTGACTGAGGTGGTCGCACGCGCTCAGTTTAAATCTTCAACCGTCACCAGTCATATCTTCTGTTAAAAGCTGTGACAGTTACAGGGAAAGAGCTGCAGCAGAAAGGACACGCGCCCGAGCTGTCAGTCTGAAACAAATCTGGCAGAATAGTGGGAGCAGCAAATGGAGATATCTCTGGATCCATGTGAGGTACAGGGCTGGTTCTAGCTGTGTTGTAAAGAGATTTCCATGTACTACATGATGCCTGATCATGGCATAACCCCTTTAGGCTACTTTCACACTTGGAGCAGAGGAATCCGGCAAGCAGTTCCGTTGCCGGAACTGCCTGCCGGATCCAGCAATCTGCATGCAAACGGACAGCATTTGTAGACGGATCCGGATCCATTCTGTATTTTTTTTGCATTTTTAAAGGTCTGCGCATGCGGATCCGGCATTACGTCAAGTGTTCTGGCATTTTAGACTGAGATAAAACTGCAGCATGCTGCGGTATTATCTCCGTCCAAAACGCCGTACAGGGACTGAACTGAAGACATCCTGAACGGATTTCTCTCCATTCAGAATCTATAAGGAGAAAACGGAAGCTTTTTTTCCGGTATTAAGCCCCGATGACGTAACTCAATGCCGGAAAATAAAAACGCCAGTGTGAAAGTACCCTTAATGCTTACTGAGTATCCTGCCTAATGGACAGAAAGCACATCATTTTCTCAGATGCTGACAATGTCCAGTATAGTTGGTGTTGGTAAAGGAGAACCTCTCATAACTGCTCCATTATCAGCAGCGTTCTTCTGATATGGAATTGTGTGGACTTCTCCCCATAAAAGTGAATGGGAGCGCAACGCGCATAACCGGCCACCGCTCCCATTCACTTCTATGGGCCAGACGGAAATAGACGAGCTCGGCTATAAAATTAATGGAGGTTGGCTGCACATGTGACCTCCACCACTTTCGGGGGTCCGTTCTGTATAGGTGCGGGTCCCAGCCATATGCCCCCCATTGTCTGAGATGAGACAACCCCTTTAATCTACCAACCACATTAAATCCACAAGATATGCCTTAAATGTCTGATGGATGCGGTCAGACCTCCGGAGGAGTATCTAGCTCTAAAATGGGGGTCCAAGAAGTGGGAGCTGAATCTATCAGAAATGTATGGCATATTCTATGATTTTGCCAAAAAGGTCTAGGATGGGAAAACCCCTTCAATGGCAATTTCTGTAAGAGGCTTTCATGTAAAATACATAGGCATTCTCCTTTCAATGCTTTAACTGTAGTGATAAAGAACAGCAAATATCCATTAAAAGCAGATTTATTAAAGGGAACGAACCATCAGAAACCATTTATTTTCTAATCTAGGTCACCATTTTTGACTGTCTACATAAAGCAAATATAAACATATTTTAATTTCTATGATGGCCAGTAGACTAGACATTTTCTGTGCTCTCTGCTGTCTGTAGCTTATTTTACATCTTTACTGTATGGACTGGGACAGAATGAGCAGAGTCATCTCATTAACTTTAGCAGGTGAACTGCTGGAGGCCTAGATAATACAAGCTAGTAACACCTTACACTATATACACAGATAAAGCTCCGTACACATCTTCCCCGTCACTGCCTGGTCTGTGAGGGAGAGAAACTGGAATGTTAAAGGGAACCTGTCACCTCTACTACGCTGCCCTCACGAGGGTGGGCTGTCACTTCTGCAATTCATGAATATATGGCAAAATCAATCACGTTTGCACTAAGGGAATATATTTTTCAATTGCAAAAAGGGTGTGTCAGGCACAGAGAGGGCTGCTCCGGGAGCACACTCCCTTACATGGCTGGTTTGTGGGTGCACAGTGGGGGAACGGAGTGGGTGCACTGATTTATGCGGTACGGAAGTTAATAGGTGACAGAGTCCCTTTAAATTCTCCCCCAGATTACAAAACAATGGCAGTAGCTGGCTTCAATCATTCTCACCATAGACTGTGGCCTATGAAAATTTATTTTGGAGCTGAAAATGTAAAATATGTGAATGCAGCCATGTTTGAAACCATGCCATAATAGAGACAGTACTCCCTATGGAAACATGTTCTGTGTTCACCAAGCAATGGGTACATAGACAGTATACAGCTCCTTTCTAAGGCTACTTTCACACTCGTGTTTGGTGCGGATCCGTCATGGATCTGCACAAACGCATCCGTTCAGATAATATAACCGCATGCATCCGCTCAGAACAGATCCATTTGTGTTATCTGTAACATAGCCAAGACGGATCCAAGTCAATAGAGGACGGATCCATTTTCTATTGTGCCAGAGAAAACGTAAGTCAATGGGGACGGATCCGTTTTCTCTCAGTTTGGCTCAGTTTCGTCAGGCGGACAGCAAAATGCTGCAGGCAGCGTTTTGGTGTCCGCCTCCAAAGCAGAATGGAGGCGGAACGGATCCAAACTGATGCATTCTGAGCGGATCCTTATCCATTCAGAAGGCATTAAGGGAAAAACGGATCCGTTTTAGACCGCTTGTGAGAGCCCTGAACGGATCTCACAAACAGAAACCAAAACGCGAGTGTGAAAGTAGCTTTAAAAAAAAAAAAAAAATGCTCAACTGTACGCATTTGCACGTCTGCCGCCTACTGCAGGTTTTTTACTGTACAAAACAGTGTGATAAATATGCTTTTTATATACAGACAAGAAACAGTATCCAGATGTGAAACTTTTGTAAAACAAAATTAATTGAAAATCAGTGAACTACCAAATACAGCATGGACGAAAGGCAGACAACGCAGAGCATCAAACGTTTTCTGTTTCTTCAAATACAAGATTCATTTTTGTCATATTTGCTATTTATGGTGCTTAAAAAAAATAACAGCCAAACAAATGTAAATGCTTATGGTCGTACGGGAAAAAATATTTTAAGCATGTTGAAGAAATTAGAAAAAATATGGTTTTGTTACCATAGACGCAAACGTTATCAGCATGACCTCCTGGTATTATGCCGGGCTATGGCGACTACTTTAAAATACCTGTATTCTGATGACACATTAGGTGACCTGGGTAGGACTTCTAACCTATCCTTAAAGGGGTTGTCCCTTCTTGGACATTGGGCACAAATCGCTAGGATATGGCCCCAATGACTGAGAACTTAGATTGTGAGCCCCATTGCCCCATGTCTATAAAGCGCTGTGGAATATAAAACCGCTATATAAGTACATAAAATAATAATAATAATAATAGGGGCAGGTCCGACCTCTGGGACCCACACCTATACTTAGAACGGAGCCTGCAAAGAGCCAAAGGGGCCACCATGCATGTGCGGCAGCACTTGATTCATTCCTATGGGAGCGCCAAAAATTTCCGTACGCCCCATAGAAGTGAATGGAGCGGTGGCCGTGTTTGTGCAGTGCGCTTCCCATTCATTTCAGAGGGACTTCAAAAAATAGCAAAGCGCGCCGATCAGCTATGTTCGGCGCCCCATACGAATGAATGGAAGGCAGCTGGGCATGCGCAGTTATCTCTCCGGCACTTTGTGGGCTCTGTTCTAAGTATACGTGTGGGTCCCAGAGGTGGGAGCCACAATGATCAGACATTGTGGCCATATCCTAGCGATATGACCCCAATGTCCCAGATAGGAATAACCCTTTAAGACTAGGGAAAGTCATGGAAAACATCAGTAACCAGGCACGGCCACTACTCGGTGTGTGGAGCTGTGTAGTTCTGGTCTCAGGTTCCTGCCACATAGCTCCTACAAGGAGCTAATCAACAGGGGCGCAGGGAGTCAGACACCTATCCTAAGGACAGGTCAGCGGTACTTAAAGGGGTTATCCCATGAAAATCAGATATCACGTAGTACATGACAATCTGTTTCTAATAAATCTAGAACCAGCCCAGCACCTGAAATGAAATTCATTGTTCCAATTGTGATGCTAAATTTACTTTAAGCTGGCAGCTCGGGGGCATGTGCTTTCTAAATGGGTGTGACTTTTCTGCTGCAGCTCTTTCAGTTAAAGATTTAAACTGAGCATGTGCGACCACCTCAGTGAGGTGGACACTAAATAAGAAACAAACAAACAGCAGGTGGCGCTATACAGATACATTTTCTTTAATAACTCAGTGGCTATATAACATTTTTAATTACACGCGATTACAAAAGTATTCAGATCCAGATGCTGGTTTGAAAAATGTAGATTATTTTTAATGGCGGGTTCCAGAGAACCCCTTTAAGAGAAAGTCACAAGTTTAGCTGGAGACATAAAAGCCTGGCCTCCCGCGTTACTGTAGGTGCTGTCCTCTCAGTAGTCAGAACAGGACTAGTTACCCAGTCTCCCTCCATACCCGTAGTCCCAACAACCATCTCCTGTAGAAACCCACCATCTGCTGTGAGCTCTATCTCCTGAGCAGGAGCGATCTGTGATTGCCTATGGCTGGGATGGAGCTGGCATCAGATAGAAATACCCAGCAGACGATTGCCTGACAGTAATAGTATAATGACTGAGATCCGTCAACGTACCCCAGACTGGCCAATAACAGATAAATGGAGGCCCACGGACACATCAGCTATTCCTGGCGTGGACACTAAACACAGTGCACAAATGCAGTATGCACTTCGCTGTAGGGCCCATTCACACTACGGTATTTTTGCTCTGCATCCGATCCACATTTCTTGCGTAACGGATGCAGGCCTGTTCATTTCAACGGGTCCTGTGCTGTCCGCATCTCCACAAAAAAGACAGAACATGCCCTATTCTTGTCCGTTTTGCAGAAAAGAATAGGTATTGTTCTAACGGATCCGCAAATAAAATAAAAATAATAATTATGCAACACAGAAATCATCCATATTTTTTGCGGACTGCAAAATACATTTGGACTTGTGAATGCACCCTTAGAGCAGCTTTCAACTTTTGCATAGAAATTGAGTGAAATTTGCAGCATAAAAAGGGTTGGTTTTTTTTTGTTATGTTTTTTTTTTTAGACGATAGCCAGAATTTTTTAAATTCCAAAATCACACCACGTCTGCAAGGCCTCAGCATTCCAAAAATCAGACAAGATTGAGTCAGATGAAGTGTCTTCACACATTGTGCTCATATTGCAGTATTACTGCACATTTCTAAAAATCACCGCCGAAGCCACGACCCTGGCCTGGGAATAGTGAATATACCCTAAGCCCCTACTGCAGAAAAGATGTTGCCTCTGCTTAATTTGTACCGGTCAATAGTCGTTAGTTAAAAAGCCAGATAATTAGATTACTGCTAAGGCTCTAAACGCTTCCTTCTATAAACCTGTGAAGGATCTGGTCAGCAACGGGTTCATCAGGCTGGATGATATCCCACGGTGCATCACAGAAATCCTGAAGGATGTGGCAGAGCCCCAGCTCGGCGAACGCGGCACTTCACGGCGGCATAGAGCTGCTCTATAGCTCAGAAGCCTGAAACAGAGCGGTCCTGTCTTTTGGTTCCATTTCATGTTCTTTCTGAACACGCCTGGGACCTGCAAGTGCTGAGGTAATGGACATGCACAAGACTAACAAGTCATTTTCCTCGGAACATTTTTGTCATGTCTGAATAAAAGTAACAGAAAGTAAGGATCTTTTTTATTTGTATTCACTTTGAGGAATTCAATGTGTTTTTGAGCATACACTATGAGTTAAAGAGTAACTGTAGTAATAGTATAAGTGAAGATAAGAAATGTTGTACTATATATTATTAGATAAAAAATGCCTCTTTCTCTACTTAACAGACTCCTCCCTCCAGCACTAAACAATCACTTAAAGGGGTTTTCCAGGATTTTACTACTGATGACCTTTCCTTAGGACAGGTCATCAGTATCTGATCCGTGTGATCAGACAACCCGGGACCCCCGCCGCTCTTGTGAGCACCGCGGCCTTCTCAGAGCTGAACAGTAGATAGCGACTGTTCTTTGTATCGTGCTCAGTCCCATGCACTTCAATGGGTCTAAACACGATACCAAGCACAGCTGCTATATAATGTACGTCACTGTGTTTCGTAAGCATGGAGAAGGGCACGGTGTTCACAGGAGCGCCGTTGCCTTCTCAAAACAGCTGATCGGGGGGGGGGGGGGGCGCGGTCCTGGGTGTCAGACCCACACTGATCAGATACTGATGACCTATCCTGAGGAAAGGTCATCAGTAGTAAAATTCTGGAAAACCCCTTTAATTCAAAGCTAAGTTCTGTCTTCAAAGAAGATGGATTATCAGTTCACCGAGAGATCAGGTATGGAGAGGGGAGGGGAAGAAAGGGCAAGCTTGCTGGAAGGAAAGAAAAGCAGAGACACGCAGAGAAATGTTTTACTACCATGCCACAGAGCAGGATTCACATATACTCAGCTCAGTATACCTGCAAAATGTCTTCTATGCTGCAGCGAGTGTGCTGCAGAGAGATCGGAGAGCTGGATTGCTCCTTCATGCGGTGCATGGGAGACATAACAGTAGCTAGTCTGCAGCCACAAGGTCTGGAAAAACTGACAGACAGAGGACCTGCACGGAGGGAAACTGGCGATAAATGCAAAATAAAAAGGGCTAATGCCAGTTATAGTGTTATTCCACATGTGCACACATAGCAGCTTACGCTAAAAAGTCACCTGAAACAATGCTAGTGTGATTGACAAATCACAAATCGGGTCCCATGAGATGGGCAGCTAACCAACAGAGGCCATACAATCAACAGTCTCCCATTGTCTGAAAAATTATAGACTAAAGCAGGCTATACACACTGGCCTTTTATCGGACTGAAATGAATATTTTTGCTCTATCCTTTTGTTCTCTCGGGGTATAAGCGGCCTCCAGAAGTGTCTGACGGCCAATTTCTCTGCTCTCCCCACTGAATAGACATACATGTTCCCCTGAGCCGATCGTGTATGTGTATGGGGAAGACCGGAAGGGAGAGATAGCCGTCAGCCAAACAGCTATGTATGTGTATGGATGCCTTAAAGGGGTTGCACGCCTTATTCATATTGATGACTTTTCTTCAGGATACGTAGGGCATCAATATCAGATTGGCGGGGGTCTGACTCCCGACACCCCGCCGATCAGAAGAGAAGGATGTGCTCGTGCGAGAGTTGTCTTCTCTTCAAACAACTGATCGGCAGGGGTGCTGATCGGACCCATACTGATCTGATATTGATGACCTATTCTGAAAATAGGTCATCAATATGAAAAAGGCGAATGACCCCTTTAAGAGCTATTCATAAGATCTAGCCACATGAAGAAAATTAAGTGTGCTAACAGTCATGATTCATCAGGATCCAGATCAGACTACTGATGAATCCAGCACTTAAAGGGCTTCTGTCACCCCCACTGACGAATTTTCACTAGCTGACATTAGCTACTTGCTAATGTCAGCTGAGTTCAAACATATGTTTAATATCTTTTTTTCTTTTTTCAATCTTCTAAAAAACTTACTTTTGTTATATGTAAATTAGCTTCGCTACCAGCAAGTTGGGCGGGTACTTGCTGGTAGCCGCCGCATCTTCATGGCCTTGGAACGCCCCCTCTTCTTTTGATAGACAGGGCCAGCGCGCTCTCCTCCTCTCGCTGGCCCTGTCTGAAGCTGCAATCCCGCGCCTGCGCCGTCTCGGTCTTTAGTCGGCGCAGGCGCTCTGAGTGAAGGACGCTCGCTTAGGCGCTCCGTCCTCAGTGCGCCTGCGCCCGATGGCGTCAGCGCTACACCCGGAAGAAAAGACGCCGGCATCGCCTGCTCTTTACCAGGGATGCCGGCGTCTTCTCTTCCGGGTGTAGCGCTGACGTCATCGGCGCAGGCGCACTGAGGACGGAGCGCCTAGCGAGCATCCTTCACTCAGAGCGCCTGCGCCGACTAAAGACCGAGACGGCGCAGGCGCGGGATTGCAGCTGCAGACAGGGCCAGCGAGAGGAGGAGAGCGCGCTGGCCCTGTCTATCAAAAGAAGAGGGGGCGTTCCAAGGCCATGAAGATGCGGCGGCTACCAGCAAGTACCCGCCCAACTTGCTGGTAGCGAAGCTAATTTACATATAACAAAAGTAAGTTTTTTAGAAGATTGAAAAAAGAAAAAAAGATATTAAACATATGTTTGAACTCAGCTGACATTAGCAAGTAGCTAATGTCAGCTAGTGAAAATTCGTCAGTGGGGGTGACAGAAGCCCTTTAAGCAGGATTCTTGCACCGCATGGCAATACATTGTACGAGCTATTGACATACTGTAGGAGTCACCAGACGCAAAGGAAATTAGTTCAATGATTACAAAAGCTGAAGATCCAAAAGAGCAACCATGATATATAGTATCTTCATGACCATGTTAAATAGTCGTCTCATGCCAGACCTCATACAAATGTCCAAACACCTAAACACTGAGAGGAGCAAACCCCAGCCAGACCTTCGGCCTACAGATGTTTAGTCTAGGAGTACCTGAACCCCCTCATTAATATGTAAATTCTGACTTGTACGGTAAGGTGCATTATCCTGCTGAAAGAGGCCACCAACTTGCCTTTCCCAGGTAGGCAACCCCCACAGTCATCCACCTGATGTAAAAAACCAGGCTATCTTTTTCAAATTTTCAGTGGTCCAGTGCACTGAAAAGGGTTTTCTCCTCATAGATACAGATGTAGCCGGGGTAAGACTTCAACCCTTAACTCAAATTTCATTATCTCACCGTGTTATCGTGACACAAAAGCCATTGAGAAGCAATTGCTTAACCAGTTTAGTTAACTATAGTTTAATTAACACATCTCAGAAAGCAGGAGTCTTAACCCTGCTACATCCGTACTAACGGCAATGGTCTACCACATAATTGTCTGGCAGGTCCTACCACTGGGATCTGCATTGATCTAAGGAAGGGGAGACCCTATTCTGTGGCTGCTGTTGAATGACCAGGTAGATGAGCATGCGTAGCCCTCTACACTCATTTCTAGGAGAATTCTGAAAACATCTGATCAAGCTATTCGCAATAAGACTTTTAGAGAATACCGGGTGGAAGTACTATATCTACAATGGTTGGAATCTTTTTTGGACTGCACCAGCTGAGGGATCGACCAGCCTTTGCTTCCCACATGGATCAATATGCCTTGGGTGCCCATGACACTGTAGCAAGTTCTACATTTTTCCTTCTTTGGAAAACGTTTAGTAAGTACTAACCACTGAATACTGGGAACACTCCACATGACCTGCTGTTTTGTAGATGCTCCCACAGAGTCATCTAGCCATCAAAATTTTGCACTCGTCAAAGTTGCTCCGATCCATACGCTTGTGAATTTTTCCTGCTCCCAACACGGCAACTTAAAGAGTGGACCATTCCTTGTTCCTTGATATATGCCTCTACTTGTCCGATGCCAAGTTCCATAAACCTAGCTTGGTCGTTCAGCTTTCTTCTAGAGACTAAACCAATTTGCAATCAGATGTCCTCTTGTTACGCAAGAACACAAATAAAAATTCAAGTATTATAAAGCATTATGGACAGCATGGAGGCTGCAGAAGAGAACCGCACAGTCCGCACCATTATTCTTACCATGAAAAATACCGGAACCAAGTTGAAGACCTGTTTGGTCTCATTATAAGTCAATGGGGTCTCTGTTGGGATTCATCGGTATCCACTTCAGATCCATGACTGCCGTGACAGAAGCAACGAGAGCCAACAAAGGCACATTCACATGGGCCAATGCATGGAGCAATGATTCCGAACAAACAGTTTTTTCTCAATCGGTCAGCTGCGTTTATATCTCTATTACAATTGTTTTTTGCGACTTACCACAATTTCAGGTGTAACCTGAGAGATGCAAATACCCAATAAACTGGTTATTGCCGGCACCCTTACATGGGGCAATCATGGTCAATGAGTGTTCTTACAAACGTTTGCTCCCAATAATTGCCTTGATCCTCTGTAAATCTTAAAGGGCTCAAAGAGCTCAGCATGTTAGAACAAATAATTATATATGGCATATGTGCATGACGTCTTCTATCCAAAAACAATATAATACAAAGTCAATAAACTTATAAAAAAAAAAAAAATTCCGACTGATTAGTTCACTTTAATAAAATACTCCATAAATAATCTCCATACAGCATCCAGGTAGTCCGGATAAGTCTGTGGTTAGAAGCAGCCATCTGGCATCAATTAAGTCATCGAAGTTTATATTCCACACTACTGTCACAGACGTTCCCGCGACAGATGGCAGGAGATCGGTGAGACTGACAAGTGGTTTGATCTGACATGTTTTCCGTTTGGATCAAATGACGTCTGTGTTGTTTCTGGTGCTTGCCGCACCTTCTTCCCCCAGGTGTGGCTATTGTGGTCATTTAACGGTCTCTATTTATTGTTGTTTCTCCCACTATGCTATGCGGTTTATAGCTTCTGTTGGAGCTGTGGATAGCTGGTGTGTGGATCTCGGCTGAGTTCCTGGTGCTGCCATAGCCACTTGAAGTTAAGTGTTTTCTTTCCCTTTTGTATTTTGTTTGGGTTATTTTGTGTTTTGCATTTCCCTGTCATTTGTATTAAGGCCTGAGGGAGACTCCTGTTCGTCCTTCCTTTTGGAGGAACAGGTTGTCTCAGTCCTGACATTAGTACCAGGGTCCTATAGGGCAAGTTAGGACACTAGGTATTCCTGTGTATGAACTCACCTACCTCTGGGGTCTGTTCATACTTGTAGTTAGTCAGGACTTTGATTAGGGTTTTACTAGGCGGTGTCCATCCCCTTTCACTAGTTTCCAGGGCTTATTCCCCCCCCATGTTCGGTGTGGTGTTTCCCTCCCACACCCGAACGTGACAACTGAACTATAATCACAAGCAGAATGCTGGTTCTCCTCCTTGACACTCCGCCGCCCGGCAGCAGCTGTGATCTTATTCTTAGTTTCAGGACAAGGGAACAAAGCTGTTAAAAATCTCAGAAGGTCTCCTGCCAGCGAAGCCCGCCAGTCCCTGCACCTGGACAATTGTCATGTGCTTTTGTGGAGAGAAGTAAAATCAGTAGCTTCAGAAACATAGTCTACAACTACATATGTCTCCAAATAGCCATCAACTTAACAAATTCACAAAAAAACCTTATCCAGGACAAATTAACACAGCAGACACAAAAATTCTAGCTGTGACGGCAAAATCACTCAATATCAATTGCCTGTTTTTGAAGCTTCATAAGAGTCTCATGGAGGACCAGGATGCTGAGTGGCACAGGTATGCTGTAGACAGAAATAAAAATCCACATGAGGGCTACTAGACGACAGATGGGTTTAGCAGAGTAATTGCTTTTCTTCAAGTCTTCCCATGTAGCCGAGACCTTAAAGGGAATGTATCGTCTACGTATATATTTTTTTTACTAACTAAAACCAGATATTGACATTTATTCTTACTTTCCAGGTCTGCTTATATTTTCTGTACATGTCCCTTTGCCGGAGCGGCTGCTAGCATTCAGAAATATGGACCACAGGAACCTGTAGTCTGCAGATGATGCATTGACATCTATGGGAGGGAGTGGTGGGCATGCTACATGACCTGGGAAGAGGTCATTGTGAAGGGGAGGAAGAAGTAAGCTGGGATCATCGCCTATTGTGGATAACTGACCCTGTGGTATTTTTATACAGGCGTTACCTGTCAATGTATTCCTGCTGAAGATTATGAGATGACTGCTCAGAACTGACTTCTATAGAACAGGAAATCTCAGATCATTAGGAGACCCAGTGGCCAGGGGGGGATCAATTCCTTGGAATAATTTATTTTTTTCAAAAACACTGCAAAAATGATGCAAAATGTTCAGCTTAACCAGTAAGTATCCAGGTATACCGCTACCCAATATTAGGAAGTACACCAAATCCCTTCACTGCTATTACAAGCAATCCCTGTTGCTTCATGTTTGACCATTTACGAACATCTTTGGGTTCGGTTATGACCTGGCATGGTGGAGCTGGTGACTGCTTAGCCTTTTTAGGTCCATACGTTTTACTGCTCTGGTGCTGGGGATAGAATATGCTCTGTGCATTTGTTTGTCTGCTGTGTTGTAGTATTAGTGTATCCTAGCACGTGGTTCTCTATTGTTGTCAGCAATGGGTTTTTTTCGTTTGTCTTGGCTATGTTGCTGGGTTGTATTTAAGGGCAGGCAAGTTCAGTATATATTTTTTTCTGTTCTCTACTCTCAACCTGTATGCCATTACCATCTCTCATCTGCTCCACTGCTGGTCTTCCATCGCCTCCATCTGTGGCTATCATCATTCCGTTCCCATCATGTATCGATGAGTTTATTTCAGCACATTATTGTCTCCCAGTGTTGATACAGGTCTCAAATTCATCTGGTTATTCAGCCCTACTTTAAAGGGGTATTCCAGTTTTACAATTTTTGGCATCAACTGACAGGAAACAATGTGTTATTATTTACGAATAGTGATTGTTTATCTGTATTGCCCCGTTTTCCTCCACTCTATCGTGGACACGTGACATTTTCCGATTTGTTGGTTCCCTATCCCAATGACATCACATTAACATCTGAGGCGTGGTAAGGCTTGTAAGGCTCAGACCTGTCAAAACAACATCATCAATGACCTTGAGGGTGGTGTTCTGCTCATTCTCCTGGACCCTGTAGATGTGATCTCAGCAGTGATGCTGTATCTTCGGGTGGGGTTTGTCCAGCAGGGCTTCAAGCAGGCTTGGATATGTGACATTCAAACTGGGAGGAGAAGGAGAGGCAGAAACTACGGCTGAAACGATTACTCGATTGAATCGAGTAATTAGACACAAAAAAATCCTGGAGGATTCAATTGTGTCATGTGACCACGGAGGGGGAGTGAAGCACTTGCTATTACTCACCGCTCTGTGGTCACCCGCCGGCCTTCACCGCGCTGCAATTTCCTCCTGACACATCGTCAAGACATAGTGCACGTAAGCGTGCACTATGACCTGATGCTGTGTAACGTTAGGACGACAGAGGAGCGCTCGGGAGAAGAAGATGAATGGGCTGTGGAGTGGCGCCCCTACAGGAGAGGTAAGTATTTTATTTCACTGACGCTGGGGACATAGCCAGGAGGGGGAGATGGTGGCACCGGGGGGCAAGCTGGTGGCACTGGGGGCCAAGCTGGCGGCACTGGGGGAAGCTGGTTGCACTAAGGGGGGGGGAAGCTGGTGGCACTAAGGGGGGGAAGCTTGATGGCACTGGGGGGAAAGCTTGATGGCACTGGGAGGGGGGGGGGGATTCTGATAAGTTTTTATAAAGAAAAACATTTTTTTAATTAGTCTTTTGTTATTAGAGTACTCGATTAATCAATAGAATACTCGAGTACCAAAAGACGCAATTAGCATTTGGAAAAGGCAACTCCTGCAGGAGAAGTTCGGTTGCCGTTCAGGAATCATTACAAGTGTGTAACACACTAAAGGCTACATCCACCTTTTAGAAAAATGTTATTGCTCTAATTTTTGTTTTTATCATTTTATACAGATATTCCCATATTACACACAGCATATCACTAAAATATGCCATGACATGCTGATCATGGGTGGTGATATTTGGGACACCGGTGTCAAGTGAATGGGAAGCCATGTTGTAGGCCCCTGAAGTACTGATGTTCCAGAAAACACTAAAGAAGTCGAGCACTGGTACCCCTACCGATATTGTAGAAATATGCCAACATACTATTGAGAAAAAACCCTTTGAAAGTTAGGGTTCACAGATTGACACAGTGAGAAGAGCTGTTTGAGAAGACCACCAAACTTGACAGATTTTCAGGTTCAGCATATATTATGCATCACTGTCCATCTTCTTCAGGAGGACTGCCTTCCCCAGGAGACAACTTTTCAATGCAAATTTGGGTAGTGGTCTTAAAGAGGGTTCATGGTATATAATGACTCATTAATAGAGATGGTAAATATTTACAGCTCCCAAATCCAGTGCGCATTTTAGCTATTTTGCTGAAACCTTCAGTACAATTATTTGTAGATCCTGGAAGAGGACACTGCCTTTGTACCTTTTTTAGCTGACTCTTGCTAAAAACAAGATAAACAACGTGATGCTTGCCGGCCATGTGAATCAATGATTACTACACCTTACAATAAAATAGCTTTAATGTGTCAGTGGCAGGACAGGTCTCATTTCCCTAAAAAGGGTCAATTCTATTCAGAGGAACATAACGAGCCATTTTTATCAAGCACAATGGCTTAGAACTGGTGACTCTCAATATCCATGGTGAGGAGTTAGTAAAAAACATAAAGCGACCTAACAATGTCCCAAAAACCACAGATGCTCACTTTGTGGTCATTCTGAGTTTCTATGAAGCCTATGAAGGTATCTGCTAAAACTATGACATATGTGACCCCACAAAGAACAAGGTTCCAGGAGATAGCGTGATTCCAAGGTTTCTCCAACAAGTAAGTGTTGAAGAGGTAAAGAAATATATTTCTGGGTCAAATATACAGAAAATCTTCATCAAAACCCACATTGGTCTATTTCATTCAGGAGGTCCTCCAGGTTGCAAATATATATATTAGGCATTGCATTCTTGTAAATACATATATGGACCACCATATGATTTTAAGGCCTTATGCACACGACCATTCTGTTTTTTGCGGTCCACAAATTGCTGATCGGCAAAACACGGAAGCCGCCCATGTGCCTTCCGCAATTTGCGGAACAGACCGGGAGGTCCATTATAGAGATGCCTATTCCTGTCCGCAAAACGGACAAGAATAGGACCTGCTCTATTTTTTTTGGCGGGGCTACGGAACGGAGCAACAGATGCGGACAGTGCTGTCTGCATCTTTTGCGGCCCCATTGAAGTGAACCAGAACAACGGTCGTGTGCATGAGCCCTAAGGCCTCTTTCACACGGGCGTCATGTTTGACGCCCGGATAAGAGGCGGGTGTGTTGCGGGAATATGCGCGATTTTTCCGCGTGGGTGCAAACATTTGTAATGCGTTTTGCACGCGTGTGTGAAAAATCGCCATGTTTGGTACCCAGACCCGAAGCCGGACTTCATCACTGAAGTCCGGTTTCGGGTCTTCTGGAGAATTGATTATTTTCCCTTATAACATGGTTATAAGGGAAAATAATAGCATTCTTAATAAAGAATGCTTAGTAAAATGAAGAGGAAGGGGTTAAAAATAATAAAAGTTAACTTACCTTAGCCACTTGATTGCGTAGTTGCGATCTGTCTTCTCTTTCCCTGCATCAGCTAACAACTAAAGGACCTGTGATGACGTCACATCACATGGTCCAATCACATGGTCCATCTTACCAATGTGTACCCAGACCAATGTGTATGGGTATAGAACCAGCCCTGCACCTCACATGGATCCAGAGACCTCCACATTCATTGCTCTGCTAGATTTATATCATGCTGACAACTCAAGGGGAGTGTCTTTTCTGCTGCAGCTCAGGGGGCGTGTCCATGCTCTCCCTATCACAGCTCAGGAGGCAGGTGAAGGAGGAAACTGAGCATGTGCGGCCATCACAGTGAGCAGGACAAAAAAAAGACTGCAGGTGGCGCTACACAGATAGATTTTATTAAATAACTTAGTGGCTATGCTAAATTTTTAATTACATGCAATTACAAAAGTATTCAGAGGTGCTGGTTTGAAAACTGTAGAATACTTTTCGTGGGACAACCCCTTTAAAGAGATTGTAGTCACCCCCCCTCCCATTTGGGGAGATCTGTAAAGGGACTATATTTACCTGTTTTTGCTGTACTGGGTCCCTGCTCCTTATCTCCCCGGCCGCTTAACTGCGCTCCCAGAATGTAAATTTCCGCTTTGATGCCGTTGTAGCCAGTTGCCGATCGCAGTGGTAACCTGCTCCCCTTCACTGCTGCAGCCTTGTCAAAATGGAAGTTTACATCACGGGAGTGCAGCGGAGCAGCCGCGGCTGGAGAGAGCAGGAGCGGTGAGCCATCGCCGGGGAGCAGGTAAGTATGCTTCCCTTCGCAGGTCTGCCTAAGATGCCCCCAAGGGTGCACAACCTCGTTAAGGCAAATGCTAGTCTGCAAAATAAATGAAAGCTTCCAGCATTGCCTGCCTTATTCAAACGAAGACAGCCATGAGCGTAACATTACAAGAAGCCTTTGTGAGTCATTGTGAATCCTGTTTAAGTCTACCCGCTATCAATTCTTGGAGAGATAATCGATGACTATGTAATAAAATAAACGTATGTTGGTCCCGTTTTTGCAGTATACACTGTATATGAGCAAATAGAAGATGATAAAAAGATGAGTGAAATTTCCCGTTCACATGAAGAACCACTGAATTGTTAAACATCATCAATTATTAATCCTGTTGATGGACTAATGAAAAAAACTGTACCGAGAGTGCGACTGTTTGATTTCCTTCATACGGTATGCGTCATGAACCTAGATGCGCAGCTTGTGACGTGCATGTGCGATTGCCATCACATACAGTCAGGCGTGGCGGAGGATGATTTATTGCACAACCAACAGTGAGAGCAGCAGCTGCAATGCAGACCGCTGTGCACGTAACATACGTTCTACCCAACTCATACATGCTGGAAGAATGGGAAACGAGGAGCCGCTCAAAAGGACCCGTTATTAGTTTTTATACTAAATCTATAATGTATATTTCCTTTTTTCCCCTTTTTCTAGATGCACAACACTGTCAAAAGAAGCACAAGGTCATATCATAAAGCATAAGCCTAATTACAGAATTTGGGTCCATTCACACGTCCGCATCCGTTCCGCAATTTTTCAATAGGGCCGCAAAAGATGCAGAGGGCACACCGTGTTATGTCCCCATCTGTAGTTCTGGTCCGCGGCCCCGCAAAAAGATTGAGCATCTCCTATTCTTGTCCGTAATAGCAGACAAGAATAGGCATTTCTATCATCGCTCGCCCATCGCAGAGGCTGTTTAGATGGCAGGACCTGCTGTCGGCAAACAATGATTTAGGTGACCGCATGAAAGATTATCGCTGACGAGGGTTCGTGCGAAGGCTTGTCAGCGATGATCTGCCTGATGTTCGACCAATGTAAAGGGGGCATTCTCGCACACACTGCAGAAATCTGAACTTTTTGTAAGAACAATCTGCATGCATGAGGCCCATTATGTGCGAATCAATGCAAGTCAATGGGAAGTCGGCACGATGCGACCGTTACCCTTATAGACCAGCTCCTGTCTAGAAATAGTAAAGCTATGGACACTACCTGTACACATTGCGGATTACGAGTGTTTTTTCCAGTATATGCAGCTTAGCAGGTAGACTCAGGAACATATCTGGCCGGGACATAAGTGAAAGAGCCCGCAGCCGTCTGAGAGCCGCAGAGACAGCGGCACTGGCGGTCTGACCGAGGCCAGAACACTCCAGGTTTTTCTGCAAAGCCGGAAAACCCCTTTAATGGTCTTTTTGTGGACTTATCTGTGCCTCCAGTTATTGGTGCCTTTTTCTGCGGTAAAAAAGCTGTCTGTGCAGCCGCTCCGTGCATTAGGGACCGCAATTGCGGTCCCCAATCCACAGGCAACATCTGTGCGGCTGCCGCAGACGGATCCAGACCCATTTAACTTGAATTAGTCCGTGATCCATCCATACTGCAAAAAAGTAGTGCATGCACTACTTTTTTGCGGTGTGGAGGCACGGCCAGAAACACCAAGTGAATGGGTCCGCATCCGTGAACGGAATGCACACGGCCGATGCCCCGTGTATTGTGGACCCGCCGTATGCGGGCCGCAATACGGCCACAGCAGGGCAACGGCCATGTGCATAAGCCCTAAGAGGGTAAAAAAAAAAAAACGGACAAATGGACCAAACATGGATCCTTTACAGACATCTTCACATATGAAACAAGGACACTTTTTTTCACAGACTTGAAAACATGGAAATGTGGACGATGCCTAAACCTGCCCCCGTGTCAGGTAGCCTTAGGACCCTCTGTTGCAGATTCACTCAAAAACACCAGACAAAATAGCCTAGCGTGCAGGAACTTTTTGTCTCCCAGACAGAAACTAGACAGACCCCATAATAGTCAATAGGGTCCATACGGTTTGCTTCTGTTATGTGCTGGTTCGGGGAATTCTGGAGAATAGTCTGCTCCTATAACAAATCAGAATGGAAATCAATAGGGCCAATGTGAACAATGCCCAATTTAGTTTATCCATGTTACGTGGCGACAGTAATCATTCCTCTAGCTGCAGATGTACATGTGTCTTCTAGTAAAACATACACAGTCACTGTATTCACGGGAAGGGAGGATTCGGACACACCCCATACATGGCTGCTGATACCAACAGTCTGAAGGCGGGGGCGGCTGAATACGTCTGCAGTCCGATCGCCACTAGGTGCACATAGAAGTTCTTGTGCGTGCTGCTGACATCCCATTAGAAATACAGAAGCGAGGAGGAGGAGGGTCGGACATGTGATGTGAAATAAAAATGATTGCTGAACGCAGCATTGCTGCTCCCTGAAGCTAAAAGCGGTGCATTAACGCTACTGTCCCTCTAGTTAAATTATGTAAAGTCCCTCCAGCAATAGAACAAAAGGTTTACTGAAAGTCAAGCAAGCTGCGAATACCGGAAAGTTTCTACCTGCAACCACAGACTCCTTGAAGAGCGTTATCCCTAAAGCGAAAAACACACTAGAAAACAAGGCGTCTTCCTCTGACACGATGTTAAAAGGTCCATTCTGCTGGATCGGTTTCTGGAAAGACGGGCGACGACCAATGCGGCCAGTGACACGGAACCCGGAAATCTGCCGTGAGCTGCAGCGACACAACCCCTACTAGAAATGATCATCAGCAGCCTAGGAGCCATACGGCGGTGATCACATGCAGCAGATCTCTGGCAAAAATTTCCATCTCCATACAAGTTTTTTAATTCTAAACTTTTTTTTTTTTTTTTTTTTACTTTACATGAAAAATTGGAAACAAATCTGTGACCATTCGGCATTAAAAGGTTAATTTAACTATCCGCGCCGCAGATCAATTTCTACGTGGAAAATTTCCACTGCATGTGGAGGACATTTGCTCAGATCTCATCTACCCCACAGCTACGGTATATACCCGTGTGCATTTTCGGTCTAAAAATCGGAATGGAAAATGTGCAGAAGTTCTGGTACATGTGAACAGACATTAAGGGTACCTCCGGATTCCCATGCGGAAAAACCGTGAGCGAATTACAGTACCAGCAAAGTGTATATGGGAATAGACCTGCCGTGTGGATTTAGAAATCTAAAGCATGTAAATTACCGTATATTTGCAGTTTTAGCTGCGGATTTCAGCCTTGTCTAATGAAGGGTGAGATCTGCGGAATAACTGCATCGAATCCGCACCACAAACCGCTATTAGAAATTGTGTTTTTTGGTTCTAATTGGGTGCAGAATCACAGAGAAATCCACATGGAAATTCATGAGGTTCTTCCGCATGTTGACCTGCACAATCTGCAAGAAGCCAGCACCAAAAACGTGGTACAAACCACACATAAATCCGCACTATTCATCACGGTTTAGGGTTCTTTGCGCAGTTTTTATGCAGCTTTTCTAGTGGATTTTCTGTTTGTTAACAGCCCCACTGAAGTGTATGGGGAGAACCACTCTATAAAAAGGTCCGGAATCGCACAAACAATTGACAAGCTGCAGATTTTAAAATCCGCACGGCAGCTCAATTTCTGCACAGAAGAAAAAAATCTAAGTGTACATTGTGTATAAGTGTCATTCACTCTGCTGGTACTGTATTACACATGTAATCTGCATTATGTGCAGGTAGCCTAAGAGGGTGTTATGGGATTTTACTGAGGATAGGCCAACAATATCTGATTGGCGGAAATGACACCCCACCCCTCTGCCGATCAGCGGTTCTGCAGTAGCTCTGGCGCCAGAACCAGACAGCGCCACCCATTCTGTAGTGGACGGAGCTGGTTACTGCAGGGCTGCTCCCATCCACTCCAATAGGAGCAATGCTGCAGTAACTAACGCAGTCTACTACACAGTGTAGTTCCAGAGCTGATTGGCGGAAGTGTGGGGTGTCATCCCCGCCAATAAGATATTGAGTGAGGATAGGCTATCAATAGTAGAAATCCTGGAACACCCCTTTAAGGCTACATGCACACGACAGCTGCTTTTCTCTGCGTCCGTTCATGATTTTTTTTTTTGCAGATAGGAAATTGAGTCAGCAAAAAATGCTGACAGTTCATCCGTTTGTTTTCCGGGTCCGTTGTCCGTGTTTCCCTTCAGCAAAAAAAATAGCGCATGTCCTACTTTTTTCACATTTGCGGACGAGCATAGGCATTTATTACAAGGGATCTGTGGGGAAAAAAAGGGTTCACCTTAAAAAACGGATGCTGCATCCATTTTTTTTTTGCGGACGCACAGTTTGCGGATGCAAAAAACATCTGTCGTGTGCATGTAGCCTAAAGTTGATGCCAGAGGGAATTCGATATCCCAGGGGAAAAAACATTTAGGGTACTTTCAGACTAGCGTTTTGGATTCTGTTTGTGAGATCCGTTTCAGGGCTCTCACAAACGGTCCAAAACGGATCAGTTAAGCCCCAATGAATTCTGAATGGATAAGGATCCGTTCAGAATGCATCAGTTAGGCTCCGTTCTGCCTCTATTCCGTTTTGGAGGCGGACACCAAATCGCAGCAGGCAGCATTTTGGTGTCCGTCTGAAGAGGCGGAGCCTAACGGATCCGTTTTTTTTTTACAATGGGGACGGATCCGTTGGCAGTGACACAATATGGTGCATTTGAAAACGGATCCGTTCCCCATTGACTTTCAATGTAATTCAAAACAGATCCGTTTTGGACTTTGTCATTTTTCTTTAAAGCTAATGCAAACGGATCCGTTCTGAACGGATAGAAACGTTTGCATTATAGGTGCGGATCCGTCTGTGCAAATAAACAGAGAGATCCGCACCAACGCAAGTGTGAAAATACCCTTACATGGGTGACACAGCCAGACCTCCAAGAAAGGATGATGGTATGAACTGATGAAGGCCAAGGGCACTTCCATGTCCTACAGGAGAAACATGGCTTCACATGTTTACTTTTTGTCTTTACAGAAAGTCAATGGTGGATCTGGAAGATAAAAAAAAAAGTGAAAGGAGGCACAAATAGGTGTTTTCTTCCAACGTGGTTTAGGCTGGGCCTTGTCAATTCTCTGGAGGGTCAGATCCAAGTAAGAAGTTTGAATTCATACACAGAAAGGAAGTGCCGCCCAACCCCACAGCGAGGAAATTCCTGAGATTCTGAGATTGAATTCTAAGACTTATTGATAGTCTGCTGAGATGTCGGTGTCATGGGAGCTGTGCTGGAATTGTGCCAGGGGATTCAGAGAGGAGAACAAGGACCATTCAAAGGTGTACTGCCCCCCACCCCATGCCTGGACAAACCACACGAGGCCATGCGGTGGCACTATGCATCGCTGTGTGCCGTCACAAGTGCTACATTCTTGGGTGATCTAAAGAATCAGGTCATTTATATGAACCAAAGCTTCCATAAAGGCGCTCATCATCTCAACTAACTATTACTCATATATGGCAGCAACCTGCTCTGCAGTGTTGTACAGACAGTACCCTCACATGGCTGTGTTTCCAGCAGTGATGCCAATGTAATTTCACCATCTACAGATTATGACCGATTTATCAATGATGGATAATTAACCTTCAGAATGTACTGGAAGCGGAGGAGGAAATATGCAGCAATAAGTCTCTGATCATCCAGAGTTAGGCCTCACGTCCTACAAAGTATTGCAGCTCCATAGACGTTCTGGTGAGGAGTAGAGTTGAGCGAACTTGTATTTAAAGTTCGGCGTCCAAAGTTCAGATTTGGGGTTATCGAAGAATCCCGTTATGGATTCCGCTACCACAGACCATAACGGCATTTGAAATCCATAACGGGATTCTTCAATGAACCCGAACCTTGGACAACACGAAGGACCTGGGGTGGCGTCACCGTCATGTGATCAGTGCAGGGGGCGTGGCTCAGTACTGGATTGGATAAGAGGTGGTAAAGGGCCTGGTATAATGATCATGTGACATGAGGGGCGGAGCTCCTGTGCTCTGTGTGGAGGAGAAGAAGAAAGTAGAGCAGTAAAAGACGGTTGCGCAAACTTGTTTTTTTTAAGTTCAGCATTCAGGTTCATTGAAGAATCCCCTTATGGAATCCAAATTCAGTTACGGTCCGTGGTAGCGGAATGCATAACGGGATTCTTCGAGAACCCGAGCTTTGGACGCCGAACTTAAAATACAAGTTCGCTCAACCCTAGTGAGGAGCTGAAATAAGGCGCACATTGACAGCTACAGGCCCACACTATACCAGTTTGATAGGGAGGGACATTATTTTTCTCTCAAAGATTGTGTGAAAAACTCAGGATAAGGCCCCACGCACATGGCCGTCTGCAAATCGCGGATCTCAGCCAAGTGCATGCCACCGTTTATTTTTTTAACTTCTGTAGAAATGTCCCAACCTTGTCTGCAAACGGACAAGAATAGAAGTTCTAGTTTTTGTTTTTTGCGGCGCCGCGGAACGGACGTGCGCATGCGGACAGCACAAGGTGCCATTGAAATTAACGGATCTGCAAAAAACGCGGATCGGATGCAGACATAAACTACAGCTATGTGTCCTGATCCATTACGTGCCATATAATGGAGGTATTATTCCCGACATGGCAGGGTTTCTGAACCTTTTCTAGCAGGAGGCTCAGCAGCCCGAACATGGTGATGTCTAAACCTCATTAGGGATGTTGGTCCATGCCAAAATATTTGAAGGGAGTCTGTCAGCAGGTTTGACCATGTTAAACTGCTGACAGTACTAGGTAGGGGATGGGGAGAGCAGGACATTCATACCTTTTCTGGAGCTTTATTATCAGGAGCACTGTGAACACAAACTTTTTATTCTGGGAAATTTGGTTCTTGCAAATACCCAGGAGGCGGAGCTTTACTGTGAAGTGCTCTCTGTGTGAAGCCCCTCCCCTCTGCTCTGAGTGACAGCTGGGTGTCTCCTGGTTGGATGCTACAGCTTTCACTCAAATGTAGAAGGGAGGAACTGTGAAGCAGCTCTTTGCAAAGAGCACTTGACAGTGAATCTCTGCCTCTCAGGCAGCAACAGAACCTGGCAGAATAAAACTTCATGTTCTCACTACTCCTGATGAGAAAAGCTCCTTAAAATGTCTGATTGTTCTATTATCGCCAGACCCTACCTAGTACTGTCAGCGGTTTAGCACAGTCAAACCTGCCGACACGTTCCCTTTAAAATGACCTCAATTTATCTTAAAATTAAACTAAGCACAAAAGGAGCCAGTTATGTCACTAAACCCATACTTATTAACTGTGCAGTTTTTAAATTTGAGTCAAATAGGACCCACCCAAGGGGAACACCCACCAAACTGTTCCACGCATTTATAATTGGGGCTTTACAAAAAACTCTGTCCAATTTCAGCCTACGACTGTCTACGAAAATCAGAGAGAGTCCCTAAAAATTGGGAATTGTTGGCAACTATGGCTAAACCAGAGACTGGGGAAGCCAGAGAAAGTCTTCTGCATCATATAAACACCTCTGTCAAAACTGCGTCTGAGCTCTACCTCACCAAGGGGGTGTCTCACCAGTGTAGTCTACCTCACAGACGGAGAAGCACTGCCACAGAGCACTGCTTCACGGGTAGCATATTGAGGCGTCACACAGTGTGCCTATTTGTCTGCAATACAGAACTCCATAGGAACTACATGTGCTGTTATACTGCCTTCACATGTCCTTCTGCATAGTAGACTATGATACCATCAATCTGGGTCAGGGGAAAATACTTAAATATTATTTTATTATAAATACATTCCCAATTACCTTTCATTAATTATAATGGCTCATTATTTTAGGGGAGCAATCATTAGGAGAAATAAAATGGTGGCCATCCTATTACTATACACAAAACCTGTCCTAATCACACAGGAGTACAAGTTACTTCACAACACTGAGCTAAAGAGCTGCCTCATCCTCCTTTCTGCTCCACTTGTCAGGGATTATGATTCTGAATACAGTTTAATATGATCTCCTGCTCCATACAGTATTGGAACGAATATTTATGCGAATCGACTTCGGATGTTTCATCCGAAGTCGATTCGTTGATCCCCAATCGTAATCCCTGACAACGTAGGAGAGGAGGATGAGGCAGTTCTTTAGCCCAGAGTTCAGAAATAACTTGTCCTCCTGTGTAATTAGGACAGGCTTTGTGTGTACTAATAGAGCGGCAGCCATTTTATTTTTCCTAAGGTCTATGGCCAGTCTGCCCCTGGGTACTGGTAGCACATACGGACCGATACATAGTACCACAACATGCTGAAGCTAAAAGGTAGGGATGAAAAAGGCAAGTATACATTTACCGCCAACACCGACATCAGCACATTCGTTCGGCTTCAGGCATGTTTAATGATATTTACTAGGAAATAAGGTACGCTTGTTAACAGCAAGACGTGTTTATGTAGTGTAATGTGTTTTCCGTGCACTTTCATGTATTATGTATGCACCAGCTAATATATTCGTAATGGCAGCGAGGAGCGGACTATGCAGCAATACGCAGCAATAAAGACTCGGAGAGCCGACTATTATTTTTTTTATGTTAATGCAATTATTAACTCAGAAGGGTCAAACGGATCACAAATACGAGACCCACAGGATCCTATGGGTCCACAAAGCAGTGGTTTATAGCTCTGTACGGTAGGGTTCAGTGCAACTGGAAGTGTTGTGTGCACCGCTGGATAAAACCGCTGATCAGTCTATAAACATATAAAACCATCTAAAATCATACTACCTATTTACCAAACCCTAAGGGTACTTTTACACTTGCGGCATGGCTATCCGGCAGGATCCGCCATGACGCAAGTACCCGTGTGCAGCCGCTCTGTCCCCATTGACTATAAGGGGGGTGGGGGGCGGAGCTACGGCGCAGCACGGCAGTGATCGCCGGACTAAAAAGTCGGACATGCAGTACTTTTAGTCCAGCGATCTCTGGCCGCGCACTGCCGTAGCTCCGCCCCCCGCCCCATTATAGTCAATGGGGACGGAGCGGCAGCACACGGGTACAGCCTGCCAGATAAACATGCCGCAAGTGTGACAGTACCCTTAGGCCTCTTTCACACGGGCGTCACGTTTGATGCCCAGATAAGAGGCGGGTGCGTTGCGAAAAATGCGCAATTTTTCCGCGCGAGTGCAAAGTGTTTTAATGTGTTTTGCTTCCATCATGGAAGCAGGTGATTGGACCATGTGACCCAGTGACGTCACTGAAGGTCCTTCACCCCCCGCCCAGCTGAAGACAGCAGGAGACCGGCAGCTACGCGATCAAATGGAGTAGGTGAGTTTGTTTTTTTATTATTTTTAACCCTCTATTCCCTAACTATGTTATAAGGGAAAATAATAAAGATCGGGTCCCCGTCTCATCGTCTCTTAGCAACCATGCGGGAAAAATCGTACCGCATCCGCACTTGCTTACGGATGCTTGCGATTTTTCCCACAGCCCCATTCACTTCTATGGGGCCTGCGTTGCGTGAAAAACGCAGAATATAGAACATGCTGCGATTTTCACGCAACACAAAAGTGATGCGAGAAAATCACCGCTCATGTGCACAGCCCCATAGAAATGAATGGGTCTGGATTCAGTGCAGGTGCAATGCGTGAACCTCACGCATTGCACCCGCGCAGAAATGATGCCCGTGTGAAAGGGGCCTAAGGCTAAGTCAATAACTGCCACGGACTCCACGGCAGGAGCCCTCTTGTTTAAGCCACAGTTCTTCAATTTGAATGCGGTGGATCTGAAACGGTTTTCGCCTCAATTATCGGGGCTAATCCGCGAGCAGACACCTGCCAGCATTTTCCCGAAACCGCACCAAGAACGGATATGTCTGGACATGACCATTCTTGATGTGGTATGGAAAACCACAAGTAAATATTGAGTAGACGCATGAATGGCAGCTTCAGCGCGGATGCCATGCAGTTTTCATCCTGAAATGAGTGAAAAAGCCGCAATAAGAACATAGGATAAAGCTGCCCGTACAAGATCAGGTTTTCAGATGCTGTTTTGAAGCTAAAACCAGTTGTGGATTCAAAAATGAATAATCTCCCCTCCCACTTCAGCACATAGCACTTATTATGTAGGGAAAGTTAGTACAAGCCACTTACTAATGTATTGCTATCCATATTGCATCCGCATCTGTTATTATTCCGTGTGCTGTCCGCACCCGTATGTTCGTTCCGCGGCCCTGCAAAAAAACAGAACATGTCCCATTCTTGTCTGTTTTACGGACAGGGAGAGGACTGTTCTATTAGGGGACGGCCATACCGTTCCTCAAAATTCAGAATGCACACGGCTGGTATCCGTGTTTTGTGGATCCGCTGCAAAAACGGCAACTGCTGTGTGCATGAGCCCTAAGGCAGTTTTGATAAATGTTAGTGTTACAAACATTGATATTAATTTGGGTCCAGCTCTTCCCCCTCCCTGTGAGCCCTGTGTATGTGTAGATCTGTGTTTAGGCATCTAGGGCCTGTGAAGTTGTCTTCTAGCCGGTCACACCTCAGCAACCCATGATAATACAGGGCTGGCGTCATAAAACTCAAGAATCTAGCTACACTCGGATCCTCCACCGTAACATCAGAGGATGGGGGATGGATGTAGAAAGAGAGCATTCAGAAGGCACCTTAGGGTACTTTCACACTTGCATTGAAGGTTTCCGTCGGGCAGTTCCGTCAACGGAACTGCCCGACGGATCCGTTAAAACGTTAGTAAACGGATTTCATTTGCAAACGGATCCGTTTGACAATTGTATTGAAATGACGGATCCGTCTTTCCGTTGTCATCCGTAAAAAACTGATCCGTTATTTATTATTTTGCAAATTTTAAAGGTCTGCGCATGCACAGAGTGGAAGAACGGATCCGTTAATGCGTCAATTTTCAATGTCGGATCCGCCCTTAATACATTTCAATGGAAATTATTGGCAGATCCGTCATTTCGTCAAGCGTTTCCGCATTTTTGGACGGCGATAAAAATACAACATGCTGCGCTTTTATCTGCGTCCTAAAAATGCAAAAGGACTGAACTGAAGACAAACTGATGCAAACTGAACGGATCACTTAGGATAAAACTGATCAGTTGTTTTCCGTTATTGAGCCCCGAGGACAGAACTCAATGACGGAAAACTTTGACGCTAGTGTGAAAGTACCCTAAGCCTATCCAGTCAACGTGAATGTTAGGTTCCTTTTATAATGTTAATTTCCTTTTATTTTCAGAAACTGTTCTGTATTTTTATCTTTTTGTCATATCAAACTCCATTTAGTAAGTTCTGTCTTGTGTTCTTACGTTGGAATCCGACCAAGGACAAGCATGGAGTTTGTATGTCCTCCCCATGTTTACGAGGGATTCCTCCTACACTCGTTTCCAGATTGTGATCCCCATTGGGGACAGCTTGATGCCAATGTCTGTAAAGCGCTGCGGAATACAACAGCGCTACATAAAATGTGTAAAATAAACTAATTAATCTTTCCCCACACAACTATACATCAATCTGCTCAGCTCCTCCTGCTCTACAGCCTGCCGCCTGCACTTTCTGAAGGCAGGTTCCCTATATGCCACATTTAGAGGGTAGTGCGCACAGAGATACGGCAGGTGAGCGATGCACTTACGGTGAAGGACACGATCACTCCGCACACAGCATACTCCAACCACACCGCAATAACGGAGAGAGGAGGAATCGCACTCCGCACAGGTCACCCCGGACTCCGCTCACAGAATATATTAGTATGACTCATCTGTCTCTGAAGTTAAACCGTAAATGACCTGAGATTGCTGTCGGGTAGGAGACAGAGCACAGCGTCACACAGGCCAGCGGAGATATGGGGCGTTGTTTGATCGGCTCCTCATGCTGTACAGATACTTTAGTTGTCCTTTTGCCTGCCGATGACACAGAGGGAACATGGCTGCCTACAGTAGCCTTCAGCTACGTACAACAGGGACTACAAACTCCCATTTTAAAATGGATATCCGGTTGTATGTTTAAGGTCTCACGTCCACGGCTGTATCCGTTTTTGCACTCCGCAAATCACAGATCAGTAATACACGGATACCGGCCGTGTGCATCCCACATTTCCTTCCATAGGTCCCATGCTACGTTTCAAATGCCTGTTCTTGTCCGCAAGAATAGGACCTTTTTTTTTTTGCGTGGCTGCGGGACAGACATACAGATCCGGACAGCACACGCCCCACTGAAATGAATGGGTCCTCACCTGAGCAGGCAAAAAATCCAGATCGGATGCCGACCGAAACTACAGTGACATGCACGAGGCCTAAAGGGGTTGTACTGTATGAGAAAAACATGGCCGCTTTCTTCCAGTGACAGAAAGCGGCCATTCTTGGCCAAACCTGTACAACCCCTATACAGAACTATTGGCCAATGCTCCCCAGAATTGATTTCCTGTAACGAGAGCTCCTCAGCTAGGCTGCCTATGGGGAACCAGAGGTAGTCTGAAATCCCCCTCGTACCACATCACAGGCTCAGGCTACATTCACACGATCGTATTTGTTTTGCGGTCCGCAAAATAAAAAAAACGGATGACGTTTTGGATGGCATCCGTTATCTTTGAGGATCCATTGTAACAATGCCTATCCCTGGCCACAAAACGGACAAAAATAGGACATGTTCTAATTTCTTTGTGGGGCTACGGAATGGACATACGGATGCGAATAGGACACAGTGTGCTGTCCGCATTTTATGAGGACCAATTGAAATGAACGGGTCCGCATTAGGGATGAGCAAATTTCATATTTTGAAGTTTGTGTGCGGGTTATGTTGTGGTATTTACTGAATTGCGTTATGGATTCCGTTACCACGGACCATAACGCAATTCCATGACGGAATGCATAACGGAAAGCCTTTAGAGGCATTCCGTTATTCATCCCGTCATAATAGAAGTCTATGGGTCTATAACAAATTCGGACAGGATACAGATGTCATGCGTTTGCTGTCCGCATCCCTCTGTCCATTCCACAGATTATAGAACATGTCCTATTCTTGTCCGTTTTGAGGAAAGAATAGACTGTTCTAGTAGAAAAAAACAACGGATGTATACGGCTGGTATCCATATTTTGTATAATGTGATGCAAAAATGAATCCAGCCAGCAAATGAGGCAGTATGGACAATCACAGTACATTAGTAACTGCCTTGTAGTATCTCCGTCTACATGATAAATGCCATTTGCTGAAGTGAGAAAACACCCTTAAAGGGGATATCCAACCCTTAAATGCTTCCCCATATGCCCGGACCCCTCACACGGATAGCACTTACCTCACTCCCCGGCACCCGCGTCACTCCTGGTCCCCGAACAACTGCCGCTGCATGTCCCTGTTGTGCGATAGAAAACATACGGGGGGAGCATCCAATAGCAGGCCGCGACGGAAACGAGCCTCCCTACCGTCACCCACGATGCTAGGAAGGCTCCATCGCGGCCAGCTATTGGCTGCTGCACCCCCCGAATGTTTTCATCCACACGACAGGGAGATGCAGCGGCGGCTGTGCAAGGACCAGGAGTGGGTGCCGGAAAGTGAGGTAAGTACTATCCACGTGAGGGGCCCAGGCATATGGGAGGCATTTTGGGGGTTGGATAAAGGTAAAGATAAGCAATAAACTCTTTTGGAGAAATTTATAATAGACTCTATACTAGTTTCCTGACAAACAAAAGTTTGCATTTTTGATTTTTACATTTGAGAATTTTCGATAAAAATCCAGGGTTTTCCTGGATTTTTATACTGATGACCTATCCAAGAGTGCGACGGGAAAAACACAGGGGCAGCAAATGTCCCAAAGCAATAAACCAATAAGCCTCCTCAATCGCCTGCCGATCCAGTGCAGAGGCTCAGGCGGTCCCCACTTCTCTCTCTTTTTCTTTTTACCCCCAAACTCTTGTGCAACCCCTTCAATAAATGTATCTTAGGCATCATGCACATGACCATGTGCTGGCCGGGCCTGTGCTGTGGACCTCAAATTGCGGTCCGCAATGCACAGGCACCAACCGTAGGGCCGCCGCATCCGTAATGCGGGGTACACACGGCTGGTGTCTGTGTATTCGGGAACCTGCTGTGTGCATGAGGACTTATCCTGAATTTATTTCAAAATGGAATAAAATAAAAAAAATAAAAAAAAATCTGTAAAATATAAAATATATCGGGTCAAGAGAATCACCTCACACTTTTGTACATAACCATTACCATAAAGCTGTCCTCCATAACGGTCAATAAAGTTTATTGAAAAGGATAAAAACATGCCGAGTGTATAGAACAGGCATGCTCAACCTGCGGCCCTCCAGCTGTTGCAAAACTACAACTCCCATCATTCCCTGACAGCCTACAGCTAATATCCTACAGAAGGGCATCATGGGATTTGTAGTTTTACAACAGCTGGAGGGCCGCAGGTTGAGCATCCCTGGTATAGAATCTATTCAGTCACCGACCTCTGTGTCCTTGGTTACCAGGGCGTCCACGGAGGAGGAAGGTCTACATAATACGTACATACACCTAGGTCATGGATGTTCTGCAGGTATACATGAGCAGCCCCTACAACCTGAGCGTGCTGAGGTGGGACAGAGAATATAAACTAGAGAAGATGTCTGATAATAATGTGGGTTCAGTCACAGATTGGGGACTGAATTACCACAGTACCTATACCTAACCATGAGCATGTCCACTATGGCTACGTCCAAGTAGCACAATGCCATATATCAGAATGAGGTCTGTATAAATAACACAGCCAAACCAACTAAGACATGGTTCTATGGATTTTCTGTCACAGAAAAATGCCCTCTTGTACATTTCCGGCGACATAGGCTTGAATGAAACAACCTGGGCCTATAGACAAGTTCACATCAGACTTAGGTGCACTCCACCTGCTGATTTTGGCTGAACAGGACAACCATTGAATTGTATGAAATACTCGGCTGACGTCTGTCTGGCATGTGTCAGGGGAAGAAAGAAGTGAGCATGATGAATCGTTTGTTCTCAAGGGATACTCTGTTTTCTCTTAAAGGGGTTCTGCAGCTTTTTTATTTTCCTGATGATCTATTCTCTGGAGAGGTCATCAGTATCTGATCGCTAGGGGTCCGACACCTGGGACCCCCGCCGATCTGCTATTTGAGAAGGCAGCATTGCTGACAGTAATGCCACGGCCTTCTCGCTGTTTGGCCTCATGCACACGACTGTTTTTTTATGCTGCCCGCAAAAAGGGGTTCCGTTGTTCAGTGATCCG
This sequence comes from Bufotes viridis, assembly GCA_033119425.1. Lineage (NCBI taxonomy): Eukaryota > Metazoa > Chordata > Amphibia > Anura > Bufonidae > Bufotes > Bufotes viridis. The sequence continues at coordinate 333,134,278 of CM065593.1, read as the reverse complement.
TGTCCGTTTTTGCCTTCCGTTGTGTTTCCGTGTGTCTTCCGTTTTTTTTAGCGGACATGACCCAAAAGATTTTACCAAAAGACAGGCTGACAATTTTTGCCAAGTGCCTGCCAAGGAATTCGCAAAAAAAACGGACGCGGAACGCGGATGACACACGGATGGCCATCCGCATTTTTTCACGGCCCCATTGACTTGAATGGGTGCATGAACCGTTTTTCACGGACAAGAATAGGACAGGTTATATTTTTTTGACGGACTGGAATCACGGACCACGGACGCGGAGGACAAACGGTGCATTTGCCGAGTTTTCCACGGACCCATTGAAAACCAATGGGTCCGCAGAAAATCACAAAAAACGGAGCAACGGACACGGAATCAAACAACGGTCATGTGCATGAGGCCTTTCCCTCAGTGACGTCCCGACTAGTGTCAATGGACTGGGCGCAGCTAAGCCCCCAAGTGAACGGGTCAGTTTGAAGGGGTTAGGCCATAATTAAAGGGAATCTTTTACCCTATAGAGCTGCACGGCTAGATCTCCGCTAGCATGTCCGCAATATACCTGTCCCATAGCTCTGTGTGGTTTTATTTCGTTTAAAAAATGATTTTATAGATATGTAAATTACGGCACTGAGAGAAAGAGATTGTATTTGGGGTCACACCAGACCTGCTCTTTAACTTCCGGTTATAATATAGCTCTTGCAGTTAAAGCGGTGAAACTAGAAGCCCCAGATCTTTTCCCTTCTGCTCGGCTAGCCCCACCACCCCTGGACTCTGCTCCTGTGCTCCCTCCAGGGTTTACACTGCACATGTGCTACTGCAGAGAAGACGACAGGGGCTGAAAGACCAGCATCTCAGGGCCAGCCTCAACCATTTGATGATGCTCTGAGGAGAAGACCGCACACATGAGAAGGTGTCTCCACGAAATAAGAAGGAACTGAAGGATTTCAAAGATGTGAAAATGTTCCAATACTGAGAGAGGAGATCGGCCCAAAAGATAAGAAATAATAGTAAAATCGACATCTTTAACTATCATATGATCAACGAAATATTGTTCTATGCCGCTGGATAACCCCTTTAATCTTCTACACGCTGCAATGGCTAAAATGCAGAAAAGAGGGTCTACAGTCCGTGAGGCCAGAGTCTTTTGGCGACATGTAGGGTTGAGCGAACTTGTGTTTAAAGTTCGGGTTATCGAAGAATCCCGTTATGGATTCCGCTACCACAGACCATAACGGAATTTGGAATCCATAACGGGATTCTTCGATAAACCTGAACCTTGGACGCCGAACTTAAAAAACAAGTTCGCTCAACATTAGTGACGTGTCAATCAGGCATGAAAATAGCAGCTGGGCCCCCAGGAATCATAAAAATGATGGCCTCCCAGACCCCATTTTTAACACTTATTGCTCCTCTCCAGTGACCTCAAAAGGGATTTGATGTGGTGATGGGATCCCCACCAATCATGAGTACAGTGGTCCCAGGCCCCTGTGATGGGTGGGGACAGGCCATAAATGTCAGCTCTGGAAAACCCCTTTAAGGGAAGTTCCAGCTCATGGACGCCCACACGTTTGACTCTGATCAGTCATAAATGTTCCTTCAGTAAATCACCCATGTAATCTGGTCATAGATAATGGGCAGCAGGTGGTGCAGGTGCTCCTACAAGCGAGGCTGTCCGCACATCCCGTAGGAACACCAGACGCACCCCCAGGCCGATTTGGACCAGTAAGGCTACGTTCACACCACGACTTTTGTCGCGCGAAATTTTTTATAATGGGAGTCTATGATGTCGCATTGCGACATGCAACATGCTGCGACTACAACAGTCGCAAAAAATCCATTCAAGATGGGTTTTTCTGAGACTGTCGCGTCGCAGCATGTCGTATGTCGTAATGCGACACTATAGACTCCCATTATAAAAATTGTCGCGCGACAATAGTGCGACAAAATGTCGCGCGACAAATGTTGCAGTGAAGTTGTGCCCTATTTGTCGCGCGACAAATGTCGTCGTGTGAACGTAGCCTAAATGGGAAGAACTACCTTGTAATAATCTTCTCTCCTTTCTTCCTGGTGGGCTCTTGCCAGGCTCATGCTTACATAAAGCAGAACTGCAGTGTAAAGGATGAGGAAGGGATATGGCAGAAGCCTAAGCCGCTGATAATTCTGTAGGATAGTCTAGCATGCAGCTAAAGTACTGCCATTATTTAAGGCTGGCAAATCCAGAAAAGCTAAGGTTCGGGTAAGCATCACCCTTGGAAATAGACCAGCGAGACAAAGTATATTGGAAGGTACGAATCAGAAGAGAGCGCTGGAGATCTGAAGACCCATAGAGAGTCAGGTGTGGTGGATAAATGAGGAACCAGCATAACTAGAAACCTGGTACGGGAATAACAGATGGACAAATAAGGCTAGGCCTACGGTCGCAACGCAACACCGTATCTAGCGACTGCGACTGTGGTTGCACAATGTAACGCGACCAGGAGACATTTACGACATGTCAACCATTTTCAGGTTCTATTCGGTGTCTTACTTCTCAAACCACCGGCGACTCACAGCACATAACATCCAAAACGTATGATTTTGCCTCAACAGCAACACAGATCATGCACATTTTTTTTGTGAAAAATAACCTAATACAACAGGACAGAGAAAGAAGACTCCCCGGGTAGTGCTGAGTGAACTTGTGGTTTCAAGTTCGGCGTACAAGGTTCCGGTTATCTAAGAATTCCGTTAAGGATTCCGCTACCTCGGACCATAACTTACGGTCTGTGGTAGCGGAATCCATAACGGAATTCTTAGATAACCCGAACCTTGTACGCCGAACTTGAAAACAGAAGTTCGCTCATCCCTGAAAACCTCACACAGTATGGCAGATAAAGGTTACCAAAAACAGCAAGCGGCAGTCTGCGGACAGAGCTGAAGGGGAGCCGCAGGGCACATGGATATCACAGGGAAGGGGAAGATTTCCTTATTTTGGACCCTCCTTTATTAGTCAGAGCAGAGACCCTGCTCCTGTTCTGGAGGACCCTGAAAAATTTTAGTTGTGTTACCTACCCGACTCTCAGGATTTGTCCAGTCCTGGTCTACTGAAATATAGTCCTTTACTAACTATCTATGGTATCTCTCTATCCATCCATCCCTGTCTCTACCTACCTATCTACTGTAGATGTCTATCTACCTACCTCACACTTTACCCAACTGCTGATGTGACAGAAACCCCTAAGAATGGTGCCCCTTCTCTAGTTCGTAAATACATTATTTGCCCCCACCTACGTGGCCCACAATAAACCAAAAGTCCCCCCCAGTCCCACTGTCGAAGCTCCTAGAGGTCACGCTCCCTTCTGTGAGGCATCAGGCTGCCCAGCACCACGTGGAAGGACTTTCATCAATGCCTGTCACACACCTTTGCCAGTCCCTGCACAAGTGCCAGCTGACACACAAAGGCGGCTCTTAACAGGTTCTGGTTATTAGATCACAGCCTGAGTCAGCCTGAGAAATGAAAGGCGGCTTCACCCGCAGCACGGAGAAGAAAGGAGGCCACACACATCAGGCAAACCTGCCAAGCAACTCATCGGTAGGGGGTCTCCAGACTCTCCCCGGATAGCAACTGTCACGGGAAAGGAGGATCAGATATGCTGGATTTCAGCATATGAGTGAATGCTTCCATAAAAAGAGAGTAATCCTTATTAAATCAAATACAATCAATGGCGCAGACACACAACACAACTGACGCGTTTCGGACTAAATACTAGCTCTTAGTCATAGTTGATTTCAACATGTCCGATCCTTTGTTCTCAAGGGAGATAAGCTGCCACCAGAAGAGTCCTGCAGTCACTTAGGCTACTTTCACACCCGGGTTTTGGGCGGATCCGTCCAGATAATGCAGCCGTCTGCATCCGTTCAGAACGGATCCGTTTGTATTATCTTTAACATAGCCATGACGGATCCGTCTTGAACACCACTGAAAGTCAATAGAGGACGGATCCGTTTTCTATTGTGTAAGATCGTGTCAGTGAAAGCTCAGTTTCATCAGACGGACACCAAAACGCTGCAAGCAGTGTTTTGGTGTAAACCTACAAAGTGGAATGGAGACTGAACGGATGCATTCTGAGCGGATCCTTTTCCATTCTAGAATGCCTTAGAGTGCAAACTGATCTGTTTTGGACCGCTTGTGAGAGCCCTGAACGGATCTCCCAAACGGAAAGCCAAAACGCGAGTGTGAAAGTAGCCTATGTCTCTTCTCCCCACACATGCAAGAAGGCCAGCGCATAAGGCTACGTTCACATCTCCGGTAAAAATATCCGGCAGAGATCAGCCTGCCGGAGTTCGCCGGATCCCGTGTTGATGCGGCTGCTTACTGGCATTAACGCCGGCTTTCACGTGGGTGAATAGCACTACATGCAGCGTTTATTGTCCAGCGAACAGCCTGTCGGATCAGACATCCCGGAGCTGTGAAAGTAGCCTAAAAGAAAGGAATAACTGACAGCTAAGGCCCCATCCACAAGACCGTATTTGTGGTCCACATCCAATCTGCGGGTCAGACGCATTCATTTCAAGGGGTCCGCAAAAAATAAAACGGAAGCAACACAAACATCATCTTTATTTTTTGCGTCCCTCAAAATACATACGGTTGTGTGAATGCACCCTAAGGACACTTTTACACATCGGTGTTTGATTAGTAAGGCTCCAGTCAGACGTCCGCAATTCTGTTCCGCATTTTGCGGAACGGAATTGCGGACCCATTCATTTCTATGGGGACACACTATGTCCCACCCAGATCTGGAATTGCGGATCCGCACTTCCGTTCCGCAAAAAAATAGAACATGTCCTATTCTTGTCTGCAATTGTGGACAAGAAAAAGCATTTTCTATGAGAGTGCTGGCGATGTGCGGTCCGCAAAATGCACATTGCCAGTGTCCGTGTTTTGTGGATCCGTAAAAAAACACACGGATGTGTGGATGGAGGCTAATTGTGAGCCAAAACCAGAAGTGGAGCCAACCCAGAGAAATAAGGTATAAGGGAAAGATTTGGACCTCTTCTCTGTCTTTTTGACAGCACCTGGTTTTGGCTCACAATCACTGATGAAAACCACTGACCAAACACTGACGTATGAAAGCCGCCTAAGAGTTTATTCACACCCCGCAGATTTGTTGCAGAAATGAAAATCAGTCCCACACCTTTGAACAGAGTCCCTCCTGCCGCTGGGTATGGATTTCTGCAAATCCCATTCGGATGAAAGAGACGGTCGCAGACATTTTTGTACACCAAATCTGCCCAGTGTGACCGCGCTCTAAGAGCGGTGGAAGGATTTCCTTGCGGTCAAGAACGAACCTTTCCCTGTACAGGAGGACACGGTGCCATCTGCCTCACAAGGGTTTACTTTTATACTTCTTCTGGACCAACGATTGCTCTCTCGTCTGTCACCACAGATAATCAGCGAAAACGTCACTGGTCACTAATTAATTACTGGTCACGCTGTGGTCGGTAGTGGGAGCCTGTGCCCAGGAACAGGCGCTGCATTCAGCAGGTGACTACGCTGGACCTCCATGCTCATGTGGAGACCGGTGTAACAAGCCATTATTCAGCAGAAGTGCTGCTCCCAGGTACGGAGGGGGCACCTACACACCCAGGAAGATGCCCACATGAACTGGGAATTTAGATATTGACAGGTTCACAGCCATACTGTCTGACAACACTGACAACCTACGCCTATAGGTTAGACATCAGTCAGTAGAGAGCCCCAGACAAAACCACCTATCAGGAGACACTGTGACGGCAGCCTCCGTGTCTACGGTAAACCTTCCTGTCAATCCGATAACTGGCAGATCAATCGTGGAAGTCGCCAATGACCGCTGATCACCATCGGGACAAGTATTTTCCAGGTGCCAGGTCACGATCAATGGCGGTGACATCAGGGCGACCAGTGACATGGGGGCACAAGGCTCCACATCATTCATGATGGTCACTGGATGAGCCTGCTGGGGCATGGCAGGGGCAGTGCCATGAGGGGGCATACATGACAAGGGGCACGGATGAGCAGGCCTCCCCTGCACACACTGCCCCCATCTGCACACAGCGCTACTCACCGATCACCTCCTTCAGCTCATAGTCATCCCGGTTGATGGACCATGGCAGGGCGCTGGGGTCCGGCTCAGTCATGACTCTTGCCTCCGTAGAGGGGGGGGGGGGGGGGTATTCTGAGCTGATCACCGGGCTCAGCAGCTCTCACTGTCCGTGGATACAGAAGGATAATAATCCAGCAGTTCTGTGGAGAAGGACCGGTGACGGTGATTGCCGGAGGTCGCCGCTCGGTGCTCGCCCCCTCCCCGGTGTCACACTCTCACTTCTTCTTCTGCACTCCTCACATTGCCAAACTTTGCCTTTCCCCTGCCCGGCCTGCCGTGCCCAGGGCCGCATGACGTCACTACGCGCCGGCGTCCACTCCAAGCCGCCATCTTAAGTGTGGCAGGCGTACACTAGTTGTGAGCGACCTTCTCAGCACACAGAGGCAGAGCCTGTCAGTCAGGGGTGTGGAAAGCATTGGACTGTGGGCGCCTGAAAATACATATCTCACAGGGTGCCAGTATTTATCATCATTCACAGTGACTGTCAGACTGAATTTTCACTCCGACTAGGGTACTTTCACACTTGTGGCAGTGTGATCAGGCAAAATGCCTGATCAGTCAGAAAAATGCATTGCAATACTGGATCCGTTTTTCCGGTGTCATCAGGCAAAACGGATCCGGTATTTATTTTTTTCACATTTTTAAAGGTCTACACATGCGCAGACCAGAATGCCGGATCCATCATTGCAGTATTTTTAATACCGGCACTAATATATTTCAATGTAAATTAATGCCGGCATTCCGGCAACTGATCAGGCATTTTGGACGGGGATAATACCGCAGCATGCTGCGGTATTTCCTCTGCCCAAAACGCCTGACAGTGACTGAACTGATGACATCCTGATGCATCCTGAACGGATTTCTCTCCATTCAGAATGCATTGGGATAATCCTGATCAGTTCTTTTCCGGTATTGAGCCCCTAGGATGGAACTCAATGCCAGAAAAGAAAAAACGCTAGTGTGAAAGTACCCTCAAACAGGACCTGTCAGCCAGGATTGACAACCATCCAGAAATTTCTGGGCAGTCCGTAAAAATAGGCGACTTTTTTCCTGTGTCCGTGAAAAAAGAAATAGACATGTCTGTGATTTTTTTTTTTTAGGGCTGGCGCTACTTGACTACATTATTTTGGTTGTGATTTTTATCATTTTACAGTAAATGCTGTTAATGAGTTTTTATCTGTATATTGAGATATAGACATGGATTACTTATAATCTTTATCGTTTATCATGGTTTTACAATTTGTCCGTAAAAATGTCTGTCCGTGATTTTAGGATAAGTTGTCCAGAAAAATATAAAATTCTGGTTGGCAACCCTGCCGTCACCACTGAAATAGATGTGGGAGATGTATATTTTCCTGCCTTTGCATCAGTTTTTCAAAGAATTTTGTAATCAAATGATAGGGAAAATAGTTTTTTTTTTAAATGCCTTAAAACTCAAAATATGATCCAACCCATTGGTGTCAAATATTACCTGTGTTAAGCCCTTAAGGCTACGTTCACACGACGACAATTGTCGCGCGACAAATAGGGCACAACTTCACTGCAACATGTGTCGCGCGACAATAAGTCGACACCATAGACTCCCATTATAAAAATTGTCGCGCGACAATAGTGCGACTTTTTGTCGCGCGACAATTGTCGTCGTGTGAACGTAGCCTAAATCACACCCCCTTTTTACCAATGTGTCACGGTAGGTGAGGGAAGGGAAGAAAGCCAAATTCCCTTACGTCCTACCAGCAGCACAGATGGGGTTAACCACCCCCCGTGGACTGGCAGGACCGGCGGAATGTTTAATGAGCCCAAGACTAATAACTCAATTTAACAATTAAGTGTCTCCTTAAAAGGAGGAAGTCAACCCCCAGCCCACTGTGTTTTTTTCTGTCCTCCTGGACAGGTGGACTAGGCGGTTTGTTCCCCCCTTTCTTATGGAAAGTGCGGGGAGCCTTCTTTTCGTTTGGGTAACGTCGTTGCCCTTTTTTCCTAGGTACCTTGTCAGTTTGGCCGGCAGCTTGTTTGCTGCCGGCCCCGCGCAGTGCGCCTGGCTGGGGTATTTTGGCGGCGTCCTTGGTCCGGGATCCCGGTCCCTGTGCGCCGCCATCTTCCGGAGGTAACACGGGGACTATCCTTTTGCATCACCTCCGGGTAATCCGGCCGTGATTTTTTCACGGGCACGATTTTTTATGCGTCTTCCTGTGGAGGATTTACTGGGGAAGGGTGGATTGGCTATCCCTCCCCTTCCCCTATTTTTGGAGGCTGTGTGCTCCAGTTCAGTCTCTGGCTGCATATGCTTTTTCAGCCAGCTCCCAGAGTCCTAAAATTGGTGTTGTTCCACTTGTGGTGTTTTTCCTCAGCTGCCTCCGGTCTGTTTTTCTACCTTTCCTGCGCAGATAGGTGGTTTACAAATGTTTTATTTGTCTCTTTTTTTCCCGCAGTGATGTCTTCTCCGCGGGATTCGGAAGGCAGGAAAGTGGATTTCAAGAGGAAGCATCTATCCTGCTACCATTGCAGCAGTCAACGGTTATTGTAAGCTGATCATACCTGCACTCGTGAGATCGCAGAAGCTAAACAGCTTAAGGCTGGGCTAAGACCAGTTTGGGAGACCAGTTGGGAATCCCTTGGTCTGTTGACCTAACCTACACCAGGTGTTACAGCTGCCGTTAGAGGTTCAGGCCTCTAGTGAACCCACTTTGCAGGATATGTATCAATGGCTCTGTTAAAGGAGTCATAGGCCTGCTGGATGGAAAGGCTTCCTATTTGTGCCCAGGCCCCTATGGAGACCTCTGTCCCGGTAAGGAGATCTTTTTGGTCTCCTTCGTTTCTTCCTCCTCGGATGAGGAGGAGCTGACGTTGTGTTTTCTCCCCTGGAAAGACACAGAAGTTGCTCAAGTCCATCAGGTCGGGGGACCATGATGTTGACTGTGGGGAGCCTCCCGTTCCCGCTACTCGGACACATCGTGTCTTCTAAGCGGATGAGACCCTCCTCTCTGTCATGATATAGAGTGGAAAAAACCTGGAAAAGGTCCGGTTTTAACAAAGAAGTTAAATCCATGTTCCCGATGGCTTAACCCTTGGTGGATTCGTGGGGATCCATTCCCAAGGTGGACATGGCTATTGCCAAGTTGTCCAAGCGCACTCTGGTTCCTGCAGACGATGGGTCTAGCTGCAGGACCCCTTGCAGAGTGCAAACTAAGACGGGGTGTTACGGCAGCTGCGGCTTCCGCTTCCACAGCCATAGCGGCTTTTGAAGTCTCTACGTTCCTCTGATCTCGCCTGGATCAAATTCAAGTTGATGTGAAGCAAGTCCTGGGAGCGAGGCCAAACACAGATCCTTGCTCTTGAAGCTAAGCAGCAGGTCTGTGGCTCATGGGAGACCAAGTGCGCCTTTGGCACCCTGTAACAATACTATCAAATAATGTCAGGGGCCTATATATAGCATGGCCCGGGGTTCGGCGGCCCATATTCCATTTTGGCTTGAGCCTTGGGTTGCTGACAATTCCTCAAAATACAGCTTATATGGCCTTCCATTCGAGCCCAACCGTTTGTTCGGTTCGGAGCTAGATAAGATCATGGAGGGCCTTTCAGACTAGAAGGTGAAGAGCCTTCCCCAGCAGTCATTTCGAGGGCAGGGCAGACAAGACCGCGGTGGCAGGTCTGGCCAGCAAATAAGCTTTTGTAGTGACTGAAGAGCACAGCGAAAGGCTGAGGTGCTCTCGTGGAGGAGCCAAAGATGGAAAATCCACCTCCTGACTACGGGCCTCTTCGAGGCTCTTGGTTAATTCCCGTTACTCCTGCCGTCCTGCCAATAAGCTTCCCCATTCCTAAGCTTCATGTACCCGTCGGGAGTCATCTCTCCCACTTCTGAGAAGAATGGTTCCAAGAGATCTCGGATCCCTGGGTCCTGAATATCATTTCCAACGGTTATTTAGTCAACAACACCTCTTTTCCTCTGGACAGGTTTGTCAAGATCAACCTTCTACAAGCTGCCAAGGAGGCGATCCTAGAGGCCTACATTCAGGACTACATTTGCAAAGGGGCTCTGGAGGAGGTTCCGGCAGGAGAACGGGGCCTAGGGATCTATTCACCAGTTTTTCTGGTTCCCAAGGCTTCAGGAGATCTCCGGATGATTATCGATCTGAGATATTTCAATCGATTTATAAGGAAGGTGAAGTTTCGTGTAGAAACCATCAGGTCAGTAGTTCACGCCGTCAATCCTGGAGACGTGATGGCAACCCTGGACCTCAAGAATGCATATCTGCACATCCCGATCCATCCTGGTTCCAGGAAGTATATCAGGATCACGGTCCAGGTGTCCGGTGTCGTCAGGCATCTTCTTTTTGTTGCCCTTCCCTTTGGCATTTCTTCTGCCCCTCACACTTTTACCAAGGTGGTTCTGTGGTGGAGGCTTTGAGGCTTCAAGGACTGACCATCATTCCTTATCTGGACGACTGGCTTTGAAAGCCTCTGCTCTAGCGGTCCTAACCCAACTTCTTCAGGTAACAATCTCCTTTCTGTTCCACCTAGGTTGGATCAGCTGGTAGAAGTCGAACGTGAGCCCGTCGACTTCAGTTAGATATCTAGGCTTCATAATCGACTCCACTGGGATTTCGCTCCAGTTGACTCCAGAAAGAAGATCCCGGGTTCAGAACACGGCAAGTTCCTTTCCGTTCCCCGGCGAGTTCCAATCCGGACTCTCATGAAGATGTTGGGGCTCATGTCAGCGTCTGCGGAAGCAGTCCCTTGAGCTCTATGGTACCTCCGCCCTCTACAGTCGGAGGTCCTCTCCTAATGGAATATGCAAAACAAATGTGGAGCCCCAGTTATGGGTCTACAACACAATGAAAGCCAGATATCCCTCAAAGGAAGGAAAACCAAGCAAAGGGGTGTCTCCATTACAGAGATCACCAAATCCACCATATTAAGTGGCCCCTATGTCAAGATCCCACTTTTTTTTACAAGCTTTAAGGATGTGACAGGGAAAACCTAAGCTAGGTATCCATCCACAGACAGCTGTTTCAGGGTGTTGCCCCTCATCAGTGTGGAGTAGGATTCTGGCTAACCGGGAGCAATGCCTCGGAGACTACTCAAACACAACAATAGCTGATCTCAGGAGACCAGCTACAAAACACCGCGGAGCCTCACTTAAGAGTCTCAACACAGCACCCCTTTGGAGACACCCCTTTGCTTGGTTTTCCTTCCTTTGAGGGATATCTGGCTTTCATTGTGTTGTAGACCCATAACTGGGGCTCCACATTTGTTTTGCATATTCCTGTTTCCCAGGGAACTTTGCACTTCGGATTGCTGTGTTGAGACTCTTAAGTGAGGCTCCGCGGTGTTTTTTGTAGCTGGTCTCCCTGAGATCAGCTATTGTTGTGTTTCTCCTAATGGAATGGCAGCCCTGCTGGGCTAAACTCCCTGTGCTCCCTGACTTGGCAAACTCGGTATTCCCTCAGATGGTGGTGCCATCTTTTAGACGGGAAGTCTATGACCCAGCCAATCTGGGTCATATTGACTACGGATGCGTCCTAAGTACGCTGGGACGCTCACCTAGACAACTCTCCAGTTCACGGGACCTGGTTTCCTCAGGAGTGGCTTCTTTCATCCAATCTCTGCGAGATTCAAGCTATCCGGCTAGCCCTCCTTCACTTAGCCCCTCAGATCCGGGGCAAAACGGTGAAAGTCCAGTCAGACAATGTGACTGCGGTACTTTACAGCAACCAGCAGGGAGGCACGAGATCACTTCCCCTCCTGTCAGAGATCGGGGTGATTCTGGATTAGGCAGAGTTGTACCTTCCCACTTATCTGCTATCCACATCCAAGGCTCCCTCAAGATGATAGCGGCTGAGCCGCGGTCTTCCGTCGGTGGAGTGGTCCTTACATCCGGAGAATCAAGCAGATAGTCCTCAAGTGGGTATGCCAGAGGTGGATCTCTTAGCAACAAGGTTCAATGCCAAGGTGGAGAGGTTCTGCTCCCTTTACAGGGAGGACAACCTCCTGGCGTTAGACGCTCTGTCAATATCCTGGAGGTTCAGGCTGGCTTACATCTTCCCTCCCTTTTCCATGATACCGAGGGTATTGATGAAAATCCATCAGGATCAGGCCTCGGTGATAGCCATCATACTGTTTTGGCCGAAGAGATCCTGGTTTACCTAGCTCACCCAGTTGAGTCGAGGACAATATTGGAGGCTCCCCCCACAGCAGACCCTGGTGTCGTGGGACACTCACCTCTGCTCAGATCTGCACAGATTCAACCTGACAGCCTGGAGGTTGATCAGTCCCTTCCAAGAATAGAAGGGCTTTCAGAGTCGGTCCTGAGAACGCTGTCTCATTCTAAAGCGGACTCTACCAAGAGAGCCTACTCTTGTATTATGAGGATATTCTCATCCTGTTGTACCTCAACTGAGGTGGCGTCTGCAGATCCGCCCCTCTCCGCTATCCTTCAGTTCCTGCAAGACGACCTTGATAGAGGCCTTTCCCTTCTACTCTGAAGGTTCAAGTTTCAGCCATTTCAGCTTGATTTAACAGGCTTTTTTCTCAGGACCCGCTGATCAAACGGTTCCTTAGAGGAGCTGAAAGATTAAAGCCTACAGTACTGAGACCCCTTTTTTTTTCAATGGGTTTTTCAGTAGTTCTCAGGGGTTAGCATCTCCCCTTTGAACCGTGAGAGGAGGTGGACATCAAGTTCGTCACTTGGAAGTATGTGTTTCTCCTTACAGTGACTTTGGCCAAGAGGGTCTCTGAGCTTCAAGCTCTCTCAGCATGAGCCCTATACCATTTTCTTACATGACCGGGACTTTCTTAGATTCCTCCCGTATTGTAGGCCTAAAGTTCCTTCCTTCCAGAACATCAACCAGGTGATATTCCTCCCGGTTCTGTCGACATCTACCACCTCCTCCTAGGAACCTGCTAGACATCCTCTGGACGTCTCGAGATGTCTCCGGATCTATGTGGATAGATCAAGGAGTTCAGGAAAGATGAGAATCTGCTAATCCTGTTGCCGGTAAGTTTAAAGGCTGTAAGGCATCCAAACCTTCCATCAGTCGGTGGATTGAGGAGGCTATTAAGGAATCCCTTGTTTCCACAATCTCTGGACCCTCCGGGATTCGTGAAGGCCCACTCTACTAGAGTTGTGGCTACTTCTTTTGCTGAGAGGAGTCTTCTGCCTCTCAACATGATTTGCAAAGCTGCCTCCTGGAGCTCTGAATCGACATTCATCTCCCATTATAGACTAGATGCCAGTCTAGCTGAGTTTTCGGCCTTTGGGCAGACTTTTCTTAGTTCTGCCAGGCAGGAAGGCCCTCCCTAGGAGTTTCTTCTTGCTATCTCCCCATCTGTGCTGCTGGTAGGACATAAGGGAATCGTTAATTTCTAACGATAATTTGTTTTCCCTTAGTCCTAACAGCAGCACACAAATTTCCCACCCTAGTAAGTCTAGTTTTCTTCTTACTATAAACACAGTGGGCTGGGGGTTGACTTCCTCCTTTTAAGGAGACACTTAATTGTTAAATTGAGTTATTAGTCTTGGGCTCATTAAACATTCCGCCGGTCCTGCCAGTCCACGGGGGGGTGGTTAACCCCATCTGTGCTGCTGTTAGGACTAAGGGAAAACAAATTATCGTTAGAAATTAACGATATAACAACAGTAACAAAACACCAGTCTAGGCCCCAAAGCTAGGGAAGAGGGAAAGATCACCACCTGACAATCCCTGAGCCTTTCCCTCACTGCTGACAGCATGAGCAAATCCTAAGGCCCCTTTCCCTTTCCACGTTGCGCAATGGGGCCAGATAGGATGCGGGTGCGTTGCAGGAAAATGCTCTATTTTACTGAGCGAGTGCAAAGCGTTTTAATGCATTTTGCACGCACGTGGGAAAAATCAGCATGTTTGGTACTCACACCCAAACTCGGACTTCTTCACTGAAGTTCGGGTGTGGGTTGAGTATTCTGTAGTATAATTTTTTTCCCTTATAACATGGTTTTAAGGGAAAATAATAGCATTCTCAATACAGAATGCTTAGTAAAATGTGGATGGAGGGGTTAGGAATAAAAAAAATTAACTCACCTTATCCACTTGATCGCGTACTTGTGATCTCTTCTTTCTTCTTTAATCATTAGCTGCCGGCTAAAGGACCTGTGGTGACATCACTGAGCTCATCACATGGTCCATCGCAGCTTACGATTAAAGAAGAAAGAAGAGATCACAAGTATGCGATCAAATGGATAAGGTGAGTTAATTTTTTTTATTTTTAACCCCTCAATCCACATTTTACTAAGCATTCTGTATTGAGAATGCTATTATTTTCCCTTAAAACCTTGTTATAAGGGAAAATAATAAAGATCGGGTCCCCATCCTGATCGTCTTTCAGCAACCATGCGGGAAAATCGCACCGCATCCACACTTGCTTGCAGATTCTTGCGATTTTCACGCAGCCCCATTCACTTCTATGGGACCTGTGTTGCGTGAAAAATGCAGAATATAGAGCATGCTGCGATTTTCACGCAATGCACAAGTGATGTGTAAAAATCACCGCTCATGTACACAGCCCCATTGAAGTGAATAGGTCAGGATTCAGTGCGGGTGCAATGCGTTCACGTCACGCATTGCACCGGCGTGGAAAACTCGCCCGTGTCAAAGGGGTCTAAAGGTGGAAGTACTCATGCGCTGGAACCTAAGGGTATGTTCAGACAACGACAATTGTCGCGAGACAATTTTTATAATGGGAGTCTATGGTGTCGCAGTGCGACATGCTGCGACTGCGACACGACAGTCGACAAAAATCCATCCGGGATGGACTTTTTGCGACTGTTGTGTCGCAGTCGCAACATGTTGCACGTGCGACACCACCATAGACACCCATTATAAAAATTGTCGCGCGACATTAATGTGACATCAATGTCGCGCTACAAATGTTGCAGTGTAGTGGTTCCCAAATTGTCGCGCGACTTTTTGTCGCGCGACAATTGTCGTCGTCTGAACATACCCTTAGACCTGCTGAAACTGAAACAAAACCTAAGCTAGAAAGCAGGAAAAAGGCAACCGGTTCCTTCCACCGTGAAGGAACCAGTGTCTTCCTGAGGCCTAGTCAGAACACTCAACAAAAGGTAAGGAAAAAGGACTTAGCTTTAGACAGACGGGGAGCAGGAGATCCACCAAACACTAGCTGAGAACTCCAGGAGGAAATCTAAACCGCAAGGGATGCAGAGAGAGGCGGGTATAAATAGAGCCACTAAACAGTTAATGAGCAGAACCTGTGGAGAGGTGGGATCCTGCCCACAACAACAAACAGCAAGGAAAAAGAGAAAGATCTGTCAGATAGACTCAGGTGCAGCAAGTCTATCAGATCTTCTCAGGCCTCTCACAGGGCAGGCACTGACACCATGTAAACCAAGAGCCTATGAACATGTACAGTTGTGTTCAAAATTATTCAACCCCCACTGAAATTTAGTGTTTTGGCCAGTTTGACATTGATTTTGATCATTTCAGTCATCTTGTTTACAATTAAATCAAAGAGGCACTTGTAAGTCAGACAAATATAACATAACATTTATAATGAAATAACCACAAATGTCTTTTCTGTGCTCACATCATTATCAGTTTTATTCAACCCCCAAGTGACATTCAATCTTAGTACTTAGTACAACATCCTTTTCCAGTTATAACAGCTTTTAAACGTGAAGCATAGCTTGACTTAAGTGTCTTGCAGCGATCTACGGGTATCTTCGCCCATTCTTCATGGGCAAAAGCCTCCAGTTCAGTCACATTCTTAGGCCTTATTCACACATCCGTTGTGTTTTGCGGATCCACGGAGCCGTGGATCCGCAAAACACGGACACACCGGCAATGTGCATTCCGCATTTTTGCGGACCGCACATTGCCTGAACTCCATAGAAAATGCCTCGTCTTGTCCGCAATTGCGGACAAGAATAGGACATGCTCTATTTTTTTTGCGGAGCCGCGGACCAGAAAATCGGCAGCACGCTCCGCAAAATCGGATGCGGAGAGCACAGTGTGTGCTCTCCGCATCGTTCCCGGCCCCATTCACAGTCAATGGGTCCGCATGTATTCCGCAAAATTGCGGAATACATGCGGACTACATTGCGGATGTGTGAATAAGGCCTTAGGCTTGCGCGCTGCAACTGCTTTCTTTAAGTCCCACCAGAGGTTCTCAATCGGATTTAAGTCTGGTGACTGCGATGGCCACTTCAAAATGTTCCAGCCTTTAATCTGCAACCATGCTCTAGTGGACTTGGAGGTATGCTTGGGATCATTGTCCTGTTGAAAGGTCCAACGTCTCCCAAGCCTCAGGTTTGTGACGGACTGCATCACATTTTCATCCAATATCTCCTGGTACTGAAGAGAATTCATGGCACCTTGCACACGCTGAAGCTTCCCTGTACCCGTAGAAGCAAAACAGCCCCAAAGCATGATTGACCCCCCGCCATGCTTCACAGTAGGCAAGGTGTTCTTTTCTTCATAGGCCTCCTCCAAACATAGCGTTGATCCATGAGCCCAAACAGTTCTAATTTTGTTTCATCAGTCCACAGAACACTATCCCAAAACTTTTGTGGTTTGTCCACATGACTTTTGGCATACTGCAGACGACTCTTCTTATTCTTTGGAGACAGCAAGGGGGTGCGTCTGGGAGTTCTGGCATGGAGGCCTTCATTACGCAGTGTGCGCTTTATTGTCTGAGCTGAAACTTCAGTACCCGCATCTGACAAATCTTTTTTCAGTTCCTCAGCAGTCACATGGGGACTTTTCTCCACTTTGCGCTTCAGGTAGGGCACAGCAGTCGAAGTCAGCATCTTCTTTCTGCCACGACCAGGTAGCGTTTCAACAGTGCCCTTTGCTTTGAATTTGCGAATGATGCTTCCTATGGTGTCTCTTGATATGTTTAAAATCTTTGCAATCTTCTTATAGCCATTGCCCTTCCTGTGAAGAGAAATCACCTTTTCTCTGGTCTTCCTGGACCATTCTCTTGACTTCACCATGTTTGTAAACACACCAGTAAATGTCTAGAAGGAGCTGAGTATCACAGTCATTTTAAATCTGCCTAATTGGGGCTTATTATGCTTGATTGCTGCTCCTTGACATCCATAGGTGTTTTCAATACCTGATCGAAAACACTTGAATGAACCTCTGTTCTTAGGAGTGGTCGTCTTTAAGGGGTTGAATAATTGTGTCAATGAAGAAATCACAAAAAAAAACATTTAATACCGTATTACAAAAACAATTGATGTCATTTTAGTTGCATTTGGTTCTTTAAAAAGTCCTTGTAAGATTTCATTCTGAACACAATTACAAATGTACACTAAATTCCCTAAAACCCTTTACAGCATTGGGGGTTGAATAATTTTGAACACAACTGTACATACCTACCAACATTTTTGTTGGTAAACTTGAGACACTGAAAACCCACCCATGGGCACATCTCATATCCACTCAGGTTTACATATGCTCCACCCATTTTTTCAAACCAGGATTAGCAAATTTGGGACTGTTGGCAGCTAGGCATGTATGTCAATACCCTGTTTCATCTTTTATGGGTGCACAGTGATATATACCTTCTATTGAGGCAGACCAGGCAAATGCTACAGACCCAGGGGAGAGAGGGGCTCTTTCAGATGTGAAAACACTAGAGGGAGTTCAATGCAAAGAGACTATTTCAGCTTCATTTCCAGTAATGGTAAATGTATAAATTCCTGTTCCTATTAAAATTTCTTCTACCTAATAAAAAAAAATGTAAACTCGTCAGAAATCTGCGGCATTGTGCTTTGCATTATCTGAGGGTGATTTGTGTATGCGTACTGGGAAACTGGGTGGGCAGGGAGGGGCCAATACAAAATTTTGCTATGGGGCCCTATGAGATCTGTATATGCCCCAGTTGGTGCAGTGAAGTCACAGGAATTCAGTGCATTTGGGTATTCTCTGAGACAATTTTATAAAGTAGTTGTCCGCACCCTGGAAAAAGTCTATGGTGAACCAATATGCCTTAATCTTTTCCTGCCATTCATCAGAGCAGGGCGCACTATGAACGGCACAGGCAGCGCATTGAATGCAAAAAGCTAAATGATAAAGTACATGGAAGATATACTATATTGGACTGTAGTATTCAGGTAAATTGCTGTGTTGGCACTTTGCGATAAATAAGTGGCTTTTGGGTTGCAGTTTGGTCATTCGGTCTGTAAAAGGCCATCACTGATCTAGAGTATCTAAGTTGGCCAGAACTACATTTTCTTCAATGAACACATTGCTGCACAAACCAGCTTCATCGACCACACGATGGACAAAGCTGTGTAGTTCAGGCACAGCAGCTACTCTGAAACAGGCGATCAGCAAGGGATACGGGGTGCCGGACCCCTGCATTTTTATTGCCTGACCTGAAGATTCTAAAATCTTGGAATATTCCTTTAAGATTAGATAGTTTTTGAGGGAGTGAAATTGGCACAACTTCAGCAGCAGGTTGGTGAGGTGAGTATAGCTGGTTTAATTTTTCGCACTATTTGTACCCCATATGGGATGTGGAACAGAGTAGTCATTTTGTGTAGACACACACTTCATCTGGCCTCACATGCAGTCTTCAACCGGCCCCTTTTATCTGCTAACTTGTTACATATACGAACCAGATCAATTCTGAAACATTAAAGCCAGACAGTCAAAAGAGCTCTAAATCTACATCAATACACATACAGCACAAAGAAATGAGTACGAGTGATATCAATTCAGTATTAGGGCTCATTTACACGACCGTGGTTTAGTTTCGCATCAGAGCCAGATTTTTAGTGGCTTGGATGCGGACCCATTGACTTAAATGGGCCACAAAAGATGCGGACAGCACTCCATCTGCGGTCCGCATCTGTTGCTCCGTTCCGTGGCCCCACAAAAATTATAAATCATGTCCTATTTTTCTCTGTTTTGTGGACAAGAATTTCTACAATAGGCCGCCCGTTCCGTTCTTCGAATTGCGGAAAGCACAAGGGCGGCATCCATGTTTTGCGGATCCGGAATTTGCGGACCGCAAAACACGGCACGTTCGTGTGAACGAGCCCTTAGCGTAAGAAAACACTGAAATCATTCCTGTCATTGAGGCCAAGTAGTCCTAAAGCCTGCGTCTTCATAATCAGTTCTGACTCCATGTGAAGATGCACATTGGGAGACATTTATCAAATCTGCTTCACCAGTTTAGTGTCGTAAAAATGTCATAAGTGATGCCCAGTGCGACATTTGGTCATCCCCTGCCACTTAGTGACCACCAATAAGCCTTTATAAGGTGGTCATTAAGGGGTCTAAGTGCTGTACGGATCTCTCTTGCAGCAGAGAACATGTGCTCAGCTTTAACATTAGCACCGATCCCGACTGTTTAAGCCCGTGACATGTATGTGAATACTGTTTCCAGTCGGCACCCATGAATAAGATTGATGTGTGTGCACACGGACTGAGGCCTAGTGAAGGTCCAAGGCCTGTCTCCAGAGTGTCCCAGAAGGCAGCGCCTCCCTAGTGCAGCCTGCTAGTGAATGTTAGTATAGCATTCCTGTAGTGCAATGTATTTTAGAAGTGATCAAAAGATTATAGTGCCCTTGTGAGACTATTAAATGGTTAAAAAGTTTTAAAAAAAATATTAAATAAAAAAAATTCCAAATTAAAAAATACAATGGAAAAATGGAAAAAATAGCAAAAATAAAATCTCCACACATGTACTTTATCCCGTATGGTGAATGCCGTAAAAAAACAACAACAAATAATTGCTGCTTTTGGCTTATTCTCCACCAAATAAATAAAATTAAAAGCAATCAAAAATTGTTATGTACCCCAAAATGATACCAATGAAAACTATAAATCATCCCACAAAAATCAAGCCCTCACACAGCTCCATAGAAAGAAAAATAAAAAAGTTATGGGTTTTGGGATGCCGTGATACAAAAACATTTTCTTTTATTTACAAAAAGGGGGGTTTATTGTGCAAAAGTAGTAAAATGTAAAAAAATTAAACTAAACAATAAATATATGTATTTGGTATCACTGTAATTGTAGTGACACAGAGAACAAAGTTATTATGTTATTCATGCTGAAAAATGAACCCCGCAAAACGTAAAAAGTCAGAGGCAGTTTTAGTATTTTTCCCCATCCCCCAGAAAGGAGTTAATAAAAGTTAATCAGTAAGTTATGTGTACTCCAAAACTGCACCATTAAAAACTGCAACTTGTCCCACAAGAAACAATCCCTCATACAGCTACATAGACAGAAAAATAAATAAAGTTATAGCTCTTGGAAGGTGGCAATGAAAAAATGGTCATTAAAAGGGTTCTGCAGGCAGTATAGGTCATCAATATCTGATCTGCGGTGGTCCGAATCCCAGCACCCCTGACGATCAGCAATTTGAAGAGGAGTCGTCGCTGCATGCAAACGATACTTCCTCTTCATCACACTGCCCGTAGTCACAAAGTGCAGTGTAATTGCAAGTACTCGCTCCATTCACTTGACACAGGTGTACAGCACATTGCACTTGCAACAGATATATTATTACTGTGCGCCATTTCATAAATGTGGCATACCCTCACAAAGCAAAGACAGACTTAAAACTGATACCAAAACCACCGCAAATGATAAATTTCCCCATTTGTGTCTATTGCCCTCAGTAACTAACTGTACCCTAATAATCCTAAAACCTGCATATGTCTTACATCTCCAGGGTTGAATCCTACACATGTTCAGTTAATCTCGTAGATCCCACTTCTGTTCTTGTGTACTCACCCAATCTAAGGGCTCATGCACACAAATATATTTTTGGTCCACATCCACTCCGGTACCCTGCTACTGTCTTTAATGGTGTAATATTATGTTATCGTATTTATTAGTATATAGCTAGATCAGGATGAGCACACCTCACACTGGCCCAGCAAATTAATCGTAGGTATGTTAAAAACTTCTATTTATTAGTAAATTAGTGCAATTGATCAATATCTCATACAACGCAACGGTAAAATAAATGGTGAAAATTAATAGGGATAACGCTTGATATTCAAATCATCAATACATATAATGCAAATAAATCCATAAAATTCGTAAATAATACATTGCCAAGGTAGATAGTCTTTTATACATTCCCTGTTGGAGACATTTAATGATAACCGTAGGTCAAAAGTTCATCATTCATAAATACATTTTTCGGGGTTAGATCCACCAGGTCTTTGATCCACCAGGTCTTTGAGCACCCGTTCCATATCCACCTAAAGTGAACCACCAAATATTGCTAGTGCTTAATAATGTTATCATATGCATTTATTTCTAGGTCCCTAGACACTGTGCGTTTATAATAATGTTATGTAATTGTTCATGTAATGTGCCTGGTTCCCCAGCAGGTGGCAGCAACTATGGCAGAGCTACACTTAGAGAGAATGGAACTCACCATTCCATTCTCCCCTCCTTTCTTGGTCAGAAGTGGATCAGTCCTATTTGCTACCAGAAGGAGGTAGGGAGTTCTGGTGTGCTCTGGTTGAGACTCCGTGTTGGAGCTGCCAGGATTCTAACCTATTCCCTGGCATAATCCAGAGTCAGACTAAAGAGAGAAGTTGCAGCATCCTGCAGAAGCAGAGGTTCCATTTAAGTCTGTCAGCACAGCAGAGCCAAGGAGCAACCGATGTAGCAGAATTGAGATTGTTTGCCTGCCAGAGTTAATGCTAAAGACTGCTGGAACCAAGATAAAGTCTGTAAACCTTTTGGAGACACGTTTATGCAAAGTAAAGCTGCCATTGAACTTCATCACAAGGTCTGGACTCGAATATTTCTTCAAATCCCTCAATTGTTCATGCTATTTGTCAGCTTCGGAGCCAATGCCTGGGGTTCGAGCGCATCCAGGTAGGAGCACCGTGACACGTGCACAAAACATTAAGGGACATTATAGGCCACCATATACCACTCGGCCATTCCTACACCTGGGTACCAACACCATTTCTTAAAGGGACTCCGTCTCGTTGTTGCTTCATTAATATTTTTTTTTATAATTCTTTATTTAGAAATGTTTCCAAAAGGGTATAGACAGTGCATACATCAGATTGGATAAAAGACAGATGAATCATGGAAAGGACATTATGCAATATGTTGTACAACATTAATAAGAAACATAAATCAATACAACGCCCTGGTACATTCCGAGATTACTCGTCGGAGACATGGTCCTAAAACATGGTCTTAGTATAAGCTTTAGAGTGGGAATTGAGTCTATCTATTAGGTCCCATCAGGAGAGAGGAACTACTATCGTCGTGTCCTAACTGCAATTGGTTCGAGCGTGACCAACCTCCTGCTACCTCATATTGTCGGGTACAAGGTTCATCATTCACACCTTCAATCGTTCAAAACCCCAATGTAGATTCATTATATATGCACCTCTCCGTCCCTCAAAGTCGAACCCTCGTGTAGAAAGTTTCACCCCGTAGTGCCTCACGTCCCTATATCTAGTCTCTTAGTGTGAAAATCTAACCAGGGCTGCCAAATTTTGAGAAAGGCATTCCTTCTATTTAAGGTCCAACCTACCAACTCCTCCATGAGGCATATATGGTGCACCTCCGCCAACCATTCACTCAATGAGGGGGGTTCAGTGTCTCGCCATTTCCTCGGTATCACAATTTTAGCAGCCGCTATTAGGTGGGTAGGTAAGCTATCTTTCGAGGGTCTCAGGTCAGGTTGAGCTTTCCATAGTAGAACTAAGTCTGGGGAAAGTTTAATTTTTAAACCACAGATATCGTTGATGTGACTCTCAACCCCTTGCCAAAAAAGTTTCAAAGATGGGCAAGACAAATGCGAGATCGTTCCCACTTCACTTGTGCATCTCCAGCATCTATCGTCCGGGAGAACATTAATTTTATATAAGAAGGCGGGAGTCCTGTACCATCGTGTTAAGATCTTATGAGAGTTCTCTTGCAAGCGTATGCTCCTGGGGAAGCCGTGTGAGTTCGCTAAAATGAGTGTATTCTCAACATCAGTAAGTGTCAGGTTAAGCTCTCTTTCCCAATCCCTCAATTAGGCTGGCCTATCCTCTGGACTCGGGAGGAGCAGCAGCATATACAGAAAGGATAAGGGCCTCCGAGGTGGCTTAGAGGAGGTTAGAGATAGATTTTCCAGCCATGTAGGGTCTAAAGGGTTTGTGTACCGTTGTTTATATTTTCTGCAAGTAATAGTAATATTTTTTTTCGCTAGTGGGTTGAGATAGGGTACTGGTACCCTCTTCTCTATTGATGTTATAAAGGCTTCTACATCTGAAGCTTTACGTAACTCAGCAATCCGTACACTGTTTAGGGTATGCCAACACTGATGGTATTCCCCCACTCCTACCCTCAGATAATACAGAAGCACAGAGAGCGGCGCTAACGGATAGACAATAGACAATCCTTTCGTTTCTCTATAGTATGTGATCATTGTGTTGGATAGATCGTTTAGACGAGAAAGCCAGTTTCGGTCATTCTCAGTAACCCATAATAAATGCATAGCTTCTTTTCCTATCAGGCATCTCTCAATATCGACATGTAGTTTAGTATTAGAGGGATCAGCCAAGGCTATCCATCTCTCTAGATGTATCACATGGTGATAGGACTTCAGATAGGGGAAGGACAGTCCGCCATTTACCCTTTTCCTTATGAGTAGGGAGTAGGGAAGGCGCGGCTTTCTGCTTGCCCAGAGGAAACCGGCAAACAATTTCCTAAACTCTGTAAATAGTAAATGTGGACTTTTAATAGCTAGGCTGCACAAGGTATAAAGAATCTGTGGGAGCGCACATGTAGTGAGCAGATTCTTCCTGCCCATCCATGACAGGTAGGGGATTTTGACAGAGCCCAGGAGTTTTTTAATTTTATCAAGTAAAGGAGGGTAATTCAGATTATAGAACTGTGCAGGGTCTGATGGAACCTGTATCCCCAGAAATTTAATAGATGTCTTCTGCCACTGGAAGGGAGAGAGTGGGGTTAGGGCGATCGCTCAATTTCTGGCAACTGAGACGTTGAGTATTTCCGACTTCCCATAATTAACTTTAAAGTTGGAAATCTTTCCATACACCTCCAAGAGCTTCACAAGCTCCGGCAGTGCCTCTTCTGGGTTTGTAACATCAGAAGGTCATCGGCAAAGGCTGCAAGTGTGTGTGATGTGGCCTACCCGTAGTCCTTTTATCTTCTCGGACCCTCTAATCCTATTTAAAAAGATCTCAAGTGCCAAGATAAAAAGTGTCGGGGATAAGAGGCACCCCTGTCGTGTCCCATTCGATATCTGGAAGGGGTCAGAGAGGAATCCATTCGCCAACACTCTGGCCTTAGGATGGTTATATAGAGAAAATATTGCGGAGACGAACGTGGAAGGGAAGCCGAAGTGTAATAGGACAGAACTCATAAAAGTCCAGTTCACTCTATCAAAGGCCTTTTCCGCATCCGTCCCTACAAGCACCAGGGGATTCTGTTTCAGCCTTGCATAATGTATAGCGTGGAATACTCTGCTAATGTTGTGTTTGCCTTCTCTGCCCTTGACAAACCCCACTTGCTCCTCTCCAATCAATCCGGGCAAATGTTCTGACATGCGTAGACTCAGTATTTTAGCCCACAGTTTTACGTCAACATTCAATAATGAAATGGGACAGTAACTGCTGCATTTAGCAGGATCTTTTCCCTCTTTTGGTAGAACCACTATATGCGCCATTAAGGATTGCGCAGGGAGTGGGGAACCCTCCAGTAGTGAATTGCATAGTTTGGTCAGCTGGGGTACCATAAAGTCGGTGAACTTCTTATAATATGTGACAGGGATGCCATCCGGCCCAGGACTCTTACCCGTTTTATGGACAAGGATAGGACAGTTCTATAGAGGGCAGAACATTCTGTTCTGCAAAATGCGGAATACACAGCCGGTATTCGTGTTTTGCGGATCTGAAAAAACGTCTACGGCCGTGTGCATGAGCCCTAACTTGCTTCAAGCAAATAGTTTTTCCCATGTAGAAGAAGTCGAATACACCACATAGGTGCTGTTACATGTAATCACATCCTTAATTGCCACATCACAGCCCCTGAATTTAAAGGGAATCTGTCAACTGCATATTACCCAATTTTTTTCCCCATTAATCCAGGTGTAATAAATTGCCTTATTTCGATATGTCTTCTTTTAATTGTGTGTCTTGTATTTTCTTTCTAAAAACGCTTTATCCCATATGCAAATTAGGCTGTAAGGAGCCCAGAGGGGCATTTTTCCTCTTCCAAGGTGCCCAGGAACGCCCCCCTGATGTGCCCGGCCCGCCTAAATTTGAAAAATAGCCTTCCAGAGGCGAGGCTAAGTGCATCCGCCGCCCCCCCGCTCTCTACCAGAAGAGCCTGCGTGATCGTGGCAACTGAGGGCAACAGCATCACTGGGCATGCGCCAAGCCCAGTGAGGATGTTGCCCTGAGTTGCCATGATCGCGCAGGCACAGGCAATCGCCGACACTGCGCCTGCGCGAGATTTCTGGATGTTTCTGGCAGAGAGCAGAGGTAGCGGGGGGACGGGGACGGGGGGGTGGTCAGCACTTAGGCGATTTTACAGGCGAGGTGTTCCTATTTTTTTAATTTAGGCGGGCCGGGCACATCAGGGGGGTGTTCCTGGGCACCTTGGAAGAGGAAAAACACCCTTCTGGGCTCCTTACAGCCTAATTTGCATATGGGATAACGCGTTTTTTTGAAGAAAATACAATACACACAACTAAAAGAATACGACATATCTAAATAAGGCAATTTATTACACCTGGATTAAAGGGGGAAAAAGTGGGTAATATGCAGGTGACAGATTCCCTTCAAGGTACCAGCTTCGTTTGAGATAATTACAAAAGCAGCATTGGCCTCATCTGTAATTACCACCTGACAATATTCCTGTTAGGCCTCATGCACACAAACGTATTTTCTTTCCGTGTCCGTTAAGTTCTTTTTACTGACCTTATACGGAATCATTCATTTCAATAGGTCCGCAAAAAAATTGGAATGTACTCCGTGTGTCTATTCCGCAAAAGAATAGAACATGTCCTATTATTGTCCGCATTATGGACAAGGATAGTAGTGTTCTATTAGGGGCCAGTTGTTCAGTTCCACAAAATACGGAATGCACACGGATGTCATCCATGTTTTTGAAGACCACAAAATACATACGGTCATTTGCATAAGGCCTTAGGGTGCTGGCACGCACACTGCAG
The DNA here is from genome assembly GCA_033119425.1 of Bufotes viridis. Lineage (NCBI taxonomy): Eukaryota > Metazoa > Chordata > Amphibia > Anura > Bufonidae > Bufotes > Bufotes viridis. The sequence goes on along the minus strand of CM065593.1, from coordinate 333,107,975 downwards.
CTACACTGTGTTTTTGGTTCGGCAAAAAACCACACCAAAAAACGCATTTGATTTTTGCAGCCTACTGAAAACGCATTAGAAATACAGGTATGTTCTTGCAAAAACGGCATACGTTTTTTGAAAACCATGTGGGGTTTTTTGCCGCACCAAAAACACAGCACAGCCGTGACATATGCCAGCACCTTTACTATTCTGCATCTGTGAACTTTCCCTTAACTAAGTTTCCTGATAACACACGGACCTGTTTCCTCTTCAAGTCCGAGTAGTGGCAGACCTACTGTATTTCTGTTTGTAACAGTGAACTTACTGGTAATGACTGCTATGTATGTGTATTGTGCTATGTTATACTATGTAATGTTATGGACTGATATACTTTGTATACTGTGATATGCCATGTTAGGTTATATGTTCTGTTATGTTATACTATGTATACTTTGATATGCCACGTTATACTATGTTTCTTGTGATATACCATGTTATAGTATGTATGCTGTGATATACTATGATAGTTTATGTTCTGCCATGTTACACTGTGTGTCTTCTGATATGTCATGTTATACTATGTAATCTCTGATGTGCCACATTATAGTATGTATGCTGTGATATAACATGATAGTCCACAAAGCAAGATTCCACGAGTCTGCATTTTTGTCCACTGTGCTCCCTCATCTGTTCTGCAAGTCTGTGTTGTGTGCGTTGGTTATCCGTTTTTTCCTAGACCGCAAAAAAAACTGAAGGAGGAAAATGTCACTATGATCCTCAAACCCCTGGAAACACCCATAGAAAGGTCACGTGATTGCTCCGGGCACATTTTCTACTGCTTTAACAGCGAAGAGATCTGTGCTAGATTCCTCTGCTTGGTTGCCATTGGTTTGTGGCTGATCAGCATGGCTAAAATCTCAGTGGATGTCGTCCTCCTGTACTAGCTTCCTTCTTGGCAACACAAACAGCAGTCTGTTGTGATGGACAAAGAACTGAGGAGGAGGAGGAGAAGGAAAGGTGTTTACCCCTTATCTCCCAGTGGTCCACAAAAGGTCACTTCCACACCATGTACTCCGACCTGCAGCAGCACCCTGAGAGGTTCCACAGCTTCTGTCACATGTCAGTGGGCACTTCTGACCTCCTGCTGGTGTCCTGGCCTCACCTTCCAGGACACCAACATGAGGCTCTGCATATCTCCAGAGGAACGTCTCATTGTCACCCTGAGGTAAGGACTCCTAAGATACCCATTTTACCCTTTGTTTTCTGGCTATCTTGTTTGCATATTTTACCCCTTGTTGACATCTTCTTCTTTTTTTTTACAGCTTTCTGGTGACCAGGAATTCAGTGGCATCATTGCATTTTGAGGTCCTACTGGGGACCTCTTCCAGAGACGTTGATGCTACAGCCAAAGGCTGAAGACTGACTCCATATCGCCGAGGGCGTGCAACATTCTGTGCAGTGTACCAATTGCATCAGGCAATGGATGGTAAATACATATTATGACGCGACTTGGATGACAGGACGCTCATTTTCAGCTACCAGGTACATGAAGTGCACTTTTGGATTACTTTCCAACAAGTGGAGGGTGTTCATGTCATCCCTACGGATGAATCTGGATGCCACCCTGATGATTCAAGCCTGTGAAGTCCTACACAACTTCACCAGGAACCACAATGCTTCCTTGGATGCTGACCAGGACCAATATCAGATCTCCTCAACTCTACCTCTGAACCAGACCATACGTGGACAAGCTGGAACGTCAGGACTGGCTGTTCGGGGACTCTGTGCAGACTACTTTAGTGGCCCTTTAGCCATTATTAATAATAATGTATGAGTAAATAATAAATAACCATTTATTTATTTAGGTTAGGTGCATACTAGTGTTAACGATCTGGCAGGCTGTTCAGGCAGAGAATAGCCAGTCAGATCTCTGCACACCCCGGCATTGCCGAAAGTATTTAAGGCTCTATCAGGCCTCATTTACTATAATGGGGACCGACAGAGATCTGGCCACATTCCGGCAAATATGCAGAGAATCGGCTGGAAGAGAATCGCTGCCTGCAACAGTTTTCTCCCAGACAGTTCTCGGCATGGATCTCCACCGGTCACCATCATAGTGAATGGGGCCGGATGGAGGCTTACATACTTCCGGCAATGCCAAAATGCGCAGAGACCTGGCAGGCTGTTCACTGTGGGGTTAAACACCCAAAATTAAAGCTACTTCTGATTGAGATGGGAGCCAAACAACTGCAGTGTCTCCTCCATTCTCATGTCATAACTGTACCTTGAGGTGTGGGGAGTTAGCTCTCACATCTACATACAATTACGCCATGGCGCAGAAAGTTAAAGGGGTTGTTTGACCATATATTTTGATGACCAGGATAGGGATAGATCATCGGGGATCTGACACCCGGCATCCCTGCTGAAGAGCTGCTTGAAGATAAGGTGGCGCCCTATGTGAGCACTGCTTCCTCTTCATTATGCTGCACTTCGTCTCGGAAGTGCGGTGTAACGACAAGTATTCGCTCCATTCAAGTGAATGGAGCGAGTGATTGAAAGTACACTACGCCACTGCCCCACAAGAGACGATGCATAGTGTAAAGACGAGAAAACAGCGCTTGCACGGAGCGCCTCCTCCTCGTCAAAAAGCTGATTAGCAGGGTTTTTTACAATTTCTATTGAGTTCAGTGGTATCTGGGTAAATTCATATGCACTGAGCTCCCCCTGGTGATGGATTGTGGCAGCCAGTTTTATAAATACTATGTGAAGGGTAGCAAAGGATTTACAACAGTATGGGGGAAATGTATTAGTGCATTTATGTCAGTTAAATACATTGAGAAATATGGTGCCCAGAATGAGCGCCATATTTTTAAAGCACATGTTCCATTTTTTTCAACATAGAAGAACGAGAAAGTGAGAAAAAAGATTCCTTCATGAACAGAAAAAAAAGTAAATTCATCAGAAATCTCACTGCGGAGATTTACTATGGGCACTATATCTGTATATGCCCCTGACCACATCACAATATCATTACTGCAAGTGTGTCATCAGATACTATGAGAGTGAAGAATTAAAATGGCTATCTCCTGATTTAAAAAAAAAAAAACATATTGAAATTAAGTTGGCTTCAGCCGTAAATTAGGTAATACACGGAGGTCAGTGAAATGAATGGCCATCCATGTAATTCATGAACAGGCTGTTTCTGCCTTATCAGGGAACCTCTATATAACATCCATGTACACTAATAGGGCTTGTGAAAACAGGTTGTTTTAGAGTACGGCCACCCTGCCAGGTTTCTGCATGCAGAAACGAGAGAAAGTATTAAAGGGCAGATACGACTTGTTTTTATTAATCCACTCCGGGTTTTGCCTTCTGAAACTGCATGCAGAAACCTGACCGTGTAGCCGTACCCTTAGTAAGAAAATCTCTTAAACCCTTTCAACTCAAAGGATCATTTTCACACTTTTGACTAACACAAATAAAACTTGAATCATAAAATAAAAAAAATGTTATGCTCTGACCCATTTATTTTCTGAAAGCAGACGCTTGACACATTGTGCAGATGCTGCAGCTTTATATCAAATTGTAATATTTTGTAAAAATGCCTACAAATTCATGTTTGTGGTTTAAAGGCATGAAGACGAGCACCTCAGAAAGTGAAATGGATCCAGTGCCTAATTGTTAAAATGTAATTTCTACTACTAAATTTTTAAAACCTTCATGGTGCTCTCCTGTTTATGTATTTTTTGCTTATCGTGCTTAAAGGGGTTCTCTGGAAATTAAGAAAATAAAATTACTGAAATTTCTTAAATAAACCTTTATTATAAATATATTTCAGAGTACCGTCCCTTGTTTATAATGGCTTGTTTTGTCTAGGGTGCAATCAGGGGAAATAAAATGGCCACCGCCCTATTACTACACACAAAACCTGTCCTAATCACACTGGAGGACAAGTTACTTCAGAGCACTGTGCTAAAGAGCTGCCTCATCCTTCTCTCTGCTCTGCTTGTCAAGGATTATGATCCTGAATACAGATGATAAGATCTTCAGCTGAATCTCTATGGGAATGCAGTTCATGAACAGACATGAAGTACAGCGAGGAGGTGGGGATTTGGCTAGGAGCAGCAGAACTTGTATGCAGTCTCCATTACCACAGCCCCGCATTACCACAGTCTGTCCTCTCTGTACTTCATGTCTCCTCATGAACTCCAGCTAAAGGATCATAATCCCTGACAAGCAGAGAGGAGGATAGGGCCGCTGTGTAGTTCAGTATTGTGAAGTAACTTATCCTCCTGTGTGATTAGGACAGGTTTTGGGTCTACTAATAGGACAGTGGCCATTTTAGTTCTCCTAATGATTGCTCCCTAGACAAAACGAGCCATTATAATTAATACAACAAATACAGAGCCAATATATACATCATGGTCAAACGGAAAGTTAATAGCCATCGGGTCTAGAACGTCTTAGGCTAAGTTCACACATGCGTTTAGAACTCCGGCAGTCTGTTCTGGCAGAAAAAATATTTAGCATAGCTGGATACTTGCACCAACGGATCCCCATTGACTATAATGGTATCCAACAGCATGCAGCATTTTTTGTCAGTCCGAAAGCTAGCATTTATGCTGGAAAGTGGATGGATCCCATTATAGCTAATGTGTGGTAGTGTCCTGCTATCCCGGATACGGTGAACTCCAACAGTCTGTTCCTCTGAAGTTCCTGAAGAGTCCAATTGTATAAGTGTTTGCTCTGTAATACTCTTTGATAAACATCTCTGAGCTTATCTACATCAAACATGATGAACCTGAGATCCCATCCTCAGAGATGTCCATGAAGAGTAAAGAGGTGGGATGGTGGAAGCATCAAGACTGCTGCATCAAGACTGCTGGCCCTTGACTTCAAAAGACTCCATTTGCATATGGTTTGCAGGGGAAGTAAAGTGTTTGATGGCAAAGTTATCTATTAGACAAACTCCAAACAAAAGCATGACTGGGGACATGATGACCAGAGCTGTGAGGTAATTCAGGCAGCTCTGGGCCATTATGGTTGTGCCTCTAGTTTCCCAGCAGCTATTCTCCCTTCCGTTAAAATGTTTTCCTTCTGCTTTATATTTTAAAACATGTTCTCTACCATATATGGGGATCAGGAATTATGCTGAATTATGAAGTTTTATTCACACATCCGTGCTCAAATCCGTGAGCAGGTGGTCAGTGATGCTTAGAGGATATATACCAGCTATTAGGCATTTTATCCATTCTTATAGCATGCCATGCCCATAGTTTCAGCAATACATCTATGCTGGAACTTGATATCCACAAAAAGTAACCTAAATAGGGCTAGGTGCTAGAACACTAAGATGTGAACATTAAGTGTATCTACTGCACAATGGATCAGTTACATTGTATTAGGTAATACCAGTTAGATTTGAATATAAAGTTTTTGCAATTACATCTTGAGCATTGAATGTCAGAGGCTTAGAGCTAATTGGTCAGGGCTCCAGAGGAATCCCATAATTAACAAGTAAAGCATGTACAAAAGTGATAATTATGTATTGTAGAAACTTAACCACCCATTTAGGTTCTGCTAGGCAAAAGAAATTTTTTTTTATCTGTAGCTCTAGGCAGAGGTCCCAATAACACCCGTACAAGCGTCATAGATACCTGTTCAGGCTATTTTACTCCATGAAAAAAGTTTAAGGGTACTTTTACACAAGCGGGTCCCTTGCGTGGAATCCGCTGCGTGAAAGAGAGCTAAGCCCCGCTCCGGAAAGCAGAGACACGGAGGATTAACATGATTGATAATGCTCCGTGCCTCTTTTTCACTTTATCTCACTGTGATTTTGTAGTCAAAAGGTCACAGAGAGGCAAAAAGCATTATTAATTATGTTAATGCTCCGGGTCTCTGCTGTCCGCAACGGGGCTTGATTCTCTTTCACGCAACGGATTCCACGCACGGGATCCGCTCGTGTGATAGAGCCCTAAGGTGTACCAATACGCCTTAGACTTTTCCCTGCCTTTCAACAGCTCAGGGCGTGCTGTGAATGGCACGGGCAGCGCAGCAATGGTGCCTATTCCTGCAATAACCAATAACCCAACAATCCTTACAGTAAGGAGCTTTGTTATTGGTCAGTTTGAGCGGGCTGCTGGAGCGGTATCGTGTCCTGCAGCAGGCTGGAGCTGTAATGCGGGAGCTGTAAGGAGGTGTGTCAAGTATCCGAAGGAAAATTGCGACGGTCATATTATCTTTGAGACGTTGGGGGTCTGTGCTGAGGAATGCAGGACGATACTGGTCGGAGCTGTTATACTGGCTAGTATTGTATACGTTATGTTAAAGTGTGTGCAGTATGTATGACGGTGTGAGTATAGTATCCATACTATAGGTTTTCTTGGTTGCTCCTCTTGTTTCATGGCAGAAGGTGACTATGACGCCCATCATCCGTAGAGGTGTTTTAGTAGGCAGTGTAGGGGTATATGGTGGTGCTGATGTGCATGTCTCCCCCTGGTGGACTTAAGGATAAATGCTGGGCAGTGTTTACCCTAATAAGTGGCTGAAATCAAATTCTGTGGAGCCTTCTTGTGGCCAGGCGGCTGTGAGGAGTCAGCTGAGCCCCCCTTACCCCTCCCCCACTTCCTTAGTAGGGGACACTTCAACGCCCACACCACCTGGACAACAGGGCAAAGGAAAATGCATCAGCTCGCAGGCCTCATGACTCACCGCAGGGTCCCCGGGATGGCAATGGCTGCAAAAACGGACGACTAGGACAACTTATGTTAAGTTATCCCTTATCCACAGGATAGGGGATAACTAGCTGATCACTGGGATCCTACCCTGTTCATTTCAGGGGTTACAGTGCCCCATTCTCATGATCGGTGGGGGTCCCATCGGTAGGACCCCCAGGAATCGGCTAGTTATTCCCTATCCTGTGGGTAGGGGATAAATTAATATAACAGAATACCCCTGTAAAGCAGTTGTATCATCTCACATTGAAGGCATATTGCTAGGAGATGCCATCAGTGTCAGACAAGTGCATGTCCCACCTCTGAGACCTGCTCCTATCTACAGAATAGGGCCCTCTGAAGTGTCGCCACTATGGGAGCTATGAAAATAGCCGAGTACTGGCTCAGCTATTTCCATCAGTCCCCTAGCAGTAAGTGGAGAGGTGGCCGCTCATGCACTGTGCATTCTCCATTCACTGCTATGGGACTTCTGAATGTACACGAGCATGCTTATTTTTATTTTTGATATTTTTAGAACTCCCAGTGAATGCAGAGCATGCTGCGCATGCATGATGTGCTCTCATTCACTTCAGGGGGCCCTATTCTAGAGATAGAAGAGAGTCTCAGAGGTGGGACCTACACGCAGAGGTCTCAATAACGCCTGTACAAGTGTCCGTGTGCTGCAGCAGGCGGGAGCTGTAACACAACCGCAGCACTGACCTGAACTTAGGGCCAGTTTTAGCAGTTGTAAAGGGGGCATTTGCCCGGGGACGCCGTTTCCAAGGACAGAAAGCCCAGGGGCAAGCTAAAGCCTTTATTATTTAGCAGTGTAAATTCATGTTACTTGGGAGATGAACTGCAGTATTTAGGCCGCATTCAGACGAGCAGTGTAAAACTCCTCTGCATTTCAGCCACAAAAAAACTATTTTTAATAGCTTGCACACAGATGGCATTTGTGTGCTGTCTATTCCTCTGACGCACCTATTCACGTGAATGGGTAAGGTGATGGCCACACTGTACGGGCCGCAGTTGGTTCTTGCTAAACTATTTAGACCGCGCTGTTTAGCCGATCTCCATTGTTAATGGTTGTGCGGCAACTTCAATACCACCATTAACAATGCAGACCCACTAAACAGTGCTGTCTCATTAGTTTAATAAGAGCCATGACAGGACTGCGCTGTGTGGTCGTACGCTAAGTCTTGTTCAGACCTAAATGGGACGCCAGCTTCGGCAACCTACGAGTGTGGAAGATCTACAGGCCCAGCTGCAACATCTGTGGGCAAATATGCCACAGGAGACCATACAGGACCTGTATGCCCAACCGTTTTACCCAATAAATTTATATTGTAATCACTTACTGGTAGATACACTCACCTAAAGAATTATTAGGAACACCATACTAATACGGTGTTGGACCCCCCTTTTACCTTCAGAACTGCCTTAATTCTACGTGGCATTGATTCCACAAGGTGCTGATAGCATTCTTTAGAAATGTTGGCCCATATTGATAGGATAGCATCTTGCAGTTGATGGAGATTTGAGGGATGCACATCCAGGGCACGAAGCTCCCGTTCCACCACATTCCAAGGATGCTCTATTGGGTTGAGATCTGGTGACTGTGGGGGCCATTTTAGTCCAGTGAACTCATTGTCATGTTCAAGAAATCAATTTGAAATGATTCGAGCTTTGTGACATGGTGCATTATCCTGCTGGAGGTAGCCATCAGAGGATGGGTACATGGTGGTCATGAAGGGATAGACATGGTCAGAAACAATGCTCAGGTAGCCCGTGGCATTTAAACGATGCCCAATTGGCACTAAGGGGCCTAAAGTGTGCCCAGAAAACATTCCCCACCATTACACCACCACCACCAGCCTGCACAGTGGTAACAAGGCATGATGCATACATGTTCTCATTCTGTTTACGCCAAATTCGGACTCTACCATTTGAATGTCTCAACAGAAATCGAGACTCATCAGACCAGGCAACATTTTTCCAGTCTTCAACAGTCCAATTTTGGTGAGCTTGTGCAAATTGTAGCCTCTTTTTCCTATTTGTAGTGGAGATGAGTGGTACCCGGTGGGGTCTTCTGCTGTTGTAGCCCATCCGCCTCAAGGTTGTGTGTGTTGTGGCTTCACAAATGCTTTGCTGCATACCTTGGCTGTAACCAGGGCCGACGCGTCCTATAAGCGGACTAGGCCGCCGCGTAGAGCGCCCCTTGGCAAGGGGCGCTGCTAGGAGCGCCGGCCCTGCCTCATGCTGCAGCCGCCCGAGCGCTCTGAATTGAGCCTCAGGCGGCTGCAGCACTCCCCGGGCTGGCGCGTCCATGAGGACGCACCGCCCGGGCTCAGCATGAAGAGAGGAGCTGACAGGAGGGAAGCGCTCAGCGCTCCCTCCTGTCAGTCCATTGTAGCGCGGACGAGCTCTGTATGGCCGCGGGTACAGGAGCATGTGACTCCTGTACCCGGCCGGACTGACATGAAGTGCGCACACAGTGTGCACTGCCTGTCAGTCCGTCAGGGTACAGGAATCTAAAGCTCCTGTACCCGTGGACCATAAGCGCTTCGGCCACGCTACATTACAGGCGAGGAGGGAGGGGGAGAATGACAAGAGTGGGGGAAGAATGACAAGAGGGGGAGAAGAATGACAAGAGGGGGAGAAGAATGACAAGAGGGGAGGAAGAATAACAAGAGGGGAGGAAGAATGACAAGGGTGGGGGGGGGGGAGAATGACAAGGGTGGGGGGGGGAGAGAATGACAAGAGGGGAGGAAGAATGACAAGAGGGGAGGAAGAATGACAAGGGTGGGGGGGGGGAGAGAATGACAAGAGGGGGGAAGGAAGAATGACAAGAGGGGGGGAGAAGAATGACAAGAGGGGAGGAAGAATGACAAGGGGGGGGGGGAAATGACAAAGGAGGAGGGGTGAAGAATGACGGGGGGGGGGGGAATGACAAAGAAGGAGGGGTGAAGAATGACGGGGGGGGGGGAGAATGATAAGGGGGGGGGGGGCGGCAAACTTTTCTTTTGCCTAGGGCGGCAAAAATCCTTGCACCGGCCCTGGCTGTAACGAGTGGTTATTTCAGTCAACGTTGCTCTTCTATCAGCTTGAATCAGTCGGCCCATTCTCCTCTGACCTCTAGCATCAACAGGGCATTTTGGTCCACAGGACTGCCGCATACTGGATGTTTTTCCCTTTTCACACCATTCTTTATAAACCCTAGAAATGGTTGTGCGTGAAAATCCCAGTAACTGAGCAGATTGTGAAATACTCAGACCGGCCTGTCTGGCACCAACAACCATGCCACGCTCTTCTGACATTCAGTTTGGAGTTCAGGAGATTGTCTTGACCAGGACCACACCCCTAAATGCATTGAAGCAACTGCCATGTGATTGGTTAACTAGATAATTGCATTAATGAGAAATAGAACAGGTGTTCCTAATAATTATTTAGGTAAATGTGTATATCATCATTACATTCACATATAGAAAGTTTCATTTGAATCCAAAAACTCCTTTGCGCGTTATTTTTTTGGTCAGTGGGAGTATCAGTACTAGATTGCTTGTGATGGTTCATGGATCCTTTGAGGGTTCATTGAGGATTATCCTGATTAACATATAAAAGAACGGAAATGACAATGAAGTGCAGTTCACTGTCTGGTGTGGCCCCCGACCCCGTCTGTGCCGGGCATCAGCAGCTCAATATGTGCATAAGGAGAGGTTCTCAGAACATCGCAGGCCTAGTTCACACCAACGTTCAGCCTTTCCGTTCTTCTGCTCTGTTATACAGATCCTATAGACTATAAGGGGGTCCCTTAGGTTTCTGCTCAGGGAAAGGTTTTTGAAGCGGAGACAAAAATCCAGCATGCACGACCGAATCAGTCCTTTCTGTTCTCCTGCTCCTATAATGGAGCAGAAGAACGTAAAGGCTGAACGCTGATGTGAACGCACTTTACCACTGAGCCACCTGCATGGGGCTGCTGGGTGACTGTAAACGATATCAACCAGACACACGTCAAGCAGTAAGCAATGGCTTCGATGTTCGTCTATTTGAGGTGTACTGAAGCCGCTCACTAGCCCTGCACTGGTGGCTGAGTGTGAGCTCATGAAGCTGGTCATTATAGTGAGTATCTGCGGTTAACCAGATCGAGAGCTCAGGACCCGGGACAGACATGCGGACTGCTGCTCATCCTGCTCCCACTGTCAGTAAGGACAGTAAGAAGCCTTGTGTGAATGGCCTCTACCAGCCCAGCAGTGGCCAGTACTAGTGTGATCTAGGCTGGACCAGAGACAAATTCCGGCATGGGACCTACAGTGTATACCACAAGGAGGAGCCGTATGGGGGAAATATGGCTGCACTAACAGAGGCAACATGTGATTGGTACTACCGGGATGTACAGTACGTGGTGCTCCATTGTGGTGTGCAGCTGGCGAGGTATTTTGTGCTGCAATGTTGTACTGACGCTGAATTGTGGCATTTGTTTGGCTTTGCTATGGACGTATTTTGTGCAGCACTGTATATATTTATTTGCGCGGTGTTTTAAGCTGCACTGTGGTATCTCGTGCTGATAGATTGAGAGGGTCAATTATCAAACTGTTATAAAGTAGAACTGGCCTAGTTGCCCATAGCAACCAATCAGATTCCACCTTTCACAGCTCCTTTGGAAAATGAAAGGTGAAATCTGATTGGTTGCTGTAGGCAGCTAGGCCAGTTCTACTTTACACCAGTTTGATAAATAACCCGCTATGTGCACTGCCACACAGCTCTGGGCTGTAGTATACGTTACTATGCTAGTAGAGTGCATTTACACACACTGCCAGCATTTCTGGCCCAGGAAGTAAGATGGCCACCACTCCAGGATGGAGGACGTGTACCATGACTCCCTTGTTTGCCTCCTGCAGAGGCACATTTATAACTTCATAGAAAGTACAGCAACACTTTGTAGGACTGTTATATTCCTTCCGCTTACAGATAAAATCTTTGGGTCTTTTCGTATTTTAGTAATCTGGGGAAGCCTTTAGTTTTGTGGTATGTTACTAGTGTAGGTACACATGAATCCTAGTGTTAGGCTACTTTCACACTCGCGTTTTGTGCGGATCCGTCATTGATGGATCTGTTCAAATAATGCAGCCGTCTGCATCCGTTCAGAACGGATCCGTTTGTATTATCTTTAACATAGCCAAGGCGGATCTTCTAGAACACCATTAAAAGTCAATGGGGGACGGATCTGTTTTCTATTGTGCCCGATTGTGTCAGTGAAAACCGATCCGTTCCCATTGACTTACATTGTGTGCCAGGACGGATCCGTTTGGCTCAGATTCATCAGCTGCAGGCAGCGTTTCTGTGTCCGTCACCAAAGCGGAATGGAGACTGAACTGATGCAAACTGATGCATTCTGAGCGGATCCTTTTCAATTCAGAATGCATTAGCATGCAAACTGATCCGTTTTGGACCACTTGTGAGAGTCCTGAACGGGAAAGCCAAAACGCGAGTGTGAAGGTAGACTTAAGCCTCATGCACACGACCGTATGGCTTTTTCAGTATTTTGCAGTCTGCAAAAAACAGATCCGCAAAAAATACAGATGACGTCCGTGTGCATTCCGTTTTTTTGCGGAACGGAACAGCTGGCCCCTGATAGAACAGTACTATCCTTGTCCATTATGCATAGAATAACAGAACATGTTCTATCTTTGAACGAAACAGAAAAATGGAAATACGGAAACGGATGGCATACGAAGTACCTTACTTTTTTTTTGCGGATCCATTGAAATGAATGGTTTCGTATACGGAACACAAAAAACGAAACGGAAAAAAAACTTCATGTGCATGAGCCTTTATTTGCATCGATAACTCTATGGGAATTTTCAAATGCAGGATACACATTTTTTTTTACATTTTTCATAGTAGCATTTTTTTCCATTGCCGTACATTTTTTATGTTCATGGCATATTTTTAAAATATGTTGTAGCAATGGCAGGAACTTTTCCACACTTTTCTTTATAGGGCAGAAAAGGTCTAAAAATTGCTCACATTTGTAAAGATAAAAGCACTACCGTATTTTTCGCCCTATAAGACGCACTTTTTCCCCCCCAAAAGTGGGGGAAAAATAGTGCTGCGTCTGATGGGGCAAATGCAGCAAACACTGATACACCGCCGCGCTGCTGAAGAGCGGAGCCGGCGTGTGTATCAATGAGCAGGGGCTGTGGGCGGCATCTTGTTTGCTAACGACAGCGGGCCCGTGCAGTAACTGTATTCTACTACACCGGCCCGCTGTAGTAATGTTGTAGGCGATGTTTAAAACTATCATCTACATTAAACTTAATGCTGGCAGTATTACCCTACCTCCTATAATCTACGATCGCAGGCAGGACTAGAATCAGAAGGCCGGAGGGGCAGGAGGCGGTAGCATGACGTCATGCGCCTGTGCCGTCTGCTTCATTCATAAAGTGGGCGGAGCAGGCGCGTGACGTTACGCTGCCGCCTCCTGCCCGTGCGGCCTCCTGATTCCAGTCCCGCCTGCGATCGTAGATTATAGGAGGTAGGGTAATACTGCCAGCATTAAGTTTAATGTAGATGATAGTTTTAAACATCGCCTACAACATTACTACAGCGGGCCGGTGTAGTAGAATACAGTTACTGCACGGGCCGGCTGTCATTAGCAAACAAGATGCCGCCCCCAGCCCCTGTATTGGTGGTCATCTGTCACGACTGTGACTGATCCAGATAGGTCTGGGAAGAGAAGGTCGCAGCGACTTGCTACTCGCGATAGCTTGTGAGTTTGCTTCATGGTTCAGGGTATGTCATCCAGGTTTTGCCTTGTAAACCTTTTTGTCCTGACTGGGAGTTTGTAGGCATTCTTCTCAGGTGAGTGCTGTCTGCCACTCCCAGCTACTATATTAGTTTCAGTTTCACTTGCAGTCATTGCCAGATATAGTCCTTACTTCCAGTGCTATTCTGACCTTTGAAGGAGATCGTTTGACGGTATTGCTGTGGAGCTCGTGTCTGGCGTGGACTGTCGTTGTTGGGATCATCTTCTCTGCTCGTGACTGGATAAATCTATCTCTGCTGGAGATTGTTTGTTTGTTTGTTACTGTCTTCCCCTGTTGTTCTCCTAGACATGAGTGATGGTGACTAGTGCTCCCATCTGCCTTTCCCCAGTCTAGTCTTCTAAGGGTCACTCAGGGTTTAGGCATCCTGCTCGCCGCACGGGTTCACACCCCGTCTAGGGTATCAGGGCAGACAGATGCCAGCGTAGGGTTTGTCAGGGGTGGCCGTTCCATTTCCCATCCGTAGATAGGGTCCCCCTTCCCCTCCGTCTGGTGCAACACGACTGCTGCTGGGACAGCGGTCGTGACATCATCGCAGCCACTGTTATGGGGGGGGGGGGGGGGTGTGGATGACACATAGCATAAGATGCTATGAGTGATCCACAGATTCCCCCCATAGCAATGTCATTCCCAGATGCCTCCATACAGTGCCATCCACAGATTCCCCCATACAGTGCCATCCCCAGATGCCCCCATACAGTGCCATCCACAGATTCCCCCATACAGTGCCATCCCCAGATGCCCCCATACAGTGCCATCCACAGATGCCCCCATAACAGTGCGTCATCCACAGATCCTCCATAACAGTGTCTTCCACAGATCCTCCATAACAGTGCGTCATAATTGTGTCATGCACAGAACACCATTAGTAAAAAACCCACCAAAAGTACACCTTTTGGTTCAAAATATATTTTTTCTTATTTTCCTCCTCAAAAAGCTGGGTGCGTCTTATGGGCAGGTGCGTCTTATAGGGCGAAAAATACGGTACTTAAAAATGTTATAAAACCACATAGTGGGGAAAAAAAGCAAGATTAAATTTATGTGTGTAGAAACCCATTTACGATCATTAACTACAGCATTAAAGGGCATCTGTCAACAGATTTGTCCCTATGACACTATCTGACCTGTTATATGTGCACTTGGCAGCTGACGGCATCTGTGTTGGTCCCATGTTCATATGTGCCCGCACTGCTGAGAAAATGAAGTCTTAATATATGCCTGACTTATACTAAAGTCAATCAAAGTGCAGAGAGCAGAGCCACTAGGTGTAATGGTAACGCCCCCGTTGCTCCTAGAGGATCATTTGCATATGTTAAAGGGCTTCTGTCACCCCCACTGACGAATTTTCACTAGCTGACATTAGCTACTTGCTAATGTCAGCTGAGTTCAAACATATGTTTAATATCTTTTTTTCTTTTTTCAATCTTCTAAAAAACTTACTTTTGTTATATGTAAATTAGCTTCGCTACCAGCAAGTTGGGCGGGTACTTGCTGGTAGCCGCCGCATCTTCATGGCCTTGGAACGCCCCCTCTTCTTTTGATAGACAGGGCCAGCGCGCTCTCCTCCTCTCGCTGGCCCTGTCTGCAGCTGCAATCCCGCGCCTGCGCCGTCCCGGAAGAAAAGACGCCGGCATCGCCTGCTCTTTACCAGGGATGCCGGCGTCTTCTCTTCCGGGTGTAGCGCTGACGTCATCGGCGCAGGCGCACTGAGGACGGAGCGCCTAAGCGAGCATCCTTCACTCAGAGCGCCTGCGCCGACTAAAGACCGAGACGGCGCAGGCGCGGGATTGCAGCTGCAGACAGGGCCAGCGAGAGGAGGAGAGCGCGCTGGCCCTGTCTATCAAAAGAAGAGGGGGCGTTCCAAGGCCATGAAGATGCGGCGGCTACCAGCAAGTACCCGCCCAACTTGCTGGTAGCGAAGCTAATTTACATATAACAAAAGTAAGTTTTTTAGAAGATTGAAAAAAGAAAAAAAGATATTAAACATATGTTTGAACTCAGCTGACATTAGCAAGTAGCTAATGTCAGCTAGTGAAAATTCGTCAGTGGGGGTGACAGAAGCCCTTTAAACTTCATTTTTCTCAGAAATGCGGGCACATATGAACATGGGACCAACACAGATGTCTTCAGCTGCCAAGCGCACATGTAACAGGTCAGATAGTGTCATAGGTACAGATCTGCTGACAGGTGTCCTTTAGGCCTCATGCACATGGCTGTATCCACTTTTGTGGTCCACAAAATGTAGTATTGTGTGCTATCCTGTGGTATCTGGTTCTCCTGGGGCGGTATTCTGCGCAGCACTACCGTACAGCAGGCCCTGACTACTTCTGTTGTCCCCACCTTCTTGTTTTAGCCCATCTTCTGTCATCTTGAACCCACCTACAACATGGGGCCACTTTATTTTCCCAATCCGCCCCTGCTGCTGTCTGTTAGATAAGCCTATTCTTGTACACAAAACGGACAAGAAAAGGACCTGTTCTATGGTTTTTGCAGGGCCACATAACGGACATACAGATGCGGACACCACAAGGAGTGCTGTCCAGATCTTTTGCAGAAACATTGAAATGAATGGGTCCGCCTCCGATCCGAAAAAAATGTGGATTAGATGCGGACCAAAACTATCGTGTGCATGAGGCCTTAATTGGGCTACATGGTGATCTTGCCCTTGACAGACGTCGCTCGTCTAATGAATGCTATGTAGCAGCGCAGTGCGACTTGTAAGGTGCTGCTACTGCAACCCCAGAATCTGACAAAAATCCACCACTGTCACAGTTGTGGCAACTTGTGGGTCGCACTGCAACCGCATTCAGTTCAATGGCTGCACGGCTATATGGCGATTTTTGGTCGAGTGACAGGTCGTGGCAAAGATCACCCGGCAGAACAAAGCCAGACAGTGAACGCAGTATATATACTGTGGGAAATCGAAGCCTTCTGTCCGATGGTTCAGATAAGGCCTTATTCACACGTCCATAGTGTTTATGGATCCGCAAATTGCGGATCCATAAACACACCCGGCTGGCAGCCCCATAGAAATGTCTATTCTTGTCCGCAATTGCGGGCAAGAATAGGACATGCTCTACTTTTTTGCGGAGCTGCGGCCGTAAGATCGGCGGCGCGCTCCGCAAAAACTGATGCGGAGAGCACAGTGTGTGCTCTCCGCATCGTTCTGTGCCCCATTCAGTCAATGGGTCCGCATGTATTCCACAATACATGCGAACGTGTGAATAAGGCCTAACAGTTGTATATTAGGGAACTGTTATCTAAGCGATTCTGTAATGTATGAGCAGCATGCTCTACATGAACCTGCGCTCTCAGACCTGCAACTCCTTATACACTGCACAATCTAAGCCAGAATCTTCTTTGTCTCCCATCCACCCATAATAGCAGTCAGGGGCCCGGAGGACAGCACCCAAGTGATCAGAGCCCCTCAGGTACATACACTGGTACTCTCTACTGGGAAGCAGGAATAATGGTGGCAGACACAGTGGATGGGGTTAGTGGTACTTTTAAAAAATGTTCAACCCATGATTATAATTCCTGTAATACCCTTTTAAGCAGTGCATGCTGGTACATGTAGTTCCACAACTTCTGCCCACAAATCTTTTAAAAGCAAATTCAGTCAAATTACATTTCCTTTATGGTTCGTTAACAACACAAACGAACTAAGCTCTATTATTCACAGCCCGCATTCCAGCAACATTCCTGACAGGGTGACAACGTCTTCCTGCTGCCCTTCTCAAGATGGCCGCCAAATCCAGCCGGGCGTGGTGCAAGGAACGTGACGTAATCACGACGGCGTGCTGTATCCCCGCCCACCCGGATAAGCGACTATGGGAGTACGTTTCCTTCTGGAGAGTGTTCGCTCCCAGCTCTGCTCATCTGGGGGAGAGGAGGACTGTGGAAGCGTGAGGCATTCGCCTCGTGACTCAAGGAAGCCATGATTACTACTGGCAGAAAAGGAGGCCATGTAATAAATAGGGCATACAGTAAAGATGAAGGTTGCCCCCTATTGGCAGCATGCTTAACTGCACATAGCCTTTACCTCTGTGGTCGTGATGTCTTTGGTCATAGGAAGGATTTCTATTATAACATTGCATTTACAGCACCAGCACATGTATCCTGTGCTCCAGCAGATTATAAATTGTCTCGAGCTTCTTCAATATATATGGGGGTCTTTTATAGCGAATTGGTTTATTAGGCTTTGTAAGGCTGAATGTGCACAATGGTAGATTGTGGCGGTAAAGTCAGTAGTGGATTACAGTGCACAGAAAGTGGAGGGTGATTTACAAATCTCATCTACAGGCTGCAGCCATCTTTATAAAAACACTCATGTTGTGGATTTTACACAGATTTAACCACTTTCTTTGCAATAAGGATAAAATCCACAGGAAACACTTAAAAGAGTTTTCCGAGAATTAAATACTGATGACCTATCCTCTGTATAGGTCATCAGTATCTGATCGGGGGGGAAGTCTGACACCCAGAACCCCCACCATTCAGCTGTTTGAGAAGGCACCGGCCTCCTGAGAGCTTCCCAGCTCACCAACACAGCGCTATACATTGCACTGCAACTGTGCTTGGTATCGTGCTCAGCCCCAATCACTTCTGTGGGGCTGAGCTGCGCCTTGGCCATGTGACCGATGAACGTGTCGTCACTTGGACTAGGGAAAGCTGCGGCGCTGATTGGCAGCGGTCCTGGGTGTTGTACCCCACCGACCACCCCTTTAAAGATTTTTGCTGCAGCGTCGCCGAAGGTGTGCGATGGAAGCAGGTGATTGGACCATGTGACCCAGTGATGTCACTGAAGGTCCTTCAACCTCCCCCCCCCCCCTCAGCTAAAGACAGAACAGGAGACCGGCAGCTACGCGATCAAATGGAGGAGGTGAGTTACTTTTTTTATTATTTTTAACCCTCTATTGCCCTTTTTACTTTGCATTCTCTAATGAGAATGCTATTATTTTCCTTTATAACTGTTATAAGGGAAAATAAAAAAGATCGGGTCCCCATCCCAATCGTCTCCTAGCAACCATGCGGGAAAATCGCACCGCATCCGCACTTGGTTGCGGATGCTTGCGATTTTCCTGCAGCCCCATTCACTTCTATTGGGCCTGTGTTGCGTGAAAAAACGCACAATATAGAACATGCTGCGATTTTCACGCAACGCAAAAGCGATGTGGGAAAATCACCGCTCATGTACACAGCCCCATTGAAGTGAATGGGTCTGGATTCAGTGTGGGTGCAATGCGTTCACCTCACGCATTGCACCCGCGTGGAAATCACACCCGTGTGAAAGGGGCCTAAGGCAAGAGATTTAGCAGATCCCATTCAGCTTGAGGCTATGCTCACGTTTTGTGCAGTACCAGCACAGTGGATGAGATTTTAACAAATCTCATCCACACACTGCACGAAGACCGCAGCATACATTGAGCTGTGGTGCTGCTTGTCAGTTTATGCTGCCGATTTCCCCAGCGGCATCTACTGCCAGTTCCCAGGCAAATGCCTAAAAAATGTGCAGCAGATACTGGGCATCTTGCAGATTTTCAAATACACAGAATGTCCTCTTGTGTCAGTGATTTTACACACTGCAGGCAAGGCTGGGGCTACACAGCAAGATTTTAAAGAAGCCCGGAAGAGCCCCTTTAAGGGCTCAGGCACCAACCGTAGGGCCGCCGTATGCAGACGCAGGACCCATTTACCTGAATGGGGTCTGCGATCCACACCACAAAAAAGTAGTGCATGCAAGTAAATGGGTCTGCATCTGTGATACGGTGTGCACACGGCTGGTGGGTCGCAATACATGCAACGGCCGTGTGCATGAACCCTAATGCATGCAAATTTGCAGTCTATTCATCCCATGTGGCTTTAGCCCTACATCATAAATTGGGGGATCTTTGTGAAGGATGACACTTTTCTTAGCATTATATACAATGGTTCCTTAAGTTCCACTATTAATTGCTAGAGGCTGGCGTAGACTTCAGCTATAACTTACAGCAGTTTCTGGTGTAAGGGTGCTTTCACATCTGCGTTTTTGCTTTTCGTCCTAGAGTTCCGTCGTCGGGGCTCTACACCAGAAAGATACTGATCAGGATCATCCCCATGCATTCTGAATAGAGAGAAATACGTTCAGGATGCATCAGTATGTCTTCCGTTCAGTATTGTAACATTTTTTTGGATGTTGATAAAACCGCAGCATGCTGCGGATTTGTCTCCATCCAAAAATCCAGAAGACATGCCGGATCCGGAATTAATGCCCATTGAAGTGTATTAATCCGGATCTGGAGTTGAGCTAAACGTTGTTTCGGCGCATCGCCAGATCCAACGTTTAACTCTGCGCATGCACAGCAGCAGTTCTGATCGGGGCCCATGGCAGCCAGGACGCTACTGAAGTCCTGGCTGCCATGGTAAGTACTCCGCAGCAGTGTACTTACCTGCGCTGCAGCCCCCGGGTGCTCCTTCATGACGTCACAGGTCCAGGCGGTGCATTGATCTATGCACCGCAGGGACCTGTGACGTCATGAAGGGGCGGCCGCAGCGCAGGTAAGTACACTGCTGCAGAGTACCATGGCAGCCTGGACTTCAGTAGCGTTCTAGCTGCCATGGTAACCTGAAAGCATTTCGAAGACTAATGAGAATTCTGATCAGTCTTCAAATGCTTTCAGGCAACTTCCGTTCTGACGGATCCGGCGGGCCTGAGGTGCCTGCCGGATCCTCAGAACGCAAGTGTGAAAGAGGCCTAAGTTATTGTAAAAACTGGCAGGCCGTGCAAAGTCCCGCCTCCTCCCGTAAGCATGCCATCTTAAAAAAGTGTCAAGAAGCTCAAAAAGTCGCAAACATGTTGGGCGTAAAAACTTTCAGAAATGCCCCTCATGGTATCTTACGGACATTGTAGACTGAGGGACCGCTGTACTGAATTCAGGAAACAAACAGGAGCTCATTGGTTTTTGGATACATCCTGAAAAAAATTTAATTTTATTTTATAAAACATACAATTATACATTTTTGTATATGTGAGCATTTCACTACGGAATGTGCAATTTTGAAAAAGACCCAATTTCATAGAACACAGACTTTACCAGATTTACTGGGGCAGATTTATAAAGTACATTCATCTAGAGCACAGCCCTGTAGCCAGGCTCTGAGAACAGGGGTAGGACAGTTTTTTTAGTTCCAGAAATGATACAGTGTCCCATTCTTCTCCGTATTGCAGGCAAGAATAGCCCTATTGATGGGAGGGAGAAATATCCAGAATGCACACGGAAGCTGTCCGTATTACGCGGACTAAAGTACGGACACGGCGGTATACTTGAGGCCTTAATGTGATCTGATAAACATATTAAGCAGCAACACATGCCAACTCTGAAGGATTATTTCTACTTTAAGAGGTTCTTAACTTTAGAAAACGTATTGTTCTATACCCTCTTCAGGAATTCTTACACTAGTTCCAGTCCCTCATCTGTTAGGAGGAGCACAGAGCGGCTGTATTGGCATCGAATAGACAACCCCTGTAAAGCATCATCCAGCTTTATTACTAGTACTGCATTTTCTGAAAATTCTGCCTTTGCAGACAGACACCCCAAAACATGGCCAGGTCTGCGAAGGAAATCATACTTACGTGATCCTTGTTGCTGGGCTCCAGTTCTCCGATCTCTTGTATCAACATCTGGTTTGACGGGATCACGTGGCTGTTTCAGCCAATGACTGGCCACAGCAGTGACGTGTCCCCCATGCATCACGTGACACAAGGGGAAACATCACAGCTGCAGTCAGTCATTGGTTGCAGTGGCCACATGGCGCGCTTCAATCCAAATGTTACAGCGGGGTAAATACGGAAACACAAGAGCGTCAGGGATCAGATAAGTACGATTCCTTCCACAGATCTCCCCACATGGAGACCTGAAATTCCTGTTCTCTGTGGGAATTGCAGCAGATTCCTGAAAGAGTCTTCTAGAAATTGTCTGCTAGAGAGGTGGTGCAGGGTTAACATTACTTGTCTCCTATTGCAGACTGCAGCCACTTGTCTTATAGCCAGGCACAGGTTTGTGAGAAGGAGGTGGAAGATGGCAGATCTCAACCAATAAAACGTAACAATCTTTTTATGGGTCTGTTATTAGTTTTTGTTTCGTCAGATATCCCAACTGCAGACCATGAAAAGTAAACTAGAAAAGCAGTGCACTGTTCTCTCAGGCTGCAGCCATATCTATACCTCCCTCCTTCTACACCCCTCTCCTGCTAGTGCACATTATCCAGGAAGTGCTGGGGGAGGGGCTGGGTTTGGTCTGGATAACAAATTGGACAGTGAGTGTGGCTATTTACACATTACTAATGGTGCAAATAGATTTGATGACCACCATGTGGAGCTGTAAGACTACTGAATACTAAATCTACAAAGAAAAATCCCCCTCTCCATTCATAAATAGTACTATAATTAGACAGATTTGTCTTTCAGAATCCTGGGAAAGATGGGATACCACCATCTGGAGCTGTAACAGACTAGAGAATACTAAATGTACCAAGATAAATCCCCTTCCTCACTCAAATATATCTAAATATAACCTAGACATTGGTTTGTAGAGACAGTAAGGTCTCTTTCACACGACCGTATGGCTTTTTTAGTGTTTTGCGGGCCGTTTTTATTGGATCCGTTTTTCATTGACGTTGTGTTTCCGTATGGCATATACAGTAATTACATAGAAAAAATTGGGCTGGGCAAAACATTTTCAATAGATGGTTCCGCAAAAAAACAAAACGGATACGGAAGACATACGGATGCATTTCTGTATGCGTTCCTTTTATTTTTTTGCGGACCCACTAACTTGAATGGAGTCACGGATCGCGATTTGCGGGAAATAATAGGACATGTTCTATATTTGAATGGAACAGAAATATGGAATGCACATGGAAACACTTTTGCGGAACCATTGAAATGAATGGTTCCGTATACGGAACGCAAAAAAACGGTCCGTACACTCGCAAAAAAAAAAAAAAAACGTTCGTGTGAAAGAGGCCTAAGTGAGAGAAAATGCCTGCTCTGATGGAAACTTTCTCCATCTATCAGATCTTCTTCTCTAGTGATAATAGTTATAATTCAAGCACATAAGGCTGTGTTCACATCACATTTTTGTCCTACAAGTAACATATACGTTCAGTGACTGCTTCAGACATACAGTGCTATCCAATTAAGATGCTAGAAAAATTGACTCTTGTAAGGAGCTGCTGGAGGTGGAGTCTTAATGTATGGACAGAACTACAACTCCCAGCATGTCCACAATGTTATTATGGGGTATCAGTGGACATTATAGTGAGAGGGATATAAGAGGACAGAAATAAAACTCCTAGCATGTTGAGGTTATGGGCAATCAGAGGCGATTGCAGGGGGTGAGTATAAGAACTACAAGTCCTAGTATTTCACAACTTATAAAGGGAAACACTAACATCACACACTGCACAGGTGCTCTGCCCACATAGTGACATCACTCAGGTCCTTCACCACTTATCTGCACTGCTGAGCTCTGCCTCAATGGGTAAATGGGGTGAGATAAAATTGGCTGGAGTGGAATAAGCAAAGCAGGGAGGCAGATGATAGATCTCAGGGGAGGGGGAGAGAAAGTGGCTGTGGGGACCAAGTAAGGCACTCCTATAGCAGTGCAGGCACATCAATCTGCCGGCATTTCAGTCAGCCCCTCCCCTGAACTTCCTGTGTGGGACGTCAGGCTCATTCACCGAGCCGTTCTCTAGATGAAGATGGGAGAAGTCTAGGAGAAAGAAAAAGTGGTTTGTCTAGACTCTAGACATAGCTCTATGTGAACTATGGATTAAATGTATTTATACGATTTATGTTTTATCAGGGTTTAGTTACCCTTTAAATGCAATATGAAATAAAAAAAAAGGCTAAGATTAAATGGTCACTAACTTTCCCAGACGTCTTTCAGGGTCGGCCCATTCCTCCATAACCATGTCGCTAATGTTCTCGTTTATGGGAAACACACGTGTTTTTTTTTAACTCTTAACCCTCCGAACATTTCCTCCTGTATAGAGTGGGTGCATTGAACTTCCTCTACACCCATTGTGGATCTGACCGCTCTGAGTAGGTCAGACATGTCCTCCATAGAAAAATAGAATCTGTGGCCACTGTCCATAGAAATTCTTTCCCTCTCTTCCAATGACTTGGCCGAATGGACGCTCTCGTCCACGATGGCTTCAATGTCAGAAGAGGAAGGCGACCTAGCACGCTTCCTCTTGGGTTGCGGTAAATCAGAGGGGTTAGCAGATAGGTGGGCCAAGGATAATCGAATCTCATCCTGTATCATAGATCTAAGTTCCTCTTTCAGAGAGGGTACTTCGTCACATACAATGTTTGATATACAATTTTCTGAGCCTCTTTGGACACCTGAAAGGAGGAGAAGGTTGCTATAAGGGGAACGGTCAGAGGAAAGGGAGATGGGGGTTCCAGAGAGGTGTATACAGGAGCCAGAGGCCTCCCCCAAATGTTAACTATACATAAAAAAGTGGTCCTCTCAGAAGAGGGATAGAGAGGGGAACCACAACATTATCTCCAACGGTAGGCAGGGTAAAGGCCAACCAGTGAAAGCCTCAAACAGGAGGAATCAAATATTATCTCCCCTCCCCCCCTTTGCAGCAGGAGAGGGGGACCAGCAGACTCCCTGACCATGCAAAATGAACTCCTGAGGGACTCACGGATGGTGGCAGCGGTGGTTCAGTCTCCTTAAGAGAGCGTGCATCTGTTCCAGACATCGCAGCAGGATACTTCGCCTGGGTCATCTGAAGAAGCAGGTGAGGGGCCCGCAGGCTGTCAAGCCAGAAGCGTCTACTGAATGCTGGGGCCTCGGCTTTTAGCTGGGCCGGACGTCGCCTACATCAATCCGGAGCGCCGGACGTGACGTAATCACATAAGCGCCGGGTGCACAACCCTGCTGAAGCCTCGGTAGGCCACAAGATATGACCGTAGCGAGTTCTTCCCATAACACCCCTGCCCAGCGTTAGTACTGGGACCGTGAAAGGACAGGGGGATGCCAGCGACTTTGCCAGGTAAAAGAAAAGGGAAAAAAAAATCATTGTAGATCCTAGCTTCATCTCCCTGCATACAGGAAGACCTTTCTCTGCCCTGTCCTCTGTAGGGACAGGAAACACTGTTGTTGGTGGTAGGAATTTAACCTTTCTCTGTTCCTGCCCCTACACAGGTCAGGGGTCAATCTCCTTGTATGCCCTCGTGATGATGCTATGGAAAAAAAAAAAAAATATTTTTTTTCCAATATCAGCTCTGGTCTGCTGGTCCTACTGAAAATGCCGGTTCTGTCGACAATACACAAAAGTATTCTTTGCATTCTTCACCTTAAGACAGCTCTCTCTTACTCCCTTCTCCATAGACTTCTTTAGTGAAACTGTTAGTTTAGAATAGGACGAAAAGGGGGGGGGGCGGGGGTTTATGAGGGAGAACCGATAAGTGGAGAAAAGAGGACATTTTTATTATACATTTTCTTATATGCACTACTGATTTACGCGAAGTTGCATGAAAAGTTAGTAATCATTTAAAAAGGAGAAAATGTTGAGATTTTAATCTTAAGAAAATATATTTACATTAAACGTACATAATTCATGAACTTTCTACAACCACGTAACAGTGATAATGGTATATAGGGAGTGATCTGTAAATAATGTATACAGAGAAAGATCATGTATCAATTATAGAAACTACATTTCCATCACCCCAAGTTAGCGAACAATAAAGGGGTTTTCTGAGATATTTTAACTGACGACCTATCCATCAGTATCTGATCGGTGGAGATCCAACACCTGACACTCGTAGTAGTGCTGCAGCCTTCTCTCAACCTTCCCTGTGTGGCATCACATGAATGGGCCTGAGCTGCGATATCCAGCACAACCGCCGTACAGTGTATGGCACTGTGCTTAGTAAGCTGATCGTTGGGGGTCCCAGATATGACGTGTCCGATATCTAGAGGATAGGTCATCAGTATTAAAGTCTCAGAAAATCTCTAATATGGTAATAATAGTAATGCTTTTCCCCTAAAATCTATATATTTTCAATGTATGGTTTTACTCCAGAGATCACTTTGTTGCAGGTCTCCTTCAGAACATAGGAAGGGCAAGCTCTTCTGTCCTTGCACGATTTCCAGTTTCTGAACTTGGGGGTAACAATCCTGAAAGGCACTTCAGATCTGGTCTCTACATGGATCCTCTGCTGTATGGGCGGCTCCCAAGTAATGGAGCTGGATATACCTGTGTTTAAGGCCTCCTGCACACAAACGTGTGCCGGCTGTGCCCGTGCTGCGGACCGCAAATCACGGTCCGCAATGCACAGGCACTGACCGTGGGCCAGCCGCATGCAGATCGCAGACTCATTCACTTGAATGGGGTCCGTTCCGCAAAAAGATAGGACAAGTTCTATCTTTTTGCGGAACGGAACCCCACGGAAGCACTCCGTAGTGCTTCCGTTCGGGGGTTCCGTTACGCATCTCCGGATTTGTGAACCCATTCAAGAGAATGGGTCCGCATCCATGATGCGGAATGCACACGGCCGGTGCCCCGTGTATTGCAGACCTGCTGCATGCGGGCTGCAATACGGCCACGGGGGACACACACGGTCAGGTGCAAGAGGACTAAGGCTAACAAATTCAGAACCATGTTGGAAGAGGAATCAATGACCCCGTCATCTCATAAGAGCCTTGGCGAGTCTGTTCCAGAACCAGCTCTGGGTGTGGGGGTTTGTATAGTCGCACACGGTAATGAAACGAAGGATGCTGGGAAATGTCCTCTTCATGGGTTTATATTTTACTGGGATCAGCCTTCTCTCACGAGCACCTACAGAGAGCAATGAGACAAAAAGAAGGAAAATTAAATTGACATTATTGTGCAAGTGTCCCCTACGCAGCAAGGAATTAGAATTTTATCAGATATGTCATTTTACAAGATTATACTGCACATAGTGACAGCACACCTATCAAAAATTGGCTACTAAATCACAAGGAATAATGCAGATGCAACAAGAAAACCCAAATTACCTATATGAAAAATCCAGAGCACACTGCAGACACAGATGTCCAAATATATATCTTTATTAGGTTATTAAAAACGCATATTAAAAGACAAATAAATAAAGACATTGACCTTCCAAGACCACAAGGGGGTGCCTGATTTGGGTCTATTGTGATCATACAAACCATTAGAAAACGTGGTGTTAAACAGGCAGGATATGCTCAAACCCACATGCGGTTGTGCATATATATAGGGAAGCATATCCTGCACTTGTAGTCCGTTGCTGATGGCAATCAACAGCAAAAAAATACATACAATGGATAGATGCCGGCAACGGACTACAAGTACCACAATAACCATCCTACATAAGGTAACGCTTATGTGGATGTGGAGAATAATCAAAAACTTAATAGCAACTCTGCGGCCATACTAAACCCTCACACTGATGTTAAAATTGAGAGGTTAGTTCGACATATCCTACTCGGAGGACATGTCTTAAGCTCGGGCACCGCGCCAAGGTCTCTCAAGTGCTCATACATGAGAATACTAACAATGGAATATATGCACACACAAAAAAATGACATAATACCAATGGTACTCCCTTTAAAAGTACAAAATCAATACAAGTAAAGTACAGACCCAGATCGGCACCTCCAAGAAACACACACCCCGACACGTGTTACGCGCCAGCTTCCTCAGGGGAGATCACAATAGACCCAAATCAGGCACCCCCTTGTGGTCTTGGAGTGTCAATGCCTTTGTCTTTTAATACACATTTTTAATAGCCTAATAAAGATACATTTGCACACATAGCGACAGTAAACGATGCAGAATATATCTGTGGGCAAACTCCTGCAGACAGCTCAGTCAGGGTAAGGTCAGATGCAAATTTGTTGCAGACATTTCTACGACTGTTTCACTGATCTGAATAGGGTTTACGGAAATCCATATACTTGCAGAAGAAATAACCACATTCAGATATATGGGGGCAGTGATCCTGCCAGATCTGCTGTTAACAGCATCCAGAGATATCCTCTGCATCAGCCACATGTCCTTAGGAACCTGTAATCTGGAATGAACAATTGAATTTTATGGCGTATTGTTGTGGGCATGCTCTGTGACCTGTGCAGGGAAAGGAGAGGAGGAGGGTGTTGTGACCATAAGGTATTGTTAAACAGATTATCCAGGAATTGATAATGATGACCTATCCATCTGTGGCTCCCGGCAGCTTTCCAAGCACAGCGCCATACATTGTATAGTGGCTGTGCTCAGTATTACAGCACAGCCCCATCTACTTGAATGGGGCTGATAGGCAACTAGGCCATGTGACCGGCAAAGGAAGAGGCGGCAGCGCTCACAGAGTGCCTGCCTCTTCCACCATCTGATATTGATGACTTTATCAGAGGACAGGTCATCAATATAAATTCCAGGATAACCGTTTAAAGGCCTAACTCACAGCTCCATGTATGGTCTGGAAAAGAAGGGCCATGTGTCAGCCGAAGCTCCCCTGACCCGATCGTGGATCTGTTGTACTGTAATCACATCATGTGCGTACAGTACAACAGCCCCATGATTTCAGTAGATATGAACCGACTATGATAAATCATTATGATACAGTCAGTTCAAGTCTCAGGAGCCACAGCTGATACACGGGCCTTATTTTCCGAATGGAGCAAGGTCTTGTAAATCAGGCCGAATGATATGATCCCATATTATCTATATATAGGTGTTATCTGTCATTCTAATCCTACCTGAGATGATATTACGATGCTGAGTGGCCAGAGTGAAAACTCTGAGATTAAGACTTTTTTTAAAAGTTTAAATGTTAAAATATGTATAGAAGGTGTTTAACATTAAAAAACCACAGCAGCTCATTTTTGATAACACATTCCCTATGGATATTGTCGTTATTCACATGGTAAAACATACCTGGCCCAAGGCTGAGGGCAAACTTGGTCTGAAAATCGCATTCTGCGCTGTCCAGGTAATCATCAGATATAATCACCACCATCTTCCTACACCTGTAACATAGACATATTCTGATCAGTTACGTGTAATAAAGAATTAGAGCAATATACTTAGTA
This sequence comes from Bufotes viridis, assembly GCA_033119425.1. Lineage (NCBI taxonomy): Eukaryota > Metazoa > Chordata > Amphibia > Anura > Bufonidae > Bufotes > Bufotes viridis. The sequence continues at coordinate 333,079,361 of CM065593.1, read as the reverse complement.
GGACTTGCTATCACAGCCATGATCCCGGAGAGAATCTAAACTCACCTCTTTTCTATAAGCTCACTCGTTATGGACCACAAGCATGTTCCTGGGAGAACGTCCCTATCAAAGACACACAGCTTCAGCCTATGTTCCGTCTGCTCCAATCGGCTGATCATCTCCTGCACAAACTTAATATCCTGAGGACAGTAGCAGATGAAAGCATCAAAGCTTTCCGGCACCGATACTGCCGAATGACAAAGCACAGAAAAGTCTATGTAACACGGTGCAAAGATAATCCAATATCATATAATACACAAGGACATATATAACGGAGGCTTAAATGTCTGGCCTGTTATTAGAACTTAGAGGGGTTTTACAAGTAATGACAATGACCTATGCTCAGGATAGGCCACCACTATCTGATGGACACCCCACACCCCTGTCAATCAGGCGCTAGAATTCGGCACAGAAACTGCACACCTGCATCCACTATCTAGTAGATGGAGCTGGTTACTACAGTGCTGCTACCTTTAGGGTACGTTCACACGACGACAATTGTCGCGCGACAAAAAGTCGCACTATTGTCGCGCAACAATTTTTATAATGGGAGTCTATGGTGTCGCAGTGCGACATGCTGCGACTGCGACACGAAAGTCGGAGAAAATCCATTCAAGATGGGTTTTTCTGCGACTGTCGTGTCGCAGTCGCAGCATGTCGCATGTCGCAATGCGACACCATAGACTCCCATTATAAAAATTGTCGCGCGACAATAGTGCGACAAAATGTCGCGCGACAAATGTTGCAGTGAAGTTGTGCCCTATTTGTCGCGCAACTTTTTGTCGCGCGACAATTGTCGTCGTGTGAACGTACCCTTAGTCTGTGAAGTTCTGGTACCGACTTCCAGAGCAGGAGCTGATTCCGAACAGCCGATTGGTGGGGGTGCAGGGTTTTGATACTATGGTGACGGCCTATCCTGTGAATATGGCATCACTTGTAAAAAACTGGACAACCTCTTTAACCACTTACTGACTGCCACTTACTGGGTACTTAAAGATGGCGACTAATGTCTGCGATCGGCGATAACGCCAGAGACATTTAATATGCTATAATAAATTGTGACCATGATATCCAAGACAAAATTCCCCAGGAGCATTGCGTTCCCAGGGTCACAACGGCTTCCCTGCACTGAGATTGAGGAAGCCTTTGTTTGCGGCAAAGAAACCCAGCCTAGCACAGAGCACATTGTGAATCTGTAATACATTGCAATGATAATTCATTGCAGTGTAAGGCAGAAGCGATCTGAAGATCACATATTCAAGCTCCCTATGAGAATGGAGTGGTGGTGGGACTCACAGCAGACTGAAAGCAGGACAGGTCTCTAAGGGTTTTTAACCCCTCAGTGTAAATAAGAATGTTTCAATTCAGTGACAGCAAACAGAATACACATTATGTAGTAGTGTTCCTGGACCCCATTGACTCATTCAGGATTCAGTGGCCTGGATTCTGCTAAGAAATCCTCATTGAGTGTGCTTTCACCTGCCTGGAAAAAAATCTGCACACATTGCAGTTCATTCCATGGTAAATGTTAGTAGATCCTACTGAATGGGGGTAATCCTCACGTGGATCCATGGCACATCACACTGCACATCCTCAGCAAAAATCTGTGTCAATATCAGAGTTCTTCTGTGGATCCTCTAGGAAATAAGTCCCAGATGTGTGTGAACATACCCTAACATTCAATGACCTGTCGCTATCCTGTCCTGCTGACACGGCCATCAGAAGTGAGAGACTCCAATATGTATCAAGCCGGGTCCATGGGAGCAGAACAATTTCTGTTTCAATTCACTAACAACAATCAGCGATGACAGTGAGGAATTGAAACATGCAGTATGTTATACATTTGCATAAAGTCTATTCATAGAATGATTAAGGGATTATGTAAAACCAAGAAACCGGTTGAGGAAGTCACATACCTGAGGAATCTGTACCCCCGCTGCTGCCCACAGTGTCATCTTGGAGAGGTGGTGGCACTCTATGCTGCTTCTGCAAATATTTCTTACAGTCAGACTCTAAAACACAGAGAAAATAATTAATAATGGACAATTAGACACAAGACTCGACAAAATAAAAGGTGCACAGTTTATGCGGGCTACGATAGTGATTCGTTCTTACAGAGGCAGAGGGGAAGACGGCTGCATGTAACTGTAACTGGATCAGCGTGCAACCATCGGTGCCCCGAGTATTGGCCCATAAGTCCCTGACAGACAAACGGTTCCTACGAACAGCAGCTCCACTTTCTGGACACTTCCTCTCTAGTCTCTGACCCGTATTTATAAAAATGTCCCTGATACGAGTCTAGGTTTTGTCAAAATTGCGGAAATAAAGACACAGAAGCAGCAGAAGCCTATTAGAAATAACTGCCATTACAACAGTTACTCTCCCCCCCCCCCCGCCTTCCAAGGGTCTCTCAGCATTACATTTGACACGCATGTTTGAAGAGTGCCACCGAATATGCAACTATACATGCAGCAGGTAAAATAGAAAATTGGTGACGTGTTCAATACTTAACCCCTTTCCAACCAGCGCCGTACTGGTACAAACCTGGCCGGGTCTTTAAAGATGGCGCCCGCTTTTTATAGCAGACACCTGCGGCTCATGTCTGCAAACGGCAGTAATGCCGATCGTGGCCTTTTAATCCCTCAGATGCCGTGGTCAATCCTGACCACGGCATTGAAAACTGAAAGTGTAACCTTTCGGTGGTGCTCCGGCTCCTCCGTGTGGCGATCCGAGGAGCAAGAGCATGTGTGCAGCAGCCCCTGTCTTTATGAATGACACGAGGCTGCTGCACAGTGTTTCCTAAGGAGCCCTTACCTGTAATAGGGCTCCATAGGAAACTAGTAAAATGATCATAGATTCCAATGCAAGTGCATTGGAGTCTATGAGAATAGCAATCAGATGATTGCATGTTATAGTTCCCTATGGGAACTATAAAAAAAGTGTAAAAAAAAATAAAAATTCAAAAATCACCCCACTTTTCCCAAAATAAAAAATAAAAATACATGGGTGTCGCAATGTGCGAAAAACGCCCATAGTATAAAAATATATTCCTCATATGGCAAAACGGAAAAATGCATCCAAATGGCTGAGTCGCTGTTTTTGGTTGCTTAATTTTCTACAAAAAATAAAATAAAAAAAGTGATCAAAAAGTCATACACACCCCAGAATGGTATCAATAAAAAGTTCAGATCACCCCGCAAAAAATGAGCCCCCATACAGCTCTGTGCACATAATTACAAAAAAGTTATAGGGGTCAAAATATGGCGAAAAAAAAAAAAGAACAGATTTTTTTCCCCCCACTTTTTATCACTATCAAAATGCAAGAAAAACTAAACATGTAAAGTATCATCGGATTCATTCTGACCTGTAAAATAAAAGTAACCAGTCAGTTTTATTGTATATCGAATGAATATAAAAAAAAAAAAAAAAACTGTGGTAGAATTGCTTTTTTTTTTGCAATTTCATCACATTTGTATTTTTTGCCCCGCTTCCCACTACATCACATGCAATATTAAATGGTGGCGTTGGAAAGTACAACTGGTCCCGCAAAAAACAAGCCCTCATATGGCCATGTGAACAGACAAATAAAAAAGTTATGGCTCTGGGAAGGCAGGGAGCGCAAAAAAAAACAAAAAAAACCCTCCAGGGCTTAAAGGGTTAATATATTTCTAAAGGTGCTATTGACATGAAATTCTCACGAGATGACCCAGGGAAACAGTATTGAACACACTTGCTGAAATGTATTTAATACTTCGTACAAAAGCCTTTGTTGGCGATAACGGACGTCGCACGCATTGCTCCGGTGTGAGTTGGGCCTATCCTGAAGCTTCTGTGAACTCTGAGCTTTAGTTCTTTCCATAGATTTTCTATTGGCTTCGGGTCCGGTGATTGGCTGGGCCGTTCTAGCTGCTTTATTTATTCTCTCTGAAACCAATTGAGAATTTCCTCGGCTGTGTGTTTGGGATCATCTTCCTCATCCTGGTAGATGGCAGCAGATTTTTATCAAGAATGTCTCGGTCCATTTATCCTTCCTCCAATTATATGAAGTTTGCCAGTGGCGTATGCTGAAGAACAGCCCCCACCATGATGTTCCCACCTCCACTGTTGGTATGGTATTTTTGGGGTAGTATGCATGCCTTTTAGCCTCCAAACATGGTTCGTATTACGGCATCCAAAGAGTACAATTTTGGTCTCATCTGAGCAGACTATATTCTCCCAGTGCACACTTTAATCGGGCTTGAACATGCTTTTTGTTCAGCAATGAGTCTTGTGCGGTGAGCGTGCGTACAGGACATGGCGGGTGAGTGCATTACTTGTACCTGCTGACTCCAGGTCTTTCTGTAGCTGTCTACAGGTGGTCCTTGGACAACTCTTCTGATAATTCTTTTCACTCCTCAAACCTTGCATCTGGCCGTAGCCGGTGTATGGTGAAATTATGTTCTTTCCACTTCCAGAATATGGCCCCAACAGTTCTCACTGGAGCCTTCAGTAGTTTAGAAATTCTTCTGTAACCAATGCCATCGGTATAAGGTTGCGTAGGTGTTAGAGAGCTCACTGGTTTTACCCATCATGAGATGTTTCTTGTGTGGCACCTTGGTAATGAGACACCCTTTCATGGCCATCAGTTGAACCGGCTGACAACTTTTCACTAAGTGTCGGGATTGCTTTCTAATTACTGATGGCTTTTTGCACCCCTTTTTCTTCATGTGTTCAATACTTTTTCCCTGTGTCATTTCCGATGCTAGGGAGGCTCGTCCCCGTCACCGCTTGTATGCTTGCCACTGACTACCATCATAATAGTACCTACACTGTGTAATACACCGTATATTTTGCTCCATAAGGCCTCAGGCACACAACTGTACGCAGCGTCATGACATAGTGCGCACTGTGACCTGATGTTGTGTAATGGCAGGTCACAGTGCAGCGCAGCAGCGGGAGAAGAGCAGGGAGCGGCGAGTGCAGGAAAAGCTGCTGGAGCTCCCAAGTGGCAACTCTGTATGGAGCAGAAATAAGTTATTTTAATTATTTTATGTCTGATCTAGGGTTGCACCGGGTATTGAACTAGAGATACTTTTAGACCTGGATCGATTAGATACCGGGTTTTACCATTTTCTGATACTAGCATAGCCTAGTATCAGAAAATGGTCAAACCCAGTATCTAATCGATCCAGGTCTAAAAGTATCGCTAGTTCAGTAGCAGTACTGCGCAGAACAGAGAACATGTCACATGCCGCTTTCAGCGCGCGCCATGTTCTCCTCAGCAGTGGAGAAGGAGGGAGTCTCTCCCTCCCTCCCCCCTGTGCCGCGGTCACCAATGAGAAGAGAGAGGGGAGGATGAGGGGAGGGGCTGTGGCCACTGCGCCACCAATGAGAAGAGACAGGGGAGGAGGAGGGGAGGGGCTGTGGCCACTGCGCCACCAATGAGAAGAGAGAGGGGAGGAGGAGGGGAGGGGCTGTGGCCACTGCGCCACCAATGAGAAGAGAGAGGGGAGGAGGAGGGGAGGGGCTGTGGCCACCAATGAAGATAATTAACCTGTTAATCTAAATGTAGGATGCAGGTACTGGCGGTATCACATACCCAGCTGCGATCCGCTGAACTGCGGCAACTAACTCCTCAGGTGCCGCATCGGGGGGTTAATTGACGGGGATTGCAGCACCTACCTTGTCATAGAGGCCAGGTATGTGATACCGCCGGCACCCACATCCTACATTTGTTTTAACAGGTTAATTATCTTCATTAGTGGCGCAGTGCTCCACCGCCCACCCCAGCATTATCAATCATAATCATTGGTGGCGCAGTGCGCCCCCCCAGTATTACAGTAATTGGTGTCAGTGGCCACAGGGTCCCCTCCTCATTGGTGGCAGTGGCAGCTTCCGATCGGAGCCCTAGCAGTGAAATTGCGGGGCTCCGATTGGTTATCATGGCAGCCAGGATGCTACTGAAGCCCTGACAAGTTCCCTGCTGCTGTGTGCACCCTAATAGATCTCTAGGGTGAATAGGACAAGGGATTAAAAGATCCCAGGTTCTAGCCCCTTAAGGGGGCTAATAATTATTAAATAAAAAGTAATTTTACATATAAAATAATAAATAAATATTAAGTCCAAAAAAGTCCAAAATGTTAAAAAATATCTCCTATGCGGTGAACACAGTAACAGAAAAAAAAATAAAAACAACGCGATTCGACATTTTTTAGTCACCTTGTCCCCACAACAAATAGGATAGGACTGTTCTATTACGGGCCGGACGTTCCATAAAATGCTGAATGCACGCAGCTTTTTTGTTGTTCTGTTTTTTTCGTGTGGTATCGAGTATCGCAATACTTTTTCATGGTATCGAAATCGAATCAAAATTTGGGTATCGCGACAACCCTAGTCTGATCTGAGGTCTGATGACAATTTTTTCTTCTCTATTCTCCTCCTCTAAATCCTAGGTGCGTCTTATACATCGAAAAATACAGTACATTGTTTACAGACATATGCCACATATACACTCTAGTCTATGGCACATTACATGTACGTGTAACGTGTATAGCAGGAGTCATCAACCTCCAGCAGTCCAGCTGCTGTGAAACTACAACTCCCAGTAGAAGTTCTGAGTACAACCAAGCAAGTGTGCATCCTGGGAGTTGTAGTTTTCACCGCAACTGAAACCAAGACATCCAAAAACATAATGCAGGACTGAAAAATGGACATTCCCCCACAAGACAATTCACAACGTACCTATTAAAGGCGCAATGTCTGTAAGAATATCATGCCTCTCCATTCTTTTCAACAGTTCCAGGAGTCGCCCGACAGTCGGCTGTGAACACTTCTTCTCCCAGTCTTCCAGGACAGCAAGAGTGGGGTTGGGAACTCTTTCAAAATTCCTGATCTCCAAATAGTCATAGTCCATCTCTTCTGCCAGAAGCGTCCATCCTGCAGCCACCACAGTGTCGGGGTTCAGATACAGAGACAGCCGGTGCCTGGTATTATAATTTAATGCCACCAGGGGAATTGAGGACATGGCCGCCTCATCCAAACCTGACTCACAAGCCATGGTTCTGCAGTGCTAGTAGACCACCACCAATCTTTCACATTGGGTCCAAGATTTCAGAGCCTTTCATTTCTTAGAATACCTGAAAAGTGAAAAGAAATTCTTTAAGTTAATAAATCCAATAAATTCCATCTATATTCTCAATTCTCGCTCTGCCTAGCCATGCCCCCTGGCACTACAGTCTGGGACTCCTCCTCTATGTGCCAAAGCAGAACGCTGCTCTGTAAGGGCTCACGCACTAGGCCATTGCCGTTTTTGCGGTCCGCAAAACGCGGATACCGGCCGTGTGCGTTTCGCACAAGAATAGGACATGATCTCTATTTTTGCGGGGCAGCGCAACGGACATACAGTGAATGGGTCCACATCTGACCTGCAAAAAATGCGGAACAATAATACCTTTGTGTGCATGAGCCGTAAGAGATGGAGAACTGAGCATTCATACTTTCATTCCTGTGCTTTGTGATGGCCAGTGTATAATGCTACATATCCCTAGCAGCGGCCACTACCGGGAAAATGTACACCTAGATGTAGCTTCCTGGCAGGACCTACTGCGACGAGAACTTTGTGAGACACCCACATCTGTTTATGTGGGCCACGAATCAGGACAATTATTTCCCGATGATTGCCCAGTGAGAACGTGCCAAAAACAAATACTCGCTCAATGGGTGATTGCATCTTTTATGTGTCACATAAAATCACTGATTGTCAACAGCGTAATCGGGGATCTGCTGCTGGCACGCCAACAACAAATCTATATGGAAATTAAGTCACGGGAGCCGCGGCGCACTGACAGTGCTGTGTAGTTCCAGCGTCAAAGCTACGCCTGAACAGCTGAGTGGCGGGGGTGCAGGATGTCCGACTGACCCTCCCTAAGACGCACATTTTTCTCCCCATTATGGAAGCACTCACTAGTACACATCAGGGACGGGGAGCGGTGAATGAAGCATTACTTGTGCTGGCTGTACTCACCGCTCTAGTCTTTTTTTTGCCGGCACCATGTTGTCGCACAGCGTAAGCTGTGAGACGTCATGTCACAGTGCAGCGAGGCATCAGGGAATGGGGTCTGAGGAAAGATATTTTTTCATCTTATTTTCCTCCTCTAAAACCCTAGATGCATCTTATGGTGCAGGAAATCTAGTATCTGTCTCTATAGACAGCGGAGACGGTAATTGTGCGGGCATTACATACAGTTTGTACCTCTAGGGCTACATGTGAACGACTGTTTTCTATGCAGGGGAGGAAGGGACTAATAGAAGCTAACTGCAATGCATGGGAGATACAAGTGCTTGATTGTTTCATGTGAGCTGCTGCCCACCCGCAGAAAGGGAAGAAAGTTCTCCACATAAGTGGGGGGAAAAAAGAATTTTACATTTGTGGGATAACTCCTTATTATTCCCCAGATCCCAGACACAGATTGGCGCTGGCTTTACCTCATGCACTGCTTACTATCAGACTCTCTTCATCCTATTCTCCACTACACCGACAGTAAACTACCCCAGCATCTCATTATAGGAATAAGGCCGGGTTCACATCATGTTTTTACCATCTGTTTACCATTTATGTTGGGGGGGATTATAAAAGCGTAGCGTGCCACGCTTTTCTATCCTGCAGATGGTAATGTCCTTTTTTCTTGTTTTTTTCACAATTTAACTGTGTTGTGAACAGATGCCACTGCGTGTCATCAGTCTCGGGCATCCGTTTAATGTATACGTTCTTGTAGGAGTTAATCAAATGGCAAAAACGTGATGTGAACCCGGCCTAATATACCTTCCCGAGCAGGCAGAACACCATGACGCCAGCCCTGTACATTCACTGGAGGGAAAGGTCATATTTTCTAACACACTGTATAGATCTGAGCACTTGAACTTGAACTGGCGCCCAGCACGGTCCCCGTATTTGAGGGGTAGAAGTAAGAACAATAGAATATGATGAGAAATATGGCGGCTGTTGGGGCTGTACAATTAATCTCTGAGGTATTTCTACCATTTTAATAAAATCTGAGCCGCCATGTAAGAAGAGCTAATGATTGAGGAAGTCCCACGTCACTGTGCGCATACAGCTGAGCACACAGATATCCGGCCCCATCACCTGCCGATACTGTGCCGCCATAATAATCGGATGGTTTACACACTGAACCAAACAATACAATTGTTGCATCATTACTTTTCAGCCCAAAAATAAAAAAGTGGGGGCGATCTACAATTAAAGGGTTATTCCGGTTGTAACAAGTTATCCCCTATCCACTAACTCCAGACGCACAATAAAAATACTACACGATGGTGATGAAAACATTGAAAAGCCTGGCGTCTCCGTGATTTTACTCCAGTCACAGAAAGTTCCACCTCCACAGCCTGGGACTCTGAAGGACAGCAGATCTCCATGAATTATATAATATGGCCGTTCGAAACGCGCAGGTTTTTTTTAAACCTTCACTATGCGGTAATCGATGTTGTAACAAGTCTGAAATAAAGCCCCACATTTTTTTATCCGGGTAGAAGTGCTGGATACCTCTTCTTGTCCGTATGGATGATTAGCCCGATGCCGGTTCGGAGTGAGCCGTGCCGTACTCGGCATACGCCCGGGATTCGTGGTTAATCTGCAAGGCGTCTGGTGGGATGAAGAGCCCTCTGCCTTTGGTTTCGCCAGCAGATCACAAGATCCCTGAGCAACAAGATCCTTGAAATCAGCGTTGCTTAGGAACACACCGGGGTCGTCCAATCTATAGGATCTCTTTGCTCACACATTAGATATTTGTCAGGGGGATACCTCATAACCCCCTCCATATACATGCACACAAAATGTGAAGAGGGGAGACACTTCTATCAGCAGGTTATCTCCCAGAAAATGAAAGGATTGAGCACGTTGTAATCAATCAGCCCGATCGTTAAAGGAGCTTTCCGGCCTAGAACCCGACAACCCCAACGGTCGTAACTTGTGCCCAATGTGACAAAGAAATTAAACTAAACTGTCCACAGTCCCACCATTCCCTCCCCACTAGAAAGGAAGTAGATTGGTCCCATGACTGCTGCAGCCAGTCACTGGCCTCAGCAGGGAGCGTCACATGTTCTATAATGTCACTGCTACTGATCTGTGCGGCTGTAACAGCTGATTTACACGTGTAGGTCAGGTCATGATTGGCAAATAATGGGACATTTGTGATCAAAGTCTGCAGAGCGGAAAATGTGTGACCAGCTCTCTGATCTGACAGTTTTGGGTGGCATTCTGTACCATCATTTGTACGGATGATCCAACTCACGGCTCGCATCCGGGCGATACTAATCTGACACCTATGGGCAATTTTCAGGCAGATGATGGCAGATAGGTGGCATCACCTTGGCTTCAGTGCAGTAGACTAGTCAGGTCATGGATGATATACGGGGAAGCTTCCTGCTCAGGGGGAGAACCTTACACAACTTCCTGGTAGAGGCCGGTAAAGCTCATCTCACCGGGTGGAACTTACTGCATCCTGACGCCCGGTTACACTCGCTCACCCACCACCCATCCATCTAACACTGACTCTCCGGCCGCTCTCACACTCGGCAGTCTAACACTGACTCTCCGGCCGCTCTCACACTCGGCAGTCTAACACTGACTCTCCTGCCGCTCTCACACTCGGCAGTCTAACACTGACTCTCCTGCCGCTCTCACACTCGGCAGTCTAACACTGACTCTCCGGCCGCTCTCACACTCGGCAGTCTAACACTGACTCTCCTGCCGCTCTCACACTCGGCAGTCTAACACTGACTCTCCGGCCGCTCTCACACTCGGCAGTCTAACACTGACTCTCCGGCCGCTCTCACACTCGGCAGTCTAACACTGTTTCTCCGGCCGCTCTCACACTCGACAGTCTAAACACTCACCTCTCTGGACAGCAGTCTCGCTATTACTTCTGGCTGCGCTCACACTCGGCAGTCTCACTCAGCAGTCTAACACTCACCTCTCTGGACAGCAGTCTCGCAATCACTGACTCTCTATCCTCGAGCACGAAACTAAAACTAACCTGACAGGGACTCGCCCACTGCCTGCCATGGGGGAGGACAAAGTGTGCTTTCTAGGTAAAAAGTGAATGAAACTAAGGCGTAAGCTGATTAGTGAAACTCCAGTGCGTACTGTAATTCGTGTGTTCTGCAGACAGCGCTGTGCTCAGTTAATTAGGATTCGTCGTTCCGTGGCTTTTTGTGCCCCCTCCCCTCAGTAACATGGACTGTGCTCAGATGCAGGAACTAGTGAGAAAGTTTGTGGGAAGTGAAGCCCGCGGATTCCTGTCACTGCAGCGGGCGGGTGTTACACCACAGCCTGACTCCGGGCCTCCTGTGTGCGGCCATGTAGCCCTGCAGTCACAGAGCACAATTGTCTACATACGGGGCCTATAAACGTGGGGCTGCACTACTGCATGAACACGGAGCTGCACTACTGCATATACTCATATGAAGTGAACGTAGTCTGGTGACTATGGCACACTGTGGGATATAGACGCTGTGCACACACTAGCCAAGGGACTTATTGACAAAACAACTAACGCACCAAGAAAGGGATGTTGGAATCCAATGAAACTTTTTGTGTGTGAATGGAATGATACAGCTGCATCTCAATAAATTACAATATCATTGAAAATTACATTTATTTTAGTAATTCAATTCAAAAAGTGAACCTCAATGGGGTGAAATTGGGAAAGAAAAACGCAATTCCGCAACAGTTTTCTGGATTGTTTTTACGGCGCTCACTGGGATCGATAATATAGAAGACCAAGTCACTGGCAATGTCAGACTATTTAGACCAGGGATCAGCAAGCTCCAGCTGTTTTTGAAACTACAACTCCCAGAATCCTTCTTTCACTTCTATGGGAGTTTCAAGAACAGACGAGGAAAGCCTCATTCACACATCAGTGTTTCCCGGACGTGTGCTGTACGTGTTCTCCGCGGACAGCACACGTCCCCATTCATTTGAATGTGTGTATTCACACATCCGTGTTTTCAGCACGGATGCATGTCCTATCTTGTCCGTGTTCCCAGATCCCTCACGCCCATCATAGTCAATGAGTCCGTAAAAAACACAGATGCCATCCGTGTTGCATCCGTATTTCACAGATCATTAACCGCTTCAGCCCCCCTAGCTTAAACACCCTTAATGACCAGGCCACTTTTTACAATTCTGCACTACACTACTTTCACCGTTTATTGCTCCGTCATACAACTTACCACCCAAATGAATTTTACCTCCTTTTCTTCTCACTAATAGAGCTTTCATTTGGTGGTATTTCATTGTTGCTGACAATTTTACTTTTTTTTGCTATTAATCAAAAATTACCGAAATGTTTGCAAAAAAATGACATTTTTCACTTTCTGTTGTAATTTTTTTTTAAAAAAACTACATTTCTATATAAATTTTTCGCAAAATGTATTGTTCTACATGTCTTTGATAAAAAAAAATCCAATAAGTGTATATTTATTGGTTTGGGTAAAAGTTATAGCGTTTACAAACTATGGTGCAAAAAGTGAATTTCGGCATTTTGAAGCAGCTCTGACTTTCTGAGCGCCTGTCATGTTTCTTCAGGTGCTAGAATGTCAGGATAGTATAAATACCCCCCAAATGACACCATTTTAGAAAGAAGACACCCCAAAGTATTCGCGGAGGGGCATGGTGAGTTCATGTATGATTTCATTTTTTTTCACAAGTTAGCGGAAAATGACACTTTCTGAGGAAAAAAATAAAAATAATAAAGTTTCCATTTCTGCTAACTTCTGGCAAAAAAAAAAAAAAATCTCCCGCGGACTCACTATGCCCCTCAGCGAATACCTTGGGGTGTCTACTTTCCGAAATGGGGTCATTTGTGGGGTGTGTTTACTGTTCTAGCATTTTGGGCGGGACTAAATTGTGAGCAGCCATGTAAAACCTAAAAGTACTCGTTGGAATTAGGGCCCCTTTGCGCACCCAGGCTGCAAAAAAGTGTCACTCATGTGGTATCGCCGTACTCAGAAGAAGTAGGGCAATGTGTTTTGGGGTGTATTTTTACATATACCCATGTTGGGTGAGAGAAATATCTCTGTAAACTGACAACTTTGTATAAAATTTTTAAAAAGTTGTCATTTACAGAGATATTTCTCACCCAGCATGGGTATATGTAAAATACACCCTAAACACATTGCCCTACTTCTCCTGAGTACGGCGATACCACATGAGTGACACTTTTGCAGCCAAGTGCAAAGGGCCCAAATTCCAATGAGTACCTTTAGGATTTCACAGGGCATTTTTACGCATTTGGATTCCAGACTTCTTCTCACGCTTTAGGGGCCCCTAAAATGCCAGGACAGTATAAATACCCCACAAGTGACCCCAGTTCTGAGTTCATGTAAAATTGACCCTGAGTTCATGTAAAATTTTATTTTTTGTCACAAGTTAGTGAAATATGAGACTTTATAAAAAAACAAAAAAAAAATATATCAATTTCCGCTAACTTGTGCCAAAAAAAAAAATGTAGCCCCCCCAAAATGCCAGAACAGTACAAACACCCCACAAATGACCCCATTTTGGAAAGAAGACACCCCAAGGTATTCGCTGAGGGGCATAGGGAGTCCATGAAAAATTGAACTTTTTGTCAAAAGTTAGCAGAAAGGGAGACTTTGTGAGAAAAAACAATAAAAAAATCAATTTCCGCTAACTTGTGCCAAAAAAAAAATCTTCTATGAACTCGCCATGCCCCTCACGGAATACCTTAGGGTGTCTTCTTTCCAAAATGGGGTCACCTGTGGGGTATTTATACTGCCCTGGCATTTTAGGGGCCCTAAAGCGTGAGAAGAAAAATGCGTAAAAATGCCCTCCTAAAAGGTACTCATTGGTTTTAGGGCCCTTTGCACATCTTGGCTGCAAAAAGTGTCACTCATGTGGTATCGCCGTACTCAGGAGAAGTAGGGCAATGTGTTTTGGGGTGTATTTTTACATATACCCATGCTGGGTGAGAGAAATATCTCAGTAAACTGACAACTTTGTATAAAAAAAATTAAAAAGTTGTCGTTTACAGAGATATTTCTCACACAAAGTATGGGTATATATAAAAATACACCCCAAAACTCATTGCCCTACTTCTCCTGAGTACGGCGATACCACATGAGTGACACTTTTTTGCAGCCAAGATGCGCAAAGGGGCCCTAAATCCAATGAGTACCTTTAGATTTCACAGGCCATTTTTACGCATTTGGATTCTCACGCTTTAGGACCCTAAATGCCAGGGCAGTATAAATACCCCACATGTGACCCCATTTTGGAAAGAAGACACCCCAAGGTATTCTGTGAGGGGTATGGTGAGTTCACAGAAAAAAAAATTTTTGGGCACAAGTTAGCGGAAAATGATATATATATATTTTTTTATAAAGTCTTATATTCCACTAATTTGTGACAAAAAATAAAATTTTACATGAACTCACCATACCCCTCACGGAATACCTTGGGGTGTCTTCTTTCTAAAATGGGGTCACATGTGAGATGTTTGTACTGTCCTGGCATTTGAGGGTCTCCGCAATCATTACACGTATGGCCAGCATTAGGAGTTTCTGCTATTTCTGCTGTTTGGTGGCCGGGTTTCGGCCACCAAACATCCGGCCACAGCTCCGCAAAAGATAGAGCATGTCCTATTCTTGTCCGCAATTCTGTGTGGTGATTGGTGCACTTATAAAAGTTTCCTTTGGTGGTCCCAAGCAAAAGGGACCACCAAAGGAATGAACAGCAAGCATATCAGACGCTGTTAACAAAACAGCGTCTGATATGCCATATTTTTTTAACTTCTACAGCCTGCCAGCGCACGATCAGCGCTGGCAGACTGTAGTTTAACTTCTTCCCGATTCGATCCTGTGAACGCGCGATGACGCGCCCGCGCGTCAAAGAGGAACAAACTGACCGCCCGCAGGACGCAATCCTGCGTTAGGCGGTCGGTAAGCGGTTAAAAAGAGATTGTTTGAAAATTATTTTCCAGCTGCTCAGTGTCAGTGAAAAACAGATGGCACACGGTCAGCAAAAAACGGACCAAACACGGATCTGTCACTGGAGGAAACACGGATTGAACACAATCCGTATTACCACTGATCCAAAACTGACACGGACGTGTGCATGAGGCATAAGTGTGCATTCTGGGATTTGTAGTTTCAGAGCAGCTGGAGTGCTGAAGGTTGCTGATCTCTGATTTAGGCCTCATGCACATGACCGTATGTGTTTTGCGGTCCGCAAATTGTGGATTCGCAAAAAAACTGATCCGTTTGCGGATTCGTTATTTTTGCGGATCCATTGTAATAATGCCTATTCTTGTCCGCAAACTAGAAAAAAATAGGACATGCTCAATTTTTTTTGCGGGGCTACGGAACGGACATACTGGTGTGCTGTCCGCACTTTTTGCGGACCCATTGAAATGAATGGGTCCGCATCCTATCAGCAAAAAA
This sequence comes from Bufotes viridis, assembly GCA_033119425.1. Lineage (NCBI taxonomy): Eukaryota > Metazoa > Chordata > Amphibia > Anura > Bufonidae > Bufotes > Bufotes viridis. The sequence continues at coordinate 333,063,863 of CM065593.1, read as the reverse complement.
AGCGGAACAGACACGGAAACAAAATACGGTCGTGTGCATGAGCCCTAAGGCTGCATTCACATAACAGTTGTTTTTTGCTGTCCGCAAATCGGGATCCGCAAAAAAAAAACTGATGGTTCATCAGTTTTTTTTGGAGGATTCCTTTGTTTTCACAGATCCCTTGAATTAACCTTTTAAGGACACAGGACGTACATGTACGTCCTGTGTCCGGTCTTTAAAGATGGCGCCCGCTCCTGCTCAATGCGGGCGCCTTAGCCGCGGGTGTCCGCATGGTTCCTGTAGCAGACACCCGCGGCTAATGTCTGCGACCGGCAGCGATGCCGATCGCGGACATTTAACCCCTCAGATGCCGTGGTCAATCCTGATCACGGCACCTGAGTGCGCACAAACCAAAAGTTTTACTTTCGGTTTGCTCTCCGGCTCCCCCGTGTGGCGATCGGAGGCGCGCCTGTAGTAGCTGCTCTGTAGTATTTCCTATGGAGCCTTGCCTGTAATAGGCTTCATAGGAAATATGCGATTTTTTCATATATTCCAATGCTATTGCATTGGAATGTATGAAAATCGCAATCAGATGATTGTAAGTTATATTTCCCTATGGGAACTATATAAAAGTGTAAAAAAAAAAGTTTAAAAAATAAATAAATAAAAAAACATAAAAGTTCAAATCACCCACCTTTTGCTAAAATAAAAATTAAAAAACGAAAAAAATTAAAAAATACACATCATGGGTGTCGCAATGTGCGAAAACGCCCATAGTATAAAAATATAAAACATTATTCCCCATACGTCAAACAGCAAAACGGAAAAAAGAGTCCGAATGGCGGATTCGCCATTTTTGGTCGCTTCATTTTCCACAAAAAATTACATAAAAGGTGATCAAAAAGTCATACACACCCCAGAATGGTATCAATAAACAGATAAGATTATGACGCATAAAATTAGCCCCCATACAGCCCTGTACATATAATGACAAAAAAGTTATAGGGGTCAAAACATGGTGACATAAAACTGATTTTTTTCCCCACTTTTGAATTTTTTTTTTAAAACGCAAGAAAACCTATACATATAGGGTATCGCCGGATTCATACTGACCTGTAGAATAAAAGTAAGCAGTCAGTTTTATCGCACATCGAACGTCCGAATTAAAAAATCCGCAAAACTGTGATGGAATTGCTTTTTTTTTGCAATTTTACCCCATTTGGAATTTTTTCCCCGCTTCCCACTACATCATATGCAATATTAAATGGTGGCGTTGGAAAGTACAACTTGTCCTGCAAAAAACAAGCCCTCATATGGCTATGTGAACCGAAAAATAAAAAAGCTATGGCTATGGGAAGGCAGGGAGCGCAAAACGAAAACTCAAAAAGTAAAAAACCTCCGGTCCTTAAAGGATTAAATGCCTATCCTTGTGCGCAAATGAGAAAAAAGTCGGATATGCGCTACTTTTGTTGCTGAAGGGAAACACGGACAACGGACGCGGAACACAAACGGATGAACTGTCAGCATTTTTTTGCTGACCCATTGAAATGAATGGTTCCGCATATGGTCCACTAAAAAAAACGGAACGGACACGGAAAAAAAATACGTTTGTGTGCATGAGGCCTATGCACACGTCAGTGTCAGTTTTGGATCAGTGGTAACACGGACCGTGTTCAATCCGTGTTTCCTCCCGTGACAGATCCGTGTTGAGTCCGTAGGTCAGTTTTTTGCTGACCGGGTGCCATCCGTTTTTCACTGACACTGAGCAGCTGGGAAATAATTTTCAAACAATCTCTTTTTAATGATCCGTAAAAACACGGATGCAACACGGATGGCATCCATGTTGTATCCGTGGTTTTCACAGACTCATTGACTATAATGGGCGTGAGGGATTCGGGAACACGGACAAGATAGGACATGCATCCGTGCTAAAAACACGGACCCGCGGTCCGTGCTAAAACACTGATGTGTGAATACACACATTCAAATGAGAACACGTACAGCACACGTCCGGGAAACACTGATGTGTGAATGAGGCTTTCCTCGTCTGTTCTTGAAACTCCCATAGAAGTGAAAGAAGGATTCTGGGAGTTGTAGTTTCAAAAACAGCTGGAGCTTGCTGATCCCTGGACTAAATAGTCTGACATTGCCAGTGACTTGGTCTTCTATATTATCGATCCCAGTGAGGGCCGTAAAAACAATCCGAAAAACTTTTGCGGAATTGCGTTTTTCTTTCCCAATTTCACCCCATTTGGAATTTTCTTCCAGCTCCCCACTACATTCTATGCAATATTACATGGTGGCATTAGAAAGTGCAATTTGTGTCACGTGAACGGAAAAATACGCATGTGTAATTAATGTATTGAATATATACGTGTATTACTGTAGTCCAGCGGCGGCATGAAGCGCATGGCGTCATAGCAACCAATGACGCCGTACGCTCCTGCTGTCAGCTGGATTCCAGGCCGGGATACCACGGTCCGCGCACGGCTGTGTGCATGAGGCCTAACAGTGATGACCAATTTTTAGCATGAATTATTCCATTTTATTATTAATCCTCTTTCTGATCTTTTCCAAGAAGGACAACTCAGAACGAGACCAGGCAAATTTGGGAACAATGTCCGAAAATACCAGAGCTGTGTTAACAAGTAAGTGACGTATTTTGCTCATCAATTCTTGAAGTTCATTAACAAATAAATGAGTTTTTATTCTTCCTAAGTCGTAAGAGCCAGGTGTGGGTAAATAAGACAACATGTATTCGACTTCTCGAAGAATATTGGAAATTTTGAGGTTAGAGACTGCTCTCAACTTTATTGAAAATTCGTCAGAAAAACCCAAATTTTTTGTAGGTCTCCGAATGTTGGTTCTATTCAACGCCAAGTTAATAAGTTTGTCACCTAAAATCCATATAACTTTCTTTCGTCCTGAAATTAATGAATGAGAAGGTTAGGACGTATATAAGTTTTAAAACAATTGGACCTCCATCTACCTATGCGTTTTATAATGGAGTTATCTAAACCTAAATGCGCCGCATAGGTAGCTGCGCCTATTCGGAAAGAATGCGCAGAAATTTTTAGGTTCGTAAAACCCAATCTGACCAAACAATTACGAAGAACGAAATTAAATTGATATTTTGTTAAATAGGAACTTCGCCGGATCCGTCAGAACTCAAGTCGCCTGAAAGCATTAGAAGACTGATCAGGATCCTGATCAGTCTTCGAAATGCTTTGAGGTTACTATGGCAGCCAGGACGCTATTACCCTCAGTTCACACTTGTGCGTTTTACAGCGCGTTCGAACGCGCTGTAAAACGCATAACCTTATGCAAACCAATGCTTCCCTATGGGACTGGTTCACATTTTCGCGTTTTACAGCGCGTTCGAACGCGCTGAAAAACACCCGACGCATAAACAAGTACTTTAGCTTTTTTTGGGGCGTTTGTCACGCGTTTTGGCCCATAGACTTCAATGGGATCGCGCAACGCTTGTATGTTGCGCGTTTTTGACACTGAAAACGCGCGTTCGAACGCGCGTTTATGAATTTGCAACATGCTGGAAAGGCCAAACCCCAGCTCTGATTGGCCAAACTTCATATAGACAGGGATATTTGGTCATTGGACAACACTGCAGTCAATCACACAAACGCGCGTAAAACGCACGTTTACTATTGCCAAAAACACGCACAAAAACACGTGGAAAACGTGCGACAAAAACGCGCGGAAAACGCGTGTCTCAGAAACGCTCAGGTTTGAACCCAGGGTTAAAGTCCTGGTTGCCATAGTAGTAGTGGGGAGCGGGGGAGCGGTATACTTACAGTCCGTGTGGCTCCCGGGGCGCTCCAGAATGATGTCAGAGCACCCCATGCGCATGGATCACGTGATCCATGCGGTCACGTGATCCATGCGCATGGGGCGCCCTGACGTCACTCTGGAGCGCCCCGGGAGCCGCACGGACGGTAAGTATACTGCTCCCCCGCTCCCCACTACACTTTACCATGGCAACCAGGACTTTAGCGCCCTGGTTGCCATGGTAACCAGTCAGAAAAAGCTAAATGTCGGATCCGGCGATGCGCCGAAACGACGTTTAGCTTAAGGCCAGATCTGGATTAATGCCTTTCAATGGGCATTAATTCCGGATCCGGCCTTGCGGCAAGTGTTCAGGATTTTTGGCCGGAGCAAAAAGCACAGCATGCTGCGGTATTTTCTCCGGCCATAAAACGTTCGGTCCTGAACTGAAGACATCCTGATGCATCCTGAACGGATTTCTCTCCATTCAGAATACATTGGGATAATCCTGATCAGGATTTTTCCGGCATAGAGCCCCGACGACGGATCTCTATGCCGGAAAAAAACAAAACGCTAGTGTGAAAGAGCCCTAAGCCAGGAACCTTTACACAGTTGATTGGTCTTAGATCTTTTAATGAAAAGCTTAATTTGCTCATTATCAATACCAATGTCAGAGATGAGGAGGGCAGGACAAGAGTGTTTAGTTTCTGCTGCAATTTCGCTTACCTGAAGAGCAGCAAAACATGCTAAAAAATAAGCTGCAGAAAATAAACAGGACTCATAAGCAGAAGAACAGACAAAGGGCAGCTGATTTAAAACTCCTGACAATAGTTCAATGGATAATGGCCTAGTTTTTTCTCTAGGAACAGATGTTCTTTTAATGCTTTTGAGAACCTTTTTTAGTTTGAAGTTATTTAAAATGGAGTAGAAACCTCTCAGTTTGAAGAAGAATGAAATGCCAGATAACTTTTAGAGATAGATTCGACCCGTAAGCCTTTCTTCCATAGATAAAAAATAAATGAAATGAAATGCTCCGTTACAAAATCAGTTGCTGATGAAATATAAAAAATGAAATATATCATAGAACTCCTTCCAATCGAGCCATGCGGCAGAATAAGCTGCCCATGTATTCTTGGCTAATTACCATGCTAAGAATTCATTAGTTAATCGTCCGTGATACTCCACAAGTGATCTGGACATGGGATTCCTATCTGCGAAGCTTGAGGTGCCATTGCAAAGAATTCTGAAAGACGCTGCCGAGATAGAGAGTCAGCAAGAGTGTTACTTTTACCTGAAATGAATTTTGCTTTCAACCAAATATTGTTTTTAAGACAGTGAAGAACTAACTTGAGTAATAAAGACAACACTAAGACTCCATTCACACGTCCGCAATGTTCGTCCGCACCCGTTCCGCAAATCTGCAGAAGGGGTGCAAACCCATTCATTTTGCATGGGGACTTGATGGATGTGGAGAGCACACACTGTGCTCTCTGCATTTGCGGAGCGTGCTGCCGATCTTCCGGCTCCGCAATAATGTAGAGCATGTCCTATTCTTGACCGCAATTGCGGACAAGTATAGGCATCTCTATGGGGCTGGCGGCAAGGTGTGTTGAGGATCCGCAACACACTACGGACGTGTGAGTGGGGCCTAAAGGTGACTTGGAAGACAGACAATTAATGGAGAAAACTACTCCCATATTGTCTGAGCGGAGAAGGATTTGCCTGTTTTGAAATTCGTCAGGCCAAATCAATAACGAAACCAGAACAGGGAAAAGTTCAAGGAAAACTACGTTTTTTGAATATTTTCTATTCTCTAACCAGGATTGAGGGCATTTTTCTGCAGACCAAGAATTATTAAAAAAGGCTCCATAACTGATGGAGCCTGATGCATCCGTATATAAAGATAATGTGTCAGAATCGACAAACTCTTCTTGCCAAACAGAGTGGCCGTTGAAGTCAATCAAAAATTGTAACCTTACAGCTATATCGTCTTTTAAATGCCTGGTTAATCTTATGTGTGAGTGAGGTGATGACTTACCAGCTGTGGCAGTGTAAAGTCTTTTCGAAAAAAAAACTTCCCATGGGAATTACACGAGTAATGAAATTTAAAGAGCCAAGTAAAGACTGGAGATGCTTAAGAGTAGTTTTTTCCTTACTTGCAATTGCGGACAGGAGCTGAATAGTGTGCGAAATCTTTTCAAAAGGAATGCTGAACTCCACGGTATCTGTATTCATGAAAATACCTAAGAATTTCAAGGTAGTAGTAGGAAAAAACTTTTTATCAACAGCTAGCGGGATGTAAAAAATTCAGCAATACAGATAAACCTATGAAGGAGATCCATACATTCTGGAGTATCCTTGCGACCTATAAATAAGAAATCGTCAAGGTAATGCAGAATGAATCCAGAACCAGAATGAATCTCCACTACCCAGTGCAAAAAAGGAGAAAAAGCTTCAAAATAGAAACATGATGAAGTAAAACCCATGGGGAGGGCCATGTCGAAAAAGAACTTATTGAGGAATGTAAAGCCCAGAGAATTGGAACCAATAGGATTAATCGGTAACAACCTGAAAGCAGACTTAATATCTGCTTTGGCCAGAAGAGCATCTCGACCTGCTTTTTGAAAAAAAAATAGGGCCTGATCAAAGGACGAACATTTAACACTAGCTTTATTCTTGTCAATCTCGTCGTTCAAAGAGGTATGCTTTGGAAAAGATAAATTGTGGATAAGACGATAAGAGTTACCGTATTTTTCGCTGTATAAGACGCTCCGGCATATAAGACGCACCCAATTTTAAAGGAGGAAAATCTAGAAAAAAAAAAGATTCTGAACCAAATACTGTAGTAAAATATTTTATATCAACTGTATAAAGTTAACAGCAGTTTAAGAACAATTTTTTTCTCCCCGTCATTCGGGGGCGGAGCTTGTGGAGCCATTCTTCTGCCCATCAATCATGGGCATCCAATAGAGTAGTAGGCGAAGTGGGGGCGGAGCAGGAGCAGCAGTATGAGGTAGGGAGGGCGGTGTCTTCTCCCGGGATTCAGGGGGCGGAGCTTTGGCGGATCAATTCTTCTGCCCATCAATCACGGGCATCAAATCAAGTAGGAGCGGGGCGGAGCAGAGCACGGACAGCACACAGTAAACCTTGGCCGGAGGAGGCGGAACGTATGGAGCAGGAGGGGCAGACGTGCAGACATTTCAGGGCAGCATAGATTGATACAGTGCCCAGGAGATATGCACAGAAGCGGATTGTGCCCACACTGCCCAGCAAGGAGTGAGACTGCCCGGGGAGACATGAGGAGGCACAGCCCGCACTGATGAAGGGAAAGGTATCGGTAAGCTCAGCAGAGCATGGACATGGTGCCCGGGCAGCACGTGGTTAGACTGTCGGGAGGGTGGGACAAGGCGCGCTATAGGAGGAAGAGGGAAGCCCGAACACACACAGCCTGGCCGTGCAGGGAGGGTCAGAGAAGTCTCCACAGCCCGCAGTACATGCCACAAATCCAGCCTGCAGCACACACAGCATAAAAAGAGGACTGCGAGCAAGCACCACACAAAGTTAGGGGCAGTTTTAATGCAGGCAAAATGTGTATTTGTCGTATAAGACGCACCAACTCCCCCCCCCCCAGTTTTAGGGAAGAAAAAGTGCGTCTTATACGGCGAAAAATACAGTAGGCTCTTTTTTAGGTACTATGACTAAAGGAGAAATACGGAAATTAGTAAAGGGGACAGAATCTTATCTTTAACAACATCTAAATTTTGTCTTACAGAAGCTGCGTTTTCAACAACGACACAACCAGGACCAGCAAACTCAGATATATAAAAACCCCTAGAAAAGCTTTCCGACAGAAGTTTAGCCATCTGAATGTTTGGGTAATGATCTAGCCACTGGAGTAATCTTAGTAAATTCAGAGGCGTCACTTGGCTTATTTGATTGAAAATCTCTGTTGGGGTTTATAAAATGAATCCCTTGTTTTTTGAAACATTTGACAGCAGGTTGTGGTCCGGCACAATATGAACATTCATGACGGTATCTGCAATTGGATTGCCATCTACAATAGGCCTCATTGAAAGCGAAGCAGATACCTTTCTTGATACTGGTAGTGTTTGAGTGTTGACGAAAAAGGTCATTTTTGTTGGGGAGCATGAGGCTCAGCCACAACCCTACGTCTTTGTTGCTCCAACTTAAATTAGGGTAGACTGCAAGCTTCTGACGAAAGGATTTGTCGTAGGAGCACCATCCCATGCCTCCAAAAGTCCTGGAAGCTTCTAATATAGAGTCGATATGATAGAAAAGACCGGTACAAAGAGAGGGGTGCTTCTCCCCTAAAACAGCGGTGTAAATACAGAACGCCTGTATCCAATTAAGAAAGGTTTTTTGTTTCGGCTTCTTTTTATCATCTGACTCCAATTTTTTGTCTTTGGAGGGCTCAATTTAAAAAAATTTCATTGGAGGAGGGTAAAAGGGAAAAAATATCAATATATTCCCTCTTCCAGATTTTATCTTTAACAGATTGAGAGAGGTAAAAAACCTATGGAGGAAACCTGACAAGCCCAAACTTTCTTAACAGCAGTCTCTTTGATCCCAGAACTGAGTTCCAGTTCCAGGGCAAAGAGCTCTGGGATGGACACATTAGCAGCAGGACAAGATAAAGATGAAGGAGGTAAAGCATCTGTTACACTACAGGTAACGTTGGCCTGGCTCACAGTGGCTGGCTCAGACCAAACATCACCAGGTGCAACAGACCGCTTGGTTAAAAATTGCATAAATTCATTAAAAAGTTGAATTTTCTAGGAAGAGTCATTGAAAGAAGAAATTATGTCATGAACTAAAGTGCCCTGCGGTCTGCAGTCACTCAGGTTAATATCAAAGGGTATCTCACCACTGGGCAGTTGAGGTGGAAGACGGTTGGAAGGTGCAGCTCGAGGTGTCTGCTGAGTGGCAGTTGAAGGGTTACTGCGCCGATGCTAATTCCTGGCCCCTCTGGTAGAAGAAGATGGCTGGAGGTTAGCTTTTCTGCCGATCGTCAGAGGCGCATATTGGGAGGGAGAAAATGCCTTCTTTTCCTTCCTGTAGCGCTTACTGACAGGCGAAGTGTCCTCTGTTTCACTGCGCGTGCGCGCGCCAGTGACGGAGATCAAATCGATTGGATCGGGGCTCATGCTGGTCCCTGTGCAGGCAAGATCAGGAGCTGGCAGAAGGATTTCTTCTTGATCCGGAGACAATTGCAGAGAGCAACTCAACCAGGCTTCACCTCCTTGACGCTCGGTCTTTAAGATAAGTTGTTTCAACAGCTCTTCCATGACAAAATGAAGTCAAGCTCTGAATTTTATACTTACGTGAATGCGCCATTGACGATGTTCACTCTCTTTTATAGGTCCCTGTGTAGCCGTTAGACTGTTCTCCAATTAGCTGTCTTGAAGATCCACGAGGACATGCATGTGCCAAGGGATAAAACAAAATACCTTCAATCAGGTAAGTAATATAACAATTATTAGTACCATACCATGATGGTTGCCATGACATCATGGCTCCCCTCATGGTATGCACATGTGGTTTGCTCCAGTGTGTGCACAGCGTCTTTATCCCACAGTGTGCCATAGTCACTAGACTACGTTCATTTCATATGTGTTTATGCAGTAGTGCAGCCCCGTGTTCATGCAGTAGTGCAGCCCCACGTTTATAGGCCCCGTATGTAGACAATTGTGCTCTGTGACTGCAGGGCTACATGGCCGCACACAGGAGGCCCGGAGTCAGGCTGTGGTGTAACACCCGCCCTCTGCAGTGACAGGAATCCGCGGGCTTCACTTCCCACAAACTTTCTCACTAGTTCCTGCATCTTACTGAGGGGAGAGGGGCACAAAAAGTCACGGAACGACGAATCCTAATTAACTGAGCACAGCGCTGTCTGCAGAACACACGAATTACAGTACGCACTGGAGTTTCACTAATCAGCTTACGGCTTAGTTTCATTCACTTTTTACCTAGAAAGCACACTTTGTCCTCCCCCATGGCAGGCAGTGGGCGAGTCCCTGTCAGGTTAGTTTTAGTTTCATGCTCAGGGTAGAGAGTCAGTGATTGCGAGACTGCTGTCCAGAGAGGTGAGTGGGAGACTGCTGAGTGTGAGCACGGCCAGGGAGTCACCGAGTGAGACTGCCGAGTGTGAGCGCAGCCAGAAGTTATTGCGAGACTGCTGTCCAGAGAGGTGAGTGTTAGACTGCTGAGTGTGAGAGCTGCCGGAGAGTCAGTGTTAGACTGCTGAATGTGAGAGCGGCCGGAGAGTCAGTGTTAGACTGCTGAGTGTGAGAGCTGCCGGAGAGTCAGTGTTAGACTGCTGAGTGTGAGAGCGGCCGGAGAGTCGGTGTTAGACTGCCGAGTGTGAGAGCGGCCGGAGAGTCAGTGCTAGACTGCCGAGTGTGAGAGCGGCCGGAGAGTCAGTGTTAGACTGCCGAGTGTGAGAGTGGCCGGAGAGTCAGTGTTAGACTGCCGAGTGTGAGAGCGGCCGGAGAGTCAGTGTTAGATGGATGGGTGGTGGGTGAGCGAGTGTAACCGGGCGTCAGGATGCAGTAAGTTCTACCCGGTGAGATGAGCTTTACCGGCCTCTACCAGGAAGTTGTGTAAGGTTCTCCCCCTGAGCAGGAAGCTTCCCCGTATATCATCCATGACCTGACTAGTCTACTGCACTGAAGCCAAGGTGATGCCACCTATCTGCCATCATCTGCCTGAAAATTGCCCATAGGTGTCAGATTAGTATCGCCCGGATGCGAGCCGTGAGTTGGATCATCCGTACAAATGATGGTACAGAATGCCACCCAAAACTGTCAGATCAGAGAGCTGGTCACACATTTTCCGCTCTGCAGACTTTGGCAAATAATGGGACATTTGTGATCAATCATGACCTGACCTACACGTGTAAATCAGCTGTTACAGCCGCACAGATCAGTAGCAGTGACATTATAGAACATGTGACGCTCCCTGCTGAGGCCAGTGACTGGCTGCAGCAGTCATGGGACCAATCTACTTCCTTTCTAGTGGGGAGGGAATGGTGGGACTGTGGACAGTTTAGTTTAATTTCTTTGTCACATTGGGCACAAGTTACGACCGTTGGGGTTGTCGGGTTCTAGGCCGGAAAGCTCCTTTAACGATCGGGCTGATTGATTACAACGTGCTCAATCCTTTCATTTTCTGGGAGATAACCTGCTGATAGAAGTGTCTCCCCTCTTCACATTTTGTGTGCATGTATATGGAGGGGGTTATGAGGTATCCCCCTGACAAATATCTAATGTGTGAGCAAAGAGATCCTATAGATTGGACGACCCCGGTGTGTTCCTAAGTAACGCTGATTTCAAGGATCTTGTTGCTCAGGGATCTTGTGATCTGCTGGCGAAACCAAAGTCAGAGGGCTCTTCATCCCACCAGACACCTTGCAGATTAACCACGAATCCTGGGCGTATGCCGAGTACGGCACGGCTCACTCCGAACCGGCATCGGGCTAATCATCCATACGGACAAGAAGAGGTATCCAGCACTTCTACCCGGATAAAAAAATGTGGGGCTTTATTTCAGACTTGTTACAACATTGATTACTGCATAGTGAAGGTTTAAAAAAACCTGCGCGTTTCAAACGGCCATATTATATAATTCATGGAGATCTGCTGTCCTTCAGAGTCCCAGGCTGTGGAGGTGGAACTTTCTGTGACTGGAGTAAAATCACGGAGACGCCAGGCTTTTCAATGTTTTCATCACCATCGTGTAGTATTTTTATTGTGCGTCTGGAGTTAGTGGATAGGGGATAACTTGTTACAACCGGAATAACCCTTTAATTGTAGATCGCCCCCACTTTTTATTTTTGGGCTGAAAAGTAATGATGCAACAATTGTATTGTTTGGTTCAGTGTGTAAACCATCCGATTAGTATGGCGGCACAGTATCGGCAGGTGATGGGGCCGGTTATCTGTGTGCTCAGCTGTATGCGCACAGTGACGTGGGACTTCCTCAATCATTAGCTCTTCTTACATGGCGGCTCAGATTTTATTAAAATGGTAGAAATACCTCAGAGATTAATTATACAGCCCCAACAGCCGCCATATTTCTCATCATATTCTTTTGTTCTTACTTCTACCCCTCAAATACGGGGACCGTGCTGGGCGCCAGTTCAAGTTGTGCACAGATCTATACAGTGTGTTGGGAAATATGACCTTTCCCTCCAGTGAATGTACAGGGCTGGCGTCATGGTGTTCTGCCTGCTCGGGAAGGTATATTAGGCCGGGTTCACATCACGTTTTTGCCATTTGATTAACTCCTACAAGAACGTATACATTAAACGGATGCCCGAGACTGATGACACGCAGTGGCATCTGTTCACAACACAGTTAAATTGTGAAAAAAACAAGAAAAAAGGACATTACCATCTGCAGGATAGAAAAGCGTGGCACGCTACGCTTTTATAATCCCCCCCAACATAAATGGTAAACAGATGGTAAAAACATGATGTGAACCCGGCCTTATTCCTATAATGAGATGCTGGGGTAGTTTACTGTCGGTGTAGTGGAGAATAGGATGAAGAGAGTCTGATAGTAAGCAGTGCATGAGGTAAAGCCAGCGCCAATCTGTGTCTGGGATCTGGGGAATAATAAGGGGTTATCCCACAAATGTAAAATTCTTTTTTCCCCCCACTTATGTGGAGAACTTTCTTCCCTTTCTGCGGGTGGGCAGCAGTTCACATGAAACAATCAAGCACTTGTATCTCCCATGCATTGCAGTTAGCTTCTATTAGTCCCTTCCTCCCCTGCATAGAAAACAGTCGTTCACATGTAGCCCTAGAGGTACAAACTGTATGTAATGCCCGCACAATTACCGTCTCCGCTGTCTATAGAGACAGATACTAGATTTCCTGCACCATAAGATGCATCTAGGGTTTTAGAGAAGGAAAATAAGATGAAAAAAATATCTTTCCTCAGACCCCGATTCCCTGATGCCTCGCTGCACTGTGACATGACGTCTCACAGCTTACGCTGTGCGACAACATCGTGTCGGCAAAAAAAAGACTAGAGCGGTGAGTACAGCCAGCACAAGTAATGCTTCATTCACCGCTCCCCGTCCCTGATGTGTACTAGTGAGTGCTTCCATAATGGGGAGAAAAATGTGCGTCTTAGGGAGGGTCAGTCGGACATCCTGCACCCCCGCCACTCAGCTGTTCAGGCGTAGCTTTGACGCTGGAACTACACAGCACTGTCAGTGCGCCGCGGCTCCCGTTGACTTAATTTCCATATAGATTTGTTGTTGGCGTGCCAGCAGCAGATCCCCGATTACGCTGTTGACAATCAGTGATTTTATGTGACACATAAAAGATGCAATCACCCATTGAGCGAGTATTTGTTTTTGGCACGTTCTCACTGGGCAATCATCGGGAAATAATTGTCCTGATTCGTGGCCCACATAAACAGATGTGGGTGTCTCACAAAGTTCTCGTCGCAGTAGGTCCTGCCAGGAAGCTACATCTAGGTGTACATTTTCCCGGTAGTGGCCGCTGCTAGGGATATGTAGCATTATACACTGGCCATCACAAAGCACAGGAATGAAAGTATGAATGCTCAGTTCTCCATCTCATAGGGCTAATGCACACAAAGGTATTTTTGTTCCGCATTTTTTGCAGGTCAGATGTGGACCCATTCACTGTATGTCCGTTGCGCTGCCCCGCAAAAATAGAGATCATGTCCTATTCTTCTGCGAAACGCACACGGCCAGTATCCGTGTTTTGCGGACCGCAAAAACGGCAATGGCCTAGTGCGTGAGCCCTTACAGAGCAGCGTTCTGCTTTGGCACATAGAGGAGGAGGCCCAGACTGTAGTGCCAGGGGGCATGACTAGGGAGAGCGAGAATTGAGAATATAGTTGGCATTTTTATTTTGGATTTATTAACTTAAAGAATTTCTTTTCACTTTTCAGGTATTCTAAGAAATGAAAGGCTCCGAAATCTTGGACCCAATGTGAAAGATTGGTGGTGGTCTACTAGCACTGCAGAACCATGGCTTGTGAGTCAAGTTTGGATGAGGCGGCCATGTCCTCAATTCCCCTGGTGGCATTAAATTATAATACCAGGCACCGGCTGTCTCTGTATCTGAACCCCGACACTGTGGTGGCTGCAGGATGGACGCTTCTGGCAGAAGAGATGGACTATGACTATTTGGAGATCAGGAATTTTGAAAGAGTTCCCAACCCCACTCTTGCTGTCCTGGAAGACTGGGAGAAGAAGTGTTCACAGCCGACTGTCGGGCGACTCCTGGAACTGTTGAAAAGAATGGAGAGGCATGATATTCTTACAGACATTGAGCCTTTAATAGGTACGTTGTGAATTGTCTTGTTGGGGAATGTCCATTTTTTTTTCAGCCCTGCATTATGTTTTTGGACGTCTTGGTTCCAGTTGCGTTGAAAACTACAACTCCCAGGATGCACACTTGCTTGGTTGTACTCAGAACTTCCATACAATTGAATGGAATATACTGGGAGTTGTAGTTTCACAGCAGCTGGACTGCTGGAGGTTGATGACTCCTGCTATACACTTTACAGTTGTACACTTTAAGAGCATTTTTTTATGTATACATGTAATGTGCCATAGACTAGAGTGTATATGTGGCATATGTCTGTAAACAATGTGCTGTATTTTTCGATGTATAAGACGCACCTAGGATTTAGAGGAGGAGAATAGAGAAGAAAAAATTGTCATCAGACCTCAGATCAAACTAGGGTTGTCACGATACCAAAATTTTGACTCGATTTCGATACCATGAAAAAGTATTGCAATACTCGATACCACACGAAAAAATAGAACAAAAAAGCTGCGGGCATTCAGCATTTTATGGAACGTCCGGCCCGTAATAGAAAAGTCCTATCCTATTTGTTGTGGGGACAAGGTGACTAAAAAATGTTGAATCGCCTTGGTACCCAATCGGAGCCCTGCAATTTCACTGCTGGGGCTCGGAAGCTGCCACTGCCACCAATGAGGAGGGGACCCTGTGGCCACTGACACCAATGACTCTAATACTTGGGGGGGGGGGGCGAACTACGCCACCAATGAACATAATTGATAATACTGGGGTTGGGGGTGTAGCACTGCACCACCAATGAAGATAATTAACTTGTTAATACAAATGTAGGATGTGGGTGCCGGCGGTATCACATACCTGGCCTCTATGACAAGGTAGGTGCTGCAATCCCCGTCAATTAACCCCCCGATGCGGCACCTGAGGAGTTAGTTGCTGCGGTTAAGCAGATCGCAGCCGGGTATGTGATACCGCCGGTACCTGCATCCTACATTTGTATTAACATTGGTGGCCACAGCCACTGCACAGGGGGGGAGTGAGGGAGAGACTCCTTTCTTCTCCACTGTGCTGCTGAGGAAAACATGGCGCGCGCTGAGAGCATTGTGTGACATGTTCTCTGTTCTGCGCAGTAGCACAGCTTTGTATCAGAAAATGGTAAAACCCGGTATCTAATCGATCCAGGTCTAAAAGTATCGCTAGTTCAATACCCGGTGCAACCCTAGATCAGACATAAAATAATTAAAAGAACTTACTTCTGCTTCATACAGAGTTGCCACTTGGGAGCTCCAGCAGCTTTTCCTGCACTCGCCGTTCCCTGCTCTTCTCCCGGTGCCGCTCTGCACTGTGACCTGACATTACACAACATCAGGTCACAGTGCGCACTATGTCATGACGCTGCTTACAGTTGTGTGCCTGAGGCCTTATGGAGCAAAATATACGGTGTATTACACAGTGTAGGTACTATTATAATGGTAGTCAGTGGCAAGCATACAAGCGGTGACGGGGACGAGCCTCCCTAGCATCGGAAATGACACAGGGAAAAAGTATTGAACACATGAAGAAAAAGGGGTGCAAAAAGCCATCAGTAATTAGAGAGCAATCCCGACACTTAGTGAAAAGTTGTCAGCCGGTTCAACTGATGGCCATGAAAAGGTGTCTCATTACCAAGGTGCCACACAAGAAACATTTCATGATGGGTAGGACCAGTGAGCTCTCCAACACCTACGAAACCTTATGCCGATGGCATTGGTTACAGAAGAATTTCTAAACTACTGAAGGCTCCAGTGAGAACTGTTGGGGCCATATTCTGGAAGTGGATAGAACATCATTTTTTTTTTTTCAACATTAAATTTTTATTTTCATTTTTCAATAAAGGACAATAGGTGGACGCAGCCACCAAAGACATGCCAATTACAATGCATATTTAAATGAAGAAGCAGAACACTTAGGAGGAGGCAAAAGTCGAGACTGTCCAAGGAGCATCAGGGCACCTGCTCAGGTGCTGCCAACCTGGTGCCAATGTAAAAGGTTCAATTAGTAAGAGAAGTTTCTGGCCTGTCTTGTTTGAAACAATGGTTCCAACGTAAACAAAGAAACAACAAAAGTACAACAAAAGCACCTGGTTTCGATCAACAGAAAAATAATCAGTTATTACCGATCGGCAGAGAAATGTAGGCCATACACTAATTCGATACAGTATTATACAGACAGAATACACTTCGTATATCAGGCTCAAAAGGTATGCAATGAGGGGATAGGAAAACTCCATCCACACGGACCAAGATTTTCGAAATGAGGATAACGAACCCTTGTACTGGGCCGTTAGTTTTTCATAAACACAATGTGTAGATACTAGATCGGAAATACCTTCTATCTGAGGGGCATCTGTTTTTTTCCAGTTTTTCGCTATAAGCAGTTTAGCAGTCAGCAGAACATGACACACCATTTTCCTAAATCTGAACGGGACACTTCCTATATTCAGAGAAAGAAGGGCTACATCTGGTGTAAGCGATAGAGTTGGTAGCGTTAAATCTCGAAGCAGCTCCTCTATTTTATCCCAATATGGTCGGATTATGGGACAAGACCAGAATACGTGCAATAAGTTAGCAGGAGACCTCTTACACCTCCAGCATGTATTTTCTACATTCGGGAAAAAGTGATGAAGTCTAGCCGGGGTGAAGTACCACCTAGTGAGAAGTTTAAGATGATATTCCAGAAGAGGTAGTTGCTTTGAGAGTATAAGAGAAGGCCGCTTTCCACTCATCATCAGAGTAGGATTTCAAGAGGTCTTTTTCCCAATTTAGCATGTGGGATCTCTTTTTAAAAAGGGCTACTTGGGAAACCAGTTGGTATATAGATCTAGTAGAAATCTGTACATCTCCTTTCGGGTGGAACAGACAATCATACAGGGGGGTTGGTATCTGCAAAGAGGTCTGGGGAATGGATTTAAGCGCACGGGAAATTCTTAGGTATTCAAAGTGTTTTGAGTGAGGGATCGCAAACAAAACTTGTGTTAAGGAAAAGGGCCTAATTTCCTCTCCGTCATAGAAATCTTTAATAGTGCGTATTCCCCTGGATTTCCAGAAGGACGAAGAAAAATTTGGAAGTAGATATTCCAATATGTCAATGGGGATCAACACTTCAGTTTTTTTCTCATAGGGTTGAGATAACAGTAGGGCAGTTTTCCAGCTTTGAGCTGAGGCCTTAAGCGTCAGTGCTCTAGGCAAGGGAAATTTTAAATCTAATGCAAGTATCCAAAGCAATGAGCTAGTGTCTCTACCTCCATTAATGTCTTTTTCAACTAACGGCCAACTTACGACATTAGTGTTCACTGTCCAGTATCTTAACTGTTTCAGTAACATAGCAGTATGGTAGTGGCGAAGGTTTGGCACCCCCATTCCACCATGTTCTTTGAAAGAATACATGATGGAGGCTGCTACCCTATGTACAAATTTTTTTTTCCAAATAAAGGATAGCAATTGAGAAATCAATTTGGCATATAATTTTACATCACCATTTAATAATGATATAGGGCGGAAATTAGCCGGGTTGTCAGGTGTTTTTCCCGGTTTTGGTATCGTAACCACAACGGCCTGTAGCATTTCTGGTGGAAATTCCTTCCCTACTAGAACAGCATTAAACAAGGAAGTAAGATATGGGGTTAGTAAAGTAGAAAAAACCTGATAATATTCAATGGAATATCCATCGGGTCCGGGAGCTTTGTTAGCTTTAAGAGATTTAATCGCTAACCTCACCTCAAGTTCAGAAATCGGGGCGTTTAGCTGTTCTAATTGATCTATTGACAAAGTAGGGAGGGAAATGTCATTTCAAAAGGAATTAATTCCCTCTGTGGTCGGCTGAGGAGTCAGAGGGTCCTCAGCTAAATTATATAATTTAGAGTAGTATTGCTGGAAAGCGTTGGCTATATCTGTGGGATGGAGCAATTTGGTAGTACCGTCTGGGCTCAGAATATAGGGGATATTAGTTTTCGGAAGAATTGGCTTAACCTTCCTTGCCATAAACCTGCTGGGTTTGTTAAAAGAGTTGTAGTATACACTTTGGTATCCAGTTAACGTTTTGTCATAATCACTCTGTAACACATCATGAACCTCATGCCTCAATGACATTAATGATCTGTGAAGTTCTAGAGAGGGAGTAACTTTCAGTTTATTTTCTACTTCTCTGATATCAGATAGCAGAGAAGTGAGTTTATTTTCTTTAAGTTTTTTATATTGGGAGCTCTGCTGCAAGAGGACTCCTCTAATAGTGGCTTTATGAGCCTGCCATAATATAAAAGGGTTGAAAGAACATAATTTTGTTCTGTCCCCACATGAAGGCGAATTAAGGTATAACTGGTAATAGCTATGTGACTTCCTATCTTCGTATCCAAGCATATTGAGATACTCCTTTCGCCATCTGTTCCAGAAGTAATGTGCCAGATATTGTACACATTTCTAGTGTTTTTGGTAGATATTGGCATGAGTAAATTCCCCACTAGGCATTAGCATATTCTCAGTTTTTTGGGTAAGTAGAATAGCCGGATTCAGTATGGCTGGTGTTTCAGGATCCATAGACACTGGCACAAGGAGTCTGGAATTGATAATAGCCGAAACTTCAGCAAGAAGGGTAACAAGAGTCTCATGTGTGAGTCTTGAGGAGTTTACATCCATTAACATGGAATTTAAGATGTGTGAGATCCCGATCATTCTTTCCCAGGAACCCCCCATATGGGAACTATGAGGAGGATTGCAACCTTTCTCCGCCAACTGATCTTGAATGGGCTTAGTGTCAATGTTCAGTTCTCTACAGGCTCCAATGAAGTTACTTCCCCTGTCTGACCTTAACTGTTTCACTGGTCCTCTGATTGCGAAAAACCGTCTTAAGGCATTAATAAGGCTGAATGTGTCCATGGATTCTAGCACCTCTATATGAACAGCTTGCACACTCATGCAAGTAAATAGCACAGCCCAACGTTTACTGTTTGCGTGACCACCAGGGGTTCTACGTGCGGACACCATCCATGGCCCAAAGACGTCCAGGCCAGTGTAGGTGAAAGGTGGTTCTGTACATAGTCTATCCGCAGGTAAGTCGGCCATTTGTTGGTGTAGCTGTTTTCCTCTTGCTTTACGACAATGCACGCAGTCATGCAATAATTGGGCTACACATTTCTTCATACCTATAATCCAAAGACCTGCGGACCTTAACTTGCCCTCAGTGATTTGTCTGCCCTGGTGTTAAGCCCTTTCGTGGTGGTGTCGGATCAGCAACATGGTGATATGATGTTTGCTGGGAATAATGAGAGGATTTTGTTCTGCAACTCCTAGGTGGGCTTGATTCAAACGACCACCAACTCTGAACAGGCCAAAACTGTCTAAAACTGGATTTAAGTTGGCAAGAGGACTTTTTATAGGAATCTGCTGTCTGTTGCACAGGCACTTCCATTCTACGTTAAACTCTTCCTGCTGGACGTGACGTATTATGAGAGACTTGCTATGAGAAATGTCCTCAGCAGAGAAGAGTTTATGGCATACATGCCAACCATGACAATCTTTATCTTCCAGAGTATTGTGATAACATCTAGCAATGTGCACTAACCTTGCGATGGTTCTGACGAGTCTCATCCAACTGGAGAAATGTTCAAAGCGATGACAATCGAAGCTGGAGGTTCGACCTTGTTTCAGTCACCAATGCACTAACTTCAGCGCTGATTTCTGGATCGTTATCCAGATCCTGGATGCTGAAAACTTCTTGTACACGTTCATCTGCCTGTCCTAGCAGAAACTCTGGACCTGTAAGCCAAGTAGAGTTAGTAAAAGAACCTATAGACATAGGCCTGGTGGTGTGATCTGCTGGATTAAGTTCGGATGGTACATAGTGTCATTGTTCGGGTTTGGAGGACCTTCTGATTCTCTCTATGTGGTTGCTGACATACACATAAAATCGTTTTGTCTGATTGTAAATGCAACCTAAAACGACCTTACTGTCTGTCTAATACTGGAATTCATCAATGTCAACATCCAATTTTTGTTGTATAAAGTCCGCAATTTCCACTGCTAACACAGTCCCGCAGATTTCAAATCTGGGAATAGTGTGATCAGGCTTGAGGGCTAACTTAGCCTTACCAAAGACGAATCCAATGTGATTTTGATTGTTGGGGTCTGTCACCTTCAGATAGGCCACCGCTGCTATGGCCTCTGTGGAGGCGTACGAGAACACGTGGAGTTCCTTCTTCACGGTGGAGGTAAATGAGGTTTTAATATAACATCTCGGGATGCGGATCTCATCTAAGGCGTACAAGGATTGCTTCCAGGGTTCCCATTTTTGCTCTTTATCGGAAGGAAGAGGGGTATCCCAATCCTTGATGGTTTCAGAAAGCTGTCTCAGTAGAGATTTACCCTGTATGGTGATGGGTGCTACAAATCACAGTGGATCAAACAGGCTGTTAACTACTGAGAGGACGCCACGTTTCGTGAATGGCTTGTCTGCACAACTTATTTGAAAACCGAAGGAGTCAGCCGATAGATCCCATCTGAGGCCCAAACTCCTTTGCACAGGTGGACTGTCTAGTCCCAGGTTAATGTCTTTGAATCCAGGTGCATGATCACCTGACTCGAAGGCTCTCATTACGGCCAGGCTGTTTGAAGCAATTTTGTGTAGTCTAAGTTTAGCTTGGTACAACATGCTTTGAGTTCTTTTGAGTAGATCGATAGCTGCTTCCTCAGTTGGTAGTGATTCGAGTCTATCGTCTACGTAAAAGTCTTTTTCTACAAAGTCTTTGGCATCTGTACCGTACTCTGACTCTCCCTCTAATGCAGGTCTCCTAAGGCCATACGTTGCTACGGCAGGGGAGGGACTATTTCCAAATACATGTACCCTCATTCGATACTCTGCTATCTCTGCGTTGGTGTCATTGTTCTTGTACCACAGAAACCTGAGGAAAACCCGGTGGTCCTCTCTGACTACTAAACAATGGAACATCTGTTCGATGTCGGCGGTGATGGCGACAAGCTCTTTCCTGAACCTCATCGGCACTCCGACTAGGTTATTCGTCAGATTAGGACCTGTGAGAAGGACATCATTAAGGGATACACCTTGATGTTTGGTGCTTGAAACAAAAAC
Organism: Bufotes viridis; assembly: GCA_033119425.1. NCBI lineage: Eukaryota > Metazoa > Chordata > Amphibia > Anura > Bufonidae > Bufotes > Bufotes viridis. The sequence continues at coordinate 333,042,659 of CM065593.1, read as the reverse complement.
AACCCTAATTTGGTTAGGTTTCCGTGGATGATACACTCCAAATGAAGGCAAGTACCAGCACTCGTCGTTCTTCCTTAGGGATGGAGCTGGTTCTGCGTGGTTGTTACGGAATATTTTATCCATAAAGGCGACAATGTGTTCTCTCATTTCTGGGTTGCTGTTAATGGTACGCTGAAGAGAATTAAATCTGGATAGCGTTTGCTCCCGATTGTTCGGGAGTCTTACCCTGTTAGTTCGGAAGGGTAATGGAGAAACCCAGTGATTGGTTGCGTCTTTAAAGAACTCACTGTCCATTATCTTGACAAACTCTTTGTCCTTTACTGACAAGGCTACCTTATCATCATTCTTGGTTTTGTGAAAGACTGATCTTCCCAAGTCGTCAGCAAAGGGGGGAGAAATGATATCAGGTGGTTTTTGAGGTCTGGAGACTTCTCTTTCACTTCGTAGTGATGAGGATACGGCTTAATGCAGGTTGTGCGTCCATCTCCACGCACGTAGGTTTTGAAGGAGTCAATTCTTGGTTGATCCAAGCATACATTTCCTATGACTACCCATCCAAAGTCCAGCCTTTGGGCATATGGCGCGTAGTCAGGACCATTACATTGTTGACGCACCTTGTGTACCCTTAGGTTGTCTCTGCCAAGCAGGAGTAGAATCTCGGCGTTGTTGTCCATAGGTGGGATGACGTTAGCTAGGTGCCTTAGGTGTGGTTGGTGAAATGCAGCTTCTGGGGTAGGAATCTCATCCCTATGGTCGGGTATTTGATCGCATTCAATCAGCGTTGGTAGGGGTATTTCTGTATTCCCACTGACGGGAGAAGCGATAAATCCTTGTGCTCTCCTGCCACTAGTCTCTATGCGGTCTGAGCAGGTGTTTAAGATGTAGGGTTCTGATGGTCCCTTTATCCCAAAGGCTTCGAAGAATTTAGGTCCTGCCAGGGACCAGTTGCTTTGGTCATCGATGATGGCATACATTTTTACTGCCTTTTCTGGTAGTCCCTCTGGAAAGACCTTGATTAGGCATATTCGGGCACAACATTTCTCACTCTGGCTCTCGCCGCATACTTCCAAGCATGAGCAGGAAACAGCTGTGGTTGTGTTAGCGTGATTCTGGGGCTCTCCGCCATGACTTGGAGCAGGACTAGCGGCGACGGCAGCTGGTGAGTCTCTAGTGAGCGGAATTGGATGCATAGCTGAGGCTTGTCTTTCACTATGACACTTCTCACACTTAACAATAGATTTACAGTCCTTAGCCAGGTGCTCCACTGAAGCACAGCATCTGAAACATACCCCAAGCTCACTGAGGATTTTCTTGCACTCCTGTATGGTCTTGGATCTAAACCCTCTGCATTTGTTCATTTAGTGTGGCTTATTATGAATGGGACATTCACGATTGAAGGACTTGTCTCCTGACGAGGTATTGTACTGTTTACCCGTGAGTGCTGCAGGAGATGGTAGGTTAGTCTTTCTGACACTCACACTGCTCTTAAAGTCCCAGTGTTTATGCATGACACTTTCGTACCTTGATGATGGTGTCGTTGAAGCTGTAGTGTTGAACTCCAGGAAATCGAGGCTGGGATCATTCCTCATCAATGAATCTGCAGAAATGAATAAATGGGGGAAAGATGACGTTGTGCACTCTTTTGTACCTTGAGACTGATGCTGCCCACTTTTCTTGCAGACTGTATGGTAGCTTCACGACAATTGGGTTCACTCCATGGGCTGTATCCAGGTAGCACAGCCCGGTCAGACGTGGGCCTTTTTTGGCAAGCTCTAGTTCCATGAGCAGGTCACTCAAATCCTGAAGCTTATGGACATCCTTGAGGTTGATCTTTGGGACGTTCTGCAGTCTCTTGAATAGGGCTTTCTCTACTGCTTCTGCACTGCCGAAGGTACGTTCGAGTCTCTGCCAGGCGGCAGCGAGACCTGCTTCTGCTTGTCCCACATAGACAGTTCTCAGGCTTTTAATACGATTTGTGGAGCCTGGGCCTAACCGTTTGATCAAGAGGTCGAGCTCCTGCTCTGCGGTTAGGTTGAGGTTGGCAATGGCGGCTTTGAAAGTTGCTTTCCAAGCTCTGTAGCTCTCCGCGCGGTCATCAAATTTTGAGAGACTTGTGTTAATTAGCTCCCTGCTCACCATAAACCTGGCAAACTCAGACATATCTGATTTCTCACTGCTTGTTACCATGACAACTTGTGATGCCCCTGGGGCGTATGGGCTGCGTGGCGTGAAAGGGTGAGATGCTTCTGGGTAGAATGATGTTTCTGCAGGGTTGAGCTGTGGTCTAGCCTCTGTGGATTGTGGGGACTGCCGCTTGAGCTGTGGATGTAGGCCAGGAAACACCCGATAGCCTTTTTGCTGTAACAACTGTCCTTGAGAGGGCACATCTGGGTGAATGTCATCAGGTTGCTCAGCGGCTGTGAGTGGCACTGGCACTGTAGGTAGAGTTGACTTGGAGGTTTCAGTGTTGTCAGCTTGGACGGTACTGCAAACTGGGGGTGGTGCAGATAACTGTTTCAGTACATAGTCGCTGGTGCGATCAGCTGGATCATCTATCTCCTGTGATGGACAGCAGACTGGATCGAGACCTTGGCTCAATGCTTGCTCAAGTAGTCTTACTTTAGTTAATGCAATTTCCTCTTCCATCTCTGATTCAAGAATCTTTATTCGAGCTTCTGCTTCAGCCCTCTTGGCCCCTGCTTCTGCTTCGGCCCTCTTGGCCTCTGCTTCGGCCCTCTTGACCCCTGCTTCTGCTTTGTCCCTCTTGGCCCCTGCTTCAGCCCTCTTGGCCCCTGCTTCGGCCCTCTTGGCCCCTGCTTCGGCCCTCTTGGCCCCGCTTCTGCCCTCTTGGCCCCTGCCTCTGCTTCGGCCCTCTTGGCCCCTGCTTCTGCTCTTGCAAGAGCTTCCTTTTCGGTGAAGGAACGTCTCACCTTGGTTTGCTCTGCATTTATGCAGGCCTCTAATAATCTGTCGCTTAGGGCTGAGCTTCTTGAGCACGATGATCTGTATGACCGAGAGGAATGTTTGGGTGAATTCGATCTGTGTGATCTAGTTTCTTGCAAATGAGAGATACAAAGTTCCATTTTATCTTTAGCATGCAGCACCATGGTGTCTCTTTGTCTATTGATTCTGCCGTGCTCAATTCTGATAGGGCTTCATCGTTATTAGCATCTTTTAGAAAGGTAATATACCTTACAGACAGTGTCTTGTTTCTTTCATGAGCTGTGTTCAGCCGCCCAATGGCAACTTGTAAGCTTGTGGCGTCGCCTGAGGATTTAAGTCCTGACATGAGGGAGGAAACTCGTTCCCATAGCTCTTCCAGGTTATCACATAGCTCATCTTTCCTGATATGATAATTTTCCTTGACCTTCATTGTCGATTTGAGAGAGCGTCTTGGTCTCGCAACTTGGTCTGCTGGAAGTGTGGGTTCTGTTTCCTGTTCTTCATAATGATGAGTATCAGGTTGTATTAGCTTTTTTTCATCACTGGGGAACTGTGCGAGGTCCTTTTTGGACATTTTGATTTAAGGTGCACTGTCTATTTAAGAAAATGAACTTTTGAATTGGGGGCTGAAAATTGCAGTGCGGCTCCGCTGAGGCACCCTGACAAGGTTCCTAAGGTGTTTTGGGTGAATTGCGGAGGGGAACCCCGTGTGCATTAACAGTTCTTCTATTATGCCAGCAGAGGTTAATACAAGATGTAGAGAATGGCTTGATGAGTTGTGGAGGACTTCCAGGCGAGAGTATAGATACTGTGGACACACAGTGCTTCCCCTTATGCTTGTGGGACATGCACTGTAGCCAGGCAGATTTGCTGCAGGTGGGCCTATTGCAAGGGAGATTCCTGGGTGCGACACTGGACTCTGAGGGAATCTGTGGCCGGGGTATGGACATTAAGGCATTTTTTACTGTTCTGTCCCCACATGAAGGTATAACTGGTATAAGCTGTGTGACTTCCTACCTTCGTATCCAAGCAGTGGGGCAGACCGGACCGGCACATGCTCAGGTTAGATGGAGCCAGACTTAGGCATGAGGATGAAATCAAACGTGGGTTTATTCAGTCCAAATACAGCAACAAGCGATGATACAATACAGTTCTGTGGTAGTGGTATCAGTACTGTCCTGATGATGTGACCCTGAGGCTAACTGCTGGTCAAAAACTAATGCCTTCACAAGCCCAAAAAGGATGGAGTGTCCAGTCACACAGTCATGAGGCACAGAAAATGGCTGCTGGTAGTGAAAAGACTGAGCTGCATGCAAAACCATGCCCATAATTAAAAAAGCTTTACTAACAAGAACAGAGACGTGCAGCATACAAATTCTGACCAGCAGATGGCAGCAGTACAATAATGCATAGAAAACAACATGGTAAAAGGATTCATATTAATATAATGTACAATTGAAAATGAGGAGAACAGCACAAATTTCACCATACACCGGCTACGACCAGATGCAAGGTTTGAGGAGTGAAAAGAATTATCAGAAGAGTTGTCCAAGGACCACCTGTAGACAGCTACAGAAAGACCTGGAGTCAGCAGGTACAAGTAATGCACTCACCCGCTATGTCCTGTACGCACGCTCACCGCACAAGACTCATTGCTGAACAAAAAGCATGTTCAAGCATGATTAAAGTGTGCGCTGGGAGAATATAGTCTGCTCAGATGAGACCAAAATTGTACTCTTTGGATGCCGTAATACGCACCATGTTTGGAGGCCAAAAGGTACTGCATATCACCCCAAAAACACCATACCAACAGTAACATAGTATATAAGACCGAAAAAAGACATCTGTCCATCCAGTTCGGCCTGTTTCCTACAAGTTGATCCAGAGGAAGGCAAAAAACCCCTGTGAGGCAGAAGCCAATTTTCCTCACTTAAGGGGAAAAATTTCCTTCCCGACTCCAATCAGGCGATCATAATAACTCCCTGGATCAACGACCCCTCTCTAGTAGCTGTAGCCTGTAATATTATTACACTCCAGAAATACATCCAGGCCCCTCTTGAACTCTTTTAGTGAACTCACCATCACCACCTCCTCAGGCAGAGAGTTCCATAGTCTCACTGCTCTTACCGTGAAGAATCCTCTTCTATGTTTGTGTACAAACCTTCTTTCCTCCAGACGCAGAGGATGTCCCCTCGTCACAGTCACAGTCCTGGGGATAAATAGATGATGGGGGAGATCTCTGTACTGACCCCTGATATATTTATACATAGTTATATATACTTTCAGGGATCACAGCACTCAGCAGATCACTGGCATTTATGTAGGGTGCTCGTTTCGTGTTGGCCCTGACTCCACTCACAGGTGCCTAGATAATCCACAAAATATATTTGAGACGGCACACCAGTTTGGTATTTTTGATGCAATTAAATTTTTATTCAGCCAGGCATTTGCAACATTTCGGGCTTACAAGGATAGCCCTTCATCAGGCTTGTAACTTGTATGTGCAGGGAATGGTGCCGGCATTCCCTGCACATACAAGTTACAAGCCTGATGAAGGGCTATCCTTGTAAGCCCGAAACGTTGCAAATGCCTGGCTGAATAAAAATTTAATTGCATCAAAAATACCAAACTGGTGTGCCGTCTCAAATATATTTTGTGGAATATTTATACATAGTTATTAGATCTCCCCTCAGTCGTCTTTTTTCTAAAGTAAATAACCCTAATTTTGATAACCTTTCAGGGTACTGTAGTTACCCCATTCCAGTTATTACTTTAGTTGCCCTCCTCTGAACCCTCTCCAGCTCTGCTATGTCTGCCTTGTTCACAGGAGCCCAGAACTGTACACAGTACTCCATGTGTGGTCTGACTAGTGATTTGTAAAGTGGTAGGACTATGTTCTCATCACGGGCGTCTATGCCCCTTTTGATGCAACCCATTATCTTATTGGCCTTGGCGGCAGCTGCCTGACACTGGTTTTTGCAGCTTAGTTTGCTGTTTATTAAAATTCCTAGATCCTTTTCCATGTCAGTGTTACCGAGTGTTCTACCATTTAGTATGTACAGATGACTTGCATTATTCCTTCCCATGTGCATAACTTTACATTTGTAAGTGTTAAACCTCATCTGCCATTTCTCTGCCCAAGCCTCCAATCTATCCAGATCCCTCTGTAGCAGAATATAGTCCTCATCAGTGTTAATTACTTTACTCAGTTTAGTGTCATCTGAAAAAATAGATATTTTACTGTGCAAGCCTTCTACAAGATCATTAATAAATATATTGAAGAGAATAGGGCCCAATACTGACCTCTGAGGTACCCCACTAGTAATAGTGACTCAATCTGAGTATCTACCGTTAAAAACCACCCTCTGTTTTCTGTCACTCAGCCAGTTACTTACCCACTTACACACATTTTCTCCCAGTCCGAGCATCCTCATTTTATATACCAACCTTTTATGATGTACAGTGTCAAATGCTTTGGAGAAGTCCAGATATACGACATCCATTAATTCGCCGCTGTCAAGTCTAGAACTTACCTCCTCATAGAAACTGATTAAATTTGTTTGACATGACTGATCCCTCATGAAGCCATGCTGATATGGCGTTATTTGCTTATTTTCATTGAGATCCTCTAAGATAGCATCTCTCAGAAACCCTTCAAACAGTTTACCAACAACAGATGTTAAACTTACCGGCCTATAATTTCCAGGCTCTGTTTTTGGACTCTTTTTGAATATTGGCACCACATTTGCTATGCGCCAATCCTGTGGAACATTCCCTGTCAGTATAGAGTCCGCAAATATCAGAAATAAGGGTCTGGCTATGACATTACTTAATTCCCTTAGGATACGGGGGTGTATGCCATCCGGTCCTGGCGATTTGCCTATTTTAATCTTTTTAAGTCGCTGTTGTACTTCTTCCTGGGTCAGACAGGGCACTTTTAATGGGGAATTTACTTTTACATTCTGCATTTCATCTGACAGTTTTTTTTCCTCCGTGAATATAGTGGATAAAAAAATATTTAATAGTTTTGCTTTATCCTCGTCGCTCTCTACAACACCCCCCTCATTGCTATGTAAAGGGCCGACTCCTTCAGATTTATATTTTTTTACTATTTATATAATTGAAGAACATTTTAGGGTTAGTTTTACTCTCTTTGGCAATTAATCTCTCGGTCTCTAGTTTGGCAATTTTTATTAGTTTTTTACATATTCTATTATTTTCCTTATAGTTTATCAGTGCTTCCTGGCTCCCCTCCTGTTTTAGTGATTTATATGCTTTCTTTTTGTCATTTATTGCTATCTTTACGGTTCTATTTACTTAGCTTTTTATTCCTATAAGGTATGTACCTTGAACAATTAGAGACAATGCTTTTAAAAATCTCCCATTTTGTGGTTTTGTCCCATTTTTGAGGACTTTGTCCCAGTTAGTTAGGCTCATGGCCTCGCTTAGGCCCCTTTCACACGGGCGAGTTTTCACGGGCGTGATGTGAACGCATTGCACCCGCACTAAATCCGGACCCATACATATCCATGGTGCTGTGCACATGAGCGGTGATTTTCACGCATCACTTCTGCATTGCGTGAAAATCGCAGCATGCTCTATATTTTGTGTTTTTCACGCAACGCAGGCCGCATAGAAGTGAATGGGGCTGCGGGAAAATCGCAAACATCCGCAAGCAAGTGCGGATGCAGTGCGATTTCCCCGCATGGTTGCTTAGCAACGGGACCAGATCTTTATTATTTTCCCTTATAACATGGTTTTAATTAAAAAAAGGTCTCAGAGTAGAGAGGAATAGTCCAGAAAGTGTAGCTGCTGTTCGTAGGAACCGTTTGTTTGTCAATGACTTATGGACCAATACTCAGGGCACTGATGGTTGCACGCTGATCCAGTTGCAGCCGTCTTCCCCTTTGCCTCTGTAAGAACTAATCACTATCGTAGACTGCAGAAACTGTACACCTTTTTCTTGTCAAGTCTTGTGTCTAATTGTCCATTATTAATTATCTTTTCCGTGTTTTAGAGTCTGACTGTAAAAAATATTTGAAGAAGCAGCATAGAGTGCCACCACCTCTCCAAGATTACACTGTGGGTAGCAGCGGGGGTACAGATTCCTCAGGTATGTGACTTCCTCAACCGGTTTCTTGGTTTTACATAATCCCTTAATCATTCTATGAATAGACATTATGCAGATGTATAATATACTGTGTGACGGACTAAACCGTCACTGCGGCTGCTGGAGAGGCCTGCTTGCCAACCTCCTGCCCTGTGACTATGGCCCCTGGGACACTATTTGGGCATATTGGATTTTAAAGGTACTGTTTCTGCCCCTTGGACTTTTAACTAGAACAGAACCCCTGTTATTGCCTGGATTCATAACTTTTATTTTGTTGATTGTAATACAGGCAATGCCATTGTGTTGTTGATTGTGTTGCCATTGTGTTATTGGGCAGACTAGATGGGCCAAATGGTTCTTATCTGCCGACACATTCTATGATTGTGTTACGGACAATGTCATTGTGTTGTTGATTGCGTCACGGACAATGTTATTGTGTTTGTTAAATGTACATTGATGAATAGGTTCTGTTTAAAATGTGAAACTGTAAACGATTAGCTGCTATGTTTATGTACTCAGTTCCCAACAAGGTCCACGTGGGTGGTAACGTTGTTGGAAAATGTGTATAAAAGGAAATGCTTGTGTGGTCATTAAAGAAGTTCTGCTTTACCCCTTCATGAAGTTTTGGCTCATGGTTGGGGATGGGATAACTACACTCTTGGGGATTGCTATATCACAATACTCCCCTGAGTATAAGCTCTTGTAAGAGCTTGTTCCTGGTTCCTGCTTTCTGGAGTTAGGAGAGGTGGTTATGGTGTCCGGTGGAGTGCTTGGAGCCCTCAGGAAGCGCTAGGAGCAAGCGTCAGCGGAAGGTGCCCAGTCGGGGTGCCAGGCGTTCCGTTACATAGAAACATAGAAACATAGAATGTGTCGGCAGATAAGAACCATTTGGCCCATCTAGTCTGCCCAATATGCTGAATACTATGGATAGCCCCAGGCCCTATCTTATATGAAGGATGGCCTTATGCCTATCCCATGCATGCTTAAACTCCTTCACTGTATTTGCAGCTACCACTTCTGCAGGAAGGCTATTCCATGCGTCCACTACTCTCTCAGTAAAGTAATTCTTCCTGATATTACTTTTAAACCTTTGCCCCTCTAATTTAAAACTATGTCCTCTTGTAGCAGTTTGTCTTCTTTTAAATATTCTCTCCTCTTTTACCGTGATGATTCCCTTTATGTATTTAAAAGTTTCTATCATATCCCCTCTGTCTCTTCTTACTTCCAAGCTATACATGTTAAGGTCCTTTAACCTTTCCTGGTAAGTTTTGTCCTGCAATCCATGTACTAGTTTAGTAGCTCTTCTCTGAACTCTCTCCAAAGTTTCAATATCCTTCTGCAGATATGGTCTCCAGTACTGCACACAATACTCCAAATGAGGTCTCACTAGTGCTCTGTAGAGCGGCACGAGCACCTTCCTCTTTCTACTGTTAATGCCTCTCCCTATACACCCAAGCATTCTGCTGGCATTACCTGCTGCTCTATGACATTGTCTGCCCACCTTTAGGTCAGTCCGATATAATGACCCCTAAATCCCTTTCCTCAGATACTGAGGTTAGTACTGTATCACTGATTTTATATTCTACTCTTGGGTTTTTACGCCCCAGGTGCATTATCTTGCACTTATCGACATTAAATTTTAGTTGCCAGATTTTTGACCATTCCTCTAGTTTTCCTAAATCCTTTTCCATTTGGTGTATCCCTCCAGGAACATCAACCCTGTTACAAATCTTTGTGTCATCAGCAAAAGACACACCTTACCATTGAGGCCTTCTGCAATTTCGCTGATAAAGATATTAAACAATATGGGTCCCAGAACAGATCCCTGAGGTACCCCACTGGTAACAATACCATGGCCTGAATATACTCCATTGACTACAACCCTCTGTTTTCTGTTCTTCAGCCACTGCCTAATCCATTCAACAATATGTGAGCTCAAGCTCAAAGACTGCAGTTTATTGATAAGCCTTCTATGTGGGACAGTATCAAAAGCCTTACTAAAGTCCAGATAGGCGATGTCTACTGCACCTCCGCCATCTATTATTTTAGTCACCCAATCAAAAACCCATGCTGTTTTTTATCAATCAACCCATGGGTTTTTAGATGTTCCACAATCCTCTCCTTGAGTATGGTTTCCATTAATTTCCCCACTATTGATGTCAGGCTTACTGGCCTATAGTTGCCTGATTCCTCTCTACTACCTTTCTTGTGAATTGGCACAACGTTTGCTAATTTCCAATCTTCTGGGACGACACCTGTTACCAGTGATTGGCTAAATAAATCTGTTAATGGATTTGCTAGTACACTTCTAAGCTCTTTTAATAGCTTTGGGTGTATCCCATCAGGCCCCTGTGATTTATTTGTATTAATTTTGGACATACTGCATGTTTCAATTCCTCACTGTTATCGCTGATTGTTGTTAGTGAATTGAAACAGAAAATGTTCTGCTCACATGGACCCGGCTTGATACATATTGGAGCTCTCACTTCTGATGGCCGTGTCAGCAGGACAGGATAGCGACAGGTCATTGAATGTTAGGGTATGTTCACACACATCTGGGACTTATTTCCTAGAGGATCCACAGAAAAACTCTGATATTGACACAGATTTTTGCTGAGGATGTGCAGTGTGATGTGCCATGGATCCACGTGAGGATTACCCCCATTCAGTAGGATCTACTAACATTTACCATGGAATGAACTGCAATGTGTGCAGATTTTTTTCCAGGCACGTGAAAGCACACTCAATGAGGATTTCTTAGCAGCATCCAGGACACTGAATCCTGAATGAGTCAATGGGGTCCAGGAACACTACTACATAATGTGTATTCTGTTTGCTGTCACTGAATTGAAACATTTTTATTTACACTGAGGGGATAAAAACCCTTAGAGACCTGTCCTGCTTTCAGTCTGCTGTGAGTCCCACCACCACTCCATTCTCATAGGGAGCTTGAATATGTGATCTTCAGATTGCTTCTGCCTTACACTGCAATGAATTATCATTGCAATGTATTACAGATTCACAATGTGCTCTGTGCTAGGCTGGGTTTCTTTGCCGTAAACAAAGGCTTCCCCAATCTCAGTGCGGGGAAGCCGTTGTGACCCTGGGAACGCAATGCTCCTGGGGAATTTTGTCTCGGATATTATGGTCACAATTTATTATAGCATATTAAATGTCTTTGGCGTCATCGCCGATCGCCGACATTAGTCGCCATCTTTAAGTACCCAGTAAGTGGCAGTCAGTAAGTGGTTAAAGAGGTTGTCCAGTATTTTACAAGTGATGCCATATTCACAAGATAGGCCGTCACCATAGTATCAAAACCCTGCACCCCCACCAATCGGCTGTTCGGAATCAGCTCCTGCTCTGGAAGTCGGTACCAGAACTACACAGACTAAGGCCCCTTTTACACGGGCGAGTTTTCCGCGCGGGTGCAATGCGTGAGGAGGACGCATTGCACCCGCACTGAATCCGGACCCATTCATTTCTATGGGGCTGTGCACATAAGCGGTGATTTTCACGCATCACTTCTGCGTTGCGTGAAAATCGCAGCATGCTCTATATTGTGCGTTTTTCACGCAACGCAGGCCCCATAGAAGTGAATAGGGCTGCGGGAAAATCGCAAGCATCCGCAAGCAAGTGCGGATGCAGTGCGATTTTCCCGCATGGTTGCTTAGCAACGGGACTAGATCTTTATTATTTTCCCTTATACCATGGTTATAAGGGAAAATATTAGCATTCTTAATAAAGAATGCTTAGTAAAATGAAGATGAAGGGGTTAAAAATAATAAAACTTAACTTACCTTAGCCATTTGATCGCGTAGTTGCGATCTGTCTTCAAGCTTCAGCTAACAGCTAAAGGACCTGTGATGACGTCACATCACATGGTCCAATCACATGGTCCATCTTACCATGGTGATGGACCATGTGATTGGACCATGTGATGTGACGTCATCACAGGTCCTTTAGTTCTTAGCTGATGCTGGGAAAGAGAGGAGAGATCGCAACTACGCGATCAAGTGGCTAAGGTAAGTTAACTTTTATTATTTTTAACCCCTTCATCTTCATTTTACTAAGCATTCTTTATTAAGAATGCTAATATTTTCCCTTATAACCATGTTATAAGGGAAAATAATAAATTCTCCAGAATACTCTACCCGAAACTGGACTTCAGTGATGAAGTCCGGCTTCGGGTCTGGGCACCAAACATGGCGATTTTTCACACGCGCGTGCAAAACGCATTACAAACGTTTGCACCCGCGCGGAAAAATCACGCTTATTCCCGCAACGCACCCGCCTCTTATCCGGGCGTCAAACATGACACCCGTGTGAAAGAGGCCTAAAGGTAGCAGCACTGTATTACCCAGCTCCATCTACTAGACAGTGGATGCAGGTGTGCAGTTTCTGTGCCGAATTCTAGCGCCTGAGCTACTGCAGAACAGCTGATTGACAGGGGTGTGGGGTGTCCATCAGATAGTGGTGGCCTATCCTGAGCATAGGTCATTTCCATTACTTGTAAAACCCCTCTAAGGGCTCCTTCACACTTGCGTATTTCTTTTCCGCCATAGAGCTCCGTCGTCGGGTCTCTATGCCGGAAAAATCCTGATCAGGATTATCCAAATGCATTCTACATGGAGAGAAATCCGTTCAGGATGCATCAGGATGTCTTCAGTTCAGGACCGGAACGTTTTTTGGCCGGAGAAAATACCGCAGCATGCTGCGCTTTTTGCTCCGACCAAAAATCCTGAACACTTGCCGCAAGGCCGGATCCGGAATTAATGCCCATTGAAAAGCATTAATCCGGATCTGGCCTTAAGCTAAACGTCGTTTCGGCGCATCGCCAGATCCGACGTTTAGCTTTTTCTGAATGGTTACCATGGCAGCCAGGACGCTAAAGTCCTGTTTGCCATGGTAAAGTGTAGTGGGGAGCGGGGGAGCAGTATACTTACCGCCCGTGCGGCTCCCGGGGCATTCCAGAGTGACGTCAGGGCGCCCCACGCGCATGGATCACGTGGGGCGCATGGGGTGCTCTGACGTCATTCTGGAGCGCCCCGGGAGCAACTCAAGTGTGAAAGAAGCAGTTCTAATAACAGGCCAGACATTTAAGCCTCCGTTATATATGTCCTTGTGTATTATATGATATTGGATTATCTTTGCACCGTGTTACATAGACTTTTCTGTGCTTTGTCATTCTGCAGTATCGGTGCCGGAAAGCTTTGATGCTTTCATCTGCTACTGTCCTCAGGATATTAAGTTTGTGCAGGAGATGATCAGCCGATTGGAGCAGACGGAACATAGGCTGAAGCTGTGTGTCTTTGATAGGGACATTCTCCCAGGAACATGCTTGTGGTCCATAACGAGTGAGCTTATAGAAAAGAGGTGAGTTTAGATTCTCTCCGGGATCATGGCTGTGATAGCAAGTCCTACTAAGTATATTGCTCTAATTCTTTATTACACGTAACTGATCAGAATATGTCTATGTTACAGGTGTAGGAAGATGGTGGTGATTATATCTGATGATTACCTGGACAGCACAGAATGCGATTTTCAGACCAAGTTTGCCCTCAGCCTTGGGCCAGGTATGTTTTACTATGTGAATAACGACAATATCCATAGGGAATGTGTTATCAAAAATGAGCTGCTGTGGTTTTTTAATGTTAAACACCTTCTATACATATTTTAACATTTAAACTTTTAAAAAAGTCTTAGGCCTCATGCACACGACCGTATGTGTTTTACGGTCCGCAAACCGCGGATCCGCAAAACACGGAGCTGCCCCACGTTCCGTTCCGCAATTTGCGGAACAGAACGCGCCCCATTGTAGAAATGACTATTCTTGTCCGCAAAAAGGACAAGAGTAGGACATGCTCTACTTTTTTAGCGGGGCCACGGAACGGAGCAATGGATGCGGACAGCACATGGAGTGCTGTCCGCATCTTTTGCAGCCCTATTGAAGTAAAGAGGTCTGCGCCTGAGCCACAAAATATGCGGCTCGGACGCGGACCAAAATAACGGTCGTGTGCATGAGGCCTTAATCTCAGAGTTTTTACTCTGGCCACTCAGCATCGTAATATCATCTCAGGTAGGATTAGAATGACAGATAACACCTATATATAGATAATATGGGATCATATCATTCAGCCTGATTTACAAGACGTGGCTCCATTCGGAAAATAAGGCCCGTGTCTCAGCTGTGGCTCCTGAGACTTGAACTGACTGTATCATAAGGATTTATTATAGTCGGTTTATATCTACCAAAATCATGGGGCTGTTGTACTGTACGCACATGATGTGATTACAGTACAACAGATCCACGATCGGGTCAAGGGAGCTTCGGCTGACACGTGGCCCTTCTTTCCCAGACCATACACGGAGGTGTGAGTTAGGCCTTAAAATGGTTATCCTAGAATTTATATTGATGACCTGTCCTCTGATAAAGTCATCAATATCAGATGGTGGAAGAGGCAGGCACTCTGTGAGCGCTGCCGCCTCGTCCTTTGCCGGTCACATGGCCTAGTTGCCTATCAGCCCCATTCAAGTAGATGGGGCTGTGCTGTAATACTGAGCACAGCCACTATACAATGTATGGAGCTGTGCTTGGAAAGCTGCCGGGAGCCACAGATGAATAGGTCATCATTATCAATTCCTGGATAATCTGTTTAACAATACCTTATGGTCACAACACCCTCCTCCTCTCCTTTCCCTGCACAGGTCACAGAGCATGCCCACAACAATACGCCATAAAATTCAATTGTTCATTCCAGATTACAGGTTCCTAAGGCCATGTGGCTGATGCAGAGGATATCTCTGGATGCAGTTAACAGCAGATCTGGCAGGATCACTGCCCCCATATATCTGAATGTGGTTATTTCTTCTGCAAGTATATGGATTTCCGTAAACCCTATTCAGATCAGTGGGACAGTCGTAGAAATGTCTGCAACAAATTTGCATCTGACCTTACCCTGACTGAGCTGTCTGCAGGAGTTTGCCCACAGATATATTCTGCATCGTTTACTGTCGCTATGTGTGCAAATATATCTTTATTAGGCTATTAAAAATGTGTATTAAAAGACAAAGGCATTGACACTCCAAGACCACAAGGGGGTGCCTGATTTGGGTCTATTGTGATCTCCCCTGAGGAAGCTGGCGCGTAACACGTGTCGGGGTGTGTGTTTCTTGGAGGTGCCGATCTGGGTCTGTACTTTACTTGTATTGATTTTGTACTTTTAAAAGGAGTACCATTGGTATTATGTCATTTTTTGTGTGTATATATTCCATTGTTAGTATTCTCATGTATGATCACAATAGACCCAAATCAGGCACCCCCTTGTGGTCTTGGAAGGTCAATGCCTTTATTTATTTGTCTTTTAATATGCGGTTTTAATAACCTAATAAAGATATATATTTGGACATCTGTGTCTGCAGTGTGCTCTGGATTTTTCATATAGGTAATTTGGGTTTTCTTGTTGCATCTGCATTATTCCTTGTGATTTAGTAGCCAATTTTTGATAGGTGTGCTGTCACTATGTGCAGTATAATCTTGTAAAATGACATATCTGATAAAATTCTAATTCCTTGCTGCGTAGGGGACACTTGCACAATAATGTCAATTTGATTTTCCTTTTTTTTTGTCTCATTCCTCTCTGCAGGTGCTCATGAGAGAAGGCTGATCCCAGTAAAATATAAAGCAATGAAGAGGTTATTTCCCAGCATCCTTCGGTCCATTACCGTGTGCGACTATACAAACCCCCACACCCAGAGCTGGTTCTGGGACAGACTCGCCAAGGCTCTTATGAGATGATGGGGTCATTGATTCCTCTTCCAACATGGTTCTGAATTTGTTAGCCTTAGGCCTCTTGCACACGACCGTGTGTCCCCCGTGGCTGTATTGCGGCTCGCATACGGCGGGTCCACAATACACGGGGTACCGGCCGTGTGCATTCCGTCCACAAACCTGGAGATACGGAATGGAACCCCCGAACGGAAGCACTACGGAGTGCTTCCGTGGGGTTCCGTTCCGCAAAAAGATAGAACTTGTAATTGCAATTTGCGGTCCGCAGCATGGGCACGGCCAGCACACGTTTGTGTGCAAGAGGCCTTAAACAGAGGTATATCCAGCTCCATTACTTGGGAGCCGCCCATACAGCAGAGGATCCATGTAGAGACCAGATCTGAAGTGCCTTTCAGGATTGTTGCCCCCAAGTTCATAAACTGGAAATCGTGCAAGGACAGAAGAGCTAGCCCTTCCTATGTTCTAAAGGAGACCTGCAACAAAGTGATCTCTGGATTGAAACCATATATTAAAAATATATAGATTTTAGGGGAAAAGCATTACTATTATTACCATATTAGAGATTTTCTGAGACTTTGATACTGATGACCTATCCTCTAGATATCGGACACGTCATATCTGGGACCCCAACGACCAGCTTACTAAGCACAGTGCCATACACTGTACGGCGGTTGTGCTGGATATCGCAGCTCAGGCCCATTCATTTCAAGGGGGCTGAGCTGCGCCTAGGCCATGGGACCAATAATGTGATGCCACACAGGGAAAGCTGAGAGAAAGCTGCAGCGCTACTACGAGTGTCGGGTGTTGGATCTCCACCGATCAGATACTGATGCCCTGTCCAGAGGATAGGTCGTCAGTTAAAATATCTCACAAAACCCCTTTATTGTTCGCTAACTTGGGGTGATGGAAATGTAGTTTCTATAATTGATACATGATCTTTCTCTGTATACATTATTTACAGATCACTCCCTAATACCATTATCACTGTTACGTGGTTGTAGAAAGTTCATGAATTATGTACGTTTAATGTAAAGATATTTTCTTAAGATTAAAATCTCAACATTTCTCCCTTTTAAATGATTACTAACTTTTAATGCAACTTCATGTAAATCAGTAGTGCAGATAAGAAAATGTATAATATATCTTATCAGAGAAAATTTCCTCTTTTCTCCACTTATCGGTTCTCTCTCACCCCCCCCCCCCCCTTCTCCTATTCTAAACTAACAGTTTCACTAAAGAAGTCTATAGAGAAGGGAGTAAGAAAGAGCTGTCTTGAGACAAAGAATGCAAAGAATACATTTGTGTATTGTCGACAGAACCCGCCATTTTCAGTGGGTCCAGCAGACCAGAGCTGATATTGAGGAAAAGAAGACTTTTTTTTTTTTTTTACCACTGTCTTTTGTTCTCCTGGAAGGTACACTGCTGCCAGCTCTGTCTGGCTTTTTCCTTTAGGGAGAAAGGGGAAAAATAGCTGATCAGTGGAAAAAGCCAGTTTCTTTCATAAAATTTATGAAAAAGTCCAGAGATAGCAAAAAAACGTCCAGCTCCTTTTCCTTAAGAACCAATGCTTTATTCTTTCACATATTCATTTAAAATCTATGTGTACAAACGGAGAAACTATAGTAGAATGTGATGCGTTTCGGGCCACTTGCATATGGGCCCTTCATCCAGACATGTTGGATGAAGGACCCATATGCAAGTGGCCCAAAACGCGTCACATTCTACTATAGTTTCTCCGTTTGTACACATGGATTTTAAATGAATATGTGAAAGAATAAAGCATTGGTTCTTAAGGAAAAGGACGTTTTTTGCTATCTCTGGATTGTTCACCTGGCCACGTCTGGACCAGTATAGTCCGTGTCTCCTTTAAAAAACTGGAGGTGAGTGCTGCAGTAAATGAACTGTTTCTTTGTATCTATTTATGAAAAAGTGTATTATATTCACCTGTACTATTGATTTATGCATAGTTTTGTGAAAAGTTAGTGACCATTTACCGTTTTATTTCAGATTGCTTTTAAAGGGTAACTAAACCCTGATAAAACATAAATCATATAAATACATTTAATCCTTAGTGCACATAGAGCTATGTCTAGACCAGACATGCTCAACCTGCGGCCCTCCAGCTGTTACAAAACTACAACTCCCAGCATGCCTGAACAGCCTGCAGCTATCAGCCTACAGCGGGGCATTGTGGGAGTTGTAGTTTTACAACAGCTGGAGGGCCACATGTTGAGCATGCCTGGTCTAGACAAACCACTTTTTCTTTCTCCTAGACTTCTCCCATCTTCATCTAGAGAACGGCTCGGTGAATGAGCCTGACGTCCCACACAGGAAGTTCAGGAGAGGGGCTGACTGAAAGGCCGGCAGATTCATGTGCCTGCACTGCTATAGGAGTGCCTTCCCTTGGTCCCCACAGCCACTTTCTCTCCCACTCCCCTGAGATCTATCATCTGCCTCCCTGCTTTGCTTATTCCACTCCAGCCAATTTTATCTCACCCCATTTACCCATTGAGGCAGAGCTCAGCAGTGCAGATAAGTGGTGAAGGACCTGAGTGATGTCACTATGTGGGTAGAGCACCTGTGCAGTGTGATGTTAGTGTTTCCCTTTATAAGTTGTGAAATACTAGGACTTGTAGTTCTTATGCTCACCCCCTGCAATCGCCTCTGATTGCCCATAACCTCAAAATGCTAGAAGTTTTAGTTCTGTCCTCTTATATCCCTCTCCCTATAATGTCCACTGATACCCCATAATAACATTGTGGACATGCTGGGAGTTGTAGTTCTGTCCATACATTAAGTCTATTTTTCTAGCATCTTTATTGGATACCACTGTATGACTCCTTATTGGATAGCACTGTATGTCATTTAACGTATATGTTACTTGTAGGACAAAAATGTGATGTGAACTAGAGTTGTTTCGATACCAAAATTTTGATTCGGTATCGATACCATAAAAAAGTATTGAGATACTCGATACCACGAGAAAAAAATAAAATGCCAAAAAAAGCCGTGTGCGTTCCACATTTTATGGAACCGCCGGCTCATAATACAACAGTCCTATCCTATTTTTGGGGGACAAGGCGACTAAAAGAAAATGGCGAATCGTGCATTTTTTCTTTTTTTTTTCTTTTACGGCGTTCACCACATAAAAGAGGATTTTTTAATAGTTTGGACTTTTGAGACGCGGCGATATGTAATATTTTATTATTGTTTATATATTTTATATGTAAAATTGGGAAAGGAGGTGATATGATACTTAATATTTTGGTGTACTTTTTTAACTTTTTTATTTTTTTTACAATTTATTAACTTGGGGGATCATTTTCATCCTATTCACCCTGATACAGCTCTATCAGGGTGAATAGGATCTCACACTCTCCCTGCTGCCCTGTACTTCAGTAGCGTCCTGGTTGCCATGGTAACCGATCGGAGCCCCAGCATTACACTGCTGGGGCTCCGATCACTGCCACCAACGAGGAGGAGGTGAGGGGACCCTGTGGCCAGTGCCACCAATGATATTGATACTGAAGGGGGGGAGGGAGGAAGGGGGGACAGGGGGGGGGGCACACTAGCCACTAATGTTTTAACACTAGGGACAGGGGGGGGCCACACTGGCCACCAATGTTTTAATACTGGGGGGGCGGGAGCACTGGCCACCAATGACTAGTAACATTTCATATATAAATACAGGCAGAAAAAACACACTGCCGGCACCTGCCTGTGACAGAGCGCTGCGATCCGCGGCAGTTAAACCCTCACGTGCGGTACCTGAGAGGTTAATTGCCTCTGATCGCTGTGCTTTGTCACAGGCAGGTGCGGGCAGTGTGTTTCTTCTGCCTGTATTTATATATGAAAAGTTACTAGTCATTGGTGGCCAGTGAGCCCGCCTCTCCTCCTCCCGTCTCTCCTCATTGGCAGCGCGGCACAGGAGGAGGGAGAGACTGCCTCCTTCTCCCTGTGCTGGCGAGGAGCCAGCCATGTTCTCTGATACTGGGCTGTGCAGCAGCACAGCCTATTATCGATAAAAGTGTAACGGCCAGCAGAGGAAGAGACCGTAGAGCAGGATTCAAGTACAGTGCAGCAGACAAGGAGGCTGAAGCAGAAACCGGCTTTATTAAAAGAGAACTCTAACTGCCGGAAAATCAGATTAACAGTATGAACAGCTTGAGAATTCACAATAATGATAATGGAAATTTGCATAAAGACACAACTGAATCACAAACACAAGTACAAAAATGGCAGGCTACTCTCTTCTAGATATTCCTACCTGTCCCCGCTACCCGGGGTGCACTTCTACTGTGCACTACCTAAATCCTCTTCCACTATGTCCTCAGATTAGCATCAGTGCACTCACAGTTCTGTGTCCGGCAAATGCAGGCAGATACAGTCTGGGTCCTGATCTGGTTGCTTGCTTGCTTGCTTGGCTCAGCGTGGTCTTCTCCTTTATGTTAGGTCGCAGGTCAGGCATCCACGTGGCTCAGCTCTGGCAGGGGTGATGCTGCAAGCCTCACTTTGTAGTCTCTTCTCTGTAACTCTGGTCCGAGATAGTCAGCAGCTCAGGACATATATCATCAGGCAGGGCCTGGAGTTCACTCACAAGCCCCTCTGGTAAGTGCCTCACACTGTAGCAGTCTCCCTTCTGTACCAGGAAACATCAGCTCAGTCAGGGAGCAAACACACTCTAAAGTCCCAGATACTGTGTCACAGCAGGCAGGGAGAAATCACTCTAATCTTCCCTGTGGATCTCCCTCTCAGTGGACAGAGTCCTTCTCTGTGTACTCAGACACCTTCAGCCCAGGCTCACTGCTCAGCCCAGGAAACTTCTTTAACTCCTTATCCTCTGGAAAACAACACCTCTCACTGTCTTACTCAGCCACAGTGGCCTCTGGTGGCTGGAGGGAAACATGACAGTCTGAATATATATTAGTGCTGGAAATGCTGCTGGATGATCAGGGCTGCCTCTTACAAAAGACTAATCCTGGTATCGATACCAGAGAAAAGTATCGAATGGGTATCGAAACTTCGATACCCGAAACAACCCTAATGTGAACTCAGCCTTACGTGCTTGAATTATAACTATTATCAATAGAGAAGAAGATCTGATAGATGGAGAAAGTTTCCATCAGAGCAGGCATTTTCTCTCACTTAGGCCTCTTTCACACAAACTTTTTTTGCGAGTGTACAGACCAATTTTTTTTGCGTTCCGTATACGGAACCATTCATTTCAATGGTTCCGCAAAAAAACGAAGTGTTTCCGTGTACATTCCGTATTTCTGTTCCGTTCAAATATAGAACATGTCCTATTATTGCCCGCAAATCGCGATCCGTGGCTCCATTCAAGTCAATGCATCCACAAAAATACGGAACGCATATGCAAATGCATCCGTATGTCTTCCGTATCCATTCCGCTTTTTGCGGAACTATCTATTCTATTGAAAATGTTATGCCCAGCCCAATTTTTTCTATGTAATTACTGTATACTGTATATGCCAATGGAAAAACAGAAACGGAAACACAACGTCAACAAAAAACGGATCCGCAAAACACTGAAAAAGCCATACGGTCGTGTGAAAGAGACCTTACTGTTGCTACAAACCAATGTCTGGATATATTTGGATATATTTGAGTGAGGAAGGGGATTTATTTTGGTACATTTAGTATTCTCTAGTCTGTTAGGCTCCATTCACACGTCCGCAATGTTCGTCCGCACCTGTTCCGCAAATTTACGGAACGGGTGCTAACCCACATTTGCGAGCGCCCCGCCGATCTTCCGGCCGGCGGCTCCGCAATAATATAGAGCATGTCCTATTCTTGCCCACAATTGCAGACAAGTATAGGCATCTCTATGGGGCTGGTGGCAAGGTGTGTTGCGGATCCACAATACAGACGTGTGAATGGGGCCTTACAGCTCCAGATGGTGGTATCCCATCTTTCCCAGGATTCTGAAAGACAAATCTGTCTAGTTATGGTACTATTTATTTTTGCAGATTTAGTATTCAGTAGTCTTACAGCTCCACATGGTGGTCATCAAATCTATTTGCACCATTAGTAATGTGTAAATAGCCACACTCACTGTCCAATTTGTTATCCAGACTAAACCTCCCCCAGCACTTCCTGGATAATGTGCACTAGCAGGAGAGGGGTGTAGAAGGAGGGAGGTATTGATATGGCTGCAGCCTGAGAGAACAGTGCACTGCTTTTCTAGTTTACTTTTCATGGTCTGCAGTTGGGATATCTGACGAAACAAAAACTAATAACAGACCCATAAAGAGATTGTTACGTTTTATTGGTTGAGATCTGCCATCTTCCACCTCCTTCTCACAAACCTGTGCCTGGCTATAAGACAAGTGGCTGCAGTCTGCAATAGGAGACAAGTAATGTTAACCCTGCCCCTTGGCAAAGCACCACCTCTCTAGCAGACAATTTCTAGAAGACTCTTTCAGGAATCTGCTGCAATTCCCACAGAGAACATGAATTTCAGGTCTCCATGTGGGGAGATCTGTGGAAGGAATCGTACTTATCTGATCCCTGACGCTCTTGTGTTTCCGTCTTTACCCCGCTGTAACATTTGGATTGAAGCGCGCCATGTGGCCACTGCAACCAATGACTGACTGCAGCTGTGATTTTTCCCCTTGTGTCACGTGATGCATGGGGGACACGTCACTGCTGTGGCCAGTCATTGGCTAAAACAGCCACATGATCCCGTCAAACCAGATGTTGATACAAGAGATTGGAGAACTGGAGCCCAGCAACAAGGATCACGTAAGTATGATTTCCTTTGCAGACCTGGCCATGTTGTGGGGTGGGGGTTGGGGTGTCTGTCTGAAAGTCCCAAGGGGGTGAACAACCCCTTTAATTTCCAGGTGTTGTGTTCCTTTTGAATTCCGCTAGTGTGAAACTAGCCTTAGGCTGTAGCAACCAATACACGGCATGTGAACCTGGCTTTTACTGTAAGTCAACGTGCAGCAGAAACTTTCCATCGCACACCCTCGGCGACACAGCAGCAAAAATCTTTAAAGGGGTGGTCGGTGGGGTACAACACCCAGGACCGCTGCCAATCAGCGCCGCAGCTTTCCCTAGTCCAAGTGACGACACGTTCATCGGTCACATGGCCAAGGCGCAGCTCAGCCCCACAGAAGTGATTGGGGCTGGGCACGATACCAAGCACAGTTGCAGTGCAATGTATTGCGCTGTGTTGGTGAGCTGGGAAGCTCTCAGGAGGCCGGTGCCTTCTCAAACAGCTGAATGGTAGGGGTTCTGGGTGTCAGACTTCCCCCCCGATCAGATACTGATGACCTATCCACTATGTAATTCTCGGAAAAAGTTTTTCCTGTGGATTTTATCCTTGTTGCAAAGAAAGTGGTTAAATCTGTGTAAAATCCACAACACGTTTTTAAATGCAGAAGATGGCTGCAGCCTGTAGATGAGATTTGTAAATCACCCTCCACTTTCTGTGCACTGTACTCCACTACTGACTTTGCCGCCACAATCTACCATTGTGTACATTCAGCCTTACAAAGCCTAATAAACCAATTCGCTATAAAAGACCCCCATATATATTGAAGAAGCTCGAGACAATTTATAATCTGCTGGAGCACAGGATACATGTGCTGGTGCTGTAAATGCAATGTTATAATAGAAATCCTTCACTATGACCAAAGACATCACAGCAGGGCCTGCTATACTGTAGTGCAGCGCAGAATACTGCCCCAGGAGAAACAGATACCACAGGACAGCACACAATACTACAGTCCTCACCGCAGTATTCAACTGTATCACCATCTTGAGGACAGTAATACAGTTGAGTTCAGGAGGGCACCTGCGGCCGTTCAGCATCAGATCATTGTGTACCTGGCCTGCGGCCATCAAGAAGGCTTGAGTGGCCCCCTGGGCATCGACCCACCGGGAGATTTTCCTGTAGGGCATTTTGTGGACCACAAAAGTGGATATGGCCGTGTGCATGAGGCCTAAAGGACATCTGTCAGCAGATTTGTACCTATGACACTGGCTGACCTGTTACATGTGCGCTTGGCAGCTGAAGACATTGATGTTGGTCCCATGTTCATATGTGCCCGCATTGCTGAGAAAAATTATGTTTTATTGTATGCAAATGAGCCTCTAGGAGCAACGGGGGCGTTACCATTACACCTCTGCTCTCTGCACTTTGATTGACTTTAGTATAAGTCAGGCATATATTAAGACTTCATTTTCTTAGCAGTGCGGGCACATATGAACATGGAACCAACACAGATGCCAAATGCTCATTTAACAGGTCAGCCAGTGTCATAGGGACAAATCTGCTGACAGATGCCTTTTGAAGGTGTAGTTAATGATCGTATATGGGCTTTTTCACACATAAATTTAATCTTGCTTTTTTTTTCCACTATGGTTTTATGACATTTTTAAGTAGTGCTTTTATCTTTACAAATGTGTGCAATTTTTAGACCTTTTCTGCCCTATAAAGAAAAGTGTGGAAAAGTTCCTGCCATTGCTACAACATATTTTAAAAATATGCCATGAACATAAAAAGGTACTCCGTAGTTAAATAAAGAACTGCTATATGATCTGTAGCAAGGACAAATTGGTCAAGAAGGACGTCAGACAGTTCCAAGGGAAAATGTATTTACATTTGCCTCTATATAGGGAATTGCTTGTACTCAGCAACATTGTATATGTAAACCACACCTGTTCCTGTATGTCAGTGTGCATGTATAAAAGCTGGAAGAATAAAGATAAAGCTAGAGCTGCTTTCTAAGACTACCTGTGTGCGCGTGTGTCATTGAAGGGAGCTCTCCAGGCACCTGTCACTAAGAAAAACCAGGGTGTATGCTAAAACAAGATCCTTTCAGCTGGGGGCTCGTCCGGGATAGAACACACAGGAATTCGGTAAGTATGGAATTTCTCTGCCTTTTGGATTAGGGAAATTCCGATGCTTTCCGAAAACACTCCCTGTTGTTTTTATTTTGAATCCACGTTAGACACACTGAAAGGAATAGCATCTATCTTTAGGGAAGATAGATTTTACTTAGATAAATTATTTAGGCAAGAATTTAAAAAAAACAATCCTTTAGGTAAGGATTTAAAAGAGAAATTCTTTAGTCAAGAATTTAATAGAGCAATCCTTTAGGCAAGGATTTAACAGAGGAAATCTTTTAGGAAGAATTTAAATATTGTCTGGTCTTGTCAGCCAATGTAGCACTGTTGCCTTGGGTTCAAATCTGACCAAGGACAACATCTGCATGGAGTTTGTATGTTCTTCCTGTGCTTGTGTGGGTTTCCTCCCACACTCCAAAGACATACTGATAGGGACCTTAGATTGTAAGCCCCATTGATGCTAATGTATGTAATGTCCTAGAGCCCCCTTTCAATTGTACAGTTTTCCCCAATAATTTTATCCTTTCACTCTAATATGGTAATCACTTGCATTTACAGGTGCACCTCAATAATTTAAAGTATTATCGAAAAGTTAAAGAGGACCTTTCATGGGTCCAGACATTATGAAATAAGTAGCAGGTTATGTAGGGACAGTGATTGAACAGGGGACACAGCGGACGAACGGAGCGGCGCCCAGAAAAAATAGTAAGCGTTCTTACATCCATGGACTATGCCCTACATAACCTGCTACTTATTTCATAATGTCTGGACCCATAACATGTCCTCTTTAATTTATTTCAGTAATTAAATTCAAACTGTGAAACTCATATAGTATATAGATTCATTACAGACAGAATTATCTGTTTCAAGTGTTTATTTCTTTTAATGATGATTAGGGCTTACAGGTAATGAAAACCCAAAAGTCGGTATCTCAGAAAATTAGAATATTGTGAAAAAGTTCAATATTGCAGACTCATGGGGGAGATTTATCAAACTGGTGTAATGCAGAACAGGCTTAGTTGCCCATAGCAACCAATCAGATTCCACCTTTCATTTTTTACAGCTCCTTTGGAAAATGAAAGGAGGAATTGGATTGGTTGCTATTGGCAACCAGGCCAGTTTTCCTTTGCACTAGTTTTGATAAATCTCCCCCATTGTGTCACACTCTAATCACCTAATAAACACAAAACACCTGCAAAGGTTTCCTAAGCCTTTAAATGGTTCCTCGGTCTGGGTCAGTAGGCTACACAATCATAGGGAAGACTGCTTACCTAACAGTTGTCCAGAAGACAGTCATTGACACCCTCCACAAGGAGGGTATGCCACAAAAGGTCTTTGCTAAAGAAGATGGCTGTTCAAAGAGTGCTGTATGCAAGCATATTAATGGAAAGTTGAGTGGAAGCAAAAAGTAACAAGGATTACCACAGCCTGGAAAGGATCATCAAGAAAAGGCCATTCAAGAATTTGGGGGAAATTCAGAAGGAGTGGACTGCGGCTGGAGTCAGTGCTTCAAGAGCCGTCATACACAGACGCATCCAGGACATGGGCTACACCTGTCACATTCCTTGTGTCAAGCCACTCATGATCCAGAGACAACATGAGGTGCGTTTTACCTGAGCTAAGGAAAAAAAAGACTGGACTGTTGGCAGTGGTCCAAAGTCCTGTTTTCAGATTAAAGTAAATTAAGGTCCCAGTGTCTGGAGCAAGAGTGGAGAGACACTCAGTCCAAATTGCTTGAGGTCCAGTGTGAAGTTTCCACGTTCAGTGATGGTTTGGGGAGCCATGTCATTTGCTTGTGTTGGTCCACTGTGTTATATCAAGTCCAAAGTCAGCGCAGCCATCTATCAGCAAATTTTTGAACACTTCATGCCTCCCTCTGCTGAAAAGCTTTATGGAGATGCTGATTTCATTTTCCAGCAGGACTTGGCACTTGCCCACCCTGCCAAAAGTACCAATGCCTGGTTTAATAACCACGGTATCGCAGTGCTTGATTGGCCATCAAACTTGTCTGACCTAAACCCCATAGAGAATCTATGGGGTACTGTCAAGAGAAACATAAGAGACACCAGACCCAACAATGCAGATGATCTGAAGGCCGCTATCAAAGCAACCTGGGCTTCCATAACACCTCAGCAGTGCCACGTCCAGGCACATTAATGCAGTAATTCATCAAAAGGAGCCCCGACCAAGTATTGAGTGCAAATACTGTACATACCTTTCAGTAGGCCAACATTTCTGTATTATAAATTATTCTTTTATTTGGTCTTATATTCTAATTTTCTGAGATACTAACTTTTGGGTTTTCATTAGCAGTAAGCCATAATCATCAACATTAAACCTTTCTTGACCAGCGCCAGGCTGTGGTTATCCCTGTTACTTTTTGCTTCCACTCAACTTTCCATTAATATGCTTGCATACAGCACTCTGTGAACAGCCATGTTCTTTAGCAATGACCTTTTGTGGCATACCCTCCTTGTGGAGGGTGTCATTGACTGTCTTCTGGACAACTGTCAGGTCAGCAGTCTTCCCTATGATTGTGTAGCCTACTGAACCAGACTGAGGAACCATTTAAAGGCGTAGGAAACCTTTGCAGGTTTTTTGTGTTGATTAGGTGATTAGAGTGTGACACCATGGGAGAGATATATCAAAATTAGTTCAAAAGAAAACTGGCTTACTTGCCAATAGCAACCAATCCGATTCCTCCTTTCATTTTCCAAAGGAGCTGTAAAAAATGAAAGGTGGAATCTGATTGGTTGCTATGGGCAACTAAGCCAGTTCTGCATTACACCAGTTTGATAAATCTCCCCCATGACCCTGTAGCGGGGTCCAATCACAGCGGAGAGCGTCACAGCCAGGGAGGAAAAAAAGCTCACCTTCTCCCCGGCCGTGACGCTCTCTGAAGTGAACAGTGGCACAGCGGACGAACAGAGCGGCGCCCAGAAAAAATAGTAAGCGATCTTACATCCATGGACTATGCTCTAAATAACCTGCTACTATTTTCATAATGGTCCTCTTTAACTTTTCGATAATACTCTAAATTATTGAGATGCACATGTAAATGATTACCATATTATAGTGAAGGGATACATTTTTTGGGGAAAACTGAACAATTGAAAGGGGGCTCTAGGACGCTGTTGGGTGTCTCTATCGTGGATACAGTGTATTACAGACATTAGTATCAATGGGGCTGACAGTCTAAGGTCCCTATCAGTATAGCTTTGGAGTGTGGGAGGAAACCCATGCAAATACAAGGAGAACATACAAACTCCATGCAGATGTTGTCCTTGGACAGATTTGAACCCAAGACCCCAGTGCTGCAAGGCAACAGTGCTAACCACTGGGCCACCATGCTGTCCAGTTGGGCAGGTTCTGTATGGTATCCTGAGGAACTTTTGCCCACATATGAGGAGCTGATCCTGTAGATCCTGCAGACTCGTAGGTTGCTGAAGCTGGCATCCCAGCTGGTTCCATAAATGCTTGATTGGCGATACATCCGGCAACTGGGCAGGACAAGGAAATGTAATCTGGCAGAGACATTCCTACAAAACCCTTACTTTGTGTGGTTGAGCATTATCCTAGTGCCTCCCATGTGCATTATCCAGCTGGAAGCCCTGCCATGAGAGACAACAGATGTGGCCACAGAATGTCCTGTATATATTGCTGAGCTGTGTGTCTCTTGTATCACTACTAGAGGTGATTGACTGTCATATGTGATGGCTCCCCATATCATCCCACCAGCAGATGGGGCAGAGTGTCACTCCACAGCAAAGGCAAGATTGAAGTGCTTACCATAAAGCTTTAACACAAGTGCCAATTGGCAAAATATAGTTTTGAGGAAGTATATAAGCTAAACAACACATTGACCCCTTCCTACATTAAAATATAACTTTTAATTGATAACTCTAAAAGTACCATAAATCAAACAAATATTATGTTTGAAAAGCCTTCACACTCTGATGTAAGGTCAAGTCTGATAGATGCGGACAAACTTACGGTTTGAAGACACTCTACGAACTTCTGGAATACGTCGTATCCGTGAACAAGATGGATTGTTGTGGGGCAAGGTAAACTTACCCTATCATGCCCTAACCACCCTATATATCCCTTTGACCCCCTGATGGTGAGGATCCCCTGTCCACGTTCCTAGGCCTGCTATCCACCCTAGTCAGACCCTACAAGGGATAGGAAAGGATACCAAAAAATAGGTGTGTAATTGTCCCCAAGAGACTAAGGCCCTATTCACACATCCGCAATGTAGTCCGCATGTTTTCCGCAATTTTGCGGAATACATGCGGACCCATTGACTGTGAATGGGGCCGGGAACGATGCGGAGAGCACACACTGTGCTCTCCGCATCCGATTTTGCGGAGCGCGCCGCCGATTTTCCGGTCCGCGGCTCCGCAAAAAAAATAGAGCATGTCCTATTCTTGTCCGCAATTGCGGACAAGAAGAGGCATTTTCTATGGAGTTCGGGCAATGTGCGGTCCGCAAAAATGCGGAATGCACATTGCCGGTGTGTCCGTGTTTTGCGGATCCGCGGCTCCGTGGATCCGCAAAACACAACGGATGTGTGAATAAGGCCTAAATGTCTAAAAAGATGATAAATCTATATGTCCCGACGCAGAGTTTTCCCAGCTACAAAACTGGTTCGTCAGGGGACTATGTACCTGGGATTCAGAGATGTAGATCCCAAATAGACAGAATAGGATCTTTTGGTACAGATCCTAAATTTAGATGCCCACACCTAATGATATAGTAAATATCTGGAGCATATCATCCCTAAAAAGAGTCATTAAGGCTACATGCACACGACCATGTGTGTTTTGCAGATCCGCAAAACACGGAAGCCGCTCTGTGTGCCTTCCGCAATTTGCGGAATGGAATGGGCGGCTCATTATAGAGATGCCTATTCTTGTCCACAAAACGGAAGAGAATGAGACATGCTCTTTTTTTTGCGGGGCCACGGAACGGAACAACGGATGCGGACAGCACACGGAGTGCTGTCTGCATCTTTTGCGGCCCCATTGAAGTGAATGGGCCGTGTGCATGAGGCCCAAGACAGACCTGGGCTCAGATGAAGGCACTGGAATGCAGTTATCAATTAAAAGTTATATTTTAATGTAGGAAGGTGTCAATGTGTTGTTTTGCTTACCATAAACCCTCCATACTTGAACCTGAATGTTGTTGGATCCCAAACAGAACCTGGATTTGTCGCTAAAGATGATACAATTCTAGACTGTAGTCAAGGTTTCTCAGTCACCTCCGGGCAGAGACCTGTTTTCTTACTAGTGTCTCCCATGTGCAAATTCACCCTGCAGTAAGCCTCATAGTAATTTATAATGGTCCACCATTGCCGCCATCTGCCAACAAAAAAGTTAGGCTCCCTCTCCGCCTCTCTACCTTTGCCCATGCTCCCAAGCGTGATCCAACATTCTGGACACTGCTCGTCTTGCAGGAGTGCATGGTATGATAATGGTTTATAATGCTATATGCCTCTGCATGACCTTCCTTCATCAAAATCATAGTGACATAAAGCTTATCTTATTGCTACAGAATCATAGTGACAGCTTTATGTCACTATGATTTTGATGAAGGAAGGTAATGCAGAGGCATATAGCATTATAAACCATTATCATACCGTGCAGTCCTGCAAGACGAGCAGGGTCCAGAACGGAGGATCACGCTTAGGCCTCATGCACACGACCGTTGTTTGTTTCCGTGTCCGTTCCGTTTTTTTTCACGGATAGGATGCTTTCCCATTCATTTCAATGGGTCCGTCAAAAAATGCGGATGGTCAACCGTTTTTGTTCCGCATCCGTGATCCGTGTTTTCATTCCGTCAAAAAAATAGTGCATGTCCTATTTTTTTCATGTTTGCGGACAAGGATAGGCATTTTTACAATGGATCTGCCATAAAAATCGGATCCGTCAAAAAAAACGGTCCGTCATCCGTTTTTTTTGACGGACGCAAAATTTCAAGGAGGAGCGGACGCGGAGGCAGGCAACGGTCGTGTGCATGTAGCCTTACACATGGAGCGTGATTTCTGGACTGCACATGCTTGTGTGAAAGAGCCCTTAAAGGGATTTTCCAGCCTTGGGAGATTTTCAGACTGACCTTTCCTCCTTCCCCCACCTCACTAAACCTGCATGGAGTGCGATTTCCAGACTGCACACGTTTGTGTGAAAAAGCCCTAAGGCTTGACGATCTCTACCAGCTTCTCTACCTCATAAGGAAATTCCCCGTACTGTCGCCATGTTCATTACTCTTGTACTTTAAGGTCGCTGTATGTATTATATTTTATCTTTATCACCATGTTTATTAACCTGTACTTTACATAATTGTAGTTATTGCTAACAATAATGCAGTGTGACATCACCATTTTTGTTATTCCTGTATTCTGCCATCAATACGTGCATTGTTCCTTTACATCACTGTGACTATTTTTCTTGTCCTATTGCTTTGGCTATTAATACAACTGCTGTGACATCATTTATTTATATTATCCTTAGGCCTCTTGCACACGACCATATGCCCTCCGAGACATACGGTCCGTTTGCGGGCCATATATCCCAGAGAGGCATTGATCGTGCGCACGAGAGCGCACAGCATCATAGATTACAATGATGCTGTGCACGTCAGCCCGCCCGCGGGCTATTGTCCCACACTTGTATGAGTGCAGGACAATAGTCCCGCAGGCGGCCCAATGTGCACAGCATCATTGTAATCTATGATGCTGTGCGCCCCCGTTCGCACGATCAATGCCGCTCTGGGACATAAGGCCCGCTCACGGACCATATGTTTCGGAGGGCATACGGTCGTGTGCAAGAGGCCTTAACCTGATAGTACAAGAATTCCATTGAAGTCAATGTAGATGGAAAAGCGTCTCACTACTGTAAAAATGTCAAAACAGAAAAAACGTTGAGAACCACTGTGCGGAATGTGCAGTTTTGATTTCATTCCTGCTATTTGCTCCAGGATGGGGCCCTGCTTCAAAGTGCAGCCACATGTTTATCTTTTGCACCCCACTCAGCCACGCTGGCAACTCAACTTCTCTAGCAGGATGAAGCTGGTGGGGGGCTGAGTTGGGATGAAGCTGGTGGGCTGAGTTGGACCCCTGAGTTGGGGTCCATAAGGGATTATGAATTGCCTGTCCATCACAGAAATAAACCGGTTACATATCTGCGACTCAGGGACCAAGTCGGACATGCCCCTGGTTGTCGTTTGGGGTCGGGTGCCATGAACGGGAAATACAGAGATCTCCCAGTAGGAACTTAATAACAGCGTCATGTTTGGTCTCCAGACGTATATGTTGCTGCCAGAACCATCTCCCTGTGATCTTCCTGTGAGGAGCTATGATCCATAATGGGTTTTTGGATTCTGTGCCTCACTAGACAAAAGGGAAATGGGGTCCTCCCCGGGGAAGGGGGGAGTGGCCGACTACAGGTGAAAAGGCCCATGCAGGCCGGAGTCTTTCTCTGAAGGGGTGTCACATCGTGTAACGTGTTTGGAGGGACCTGGGAACTCGCTGTGCTCACTGCCTCCTGTGTCACTACAGCCTTAGGACTATAGCAACCAAGAATTCATTATCATAACCCAAAGGACTACTCATCCACCTGGTAACTGACTTTTGCTCTGTTTAACCCTGTTTGTACCACATAATCTCTATTTGCACGCTCGACCATTGTATATATTCTGTGTGTATATAGTGTTATGTCTAGTGCGCCCTTAAGGCAAATAAATATATAATTTAATCTCGCGCTGTCTTGTATCTCGATCACGAATCCCCACATCCGTGTTTCGGCATAGTTATAAGCTACCTAGGGTTGGTTCCTACCTGATACAATCCTGCTAGCGGACCAGGCTTATATCTAACAAGGAACTGGTGGCGGTCTACCCAGCTGGCAGGAATCTGTTTCACTGGGGCAGGGAAAAGGCCCTCTCAGCTTGTCAGGGTTGTGAGCGAGTGTGGAGTCACGCCGAAGGTAGCGTGAACCACCCTCTCTCACTTCTAGTGCCTCCCTGTGCCTGTGTGAACAGGAGGTGTCTGTGTAAACTGTGCCAAGCTGACCTTACGTGTGGATGACTTCCGTGTGCATTCCTTATTTTGTGGAACGGGACAGCTGGCTCCTAATAGAACAGTCCTATCCTTGTCTGTAATGCGGACAATAATAGGACAGGTTCTATTCTTTTGTGAAACGGACATACGGAAACGGAATGCACACGGAATAACTTCAGGTTTTTTGTGGACCCATTGAAATGAATTGTTCCGCATATGGTCTGCAAAAAACAACCCCCCCCAAAAAACTGGAACAGACATGGAAAGAAAATACGTTCGTGTGCATGAGGCGTAAAGAAAAGGTAACCTGAGCAATGTTTAGACATAAAACGCCACAAAAGTTGAAATAATATATTTTTTATTCCTATAAAATACAGATTGGCATTGGAGGGTTGTTTTAATGAATGAGAATAAAAACTGTCTTAATAAATAAATTGCCAGTAGTTTACTTCAGTGATACATAAAAGGATTAACAGTATAATATTTCTATTTTTTCCACAATACAAAATGTAACAGCTAATGTATCATCAGTCCATAAAAGCTCAAACAAGTCAGGAAAGATTCATAAACAGGACCATCCCCTGGAGGATATGGAGCGCTGTGCTTTATATACAATTGTGGGGGAAATGTACGGTAATCCCACCGTACAGTTATAAATCCTTCACTGATACACTGGGAGAGATTTTTGAAACGGTCTAATCACAGCGCAGCTTTCATTGCATATTCTGCTCCTCCAGCTGTTGCAAAACTACAATTCCCAGCATGCATGCACAGCCTGTCGGGAGTTGTAGTTTTGCAACAGCTGGAGGGCCGCAGGTTGAGCATCTCTGATTTAAGGGGTTGTCCCATCTTAGGCCTGTTTCACACTGGCGTTACTTGTTCTGGCAGGAAGCAGCCTGCCACATCCGTAAGTACTGTGTACAGCCGCGCACTGCCTGAAGTCTGCCCGGCCCCATTCACTATAATGAGGACCGGCGGAGATCCGGCCGCAGCACGGCAAATATGCTGATAGGTGGCCGGATAAAAACCGCTGCGTGCCCATTCGTTCCAATGGAACTTCCAAAAATAGCTGAGCGCGTGGTGCGCCCTCCGGCACGTTGCAGGCTCACCTCTAGGACCTGCACCTATCTGACATCGGGGCCATATCCTAGAGATATGCCCCCAATGTCCAAGATGGGAATAACCCTTTAAAGGATAACTGTCACATTTAGACCGTAATTTCAGTTTTCATATATGCCCTTAGCAACCAGTCTGCATAAAACTACAACTTCACTATTCTGTTAAAATGGCCGCCCTCAGCCCTGAGGCTAATCCATAGGACACCTTCAGTGAAGTTAGTGAAGACCAGCTCTGTATAGGGGGGTCTTTCAGTGAAGTTCCCAGGTCTGGCTGAAGCCTGTAGTCCTCTCCTACAAGCTCTCCTCTTATCAGATAAGGCTTTCATTTATACACTGAGCAGAGGGCAGATCTCCCTGAGCTCTACATTCTCCAGCACTGCTAAGGGAGTGTCTGCCAAGCACAGGCATGTGGAGAAGTTCACACACACAGCCCAGCACTGTTATCTCCTGTCAGGAAGAACCTGGCTTTTTATACATTCCCTTACAATGTTCATTGGGTGATCCGGTCGTTCATGCAGGCACCACCGATCATGGCTTCTGAGCAGCAGATGGTTTGGTCTAAACAGCGATCTGCTGCTCAGAAGCCAGGATTCTGTATGAGGCTGAGGAATCGCTGCAGCGGCCTTCTTCAATGAACGAGCAGCCATCTGTCAGGAAGGAACGCTTCCTTCCCGACAATCGGCCACTCAGTTGGCTTATCTAAACACACCTTAAAGGGGCCTTCAGTTAGAGCATCACACATTAATCAATGCAGTGCTCGTGTGTGGGCATCTTTATCTAGCCCAGGCATGCTCAACCTGCATCCCTCCAGCTGTTGCAAATCTACAACTCCCAGCATGCCTGAACAGCCTACAGGTATCAGCCTACAGCAGGGCATTGTGGGAGTTGTAGTTTTACAACAGCTGGAGAGCCGCAGGTTGAGCATGCCTGATCTAGACCTATCAGAGGAACAATAGAGCTGTCATACTGTCAGTCCAATTTTACATTATAATGAGGATTACCTTCCAGATAACATCTTCTCCTCATAGCAACAGTAAACGGACAATAAATTAGCCATCTATAACTGGGATTTTATCATTTGTGTTGACTGCTACACATCTACAATTTATTGTACCTACAGTAATTTTCAATGGCATAGTACTGTTGAAATTAAAAGTTCTAAAATAAATTGTTTTCTATGAATATTGATTTGATGTGAGCATTTTATTTTTATGGCATCTCTATCTAGACCTATCACCGGAACAATAGAGCTGCCATACTGTCTTTCCAATTCTACATTATGTGGTAAGGTGCAAGGTGTCATATGCGATGGCAGGTACGTGTCACCGAGGTTGCTGGCCTCGGTGAGGTGAGAGCCGGGTTTTTGTCTGCAGCAGCTAGTGCTGTTTGACTCTGTTAAATAGCATGGCTGCAAAGCCGATCCGGGCCGGCTCTTACTGGGAGCAGCTAAAGAGTAGGGTGGGTGGCTGCTCCCCACGGTCCAGTCCGAGTTTTGGGCTGGGTATAAAACACAGCCATCAGCTGTGTCTGAGGTGATTATCCTGGAGCCTGCTAACAGGGCTGAGGAGTTCTCTGTGCTGGAGGACGGAGCTCAGCAACGTGGTGTTTCCCTGCAACCTGAAGGAGGAATCGCCTGCGGCTGAGCCGACTGCTAGGTCTGAACCCGCACCTAAACCACCCAAGATGACTGGACCCTGTGTTGGCCTGTTTTTGGTTTTGCCACATGATTTCTGTTGTGTGTGAACTGTCACCAAGAGACTGTTTTCATTTCTGGTGTGCAAGTGTGAATAAAACACTGTTTGATGCACAATCTGGACTCCTTGTTTTGCCTCTAAACTGCACCCGCACCGCTGTCTACCAGAGCGACTCCCCACATTTATAATAAGGATTACCTTGCAGATAACATTCTCCTCACAGCAGCAGTAAGTGTAAACTGACAAAGGATTACCCATCTATAAAGGAGCTTTACCATTTGTGTTGACTGCTGCAAATCCACAATTTTTTGTATCTAATTTTTACAAACATATAACTGTTAAAATGAATACAGCCAAAGTTCTAAAATATATTGTCCTCTATGAATATTGATTTTTAAAAATTACCCCTTTCTGATGAAAGTGTCTCTTTAATTAGAACATCCTTCTTCAAATTGTAATAAACCCTTAGGCCCCTTTCACACTAGCGTGTCCAGATGCGTTCAGTGAAAACTGTGCGATTTCACAGGAAAAGCCATTCAGTTTTGATTGGGGCCTGCGATTGCGTTCAGTTTTTTCCACGCGGGTGCAATGCGTTTTGATGCGTTTTTCACGCGCGTGATAAAAAACTGAAGGTTAACAAACAATATCTCTTAGCAACCATCACTTGCTTGCGGATGCAATGCGTTTTTCACGCAGCCCGATTCACGTCTATGGGGCTGGGGCTGCGTGAAAAACGCAGAATATAGAACATGCTGCGATTTTCACGCAACGCACAAGTGATGCGTAAAAAAAAACGCTCATGTACACAGCCCCATTGAAGTGAATGGGTCAGGATTCAGTGCTGGAGCAATGCGTTCACCTCACGCATTGCACCCGCGCGGAAAACTCGCCCGTGTGAAAGGGGCCTTAGGTTGTTCTAACATCAGTGTTTGGTCAGTGATTTCTATCAGTGATTGGGAGCCAAAACCATGCACAGGTCATAAACATAGAACAGGTGCAAATCTTTCCCTGATCTCTGTGTAGGCTCACAGTCCCCGATGGAAATCACTGACTGTGTGAAAGTGTGGCCGCACTATTTATTTGCAGAATTTAATCGGGCTAAAAAAAACAAAGAAAAAAAACATAAAATTTAGCATTAGCAAAAGGTTAAGCACCTTTCCAAACTGTCCAGTTGTTTTTTTTGGTAAGGACTCATTCTGCAGGCAGCAAATTTTAGCTCGGAATCTGCTAAGCAAATTGATTTATAGGTTAGTGGGAAAATATTCAGTGTAATTTATTGACAAAACACTGTTCAGAGGAGTCGAGTGGGTGATCCTATCCATCTGCTCAACTCCTGCCAGTAGGTTGGACAGCATGTTGAATCTTT
This sequence comes from Bufotes viridis, assembly GCA_033119425.1. Taxonomy (NCBI): domain Eukaryota; kingdom Metazoa; phylum Chordata; class Amphibia; order Anura; family Bufonidae; genus Bufotes; species Bufotes viridis. Next base: position 333,005,709 of record CM065593.1, on the reverse strand, counting down.
CCTTAAAGGGGTTGTGCAAGAATGGGGGGGGGGGGGGGCCCTTGGCCGGACCTGTAAAGGGAAGCTTACTTACCTGTTTCCCATGATCCGTCTGCGATGCTCCACTGGGCTCCCTCACTGAAAACATCTGGTTTGATGTCACCGCAGCCAATCACTGGCCGCAGCAATGACTGAAGCCCCTTGCGTCATGTGACCATTAGTCATGAAGTAAGGGGAGCCCGTCACGATCATATCAGTGATTGGCAGCAGGCAGTGTCAAGCCAGAAGTTTTCAGCGAGAGAGCCCAGCAGAGCATCACACCCTGGAGGGGAAGGAACAGGGAGTCAGTGCTGGGAAGCAGATGGGTAAGCTTCCCTTAAAGGGGTTGTCTCATCATGGACAATGGGTGCATATCGCTAGGATATGCCCCCATTGTCTTATAGGTGAGGGTCCCACCACTGGGACCCGCACCTATATTGCGAACGGAGCCCGGCAAGGTGGTGGTTGGAGGACTCCGATCCGGCCACCACCAAGCCCGCTCCCCATAGAAGTGAATGGGAGCGTACCGCACATGTGAGGCCCCCGCTCCTATTCATTTCTATGGGGCCGACAGAAATAGCCGAGCCAGCGCTCGGCTATTTTTGCCAGGCCACATAGAAAATGAATGGAGGGCGGCTGCGCATGCGCAGTGTGCCCTCGTTCACTTGCGGGGCTCCATTCTCGATATAGGTGCGGGTCTTTTTTTTTTTTTTTTATTCTTGAACAGCAATGATCCTCATGGTCAGATGTTTGTGTTTCCGGCCTCTTCCGGTCAGAACACTTGTTATTTTTACTTTATGCACCTATGCCAATGCCAGTGCAGTCTCCTGAAAATACCCCATTGTCCCAGCCACATTCTTTATTGCATTCATACATTTTTATTTCTAGAAAAGTAGAAATCTATCCCTCTGTTCTTGTGCTGTTTGGGCATGTGTGAAGGTCCAGGTCTTCTACCAGATGCTGCTGCACCTCTGTCCTGGTAAGAAGAAAAAAAGTGTTTCAATAAAAGATACAAATATTAAACAGCACCTGTCAGCAGAATCAACCCCGTTAAACCATGTATACAGCCTGGAAAGGTTTAGCCTCCTGATTAAAATGATGGCTGTCAAGTGAAAAATTGGTTGGGGTGTTCCCGAGGAAAAAAGATTTTTATTCTTTCTGCAAATGAGGGCTTCAGTGCCTCAGTTCCTTAGCTTTCCAGTGCTGCCTACACCCATCAGTGCACTGTAGCGCGCATTGTATTCCCCCTCAGAAACGCCGCAAACCCAGTTTCACAAAACAGGTATCATTTTAATTAGCAGTCATTTTAATCAACTCTACCAGGCAGTATGTCTGCTTCGATAGGGTTGATCCTGCTGTCAGGTGCTCTTTAACAAAATATCTGCATATAAAAGTGTGTTATTTAAAAAATATAATAATTTGTGTTTACCTATTTAGTTTAAAATAAGAAATACTCTTCTGGAAATGCATATGAAATATTAGGCATGCAACAGAATGACAAAGGTGTTAGCCAAAGCTCAGGCCATTCATTACAGCCAACATTTTGGAGCTTTTTCACACTCATCACTTCCCGTGTTGCTAGTTTTTAAATATCTCCTTGAATATCCCAGCTTCCGGTAAGAGCTACAGATCACAGAACAGGGGTCCCGTGTCCCTCTTTTGAGTGGATCAGCGCCTGAGCATGTGCTCTGCTGATACAAGTCTATGGGACTGACAGTTGAGCATGTTCAACCACTGCTGCAGTCAAACGATGGGCACTGGACCCCTATTCTGGTGACTGATGGGAGCCCCAGCCATTGATCTAGCATTTATCACCTATCCAGTGGAAGCATGTTAATACTTGAGTACCCATTTAATAAGATATTGGGCGGGGAAGAGTTATAGGCTTCATCTTGAAAAAAGTTTAAAGGTAACCTGTCACTACTGACCTCTGTATCCCACTCTTTGCATAGACACAGAGTAGTGGTTCACTGTTTATTGTTTGTTGATCTGAGGCTCCGTTCCAGTTATGATACTTTTTCTTAATATGCAAATTAGGCCTTTGGTGCAACGAGGGCATCACAATTGCTCTTGTTCCACCCAAACTCTACTCCATTCTGTTGCCAGCCCCTCCCTTGCTACTTTGCCACTGCCTGGCCAAGTCAAACAAAACAGCCAGAGAGGGGTTGGCACCAGAAAGGAGTGGAGCTTGAGCGTAACAAGAGCAATGGTGACACCCTCATTGCACCAAAGGCCACATTAGAATATTAAGAGAAAGCATCATAAGGCCTCTTTCACACTTGCGTTCTGAGGATCTGTCGGGCACTTCCGTCCCACCGGATCCATCAGAACGCAAGTCGCCTGAAAGCATTAGAAGACTGATCAGGATCCTGATCAATCTTCTAATGCTTTCAGGTTACTATGGCAGCCAGGACGCTATTAAAGTCCTGGTTGCCATAGTAGGAGCGGGGAGCAGTATACTTACAGTCCGTGCGGCTCCCGGGGCGCTCCTGAATGACGTCAGAGCGCCCCATGCCCATGGATCACGTGATCCATGCGTGTGGGGCGCCCTGACATCACTCTGGAGTGCCCGGGAGCCGCACGGATGGTAAGTATACTGCTCCCCGCTCCCACTACATTTTACCATGGCAACCAGGACTTTAGCGTCCTGGCTGCCATGGTAACAATTGAGAAAAAGCTAAACGTCGGATCCGGCGATGCGCCGAAACGACGTTTAGCTTAAGGCCGGATCCGGATTAATGCACTTCAATGGGCATTAATTCCGGATCCGGCGTTACGGCATGTCTTCCGGATTTTTGGACGGGGACAAATCTGCAGCATGCTGCGCTTTTGTCAACGTCCAAAAAGTTCACATACTGAACGGAAGACATCCTGATGCATCCTGAACGGATTTCTCTCCATTCAGGATGCATTAGGATAATCCTGATCAGTATCTTTCCGTCCTAGAGCCCCGAGGACGGAACTCTAGGACGGAAAGCAAAAACGCTAGTGTGAAAGGGGCCTTACTCTTCAATGGAGCTTTAGATCAACAAAAGAAAGAAAACATTTTAATCAGGGAAACCACGGCTATGTAAACAGGTGGATAGGGAGGTTGCTGGCGACAGATTCCCTTTAATCTTTGCGGCCACCACACAGGCATTACCTTTCATTTCTCCAAATTCCCTGCTAATGTTACTATGTTAATGATATGGTTCTACTGTTTTCACTAACTGGTCACAATTCTAGATCATGGAAGTATAATTTTTTTCCACAGTGTTTGCATATTATTCCAGGAAAGAAGAATACGTCCCTCCTACAAGGAAGTTAAGACAAAACCAGTTAGGCTAGGTTTCCCACAGCTGTGTGAACTGGAGGCGGGGTGGGGGTGGGGGGTAATACAGGTCTCGTGTCTGAAACCAGGCTTCCTTGAGCAACTACGAGTGGGAACAAACTGAACAAGTGCCTCAGCCAATTGTAAATTTACATGGGGAGCTCCCGACTCTACCAGATGATGTAGGGAGGGAAAAGGATCCAAAGTAATTGTTTCCCCTGATATTGAAGAACTTCCAGGAGATAAGACGCTGCTAGAAGTGTCTGGCATAGGCTTTCTCCTCTCTCTCCATTGAATACACATTCAGCCATACCGAACCTCTGTGTGTATGGGGGAAGCTGTTAAATGTGAATTGCCAGCTTTAGATCTGAATCCAACTATTTTAAGAAAAAAAATCAGGGGTCCCAAGACCCCAAACCCAACTTCATCACATTTTCATTAACTGGCATGCATTTTAAACAAACACTGTAGAACCCGCATTTCATGAAAAAAGAATAGATTGTGTTATTCAAGGTCTTCAGAAACTCCTCTATTAAAAGGGTATCCCAATTTTAAACATGTATGGCACATTGACAGTATATGCTATGAATGCCTAATCATTGAGGGCCCCACCCTTGGAAACAGCATCTGTCAGGAGAGCAGGAGCCCTATGACCCCCTAAACCATTTCACGTTGGTTGCTCTCCCAACAAAAGTAAATGGAGAAGTGGCTTTACTTGACTCTAGTCCTCTCCATTACAGTTTGTAGAACTTCAGACTGTATATACAGTGGGTACGGAAAGTATTCAGACCCCCTTAAATTTTTTTACTCTTTGTTAACCACTTCAGCCCCCCTAGCACCCTTAATGACCAGGCTACTTTTTACAATTCTGCACTACACTACTTTCACCGTTTATTGGTCCGTCATACAACTTACCACCCAAATGAATTTTACCTCCTTTTCTTCTCACTAATAGAGCTTTCATTTGGTGGTATTTCATTGTTGCTGACATTTTTACTTTTTTTTGCTATTAATAAAAATTTTACGACATTTTTGCAAAAAAAAATGACATTTTTCACTTTCTGTTGTAATTTTTTTTAAAAAACTACATTTCTATATAAATTTTCCGCAAAATTTATTGTTCTACATGTCTTTGATAAAAAAAATCCAATAAGTGTATATTTATTGGTTTGGGTAAAAGTTATAGCGTTTACAAACTATGGTGCAAAAAAGTGAATTTCGGCATTTTGAAGCAGCTCTGACTTTCTGAGCGCCTGTCATGTTTCTTCAGGTGCTAGAATGTCAGGATAGTATAAATACTCCCCAAATGACACCATTTTAGATAGAAGACACCCCAAAGTATTCACGGAGGGGCATGGTGAGTTCATGTATCATTTCATTTTTTTTCACAAGTTAGCGGAAAATAACACTTTCTGAGGAAAAAAAAATAATAATAAAGTTTCCATTTCTGCTAACTTCTGGCAAAAAAAAAAAAAATCTCAGACGGACTCACTATGCCCCTCAGTGAATACCTTGGGGTGTCTACTTTCCGAAATGGGGTCATTTGTGGGGTGTGTTTACTGTTCTGGAATTTTTTCACTGTCGTGTGCATGTAGCCTAAGAGCACAGTGGCCTCCATAATCCTTAACCCTGGGAACACACCTGAGCGTTTTTCAGCGCGTTCAAACGCGCTGAAAAACACTCAACATGTAAAAAGCCATGCATCCCTATGGGCATGGTTCACATTTGGGCGTTTTACAGCGCGTTTGAACGCGCTGTAAAACGCCCAACGCCCAAACAAGTACATGAGCTTCTTTTGGGCATTTTTAACGCGCCTATGGACAATGTTGCCATAAGGGAGAATCACTGAATTGCGCGTATGACGCGCGTTTCTTAGTTACAAAAACGCGCATTCAAAAACGCGCGTAAAACGCGCGATTCAGAAACGCCTAGGTGTGTCCCCAGCCTAAATGGAAGACGTTTGGGACGACCAAGTAAATTCTGTGTTTTTCCTGTCAATATGGGGTGCTGTGTGTACGTTAATGAGGGGAAAAAATGAACTTAAAAGAATTAAGCAAATGGCTGCAATTTAACAAAGTGAAAAATTTAAGGGGGTCTGAATACTTTCCGTACCCACTGTATATATATATATATATATATATATATATATATATATATATATATTGTGGCAATGTGAACACTGGGGTGTGCAGTGAAACCCCAGGGAGGCCGTCAGAGAGAGCGTGTCACCAAGGTGCCTGGCCTTGGGGGAGTGAAAGCCCAAGTACTAGTGTTAGTATAGCTGGCTCAGCCAGTTCCAGGGCGGGCTTTTACTGGGAACAGGCAATGTGCTGGGTGGGTGCCTGTTCCCCATGCTCCAGTCCAGGATTTTGGACAATGCCCATGTCCAGGGAGGATATTTAATCCTCTTGTTGGACATGGGTGGGGCCCCACTCTGGAGAGAGCTTTGGAGACAGAGGCTCTGTGTGAGTGGTCTCGGCTGAGTTGGCTGAGGGGCCACGGGGCTAAGCGACAGCCTGGAATTGGGGGACACAGCGACGCCTGGAAGGGTCGCAGGGCCACAGTCAGGAGGTCTGGTGAGCCTGAATTCCCCAACGGACACTGATCTGAGGCTGTGTGTGAACAGTGCTCTGAACAGCCAGGAGGCTGTGGGACATTGGGCTGGAGAAAGCCGCAGCAGTTCACAAGGTGTGAACTGTACCCACTAGGTGAGTGAGGGACCCAACTAATATGTTTAGTTAGAGCCTAGCCGGGCCAGTGTTTAGTGTTTTGCACCTGTTGTGTTGTTTCTGCTATAATAAACGCACTGTTTGGACGTGAAATCCGTTGTCCGGAAGGAAGTTTGTGAACGATCCTCGAGACCAGAGCTAACCCCCCACAATATATATATATATATGTTAGTACATCAAAACCCCTATAATTGCTATACATTCACATGTTAACGGCATGCACAGCAGTTCTGGACTTACTGGCTTCTGGTTCACATGTCTGCTCCACTCTGGTGCCATGACAATTGGAAATGGGTAGGTTTCTCCAAGAGTTACATTAGCATGTGCCAGGGCTGCATTGCTTAGTGCCCATGGTGTATGAATGGCTCCTCCTTTTATCTCCTGCAGCTCTGGAACCCATAATCGGATGTAGTCACCCTTTGATTTGAAGAGAAGAAAATGAGAGAAAAATAAGCCGACGTTTACTGGTAAACCGATTTCTGAAGTCCATGATCGCACAAGTGAGAAACTGTCCACATGATAATTAATGACAAAAAGGAACAACGCCTGGTCTTTCTCCGTTATGTGAAGAATATGACGGACATGTTCTGTTGGTTTTCTAAGTGAAAACTCTGCAGAGATTAAATGTAAATTTGACATATATTTCCATCTGGATGAAAGGTTCTGGAGGGTTAATAGTGCATAAAATATCTGGGAAAATCAGAGAGTTATTCCCTTTTATCTGAAAAATATCTCAGGAATGCTGCCATGGATGAAGAAAAAAAATACTGTTTATATGCATTTAGAAAATAATCTAAAAGACAAGAAATATATACATTTTGCCTCCAGTGGATATAAAAAAAACAACAGTTTGATTGGAGCCAAGCTTAATATTCCATTTAACCCCCAAGTTAAGCTGGCCATGCATAAATTGTTCAGCATGTTGTAAATGTCTTACTATAAGACAGGGGTGCACAACCTGCGGGCCGTATGTGGCCCCCAGAGCCATGATTTGCGTCCCACGTCCTGCTGGGCAGAAACACAGCTAATCCTGCGATTGGCTGTGCTTCTGCCCGGAGCGCCGCACAGCGGATGGATCACAGATTTTGCTCCTGCACTGTAGCAGGAACAGAAAGGATCCCCGGTTATTAGTGAGAGCGGGAAAGCCAAGGAGAAGGCAGAAGTGCTTTATCAGCGCTTCTGCCTTCTCCTCTATGAGCGCTCTGCAGTGCAGACCGGGCGATCACGTGATCGCCGAGTGTCTCGGGGGCAGAGGAGCGCAGAACTGCAGGGTCAGTAGACCCTGATCAGCTCTGCCCTGGTACAAAGCCCCCCCAGCAGGCTGGTTTCCCTGTAACTGGGGCTCCTTTGAATGCTCCAGTTACAGTGGAATCCAGTTACAGTGGAAATAGTACAAAGAAAAAAAAAAAAAGTCTCTTATTGTCACCCAAAGGTCTTTCAGTGACCTCTTGGGGACATATTATGTAGTAAAAATATATATAAAAAAAAAAAAAAAGGTAAAAAATTATAATTTTTTATTTTTAAACTAAATATAATAAAAGAAAAGAGAAATAAAATATTATGTGGCAAAAAATAGGGAAAAAAATAATAAAAAATATAATACAATAAAAAGGAAAAAGTGCTAAATAAAAGTGCTCACTGTGCCGCAACAGTCTTTTTATGATCCCTTGGGGGACATATTATGCGGCAAAAATAAAAAAAATAATAAAAAATAAAATAATTATAAAATACAAATAAAATAAAAAATAAAAAGGAAAAGTGTTCATTGTCCTCCAACAGTCTTTTTATGACCTCTTGTGGGACATATTATGTGGCAAAAATATATTTAAAAAAATAAGTAATAAACCAATTATAAAAAAATAATACAATAAAATATTAATAAAATATAAATAAAAGTAGGAAATAAAAATGAAAAAGTGCAAAATTTAAAAGTGATTGTGTCCCCCCAAAGTCTTTTTATGATCTCTTGGCGGACATATTATGTAGAAGAAATATATTAAAAATTAAGTAAAAATAAATAAATAAAAAATAAAATAAAAACACATAAAAAGAAAAAAACACCCACACCAACCAAAACCGTCACCATTACCGCCCCATTCACGTGAAACTATACATATTATATAACAAAACGGCCTAAACAAAATAGGAAACTAATTATAATAATTTATTTTGGTGTCAGTTTAAAATAGTTTGAAAAAAAAATACTTTTTAAAAATGTTTTGTACAGTTTCCAAATAAAAATTGTTGCAAAAATTATTTTGGTAGTCCAAGAAATACGTTAGTCACAACCGTTTGAACCACCAAGGGCTAAATCACTAAAAAAGTGTCTGGTCATTAAGGCCTTTTCATTCAAGCACTGATCAATGAGCGACTTCCCCACTAGCAAGGTAGAGTGCTTACTGGTTACTGCAGGGCGCCTATAACTGGAGGGCAGGAGGCGGTAATAACCAGTGAGCTCCGTCCTCTGCAGTGAAGGTAAGCACTGATTTATGAATAGGAGGCAGGATGGGAGGAAATGTCGCCACTTTTCTGGTAAAAATGATTTTTTAGCAAGTCCCTGCAGCATGGCCCCTGAAATAGAAGATTCATAATGACATGCTCCACGCCGCTCTGGCCCTCTACGCTGCCCCCGCTGCCTCCACCTTTCGTTTCCTGCTCTGTTTAAACCTTGCCATGGTCACTTGCACTGCTTCAGTCAGTGACTGGCTTCAGAAGTGACATGCTGCTTGTGGCCACATCACTGTGTGAGCCAGTCATTGGCTGGAGTGGTGTACGACCATGTCCATACACTGCCAGGTGTAAACAGCGGGGACAGTGCAAAGGACCGGGGCAGTGGGGAGCAGGTAAGTATAACTCTCTAGTTCCAGAGGCTATGCTGCAGCACGATATTCGGGGCACTTACTGGGAACAAGTGTTCATAGGAAGGCTCATATCTTATATCTGGCCAGTATAATTGTGCCGCTGGTCAGTCGATAAACAAGGAATTGCTCGTTTGGCGGCTGATTTGCCTATCTTATCAGGATGAAAGATGTACGATTATCTGCAGTCAGGGGTGGGCTACCAATGATCAATATAACTAAATGAAGGCGGAATGATTGTGGTAGTGATCATTCCTCCCCAGTCACTTTGCTCTGGCTTGTGTAATAAGGCGATGAGCGCCGATCAACATTTTTTTTTATTTGCGGCCCCTTGAAATAGAGTGATGTATAGAGCGGCCCCCCAGACCAAAAAATGGTTGTGCGCCCCTGCTATAAGAAGTAGACAAGTCCCCAGCATTGGCTGTTCTCCCTGGACAAAGGATTGGATGTGTTGAAATCCATCATGCCTGATCCTCATTTTCCCCCCAGACATCTGCTGTCGGTGGGATGTAGTTGGGAGGCGCTCCGTACACATCACCAGCCAATTTCTTTAACTGATTAATAAAATAATGGTGGTTAATACTAATAGAAATACGTCTATATTAGGCGTATTTCTGTCATAGATTATGGCACACAGGTTTCTTGCGCCCCAATCTGCGACTTTTCCATGCTTGCGCCTAGTCTAAAAAAGTGGGTGTGGCATGGGTGGGGACAACCTGTCTCATTCATAATTTTCTACTCCTGTTTCAGGCGTAGAAAATGGTCTAAATCTACACTAGCAAGGAAGCTGGCGTAGCTTTAGAAGCAGCAGTGGATCCGCCGAAGTTATGTAGAGGCCGGCGCCTCTACATAACTTGAGCGGATCCACCGCCAGTGCAGGACCTTATTAAGACCAGTGTCTAAAACGTTGGTTTTAATAAATGACCCCCAATGTCTCTTAACGACCAATGAGGGAATAAATGAATCTTTTTGTCTCTGCATCGAGGAAAGATGGTCATTGGTGACTACCTGCCTTATTCCATATCAGTTGTGCATAAATGCACTGTGTCCGATGAACGCATTTTGCAGACCAGAATAGGACATTTTCTGTAATTTGCACATCAAATGCAGTCCACGACTTTTGTGGGTCTGTGGACCATGATTGTTCCACAAACAGAACATGTCCTATTCTGGTCCCTAAAATGCGGCATACGGACACAGTAAATGGATCCGCAAATAAATACGGACGGCACAGGAGCGGTATCCGTATTTTGCAGATCCACTGTTTTTGAACCGCAAAATACGTCGTGTTCATAAGGCCTAAACCTGAGCGCTCATGTTTCAGTGGAGGTGTGCTCAAGTGCCTTCTGAACACAGTGATGACAAAAATAAAAAACTAGCCAGGTCCTGAACTCTGTCTAACTTGAATGCAAAATGTAAGGACGTACGTTGCCATCATAATCCAGACCCTGTTTAATCATGTTGAACTTTCTGTTTTCTCTCGGGTCATTCCCAATTCCAGCACTGTACAACCAGTTCCCGTAATTGCTGCAGACATCATAATCCACCTAGAAAGAAACCGTACATGTGTTATACTGGTCTGCAAACAATGAATATACAGCTTACAGTACTATTTTTTCTTCTTATTGCAATTAGCAGCAGGAGTGTAGGAATATGATGACTCTCAAACACGTTCCGAGTATTGAACAGCTCGTACAATACAGATTCTAGAAGAATGGCTGGGGGAATTAGGGCACCTGTCACCAATTTATGCTGCACTTATTTAGGATAGAATAAGACTGGTGGCCGATTCCCCTTATGGCTGTTAGCAGTACGTGATGGTTGCAGCTAGATCATAGAGTTGGGTCTTTAGTCTATTTAAGTCCCTCACACAGCAGAGCTCTGACCTTCACTAAAAGCTACATTACCATTCTCGTACATCTAGAGTATAAGGGACGCTCATATCCGCTGCATTTCCTGCACTTTTATTTGTGTGGAACAAGTTAATTCTTGGAGCCGTCTCCATTAAGCGTGAGAAATGACTCAGTTCCTCATTTGACTGATTTTTAAGTTACAAGAAGTGACACCAGCTTCCCTTTTTTTTTTGGTAGGCGCAATGCGGCTAAAGATACAAATCTATTTATTGCCAGTCTGTAAAGGCGGGGTTCCACCTGGACCTACACAGGCCTATGATCAGGGCAATTATCGGGAAGTCAAAAGTATATAAAAGATCAAAAAGTGATGACATGAGTCATGCTAATAAAAACCCAAAGCACAGAAGGAATGAAACTCTTAAAGATTAACTTTTAATATACAATAAAAAGCAATGTGGAAAGTAGCTTAGACCTAACGCAATAAAAGGGAGGGGGGGGGGGAGAAATCCGCAGTCAGGATAAGAAATCGTTCCCTTTAGGACCCTGACTACTCCTCAACACAGAAAAAACCTAATGGTGGATGCACTCTATTCATGATCCTACCATTGATCCACCCTTGTGCACCCTACGCCATGCTGACACATTTCCCCTTGCTGGGTTCATCAGGGGATGAAGAATAAATCGGGTATTCGACAGATACTAACAGATATTGATTACTGCTGCAAGTATATGGGTTACTGCTGGATAAAATCCCCAGGTCCTAGAATCACACCAGAACAAAACCTTATACCAATGTCAAGATAGACCACGTGTGGGTATACCTACACCACCATACAGTGTGCATTGTACACGCAAAAAATGCCCACAATGAGTGCATAACTGAATAAACCAGGTCCGTTAGGACCACTCACGTCTTACACTGGTGGCAAGGGTACAGTGACGCCAAGACTGAAAGGTGATGCAGCTGAAGGACCTGGGGGCTTTATCCAGCAGTGACCCATATCCTTACAGCAGTGATCCATATCTGTTGAATACCAGATTTATTCTTCATCCCCTGATGAACCCAGCAGGGGGAAACGCGTCGGGATGGCGTACGGTGTACTAGGATGTATCAGGGGTAGGATCATGAATAGAGTGCATCCACCATCAGCGTGCTTCTCTGTGTTGAGGGGTAGTCAGGGTCCGTATAAGGAAAGAATTATCATCCTGACTGCGGATTTCTCCACTACCCCTCCCACCGATTTGTTTTGTTATATTTACTGTTTTTATTGCGTTGGGTCTAAGAAACTTTGATGGTTTCTATTGGTATGTATTACAAGTTAAGTGTTGAAGAGTTTCATGCCTTCTGTGCTCTAATTATCAGGAAGGAGTGTTCCCAGGATTTGTCCTGTGCAAACGATCGTTCATCGGCTGAAAGTATCACTGAGGCAGACACCAAAATCAATGTTTTCAGGCGCCAGATTGTGCTGTATCACAAGGCATCTGCTGCCCAGAAACAATGATTGTCTATGGGCACGATTGTGATCACTCACCCCCATACACCTAAATGCAGTTCTCACCTCCTCTGACAAGCAGGCAATTATGAGGAATTAATGCTGTGCCGGTCTGTATAAAGGGGCCTTTAGTCACTAGACTGAGCAAGTGCAGACCTTTCTACCAATCTTTCTGGTCATCACTAAACTTGAAGCCAACACTGTTCCCAGGGCAGCTCCCTTTGTTATTAAGGGTATGGCTAAAGGCTCATTCATATTTTTGCAGCAGAAATATATTATTACATTGTGCTAAACTTACCAAGTCCAAGTTAAAGGGGTTATCCAATCCCTATAATCACCCTAAGAATGCCCGGGCCCCTCTTCTAGAGCATACTTACCTGCTCCCCGGCATCCACGTCCCTCTGGATCCCTGCACAGCCGCCCCTGCATTTCCCAGTCAGACGGATCAAAACATCCAGCGAAGGGGGTCGGTGCCGCCAACAGCAGGTCGCAACGGTGACCAGTCTCCCTAACTGCTAAGAAGGCTGGTCACCGTCGCGGCCTACTATTGGCTGTACCCTCCCATCGCCGGATGTTTTGATCTGCGCGACGGGGAAATGCAGCGGCGGCCGTACAGGAATCCAGAGGGACGCGGGTGCTGGGGAGCAGGTGAGTATGCTCTAGAGGAGGGGCCCGGGCATTATGGGGGTCATTATAAGGATTGGATGACCCCCTTTAAGCAGCATCCGAGGCCCTTGAACTCTAAACGGGAAACCCAACTTAACAATTACAAAGTACAAATAAAACATAGCCGTGCACATGAGCAATGTTTTTAATAGTGAGAATTATTTTTAAAATGGTTAATCATTCCCAAAATTGTAGAATTCATTCAGTGTATATCCTATTATCAGCTAGTGTCCCATCTATAAGCAGCTGTTTAACAGTAAAGCAGCCATTGCTTTATCTATCATTCATAGATCAACAGGACTTGCATAATATGTTGTATATATTTTTATGCAAAGCCTCACAGAGATGATTTCTCTTTCCGCACTAAATGAACTGAGGATGGGCATGACATTAAATAAAAATACATAAAATGCTTGCAAAGGGAAAATCTCGTGATCCAAGTTTCAATATAAAAATTAACCCCCCCCCCCATTACAAATGTCTGTAATGCATCAGATTACCACTCTCCAATGTCTCGTATCTGTGAAAGCATTAACTTCCTCTTACCAGCAGGTATTCAAACCATTCTGCACCCATTCTCCAGTCAAGCCTAAGATCCTTGGTTAGAAAACTGGCCACATTCTGGCGTCCACGATTTGACATAAAACCCGTCATGGCTAGTTCACGCATATTAGCATCAACAAAAGGAACTCCAGTACGACCCTCTGAAATCAGAAGCAGCAAGAATTACTCTGGCATATGCCATGGCTATACACAAAGATGATACAAAGATTACTGGTAAAACATATTCGATGTGTGATAAGGAGATATAAGTCACTGACCCTTCCAGGCGTCAAACTGCTTTACATCCTTTTTCCAAGGAACCTTTTTATCTTGTAGACCTAAATTAAATCAGATATCAAACACTTAGTGGTAATCATATTCACACGGTGCGTTTTTCTGCATTTTATTGGCGTTTTGGTCAGATGGCACTTTAAAGCGACTCTAGCACCAGTTGCCTCCCTAGCCAAATGTTTTCATAGACGTATAGCTGTGGTTCACCGGATTAAAACGCTGTTTTTGTTTTGTTAATCGGAGTCTCTGTTCCGAGTTATAATACTTTTTCTTAATATGCAAATGTATCTTTGGTGAAATGAGGGTGTCACCACTGCCCTTGTTGCACCCAAGCTCCACTCCTTTCTGTGGCTGCTTTGCCGCTGCCTGGCAGTAAGGAAGGGGCTGGCCACAGAAAGTAAGGGAGCTTGGGTGCAACAAGAGCAGTGGCGACACCCTCATTGCATCAAAATTTAACTCAGGAACAGATCCTCGGATAAGCAACAGAAAAATAGTATAAAGCTGGATACGGAAGTTGCTGGTGCCAGATTCTGTGAAGCAAAATATTAGTATGTCTGAATACATAGCATTTGGTTTGTGGCATTTCTTCTCTATGGAACCTTAAAAACACCAGAAATAATATGGGGTAAAATGTTTCAGAATAGAAAATGCTGTGAAAAACAATTTAAACTCATAGCATTTGTCATAAGACTTGCCAGAGCTTTTAGCTCAATAATATAACGATTCACAGCTATACAACGTTCCAACTGTAGTTATGGTTGGAGTTCCTATACAGGGGTGTTTCTACAAGTAGAATGGCCTCTGATTAATATGTTAAGAGGAAAATCAGGTAGGTGACAATACGATACCCCTGCAATGTTTTTAAAGTTGATCTCCAGTTTTGAAGATTTTTTTTTTAAATAAAAAAACATTTTTATTGTATTAAACTGTTGATTAACAGAAAAAAGTAATGGCCTACTGTCCACACCCAAAAAGCAGTACTCGCCTCACAGATCCCCCACCACTCTCTGCTTCCTGGTCCAGCGAGGACGTCCTAAGAGAGGGGAATATGACCGCTGCAGTTATTCACTGGATGAAGCAGGTCAATCCTACAGCTAGTGAATGACTAAAGTGGTCACACAACCCTGTCTCGGGACATCATCACTGGAGCAGGAACCAGAAAGTGGTGGAGGACTGGACAGCACCGATACGAAAGCATTGGGGTATTCTGTTAGGTAGCAATGTTTTTTTTTGTTTGAACATCCCTTAAGAGACTGTGTGAATGAGGTGATAGACTTGGATCTACAGCACAGGTTATTCAAGTTGGAACTAGATGTCATGGAAGCAGCAAATTTTACGGAGTCTCTAGCATGACAGTGGTGATGGAACACTTCGCTATACTAACTCAGATTTGACTTCACTGCATGTCTCTAAGGATGGAACCCAGATCTGCTGAAGTTTATGTTGAACAGACAGTTTTAACCCCACTCATTTTGAGCTACTTTTTTTTTTTTAATTGGTCTTTATAAAAAAATATGGCATCCTTTTTTCTGTACATGCTCTAGTAGCACCCTTTTGATTTTCTGTCTTTCCCATCAGACCAGGAGCAGACGGACTCCTTATCTCTGCTCTATGACCTCCTAAATACTCATTACATATACCTCAGTTTTTATCTTACTGATAAAAATGTGGCTTAAATAAGAAGATTTTTTGTGAAACTCACCTGTAAAATCTATTTCTCGTTGTTTCCATTGGGGAACACAGACCATGGGTATAGCTTAGAGTATTAGTAGGAGGGACACTATGCAAAAGAAAGAGCTCCTCCTCCTCGGGCTATACCCCCCGGCTCCAGCAGGAGAAACTCAGGCGCTGCAAAAGCAGTAGGAGAAGGAGAAAGAATCCAATACTGGAAACCATCAAACCAAGGCCACGAGGCCCAATCACAAACAGAACAGAACCCCTCCTGCAACAAGCAGAATAGGCGGGAGCTGTGTCCCCCAATGGAAACAACGAGAAATAGATTTTACAGGTGAGTTTCACAAAAAATCTCCTTTTCTCGTACATTCCATTGCGGGACACAGACCATGGGACGTCCTAAAGCAGTCCATGGGGTGGGAAAAACATCAACACCGCCAGGAATAACGTCCAACTGTCAGACAGGAACCACAGTCTGCAAAACCTTGCGGCCCAAGACAGCATCAGCTGAGGCCAGCGAATATAAACGTAGAAAAGGAAAGTAAGGACGACCAGGTAGCCGCCTTACACAACTGAGACGCAGAAGCACGATTGCGTCTTGCCCAGGAAGCTCCCACCGCCCTAGTGGAGTGTGCAGTAATCCGCAACGGGGGAAGCTTGCCATGAGCGCGATAAGTCACGGCGATAGATGAGCGGATCCATCTCGCCACAGTGACCTTGGAGGCCGCCAGGCCCTGACGAGGCCCCTCTGGAATCACAAAGAGGGAGTCTGAACGGGCGAAAGGAGGCAGTAGCCTTCAGATACACCTTCAGGGCCCGGGCACAGCCAGGGAATGGAAAGCGCGCTCCTTGAGTTTGCCGGAGAAGGGCAAAAGGAGGGCAGTACAAGATCCTTATTAAGGTGGAAAGGGATACCACCTTGGGCAAAAAGGAAGGAAAGGATGAAGTACCACTTTATTCTGATGAAAAACCAGAAAAGGCTCCTGGCAGGAAAGAGCGGCCAGCTCCGACACACGCCTAATGGAAGTTATGGCCACAAGGAAGACCACCTCCCAGGTAAGGAGAATCAAGGAGAAGTCCCTCAAAGGCTCGAAGGGAGCTGACTGAAGAGCGCGGAGGACCAAATGGAGATCCCACGGAGGCAAAGGGGGGACGTACGGAGGAGCCGAACGCGCCACCCCCTGCAGGAAGGTCTTCACAGGACCCAGGAGAGCGAGAGATCATTGAAAGAAGACCGCTAAGGCCGAAACTTGGCCCTTCAGGGAGCTCAGGGACAGCCCCAGCTCAAGGCCAGACTGAAGGAAAGAAAGAATCACCGGAATGGAAAAACGAAGGGAGGGAACCCCGAGTTCTCACAAAAAAGCAGGAAGGCCTTCCAGGTACGGTAGGAAATCCTGAAGGAAGCCGGCTTCCTCGCCCGAATCCTGGTTCTAACTACAGAATCCGAGAACCCCTCTTCTTCAGGATGGAGGTTTCAACCGCCACGCCAGTAAACGAAAAGACCGTAAATTCCGGTGGAAGAGTGGTCCTCGAGACAGGAGATCTTCCCTGTCGGGAAGAGGCCATGGGGAGTCTGCCAGCATCCGGGTGACGTCCGAGAACCATGCGCGACGAGGCCAATCCGGGGCGATGAGAATGGTCGTAATTCCTTCCGCATCGATACCGCGTAGACCCTTCGGTAACAGAGGAAGTGGAGGGAAGACATAAAGGTGGCTGAAGTCCTTCCAAGGAGCCACCAGCGCGTCCACCCCGTGCGCCTTGGGATCCCGAGAGCGAGCCAGGAACACAGGAACTTTGTTGTGGAGCCAGGACGCCAGCAAGTCCACGTCCGGACGGCCCCACCGGCGACAGACGTCTTCGAATACGTCTGGATGCAGAGACCACTCGCCTGGATCCACCCTGTTGCGGCTTGAACATGAGACTCCGCCCACTGCAGGATCCTCCTCATCCCCTGCATCACTGCCCGGCTACGGGTCCCACCTTGGTGAATGTTGTAAGCCACAGCCGTGGCATTGTGTGACTGAATCCGCACCGGACGGCCGGTAAGGAGAGGAGTCCAATGGGAGAGGTAGTGAAAAAACTGCTCTCAGTTCCAGGATGTAGATCGGGAGGCGGGATTCCGCCTCTGACCAATCCCTCTGGACCATGAGGGATCGGAGAACGCCGCCCCAACCCAGGAGACTGGCATCTGTGGTGACAATCGTCCAAGAGACCGGGAGAAAGGACCCCCCTGACCTCAGATTTCGAAGGGACAGCCACCAAGGGAGAGATGCCCGAACCTGCAAGGACAGGCGGACGCGAGCATCCAGACCCCGAGAGGTCTTATCCCAGAGGTAAAGGATCTCCTGTTGAAGTGACCGAGTGTCAAATCAGGCATAGGAACGGCCTCGAAGGAGCCACCATAAGACTCAGGACCCGCATGCACTCCCGAATGGAGAGGCACGGGGAGCGCAGGAGGCGCGACACCGCCCCCTGGATCTGGGAGAACTTGGAGTCCGGAAGATACACTTTGGCAGCCGAGGTATCCAGGACCAACCCCAGGAAGGAGAGTCACTGGGAGGGGAGGAGAGATGACTTTGGGAAGTTGATCAGCCACCCAAATTGTTCCAGAGTCCGAACAGTGATCCGGACGCTGTCCTCGGCCTGCAGAAGCGAGGAAGGCCTTTATCAGAATGTCGTCTAGATAAGGCAGCAAAGTAATGCCCCTGGAGCGAAGAAGCGCCATAAGTGGAGCGAGGATCTTGGTAAAGACCCGCGGGGCGGTTGCTAACCCAAAAGGAAGAGCAACAAACTGATAGTGCCTGCTGCCAATGACGAAGCGCAGAAAACGTTGGTGACATTCTGCGATAGGGACATGCAGATAGGCGTCCTGGATGTCTACAGATGCGCAGAACTCCCCTGGAGCAGAGAAGCAATAACGGAGCAGAGGGACTCCGTACCAGCAGAAGCTTGTTGAAAAGCTTCAGATCCAGGATCGGCCGCACCGACCCCTCCTTCTTTGGGACCACGAACAGGTTTGAATAGAATCCTGTTCCTTGTTCCTCTAGGGCTGGGGCGACAACCCCCCTGTCTAGCAGGGAAGATACTGCCCTTAAGAGGTCTGAGGCCCGGGCCGGATCCCCCGAACGTGAGAAGGGACTTGTAACCCGAACTTATGACTTCTAGCGCCCAGGTGTCCTGAACATGAGCCCTCCAGACCTGCTGGTAAGAGAGCAGGCGGCCCCCACCGCAAGGGGTGGGGGCGTCCCTACATGCGGTATAGGGGAAGACGAGTATTTATCTGTCCTGAAGTCTTCTCCCTCTGAATGTAACCAGCAGAGTTCACCTCTTCAGACGTCTGATCACTCCAGGAGTGCAGTGCTCTGGATGGAGGGCAGCAATAGGTGACCCAAAGGCTGGTGGGATACCGGAGCTAACAGGTCGAGCCCGGATCCACTTTTCTTCTGGGGGGAAAAGGAGGCAGCCAGGCAGCGTCCGAAGAACGTCGGCGGGCACTCCACGGGGGACCAGGAAAGCGCCATGCTGACCTGTGTCCCCATCTAGAAAAGAAAATAACAAACCGGAGTAGTAGAGAGAGTGTCAACCTCCTTCACCGGACACTAAGCAAAGACTGAGTTTCTCCTGCTGGAGCCGGGGGGTATAGCCCGAGGAGGAGCAGCTCTTTCTTTTGCATAGTGTCCCTCCTACTAATACTCTAAGCTATACCCATGATCTGTGTCCCCCAATGGAATGTACGAGAAAAGTGTTTATGACCTCTTAGTATTAGTATTAAAAAATAAATTGCCTCCGAAGGTGTAAATAGCCTTTAGTGTAGACGTTAAATTGGATCTTTAATTGGGACCCACACCTATGCCGAGAACGTAGTGGGGAGAGTGGTGGCTGGAGGACCCCAGGTTTCCCGGTGTCCGGCCACTGCCAGCGCTCTCCCCATACAAATGAATAGGAGCGCACTGCGCTTGCGGGGCCACCGCTCCAATTCATATGTATGGGGCCGATAGAAATTGCCGAGCGGCTCCAAAGAAATGAATCCTAGAGATATGCCCCCATTGTCTGTGATGGGAATACCCCTTTAAGTGCTTTTAGGACTAAAATAATAAGTGTAGAAATGGGGCAACCCTGGTGATTCCCCTGGCAAAATTAGTGGAGGTAGAGCCACTGACAAAGGCAGAGGGAACTATATAAGGCACAAACTTGGGGAAAATATCTGACGCTGTTAAAATGTGCTTGTTATTTGCAGTTTTGCTTCCTTATTATTCAGCGACTGAGACTTCAAGACACAGAAAGTTAAATTCCATTATCTTACATGAGGAAAATGTAACTTTATGCAAGGTCGGCAACAGAACACTTATTGGTCCACCATACCTCTCAAAAAGAATATCTTTCTTCCATACTTCAGAGCCACAAAGCGGAAGTAATCCCTCCATAAAAGCTCAAAGATTACCCTAAAAACAGAAATGAAAGCAGATGTGTTACGGTTAAGAAACTATAGTTGTAAGGATTTTTAGTTGTAAGCATTTTTTACTTATTTTAGAATGAACTTTTTTTTTTTTAATGCAAAGGTCTGGTAGTAAATCCAGAAAGGTGCACACAAGCCCAAATTCATGCGGCTCCCCGTATCTTGATGTTGTGTGATCTCAGTCTGTACAGTAAATCAGAGATGATAGCAGTATAAGAATATCCAGCACTGAAGGTGCCTTGAAATGTGAAAAGTAACTTTTTATTTGGCTGTTTAATGTGAACCATAGTTGGATTTATCATCTCACTTGGCCTCTCTTTTGGCGTAAAAAGTCACAAAGCTCGAGTTTGCAACTTTTTAAATGCCACTTACGACAAATTTTGCAAGTGGTTTTTCTGTGCACCATTAGATGCTCTCTGAAAAGGGTTCCAGGGTGTCCGCCACATTTATCTTAATGTGTGCCGGGTTTTCAGGGTAAATAAAGACAGAAACCTATGGCAGCTCTGAGCTGCTGTAGATTTCATTCTGGCACACGGACAGCCAGAGGATGAACCTCGTCATAAGGCTACATTCACACGACCGTGAATGTGTCCGCATCCGTTCCGCAATTCTGTGGAACGGGTGCGGACCCATTCACTGTCTATGGGGCCGGACGAGGTGCGGACTATGTGCATTTGCGGAGTGCGCCCCCGAACTTCCGGTCCGCGGCTCCGCAAAACATAGAACATGTCCTATTCTTGTCCGCAGCTTGCGGACAAGAATAGGCATTTCTATGGGGGGTGAGGCTGGGTGTATTGCGGAACCGTAATACACTACGGTGGTGTGAATGTAGGCCTAATCAGTCACATCCTCCGGCAGTGCAGGAGATTTCAAAGATTTCTGTCCTAAAATCGCTGTGCACAACCTGTGGTATGGTCACCATCCTCATACATGGACACATACGTGTGGGTTAGTGAATAAGATTCTACACACTGCTGCAGGCTGTGTACATTCATTTCTCCACACAGGGTATGGTCACGTCTTTTAAGTCAATACTCTCTGAGACATAACACCCAACAGCTCTCCTCCAGAAGGAAGAAAACGGTCACCTATAGGTGGCTACCCTGTAAGTCAATGCCTGACCGTTTAAAGAGGACCTGCTGTCACTGCTACTGACTTTTCCGTTTTAGTAAATGCCTGGGGAATGCCTGTGGCATCATCTGAGCACAACATTCACACCAAAATCCTCTAGAAAAATATTATCCTATAAAATAGTAAAGAATAGAAAAGAAGAGACTGTTGTATACTTCTTACCAGTATGTACTCTGATTTGCAGTTCGATCTCTCTCATATTTGCTGATCTGCTCAAATATGTATCTGGGGGAGATACAGCCCAGCGCAAGCCTGGAATACAGCAGCAACATTTCTATATTACCGAAATGATGTACAGTACGTTCTACTGCTCTCAGTAGTTTTTTGAGCTTCAAAGTCAAAGATTATGCGTTACAGCATTTACTGTGGGACCGACCTTACCATGGGGCAAATTTTGTAGAATAATCCATTCCTATGAGTCCATTACGAGTATCTTTATAAGAAGCAACAAGATTCTGAAGAAAAGAAGAAATGTTCATTACAATAATGACTACAATGGTCTACTATGGGTCAAAAGAAATTTTAGCAAATAAGCAATTTCAGCAGCAAATAAGTCAAAGATGTCTACAATAGATTGATCTCTTGTGCTTTTACAGGGTTTTAGAGGTTGATCAAAGACGTTTCAGCATCTTGCAGGGATGATCCTAGGCAGAATGACTGTAAAAGTGTAAAAGTACTCCTCATTACTACCATTCAGTCTATTAATGTCTATGTAGCTTAAATACACTGCCCGACAACAAGGAGGAAATGCCGTGAAATGATGGAAACCACAGGATCGATAGACGTATTAATGATATGCAAATGATAAAAAAAATAGAAACAAAATATTAAAAACATCTCTTCATTCAGTATAGAGTATGAGAAATATGCGCAGAAATACAGGCACCGTTTCGCCCTATCAGTCTATGAATGCGGTTATTAATGGTTATCCGAGAAATGTTCTGACACGCTGAATGCACTTGGGCACGCAAATCATCAAGATCCACTGCTGGCAGCTCTCTTTGCAATTGCTGACTAACGACATCCAAGATGTGCTCGATGGGAGATACGTCCAGAGATGCCACCATGTTTAGGCCACGCAGGCTGCTTGCAGTAGCCCAAGCAACATGCGCCTTGTGTTGTCCTATTGAAAAATGCACCAGGGACACTTTACAGAAATGGCCATACCACTGGTTTCACAACCTGTTAGCATACTTGAATAGAGAACTAAGGGGGGGGGGAGAGGGGGGTTCGTCTACTGTACAGTATGCCACCCCACCCATAATGAAGCGAGTAGGACCAGTGCGATGTTCCCTTGTGAAGTTTTCTTCATGGCGCTGCCATCATGATCTTTCAGACCAATCTCAGGGTATAACTGCATCCAAGACAAAAGTGGGACCCGTCACTGGTGAGGACTGACCTCCATTTCAGCCTCAATTGCCAACTTGCTGTGCACTAGGATAGTCTTTGAGAGCAGTGGTGTGAGGTCAATGGAACACCTGTAGATGGACGCCTGGCTCGTAGCCCATTGTGCAAACACCTTCTGATGGTTTGTGTAGACACTGTTTCCAGCCCTAGTCTTGAGATGTGACAACCAATTTCACTTTCAGTACAGAATGGATCACTACGCGCCATTCTTCTAATTGAACGATCTGTCCATGCAGAAGCTCTCATCTGTGCACCTCTTGCATCATTACAGTTCGTCACCACCAGGACACACAACGTTGAACAGTGGTGATGTCTCTACCTAGGCTTGTAGCAATCTGCCAGAGTGATAAACCAAGGACTCTCAGTTTACAGATTCTGTACCTTTAAAGGGAGTCTGTCACCACATTTTCACGTTTTAAACAGTTCACATAGTGCTGTAGCCTAACCATAGATGATTGAAATGGTACCTTTCTTTGTTTCTGTTGAGCTTCAAAACAGGCAAAAACGCACTTTAATTCATATGTAAATGAGGGCTCGAAAGTGCCCAGGAGGGGTTTACCGTTGGAGCCCAGGCTGCTCGGCCTCTTGGGCTCATATCCCGCCCCATCCTCTGCCTCAGCCCGCCCTTCTGTTCCTGGTGTTCGTCTTCTTTCTATTGCGATACAGTGATCTCGCGATGCCTGCGCTCTCCTCACTGGGCCAGGGCATGCGCAGTAGCGGCAGTGAAGCCGTGCCCACAATGGTCATCGCAGTGCGCATGCCCTGGCCCAGTGAGGGAGAGCGCAGGCATCGCGAGATCAATGTATCGCAATAGAAAGAAGACGAACACCAGGGAACAGAAGGGCGGGCTGAGGCAGAGGATGGGGCGGGATATGAGCCCAAGAGGCCGAGCAGCCTGGGCTCCAACGGCAAACCCCCCTGGGCACTTGCAGCCCTCATTTACATATGAATTAAAGTGCGTTTTTGCCTGTTTTGAAGCTCAACAGAAACAAAGAAAGGTACCATTTCAATCATCTATGGTTAGGCTACAGCACTATGTGAACTGTTTAAAACGTGAAAATGTGGTGACAGACTCCCTTTAAGACAAGGGTCGATAACTGGTACCTTAATAAAAGGGCCATTACACAATTTCATCCGATTTTAGAATTTTTATGTGGCTAAAAAACGTTGCTTTCAATCTGGATTGCTTTTATGCATCTTCTACATGCCACAGATTGGAGCTAGGTAGATAAATATTTGACATATGCAGATCTTATTGACACCTTCTACTTCCTCCATTTTGCATAACCTTATGAATTTCAAAGTGGAGGCTGTGAGGAATGTAGCTACTCAACCTAAATGCATTTCTAGAAAAACCTTTTGTGTCTTATTTGAGACTAGGGGTTTTTAAACCAGTGAAAATATATATTTTTTAACACCTTCCCTGCTTTTGACCACTTTTGACCAACACTTTATTTTTTTTTATTTTTTTAATCAGATGATCTCTTGCCTGGCCCTGTCAATCAAGAGTCTTCGTCATCTTGCCTGTCCCTATCAATCAAGAAGGAAAGGAAGGGCCTGATAGAGGAAGTAAGAAGAAGGGTGCACACAGTGGCCTGGGCCCACCCTGTGCATTTAGCTGCTTTATATGCATATAGATTCAAACTACTTTTTTTTCCCATATAGCCAATGGAAGGCCGCGATGGGAACAAGCCTCCCTAGCATTGCGGGTGATAAGATGCGACGCGGGTTCCGGGGAGACAGGTAAGTACTACCTCAGTGAGGGGCCTGGGTGTATAGGGAAATCTTTTAGGGGTTGGATAACCCCTTTAAGACTAACATCCACCATAACCCAAACCTCTCACTCCTGTCTCCCAGACTTCTCTTGAGCTGCATCAGTTCTCTGGAATGTCCCACCCCAAGCGATTAGGTTAACAGCCCTAAAAACACATCTTGTTAGGGTGGCCCATCACATCCCCTAACAAAACTCTTCACCATTCACCCTGCAAGTTTCATCCTACCTTTCATCCTTCAGAACCTAATCCTTCATCCAACTGTATGGACCACAACCCATGCACTCAGAAGCACTACAAATATCGGAAGCCGCATGGCGAAATGCATAGAGGTCAGAAGGATGACTGCATTGGCTATTACTATGCCTCAATCTGGTCGGTATTGATATTCATACTGTACCACTTGCACTTTATATTGTTTTGCTATTTGGTAACATCGCCCTGTAGCATGGTAGAATACTATTATAATATATAATTACATCTTAATACTTGAAAGTAGTGATCCTTCCTGTGATGGTTTTAAAGGATTGGGTATTTGTGTAATCAATTATTAATAAGGATATTTATTTATAATAAAAAAAATTATAATTTATACTTCGGTCGTAGTTTTTTTCCTATTTATATACTGAGAACTATATGGGTGTTTTATTATATATTGGGGTTTTCTTGGTTTTATAGGGTTATATCTAATATATAGGTGCTTACTTTTAAAGTTGGGTTGGAGGCACTGAGGCTTTAACATGACCATGTTAGGCTACTTTCACACTTGCGTTGGTGCGGATCCGTCTGTTTATTTGCACAGACGGATCCGCACCTATAATGCAAACGTTTGTATCCGTTCAAAACGGATCCGTTTGCATTAGTTTTAAAGAAAAATTACAACAGGGAACGGATCCGTATTCAAATGCACCATATTGTGTCATTAAAAACGGATCAGTCCCCATTGACTTACATTGTAATTAAAAACTGATCCGTTAGGCTCCGCCTCTTCAGACGGACATCAAAATGCTGCATGCTGCGTTTTGGTGTCCGCCTCCAAAACAGAATAGAGGCGGAACGGAGCCTAACTGATGCATTCTGAACGGATCCTTATCCATTCAGAATGCATTGGGGCTTAACTGATCCGTTTTGGACCGTTTGTCAGAGCCCTGAAACGGATCTCACAAACGGAATCCAAAACGCCAGTGTGAAAGTACCCTTATTTAGTTAGTTTGATAAAAATTACATTTCTTGGCAAACTGATTTACACATAGATACAATAAACATGTAAAAACCTGGGGCATGTGGGGGCAATGTACATGGAATAAAAAAAAACTATTGGTAAATAATAGTGTCATGGCCTTCACCTGGGACCATGATATACTGGTTGTCTTTCCACTTGGCTAGAAACTAAGTTTTCATCTTCAATTCTTATGGGATAGAAATCATTGACAATAGGTGGGGAGGATGGAAATTGTAAATACAGTGCTGCACAACCAGCCCCTAAATTCAGGCTCACCAGACCAGGTAGCCTCACGCTGTGCGATACATTTGGTGCCTACTGCCAGGCATGTTACAATTTTTGTCTTCTTTGTGCCAACTGTTTGTTGGCTTACTTTACGACAAAATGTTGTGCCACATTTCGGTGCAATGTTGGTGCGCTGAAAGCCAAGCCCCTTCTACTAGTGAGGTGCGCAAACTGTCTGAAACACATAATAATCCTGGCGCCTGGCATGGCGTAGCACTTTTCTGGTCAAAAGTCTAATGCATTTAGAAGCACAGACAAAACAAAGGACTAAATCAGTTGTCGTAACTAATACTGGTTACTTCTATGCATAAATAACTTGCCGTGTCCCAAAAGTAATACTGCAGTCTCTGTAGGGATTGACTTTCACCACCGCTACAAGGAAACGCCGTTCTAGGGTCTGTTAAAGGATCTGTCAACCATGAAGAATAAATCTGTTAATTTATGCAGAACCAATAAATCTAAACCAAACAGTTGCCTTTTATAATAAAAGCAGGCTCTATTAAAGTGAACCTGTCATCAACTTTATGCCGACCTCACTGAGGGTAGAATAAAATAGTGACAGAAATGCTGATTTCAGCGGTGTGTCACTCATCAGCTAAATGTAAGTGGTTGCCGAGAACCAGCATCATAATCATTGCAGCCCAGGCCTTGAAAAGAGTCAAATCTACCTGAGAAGAGTCCTGGCTATTCATATTCTCCTGCTCTCTCGCCCATTGTGATGTTGGTTCTCGGCAACCACTTACTTTTAAATGACAGACCGCTGAAATCAACTCACCTGTCTCTCCATCAAGTTGATGACAGGTTCCCTTTAAAAATATTCACAAGTGTATAGATGAAATGTGCCGGATCCCCACACATGAGACATAAAGGTTACGGAAAGGTTCAGGAATAACAGGGGCCGAACAGGTAGGAAATGTGTAGTAGAAGATATTCCTACTTTCACATTATCCTGCAACCAGGGGTACACAGATCTGGAGACCCCTTAAGTGGTTACCACATGGATAAGTTTATGTTTTAGCAAAACATCTTTTGTAATGACACATTAAGAAAAGGTTGAATGCACAGATATTACATTTTTAGGGTCCATTCACACGTCCGCAATTCTGTTCCGCATTTTGCGGAACGGAATTGCGGACCCATTAGTTTCAATGGGGACAGACGATGTCCCGGCCGGGTCCACAATTGCGGATCCGCACTTCCGGGTCCGCAATTGTGTTCCCGAAAAAAATAGAACATGTCCTATTCTTGTCCGCAATTGCGGACAAGAAAAGGCATTTTCTATGAGAGTGCCGGCGATGTGCGGTCCGCAAATTGCGGAATGCACATCGCCGATGTCAGTGTTTTGCGGATCCGTGGATCCGCAAAACACTTACGGACGTGTGAATGGACCCATAAACTTATTAAAGCACTACCTAGGGCAGGCTGTCCATGATCTTCCGCAGAGCATGCACAATGACATTTTCCTCCTCTGCAGAGCAGAGAAGATGCTGAAGATTAAGGGACAACCTACTCATTAGCTGATGAAGAAGACAACACTGAGGAAAGAAACAGCACATGTGCATCCACTGGACACATAAAATGGTGAATTAGGGATGGGGGGGGGGACTGAATACATCATGACAAATGGCCAAATAAAGCAAGGGGGTCTGGTCACCGTCGCAGCCACTGATTGGATGCAGGCGGCATCAAACCGGATGTATTCAGTGAGGAAGCCCAGGGGAGCATCACAGGCAGGGAGCCAGCGCTGGGAAGCAGGTAAGTAAGCTTCCCTTTATAGGTTGGGCTAAGTGGGGAAGTTTGCCAACATGCCCCCCTCCCCACCCTCCTTGCACAATCTCTAATGAACACCCAAAAGAATGATACAACCTTGTTGCCCCAAATCTTCTGCTGTTGGGACAGAGCCCTCTTCTAGGCCTGCTGGCAACGACTTCAGCTTCTCTGGCATTTGCAAGGTTGGCCGTACTTTGCATTGCGCCTCTACAACCTTCCTGAACTGGGTATAGACATCAGGTAAACTACACGGGAAATAGAATTTAGGACATTTTAAAAACAAGATAACATTTTGATTGCACATAAATCATATGAGCTGGTAGCATATTACAGGCACGTTTTTAGGCTTTGTTCACACTGACGTCATCACTTCATTTCATAAGAGAGTAACACCACCTATACTGGTTCCGTTGTAATAGAGCACAGACGAATCCTGAAGTACTCCATGGACTCATAAGGGCAGCCATCTGGACTTCTCTGGGGTTCTGCCATTTTTCTCAGTGACAATAGTGCTGAAGACTGCACTGTTGTTGCTGTAATAGCAGTGTGAACAGAGCCTTATGGCCAAGACGTCCGTAAATGGTGGCTCCTCAAGTCTGGTTTCGGTGCTTGGCACTCAGGGGAGGTCTAATGATTGGATGATTTAGCAGTATTTAAAATAGAGAGTCCCCATATTATAGCAATGAGGATATTTCCTATGTCCTATATTTCCTATAAATATTCGGTGAGGCTGGGTTCACATCTGCGCTTTTAACGAAGTTCACCGTATCCGGCATAGCCAGATACCACTGTCCATTGCCTAATCCCCACATTCAGCATAATGGGATCTAGCAACTTTCCAGCATATATGCCAGCTTTCAGCCGGACACAAAATGCTGCATGTGGCATTTTTTGTCTGGCCAAAAGTCAGCGTGTATGCCGGATACGGTGAATTACGGCAGTTTGTTCCTCCACCGGAACAGACTGCCGGAGTCTAAAACACAGACGTGAACCCAGCCTTACAGGTTTGTCGGTATCAATGTTTTCAGTCCTTTCATTTTGCACAGGAATAAAATGTGATACGAGCAAAAGGTTTTTATGCAAAACTGCAGAAAAAACAATGGACCAAACGGGTCATTTACATTACACTACCTGGAGATATGTCTGAAAGGTAGATCGTCCCTGTGATACAACGTGGACCCCCAGATTGTATGAAACTTGACTCCATGCTGAGTGCAGATTTGTTTCACTGATTTCTCTACGTCTAGCTCCTCCTTTGTTGCCTAAAGAAAAGTTATTGGCCATTACTTCCAATGCAAATGATTGCAAAAAGTAAAAATTACTACAGCCTTCAGGAACAAGGTATACAGCTACACAAAGTCATAAAATAAAAGGGGTTGTGACAGGATTATATGCCATTTTAACATAAATCCGCATGAAAAGCTAGTTACTTTTGTAATTGACCTTGTGTTACAAAGATGCCCCAGTTGTGAGATTTTCTCTTTACTTCACAATAATGGCGCCCCCTGGTGTTTCCTTTGCATAGTAACGTGAATGGATTGCACATGCTCAGTTCCATCCTTCAACTGCCACCAGCTGTATCCATTGTTAGATGCTGTAACTTGATAAAGATTTCTAAAGCTGGCCCGATACATGAGAGAGAACATGTGAGATAGGCTACTTTCACACTCGCGTTTTGGCTTTCCGTTTGTGAGATCCGTCATGGGCTCTCACAAGCGGTCCAAAACAGATCAGTTTTACCCTAATGCATTCTGAATAGAAAAGGATCCGCTCTGAATGCATCAGTTTGCCTCCGTTAAGTCTCCATTCCGCTCTGGAGGCGGACACCAAAACGCTGCCTGCAGCGTTTTGCTGTCTGTTTGACGAAACTGAGCCAATGGGGACGGATCCGTTTTCTCTGACACAATCTGGCACAATAGAAAACGGATCCGACCTCTATTGACTTTCAATGGAGTACATGACGGATCCATCTTGGCTTTGTTACAAATAATACAAACTGATCCGTTCATGACGGATGCATGCGGTTGTATTATTGTAACGGATCCATGACGGATCCGCCCAAAACGCAAAGTTTTGAAAGTAGCCTTACATGAGAGAACTGTGAGGTGAATGCTCATTCTGCCAACAACTCTCTCTCCCAATCCTGCCACACATATGTATGCTGGAGAGGGAAGAAAGCAGCTTATCTCCCAGAGAACAAAGGATGGGGCAACTGAAATCCCATCTTCCCTGACATCAGCCATCAGAATCATACTGACAGCTTTATGTCAGTATGATTCCGTTACAGAAAGGTCAGGCAGAGGCACACAGCATTATCAGTCATTATGATGCTGTGTACTTCCGTAGTAACTTCACACCGCACAATCCCTCTCTCACATGGCGCATGATTCCCGCAAGGGACACGCTCGTGTGAAAGAGCCCTTAAAAGGGTTTCTCCAGGAATTAAGAAAATGAAAATACTTAAATATTACTTTATTATAAATATATTCTCAAATACCTTTCATTATTCATAATGGCTCGTTTTGTCTGGGGGCAATCATCAGGGGAAACTAAATGTCCGCTGTCCCATTAGTTCACACAAAACCTGTCCTGATCACACAGCAGGACAAGGTACTTCACAACACTGAGGTAAAGAGCTGCCCCATCCTCCTCCTCTCTACTTGTCAGGGATTATGATCCTGAATACAGCTGATAAGAACTTTAGCTGAATCTCTGGGGAATTTAGTTCATGAGGAGACATGAAGTACAGAGAAGACGGACAGGCAGAGGTAATGTGTTGCTGTGGTAATGGAGACAGTAAACAAGTGATGCTGCTCATTATCCACACCTCACCCACCTCTCATGTCTCAGAGGTTCACCTGTATTCAGAAATCCTGACAAGCAGAGCAGATAGGAGGATGAGGCAGCACTATGGCTCATTGTGGTGAAGTAACTTGTCCTCCTGTGCGATTAGGACATTTTATTTCTCCTAATTAGGGATGAGCAAATCGACTTCGGATGGAACTTCCGAAGTCGATTTGCATAAAACTTAATTCCAATACTGTACGGAGAAGAAGCTCTGATGAGCCAAAGTTATTGCTTCGCGAAGTCTCGCAAGACTTCGTGAAGCAATAACTTCGGCTCATAGGAGCCAATACATTCTATTACTGTATTCAAACTAAGTATTATGCGTATTCCGCCATCCCTAGTCATCAGTATCCAATTGGTGGGGGTTCCACACACAAAACCCCGCCGATCAGCTGAGAAATCAGTGGTGCTCCTCTCGGAAAACCCCTAATGGGAATGTGTGATCAGAAAATGACCTATTGTTCATATTAGACATATATATTTTTTAATTTTGGGGATGTCATTTTTAGTTTTCCAAGCCACTAATATATTTAGCCAATTAAAAAATTCTTTTTGGTTTTTTCGCTCCCTACCTTACAAAAACCAGAACTTTTCACATTGCCAAATTCAGGCTTGATTTTTGCAGGACAATTTTTATTATTAATGGCTCCATTTAATTTACCATATCCGGTACTAAAAAAAAAAAAAAAAACGGGCAAAAAATTATTTGCGGGGTAAATTTGAAAAGAAATATGCAATTCTGTCATTGTTTTTTGGGTTTTGTTTTTACAGGGTTATTAATGCGCTAAAAATTACTTAATTACAGCAATAACAAATTTATGTTGTTTTTATTATGTTTTACTGACTTTACCGATACCCAGAATTACCCAACTACAGAGCTCTGTGATAGCCTTTTTTTCTGGGGCTGTAGTTTTTATTGGTAACATTTTGGAGTACATATGACTTTTTTATCACTTTTTATGCGTGTGTGTGTATGTATGTGTGAGATTTCCCCCCACACCCCGCCTTCAATTATGGTATTTACCGTATGGGAAAAATAAATGTATAATTTAATAGTTTGGACATTTATGGACTAGGCAACACCAATTATATTTTATTTTTATTTGATTTTATTACACCGCCTTGAACATTGTAGGCTTAAGTTAGGCCCAGGAGAGGCACATCACACTTGTGATTTACAGCAGACCAGAAGCAGTGAAGAAGTGGGTGCTAGATGCTGGACCCAAAACGCCCATGACACATATGCATCTTGGTTTCAGGTTTTGAGATGCGGCAGAGGATCTCGAAACCTAACCAAAGTGGTTCCGTTCTGATCACATCAGGATGCATCCGTTCCATTAGGATGCTGACAAATCGGAATGGAACAAACGGATCTGTCACTAAATAAATTAAAACTGGAGATGAGAAATAGGGGAGTTTACACCTCTTGACCCAATACCACAACCACAGCAGAATATACTAAATATCTTTTAATTGAAAACAAGATGACAACGAGTTTTGGGTCTTTCAAGTCTAAAAAGAGGAGGGGGGGGGAAGCAATAATAAGAAATGCACAATAAATGTAAATGTATAACACAAGTTATATAGATGAAAGCAAAAACAAAAGCTAATAATATAGCTAAAAATATAGGACATAACTATAGGGGGAACGTTTCCACAGTCAACTACACTATGAATATCTGTATATTCAATTGTGTGTTATCATTGGCACATGCTACATCATTTTTTTATTTATCTCATCAACCACTAACTATACTAGCTTTGAGCCTTATTAAGAGGCCTTATATATTCTCACTATTGTATTTGACTGTTGAAACGTCCCCCTATGGTTTCACAACACAAAAAGGTGAGCACAATCATCCAAATCTACACTTACGGGTTTTATGCTCATTACCCTATGAGCGCCTTTCCCTTTTAATGTTTGCCATAATTTTTGCCTGGGTTTTTAGGCTCCTAAAAAAACCGGATCCGTCACCATTGACCATCATTGTTTTGAGTGTCTGGTCACAAAACGGAATGCTGACGGAACAGAGGGCATCCTGAACAGATCTCATTCTATTCAGAATACATGGGGGCAAAACAGAACCGTTTTGGTCCGGTTTAGAGATCCTCTGCCCTATCTCAAAACCAGAATGCCAAAATGCATATGTGAAAGTAGTCTTAGTCTTTTTTTCCCCCCACTTTTGCACCCTGCCCAGCCACATAATCATTGCTGTATGTGCTGGGAAAACTCACAGTTTGTATATCAACTTTTTCTTCAGGACTCCATTCTCCTAACAGAGGCCAACAGACTTTTAGCCTCCATCAGGGCAGTATAGATTGCCATACGTTGTTTTCAAATGTATAGGAAGTAGAGTTGAGCGAACTTTTCAGTTCAGGTTGGGGTTATCGAAGCATCCAGTTATGGATTCCACTACCACGGACCATAACGGCATTTGGAATCCATAAGGGGATTCTTCAATGAACCCGAACCTTGGACAACATTAAGGACCTCGGGTGACGTCCCCGTCATGTGATTAGTGCAGGGGGCGTGGCTCAGTACTGGATCACCTCTTATCCAATCCAGTGCTGAGCCACTCCCCCTGCACTGATCACATGACGGTGACGTCCCCCCAGGTCCTTAGTGTTGTCCAAGGTTCGGGTTCCTTGAAGAATCCCCTTATGGATTCCAAATGCCCTTATGGTCCGTGGTAGTGGAATCCATAACGGATGCTTCGATAACCCGAACTTTGGACGCCGAACTTAAAATACAAGTTCGCTCAACTCTAATAGGAAGCCACAGCAGGCCATGCTTTCCTATACAGAGGGTCACCACAAATAGGTATACTTCATGGTAGAGACCATAGATGTATTCTTCTGAAATACATGTACCATATACAAACCCCTCTTCAGTATAACGACTATAGGAACCACAAATTGCTTAGGCTAAGTGGACACATCCGGTAAGTGATCACATCAGACAGCATTGCACATACAGAACATACCTCTTCTTGTAGAACCACTGCCGAAACTCCACCTAGCTGCTTGATTAGGTCCTCAATGACATCTTCAGGTTGTCCTCTTCTGAGTAACAGATTGCTGGGAGGATAAGGGGTTAATAAGAGTAGATATGGAAAGTGTATGTTCCAGCCATGAACTGAAGTCTTACAATCAGTCTTACCTTCCCTTTTTCTGGAGTGCGTTTCTTAAATCCTGTACAGTTTCTAAAAGGAACTTCAAGCGATGGGGTCCTGTCTTGGGAAAATTGTAGCAATGTGTTCCCAGATAGTGTCTTGGATCAAAGCAGTAGAGTGGGACAATATGATCTGCATTCCTGTGAGCCCAGAGCAACACCTACAAGGTACAGGAAAGAACTGCATCATGTCTTAGGCACCCAGGTACTACAGGGAGATCTCTGGGAGCCCAGCAGTCACAGGAACAAAGGGCTGCTTTAACCACAGGGCCGGTGGTGCTGGTGGAGGAGCCATTTTTAAATGTATTTGTATCCTCTGGATGCTGATAAAACTGACCAAGCAACCCCCTCCCCTGCCTTCGGCCAGATTTACTAGTAAAACCGCAGGTGGGTGAGGGACAGGACTTGTTAGTTTTGAAGGACCTGCCAGATAAGGTTATATGATCAGATCTGTGCCGGTCCTCAAACCAGAGAAAGGAGATGCAAAGTCCCATACAGAAGGAGAGGGTGAGCCGCTATGTAAGTGTCTGATCTAGGGTCTGTACTTGTTTCAGGGGATCTGTATTTAGAGGGTCGGATTTATTTAGCTTGTGTGATGTTTTTGTACAATATTAAAAACTTGAAAAAAATGCTTTGTGTCATCATATTCTGAGACCATTAAAGGGGTATTCCGGTTGTTCCACATTATCCCCTATAACTATAACATCAGTGTAGGGCCCCCACTGATAATCAGAACAGGGGCCCCGTACCCCCTGCGGCTCCTTTGAAATCAACGGAGCGGCCTGTCGGGCATGCGACCGCTCCAATATTTTCTATAGAGATGAATGAAGCAGCCACGTGCATGTGCGACCGGTCACTCTGTTCATTTCCAGGGGGTACGGGGCACTTGTTTTGGTGGTCGGTGGGGGTCCCAGAGGTAGAAACCACACCAATCTAATAGTTATCCTCCATACTGCAGACAGGGGATAACTTCTAACAACCGGAATACCCCTTTAACTTTATTATTTTTTCATTGTTGGAGCTGCGTGTGGCTTGTTATTTGTGCCTTGAGCTATAGTTTTATTGTTACCATTTTGGGGTACATATGACTTTTTGATTACCCTTTATTCCATTTTTTAGGGGGGTGTCATAAAAAACACCCCAACAATTCTGGCATCACATGTGAGATAAATAATGTAATATTTCAAATTATAGAACTTTTATGGTTGCACAATACCAATTACAAGGGGTTGTCGGAAATTGCAGGGGTGAGGGGTGATATATTATACATGGGGCTGGAGCCTGGAGGAGCTGGAGGGGGGATATATTATACATGGGGCTGGAGCCTGGAGGAGCTGAGGGGGTGATATATTATACATGGGGCTGGAGCCTGAGGAGCTGAGGGGGTGATATATTATACATGGGGCTGGAGCCTGGAGGAGCTGAGGGGTGATATATTATACATGGGGCTGGAGCCTGGAGGAGCTGAGGGGGGGATATATTATACATGGGGCTGGAGCCTGGAGGAGCTGAGGGGGAGGTGATATACTATACATGGGGCTGGAGCCTGGAGGAGCTGAGGGGGGTGATATATTATACATGGGGCTGGAGCCTGGAGGAGCTGAGGGGGGTGATATATTATACATGGGGCTGGAGCCTGGAGGAGCTGAGGGGGGTGATATATTATACATGGGGCTGGAGCCTGGAGGAGCTGAGGGGGGTGATATATTATACATGGGGCTGGAGCCTGGAGGAGCTGAGGGGGGTGATATATTATACATGGGGCTGGAGCCTGGAGGAGCTGAGGGGAGTGATATATTATACATGGGGCTGGAGCCTGGAGGAGCTGAGGGGGGTGATATATTATACATGGGGCTGGAGCCTGGAGGAGCTGAGGGGGGGTGATATATTATACATGGGGCTGGAGCCTGGAGGAGCTGAGGGGGTGATATATTATACATGGGGCTGGAGCCTGGAGGAGCTGAGGGGGGTGATATATTATACATGGGGCTGGAGCCTGGAGGAGCTGAGGGGGGTGATATATTATACATGGGGCTGGAGCCTGGAGGAGCTGAAGGGGTGATATATTATACATGGGGCTGGAGCCTGGAGGAGCTGAGGGGGGGTGATATATTATACATGGGGCTGGAGCCTGGAGGAGCTGAGGGGGTGATATATTATACATGGGGCTGGAGCCTGGAGGAGCTGAGGGGGTGATATATTATACATGGGGCTGGAGCCTGGAGGAGCTGAGGGGGGTGATATATTATACATGGGGCTGGAGCCTGGAGGAGCTGAGGGGGTGATATATTATACATGGGGCTGGAGCCTGGAGGAGCTGAGGGGGAGTGATATATTATACATGGGGCTGGAGCCTGGAGGAGCTGAGGGGGGGTGATATATTATACATGGGGCTGGAGCCTAGAGGAGCTGAGGGGTGATATATTATACATGGGGCTGGAGCCTGGAGGAGCTGAGGGGGTGATATATTATACATGGGGCTGGAGCCTGGAGGAGCTGAGGGGGGTGATATATTATACATGGGGCTGGAGCCTGGAGGAGCTGAGGGGTGATATATTATACATGGGGCTGGAGCCTGGAGGAGCTGAGGGGGGGATATATTATACATGGGGCTGGAGCCTGGAGGAGCTGAGGGGGGGTGATATATTATACATGGGGCTGGAGCCTGGAGGAGCTGAGGGGGTGATATATTATACATGGGGCTGGAGCCTGGAGGAGCTGAAGGGGGGGTGATATATTATACATGGGGCTGGAGCTGGAGCTGAGGCTGAGGGGGGGGTGATATATTATACATGGGGCTGGAGCCTGGAGGAGCTGAGGGGGTGGGGTGATATATTATACATGGGGCTGGAGCCTGGAGGAGCTGAGGGGGGTGATATATTATACATGGGGCTGGAGCCTGGAGGAGCTGAGAGGGATATATTATACATAGGGGCTGGAGCCTGGAGGAGCGATATATTATCAGGGCTGGAGCCTGGAGGGTGAGGGGGTGATATATTATACATGGGGCTGGAGCCTGGAGGAGCTGAGGGGGGGTGATATATTATACATGGGGCTGGAGCCTGGAGGAGCTGAGGGGGAGGTGATATATTATACATGGGGCTGGAGCCTGGAGGAGCTGAGGGGGAGTGATATATTATACATGGGGCTGGAGCCTGGAGGAGCTGAGGGGGTGATATATTATACATGGGGCTGGAGCCTAGAGGAGCTGAGGGGGGGTGATATATTATACATGGGGCTGGAGCCTGGAGGAGCTGAGGGGGGTGATATATTATACATGGGGCTGGAGCCTGGAGGAGCTGAGGGGGGGTGATATATTATACATGGGGCTGGAGCCTGGAGGAGCTGAGGGGGGGGTGATATATTATACATGGGGCTGGAGCTGGAGTGAGCTGAGGGGGGTGATATATTATACATGGGGCTGGAGCCTGGAGGAGCTGAGGGGGGGTGATATATTATACATGGGGCTGGAGCCTGGAGGAGCTGAGGGGGGGTGATATATTATACATGGGGCTGGAGCCTGGAGGAGCTGAGGGGGGGGATATATTATACATGGGGCTGGAGCCTGAGGAGCTAAGGAGGGGTATATATTATACATGGGGCTGAGCCTGGGGGAGCTGAGGTGGGGGTTGATATTATACATGGGGCTGGAGCCTGGAGGAGCTGAGGGGGGCAGCATGGGGCTGGAGCCTGGAGGAGCTGAGGGGGGGGGTGATATATTATACATGGGGCTGGAGCCTAGAGGAGCTGGGGGGGTGATATATTATACATGGGGCTGGAGCCTGGAGGAGCTATGGGGGGGGGGATATATTATACAAGGGGCTGGAGCCTGGAGGAGCTTGGGGGTGATATATTATACATGGGGCTGGAGTCTAGAGGAGCTGAGGCGGGGGAGGATATATTATACATGGGGCTGGAGTCTAGAGGAGCTGAGGCGGGGGGGGGGGGGTGATATATTATACATGGGACTGTGCTGGAGCCTGAGGAGCTGTAGTCAGGAGAGTGATGTTTCTTACATGGGACTGTATGCTGGGGGGGATGAAGTCAGGGGGAGTGATGTATTTTACATGGGACTGTTTGCTGGAGTTGCTGAAGGCAGGCAGTGGAGAGAGGGACGGTGTTATCATTTACATGGTACTGTATGCTGGAGGGGCTGAAGGGGGCATAATCATTACTATAATACTACAGAGGGGCCATTATAATAATAATAACAATAACACAGAGGGGCCATTATATATTATAATTAGGCTCCATTCACACGACCGTATGTTTTCCTCAAAAACGGATCGTGTCCGCAAAAACGGATTGCATTCCGTTTTTGCTGATCCATAGACTTCAACAGGATGGCCCTATTGAAGTCTATGGATCAGCAAAAAAATGGAATGCAATCCGTTTTTTTGCGGACACGGATCCGTTTTTTTGCGGACAACATACGGTCGTGTGAATGGAGCCTTATACAGAGGGCATTATACTTATGGGCACTACAGGGGAGGGGAGGTCTGTTATCTGAGAATGATAGTAAAGTGAGAAATCTAAACATTTTCTGTGAAACTCTACAGAGATGAGACGCGGCAGAAAGAAGGTGTCATGGCGGTCCTATCCCCGAATGAAGACGCTGAGGAAAGTCTACATCCCAGGAGAGGTCATTGGATGTAACAGGTATGTGCTGTAATACACGGTATATTTCATAGCAATGTATGTCCATCCAAATATGTGTTGGGGCCTGAATGCTGTTGCTCAGAAGAATTTAGTGACGGCTCTAATCAGCTGTTCAGGGCTTCCGATGGCACCGAGTGACAGTGGATCCCACTATATGTTAGGATTAGCTGTCACTAATAGCCACAGATAAGTTACTGAGAATGACTACCAACATGTAGTATTCAACGTAATACTAAACCAATGTTAAAACTAGGGATGCTCCGATATATCGGCCGCCAAAACATATTAGCCCAAAATGGCACTTTTGGTAAAATGCCAAAAATGCCATTTTCGTCTGATATTCGGCGGCCGATATATCGGATCATCCCTAGTTTATTTTGTTTTCCTGAGTTGTAATTTACATGGCTGACGAAAGTGGCAAGGGGGGGTCAGGAGGAGGCAGGGGAAAAGGGAAAGCAGGAGGGGGGCTCAGTGGGCCTCTGGGTGTTACTTGCCCCCTGGGCCAAAAGTTGCCGGTCAGCCCCTGCCTCTGTGTTAGGTTACACGCAGACGTCCGTTAGACCCAGACGTGACCAGTCCGTGGTAGTGCGGGCTGGATTTATACTTTACAGCCGGAGCGCACGGCGTCATTGGTTGCTATGACGCCGTGCGCCCCCTGCCGCCGCTGCAGGACAGTAATACACTGGTAAAGATCATCATAGAATAAATCCAGCTCACACTACCACGGACTGGTCGCGTCTGGGTCTAACGGACGTCTGCGTCTACCCTTAGACTGCTTAGGACAGGGGCTGCAGTGGTCACATGCCATATAGCGGCACATCACGGCGGCAGGTTGTGAATACAGAAGATATGAGATGATTTTTATTTTTTTTTGGCTATTAGAGGGCCTATCCGGTTATTATTTCTCCATTTGTTACTTGTCTTTTATTTTAACATTTTTTTTAAATTAAAACTTTAATACTCGCCTTGTATGGGTAGCGTAGTCTACTATACTAGTCCATACTGACGTATACCTGGAAAGGGGGCTCATCAAAGTTGTGTAAAAACAGCCCTTTAGCGTTTTCTCAGTACAGTGGTGCTCCTGACCAGGCAACGTGCAGAGAACTATGTTTAACCCTCCATAGCTCAGCTGTAACCCCGAGACCCCCGTAGTTCTACTAACCAGGACTTACAGCATCATAGGCCCATATAACGAAATCACATCTGGAATATGGATAAACATGGGTTGCAATACAAGGGCCTGAATGGGAGGTGCAGAGACAAAATCTGAAGAGCCCGCAGAGCACCACTACCTCTTCATTAGGGTCACTGGGGGCGGGCGGGGGCAGATCGCCATACCGCGTTACATAAAAGGCAGGCGGCCTTACGCCCTGTGGCATTCTTCCGTCAGCTTTGGAGGCACACCCCACTGCTATGACATGTAGGTGTGTACTGCTCAGTACTAGGCCACTATAGACACCAAGAAGCATTTCACAAAATTACATCATTCTTAAAACACAGTGGAGGAGATTTATCAAAACTGCTGTAAAGTAGAGGTGGATTAGTTGCCCCCAGCAACCAATCAGATTCCACCTTTCATTTTTTCAGAGCTTCCAGTTTTCATAGATCTCCCCCAATATTTTTTTTCTAAACCTGAAAATTCAACACTATTGTGACAATGTATATGGCTGTGGTGAGGGCACTTCAGCTCTGCTACATCTGTTTGTGTAATACACAGGCGCACGTGCACCACAACCCCGCCCCTGTGTTACACAAGCGCAATCTGCACCAATAGCGTGTCACCTTGTGAGCAGCCTGGACCAATAGCCTGTAACCTGGTAGCCCGGACCAATAGCGTGTCGCTATGTGAGCACTCTGGACCAATGGCGTGTCACCATGTGAGGAGCCTGGACCAATAGTCTGTCACCTTGTGAGCAGCCCTCACCAATAGCGTGTCACCTTGTGCGCAGCCTGCACTTACACAACACGGTGGTTACACAACAACGGTGTATATAACTGCAGACCTCAGGAGAGCCCTGCGGACACTCTCAGTGACTACATGGGAGCC
This sequence comes from Bufotes viridis, assembly GCA_033119425.1. NCBI lineage: Eukaryota > Metazoa > Chordata > Amphibia > Anura > Bufonidae > Bufotes > Bufotes viridis. Next base: position 332,965,506 of record CM065593.1, on the reverse strand, counting down.
CGTAGCAGTTATACACATGGCAGTCCTCGTACCTCATTGTCGTGATATCGCAGGTCATTCCTGAGCAGGCAGATGATTGTCCGGCTCAGCGCCGCCATTTTCATCACCACCACCACCACCACAAATTCTCCACACTAGGATTCTCCAACCAAAATAATAAACTCACTCTTGTGACCCGCCTTCTGTGCTGACGTGAAGCCCCGCCCACTTCCCCAGAAGGCGGCAGTTCACATATCGCCACTAGAGGGCGATCTGCCAGGAAGTCCTAAATTACAATTCACCATCGCTTTAGGCCCCTTTCACACGAGCGAGTTTTCTGCGCGGGTGCAATGCGTGATGTGAACGCGTTGCACCCGCCCTGAATCCTGACCCATTCATTTCAATGGGGCTGTGTACATGAGCGTTTTTTTTCACGCATCACTTGTGCGTTGTGTGAAAATCGCAGCATGTTCTATATTCTGCGTTTTTCACGCATCCCTAGCCCCATAGAAATGAATGGATGCGTGAAAACGCATTGCATCCAGCAAAGGCGCGGGTGCTTGTGCGCTTTTCACTGATGGTTGCTAGGAGATGTTGTTTGTAAAACCTTCAGCTTTTATCACGCTGCGTGAAAAACGCGTCAAAACGCATTGCACCCGCGCGGAAAAAACTGAACAACTGAACGCAATCGCAGACAAAACTGAATGGCTTTGCCTGTGAAATCGCACAGTTTTCACTGAACGCATCCGCAACGCATCCGGACCTAATCCGGACACGCTCGTGTGAAAGGGGCCTTAGACGCTCATAAAGTAAATGAGTATTATCTAGTGTCACTTTTTTTTTTTTTTTTTTTATTCTATTCACAATACCCACCATGTAAAAAATGGTGGTGGATCAGTAGGCTGATCTGCCTCTGCCTGCAGCTCTTTTTTTGTAGTGGAAATGCTGCCAAAAACATGCACAACAACGCTAGCTATTTTATCCCTTCTACATACCTCCCAACTTTTTGGACGGTCCAAGAGGGACCCTTAGGGTGCCTGCGCACGATGCGGATTACGTGCAGTTTCTCAATGTGGATTTTCATGCTGAAAAACTGCAGCGTAATACAGTGCCGACGAAGAATATGAGATTAAAGAAATCTCATATTATTTAGCTTTTTTTTTTAGGTGCAGAGATTAACCAGCTCTGCAGATCTTGAAATCCGCAGCATGTCAATTTTTCGTACATTTTTCTTGTGCGGATTTCGCCCTTTTCAATGGTAGTATGAGAGCTGCAGAAAATCCACATCAAATCTTCACCAAAAACCACATAAAAAAATAAATAAATAGTGTGGATTTGTATACGTTTTGGTGCAGATTTCTTTCAGATTTTCTACAGACATCTGCACAATATGCAACCACCCCTAGGGCTCTTTCACATGAGCGGATGCCTTGCGTGGAATCCGCTGCGTAAAAGAGAGCCAAGCCGCGTTCCGGACAGCAGAGACACGGAGCATTAACATGATTCATAATGCCCCGTGCCTCTTTGTGATCTTTTTACTACAAAATCACAGTGAGATAAAGTTGTCATCGTCATTTTGTAGTAAACAGGTCACAGAGAGGCACGGAGCATTATCAATCATGTTACTGCTCCGTGTCTCTGTTGTCCGGAACGGGGCTTGGCTCTCTTTCACGCACCGGATTCCATGCACGGCATCCACTTGTGTGAAAGAGCCCTTATGGTTCCTTGTGTGAAAGAGACATTTTTCCTGCATATTTATACACTTCAATCGTTTTCTTTAGCACAATAATGCAAAAAATACCTGAATATAGAAATTTCTAACATCCGATTTGCATCAAATAATATACAACAATAATATACAAGGCGGGCTCTAATATACAAAGAAGAACCAGGCAAAAACACTTTCTGGATCAATACTGTAAATGTAATAACGCAAATTTATCCCTCAGATCAAAAAGAAGGACATTTAAGGCGCAAAGAGAGACTTGGGTTAAAAGTAAGGACTGTCCCATCAAAAGAGAGAAATAAAATAGGAAATTCAGCTAAAATACACTTCAAAAAAACATAACCTGCCACTTCTGAAGCAGATTTGATATCAGCAGTGTAAAAAAATCCACTGGAGAATCACGCTCGCCTTTTTTGGAGTAAAAAAAAAAAAAAGGCTTTTTAGCAACACCAGTCATTAATTATCCCTTAATAAAAAATTATAATTTTTTATTTTTTTTTATTTGAGTCTGAAATCTAGCGGTTGTGTTCTTGTAAGACAGGTTCATATTCACTAAGACATGTCTCCTTGTTTTGTGCATGAAAAAATGCAAGTGACCGGAAAAAAGTCGCATCTCTATATTCTTCAATGTAAAAATTGCGCAAGTCCCCCCTCAAACCAGACAGGAAAGCCTGGTCATGAGTGGAGTATAAATAAGACTGTTTATGGGCCTAATTCAGGTGCAAAAAAAAGTACATAATTAGGTCGGAAACATTCACGAAAGTTTGAAAACTTTTGAATTAGGCTTAAAACTCAAAATAGGCACAATTGCCTCCAAAACAGGCGCAAAATCAGTTGGTAAATGAGACAAAAAAATAAGACAGTCGTAAATAAGCTTTTTACTCATTAAAGCAGGCGCAGACACTATAGTAAATGTGCCCCACTGTGTGTACATAAAGGCCCCATTCACACGTCCGCAAGTGTTTTGCGGATCTGCAAAACATGGACATCGGCGATGTGCGTTCCGCAATTTGCGGACCGCACATCGCCGGCACGATATAGAAAATGTATTTTCTTGTCCGCAGTTGCGGACAAGAATAGGGCATGTTCTATTTTTTAGCGGAACGGGAGTGCGGATCCGCAATTCCGGATCCGGGAGGGACATAGTGTGTCCCCATAGGAATGAATGGGTCCGCAATTCCGTTCTGCAAATTGCGGAACAGAATTGCAGACGTGTGAATGGGGCCTTACTATAGTGTCTGCGCCTGTTTTTAGGTATAAAAATGCTTTCTTATTTTTTGTCACATTACTACTGAAAACGCGTCTGTCCTTCACCTATGTCGATCTTTTACACTAATTCAGAAGTTAACTTTTGCGCCTATTTTCAGACATATTTATGTGGGTGCGCCTTATTTTGCCTAATTTAGTCACAAAAACAGTCTAATTTCCACTCTACTCCAGAGCCACATTTTGCCTACAAAGTCCCACTTTCATAGAGACATGTGCCTACTTTCAGCTCACTTGCACAACTTTTTCATGCACATACCAATTAGACCAGTCTTAGTGAATATGATCCCGTCTTACTGAAAGAGAACCACTAGGAGTCAGAGTAGTAGCAATAACCCTAGTCTGATTTATGAAGTGCTGTGCGACTTTTAATAAATAGTAGGCAAAAGAAAGACAGACGAGGCAAATACACCAGTGTAATTTTACGCCTACAAACAGGTGAGCTTGATAAATGTGCCCCATTGTGTGTACAGGGTGTCTCTTTTCAGTTGAAGTCAATGGGAAGATGTTGGCATTTCAATCATGGATTGGGCTAGTTTAACTCTAGCATTCAGAGGGAACAGCCTGCTGGAGCTCTCTGGATCTGGCACTGCCAGACACTGCCTCAATACCCACTGGCCCCATTAACTATATTTGCCCACAGCAGGATTTGTCCGATTCTCTGCATATTTGCTGGGTTGCAGCCGGGTCTCCGCTAGTCCCCATTATAGTTAATGGGGCCAGCAGGCATTTAGGCAGTGTCCGGCAATGCTGGATCTAGAGAGACCTGGCAGGCTGTTCCCTACCATCAGTGGTGGTCGTGCCTGCACACAATAGGAAAAAGCCCCAGCCCCTCTAGTGGCTGGCACCATGTGAGAACACATAGGCTGGCACTTTTTCCTAATGAATATTTCCTGATGAATTGCAGGGTGGTCATAACCATGAAAACAAACAGCGATGGAGAAATGAATCGAGCCAGCAAAGGAGGTAATATGGACAATCACAATACATTAGTAAGTGACTTGCATTAACTTTCTCTACATAATAAATGCCATTTACTGAAGTGAGACAACCCCTTTAAGGACCTGGCTTAGCTTGGCTCAGCCATGAGATTGGAATACATACTGAATTCAGGGACCACAGGTGGTCGAGGTTACGGAAACAGGGTAGATGGTTGTTTTATTTTGTTTCCATGATTCCCATTCACCTCTCTCGGAGTTATGGAAACAGCATAGTACAAACTGCTTGGTTGTTTCCATAACCTTGCTATCAGTGACTGCCAGATAAAATGGGTATGGTGGCTTCAGATGGGAATGGCTGGCATGGGAATACCCCTTTTAATATGTAGCCAAGGCCGGCGTCAGCACCCGGCATACCCGGGCAAATGCCGGGGCCCACAGCACAGCTGCCAGAAGCAATGAGCGCTTCCATCAATACACCGCTCAGCTCCCTGCACTCCTCCCCTCCTTCAGGCCGGCAGCGCACTGAATGGTAAAGCAGGAAGCCTTCTCCCTGCTCCACCATTCAGCCTGCAGGCAATCTGCAGTCCAGTAATCTGCATATGCTCCGCCCACACAGTGCTGCAGATCGATCTGTGCCTGCAGGGAAGAGAGGACTGTGAGCTTCAGGAACTGGACAAGGTGAGTAGTTACTGTGTTTTTTGTTTTTAATGCAAAGGGGTCACATAGGTCTTTTTTACTATGGAGGGGGCCCAGAGGACTTTATTACTATGGAGGGGCCCAGAGGACTTTATTACTATGTAGGGGGCACAGAGGACTTTATTACTATGTAGGGAGCACAGAGGACTTTATTACTATGGAGGGGGCACAGAGGACTTCATTACTATGTAGGGGGCACAGAGGACTTCATTACTACAAATGGGGCACAGAAGTCTTTATTACTTTGAAGGGGGCACAAAGGGCATTTCTACTATGGAGGGGGCACAGAGGGCATTACTACCCTGGAGTGTGCACAGGGCATTACTAATGTGAAGGGGGCACAATGCACATTTTAAATATGGAGGGGGCACAGAGCCAGAGGGCATTACTACAATGAAGGGGGCACAGTGGGCATTATTACTGTGAAGGGGACACAATGGGGATTTCTACTATGAAGGGGGCACAATGGGGATTATTCCTGTGTAGGGGGCACAATGGGGAATATTACTGTGAAAGGGGCACAGAGAGGGCATAACTACTGTGAGGGGGCACACCTCTGTACAAAATTACTGTGAAGATTGTACAATGAGTGCAATACTACTGTGAGGGGGTACAAACACCGTAGGCACGACACCGAAGCAGGGAACTATTTCTCCCCGCTCCACTATTGAGCCGCCAGGGGTCCACAGCAGCAGCAGCACGATGTCCTCACACGTAGTCCTGCTGATCTGTGTGCAGGCTGGGAATCAGCCTCTTCTCCTCCTACACAGCAGCGCCATGTGTCACAGTATCCTGCTGCTGCTGGTGGGGAGCGCAGATCATGGGAGGAGCCAGGTGAATGAGGCGAGGAGGATTTATTGTTTGTTTTTTTCACTTCCTGTGAAGGGGGCACATCTGGGCATAACCACTGTGAAGGGCACTGGGCAGATATCGTGGCATATCTACTGTGAGGGGGCACATATCTTGGCATATCTACTGTGAGGGGGCACATATTTTGAGATATCTACTGTGAAGGGGGCACATATCTTGGCATATGTACTGTGAGGGGGCACATATCTTGGCATATTTAGGCCTCATGCACACGACCGTATGTGTTTTGCTGTCCGCAAAAAAAAACGTATGATGTTCAGTTTTTTTTTGCGGATCCATTATTTTTGCGGTTCCATTGTAATAATGCCTATCCTTGTCCCCAAACTAGAAAAAATAGGACATGCTCTATTTTTTTGCGGAACGGAAAAACGGACATACGGAAACGGAATGCACACGGAGTACCTTCGTTTTTTTGCAGACCTATTGAAATAAATGGTTCTGCATATGGTCCGCAAAAAAAACGGAACAGACACGGAAAGAAAACGTTTGTGTGCATGAGGCCTTACTGTGAGGGAGCAAATATCTTGGCATATCTACTGTGAGGGGGCACATATTTTGGCATATTTACTGTGAGGGGGGCACATATCCTGGCATATCTACTGTGAGGGGGCACATATCTTGGCATATCTACTGTGAGGGGGCACATATTTTGAGATATCTACTGTGAGTGGCACATATCTGTGAGTAGACGTGAGGGACTGAAACACTGGGTAGAAAATAAAAGTAGGCACATAAGGACTGATTCACATATATCCGCTGTGGTAAGGTGCAGGGTGCCGTCCTAGATGGCAGGTACGTGTCACCGAGGTTCATAGCCTCGGTGAGGTAAGAGCCATTTGTTGATGTCAGTAGCAGCTAGTGCTACTGACACATTTGCTAAATAGCATGGCTGCAAAGCCGATCCGGGCCGGCTCTTACCGGGAGCAGCTAAAGTGTAGGGAGGGTGGCTGCTCCCCACGACCCAGTCCTGATTTTGGGCTGGGTTTAAAAACTCAGCCAGCACCAGCAGCTGTGAGAGTGATTGTCCTGGAGCTGCTAATAGTGCTGGGAGCTGAGGGCTGTATTTTGGGACCTGCGGCTGGAGCCAAGCTGGAGGGCTCAGACCCCTGTGAAAACGAACAGGCGGCCTGAAAAAGCCTGTCTATGGACTTGCTAACACCAAGGAGCTAAGGTGACTCTTCCGTTTATGGACTTTTCTTGTGTGTGAACAAACACCAAGCCACCTGTTTTTTGTGATGCTCTTTTTGTTGTGTGAATAAAACACTGTTTTCCGCACCTTCTGGACTCCCTTGTGCCTCTATACTGCACCCGCACCGCTGTCTACCAGAGCGACTCCCCACACCGCTCTGTAGCATGCTCTGTGTAAGGTATTTAATCTATAATACATGCAGGTTCATTGCTGTAAGCGCCGTGCAAAATGCCACAAGGAGGCCCACTGAGACTTTATCGCCCAAGGGCCCACATGAACTATGGAGATGGCCCTGTATGTAGCCATATAAGGGCTTATTTTTTGTAAAATAAGTTGTAATTTTTTAAGGGGTTTTCTTGTCCGTTTATATTGCTAGCCTATTCTCAGGATAGGTAATCAATATCTGTTTGTCAGGGGTGCAGCAGCTTTTCTGCAGTAGCGTGGAGACTACACCTCCTCGTCCATTGTGTAGTGGACTGAGCTGGTTATTGCAGGGGTGCACCGCCAATGAGGCCAGGTGAGGCGATCGCCTCAGGCAGCACCAGGTAGGGGCAAGGGGGATCAGCGGAAGGGCCATTGGCAATGAGCGCTTTGATTGTGGCAAAGGGTTAGGTTAAAAAATTGGGAAGGGGGCAGCGGAAGGGCCATTGGCAATGAGCACTTTGATTGTGGCAAAGGGTTAGGTTAAAAAATTGGGAAGGGGGGGCGCCATTTTAGTTTTCGCCTCAGGCAGCAGAAATTTGCACCCCTGGGTTACTGCAGAGCATATGGGGGTGTTAGACCCTTTCTGATAGTGACAGCCTAGTCCTGTGAAGGCTAACCTCCGGCACTGCAGCTGTAGTGATACTACCACTCCCAAGATGCACATTTGCTTGGCTGTTCTTAGAACTCCATTGAAATGAATGGAGCATGCTGGGAGTCATAGTTTCACCACAGCTGGACTGCTGGAGGTTAGCCGGCCCTAGTCTGTGAGGGCTATATTTATTTTCATCCAGAGAGGAGAGACAGCAGCGCCTCTAGCTCTTCGTTTTAGTGATCAGCAGGCGTCTCGACAATCGGACCACCTGTGATATGTCACTATGAGGTATTCAAAAGTTTATGAAAAGTGTTGCTTCACTTTAATTGCTTAAAAATGAAAAAACAAACAAACGGAGAAGCTCATCCCATTAAGGCCTTATGCACATGACTGTGCCGGTTTTTCACAGATCCCAGATGTGCAAAATATGGATTCTTTCCATGTGCAATCCGCAAACACCTGTCTCTACAAATGGCTATTCTTGTCTGTGACATGAACAAGAATAGGACATGTTCTATAGTTTATGGAATGTACGCGTGCAGACCCATGAAAAACTGCGGATCGGACATGGATGTAAAATACGGTCATGTGCTTGAGGCCTAATACTGAAATCTGATATTTTTCCATCTATGATATTTTACATTAAAGTTTACGGGGTAGTGGATAGGTGACCCTGTCATTAGCCACATGAGATTTTACAAAATTACAAAAAGGGAAACAACAAAAATATAGTTTTTTTTTTAACTTCCTTTCCAAAAACAAACAAAAAAAGGATATGAAATGATTAATCCTTGCGTTTAGGTTGTAGAAACGTCAAATATTTGTTTTTAGTTATTGTCGTGATTGATTATCCATATTGATTGGCATGATGCCAATGATGGTGATGGTGTAACAGTAGTGGCGCAGACAGTCTAAAGATGCGCCAAAGTTATAACATTGGCTGAACGATAAATCTGGTGCACCTTTAGGGTGCATTCACACCACCGCATGCATTTTGCAGTCTGCAAAATACGGTTGACATCAGTGTGATGTCTGTGTTGCATCCGTTAGTTTTTTTGCAGTCCATTAGCTGCAAATTGGGTCACTCTGTTCACCTTTAGAAGTCTTTTGTGCTGGAGGACATGGACAATACACAAACAGTCAAACTGATTCCCATGTCGGCTAATGGTACTTTCACACTAGCGTTTTTCTTTTCCGGCATAGAGATTCGTCGTCGGGGCTCTATGCCGGAAAAACTGATCAGTATTATCCCCATGCATTGTGAATGGAGAGAAATCCGTTCAGGATGCAATGTCTTCAGTTCAGTATGTAAACGTTTTTTAGACGGAGAAAATACCGAAGCATGCTGCGGTATTATCTCCGTCTAAAATTCCGGAACAAATGACGAAATGCCGGATCCGGCATTAATTCCCATTGACTTGTATTAGTGCCGGATCCGGCATTACAAATACCGCAACGACGGATCCGTCCTTCCGGTCTGCGCATGCGCAGACCTTTAAAACTGTGAAAAAAAATCAAGACAGATCCGTCTCTCCGTCTGAAAATGGAGACACGGATCCGCACTTGCAATGCATTTTGTGAGATGGATCAGCATCCAGATCCATCTCCAAATGCTTTCAGTTGCCATGGGGTATGACAGATCCGGCGGGTAGTTCTGGCGACGGAACTACCTGCTGGATCCTCACACTGCAAGTGTGAAAGTAGCCTAAGTAAAGCTTCATCTCCCTGCAGTGTTGCTGCAATTGGGACTTAACAATTGTTGACAGAAATTTTAGAGCAGACTGTCCTTAAAGGGTATCTGTCAGCAGATCTGTACCTATGACACTGGCTGACCTGTTACGTGTGCGCTTTGCAGCTAAAGGCTGCATTCACACGAGCGTGATTTCCGCGCGGGTGCAATGCGTGATGTGAACGCATTGCACCCGCACTGAATCCTGACCCATTCATTTCTATGGGGCTGTGTACATGAGCGTTTTTTTTCACGCATCACTTCTGCAACGCGTGTAAATCGCAGCATGCTCTATCTTATGCGTTATAAACGCATCCGCAGCCCCATAGAAGTGAATGGGGCTGCGTTAAAAACGCATTGCATCCGCAAGCAAGTGCGGGTGCATTGCGTTTTTCACTGATGGTTGCTAGGAGATGTTTGTAAACCTTCAGTTTTTTATCACGCACGTGAAAAACGCATCAAAATGCATTGCACCCGCGCGGAAAAAACTGAACAACTGAACGCAATCGCAGGCAAAACTGAATGGCTTTGTCTGTGAAATCGCACAGTTTTCACTGAATGCATCCGCAACGCATCCGGACCCAATCCGGACACGCTCGTGTGAACCCAGCCAAAGGCATCTGTGTAGGTCCCATGTTCATATGTGTACATGTACGGCACTGGGAAGGTCTCTAAACATGGCGTCCACTCATGCGATCGCTGGACTCCATAGCTGGCAGATCCTGCAAAAATGAGCCCCCTTCGAGCTCACTAGACATAATTATAAAAAGGTTATGGGAGTCAGAATATGGCGATGTAAAAAAAAAAAAAAACCTACACATATGTGATATCATTGTAATCTTACTGACCCAGAAAATGAGGCTCATTTGCATATAGAGGCTCATTTGCATATATTAAAACATCATTTATCTCAGAAATGCGGGCACATATGAACATGGGACCAGCACAGATGCCTTCAGCTGCCAAGTGCACATGGAACAGGTCAGCCAGTGTCATAGGGAGAAATCTGATGACAGATGCCCTTAAAATAGAGCAGCATATTCTCCTCAGTCTGGTTCTACACTAAACATTTTGTGAGGCAGGGGCGTCACTAGGGGAAGCCTCATCTTCCGTAGGCCCTTTTCACACGAGCGAGTTTTTCACACGGGTGCAATGCGTAACGTGAACACATAGCACCCGCACTAAATCCTGACTTATTCATTTCAATGGGTCTGTGTACATGAGCGTTATTTTTCATGCATCACTTCTGCATTGCGTGAAAATCGCAGCATGTTCTATAGTCTGCGTTTTTCACACAGCCCTGGCTCCATAGAAATGAATGGGGCTACGTGAATAACGCATTGCATTCGGATGCGTTGCGTTCCGTTTTTAACGCATGTTACTTAGCAACAGTAGAAGGTAGAGTCCACCGGAAATTAGCATTTTCTGTGTCTGGCTCCTGCTACCTGTGCGGAGCTGCTTTTTTCGACATATTGCTGCCCTTGTTGAGCCACAGCCAAGATGCCAAGGCAACCCACCAAGCCTATGGATATGGAGAAGCTAATAGTGATAGTCCAGGAGAGGCCCTGTATTTGGGACACCAGGTCAGGGGACTATCATGACAGATACAAAAAGGATGCTGCCTGGGTGGAAGTAACACTTGTTTATTGGTGAAACAGGAGTATTTGATTAATTGGCAAAACAGGAATATTTGGTAAAACTACAAGAATACAAATAGCAAGCATAAGTATAAAGTATAGATAGCATGTACTATAACATTTGCATAGCACTGAAGCACATGGTAAAATGGCTGCCTAACATAGGTCACATGTCTAACATCTGCAGTGGAGTCGGCCCCTTCACTTCAGCTGCCGGCACGTCAGAAACGGTCGTTGTCATTAGTTGAAGTGGAGGTGAATAGTCGGGTGCTCGACTATCTTTCAAGAGCCCGCCAGGAAGACCAATTAAAAACTTTATGGTCGTAGTCTGGGCCCTCTTTTGAAGAGAGTGCCTCTAGATCTGTACTTGCGGACCCAAGGTGCAGTTGGGATTGTTCTAGAGGCAGCCACTCCTCCAAATGATCCCACAGATGTATTTTGGGCCCCAGAAAACTGGTGCTTATATAGGAAAATCAATGGGCCATGACCTAGGGCTCCTCCACAGATACCCATCAGGCCTTCCTACTACCCTCCTCCTCACCAAACATTTGCCCCTCCACCCCAACAATATGGCCAGAAATACATTGGTGAGACATCCTATATGCACCAAGCTTTCTCTGCATCTCAAGCTGCTCCACCCCAGAACTTAGAACCCTCTTCTCAGGGAACTTACCAGCCCTCTCAATGTGAAGGTCCCCCGGCCACACCAGGATGTTACTATAATTTGTAATTATCGTATGTTTCGCCCCATAAGACGCACCTAGGTTTTTGAGGAAGAAAATAAGAAAAAAAAAAATGTGAACCAAAAGGTGTGCTTTTGGTGGGTTTTTAACTAATAGTGGTCTGTGGATGACACTATTATGGGGGATCTGTGGATGACGCACTGTTATGGGGATCTGGGGATTGCACTGTTATGCGGGCATCTGGGGATGACACTGTTATGGGGGCATCTGGGGATGGCATTGTTATGGGGGCATCTAGGGATGGCATGACACTGCTATGGGGGCATCTGGGGATGGCATGACACTGCTATGGGGAGGATCTGTGGATGACACATAGCATCTTATGCTATGTGTCATCCACACATCCCCCCCATAACAGTGTCCCTGTATAGTGAATGACCCCCAATACAGGGGGTGGGAGGCGGCATCTTGATTTGTAATGGCAGCGGTGCCTGGTGCAGTCACTGTATTCCACTACACTGGGCCCCGCTCACTGTAGTAATCATATAGGCAATGTTAAACTGTAGAATTCCGCACCTACAAACTTCCATAGCAGTGCAGGAGGCCGGCCGAGCGGGTGGGAGTTGGCAGGGTAACTCACTACGTCACGCACCTGCTCCTCCCACTTTATGAATGAAGCAGGCGGCGCAGGCGCCTGACGTAGTGAGTTACGCTGAAGTTTGTAGTAAGTACTTCAGCCTGAATTTGGTGCGGAATTCTACAGTTTAACATTGCCTATATGATTACTACAGTGAGCGGGGCCTCGTGTAGTAGAATACAGTGACTGCAGCAGGCCCCGCTGCCGTGACTGCAGCAGGCCCCGCTGCCATTACAAATCAAGATGCCAGCCCCCATCCCCTCCTCCCTCCCCACCGATACACATGCCGGCCGCGCTGTGCAGCAGCGCGGCGGTGGTGTATCAGTGTAAATTATACAATTCGCCTCATAAGACACAGTGCTATTCCCCCCCCCCCCCCCCCACACACACACACTTTTCGGGGAAAAAGTGCGTCTTAAAGGGCGAAAAATACGGGTATGTTGGTTATAAGTGCAATAAATATTACATTATCAGATCAGACTATTGTTTTTTGTTTATTTTTCAAATAAACAAACAAAAGAAAAATACGGTTATTGGTTTTATTTTTTTCTTTAAAGTAATATACACTGTAATTTGATTTAACTATAGTTCTAAAGATGACTTGTTATATAGTAATAATGAGGGATTAATTTATATTTCACACACATTTCAACTTACATTATGCATGAGAAATATGTAAGCTCGCAACCCACGTCAAGGGTCCCTAACAAAGGCTACTTTCACACTAGTGTTTTAGTTTTCCGGCATTGAGATCCGTCATAGGGGCTCAATACCAGAAAAAAAACGCTTCAGTTTTGTCCCCATTCATTGTCAATGGGGGCAAAATTGAACTGAACAGAACGGAATGCTCCAAAATGCATTCCGTTCCATTTAGTTGCATTCCCATACCGTAGAGCAAACCGCAACATTGCTTTCCGTCCTGGGATGTGGAGCAAGATGGATCTGGCATGACCACCAATGCAAGTCAATGGGGACGGATCCGTTTTCTCTGACACAATCTAACACAATAGAAAACGGATCCGTCCTCCATTGACTTTCAATGGAGTTTATGACGGATCCGTCTTGGCAATGTTAAAGATAATACAACCGGATCCGTACATAACAGATGCAGATGGTTGTATTATCAGTAATGGAAGTGTTTTTGCTGAACCCTGCCGGATCCAGTAAAAACGCTAGTGTGAAAGTAGCCTTAAAAAAAAGCAAAAATACGAACAAAAAAAATTATCCATCCAGGATACAAACACTGTATAGTCAGCATGAGGGGACGGAAAAAAAAATTATGTTGCTCCATGTGAAGAGTGCTGTTGCTGAAAAGGGAATGAACCAACTGGAGACATAACATAGTCTGAAAATAATTCCCTCGCTCTCCAGGGGCTGCTGCTGTAAAGACGTCCGCATCTTGATCAGGAGTGGCCTCATACATGCAAATGTAGTTATGGAGAACTACACACACTTTAATACCATGATTAACATTTTCTGGGCCCAGCTGGATGGCCGAAAGAAATATACGCCATTTGCTGGGTAACTCTCCACAAACCTTCTGGCCATGCTTAACCGATAGTTGAATGTGTGCCTTTTCTCATCCAATCTCACCTGCGAAAAGGACGCATGAGGTTTGAAGATAGGGCAAACCCCTCATCGCCAACTATGACATATGGTGCAGGTGGGCCAGAGGAGCCAGGAAGAGGAGCTGGCTGGGGAATGTCTAGTTGGTTGGGCTGAAGCCACCAACCCATTCTGGAAGCCCGGAAGATGCGAGCATCAGCTGAACTTCCATAGGCCTCAATATCTACAATTATAAACCTGTAGTTTGTGTCAGCCAAGGCCAACAAAACTATAGAGAAAAACTGTTTATAATTATAGAATTGGGACCCTGAGTTCGGTGGCTTCTTCACCCGTATGTGCTTCCCGTCAAGGGCACCAATGTAGTTGGGGAATTGTGCCCTCTCCATGAAGCCCTGGGCAATCTGAAGCCACTGCTGCCTTGTTGGTTGTGGCAGCACAGCAGCTCGCAGTCGCAACCAAATGGTGGGACAGGTTGCCCTCACTATCCCAGCAATTGTGGAGGTCCCCATTCGAAATTCAAAATGTAACGAGGAAAAGGAATTTTCTTTGGCCAAAAATCTGTGAACAAAAAATAAAAACAATTAAAGAACAGTCAAAACACTATCCATCCACTATATTTATTTAATATGCAAAATGAAATCATCTATATACCAGAAAAAAATTATATTTACATACCTCAGAGTTATAATTAGCCGTTCCTCGGCTGAAACACTACGCCGCATGTTGGTGTCCATGAAGTCCAAGCCAGGCCTCAACTCCGCCAAAAGCCGATCAAAAGTAGTGATCGACATGTCACAATAATTATAAAATTTTGCTGGGTGCTCATATAGGTCTGCATACAGACTCGTAAACTGACCTTTGCAAGCCCTCTGCAAAATAATAGGATGAACCCACATCCTCTTCCTCCGCGGTTTCTCCTCAAGCATTTCTCTCCGTTCTCCAAAGCATCGGATGTCATCCGCGTGGAAAAAATGCAAACACTGAACGCAATCGCAGACAAAATGGACTTAATTTTCTAGCAAAATCGCATGTTTTTAACTGAACGCATCCTGAGCCAATCCGTCACGCTCGTGTGAAAGGGGCCTTAGTGTCCGGACTAAGACACTGAGGACTGCTAATTTCCTTTCCACCCAACACGGCATACAGCAACAGCAGAGCAGAGCTTCTTTCAGATGTCGGGTCTAGAGGAGAGGGAGAAGAAGAGGAAACTTGCAGTGCTGTCTGTGCTATGTCCCCATTCTACTTGTGATTTTATCCAGGTGGGTATCAGCTGCACTATTATCTATTCTGCAAGGGGGGTTATCTGCATCAGATGTGTTAGGGTGTATTCAGATGGTGTGGCTAAGACTGCATAAAAAACATGCATTTTTGCTGTTGTTTTCAATGTAGTTGTGGTTCATACAGGTGAAACACATTTATTGAACATATTTCACTTATAAAAACTGAAATATATTGAAACTACTGTAAAAAAAAAAAAAACATGCATCCAGCGTGATTTTAACTATACCCAACTATATGGGTATTTTAACTATACCCAACTGGGGCTACACGGTGATCTTGGCCACAAGACTAGTCGCAAAGTTCTAGCTATTGAACTGAATGGGGTCCTAGTGTGATTCACAAGTTGCTAGGTTTTTAAAGATTCTGGGGCAACTTGTGAGGTGCTGTGACCCAGTTCAGATCAGTAACAGCACTGCTACACATCGATCTTCAGTGGTGTAATGGGTGTCGCGGCCAAGATCGTTATGTAGCACTCTGGAGTCTAGGCCTCAAAGCTAAGGAATAAATTATGTAGCACTCTGGAGTCTAGGCCTCAAAGCTAAGGGATAAATCACTGAAAATGCGGTTCAAGCACTGCTCCTGCAACGCCTCCGGTGCTCAATAATGACGCCCCTCTGCTTTTCACTTGTGTCCAGAACGGTGCATACGCAGATGTTGTGCAAACGCGGTCTAGTGAGTGCAGTCTAGCGCTGTCGAGCTGGGGGCAGGGGGCGTGATAAAAAGCAGAGAGGTGTCATTATTGAGCACTAGAGGCGTTGCTTGAGTGGTGCTCGAACTGCATAAGCCCATTTCCAGGAGCTCGAATAGTTCATTTGCATAATTTAAAAAGTTAATTTTACCCACAACGATACCATCTAGAGACATGAGACAAGTATTGTTTGATCTGGGTGACAGAGCCGCTTTAAGTTCATTTTGCAGGTAAATGTGCTGGAATGGGAAGCATTCTCTGCCGCCAAGTGGTGTCTGGTGTGCGGTGGTTTGTTCTCTGATGTGTCTCCTCCTCTGTTTGCGGAAGGGGTTATGCATTTGTGATTTATTATTGTATGCACAGGATTTACTGCTATTAGTTATACAGCATATGACATTATTTATATAGTGTATATTTGAGTGGCTATTTCATATACTTGTATATACCTTAGCCTTCTCTGGGCCATGAAATATATAATGTGTACCTCCAATGTTGCAGTAATGCTGGCTTGTCTCCTGTCACAAATTCAAATCAGGAAGATCTGACTGCATTGTTGAAACCATATGATGATTGAAGCCTCATCAGAATATTGTAGATAAGGGTTAGACATTGTACAGACACCTTGTCAACATTGCTGACTGATCTGCCAACTGCATCTCCCATCATCAAGCATACAGTGGCATGCAAAAGCTTGGGCACCCTTGGACAAAATGACTGTTACTGTGAACAGTTAATTGGCAATTGGCATAAAGTTAAAGGGGTTGTCTCACTTCAGTAAGTGGCATTTATCATGTAGAGAAAGTTATTACAAGGCACTTACTGATGTACTGTATTGTTAATATTCGTATTGCTTCTTTTGCTGGCTGGATTAATTTTTCTATCACATTATACACTGCTCGTTTCCATGGTTACAGACCACCCTGCAATCCATCATTGGTGGTCGTGCTTGCACAATATAGGAAAAAGCACTAGCCTATGTGTACTCCCATGGTCCTGGACACCAGAGAGGCTGACGCTTTTTCCTATAGTGGATGGATTGCAGGGTGGTCTGTAACCATGGAAACGAGCAGTGTATAATGTGATAGAAAAATTAGCCAGCAAAGGAAGCAATATGGATAATAACAATATATTAGTACGTGGCTTGTATTAAAGAGGAGCTTTCATGTTTTTTTTAATTCTGGATAAATTCCTTAACTTGCGGGGTACCTTACGTGCGGCAATGTCATGGGGAAGGGATAACACCAGATAACACACAGAAGAAATAGACAGGAGTCTAGGCCTCAAAGCTAAAGGATAAATCACTAAAAAAGGTGTTCCACAATGATAAGCAACTAACAATGCTGGCTAATCCCTCAAGCTGATGTTAAAAGCTGAGACTTTCGCCAACATATTCCAGTCAGGAACATATCGGAGCCCTTTTGCACCACCGTCAAGGTGTCTCAGTGTGCCAATGGGTCCTACCACTAGACTACCAATGGTGTGTGAACAAGCTCTGATAGGTGCTCAGATCCAACTCACAGCCAGGCTCCCACACACCTCCATAGTAGGATCACTAATGCAATGTGAGGTAGAATAAGGCTGCAAGCCCCACCTATAACAGACCATGTGACAACCTAAGGGAGAGGGATGGTGATCTCCTAGGAATCCCTAGACCTCTCCCTGACTCCTGCCAGTATGAGTAGACCCATAAGGTGGAAATACTCATCCACCAGAATGCACTTAGCTTAAAGAAGAATGGAGGAGCAGGAGATCCAAAGGAACAACACATCAGCTTAACCAACTCCAGCAGGAAATTACAACCGCATGGTAAGCAGTGTGAGTCAGAACTAAATAGAGCCTCAGTAATGACCCACAAGCTGCACCTGACAAGAGGTGTGGTCTTTACCAAACAACAACACTGCAAAATGAAATCAGACTGTCAGATACTCTCACGTGCCACCAGTCTCTCAGATCTTCTCACCTCTGTCATGGGAGGGACCATGTGCCGCGATCCAATTACAGCGGTGAGCTTTTGTTTTCTACCTGGCTGTGACGATCTCCGCTGTGATTGGATCGCGGCATATCCAGGGAGAAGGAAACGCTCATTGAGAAACCCTGGCGTCTCCTCCTCCCTGTACCGATGCTCAGTATTAACATACTGAGCGGGAAAACTACAGGGGGGCACAGCGGGGCATAGTAGCGATATTTTAAAAAAACAGGCACGGTGGCAGCATCAGCCAGGGGTACCCCGCAAGTAAAAGTATTTGTAGAATAAAAAAAAAAAGGTCCTCTTTAACTTTCTCTACATAAATGCAACTTACTGAAGTGAGACAACCCCTTTAATTATGAATCACACTTTTCTGATAACTTTGACCGAGGTCTCAGACCTTATATAGACTGTTAGGGTTGAGGCTTGTTCGGAAAGGCAGGAATCTTATAAAACTGGATGACTTTTGCAAAGAATTGATGAAAATTCCTCAAACAAGAATTGAAAGACTCTTGGCTGGCTACAAAATTAATTTACAAGCTGTGATACTTGCCAAAGGGGGTGCTACTAGGTACTAACCATGCAGGGTGCCCATAGTTTTGCTTCGGGCCCTTTTGCTTTTTTGTTATTTTGAAAATGTAAAAAATGAAAATAAACAAAAATGTTTCTGCTTAAAATACCAAGGGAATGTGTCATCTTTGACTTTGCATTTTGGAGATCATTCCATCTTCAATTTGCTTAACTGTTCACAGTAACGGAAATTTTGACCAGGGGTGCCGAAACCTTTGCTTGCCACTGTAAACATCTTTTGATGGGGGACAAAAGCAGGAGCTGAGCAGATTGATGTATAGTTTTGTGGCAAAAGATGCAGTAAAACTTGTGATTTATACATTGAAATCTCTGCCTTTTTTGAGTTCAGTTGTACACAGTGGAGGTGTTATCAGTGATGACAGCTATCTCTGTATACACACTTACAGCTGAAGTTCAGGAATTGAGGGGCACATTTATTAAGACCGGTGTTTCAGACGCTGGTCGTAAGCCCCTGCGATGGTGGCGGATCCGCCGTAGTTGTGTAGAGGCGCAGAATCTTTACCCACAAAACTATATTTATATATTGTGGGAATTAGCTCCGTGTAATGCGGACAGTCAGAGACAGTGACACACGGGATTAAGTCCAAAAAAAGTTCGACTTTATTGTGGTTTCAAAAGCAAAACGAATCCTGCTCGTCTGAGTACTACCTAAACAGTGGTTCACTAACTGTCCTATACACGGTACTGTCAGCACTGACGTTTCTCTCACAGCAAGTTAACTCACAAGCACCAGCTCCTCTCCAGCTCTCAGCCCAGACTCTTTTATGAAAGTACTGCAAGTGCAGCTAAAAATCAGAGACAGCAGGCTAGAACTCTTACCAGAAGTAGACTGCGGATTGGGGAACCCGCCCAACTCTTCCCCAATCCAAAACTCCAGGCCCTTTGTTGGCTTTTTACAAAGCCACCTCAGGAAAGCTTGGGCTTTCTGCTACATACTGGGTACTCCCTGGAGCTTAATCTGCATATGACAGGATTATGGGGGAAAAATACCTCCTATCAATTACAGTATTTTTCGACCCCATAAGACGCACTTTTTCCCCCCCAAAAGTGGCGAATGCTGCCATTTTACATCGCACTCTGCGATGTATCAGCGGAGAGGGAGGAGGGTCTGGAGTCCGCCAACTCTTACACCGGGCCCTGCCGCTCACTGCAGTATTTCTAATCAGTGAGTCTTAACCTCTTAATAAGTTTAACTAAAGTTGCGCTCTCCCCTGTATCAGTACTTACTAACAAGCATCCGTAGCAGGCAGAGCGGCTGGCAGGGTTGTACACATGTGATTGATTATTATGATTTAAGGTTTTATTTCTGTATGTTGCACATTTTAATATGCACTGGATTATCAATCATGGTATGAAATATGGCACATGGCACTTTATCCATTGATGTATTTGTCACAATTTATTATATTCACTATTTATGATTTTTATGCATAATCATATTATTAGCACTTTAAATGATATTGCCTTTATAAACTGCACTGAATACACATTGGATCATGGCTTGACAAAGACTGCATTGAGCGGTTAAAACGTTGCTGTCACTGGGTTAATAAACCATTGTTTTTTTTAGATCGGAGTGCTGCCGTCCTTTTTTCGTATATACAGGGTGGGCCATTTATATGGATACACCTTTATAAAATGGGAATGGTTGGTGATATTAACTTCCTGTTTGTGGCACATTAGTATATGTGAGGGGGGAAACTTTTCAAGATGGGTGGTGACCATGGTGGCCATTTTGAAGTCGGCCATTTTGAATCCAACTTTTGTTTTTTCAATAGGAAGAGGGTCATGTGACACATCAAACTTATTGGGAATTTCACAAGAAAAACAATGGTGTGCTTGGTTTTAACATAACTTTATTCTTTCATGAGTTATTTACAAGTTTCTCTTTGTTTACAGCCATTGACATGTCGCCGAGGTTAACATGTGAGGAGCGGATACAGATTGTGTTGATGTCTGGTGAACGCAGTAACCGGGTCATTGCAACAGATTTAAATGCAAGACACCCTACGAGACCACCCATCTCCCATACTACAGTTAGCAAACTGCTTGCTAAGTTTCATGAAACTGGTTCAGTGTTGGATTTGCCAAAATGTGGAATACATGAAATCTGTCACTAATGAAGAAACATCCGTGGCTGTCCTAGCTTCATTTAGCAAGAGCCCACAGCGTAGCACTCGCCGCATGTCACTGAAGAGTGGCATTAGTCGAACATCCCTTTGGCGGATTTTAGCTACTAACAAATGGCACCCTTACAAACTCTAGCTACTGCAGCATCTCAACGAGGATGACCCAGATCGGCGCACTGAATTTGCAGAATGGGCAAAACAAAAATTCGAACAGGACCCTCAGTTTACGCAGAAGATTTTGTTCAGTGATGAGGGAAACTTTTATGTGAATGGTGAAGTTAACAAACAAAACCACCGCTATTGGTCTGACACTAACCCACATTGGATTGATCCCTCCAAGACTGTTGGATGGTATGGTGTGGTATATGGGGTACAAAGATAGTGGGGCCATTCTTCATCAATGGAGACCTCAAGGCCACTGGATATGCAAAATTGCTACATGATGATGTGTTTCCCTCTTTATGCACTGAAGCTGGCACGTTCCCTGAGTTTTTCCAGCAAGATGGTGCACCACCACATTATGGGTGTCAGGTCCGAGCATTCCTAGATGAACAGTTTCCTGGAAAGTGGATTGGTCGTCGTGGGCCAGTTGAATGGCCCCCAAGGTCTCCCGATCTGACCCCCTTAGACTTTTATCTTTGGGGTCATCTGAAGGCAATTGTCTATGCTGTGAAGATATGAGATGTGCAGCACCTGAAACTACGGATACTGGAAGCCTGTGCTAGCATTTCTTCTGCGGTGTTGCTATCAGTGTGTGAAGAGTGGGAGAAGAGGCTTGCATTGACAATCCAACACAATGGGGGGTATGCACAATGCTTTGGTATACTTAGGCGTGGTTCATATCTGCAGTGGAGGTTCTGTTAGGAGCCCCCCCGAGTCCAGCAATAAAGCAGAACAAAATACCCCTGTTAGACAGAATAACAGAAGCCATAACGGAGACCCCACACACTACCTTGTTATGGAGTCCATCGGGCTCTGGTGGTGTCCCTCATTTTCCAGATACAGCGCCTCCTTTTTTTTTCTGTTTGTACACCTCAGCAGAAGAACAGAAAAAGTGCCGCAGAGGTGAACGTAGCCTCTGTATTCCAACGCTTTGTAGCCTGTTACCACACCTATGGCATGTCCTAAGAGATTGATATCCAGGGCAGACCTGGAGGCCTTTGCGAGCCCTGGCAGTCATGGTAGAGCACGAATACCCCATGATAGATTCGCGGGCAGAGAGAGGGCGCTCCCTCATACACACAAACCCTGTAGAGCCTGATGGTGCAGTTTTGGCAGTATTTTTTGAATCCCTGCGTCATGAAATCCCTCTCCTTTGCTTTAATCACTTACTTATAGAGGATTAAAATTTGTTCATCGTTACTCTTTGTTGTTACTTAGATGATTACTTGTAGTTTAGGCCTTTGCTCTCTGGGTTAGGCCTCGTCTACACAGTGAACGCAAAGGCATTTTTTTTAATGTAAATGCTGCAGACCTGCCTAGCTCCACTGAATGGAGCTAAATCGCAACCAGACATCCGCCTTGTGCCAAATTCCTCTGGTCAAAAACTCCATGTAAATGGTGCCATAGAGTACATAGCTGCAGAATGGATTCTCATTTTCTGTTCAAAAACAGATTTTTAAAGTCCCGCTTACACTTTCCAGAAAAGAGATGCAGTGGAGTTTTAGTGTGATCTGACATGAATATTTTGTAGATTTCATTAATTTAAACTGAGGTGGAAAACCTGCATCACAATCCTCATTTAAAGAGGTCCTCTTACTTCGGCCTCGTGCACACGGCCGTTGTTTTGGTCCGCTTCCGAGCCGCATATTTTGCTGCTCGGGCACGGACCCATTCACTTCAATGGGGCCGCAAAAGATGCGGGCAGCACTCCGTGTGCTGTCCACATCCGTTGCTCAGTTCCTTGGCCCCGCAAAAAAAATAGAGCATGTCCTATTCTTGTCCGTTTTGCAGACAAGAATAGGCATTTCTACAATGGGCCGCTTTCCATTCCGCAAATTGCGGAATGGAACCCGGAGCAGCTTCCGTGCTTTGCGGATCCGCGGTTTGCGGACCGCAAAACACATACGGTCGTGTGCATGAGGCCTTCAGCAAATGGCATTTATCATGTAGAGAAAGCGAATACAAGGCACTTACTAATGTATTGTAATTGTCCATATTGCCTCCTTTGTGGGCTTCATTCCTTTTTTTCCATCACATTATACCCTGCTTGTTTCCATGGTTATGACCACCATGCAATCCAACAGTGGTGGTCATGCTTGTGCACTATAGCAAAAAGCGCCGGCCTCTCTGGTGGCCGGGAGCGTGGAAGCACACATAGGCATGCATGCACAGCAGCTCCTTTGCTAGGCACCTCGTATCTGCACTGCAGCGTGGCCAAAAAACCCGGAAAACTAGCAGTGTATAATGTGATGGAAAAATGAATCTAGCTAGCAAAGGAGGCAACATGGAGAATCACAACACATTTGTGGTCATGGCTACCTGTGAACGAAGCGGGGAAGCATGCCTAACCGCGGACCCTACACTGGCTGACTTGTGCAGGAAAGCAGGTAGGCCTAAACGGGGGCATACCCTGATGAGAACAACTGAGAAAAGGGGTGGGAGGGTGGGGCACGAGCCGGGGTAAGAGAGCCCGTGAATAATGGGGCAGATGCCCCTCCCACAAATGCAGGCTGAATCTAAGCCTTCATAATTTGTGGTCGTGGCTACTTGTGAACGAAGCAGGGAAGCATGCCTAACCCCGGACCCTACACTGGCTGACTTGTGCCTGGAGTCAGGAAAGTGGGTAGGCCTAAAAGGGGGCAAAAAGAAGCGAGGAGACCAGGATTAAGGTGAAACACTTTTAATCATAATCAGAGAGCGAGTGTACAAAAGCCTGAGAAATTTCACTGTTTGGATTCGGAATGTATCTTACGAAACGGGAGGAACACGAACGCCCCACTTTCCTGATGACATGTACCGGGACCTTATTCCTGGAAGCTGGGGAAGCTGCCCCGATACGGAACCAATGGCCGGAAAGGACTCAAGGATAATAACCTAGGCCCGAGGCCAGGGCGCAGATGTGCAAAATGAATTAGGCAGAAGTGAGAGGACCAATGTGGTGAGGCAACAGAGGGCTATCAGGTGGTGCGTCTTGTAATAGGGACATAAGTGGCTTGAGGACCTGAACCGGACACCATGCATTGGAGGTTTTGAAGAATCTAACTTCTGTCGGTGGGCCAGCTTGTTTTTGTGGAAGGCAACCTGAGGATGAAGTGGTCATTACACCAAACCAACTGCTGTTTTAGCAAGCTGTTGCGCTTAGGAGAACTGCAGGTAAACTCGCCTGGCCTGAGGAAGCCATGAAGCTGAGGTACATGGCAGCTTTGATAACCGAGCTGATAAAGGGCCTAAAAGGGTTACCATCGATTTTCTGAACAGTTCGCCAGATGCGGGCTATCTACAGGAAGGGCGGTCCTCCCTACTTTTTTGGATTCCTCGTAGCTTGGCCTTGATTACCTGAACGGAGAATATGAAACCCCCGCCTGAGTTGCGGAGCATGGAGTAGTGTTGGATGCCTGCCAAGTATAACTTTTTGTTTCAATACTTTTTATTAAGTTTTCAAAGTATAAACACATAACACATCTCAGAGCACAAGTGTACAAAAACGTGAGTGACATACGCGTAAAGCGTCACATTATAAATGACAGTGCACTAATAGAACACCATAAAATTGCATCAAAGCAGAGATTCCAGTAGTTAAGTCATCATGCGACATATCAATACTACTTGTGCAACGGTATCATACATGGATTTGAAGATAAACATAAGATGAACCTAAAAAGGAACATAAACCTAAAACATTATCTCAGGATATCGCCAAGTATAACTTAATGGTGTTGTATGACAGCCTGAGCTGGAAATGACAGTGGGTGATGAAGGCCATGATGTAGGAGATGTTGTCCAGGCCACCCTGAGGGTGGATCCTGGAGAATTCCTGATAAATTTTTAGACCGTCTTGGTAATTACTGGCTGTATTGGGAGAAAGGGATTGTTACTCTAGGTTCCTTGCCATACTTGGTGAAACATACCCGAAAGATGCAGCCGCGAAGGCCGGCGAAAGCGCCTTGGTGATGAACAAATGACCTGTCCGGACAGAAGGGTTTGAGCACGAGAAATAAATTGCCACGCTGGTGGGATGGGAGAAGCACTAGCTTATCACTTACCTGGACCGGTGCTGAACAAACGTGAAAACGGGCTAGAACCTGGAAGAAAAGGGAGGACATGCATGCCTGAAGAAGGAACGTAAAGGGAATGGTGCAGAATCGGGCCGGCAGATTGGCAGGACAATACCTGGCCAGCCAGTGGCCATGTGAGGAGAAAAACAGGACGAGGCCTGGGCGTACCAGGCGACTAGACGGCGTGACAATACGGAACCTGAGCTTGCCGGGTGACCAGGTAGAAGATGAAACAAAGCCTGAACGAGCCAGGCGACCAGTGACAAGGCGAAGCCTGAGCGTACCAACCAGACAGAGTGACAAGACAAAGGCAAGGAGTGCCAGGTGACCAGACAGAGAGACGAAAAAAGGAACCTGGGCGTGTAAGGTGAACAGGAAAACAAGGCAAAGCCTGAGAGGAACAGGCGACCAGACAGCGTGACGAGATGAAACCTAGGTGTACCAGGTGAAAGGCAGGAAGAAGAGACAAAGCCCGAGCGTACCAGGCAACAACTGACGAGACAAGGCCTGGGCGTACCAGGTGAAAAGGCAGGAAGACGAGACAAAGCCTGAGCGTACCAGGCAACAACTGGCGAGATAAGGCCTGGGCGTACTAAGCGACCAGACAAAGTGACAAGACAAAGGCAGAGCGTGCCAGATGACCAGACAGAGGGACGAAAATAGAACCTGAGCGTGCAAGGTGAAACGAAAAACAAGACAAAGCCTGAGCATATCAGGGGACCAGACAGGCGACAAAGCAAAACCTGGGCGTACCAGGAGACCAGACAAAATAATGAACGAAGCCTGAGCGTATCAGGCAACCCTACAACGTGATGAGACAAAGACTGGGCGGCGTGATGGAGGACCAGACAGCGAAACAAGAACAATCTGTGCGGACCAGGCGACCATACAGAGAGTGGATACGAAGCCTGAACATACCAGGACAGTGGAGAAAAGGGCCTGAGCTTGCCAGGAGACCGTGGAAAGATATGGAAGTAAGGGTGAAACGAAAATAGAATTTTTTTATTTTTATTTAATTACAAGACAAGTCGAGGGGTGACGAACATGAGAGCGGGGTGAGAAAGAAGAACAGAGTGAGGAAGTGAAGGAAGACCTGGAAAGAAACAAGCACTTATATAAATGTTTTTTTTTTTATATCAAGACAGGTCAAGGGGTGAGAAAAAACACTAAAACGGGTTGAGGAGAGATTAACGGATTGAGGAAGATTGCTCACTTAAGGGAAAACGAAACATACGCATGAATATATTTATTCTTTTTTTTTTTTTTTTAATCAGGCTTAAGGAACTCTAGGGAAGCTGTACAGCTGAACATGAAATCATAATGGTACACAGGATCGCCTTGACCTTAAAAACAATCAACCCTGGGGGCACCGGGCCCCACCGCTGGCAGCCATAAACTAAAGTGGTGATATTGCTATCGCCACGGTCTTCAGCACGACAGGATACGCAGTCCATCAGGGGTAAGTGGCCGGTCGTCCGTTCCCCCCCCCCCCCCACCCCGCGTCTGTTTCCCTACCGGTTCTCTGCATGATAAATGCCATTTGCTGAAGTGAGACAACCCCTTTAAACACCCTTGTCATCCGAGGATTGCGACCTTTACAAATCGTAATATTAATTGTATAACAGTATTGGTTAGACGTGGTAAAGCACTGGTGTGGGATCACTTTATGCTACTATTTAGTCACAGCATTTATTTGAGCCCTGTATGGTAGTTTTACATAAGCACTGCGTGGGATCTGTACAGTATATTATATAGCGTATGGTGCCGGCAGAATTGTATATAATTATTCAGGTCCCTGTATGGAACAATGTTTGGCCAACCCAAGACACTGGCATTTGTTACTGTAGGGCAATTATAATGAGGCACACATAAGCTATATGACGGTACTATGGGATGACCAGCAACAGAAGGCACCACACAGGTCACCTACAACCTGCAGTCCTACTAAAGTCCACAAGATTTAAAACGGGAAAATACGTCATATAGGCAGTGATCAGACCATGGCTGCTCACAATCTCAGCAGTGGATCGTCTGCAGAACTGCCCTGCGCTCTGAGCTCATCTATCCAGTAAATAAGGCTATGGATCCATAGGTCGCGTGACAGCAAGTCTCAGAAAAGTCGTATGACACAAAAATACATGCGTCTATAATAGAGCTGGGATTTGGCCAGGGGCGGACTGGGATTTTAAGGTCACCTTGGAAAAAATACTAAAAGTGGCCCTGTTTTGTACTTGGGTCCAAATTGATGGAAGACAGGGCCAGCAATATCGTATTGTGGCACATTATACTACCCCAACCGAGCCAAATACCACGGTCCATCACAAAATACTGCCAGCAGCAAAAAATACTTCCACTGGCCAGCTGTGTGGAGGGCTGAGCATCGGCCCCCTGGAATATTTCCCTGTAAGGTCTATGGCCAATCCGCCTCTGGATTTGGCTATGAAAGCGCAGCCATGTCGCAGGCGAGTTACGTGAAACCATTTACATGCATTATAGGAAATATTGCACAACTTTCTTTTCACGTAATACATGTCGCTGTGTAGCGGAAGCCTAAAAGACTACTTAGGGCAAGCTACACAATGACAACACCCACCATATACTGTACCAGCACACTCCAGCTGTTGTGGAACTACAACTCCCAGCATGCACACCTGCTCGACTGTTCTCAGAACAACTATAGCAGTGAACGTAACATGCTAGGAGATGTAGTTTCACTACAGCTGGAGACAGTGCTGGAGAGGTTGCTGACCCCTGATCTACGCTGTACTATGGATTGGTTTGTATGGTAGTGTAATATCAGAAAGTGCTCACTAGAGGGCGCCCGAGTAGCGGGTGGCGGTCAGCAGTTTCCTGCCTCGCGGGGAGACCTCTGACGTCACGCTCTCTGCCCCGGCTGGATCCTGCTCCTGAGGCTCGCACTTCTAGAGAAGTAACTGCGGCTGTGTCCAGCACTGTGCCAGATCCAGCGCCCTTACCACCCGAAGAGCGGGCTCCTGCCGTCGCCCAGTCCGCTGCCAACTTGCAGAATCGCTTTGGATTGTATACATTTCCTGGGTAGAAGGACCTGCAATCAGAGTCCCCGAGAATGGACTGTCATCTGCGGGGCTGCTCCTGACCTGTATGCATGATCACCCCACTGAGTGCTGGATTACTGGGGGGCAGATCTGCAAGCAAGCAACAAGTCAGAGTGAGTATGATGGGACCCCAGAACCTGCCTGGCTGCTCCCCGGGCATAGGGCATGTGTTTCCCCTCTTCAGGTCACTGGGTACCTGGAGCCTCCATGGTCACATTATTCTTCAGACACTTCTGATCTTCTTTTCCCTAAATGTTCACCCTTACTGCACCAGGAATCATGCATGACCAGGATCCCTCTGCATTACAGGCATCTTCCAGCCTGCTGTCTTGTTGTACTATGTGCATGTACACGTATCCATCGACTTTAGTGGTTTTCCATGGACCGAGGGTGCGTGATGACACCACAGAAGCATACCCTATTTGGTCCGTGATTACGGATCCCTCACACCATTGGTAGAGACGCTCTGGAAATTAATTTTCAGCCTAGGGGTGTCCATAGAATACCAATCTAACATGGAGGGCAAAAAACAGACAAGTGGACCCCACACAAATTCTTCACACGTGGATTCTTCATCGACGTATTCACGGATGAACCACTGACCATCTTGTCACGGATGTCATCACAGACACGAACGTGTAAAAGAGGTCTAAGAGTATATTCAGACATGGCAGGAATTTCTGAATGAGGCTCGTAGAAATCCATGTGCTTGCCACCAGATCAGCCCCATTCAGCTGGTTTCAGGCTTAAAAATTTCTCTATCACATTTACCGTCTATGAATTTACCCTGTACATACATGTAAAGCCTCTTCCACACGTCCATGTCAATGATGAGGTCCTTGCCAAGAGGTTAGTGTTTCATCCGTGAAGGATCCGTGTTTTAGCCCGTGTGTCCATTCTTTGCCCTCTGTGTATTATCTGTATTCTATGGGCACTGCTAGGCTGAAAAAGGGATTTCCAGAGCATCTCCTACCGATGATCCATAAAAAGCCACCATGCGGACACATAGACTTCAGTGTTCTGCATCATGAACCAAAATAGTACATGTCTCCATTGTTTTTCCACTGACCCACGGCCATTGGAAACCCACAGATGTATAAAGAAAAACATTAAAGTCAATGGATCCATGTGTTGTCTGTGAAGAACACGAACAGCACACGTCCATGATTGATGTGGGAAAGAGGCCGTAGGCCGGGTTCACATCAACATTTATTTTCCGTTCTTCTGATCCATCAGAAGAACAAAAAGAGAAAAACAGATCCTGTATTTTAAGCATCCATTATGCTCATTTATGCACATTTGGCATCTGTTTTAGCCTTTTCCGTATGAGATCTGTTGTTTTATTCGGGGAAAAAAAGAGTCCTGCATGCAGATGGATCAGAAGAATGGAAAACCTGGCCTTAGATAGATGTTGCACATTCTCTTCTGACCACCACATACATATGTGGTCAGTGTCTGACTGGGGACAGTGGAGTCTGGCTGTGACTTACCTCCCTGACAACAGGATCATGCATGTTGAAATCCAAGTCGGGAGGCCTCCATATACGTTAGATGGTTGTCTGGGTCTACCATCTAATGTCTATGGCCACTGCTCTTCCCAGGCGTTTTTTTTTGCTCTGGTTTCGAGCCCCTTCCACGAAGTATAACTTCCCTCCCTACCTGTATTGCACTTGGGATCACTACCACTGCACTAGAGATAACATTAAAGGGGTTTTCTGAGATTCTTTTAATTGATGACCTATCCTCTACATAGGTCATCAGTATCTGATCGATGGGGGCCGTGATGTCACGTTCAGCGGTCAAATGGCCTAGGTGCAGCTCAGTCCCATAGAAGTAAATGGGGCTGAGCACGGTATCGAGCACCGCCGCTATGCAATGTACGGCGCTGTGCTTGGTGAGCACAGAAAAGGTCGCAACGCTACTGCTAGGACCGGTGCCTTATCGGCAGGGTTTCCAGGTGTTGGACCCCCGCCAATCAGATACTGATGACCTATCCAGAGATCTCGGAAAACTCCTTTAAGATCACTTTCTTTAGGCTACATGCACACACCTGTACTTATTTTATGGTCTGCAAACTATAGATCCACAAAATACGGATACCAGACAAGTTCTTCACAAGAATACAAATCGGACATGGACCAAAAATACAATGGTGTGCATGAGGCCTCGTTCTGTAGATGGCCTCTTTTCATCAGCTATCATTTTCTTTCAATTGATCATTTCAACTAGACTGTATGTATCTTGGATATAACTGGAGTTTCCTACCAGCCTATGTAACTGTCTCATATTGTAGCGGAGAACTTGATCCTCGGGGAGAATGCGGTGCCTAACCAAGGCACATAATACAGAACCACAGGATCAGTAGATGACTTGTATCCTCCGGGCCTTACCTTCATAGTTATTTCCTGTCTAATGCCCTATGCCATAGCTTGTACTGTATATATCTGCTGTTATCATATTACATGGCCACCCACTGCACAAACATAATATTATGCCGCTATATATGTGAACACAAGGAAATCCGCCTGTGCTGAATGCTTTTTATCAATAGAAATGAATACATTTTCCTGTTAATTACCACATTATATCTGTTTCAGAAATGATATGTTACAGGTTCTTAATACCCATAGAGCAAGAAGGGCGCAGGGATTTGTATTTGTAATAATCTCTCATGAATGCCATCTTAACTGCGTTTTCCGGGTTGCGCCACGATCCAATGCGGCAGTCACTTCAGTGGGATTACATGCCGTACATTGGGTACGTGATGCTAGCCTGGCATTAGAATCTGCAGCGCATGCGTAAGTCTGAATCTCTCACTAGTGCTGTGGTCAGAGATTCAGACTCGCGCATGCGCTGTGGGTTCTAGCCCCAGGCTAGAATCATGTGCTCCTGCAATTTGCCGCTGCACGGGATCACAGCACAACCCAGATAAGCCCTTATTATTATTAGAAACCAATGTTAGTGCGAACAGTCGTTCTTGCTAGTCTGCCTGTATAACTGTGCCTCAGATCATCTGATGAACGAGCAAAAAACGTGTGAACAGCGATCTGCCCTCAGGACCCTCTTGTATCAGTTTTGGCCAGCAGTACGGTAGATAGCATTAAACCAGTTAAAAATGGTTTTAGGAAAGAGCCCTGGGTGGTGCCAGGAATAAGTGAGTGCAGCTGGCATGCTGCGTTACTTACAGGGTAGAGTCTCAAGGGTACAGCTGGTCCAAGCACACATTTGTCCACCATTCCTGTGCCAACAAATGTGCAGAGTGGAAAAAACATGGAGATGGTAGCTGATAAGTAGAACATATGAGGGTTGTTGCTTTTTAGAGGAATAATTAGAGGAATCATTTGTCAAATGTTTTCTGTTCTTAAAGGAGTCGTCTGATAGTTTGAAAGCAAAAAGAGAAACCACAAATGTTCTAATAATATAGTAAAAAACAAAAAAACACAAATCACCTCTTCAATCCCTGTGTAGATGCTCTGGTGGTCCCCCGCTGGTGTGTCTTTATAGGCTGCTAGTGATGATGTGCTGTATCCGTGATGCTAATAAGTACCCCTATAAGAAACAAGGGCTCCCATAGTATTACTCCTGTGGTCGCACCATAAATTGAAAACAGCCTGAAAAAACTGACACTGTAAACGTATCCAAATCTATAAATACTGTAAATACTTTATTCTTTACACAATTCATATAACAATAAAAAGGCAGAGGCAGGCATCCATAGAGTCAGCGAGGGAGAGCATTACTAAGGTTGTCTAATGTATAAATCCACCAGTATCAGAATGAGGGTACTTTCACACTAGTGTTAAACTTTTCCAGCATTGAGTTCTGTCCTCGGGGCTCAATTCCGGAAAAAAAAAACGCTTCAGTTTTATCCTAATGCATTCTGTATGGAGAGAAATCCGTTCAGGATGTCTTCAGTTCAGTCACTGAATGGCGTTTTGGCTGGAAATAATACCGGTATTATCTCCATCCAAAATTCCAGAACACATTAACTTCCATTGCAATGCATTTGTGCCAGATCCGGCATTAAAAATACCGCAATGACTGATCTGGCATTCCGGTCTCCGCATGCGCAGACCTTTAAAAATTTGAAAAAATAAATACCGGATCCGTTTTGCCGGATGACACCGGAAAAACGGATCCGGTATTGCAATGCATTTTTCTGACTAGGCATTTTTCAGACCTGATCAGACCAGAAGGACGGATCTGGCATTGCGGTATTTTGAATGCCGGATCTGGCACTAATAGATTCCAATGGGAAAAAATGCCGGATCTGGCATTCTGCCAAGTGTTCCGGAATTTTGGACGGAGATAATACCGCAGCATGCTGCAGTATTATCTCCGTCCTGAAATTTCAAAAAGACTGAACTGAAGACACCCTGATGCATCCTCAACGGATTTCTCTCTATTCAGAATGCATGGGGATAAAAACTGATCAGTTCTTTTCCAGTATAGAGCCCCTATGACGGAACTCTATGCCGGAAAAGAAAAACGCAAGTGTAAAAGTACCCTAATAAGTCATTAAATATACACTAATTCAACACAATCATACGAAAACAAACATAAGAAAATATGCAGTAAAATAATAAATAGCGACCAATGGAAGAATAGGACATGCTCTATTTTTTTTGCGGGGGCACGTAACGGAGCAATAGATGTGGACAGCACACGGAGTGCTGTCCGCATCTTTTGTGGCCCCATTGAAGTGAATTGGTCCGCGCCCGAGACGCAAAATATGCGGCTCGGACGCCGAACACAACAACGGTCGTGTGCATGAGGCCTTAGTCTCGCAAAATTTATACTTCTGGAAACTAATCAGAAAGTGACCATGTAAAAATACTAATTTTCACCTGTGATCTTGTTACCAACTTGAGATCAGTGGGTAATAGACTTGATGGAATCTGATGGCAACTGATATTATGAATTGATTACGATCCTGATCATCCCATTGACTTAAAGGAGTTTTCCGAGATTTCTTTTTTTTACTGATGACTTCTCCTCTGGATAGCTCATCAGTATCTGATCGGTGGTGGTCCGACACCCAGGACTCCTGCCGATCAGCGGCAGCCGCACTCCTGTGGCCTTCTCTCTACTTTCTCTGGGCCAGTGACATTACGTTCATTGGTCATGTGGCCTAGGAGCAGCTCGGTCCCATTCAAGTGAATGGAGCTCAGCTGCGATACCAAGCACATCTGCCATACTATTGACGCCGCCACGCTTAGTAAGCTGCGAGAAGGCACAGGAGTGCCGCTGCCTTCTTTAAATAGCTGATCGGCGGCTGTCCCGGGTGTCAGACCACCACTCATCAGATACTGATACGTCATCGGTGAAAATAAATAAGGAAACCCTTTTAATATGGGTCTATTAGGTTGCCATTCTATTGTACTGGACAGAAATATGCTGCATGCTATACTGTTATAGGCAGCGGCTGATTGATTTACCTATGGTTGTATTTCACAAAATTACATACAAATTAGGCAGGGTGTACACTCCCAATTGGCGTGTTAAAATCAATAAGGGTAGGACCAACCCGTATGGCCATGTGGGTACGCAACCATTAACAGTAAGTGATTGACCCTTTTCATCGATCTATCTTAAAGCTGCTGTGGCTTGCATGGATGCATATATTTTGGCCGCGTCTCATCTGCTCACCGGCCACCATGTGGGATCCTATCCCGAGGAGCCCTGCAGAACATCTTCAGATAGCCCCTCTGTACTGCACACTTCCATAGCTGCTGGTTGGTTGTTATTATAGCTTCACCACCAGGATATGAGGCAAAGTTTCACAATCTAGTGAGAATGAGAACATAGTGATCCTCACTCTACAGTTAGAAAATCTAAAGATGAATAGGAGGTGTTACATCATGAGGGCAGAGATCAACAAGGAGCTGTATACTTTATGAACCAGTCGGTCCACTCCAGGAGCCAGTGTTGTTTTAGCAGTCAAACACTCCAAACGCTCATGGACGTCAATGGACAAAGGAAAAAAATGTCAGGCACCAGAAGGAAATAGCCAGGCGCATTGGGCGTCTTCCTGGGATTTGTAAGGCGCAGTGAGCCTAAAGGTCCCTTTACAAGGGAGGACTACCAGACCAATTATCAGGAATAACCGTACACATGAGCGCGCGTGTTCCTGATAATTAGCCTGTGTGGAACCGTGAAGGCCCATTTTCACAGGCCATTTTGATATAATTCAACATGGACAACTAGTTACTTTTGTCATTTGCGTTGTTACAAAAATGTTCCAGTCTGCAGAAAATCTAGCAGAACAATTGGAGCAATGAATGTGGAGATCTCTGGATCCATGTGAGGTACAGGGCTGGTTCTAGCTTTGTTAGAAAGAGATTGTCACGTACTAGATGATGTGTGATTTTCTCTATTTACATCAATCAGGACATAACCCCTTTAATTTAGTCATTTAGGCTCAATTAGATCAAACCTCCTAATGCAGGGATCTGAGGCTGAGGCTCTCCTGCAAAACTACAACTCCCAGCATGCCTGGACTGCCTACAGCTATCAGCCTACAGCAGGGCGTGGTGGGAGTTGTAGTTTTACAACAGCTGGAGCGCTGCAGGTTGGCCATCCCTGTCCTAGTGTTATGCCTACTCCTAGACATCCACCTATCCTGAGGTATTCAGACAAACATTCTGGCCCAGTAATGTCTGGATTCATAGTTTGGTCTCAGCATATTGTTTAGTTTGTGTTAGGACTGCACGATATGGGAATTTTGTGCGATTGCGATTAGGGCCCTAAAAATTGCGATAACGATATGCGATGCGATATTTTAAGGGAATTGTGCTAGAGGTCTATCTGCTTGGATTTTCGAGGTAAAAGCACACAGATGACTGATGATGAGAAATGTAGTTTTGCTGAACTCAAGAACTGAAAGGCACAGTGTTTTTCAAAATGAAATACATATTTGCATTACTGCAAAAGTACAAGATACAAAACTTGCCATTTTCTTAATAGCGCTGCACAGAACAGATAAAAAAAATAGATATAAGAACAAGTGTTCAATAAACGACTTTCCTCTAGCCCCTCCTCCCTCCCCGCACTGTAACTGATGTATCGCTGGCCGCGCTGTGCAGCATAGTGGCCGGAGATACAGTGTCACGTAGAAAGTCAATTATCGCTTTATAAGACGCACTACCATTCCCCCCCCCCACACTTTTGGGAGGAAAAAAGTGTGTCTTATAAAGCGAAAAATACGGTAATATAATTGCAGCATTTTTGGGTCAGCAAATTGCGATTGCGATATGGCAATTAATTGCGATAACGATTGCTTTCGCGATATATTGTGCAGGCCTAGTTTGTGTCATATCTGATGGTAAGGGTACTTTTACACTTGCGGCAGGACGGATCCGGCAGGCTATTCAGCCTGCCGCATCCGTCCTGCCACAAGTGGCCGTGTACTGCCGTGCTGCCGCTCTGTCCTCATTGACTATAATGGGGCGGGGGGCGGAGCTACGGCGCAGCACGGCAGTGCGCAGCCGGAGATCGCCGGACTAAAAGTCCTGCATGTCCGACTTTTAGTCCGGCGATCTCCGGCCGTGCAGTGCCGTGCTGCGCCGTAGCTGTGCCCCATTATAGTCAATAGGGACCGAGCGGCAGCACGGCAGTGCACGGCCACTTGCGGCAGGATGGATGCGGCCGGCTGAATAGCCTGCCGGATCCGTCCTGCCGCAAATGTAAAAGTACCCTAATTTACAATTTATGGAAACAGCACTGACACTTTAGTAGTGCGCTCTGTTCGTACCTGCAAGTAAATCTCGAGACTCATACATAGATTCACTGTGTGTATCATGGGATTAAATGCAAGCGGACTATAGCTGTGACAGATTATAGGCTTGCGGAAAAAAAATATACAGATTTACAATTTTAATTTTTTTTAATTTTCTGATGTAATTTCATTAATAACTATTGATTAAAGGTAGTTTGAGAGAACAGCTGATCTGTGGGGGTCTCGGATGTCGGACCCCCACTGATCAGATACTGATGACTCCCTCTTTAAATCTGTCCTTCAGCCATCGGGCCCTGTGTACAAAACTATACTCACCTGGCAGGGTCATGTGCGCCACTGCAGCCAATGGCAGGCCTCAGCAGTGAAGTATCCCCAAGCAGCACATCTCTGCTGGGTCATGTGCTGCTTGGGGACACATCACCATTGAGGCCAGTCATTGCTGCAGCGGTACACGTGACAACTATGACAAACGGTGACTGGAAGTCCAGCGATTGACAGGGAGCTGGAACTGAGCAGCAGGCACCAGATGAGTATGGAGTTCACTACAAAGTCCCAGTTGCTTGGGGGCAGATTAAAAAACACTGGACAACCACAGCAGTAAATCCTTGGTACACTTTATAAAAACTGTAAAGTCTTCTGATTCGTCATAATGTGCCACCCCCCTTGGGGTATATTAATCATATAAAAATCAATAGACCTTCATCCTCATATTGCTCTTAGCTTCAAAGCGGAGCAGGTCGGTAGAGGCTGATGCATGACCTCACCAGCTGTGCCTATCCACTCATGTAGACCGTGCTGACGTCTATTTCATTTGGTCACAATCAGTTTAGAAGATCATTCAGGAGAGGAGAGATGGACTGGAGATCGAGCCATTAGACGGATTTCACTGTGAATGGCTATTCTGCATCTTCCTATGTACTGTGATACATATAAGCTGCAGAGTCCAAAAATGAAAACTTTTTTTATTAGAAACCTGTTGCGTAAATGTTTTTTAGCTCAACATCCATGCAGGTAGGAAAAAAAAAATCCCTGAAAGGTGCCCATAGCCTTTAAAGCCTTCCACAGGATAGGACAGTGATGGGCAAAGTGCGGCTCTCCAGCTGTTGCTAAACTACAACTCCCACCATGCCCTGCAGTAGGCTGATAGCTATAGACAGGCTTTGCATGCTGGGAGTTGTAGTTCTGCAACAGCTGGAGAGCCGCACTTTGCCCATCACTGGGATAGGGGATAATTATTAGATCAGTGTGGGTCCTACCGCTGGGACCCCCACTGATCACGAGAACGGGGGCTCCATACCTCTTGCAGCCGCCCTGAAATGAACGGAGCGGTCGCACCATTCATTTCTGTGGGAATTCCTCAAATAGCTGAGCGCTGTACCTCTATCTGTGGATAGGGGATAACTTAATTTAACCGGAATACCCCTTAAGGTCAATCTGTATAGAGTGTATTACTATGGAGAAAGACATAACTGCCTTTGTTTTTATGGTGTGAGACTGTTGTCAAGTAAATTTTACTATTTGATATTATTTTAAGACATCTTATATTATGTGACTCATTTGGTAATGAATTGGTCACATGTTATTAGTGGGTAGAAATATATTGCATCCTGTGTGTGTCAGCAGTGAAACAATTCTCTTGGCCTAATTATCTACAGGTTTGAGGTTATCTTGCTAATTCTTTCCAATTTCTAGAGGATGTATTTCTTTCGAATGGACATTGTCTTTGGGTACCAAGTCTGTGAGAGTTGTGAACACCCTATCCTGTGATATATAGAAGAGTCCAACAATGAGTCATGAATCAGTCCTTTCTCCCAGACACTAAATATCAACACTTCAGTTACCAGGGCGGCTTTGCTGCCGTGCAGGTTATCTGCTCTCTTGACTTTGCTAAGCAAAAAAAAGTATAGATGAGACAAAGAAACAAAAAAGCAAAAAAATAAATAAATAATAAATAACATTTTGCACACCCTACAAAAATCTCCAGGTGGTTTCTTGCAAAAGTATTCACTCCCTTTGTGTATTCCCTGCCTTTTTATTTTGTAATAAAATCAGGAATGCAGCACAGTCCCCCATCAAGACTGGCGTAGCACATGCCGACCTTGATAGATCAGGGCCATTGCACTGAGAAGCTCCACTCCACCTCTTTGGCTAATACAGCCAAGCAGTCTGTTCTCACGCCTGGCCCTCAAGTCTTGCGGCAGCCTGTTTGACGCACGCACAGTACATGGCTGGAGAGCGTTGGGCTTGGCTGGCATATAAAACTTAGCGGAGCCTCGTGGTGCAATGGCAATGCCCTGATTGCACTGAGAGGCTGATTTACATATGTATGCAAGACAAGTGTGCCTATCATGTACTCACAGTATACAGACACAATAGTTACCTGCTGCTAATCTGATTACTGCCTTTGAAACATATCAGGTCTGAATTACACCCGAAGTATGATTATTTTTTGCTAACTTTTTTTCCATTTATGATCATGGGACGTTGTTGTTTTTTTGTTTTTTTTACTGTTTTGTTTTTGTGAATAACTTTGGCCCAGAGGTGGATTCTTTTTGATGCTTTTTCCTCCACATAGTTGGGTCCTGTGAGGCTGCGCTACTCCATGCCGCATGCATTGTTTAAGCTCCGGGGTTAAGCTCCGAGGTCTCGCTGCCGACATTATTTTCCACAGAATGGTGTTTGTTATTTTGGAAAAGCTCAAGCTTCCACGTCGAGGCCTTTCCTGTCATGGTAAATATTAATGTTGTGCTAAACGCTAACACAGTCAAGAGATTTGTTTTGGGAAAAAGGCACATTTCTCAGGACCTGGCCCATATTCTAGTCCGGAGCACTCTTCAATACCTACTGTCGAAAAAGGACTGTTTATGGATAAAAACCATCCAGAGTTATCACTGGTGCATTAAAAGCAAACAGATAAAAAGCAGTTTCCCATTTCCACTATTTTCTTCACAAGTTTCAGGGTGGCCCTGATTTATTGATTTGGGTTGTTTCCATTCATGTAAATAGGACTGTGTTACAGTGTTATTACAATGCTGGGTTGGGAGCTGGTTTAGTAAAAAACCTGTCGTGGCCGCAGCTACAGTGCCTTGCAAAAGTATTCGCCCACCTTGACTTTTTTAGTATTTTGGTGCCTCACAACCTGGAAATAACATGGATTGTTTGAGGATTTGCGTCATTTAATTTACAGAACATGCCCACAACTTTAAAGATGTTTTTTTTTTTTTAGTGTGAAGCAAACAACAAATAGGACAAAATAACAGAAAAAGTCAATGTGCATAACTATTCTTCACCCCCTAAAGTCAATACTTTGTAGAGCCTCCTTTTGTGGCAATCACAGCTCCAAGTCGCTTTGGATAAGTCTCTATGAGCTTGCCACATCTTATCACTGGGATTTTTGCCCATTCCCCCTTGCAAAACTGCTCCAGCTCCTTCAGGTTGGATGGTTTGTGCTTATGAACAGCAATCTTTAAGTCTGACCACAGATTCTCTATTGGATTGAGATCTGGGCTTTGACTCGGCCATTCCAACACATTT
Organism: Bufotes viridis; assembly: GCA_033119425.1. NCBI lineage: Eukaryota > Metazoa > Chordata > Amphibia > Anura > Bufonidae > Bufotes > Bufotes viridis. The sequence goes on along the minus strand of CM065593.1, from coordinate 332,926,573 downwards.
ACATGTTTCCCCTTAAAGCACTCAGGTGTTGCTTTAGCCGTGTATTTGGGGTCATTGTCCTGCTGGAAGGTGAACCTCCGTCCTAGCCTCAAATCACACACAGAGTGGTACAGGTTTTGCTCAAGAATATCCCTGTATTTAGCACCATCCATCTTTCCCTCAGCTATGACCAGTTTCCCAGTCCTATCCCCTCAGCATGATGCTGCCACCACCATGTTTCACTGTGGGGATGGTGTTCTTTGGGTGATGTGCAGGGCTGTGGAGTCGGTAGATAAATTTTCCGACTCCGACTCCTCAGATTTTGAAACTTCCGACTCCGACTCCGACTCCTCTGTATTTAATATGCAAATACGAAGCTGTTCCACCAAGTTCTTCTAATCTCTTCTAGCACAGAGAGGTAGTTGAGCAGAAGCTGCTGCCTTCTCATTTGTGTGCTGATCTTCTGCTGAAGATAAAGCAGTGGGAGGATCCAGGAAGGGGCAGGGGAAGGGGCATTTCTTTTAAAACATGATTTTCCTAGTAGAATCCCATAGTCATGTTTAAAATTTAAGCTAACAATCTGAGTTTACATGTTTTATAGCCTTAGCTGAATGACAGCAGTTTTTCAAATGGTTTACAGCTTCAGTCTTGAACTATTGACTATCCATTCCCTTCACTTATAAAAGTGTCTGCAAATTCACTATCTTTGTGCCCAATGGGGCAGCGTCTCCTGCGGCTTTGTGCCCAGCCGCGCCCGAAGTACAGCTTCCCAGCGCTGTTCCCCTCGTTATTATTCACTGCACCGGCCTTTTTTTTCAGGCTAGCCGAACGCTGAATTCCTGCGCAGGCGCACGTGTAGAGTGCTGGCAGCAGCCTGGTCTGGCTATGCTGAGGCTGTGCCAGCTTTCTCTCTTCCTCCTCGCTACCTAGTCCTGTCTAGTGCTGCCAGTACTCTACATGTGCGCCTGCCCCCTTGGTAGAGAATTTGAATATTGATTAAAACATTTTTAAACACAAGTAAACCTCAACTGGGGGTAACAGTCGTCTAGTTGTATTCCTGATCCTCTGATGAATACCAGCAGATATATCAGCCTGTCAGTGTCCCTTTAACTGCATAGTAAAGCATATGAAAATCATGCTTCTTCACGGTCACTTAACGTCTTTGTTTAGCGGTAACGTGACGCACTGCATGCACTGGCCTTTATTCTTACAGTAGAGAAGTAATTAATTATAACTTTATCTGAATTGGGACATTTAAACTTGCTTTTTTTTATTCCAATTTTTTTTTATTCCAATTTAAATCTAGTAGGAGTCGGAGTCGGAGTCGGTCCATTTTTTGCCGACTCCGACTCCGACTCCAGGTACCCAAAATTGCCTCCGACTCCGACTTCTCGACTCCGACTCCGACTCACAGCCCTGGTGATGTGATGTGTTGGGTTTGCACCAGACATAGCGTTTTCTTTGATGGCTGAAAAGTTAAATTTTTGTCTCATCAGACCAGAGCACCTTTCTCCATACATTTTGGGAGTCTCCCACACGCCTTTTTGCAAACTCACAACGCCCCTTTTTGTTTTTTAATGAAAGTAATTGCTTTCTTCTGGCCATAAATCCCAACTCTATGGATCGTACGGCTTATTGTCGTCCTATGTACAGATACTCCAGTCTCTGCTGTGGAACTCTGCAGCTCCTCCAGGGTTACCTTAGGTCTCTGTGCTGCCTCTCTGATTAATGCCCTCCTTGCCCGGTCAGTGAGTTTTGGCTGGTGGCCGTCTCTTGGCAGGTTTGCTGTTGTGCCATGTTCTTTCCATTTGGTTATAATAGATTTGATGGTGCTCCTGGGGATCATTAAAGATTTGGATATTTTTTTATAACCTAACCTGACTTGTACTTCTCAACAACATTGTCCCTTACTTGTTTGGAGAGTTCCTTGGTCTTCATGGCAGTGTTTGGTTAGTGATGCCTCTTGCTTAGGTGTTGCAGCCTCTGGGGCTTTCAAAAAAGGTGTGTATATGTAATGACAGATCATGTGACACTTAGATTGCACACAGGTGGACATCATTTCACTAATTATGTGACTTCTGAAGGTAATTGGTTGCAGGAGATCTTTTTATGGGCTTCCTAACAAAGGGGGTGAATACATACGCACATGCCAATTTTTTCTAAACAATCGTTTTATTTATATATTTTTCTCATTTCACTTCACCAACTTAGACTATTGTGTTCTGATCCATCACATAAAATTCTGATTAACAAAACATTGAACTTAAGGCTGTAATGTAACAAAATACTAAAAAAGTAAAGGGGGGTGAATACAAAGCACTGTTTTATTCAATCAAAGGCCGTAGTGGGTTTAGAGAGGAAAAGTCCTATCTCCTGACATGTCTGTTTGATTCTTCCTGGAAATATACAAATAAAATATCATATGGGCCATACCATTCCACTTGTTAGTAGGCTGTTTCCCTACCTAGTGTGACAAAGTCAGTACTGATTGGAAAGTTTAGGGGGACACCCATATGACGCGGTCCGGATCCTGTTGCGAGATGGCCGCACTACGGTCAAGTACCATGTGGGTGTGCGAGCTGCATAGTGCTAAATTAGGACCACACAGTTTTTTTTCTTTTTAAATAAAGTACTTTTTATAAAAGTTTTAAAGGGGTTTCTGCGATTCTTTAATATGCGATTCTTTCTTATGTCCTCTTGATAGGTCATCAGTATCTGATCAGTCGGGATCCGACTCCCTGGACCCTCTTCGATCAACTGTTCGGGAAGGCAGCGGTACTGGCAGTAGCACAGCAGCCTTCTCGCAGCTTTCCCTAGGCTATGTGTCATCACGTTCATCAGTCACATGGCCTAGGTGCAGCTCAACACCATAGAAGTGAATGCCGCTATACAATGTACGGTTCTTGGTGTGCAGGGAGAAGGCCGCGGCTCTACTGTGAGCCTTGGCGCCTTTTCCAACAGCTGATCAGAGGTATCTTATTTTCAGCTAAAATTACAGATCTCAGATGGAAATGGCTAAAATGGATGCAAAGTCAGCATAACTAAGCATAACGGATGCTCAAAATAAAGGACCTGTTTTTTTTGGCTAGGAATGAAAAATTTAACGGTGATGAGAACCTACCCTAACACAGACATGTTCATTGAGATGGCAGGTCCCCGTTACGTGCAGCACCTGCAGCAGATCTTTACCATTTTGAGACAGTGATAAACCTATTGAACGGCATTTGAGTTATAATGATGCATCATGAAGCCATGGACCATACAAGACTTTAAATTAAATAAATTAAATTAATAAGAATAACTAGCACTGTGTTACTGACGTAGTTATAGCAGACACATTTGTACAAAGTGATACCTGTTTTCACAGCATTGACATCGATCTTTGACCGTAAATAAAACCACCAAGTGGAATTTGCCTTTGGAACCGCTGCTAATCATGCTTTGAGGATCTCTCGAGGAGTCTCGGGCATGACTAGTGCTTTGTGGACTTCCTCCGGCTGATAAATGAGCAGGGTTGTTTTCACAAACAAGTCACTTCCTCTTCTGTGTTTTTTTTTTTTTTTTTGAAAGGGAAAGAATTTAAAAAAGGAAACAATTTAAAAGATATGTGAAGTTTTGAAAAATCCTACTGTATTCTGTATCAGCTCCTATGTAGACCCATATGTCTCCATGGTTACAGACTACAAACAAACCCCATTTGTTGATCTGCTCCTCCTTCCTCCCTTTCTTGCTGTCCAGCAGACTGGAGAAGAGGGGGCAGTGGGAGTGGAATAGCACATGACTGTAGGAGCTTCAACCTTGGAGACCAAAGAGATCCCAATTAGCTGCTTCTGGAAGTCATAGGGAGGATTGTATCATGGGGGAAAAAATTGAAGTCAGTTTTGCTTGAGTCTATGTTGAGTCATTTATGCCACATTTATCAAATGGCTCATGTTTGATAAATTTGTTTTATCCTTAAACTTAAGACTTTTGTCTACAAAAGCTACTCCAGTTTTCTTACTCCTGGAGTGAGCTGGCAACTTTTTTTTTTTTGCTACTTTTTAAAAAAGTCTCAGTGATAAATCTGTGAAATTCATTAACATAGATAACCACAAGTCACACAACGTTTGCACAAGTAAGTCCAAAAAGTCACAAAAGCCCCATTTTGCAACTTTTTGAAGCCAGAATTTTAGAGTAAAGGCATGATAAATCAGGGCTAATGTTCAGAAGGAGACATCCTAGGAGCAGAACAAGGAAAATGAAAGATGTGGTGGATCCGGGACAGCTGACCCAATCGACTATTATGGGGTCTGTTGGGTTTCTGTCAAGGAATCCGCATTTTGCCGGGCAAAATAGTTTAGCATGCTGCGCTGTTTTTTCAAGATTCAAAGATACAAATGTTTTTTCAAGATACAAATATGAATGAAGCACAAGAGAGTCATTCTGAGATGTGACATAACTAATGACCCTAATGGCTATGCTATCACGAATAATGAGTTCACTGAGCCAGAGCAAGTTATGTATACCTCGTCCTATTTGTGTGATATACTATTAGCGCTTATACAAATGGCCGTTTGCGTGACATCCTATTAGGGCTTATACATATGGCTGTATTATTCAACCCTGTGGGGTTCGGATTTTAAACATAGGCAAAGAGAGTTCTTTTTTTTAGAGATCCATGAGTATTTCTACTGGAGAAACTGACGGCTCCTTGTGCTAATGTCTTACAGAGTCACATGGAGTCTTCAGCTTTGTGTGCATGATGATAAATCTTTTAGCTTGAAATGTCAGTTGTCAGCATTTGTTTTACCATATTCTTATATTTCCTCCATTTATTAACTAGGCCATTCTAGTTTGAGGAAAGAGATGTCATCGGTAAATTCCCAATTGCTTTCTTACAACACATACAAGCTTGTCTCATGACACTCCCTGCTCCAGCATAAGAAAAATATCGGCTTCCACAAATGGCGGCTTATGTTATTCGAATAGACTGGGATGCAAGTTAAAGGGAATTCGACTTTTTAATGGTTTGTCTAGAAAAGAAATTCACCGACTGTTTGATGCGAGAATCTTGCCAACTAAATCTCCATAATGGAATAGTGGAGGTCACAACTAGTGTTGAGTGAACTTGTGTTTCAAGTTCGGCATACAAGGTTCGGGTTATTTAATAATTCCGTTATGGAGTTATAGTCCTTGGTAGCGGAATCCATAACGGAATTCTTAGATAACCTGAACCTTGTACGCCGAACGTGAAACACAAGTTTGCTCAACACTAGTCACATCTGAAGGTTCACTTTGGCAACATGTTAAGATATGTTCACACGACCGTGGTGTAGCTGTTCCTGTGTTGTGGACCGCAAACTGCAGATCCCCAAAACACGGGCACTGACCATGTGAACTCCATGCTGCGGTGCAGACCCATTGACTTGAATTTTTCGCTTGGTATCGAGTACCGCAATACTTTTCTGTGGTATCGAAATCGAATCAAAATGTTGATATCATGACAACCCTACCAACTTTCATATGTGATGGCTCCCCAGATCATAACACCAGCAGTTGGGGCAGTGTGTCGCTCCACAGTAAAAGAAGGAATAAAGTCCCACCCTGAAGCCCCTGTACTCAAACCCAAACATCGTCTGGTTCCAAACAGAACCTGGATTAATCGCTAAATATGACACGGTTTCAGTCCATCGCAGTCTAGGTTATCGTTCACAACGCCTTGCAAATTAAGGCAGTGGTGGCTTAAGTCAATGGGAGGACATGTATCGAATGCTGTGACACCAAATTTCCTTAGGTTAAGTGCCTGTAAGCTTGGACAGGGTTATGTAATGAAGGTACCACCGTGTATGGATGGTGGACAACAAAGCTGTGGGAGCTAAGCGTGCTTGTCAGCAGATCAAATAATTCTCTCTACTGGTGATCAGTCTGGGCTGCCTGGTTCACTGTGTGTGCATACCCTCACATAACTACTGACCCTAACAGCTAGGTCAGAACAGCCTAGGTGGCTGGCAATTTGACAAAACAGCCATCCTGTTTCTCTAGTGATGTACTGCCCCATAAAATCTGTCAGAAATATCTTCAAGTGCAGCGTAAACGCATGTCTACCAGTCAGTGATCCCTCACCAAGAGGTACACTACCCAAAAGTAGCCTCTGAAAGCCATTTTATAGGGCAGCAGGGGAAGCACTTTTATGCCCTCTTGTGGAAAGTCCCAGTGTCTAATCAGACCACACCAGTAAGGGTACTTTCACACTAGCGTTTTTCTTTTCCGGCACTGAGTTCCGTCCTAGGGGCTCAATACTGGAAAAGAACTGATCAGTTTTATCCCAATGTATTCTGAATGGAGAGAAATCTGTTCAGGATGCATCAGGATATCTTCAGTTCAGTCACTGTCAGGCGTTTTGGACGGAAGAAATACCGCAGCATGCTGCGGTATTATCTCCGTCCAAAATGCCTGATCAGTTAGTGAAATGTATTAGTGCCAGATCCGGCATTAAAAATAACGCAATGACGGATCTGGCATTCTGATCTGCGCATGTGCAGACCTTTAAAAATGTGAAAAAAATAAATACCGGAAAAACTGATCCTGTATTGCAATGCATTTTTCTGACTGATCAGGCATTTTTCAGACCTGATCAGTCTGAAAAATGCCTGATCAGTCAGAAAAAATGACATGCGTTTGCATACAGTTTGCCTGATCAGGCATGCAGTTCAGGCAACGGAATTGCTTGCCGGATCACACTGCCGCAAGTGTGAAAGTACCCTAATCATTTACATATCTGCCAGAAAAATAACTGCATGCCAAGTTTAGCTGTAATCGGACATTTCTGTCTGGGTGTGTTATTTGAGAGGATTTGGTATTGAGAAAGCTGTGCTAGTTGTAGTTCATTTTTCTATAGACAAAAGTTCCTGAAAAATATAAACTTGTACGAGCCTACAGTTTGCTGTATGTAAGGTTAATAGCAAGCATCTGAGCTGAGCTGAACACACCCCGGACCTGCCCCACAGGATATTTAGCTCAGAATGTCATTATTGACTAACTTTTAGTTATACCTCCTCGCTGTGTCACCCTGCATAAAGTTTACAGTGATGTCATCTGCCTGCAAACTTTTGACATGTAGGTGTAGCTTGACATTCCCTTCACGTGGGTATACTTCAGTACTCTTCTTCTATGGAACGTACAAAATGTATTCCTACAGTACAGTATTGTCAATGCCTTACCAACAGGGTTCATCATAGGCAACAATTCAAATAGGGCACAACCAAGGTTGGATTAGACCACCTTGAGGCTAACGGAGAAAATGAGATTGAGGGTTCCATCTTCAAAGCATAGAGAATAGGTTGCCTTTAGTTGTCTCGTCAGTGTGTAGCAGGATCCTCCTGTACTCTGGTGGACCTGCTTGACCCTGGGTACAGCTTTCTAATGCATACTCTGGTCTGATTTTACTTCTCTGCACTGATAGCGGTAAAGAAGTTGCGTGACAGTATGTTCTGAACTTCTTGTTGACTTCAGAGACATCTTACTGCAGGCATCCTCAAACTGCGGCCCTCCAGCTGTTGTAAAACTACAACTCCCACAATGACCTGCTGTAGGCTGATACCTGTAGGCTGTTCGGGCATGCTGGGAGTTGTAGTTTTGCAACAGCTGGAGGGCCGCAGTTTGAGGATGCCTGTCTTACTGTATGGTTTCAGTATCTACTTGAAGTTTGGCCTCGATGATAAGAATAGCTGAAATATTCAATAAACTTTAAGCTTTGAGATTGGCAGCTAAAATTGTGCAAAATTGTTGTCACGTGACGACAGACTAAAATAATCACAGCAGAATTATAATGTCACCCAAGTGTTCCGAGAAGAATAAATAATCTTCTTCAAACATTCATCCAAATCATGAAAACTCTCAGTGTAACCAGGGACAATGACCTATTTTATATCATTATTGAAAACTCTTCTTCCTTCTATGGGCTTTATCATTTTAGGAAATATCTTTTAAACTTCAGGCTACAGGCACATCCGGCCTAGGAACAGAATACAGGAATCCCCATATGCGGGACACCAACCGGCACCTGGCGGATCCCATTCACTATAATGGGGTCCATTGGGTTTCTGCTAGGGCAAACTACTGCTGTATGCAGCCAGAATCTGCGTTGGAGACTCCCGTGAGAACCTCCACTGCAGATATGAACCTAGCTTTAGTCATATAGTCACTGTTTATTACTCAACCGCTGACCTCAGGGATGACGCTATGTCTCTTTTAATTGTAGTTGAAGGGGTTTTCCAAAAGTATAAGAAATTACAAGCCAAATATTACTTACTTGATCCCCTGGTTCTCCAGAACCAATGCTCTGGAGGTACCCGTTTTTGCTCACCTTTCCTGCAGTGATGACACGCTGTGCATACACATGAACGCTGCAGCCAGTCACTGGCCTCACAGGTCATGTACCCTACATGCAGGCATCACTGCCGAAGCAACTGTTTACTGCTTTGGCCATGTGTATGTACGGCATGTCATCACAGCAGGAAAGGTAAAGACCGGCAGGGACCACCAGAACGTTGATGCTGGAGCAGCAGGGTATTTGACCAATGGCTAATGTTTGTCTGTTTTTAGACTTCTTTCTGCTACTTTTATTTCTTATACTCTCAGACAACTCCTTTAACATAGAGAAGTTGATAGAATTTCTTGACATATTAAGGAGGTATTCTACCCTGTTTCAGATATTTTCTGTTATACGGCATGTTATAACAGATGGCACATTTTTTAGCATTCCTTGCACAAGATATCTGCAAGAGAGGGGACATTAGATGCTGACGTTGCCCGGCCGTGCCCGTATTGCGGCCCACAAACAGCAGGTCCGCAATATACGGACACCGGCAGTGTGCAAACCGTACCATGGATGCAGTGTGGACGGATAGCGGACACATTCAAGTTGAATGGATCTGCATCCGTCTGTGGCAAATGCACGGATGGTGCCTGTGCATTGGGGGACCCCTAATTGCGGCCCCCAATGCTTGGAACAGCCGGCATGTGTTCTTGTGCATAAGGCCTCATAAGTATCCATTGTTTTTTTTCCGCTAAGACAATACCTATTCAATAGAATTATTACGGTGCATAGACACCCCAGTCTTAGGACCTCCCTCAATGAGGCAGAGGGGCTCCCACTCTTGCCGTTCCTGCCCTCGCCACTGGAGGGGAAATATAATACATAGTCTGACATACTGCAGAGTTGTCTCTGTGGAAATAGTGATTTTAGTTTCTGTGGTAATGCGAGTTTGTAAGCTATTTTGATGATTTCCCCGATAAGCTCAGAAAGAGTTTCAGGACTTTAGTAGTTCTCAAGAAATGTCAGCAGAATTAATCCATATTCAAAAATGTGTTTTTATTGCATGGTTACACAACAGAGCAGACTCTATTCTCAAGAAATGTCTCTTATTTGCAGCATTTTCCCATTTTTATATAGATATTATAGACTTTCCACAGATTGGTTTGCTGTGGGAGGTTGATTTCTGTACACATCTCGGTCCTACACTAAAATTGGATTGTTTCCTTTACCACTGAAGGAGCCACATTCCCACATCAGACAACACGTTGAAGACCACATAAAGCTGGGGTTTGTGTGATGCGAAAGGAAAGGTGCGGTATGGCAGAAGAACCCGAGCATCTCAGCCACTTAGGAAATGCTTGCATGACCACACAGTCATACTGGAAAACGGTCTCATCACGTTAAAAAATTCCCAACATTTTGCTAATTAAGTTGGGCAAGAATTTTTTTTTTAATTCCAACAAGCCTCCTCTGCTCACCCATTCTAGTATTTAGCTATGAAGTCTTTATGGACTCAATGTAGGTTGGCATTTCATGCAAGAACAGGAGCTTTGTAAAGTCTTATTTGTAGTACATAGCCTTTTATATTTGCTTGTGACCTCTAAGATGGTTGCTTCAACTGTTAGCTTTATCTCCTTTATGTAGATAATATTCAACTTCTGCTTTTTTCCTTTGTTTCAGATTATAACAGTCCTGTAATTACCGTGCTAGTCACTGAGTGGCGGCACTCCCCAAAATCACATTATATTTTGATGCTTTTTTTGTTCAATTTATAATTTTCTTTTATTCTTAAAAGCCTTTCTTAGTTGGGCCTGTATACAGTGGTGCTTGAAAGTTTGTAAACTCAGATGACAATTTTTACATGGTAGCGAGCTCATGAAAAATGGGAAGACTAGACATTGGTGGTGAGATAGGCAGGCCTTGGATAGAAGATTTATTATGTAGCAATAGTCATTTTTGCTTCAGTTGAATCCTTTACCAAGACTGGGAATTTCCTATTGGGAACAATGCAAGTGTGAAATTAAAATGACATTTGCTATTGTCATTTTCGGTTTTATATGTTTTCGGTTTAAAAATTGACTGTTTTAGTAAAAAAAATATATTGGTCAAATTTTAGTGTCTATGGCTGCCTTTAAATAAAGGGGGTCATTTACTATGCTGAAAAACACCTAAATTAGGCGTATTTCAGGCGCAGATGGCAGCACAACGGTTAGTTGCGCTGCTGTCTGCGACTTCGTCCCGCTCACACCAGGTCTAAAATTGTGGGCGGGGACAGGCGTAGAAAAAGGTCTAAATGTAAGACAGCTCAGAAGCTGGCACTGAATGCGCCGACATTATGGAGAGGCCGGCCCCTCTTCAGAACTTCGGCGGAGCCTCCATCAGCTATGGGCCTTTATTAAGACCGACGTCTAAAACGCCAGTCTTCATAAATGTGCCCCAAAGTCTCTAGACAATAATTTAGATTCTGTTGTCATGGTTGCAGACTACACAAGGGGTTTATTTGTGGTCTGTAACCATGGAGACACATAGATTGGCATACGAGCTGGAAACACCAATTAGTGGGATATTTTTAATTAATACAATTTGCGAAGTTGTTTCATTTTGAAACTGTCATGTAACAACTATATTTTACAAATGCAAAACATGTCTTTTTTGCTATATCTATGAAGGAGTGCAGACTATTATGCCAGTGCAGTCATGCTAAGAAAGTTTTGAATACTAGGAGAATTTTAACCACCGGTAGCGCCATCCAAATCAAACCTCCCCCCACATCCTGCAATCTGTAGGTACATGCACTCAGCTGGTGTATGAAAGTGTTCTTTCAAATATAGACTCCTTGTATTTCAGACTTGGTTTTCCTTTGTATAAAAATAAACTATTTATACCGTACCTAGGGTTCATTTTCCTTTAACAGTCTCTTTGTGTCTTAATGTCTGAAGGCAGTCACTTATTGTCCCCTTATGCTAAATTCAGCACCGAGTGGGAGCTATATTGGAATCACTACCCACAAAGAAACTCCAGTGTTATCTCGCTGGCCGGCAGGATATGTGTGCGTAATTGCAGACAGGAAACCCCAATGCTGGGACTACTGCAAAGCCATCTGATGCTTAGCAGGCTGAGTGGAAATTATGCCGAGGGTTATGCTTCAGCCGTTTCCCTTACAATGAATGAATCTTGAAGAAAAAATGCAGCTGCAGAATTACACAGTACTCTATGTACTAAGAACATATTTCAGAATTCATGCTTAACTTCTTAATAAAGTTATTGTGCGGGGCCATACAAAATTCTGTGTGGCAAATGACAAATTGTATCTGTAGGTAATGCAATTCTTCTCTTTCTATTTATTCTATATTTTATACAGTAAGTTTATTATATAGGTATTCTAAATATATGCAGATTCCATCCCTCTGCTCAGATTTTGGAAACTGCCATATGGACAGTATGTTCAGTAATTCAGGCATTGTATTCTGTAGGACCATTTGAAATGTTTCGCAAAATGTACGTCCTAGATGTAAGCAAATGGGTTGCATATGCCATAAAATCCCACAAAAAAATAATTTTTTTTGTCCATGGTTTTTGTTAGTCACTGTACTTTCTACAACCTTTGCATGAATCTCTAGTACAAGTTGATACATGAAATTTTGTAACATATAGCATTAGAAAAGATGTCTTTTTCTCGACTTAGGCCTCTTTCACACTAGCGTTGTGAGGATCCGGCGTGCACTTCTGTCACCGGAAATGCCCATTGGATCCGTCACAATGCAACACACCTGAAAGCATTTGAAGACTGATCAGTCTTCAAAATGCTTTCAGTGTTACCATGGCAGCCAGGATCCATGCGGCGTAGGGGCGCTGTGACGTCATTGTGGAGTGCCCCAGGAGCCGCACGGACGGTAAGTAGCTTCTCCACTGCTCCCCACTACTTTTCCATGGCAGCCGGGACTTTAGTAGCGTCCTGGCTGCCATGGTTACCATTCAGAAAGCTAAACGTCGGATCCGGCGATGCGCCGAAACGACGTTTAGCTTAAAGTCGGATCCGGATTAATGCTTTTCAATGGGCATTAATTCCGGATCCGTCCTTGCGGCATGCCTTTCAGTACTGAACTGAAGACATCCTGATGCATCCTGAATGGATTTCTTTCCATTCAGAATGCATTGGGATAATCCTGATCAGTATCTTTCCGTCCTAGAGCCCCGAGGATGGAACTCTAGGACGGAAAGCAACAATGCAATGGTGAAAGAGGCCTTAGGAACTAGCGGACTTCTGGCGGCACAGTGGGCTAGCGTTAGCACGAATCCAGCAGGCTGTTCCGGTGCTAAAGTAGCCTTATCTTCTCTCTGTTTGTACTGTGTAGCAGAGACATCATAGCAGCTAGTCGCCTCCACTCTGAGGTCAGGGAAGCTGGGGATTGCTCAAATAATTATTTATCTCAGACAACCCCTTAATATGTTCCACTAGTTGTCAGTCACTGGTCTTGCATCCACCTACAGTATGAACATACCTGAGTCATTTCACTCGCCATGAGGTATATGAATAACCTAACTCCACCCCGTTTATACTTTATCTGCAGTCATCTTGACTAATAATATTGTGTCATATCAGATTCTCATAAGTGACAATTACAAGGAAGTAAGCAGTGAAGGCTGTTTCACACTTGTGTTGTGGCATTCCGGTTTTGAGATCCAGCAGAAGATCTCAAAATCGGGCCAAAACGGTTCAGTTTTGTCCTCATTCATTGTCAATGGGGACAAAACTGAGCAAGATCCGTTTGGTGCGTTTTTTGACAGTTTTTGGCAGTTTGTAGCGGTTCAGTCTGCGAAACTGAACAAATCGGATCCGACAGCAAAATCAGTGTTGCTGGATCCATTTTTTTCAGATCCCAAAAAAACTTATCCATCACCCATTGACATATATTGATTTTAGTGCCAAATCGTTGTGCCGCTTTGTTCCGTCTCCATGTAACACAACCACATCCGGAACGGATGCATCCGGATGTGTTAACATCAAACAGAACTGTTTTGGTCCAGTTTTGAGATCCTCTGCCGAATGATCTCAAAACAGGCATTAGCCATGAAACAGACCTTAGCCATAGTGTGCTGTGTTCATGCATGTTCTACACCTACAGAATTCTGCAACCAAGAGAACATTAGCACCAACCATTCAATGTGAAATATGTATTAGTTGTTTTTTAACTACCTTATAGATTCCATTTGCCTTCAAATCACAGGGTGCCTGAACAGAAGTAATAGCTTATAGTTATGTATTTATTTTTCATATTCAGGGTGTTTTAGCCGAAACATTGAATTAGGATTGGTAAAAATGAATTTGATGACCATGTTTTGCTGATAATCAGGGTCTAGGCCCAGGTGGATAAGGGCTAGCTTTCTTGAGCGTGGCTACTCCTCTGTTGTAGCTACTTGACCCTATGTGTTAGGCCCTACCCTATACTTCCTCCTTTCAGCAGCAATGGGTTTTGAAGAGTTCTCCTAACGGCATACTCTGCTTTTCCAGTTCGTATGCAATGATTTAATTAGACATCATAGAAAGAGCAAGAAAATGTCCCTATTCACTGTGCGTCAGGGACACAACAGATCTGCAAGCCTCAGGATTTCAGCTCAAGGTTTCCTAATTATATTATTGTACAGGAGGACATTAAAAGGCTTAGGCCTACTGGAATAAATGGCTGCTTGTGGTTACAGGATTAGTAGTATTGCCTTAAAGGGATTGTCTGAGAGTATAAGAAATTAAAGTAACTGCAGGAATCGGTATAAAATGTCAAACCAGCCATTACTAACCTGTCAAATGCAGTTATACTCCAGCATCGGTGAAGTATAACGGAGTTTGACAGTTATGATAACTTGCTGTACATACATGTGAACACTGGCCTCAGCGTTGACCTACCGTACCTACTGGCCACAATGGTCACTGATTTTAAGCCAGAGGTCACAGGTATATATGGACAGTCGGTGATTCATATGGCCGTATTAAAAATTGACCTTTAATATGAAATGAGGTCCATATGTCTGCATAAAATACAGACTATGTTCTGTGATACACAGAATTTCTCCACATGGACCAAAGGTGTAAGTTGCACCATCATCTTCTGGGTCTATGTGGAGTCTTGCAGATCGGACATGGACCAAAAATACTGTTGTGTGCATGAGTCCTTATTGTGTGACAATAGCTGCTCCCATTTTATACAGTGAAGTGCTGCCTTCCACCCGGGTAACTGGCCTTTTTAGCTCCTTAGTGACCACCAATGTGCCTTTTTAAGTCGGGCACTAAGGGGCCTTAGGCAGGGCTGCTACCTTTTTACTGCAGTCTAGTCCAAGAGCTGCACTGGTCTTATGTGCAGCGGAGTGCAGAAAATTGGCTCTCTTATGACAGCCAAGCTCCAGCTCTAATGGCCCGGATTGGCAGAAGCGCCGATCCTGGGCACTTAACCCCTTAGATGCCACTGTCAATAGCGACTACAGCATCTAAGCTGTTTCCGTGGGAGGGGGCTTCCTCTGTCAGGCAAAGTCCAGCAGTCTGCACGCCTAAACAGAAAACTCGCCACTCCTCTTTTTGGCAAACAGTGAGGGCGGTGTAGAAACGCCACTTGAAACAAAATATTGTCGCGGTGGCTTTTAAAAACTGCAAATACAAGGTCTGAACTTTTTTTCCAACAGAAAACAGGCACAGGGAGATAATAAATCTCCCTCTAAGCCCTTATGCACACAACCGTATTTATTTTGGGGTCTTCATTATACATATACCGTCCATGTGCCTTCTGCATTTTTTTGCGGACCCCGTTGATTATAATTTGCGAAACAGACATACGGATGTGGACAGCATCTCCCATTATGACCACCGTACCCACCTGTGCACCACCCATAAGATGTCAACATCCTCACCGTCTTCATCCACAATTGCCACTTTTCACACTCAGCAGCAGGTGGATGAAAAATACAGCCGCCTAAGGCTAGTTTCACACTAGCGGCAGGACGGATCCGACAGGCTGTTCAGCAGGATTCTCCGCATATGAATCCTGAACGTGTGCATGTACCCTTATGGTCCTTTAACGCGGACTCAAGATAAGGCAGGTTAGTTCTGAGGTGCAAGGCAGGGTCCTGGTTGTCGTGCCACCAACACATTGCAGTGTAGTAGTAGTAATGCAGGAAGCAATGATGGTACAGGGTTAGTTGCAACGACTTCATTGAACTTTACCGCAGCAGTCAGTGGATAAATTACACGGTGTACATCAAATGCAGTTTCCACAGATAGTATGTGCAATTCCCAGGACTGTGTAGGATAGGTGGAGTGATGAGTCCCTTTCCTGCAATCTGTGCAATCCTTCGAAACCGACCAAGGGGTGTTTCTGTGCTTTCTCACTTTGGCTATGTACAAGCTCTAAGGTACCCATGGAGTACAGCCTGTGGACAGGGGTGCCTTCCTGTCCTTTGGCTATATTGGGAGACCTGAAGTTTGCTTCACCTCATGCAGTGATGTCTGTAACTTCAGTGTAGGCAGTTACCTTCTCTGGCAAAGCGCTGAAGTCATTCTTACGGTCACTGAACGTCCTGCTTCTTTCATTAACTCTTTCTCCCAAGGGTTGGCAGATTTGCTGCTTTGTGATGCACTCCCTCAGGAATTCACTCTACTAGAGCGAACTTCAGACTGACCAGCAATTTCCTCCTAGTTAGAGCTCATGCACACGAACGTATGCCGGCCGTGGTCGTATTGTGGCCCGCATACAGCGGGTCCGCAATACACGGGCACCGGCCGTGTGCATCACGGGTCCATTCATTTGATGCGGTGCGGAAGGACGGAGCGGAACCCCACCGAAGCACTACAGAGTTCTTCCGGAGTGTTTCTGGCCGTGACTCCACACCGCAAAAAAGTAGTGCATGCAATACATTTTTGCAGAACAGACGGATCACGGGCCCATTCAGGTTGAATAGGTTTGGTTCCGTCTGCGGCAGCCGCACGGATGTTGCCCGTGCATTAGGAACAGCCAGAACATGTTCGCGAGCCCTCAGGAAGAGAGCGTGCCATCTTCTCCTAGCTCCTATTCTATACACAGTCTTTAGATACAGAAAATGCATTAACTACATTTTGCAGTGGGCTTTCAGGACACTGCACATGTTATTTCTTCCCAAACCATTACATCACACTCTCTGCTTGTTATCTGACACCAGCTCGCCCTAGAACTGAATAGATGCTGATGTGAGCTGGCAAGTGAGCAGGTAAAGCTCTTCAAACCCTGGCCGCTTCATCCGAAGAGAGTGGAAAAGTCACTTCTCTGGAATGCTATTTCATCCACTCTAGCTTTACTTCATTCTTCATCTCTGTCAATCATTTTGCGGGGGTTTTGCAGCTTTATTTATGAAGTGTTTTAGAAGAAGCGCACACACAACTCCGGAAATGAACAGCCCCTAAAAACAAAATGATACGAGTACATAAAGTCCTGTATACACACCAAAAAAGGGAAGAAGCAGCACGCCAATGCTCTGAGATAAATATATGCTCGTGTGCACAGCTCCCGAGTCCAGCAATCCGTAGAAAGAGAGAAAGGAAGCTGCACTGTGTTAACCAACAGCAGACAAAGGGTGCAGGCTCCCAAGGGCCCAAGAGACTATTCTCTTGGGACCTTGTAACTTCCACGCCGTTGTGCTGTTAGTGCTGCTTCATTTCTCTCTTTGTATGGGAGAAGATGAAAAATGTCCCTTAAATTTAAAGGGGTATTCTGGTTAGATTAAGTTATCCCCTATCCACAGGACAGGGGATAACTATTAGATTGGTGGGAGTCCTACCCCTGGGAACACCACCGATCACAAGAACAGGGGCCCCGTACTTCCTGCAGCCCCCCTGAAATGAACGAAGTCGATCCATGGGTCTCTGCCAGATTGCAAGCTCTTTGGTCAGATATTCTTTAACCCTTTCCAACCCGGAGGTTTTTTTTTAGTTTTCATTTTTCGCTCCCCGCCTTCCCAGAGCCATAACTTGTTTACTTTTCCATTCACCTAGTCGTATGAGGGCTTATTTTTTGCGGGACAAGTTGTACTTTCCAACGCCACCATTTTGACCACGGCATCTGAGGGGTTAAATGTCTGCGGGAGCGGGCGCCATCTTTAAAGACCCGACGTGATGTAATAGTATGTCACATGTCGGGAAGGGGTTAAAGGTTTATGAATCACTAGGCATATGCTTTTAGGGCCTCATGCACACAACCATGCCCGTTTGCTCTCTGCATTTTTTTGCGGACCCACTGACTTCAATGGGTTCATGGTCCATATTTTGCAGCCAAATATAGAACATGTTCTATCCTTTTGCTGAACAGATATTCAGACGCGAAAAGCACTAGGCTGCTGTAAAGCATATCTCTAAATGCTGTAAACCACAGCTCAAGATGGCCGCCCCTATAATTATGTAAAAAATGAATAGTATGTTATAGGTGACACATTCTCTATAACCTGATAGAATTCCACAGTTGGGATACCTCAGTGACTTACCTGACTCTAACCTCCTTGTGATGTGAAACCCACTCGTGAGGTCACAGGAGCTGACACCTGTTTATGTCGGGGATTCTACTTACCTGACTGACTGCTACTTGTGATGTCACAACACATTACCTGACTGACTGCTACTTGTGATGTCACAGCACATTACCCGACTGACTGCTACTTGTGATGTCACAGCACATTACCCGACTGACTGCTACTTGTGATGTCACAGCACATTACCCGACTGACTGCTACTTCTGATGTCACTACACATTACCTGACTGACTGCTACTTGTGATGTCACAGCACATTACCTGACCGACTGCTACTTGTGATGTCTCCAATGGCAGACGTGGACGAGCCTCCCTAGCCATTGATTGCTCTCCCCCCGACACCAGATATTTTCATCCGTGTACAGGGAGAAGCAGGAGCAGCGGAGGGAGTATATTCCCTTTGAGGGGCCCGCACATGGGGGCGGTCGTTTGTGACATTGGATAACCTCTTTAATGGCACCATTTAATATTGTATGCAATATAGTGGGAAATGAGAAATCTAAATTGGGTGGAATTGGAAAAAAAAGCTGTTCCACCAGAGTTTTTTTTGTGGTAAAAATGACGTTATCTTCATTCTGTTAATCAGTGCAATCACAGCGATGCCACATTTTTAGACTTTTTCTTGTTTGAAAATGCTTAAAAAACACTTAGCAAAAATAATTTGCTTGATTTGCATCACCATGTTCTGACCCTGCATAACTTTTTTTTACATTTTCTTTACTTAATTTCATTTTTGCAAGGCGATCTGTAGTTTTTATTGATATCATTTTGGTGTGTGCAACTTTTTGACTGTGGATTTTTCGACCATTTTGATGCCATTAAAACCAGATAGTGTTAGTTAGCCTTTTATTTTTTTATTCTTTTTCCTGGACATGATTTTGGGGGCTGCCATCTTGCTTCAGCTGTTGATAAAAGCATTGAGATGGTATTAACCATAGGAAAAGACGGCAGTGATACATATCCAGAGTCCCGCAGCCTGAGTCTCGATGTTATGTGTCCTGCTCACTTTCCTGTGTTTGTGTCTGCTTTTGTTCACCAGAATACTCAGGACTCCCGTATCCCCGTCTTTCTATTCATTAAACTGCTTCCTCCCCATCTCACAGCAGTGACAGGAAGGACACCCAGAAATTGTCACGGTAGGCGGCGTGCACCATTAGGCGGCTTTCTCTTTTATAGTGATTTTGTTGACAAACCTTGTCTTGGTCAAACACTAGATATGTCTCCGCTCCGGTCATATCGTGGACATTATATTGTCACAGCGACCTAGTCTGCAGCAGCAAGATTGGGGTAAAATGACTCTTGATGGAGGCTCCGGGTGACAGTAAGATCAAGGGTATCCGTAGGAATGCATGGAATCACACAATTTGTGATACCTGCTGTGACTGTGGAAACCCCCGTTCCCTTTTTTTGGAAATGCAAATGGAACTTTTCTGATCTGCAGCGTGTGATACTTTTCACCACTTCCTGCAAAGAACTTCCGAATCCTTTCTAATTCAGGGAACAAAGAAATGAATCACTAAAGTTTACGCATGGCACAAAAATCAATGGAATGAAAATTGTGCTTCAGAAATTGTAGTCTTAACCTACCTCCTCATACTCAGGGGGGACAGTGCTTCTGCACCAAGTATAGGCTTTAAACATCTAGGTGGTCTGTGCTTAACTCTGCATCTCTGCATGGACGTTCCTGGACGTCCTTACAACAATTTTCCTGAACGTGCTTGCAGAGTTAGCATTGGCAGACTAAACATGTAGCTGCAGGAGGGGGGAACCTGCAGTGACAGCCAGGCTTTCCATAGAGAGGCACGTTTTTTTTTTACTATCCCTGCCTTCCCCATCGCTATAAACAACTCACTCAATGGTGGTGGTCCGTCTACCGGCACCCCCGCTGATTAGCTACTGCCTAAGTGCATCGCAGTCCTGTTCAATTTAATGGGAATGGACCAATACCAAGCAAAGCCACTATACTGTGATGAGGCGGTAGTGCACACCAGAATGCCCAGCATCTTCCAACAGCTGATTGTGGGGGTGACAAGTGCCTGACCCCCGGGCCATCAGATATTAATGACCGATTCTGAGGATAGTTTATCAATATCCTATGCCTGGAAAACCCCTTTAAGCCCTTCCCGACATCCACTGTAATAGTACAGCAGATTGCAGGTCTCTAAAGATGGCACCGCTCTGTAGAGCAGCAGACACCCAGGGGCTAATGTCTGCGCCGATTGCAGACATTAAACTTCTCAGATGCCATGGTCATATGTGACCACGTCATCTGAAAGTACTTCCCGGCAGGAATGCTTTCCCCTGGCTGGGGTCGGGGAAGGCGTTTTATAGTAGTAATTGGCCAAAGCCTGCAGAAGGCTTCTCGGCCTATTACTGGTATATTCCAATACAGGCCTGCAGGTGGCAACAGTTTTTTGTTTTTTTTCTGTAATGGATATAATTCCATTACTTAATACAAATGGCAGTCTAATGATTGCATTTTCGGGTTCCCTTTGGGGTAAAAAAATAAAATAAAATTGAAAAATATATAAAAATGCAAAATTCATATCACCCCTGTTCCCCTAAATTAAAATAAACATGAACAATTTTAGTATTAAAACACATGAAAATTTATATAAATGTGGCATCGTCGTAATCGCACTGACCCAGAGGATGAAGGGCTCGGGTCGATTCTACCACGTAGTAAACGCCATAAAAGCAAAACCCATAAAGCCTTTTTTTTATTCCACCCCATTTTAAACATTTTTTCTAGCTTCCCACTACATCATATGCAATATTAAATGGTTTCATTAGAAATTACAACTTGCCCCACAAAAACAACCCCCTCACTTGGCTATGTGAACAAAAAATAAAAAAAGTTATGGCTCTGCGTAAAAACGCAAATGCAGAAATGGAAAATTGCCATGTTAGGAAGGGTTTAGGTATAGAATCTAGACTCTTGTCGTGACATTAAAGCGATCTGAAAAGTAAGGTTGTCTTAGGCTACTTTCACACTAGCGTTTTGGCTTTCTGTTTGTGAGATCGGTCATTGGCTCTCACAAGCATTCCAAAACGGATCAGTTTTGCCCTAATGCATTCTGAATGGAAAAGGATCCGCTCAGAATGCATCAGTTTGCCTCCGTTCAGTCACCATTCCGCTCTCGAGGCGGACACCAAAACGCTGTCTGCAGCTTTTTCTGTCCGTCCTGGGATGCGGAGCAAGACGTCCTGACACACAATGTAAGTCAATGGGGACGGATCCGTTTTCTCTGGCAAAATAGATCCATCCTCCATTGACTTTCAGTGGGGTTCATGACGGATCCGTCATGGCTATAGAAGACATAATACAACCGGATCCGTTTAATGACGGATGGGTGCGGTTGTATTATTGTAACAGAAGCATTTTTGCAGATCTATGACGGATCCGCAAAAAACGCTAGTGTGAAAGCCTTAAACTGAGTATCCGAAGTTCCTGTTGTGGATCCTCTTTTCTGTATTTTTGTGGATTGGCTGCTTCCTTGTGTCTAAGGGAATTGTATTTCTCTTTAGTCTTTTATGGATGATGTCATTATTTTCTGACACATTGCACTTGCCACTACGTCTGCAGCATCTGCATTTGGTTATCTATACGCTCTCTGCCCTGCATTTCTAAACTGCAGAAAACCAAGCTGTCAACGAGTGATTCAGGTCCATGTATCCTGTTACATCTGAAAGCACAGAAGTATTGTGATAGGTGAAATATGTACAATTTTACTGTCTTCATGTATCTAATTGTAGGAAATAAGAGGGGCCATAGGTGGACTGGGTGGTCGTACCTTACCAAGGATGGTTCCTTATAATGAATTCTGTCCATGTAATCAGTTGGTTGCTAGAACAACAGTGAAATCTGTTTAGGTCCTTGCAGGATAAAATCTGAGTTTGTTACGTAAGACCATGAACTCTCTATTGTTTTATCAATGACTCATATGCAGGTAGAGGAGACAAGTCCAGGCGAGTGGAGCAGAAGATAAATGTACACTGATTGCTTAGGCTACTTTCACACCGGCAGGGTTCAGCAAAAACGCTTCCGTTATTGATAATACAACCATCTGCATCCGTTATGTACGGATCTGGTTGTATTATCTTTAACATAGCCAAGACGGATCCGTCATTAACTCCATTGAAAGTCAATGGGTGACGGATCCGTTTTCTATTGTGGCATCCAGGGCTGTGGAGTCGGTAGATAAATTGTCCGACTCCGACTCCTCAGATTTTGAAACTTCCGACTCCGACTCCTCGACTCCGACTCCTCTGTATTTAATATGCAAATACGAAGCTGTTCCACCAAGTTCTTCTAATCTCCTCTAGCTCAGAGAGGTAGTTGAGCAGAAGCTGCTGCCTTCTCCTTTGTGTGCTGATCTTCTGCTGAAGATAGAGCAGTGGGAGGATCCAGGAAGGGGCAGGGGAAGGGGCATTTATTTTAAAACATGATTTTCCTAGTAGAATCCCATAGTCATGTTTAAAATTTAAGCTAACAATCTGAGTTTACATGTTTTATAGCCTTAGCTGAATGATAGCAGTTTTTCAAATGGTTTACAGCTTCAGTCTTGAACTATTGACTATCCATTCCCTTCACTTATACAAGTGTCTCCAGTCCTTAATCAGTTATCAGTGAGAGGCTAGGATAACCATGGGTTCCTGTAACAGCAGACCACAAGACAATGGAAAGTGTAAGTATTGCCGCTCCTTAAAGGGACACTGACAGGCTGATTTTCCAGCTAAAGATATATATATACTGGTATTCATCAGAGAATTAGGAATAAAACTATACTAATGTTACCCCCAGTTAAGCTGTACTTGTGTTTAAAAACATTTTAATCTGTATGCAAATTCACTATCTTTGTGCCCAATGGGGCAGCTGCCTCCTGCGGCTTTGTGCCCAGCCGCGCCCAAGTACAGCTTCCCAGCGCTGTTCCCTCGTTATTATTCACTGCACTGGCCTTTTTTTCAGGCTAGCCGAACGCTGAATTCCTGCGCAGGCGCACGTGCAGAGTGCTGGCAGCAGCCTCGTCTGGCTATGCTGAGGCTGTGCCAGCTTTCTCTCTTCCTCCTCGCTACCTAGTCCTGTCTAGTGCTGCCAGTACTCTACATGTGCGCCTGCCCCTTGGGCACAAAGGTAGAGAATTTGCATATTGATTAAAACGTTTTTAAACACAAGTAAACCTCAACTGGGGGTAACAGTCGTCTAGTTGTATTCCTAATCCTCTGATGAATACCAGCAGATATATCTTTAGCCGGTAAATCAGCCTGTCAGTGTCCCTTTAACTGCATAGTAAAGCATATGAAAAGCATGCTTCTTCACGGTCACTTAACGTCTTTGTTTAGCGGTAACGTGACGCACTGCATGCATTGGCCTTTATTCTTACAATAGAGAAGTAATTAATTATAACTTTATCTGAATTGGGACATTTAAACTTGCTTTTTTTTTATTCCAATTTTTTTTTATTCCAATTTAAATCAAGTCGGAGTCGGTCCATTTTTTGCCGACTCCGACTCCGACTCCAAGTACCCAAAATTGCCTCCGACTCCGACTCCACAGCCCTGCATCCCAGGAAGGAAAGCAAAATACAACATGTTGCGGTTTGCTCTCCGGTATGGGAACGCAACTAAACGGAACAGAATGCATTTTGGAGCACTCCGTTCTGTTCAGTTCAGTTTGGTCCCCATTGACAATGAATGGGGACAAAACTGAAGCATTTTTTCCCGGTATTGAGCCCCTATGACGGATCTCAATACCACAAAACTAAAATACTAGTGCGAAAGTAGCCTTACTACACTGATGGCATCGAGCTTCCATTCACTTTCCCGCCTCTTTCATTACTTCTGCACAACCCTCATGTCATTCTCAGCTGCTATGGAACTATGGGGGGAATGTACGACCCTTGTGCATCACAGAAACGGCATACAAAATTCACAAAGTCACTTAATAGCAATAATGAATGGGATGGCTTGTAATTACACCTACTCAATGCTGTTCTGTTGACGGGGAGCAGGTAAACAATGACCCTGGGTTCAGACCTGAGCGTTCTAAAAACGCGCGTTTTACGCGCGTATTTCAGCGCGTTTTTGCAAATAGGAAACGCAGCAGTAACGCGCGTTCTTGTGATTGACTACTGTGGTGTCAATCACAAAACGCGCGTCAAACGCCCCAAAAGAAGCTCAAGTACTTGTTTATGCGTTGGGCGTTTTACAGCGCGTTCAAACGCGCTGTAAAACACTCAAGTGTGAACCACTCCCATAGGGTTGCATTGGTTTTCATCTGTTGAGCGTTTTACAGCGCGTTTGAACGCGCTGTAAAATGCTCAAGTGTGAACTTAGGGTGAAGGGAAGGCTGCGCACGCACAGTGCGCAGCCTTTTCTTCAACCAGCTAATCGGTGGGGGTGTCGGGTGTGGGACCCCCGCCGATCTGATATTGACGACTAGCGTTGAGCGAATCAAAGTATCAAAATTGAACTCCGATCCTAATTTCAGGAAAAATTCTATTTGCCACAAAGCCGGGTTTCCTCATTCGTGGAAACAAATCGATTTTCCCTGAAATGGCGGTAAAAAAATCAAACATACCTCATCCATTCGTGCACGAAGACAGCCCGCCGCGGCCATCTTAATTTAAAATACCGCGTAAAATCTCACGTGCAGTGATGTCACCACGTGAGATTTTGCGTGGTGTCTTCAAGCAAGATGGCTTCGCGCACAAATAAACGAGGTGAGTATTTTTAAATCCCTCATTTTTAAACTCAGATGTCGCGATCAGCAATGAACGCGGCATCTGAGGGGTTCATAACTTCGCTCATCTCTATTGATGACCTATCCTGAGGATAGGCCTTCTTTTAAAAAAGGCATTTAAAAAAAAATATGTTTTTTCCAGTAGTTGGATATCGATCTTCTATCCTCAAAGTAGGTCATCAATATCAAATTGGTGGAGGTCCATCACCCCACATGCCCACTGGTCAGCTGTTTTAGGCAGCCACCTGCGATGAAGACTATACAGTGGATGGAAGGCTCCGTCCACTGTATAGTTTCCAATGGCGGCCTACCCGAGCTCAGCTCCTAATCACTTGAGCTGCAGTACCCCGGCACACCCAGGAAACAGTGGACTGAACTTTCTGCTTTCAGCTTTGTCAGCTGTATAGTTTCCGGCACCAGCAGCTACCCGAAACAGCTGATAAGTGGGGGTGCGGGATGTTGAGCCCCCAACGATCTGTTAATGGTGACCTATCCTGAAGATATGCCATTAGTATCTAATTACTGGGAATGTGTTTTATATTCCTGCTAATGTTCTGAAATGTAGTTCCTGAAAGTAATAGTGTATACCTACCTTTACCTGTTCTCAATAGCTATGGTGGAGAAAGCACAGTTATCGTATGGCATCAAAGGCAGCTCTGCTGGAAGGGTGCACTTCAGCCTCAGTGATCAGTCATAGACTGCTCCTGAGCACAGTATGGCAGTATTATGAGGTCATCATTTGGGTTCTGTGCTCATTCAGACGACCGTATGCTGTCCGCAAAAATGCGGATCCGTTTTTTTTCGGACAGTTCAGCATGTCCACAAAAAAACGGATTGCATTCAGTTTTTTTGCTGATCCATAGACTACAATAGGGTCATGTCCTGATTTTCACTGACAAGTATAGGACGTGTTTTATTTTTTTTGCTGAGCTGTGCAATGGAAGAAAAGGGCCCCATAGAAGTGAATGGGACAGCATCTAATCCGCAAAAAAACGGATCAGTTTTTTTGCGGACAGCATACGGTCGTGTGAATGGAGCCTAACTTGCACCTCATTTCAGATTCACTTTGTGTTTCTTTGCGTAAAAAAGACTTGTCACCTCTCCTGACGAGTTCTGAGTTTCCTCTGTTATTTCTCCCTAAAGTGTCTGAATAAATTGATAACTGGTTGATACAAGTGGGGGGGGTTCCTACATTATCCAATCGGTGCCAGCAGTGATCGTCTATGTAGGAACACACACCCATGACAGTTTATTCTTAACTTTCTAGGGGTACTTTCACACTTGGGTGGCTGGATCCGGCAATCTGTATGCAAACGGACAGCATTTGTAGACAGGTGCGGATCCGTCTCACAAATCCATTGTAATACCAGATCCGTCTCTCCAGTTGTCATTCATTTTCGAAAGGTCTGCTTATGCGCAGACCGGAAGACCGGATCTGTCAATGCGCGGTAATTGGTGCGGATCCGGCACTATTTCATTTCAATGGAAATTAATGCCTGATTCGGCATTCCGGCAAGTGTTCCGGAATTTTGGACGGAGACAAAACTGCAGCATGCTGCGGTATTTTCTCCGTCCAACAACCGTTCAGTGACTAAACTGTAGACATCCTGATGCTTCCTGAACGGATTTCTCTCCATTCAAAATGCATTAGGATAAAACTGATCAGTTTTTTCCGGTATTGAGCCCCTAGGACGGAACTCAGTGCCGGAAAAGAAAAACGCAAGTGTGAAAATACCCTAAGAGGAAAATAACTGAGGAACGGCACACAATAGAATTATGAGAACACATTAGAATTGTAATATCACGGCGAATGCAAGTGATTACTAAAACAGACAAGTCAGGAGAGGGGACTGGTCCTCTTTAAAGGGACGTAATGTAGGTTTTGTGGCCGCGTGCACCTGCCATGGACTGTGTGTTCCGTCAGCCCTCAGTTTCTTTAGCCAACGAGTACATTTTAGATCACAATGAATTCTTGGCACAGCAATTTTTTATGATTCACTTTATAGAGCTGTCACTCACTGACTGGTCTCCTAGATCTCCCCTGGATGATTTGTGATGGGAATGAATCTGACTGAGGAGAGGGCTGGCTGTAAAGTGAGGAGAACACTGGAGTCGGGATCCAGGGGAGAGCCAGCTCTGTACTGGCAGCATGCTTGTTCCCGCTCCAAATGTTTTCCTAATTGCATTTTCCATCCTCATCTAATTTGTGCATCTGGCTGTACAGTTTGTAAACCTCTAGAAAATCTGGCTGGTGTATATCCCCTAGTGGATCATATAATTATGTACGATATTTAGGTCAGGAGCAGTACATCATCTGTATGGATATTTCTTTGCCAAAATAACATGTGTCCCAGGACCCCAGTTCAGTGGGTGAGACTTTATATTATACGTCCAGAGAGCCTGGCATCTGTTCATATGAGGTGTATGATCTATGGACCTGCCTGTATTTATGTGCACAAGCAAGTGTTCCCTGTATATGGAAATGATGGGTAGATACTAGGCCTGCACAATATATCGTGAAAGCAATCGCAATTAATCGCCATATCGCAATCTCAATTTGCTGACCCAAAGATGCTGCAATTATATTACCATATTTTTCGCTTTATAAGACACACTTCCCTCCCCCAAAAGTGGGGGGGGGGGGGATGGCAGTGCGTCTTATAAAGCAATGGTTGACTTTCTACGTGACACTGACACTGTATCTCCGGCCGCTATGCTGCACAGCGCGGCCAGCGATACATCAGTTACAGTGCGGGGAGGGAGGAGGGGCTGGTGGAAAGTCGTTATTTTAATGAACACATGTTCTTATATCTATTTTATTTATCTGTTCTGTGCAGTGCTATTATGAAAATGGCAAGTTTTGTATTTTGTACTTTTGCAGTAATGCAAATACATTTCACAGTCATCTGTGTGTGCTTTTACCTTGAAAATCCAAGCAGGTAGACCTCTAGCACAATTCCCTTAAAATATCGCATCGCATATCGTTATCGCAATTTTTAGGGCCCTAATCGCAATCGCACAAAATTCCCATATCGTGCAGCCCTAATAGATACATATGACCGTGAAAACGGCCATCTTTATAAAGGCCGTCTCATGGACGTTTTCAGAACCATTGCATTCTATGGTTGTATTCACACAGCCATTTTTTTAACTGCCCGTGAATAATGCCAGTCAAAAAATAAATAAAAAAATAGGCCAGGGCTTGACAAATTTCCTTGGAATCTAGGAGCCAGCTAATACAGTTCAGGAGCTGTTTCAGGCAGGCAGCCGTGATAAACGCTCCCAATAGATGCCCTCATAGTGCTCCTCCCACTTCTCTATAGAATGTCCCCAATAATGCATGCCAGTACATAAGAGCAATGGTTATACCACGTAGATGCCCCCATAGTGTTCCTACCCTGTTTTCCATAGTGCCCCCATAATGTGCAGAGTATATAGGGCCCCCGATAATGCTTACCCTTTTCACTAGGTTATATGACCGTCTAGATGCTGCCAGCGTCCTAAGTGATCGCCACTTCATAGGACCGCCATGACATGTGAAACTCCTCTACAAGGATTACAGGGTCCGGAGGGAGGCAGAGAGGTCCCGGAGGGGGCAGAGGGGTCCCGGAGGAGCAGGTCAGCAGGGTCACGGTCTGCTTGGAGAGGGCAGAGGCGTCCGGAAGGAGGGCAGAGGGGTCCGGAGGCAGCAGGGCAGAGACCCGGTCCATGGGAGGTTGACAGACAGAGGAGTCCAGTAGAGAGGGCCGAGAGGAGTCGGAGGGCAGGGCAGAGGGGTCGGAGGGCAGGGCAGAGGATCCGGAGGGCAGGGCAGAGGGGTCCGGGAGGGCAGGAGCAGAGAGGTCCGGAGGAGCAGGGCAGAAGGGTCCGGAATTTGGCAGGGCAGAGGGGTCCGGAGGGGAGGGCAGAGGGGTCCGGAGGGAGGGCAGAGAGGTCAGGAGAGTTGGTCTGCAGCAGATCCTGAGAGAGGCAGAATGGTCAGAGTGGAGGGCAGAGGGGTCCGACAGGTAGAGGGCCAGAGGAGTCCGTCTTGTCAATCTCTTTCCCCCTTGTCATTCACTTTCTCTCACCCCTTGTCAATTCACTCCCGTTGTCATTCACTCCCCCTGTCATTCACTTTCTCCCTCCCCTTGTCATTCACTTTCTCCCCCTGTCATTCTACTTTCTCCCCCTGTCATTCACTTTCTCCCCCCTTGTCATTCACTTTCCCCCTGTGCTCATTCACTTTCTCCCCCTTGTCATTCACTTTCTCTCCCCTTGTCATTCACTTTCTCCTCTCTCTGAAATGGGCCAACCCCTTCAAGAGAAGGGAACATTGTGTTCTTCAGATTCACAGTAATCAATAGATGTCGAATCGATTCTGAGGCATCTTTTCTGAAAACTTTATTTTGTGCCGTTTCTCTTATATTCCTCCTAGAAATTTGTGAATAAATTGGCATCTGGGTGTTACCAGTTTGGGTGGGGGATGTCTCTAAATACTCTGACATTGTCCAATTTGTTCTCTGGGGGTTCGGCATGCAGTTATCGAATTGGAGGAGGACTGGTTGCCACCACTTGCCGAGGTTAGGCCTCACTACAATAGATGGTAATGATGTGATTCTGCCTACGATATGCCATCATGGCTGAGCAGCCTGACAGGCAAAACTCACCAATATGTAGTATATGCAAGTGCCAGACAGCGTAGTGTGTAGTGAGGGGCGGCCGCTCAACCCCTAGGCAGCTCTCCAAGTGGTAGAAACCAGCCCTGCTTGCGTTCTAGGACAGGTTGCTAGCGGACACTTTATCCCATTCCCGGAGAACCCATTAAAGGGAGGTTTAATAAATTGATCAATTTCTATAAGGGTTCCTTCAGACGTTGCAGAAAATGTCTGCGACTAAAATCCGTTCCATTTATCTCAATGAGGCTTGCAGAAATCCATGTGCTTGCTGCCAGAACAGCCCCAATCACATAAATGGAGCCGATTTGCAGTCGCAGAAATATTCTGCAACAAAATCGGCTGCATGCGAAGACACCCAAAATGCTCTCATTTTTCTGATCTTTCCCTTGAAATGTTGCTATAGTTAAAACATAAGGCAGGTTATCTGAAAAGTGACAAAGGTTGGCTGTGTCACATTTAGACACTTATTTACTGTAATGCGATGGGGTATTTCCTTTTACTGTAATCACTGGTGATGTCCTTGGCCCTGGTAAGCTCTGTGCTCGTATACAGATTTCTGACTTATCTGCAGGAAAAAGACGCCGGTCTGCAGTTTGTTCTGGACTGTAGAGTCATGTGCGCTAGTCAGTCCCTAAAACAAGTGCCATATTGCCAGTGTTAGTAGTTGGTCTTATGCAAGTCTCATTTGTTCTCAAATCCAAAATGGATCTGCTGATTAATTTCACAATACATCTTTACAAGGTCAGAGCTTTGTTATTTTGATACAGAGCATCAATTTGCACCCTATTTGGCTTTTTTACTCCCCCATCCGCAGCTCTGGTCTCTTCACTTTCTATGTCTGGACAGCAGCTCATCACATGATAAAGTCAAGCACATGCATGTCCAAGCAAAGCATTAGAGTGATGTCACCGATCCATGCCCACCGGCATCTCCTGGCGGGCACGGACACCAGTATCCTTACTCAGGGCCGGTTCTAGGTGAAATGGGGCCCGGGGGCGAAAAACAATAAGGGGCCCCCCCCCTCAGTGTCACGTCATCAATCACCCCCTTCGCGTCACATAATTTCTCCCCGCCCCCTCCATTGCCGCATACTCCCCCTCCCCGAATGGCACATTTCTCCCCTGTATGGGCCAGTGGCAGCAGCACATCTCTCCCCCAACCCCATGGCTCATTTCTCCAGCACATCTGCACATCTCCTCCCCCCCCCAGCTCCCATCACTACAGAAATACAGCCCCACTTACCTCTTCCATCCAGTGACGTCTCCTGTGATGTAGATGTTCTCTTTCCTCATCTTCTCCTTTCAGACCTTCAGACCAGACCGTCAGGTTTCGTCTCTGCAGTTTGACAACAAAATAAATCTCAGTTACTACTTTTCCATCATCCTCCCATATTCTGGACAAATTATCCTACTACCCCCATATAAAATACATCAGTAATGTCCCCATAGTGCCCCCGGAGTCTCCTCTCTCCCCCATCATGTCCCCCCACCCCCCCAAATCATGTGCAGGCTCCTTTTCCCACCCATCCCCCTTCCCCAAAATTATTTGCAGGCTCCTTTCCCCAGCCCCCAAATCATGTGCAGGCTCCTGCCCCCCTCCCCCAAAATCATGTGCAGGCTCCTTCCCCCCAAAATCATGTGCAGGCTCCTTCTCCCAACTCCCCACCAAAATCATGTGCAGGCTCCTTCCCTCCCCCAAAAAAATTCATGTGCAGGCTCCTTCCCCCAAAATCATGTGCAGGCTCCTTCCCCTCCCCCAAAAAATCATGTGCAGGCTCCTTCCCCTCCCCCAAAATCATGTGCAGGCTCCTTTCCCCCTCCCTCCCTACTTACCTCCTTGCAGCGCTGGATGCAGGCCTCTTCCGGCCTGTGTCCCGTTCTATCCTCTGCTCAGGCGGCGCGATGACGTCATCGCGCCGCCTGAACCGCTCTGATAGGCTGTCGGCACGAGGCTGGCAGCCTATCAGAGGAGCAGGGAGGAGACGCCTCTCCTCCCCTGCCGCACTGCACAGCGATCTGTATCGCTGTCCAGAGGACGGCGACACAGATCGCTATGGAGATGAACGCTTCCACAGTGGAAGCGTTCATCTCCTGTCACTGCCGCCGGTGCTGCCACAATATCGGGGGGGGCAATTGCCCCGTTGCCCCCCCCCCTGGATCCGCCACTGCTTGGGGGCCCCTAAGGACTCGGGGGCCCGGGGGCAATTGCCCCCCTTGCCTCTATGGAAGCGCCGGCCCTGTCCTTACTGTCCCCTCTGTTCAACACTGTAGGACACTTGTGTTGTCTTCCCTATTTGCTTCCTGGTGCTTGCTACCTTTAGGCACACGCTCTCTTCGTGGATGTTAAAGGGCCAATAAGTACAGTGGCTAATCTGTTCCTGGCCAATTGGAGCATTCCTTGGGGTATATAGGATGCCCTCCTCTTCACTATGAGACGTTGCCTGATCTATAGGTTCCTAGCTTATCTAGCCCTTCAAAAGTGTGCTATTATGTTGTTCTGATCCCCCATGCCTGACCTCTGCCTGTTTACTGGATTTACTCTGTGCCGCATGTCCTGACCTCTGCCTGATTAACATAATAACTCTGTGCCACCTGCCCTCACTTTTTGCCGGATTACCTGTTTACCCTATTACTGTTTTCAAAAGCATAGTAGACTATGCTTTCAATAAAAGGTGATCCTGCCAGTAAAAAAGTTTTCTTTACACTGCGACTCAATAGCGGACCTATACAAATGTATAGCCATGCAACTGCAGTTGTCTGGGACATGTTTGGTGGCATATGCACGACGATGAGCGAGGGACATTCCTCAATATTAAATTTAAAAATGTGCTCACTTTACCATTGCGAAAATTACAATACCACCAGTATCTTCACTCGCTGGGGTGTTTGTTACATTAACTAAATAATTCCACACATTTTAAAAATAAGATATCATGGACTATACCTCAAAACATCTCAAGATAAAATGCAAAATTCACACACTGGCCCTGAACAGAGCCTTAAAAGGGTTGTTCACCCCCCGGGTTGCCTTTCTGGCAGACACCCCAAAATATCTGGACCTGTATAGGGACTCATACTTGCCTTCATTCTCCCACCACATGGCCATTGCATCCAGTACTTGCCACAGTTTTATTGCATTCATATAAATATATATACTCTAGATAAAAACAAAAATATAGAAATACCACCAACTGGGTCAGGCAAGAAGATCTGCTTCATACTAATAATGCCCGTTTGCTGGTGGCAATAAAGCAGTTAACAGCAGCACACCAGCAGCTAAGAACAATAAAAAGCATTTTATTTTACGTTCCGTCATATTCCAATGTTTCTGCACAGAAAATGAATTTCAGCATCAAATAGCACGCACGTGTTTCTGGCACAACAGGGCTGTGTACTGTTTTCAGCCTGGATCACTCGGGGGAAATTTTCGGCATCCATTTGGCTGTTGTGGAACAAGACAGACTGTACATGTTGGTCTTCGGCAAAGTTCCATCAAAACTGTACATTCTGCTCTTTTCAAACTGTACTCATAAAAAGGACCATTATATATACTTCTTATTTTGGCAATAACAGAGCACAAACGGTACAAGAATAAAAATAGTCCCTCAGAAAAGGGGAATTATAGCACCAGCTAAAAGCTTATATTCCTGTGTGGTAAATAAAAGTGCGTAAAACAGAAAGTAGTTTCTTATCTGTTAACTGCAATATATATCTAAAAAATGAGATGATCCACCTTGAATAAAAAAAAACAAGATACATAATAAACTAAATAAACATCATAACACATGTTACAAAGGAAAAAATTTGGAACAGTTAGCAGAGGCGCTTGTTTCCTGAAACTTTGTCACCTGTGAACGTATGTGAAACGAGTGCATATAAGAACACACACAAACAGCAGGACCTGCGAAGAGGAACTATACTTACCTGCTCCCCCCCCCCCCCCCCCATGTAAACTTCCTGCACAGTTGGGGTCACGTGTTCTTCTGCAGGCAGTCACTGGCTTCAGCAATGACATGTCCCCAAGCAGCACATAACCACCAGCAGTGATTGGCGACACGTAACAGTTTAGGCCAGTCATTGGCTGTGGTGGTGCATGTGACCCTGTCCATGGAGGAAGTTTACATGCAGGTACAGGAAGTGCCGTGAAAACAGCTGAAACCAGGGAGCAGGTAAGTTCAGATCTCTTCACGCATTCTACTGAGAGGGGAAGGGGGCGGTTTAAAAAAATACAATAAATCGTGGACAACCCCTTTAAGGTTAGAAGGATACTGCAACTGCAGTGTGCCACAGTGTTCTTTGTACATGAGCCCTCCTGTCCCATCTTGAGAATGAAGCTGCCTTGGCCAACCATATAATATGTGGTTACATTGAGACCATAAGAGCAGAAGAAACTGCTCTGGATCATAAATGAGGTTCCCAATTGGGAGACTGCCCTCTATGATGTCCAGATACCCTAATAGGATGGAAGAAACATTACTAATCTCTAAATAGCACAAGATAGTCCAGAGAGCAGAATCTAGAAGACGCAACTCTAGACCTGTCCTAACCTTCTCAAATTATAGATCTCTCACTATTATTACAGACTTCCTGATGGACTTTTTCCACTCTGCTATGTCTTAAACTGCATATCCTTGCACTTTCCATTTCCTTTCACCTGTGACTTTTTAATATTTCTCATGGCCATGATGCAACCAAACTGCTTGTGCACGCCCTGACCATATCCTAGTTCAAATGCTGTATAGTGGCCATAGTCATTAGATCAAAATTGGTTTTGGCTGATGATCTAATGTGTATGGGGTTTCCTTAACTGGGGGGATGGATGTAGAGGAAAGTAAAGATGAGGAAAGTTGGATTTCAGCATGTCTGATTTTTTTGTTGCATTGGAGTTGCCTGCTGCCAGATGCTTCTGCTTGTGTGTATGAGTTGGGAGAGATGGTTGTCAGAGTTCATCAGATGCCATTTGTTGTGTACGGCCATATTGACATTATATTCTACACTATAACCTCCCCAGTCCATTATAATGAAACTGTATGACTTTGCTGGTAAACTCTTGCCACTAAAGATTTCTTGCTTTTTTTCCCCACAGGGTGCGTGTACTCTGCCAAGACGATATCCTTTGGAATGCGGTCTTGATATCCTCTTAAACATGAGTAAGTGTTGATGACACAAAGACTTTAATATCACATTTGAATCTAAGAATTGGTGTTCACTCCATGACTTGTTTCTTGCATTACAGTATTTTTATATTTTAATGGTAGTGGAACATGGTGGAAGAAGTCATATGTTTAAAGAGGTTGTCCGCTCCCGGCTCCCCTGCCGATCAGCAGTTTGAAGAGTAGGCAACGCTAATATCATTGATGCTTTCTCTGCATCAGCTGCCCCCGAGTGCCATCAGCTGCCCCCCCGAGTGCCATCAGCTGCCCCCCCCCCGAGTGCCATCAGCTGCCCCCCCGAGTGCCATCAGCTGCCCCCGAGTGCCATCAGCTGCCCCCGAGTGCCATCAGCTGCCCCCCCGAGTGCCATCAGCTGCCCCCGAGTGCCATCAGCTGCCCCCCGAGTGCCATCAGCTGCCCCCGAGTGCCATCAGCTGCCCCCGAGTGCCATCAGCTGCCCCCGAGTGCCATCAGCTGCTCCCCGAGTGCCATCAGCTGTTCCCCCGAGTGCCATCATCAGCTGTCCACCCCCGAGTGCCATCATCAGCTGTCCACCCCGAGTGCCATAATCAGCTGTCCACCCCCGAGTGCCATAATCAGCTGTCCACCCCGAGTGCCATCGTCAGTGTCACCCGAGTGCCATCGTCAGCTGTCCACCCCGAGTGCCATCGTCAGCTGTCAACCCCCCCCGAGTGCCATCAGCTGTCTTCCCCGAGTGCCATCGCTTACTTGTACTATGACCTGACAATGTGTCAGGATACAGTACAGTGCAGTGCGGTGCGTGCCGACAGGTGACCACGGAGCGGTGAGTAGCAGCAAGCGCTTCACTCTCGGTCCATGGTCACATGACACAAACGAATCCTCAATGCAAAAAATTTGCATCGTGGATTTTTTTGTGCGAATTGCTTGATTCCGTCGTGTAATCGTTTCAGCCCTAGCTGCTTTCACGCAGTCAGTGTTTGGTCAGTGATTTCCATCAGTTATTTTGAGCCAAAACCAGGACTGGAGCCTACACAGACATAAGGTATGATGAAAAGATTTACACCTGTTCTCTGTTTTTGACCGACATTTGATTTTGGCTCACAATCACTGATGAAAATCACTGACCAAACACTGACTGTGTAAAAGCAGCCTACTCAGGAGAAAAAGCCATGAGGCACAAGGGTCATCTTGCATCAGTGTGTGCTTGTTTTAAAGTCTGTTTTCTTATGACTATCCGTTGCCTTTGCGGTATTAACGGGACATTCTTATTTTCCATAGAAATAACTGTGCTTTTTGCTATTATTGTCACATGCAGATGTTTTGAACCTTGAGTAAGGAGGTACTAGGGATGGCAGGGGAGAGAGAAACACGCTCGCCCTTTTGTCTAGACAATTATGTTGTAAATTTGGTTGATTGCAGTCATGGATTGCACTAACGTCGATGGATTTCCCAATAGGCACAACTCCAATAAAAGAAGACTTCAAGAAGAGATGTTCAGCACTAGTGTTGAGCGAAGCGAGCTTCGGATGCTTCATCCGAGGTATTAGTCGGAACCGATGCTGAGTTCGGTTACAAGTCTTAAAGTGGTTTTCCACTTTAAAAATCAACTACCAAAGTTATTCTGCAAAGTCACACACGACTTCATAAATAATTTACTTCAGCTCATCGGAGCCCATACATTCTAATACTGTGCTGAGATGAATCTCCGTACAGTATTAATCCGAAGCTCGCTTCGCTCAACACTATTCAGTACCCATAAACTGTTGGATATTGTTGCTGCCCAACTTATGTGCTGTCCTCAGTCCATGACCTTGTAAATAGGGTTAACTAGGAAGTTTCATCAAGAGTAATGAGAAATGCACATGTCTAGTATCTGTGGACAGAGAGGCTGCATGGTGTGTAAAGAGGTTTTTCGGGATGTAATATTGATGGTCTGTTGCCTGGTACCCCTGAGAAGCATGGGTACCTCTCCTTCACTGAAGTACCAGACACCATGCGTTTCTTTTCCATGCGGTCTTTTATTGTACTTGGATGTCTACTGTGATTGTGACAAAAACATGGATGTCTACTGTGACGGTTACTGCATTAAAAGGGGAAGTGTCGTAACCTCTTCAATCTGCTGATTGCAGTCAGACCTCTACATATCACACATTTTTCTACACAGGTTTCTTGAGAGATCACTGTGCACAATACATATTCAAGCAATGTAAAAGATCATTTGCACATAGAGATAAATAGGTCAGTCTTCTGTTTCCACACCTCCTTGACGTCTTAATGGAGAATGACCTTGCACTTGTATGCAAGGTTGTATCTAAAGGCTAATGGGCTTTGGTGCAGAAGTTGTTTTTAGGGATCCCTCACCACCACCACCACCACCACCACCGCTTCTGAAAACAAGCCCAAAATCTGGTGAAATCAGTGAGAACAAGAATTTGACTCTTTCCCTCACTCCCATAGACATTGAATGAACCAGTGGCCAGACATGCTCCCTGACACTCCATTCAAACTCTTGTGGTTGTGCAGTCAGAAAGAACGGAGAGCTCGGAAACCCCTGTACTAGTGATCAGGGGGTTCCGAGTGGTAGGGCCCTAAGAGATCACATATTTATCAGTTTTCCTCTAGATAGGTGATAAATATCGCTTGTAGAAAAACCCCTTTCACACGGGCGAGTTTTCCGCGCGGGTGCAATGCGTAAGGTGGACGCATTGCACCCACACTGAATCCGGACCCATTCATTTCTATGGGGCTGTGCACATGAGCGGTGATTTTCACGCATCACTTCTGCGTTGCATGAAAATCGCAGCATGCTCCAGTTTCTGCATGTTTCACGCAACGCAGGCCCCATAGAAGTGAATGGGGCTGCGGGAAAATCGCAAGCATCCGCAAGCAAGTGAGGATGCAGTGCGATTTTTCCGCATGGTTGCTAAGAGACGGGACCCGATCTTTATTATTAATAAAATCTACAGAATACTCAACCCGATACCGGACTTCAGTGATGAAGTCCGGCATCGGGTCTGGGTACCAAACATGCCGATTTTTCACACACGCGTTCAAAACGCATTACAAAAGTTTGCACACCCACGGAAAAATCGCGCATTTTCCCGCAACGCACCCACATCCTATCCGGGTGTCAAACGTGACACCCGTGTGAAAGAGGCCTTAGGCTTCTTTCACATGAGAGTGTCCGGATTAGGTCCGGATGTGTTGCGAATGCGTTCAGTGAAAACTGTGCGATATTGCAGGCAAAGCCATTCAGTTTTGCCTGCGATTGCGTTCAATTGGTCAGTTTTTCCACGTGGTTGCAATGCGTTTTGATGCGTTTTTTACGCGGGTGATAAAAAACGGAAGGTTTACAAACAACATCTCCTAGCTAATATCAGTGAAAAATGCATTCACTTCTATGGAGCCAGAGCTGCGTGAAAAATGCAGAATATAGAACATGCTGCAATTTTCACGCAACGCAGAAATGATGCGTGAAAAACAACACTCATGTACACAGATCCATTGAAATGAATGGGTCAGGATTCGGTGCGGGTGCTATGCGTTCAGGTCATGCATTGCACCCGCGCGGAAAACTCGCTCGTGTGAAAGGGGCCTTAGAGTCTTAAGCCTGTATTACACCAGGCGATTGTCGGGCAGATTATCGGTAACAGGCGTTAGTTGGTCTGCCTGAGTAATACTGCCGCCAATTGCCCGATGAACAAGCAAACGCTCGTTCTTTCACAATCTTTCAGCACGCTTAAAAATCATTATTTGTCAGCAGCAGATCATGCTGTCTAATCACGATCTGCTGCCGGCAAACAATGATTCAGTATGGAGACGAGCAATGGTATTAGCGATCGCGCCTCCACATACTATGGAGGAAATAGCTGCATATAATAGCAGTGGTCTCCTCCGCTAGCAAGCAGGCGATTGTTGGGAAAGAACGCCTCCTTCCCGACAATCGCCTGCAAAATCTGCAGGTCTAATACAGCCCTTCCATGGGTCATTGTGTACACCCAGATCTCCTGCTGGATCTTTTTATGACTTCTGGGTGTTCTGGTTATGGGTCACTCTCTTATGGATATATCTAGTATTTACTATGCAGAGTTTTTAGGCTGATGACAAAGCTGTTTCTGTTTGCACAACAGTAGTGCAGGCTGGGGCATAGTTTGGGTTTCTGCAAGTGCTCACCAATACCAAATAAGTTAAAACCTATGGGCCTAACTAGAGGCAGAAGCTTGATTTCTGTTGTTCTGGAGTTATCCAAAAAGCTGTATAAGAATGCATTTGAAAAGTGTAATAGAACTATTAGGCCTTATTCACACGTAGTGTTTTGCAGACACCTTGCCACCAGCCCTATAGAGATGCCTATACTTGTCCGCAATTGCTGGCAAGAATAGGAGATGCTCTATATTTTTGTGGAGCCGCCGTCCGGAAGATCGGCGGCGCGCTCCGCAATTGCAGATGCGGAGAGCGCACTGTGTGCTCTCCGCATCCAACACGTCCCCATTCAAAATGAATGGGTCCGCACCCGTTCCGCAAATTTGCGGAACGGGTGTGGACGAAGATTGCGGACGTGTGAATTAGGCCTTAGAGACTATCCATGTGAAGTATCTGCCTCTGATGGTGGGCACTTGACATCTCCTCTGTCACACAGTAGCCTGAAGAATATATAATTAAAATAATTCATTTCCTTCTGTCCTTGCCAGCGGCAGGCTGTGGGTCAGGAGCAAACAGCAAGGAGGAGATGGTGAAAGCAGATCCCCTTCCTGTAGCCTTGGCCCTCCTCCGTCTGCACAGTATTGACAGATTTGTTAGCTGGTGGGTGGGCTGGGTAAGTGTATGCCACAGTCCCCATAGCGCCACACAGCTTCTCTTCAATAGTAGCGGCTTACCCGTAGTTCTGCATCGCCAGGTCTCTGGGACTCATCAATGCAGCTACAGCTCAGTAAATGTTAGTGTGGTGAGGAGTCAACTGCGATGTTACTTCTTGTGTGCTTAGATCGAGTCCTAGCAGTCAGACCTCCACCAATCACATTTTTATGGAATGTCTATTTGTTTGACATTTATCTTGGAATAGAATAAAAGGGATGAAAAATTAGACTTTTGGCATTGGTTTTAATACATCTATTTTTGCCTGGATCCAACAAATGAGTATTAAAGGTCACTTTAAGACAGATCTGTTTTCTATCATTTTTTTATGTGTTTACCACTGACTTTGACAATATCAGTTCTGCAAGCATTCCCCCTAGATGTGGAACTGGTCTAATGCAAACGATTGTACTTTCATCTACTATTAACAAGTTAGTGAGTGAATGTCTCTTTTAGGAAGAGGGTATATAAGTCAGTTCTAAGCAACTGCTGCCTCTAATGTAACCAGATGTCAGGTAGCTATACCATAATAACTAAGCCAGCGTCTCATCTGCAGACAGCTGTTTTGAGGTGGTTGCCCCTCATAAGTGCAGAGCAGAGAGTACTGGCTTAACTAGGTGAGAGTCCTAGGTACAGATTGCTACCATACATCTGGTGGCATTAGAGGCAGAGCTTACTAAGAGCTTTTTTGCATAACCTCTTTCCAGAATTCCAGAGGAGCGTTGCCTGGCCTATAAGACGTCTCACAGTGATTAAGGCGCTCTCTATATGTGCACATGCCCCTGTTGTTGCCCGGCCATGCCCATATAGTGGGCACAATCACTTGAATGGGTCCGCAGTCTGGGAGATATGGTGCGGAACAGGCATGTATCGGAAACACTACGGAAGCTTCCATGGGATTTCTGTTCGTGCCTCTACACCGAAAAAAAGTAGTGCATGCACTACATTTTTGCTGTGCAGATCTCGGACCCCATTCAAGTGAATGGGTCCTGTGTCCGCATACAGCGATCCTACAGTTGGTGCCCATGCATTGAAATTCTGGAAAAAGGGTTTGGAAATTAGCTCTTAGCAAGCTCTGCCTTTTATTCCACCAAGTGTAAGGTAGCAATTCTGACCAAGGCTTCTCAGCCAGTTAGGCCAGTACTCTGTTCTCTACACTGATGAGGGGCAATCATCCCAAAAAATCTGTCTTCAGATGAGTTGCTGGCTTAGTTAATATGCATGCCATGTCTCAAGGCCTGTTTAAACGGTCGAACATTGACTTCTAGGATAGCTACTGTACCTTACATCTGGTGACATTAGAGACAGATCTTGCTAAAAGCTTTTTTGCATACCATCCTTCTAGAATTCCAGAGGAGCATTGCCAAGGCTTCTAAGACTCCTCATGCCGATTAGGCACTCTTGATGAGGAGATTTAGTATTCTCTGTTTTAGGAACTTATTTACGTATTTAAAAAGGGTCAAGATGTAAAATGAGTTTAAGTTGTTGTTTGATATTACAATTCTTAATAATGAATAGTTTTAACCAGTGAAAAATACATCTTGATGCTGCTCTGTTCTATTTTTGTCCTCTTTTTTACTCACAACATGTATTTTTAGATAATGGTTTACTCTTTAATTTCCTCTCAAACATTTTGATGGTGTTTACTTGACGGTGGAAGTCCAGGGGTCTGTCATGCATATTCTCCATGCGCAGAGTTGAGCTGAATTCCTCTGCACAGCTGTCATTGGACTGAGCGCTAGCTACAGCATATTCGCTTCCCCCTCTGGCGGGTGTTTGTTTTGGTTTCTGTGGAAATGTTAATGGTTAACTTAGCCTGAGCTATAGCAACAAGTCTTTGGTCGACTCCCATGTATGTAGGAGACAATATAGCTGTTGATGGTTCAGAAGTCATGAACAAGGCAAGTATGTCCACATTCCACTTAGTTTATTCTGACATTGGAATGTGGATGGTTGTATAATGGATAATATAATGTCATATAAAGCAGGATTGGTTTGATATGTGTGTCTGCGTGTCACAGAAATCCATTAGTCTCTGTCTCAGTAGGGACAATGGCTGTATAGAGGCTTCAGGCCTTCAGAGCCTATCCCCGATGTATATTAGGAGAAGGTCCCGCTCTATACAATGTTTAGTCATACTTTGTCAAAATGCGACTCCGTTAAATGGGTTGTCCGCTTTATTCATATTGTTGACCTGTCCTGAGATAGGTAATCAATAACAAATCGGCGGGGG
This sequence comes from Bufotes viridis, assembly GCA_033119425.1. Taxonomy (NCBI): domain Eukaryota; kingdom Metazoa; phylum Chordata; class Amphibia; order Anura; family Bufonidae; genus Bufotes; species Bufotes viridis. The sequence continues at coordinate 332,885,138 of CM065593.1, read as the reverse complement.
CTGACTCCCGTCACTCCCGCTAATCGGATGTTTGTAGAGAAGGTAGCGCTCCTGCAATGCTGCCTTCTTCTCATTGTTTACCTGCTCACTGTTGACATTGTAGTTCTGAGCAGTGTAATTACAAGCCGTCCCATTCACTTCTATGCGACAGCCTCTATGGGTCCCTGTTTTTTTGTGATCGGTAGGGGTGCCAGCGGTAGGACCTCACCAATCTAATAGTGAACCTCTATCCTGTGGATAGAGGATAACTTAATGTAACTTGAATACCCCTTTAAGGCTTCATATGGTGTAAAATTATAAAACAAGTGAAACTCACCTCATCGATCGCCAGACGTTCTCTTTCTGACGCTCCCCGGGTCTCCTTTCAGTCTCTGCTGGAGCAGATGCAGTGTCAAATGCCTTACCAGAAAGATGCAGTCAGAAGAGTCGCCATCAATCCAAATAAGAGCCAGTTTGGCAGGATAGGTCCGCAGGTCTCTTGATATACAGTGTACAAAAGTGATTACACCCCTCACATTTTTGTAAACATTTACATAATCTTTAGCCTGTTCTGAGTGGAACCTGTCTTGTTAAAGCGCTGCTTGGCCATCGTGCTGCAGCTCAGCCTCAGGGTGTTGGCAATCTTTTAGTAGCCTAGGCCAGGGATCAGCAACCACCGTCACTACAACTGTTCTGAAACTACAACTCCCAGAAGCCTCCTTTAACTTCTGTGAGAGTTACAAGAACAGCCGAGTAAGTTTGCATTCTGGGAGTTGTAGCTTCACAACAGCTGGAGTGCCGAAGGTTGCTCATCCCTGGCCTAGGCCTTAGGCTTCATGTAGAGCAACAATTCTGTTTTTTAGATCCTTAGAAAGTACTTTGCCATCAGGTGCCATGTTGAACTTCTATTGACCAGTATGAGAGAGTGTGAGGGTGATAACACCAAATTTAACAGACCTACTTCCCATTGACACCTAAGACCTTGTAACACCAACAAGTCACTTGACACCGGGTAGGGGAAATGGCTAATTGAACACAATTTGGCCACTTTTACTTAGGGGTGTACTCACTTTTGTTGTCTGCAGTTAAGACATTATTGGCTGTGTGAGTTATTTTGAGGGTACTCCTAATTTACACTGTATTATTTACATTGTATCAAAATGTCAGATCTTCAGTGCTGTCTCATGAAAAGATAATAAAATATTTACAAAAATTTGAGGGGTGTACTCACTTTTGTGAGATACTGTATGATGAGGATTCACAAATTTGTTTAAATGTTGGGAAGCATCTAAAGGGTCTTCGAGTAGATCTGGTTAGTATAATTCAGAAGGAGTTTGCGGTTTTTGGTTCCCCCAGGGAAACCGGTAATGCACTCATTTCAGCCTACACAGTAATTTTGGAATTAGGTCACTAAAAAGTATGGAAAAATATATTCTGTACAGTGGGAGGCGACCATTAAAAAGGCTTGGATTACTGCGGGTAACACCGGTCTCCACTTACTGTATTTTTATAGGTATGCTCAATTGTCTACGGGTTTTTTAGACAAGAGGTCTGGTTAAGAACCTGTTGCTCATCTGAGTATCTCCACATTTTTAGACCCCACACATCGCTGTCCTCCATCTCTGTGTGTTGTTTTATGCTTTTACTAGTGGATACGACTATTGTGGTGTAGAATATGTTGATTGACCATGCTCAGTCTAATCTACATCCCAATATAAATTTCAAGTTCTTGCATTCTTTGTGTGAGTTACCGGGAGATGTAGCCAGGATTTGATGCAGTTTCACACTAGTCTAGTCTGTTAGAGACCATTGGATCTTAAGGAGAAAATATTCAGTGGAAAACAGATAGGATTAATTTCGGCACCATGTTAATAACAAAGTATAGATACTTTTGTATGGTAGTAATACCTCTTTATATATAGTTAATGACATTTATATTATTAACACTAATTAGTGCTGTTTCTGTAACTCCCAAAAAGTTGTATGGCATCATCAGTTCTTGCCCGGTCCTCCCGATCCTAAGGATAAGTCATTGGTATTTAAAGGTTATGTACACCTTTGGGGAATTTTTTTTATGATTGCATTTTACTCATATTGGGCTAAAAAATATTTTTCATTTGGTCTTTATTAAAAATGTTCAGCCAATTCAAGAGTTAAAAATCAGTCTGTCACAGGCTATTTTCTGCATAAACACATATGTAGGCCATAGTCCTATCAGTTTGATAAGAATTGAGCTATAATGTGTTTGAGGTCAGGAGATCAGAGATAAGATCTGCACTTGAGCCGTCAGATAACAGGATTCAAAGAAAAAAGTCAGCTTCCAAACAGACTGATTTTTAACCCTTGTAACTCAGAAATGGCTGAATATTTTTAATAAAGACCAATTGAAATAAATGGTTTTTAGCCTAAAATAAGTGAGATGCAATCATAAAAAATGCTCCTGAAGGTGTGCATAACCTTTAAATGTCAATGTCTTATCCTTAGGTAATCACTTATAGATCACTCCCACTAATCAGATGTTTGAAGGGGTGACAACAATGAGGACAGGACTGCAGTCTCATCATTGTATACCAGGCACAGTGCAGTACATTGTATAGGGGCTGTGCTTTGTATTGCAGCCCAGTCCCATTCACTTGGGTGGTATCTCCAAACAGCTGATCATTGGGGGGTGGGGGGGTACAAGGAGTTACACTCCCACAGATCTGCTACTGAAGATCTCTCCTAAGGATAGAGCATTCATTTTTAAAGGGGTTTTCAAAGTTAATAAACAAATCACCAACTGTGATAAAATGATAAAATATACTCACAGCTTGGTCCCCCACCGTTCCCAGCACTGATGCTCTGAAGCTCTGGTTGTCACATTTGTTTTTTGTTTACAGGCTGCATTTAGGGGTACAGGGAGATAGATAACTGGGAAAACTCCTTTAAGGCCTCGAAATCTATTAAACTCTTTAAATTGCAAAAAAATGGGGGGTCGGTTTACCTCCTATACAAGGGCAATTAGTTTGTTTTTGCCTCTTTTGGACCTGTGTTTTTTAGTCTTATTCTGAAACTGTGGGGGAGATTTATCAAAGTGGTGTAAAGTAACGCCAATCAGATTCCACCTTTCATTTTTCACAGTTCCTTTGGAAAATGTAAGGTGGAATCTGATTGGTTGCTATGGACAACTAAGCCAGTTTTACTTTACACCAGTTTGATAAATCTCCCTCTTTTTTGGGGGGGACATCTGGAATGCACTTCTTTGGCTTCAGGTTCAGTTCAGTTTATTAAAACCTCATCTAGCATTGTGTGCATTTAGATGGCTGCTATGTTTTTCCAGTTATTTCTTGTAAGGCCAACAGTTTGACAGTTAAAATTCCTGACTGTTCCTGGAAGCATTCAGCCTTGTTGTCCTTTACTGTACCAGAAATCACGTAGACGAAGCCCATGTTCATTACTGCAGCAGACATAAATTTATCCAGCTTGCGTAATCATGAGATAGCGGTATATGTTACTTGTTAAGGGTCAGAATGCAGCCAATTCTTAACACAATGACTCCTGGCGTGATCAGTCCTTAAAACAATTGAGAACAATCGGGTGGTTTTAATTAGGTGAAGCAGGGGCGGACACTGACAGCAGAAGGCCCCTGTGCAAGAAGTGTGTGGGCCCCTCTCTTCAGTGCCAGCAAAAAGACAGGAGTAATATATTCTTCACATATATAATAAAATAAAATATTGAAGAATACTGCAGCACTCCAAGTCTTGTCTTCGACTACAACCAGTCTTTCTCAATATGTTCTTCAATATAGTATTTGCTGGGGCACATGGACAAAGCCTACCACTACCTGCATCCCCACCAAATGGAACTCCTCACGCGACCTACTAACCAGTGGTGCTGTTTTTATTTATTTTTTGTTGTTTAATAAAAAAAATGACGGGAAAAAAATACAAAACACATATAGTGTGCTGCTCCTAGTTACTTCTGTGTGCACCAAACAACCAATGAGAGTAGGGGCCCGCACAGCTATATGTACCACCCTAATCAAGGTCACCTATAGGATAGGCGGTGCAAAAGTGTACAAAACTGCTGCTCCCAAAATAGAAGCGCATTCACACCTGAACTTGCCACTCCTTCAAGACTATTCTGAAAATCATGGGAAAAAAATACAAAACATCCTGCACGATATGATAATGAATAATTGGATGTGCATAGCAAGATTTATAAAATCACAGAAAATAATGCACTATGCAAACACAACATATGGACTAAGCCCTCACTGTGATATAATAAAATCTGAATCTCTCAGTCAATATATGTTTTTATATATAGGCGACCTTCATTAGGTTGGTACATATAGCTGTTCGTGCTCCTCCTCTCATTGGTTGCTTGGTGTACACAGAGGTAACTAGGTGCAGCGTCTGCACTCCTGAATATAGATGCCCATACCGCATAGGTAGGTTTAGAGTAGGACCTGCCTGACTGAGACCACCTTGGCGTTGGTAGGTGGGCATAGATGTGTTTTGCTCAAAATATATTGACTGAGAGTCTCAGATTTCATTATTAGAGTGAGGGCTTAGTCCACATGCTGTGTTTGCATTATTTTCGGTGATTTAGAGCACACACGCTCCACTCGCAGGACACATGCAGCACACAAGGCACTCGCACATACTGTAGGATACACACCACACATCTTACGTTCAGACAAAGGACACGTCACACATGCTCCAGTCACACATAGGATACATGACATACATGCTGTGGAACACACGCCAAACGTGGTCCCCTCTTAGGACCTTGCACACATGTCAAACCAAATGGTCTAAAATGTCCATGGAATTTTAGTTGCTGATCGGGCGTTTTGTATCTGCTTTGTTGCTTGTGAACTTTGAATTTTTTACTAATTGTTTATGTGAACTGTTGGATTGATTTAATGAATATTTGAAAGAAGGTTTTGTAGCATTACAACATGCCACGTGTTGTTTGTAGTGGTTATGGAGGAATAGAGGGGACCTTCCGTGGACGTGAAGTCAGTGGCCACTCCTACACTGGACGCAAGTCTCTCACACACCGGACAGGTAGTCGTATCCTAGAAAACTGCTCTTCTTTCCATGTCCATTGGGTTTTTTTTGTAGACCATATGCGGAACCATTTCAATGTGTCCGCCAAAAAAAACGGAAGTTACTCTGTGTGCATTCTGTTTCCGTATGTCCGTTCGGCAAAAATATAGAACATGTCCTATTATTGTCTGCATTACGGACAGGGATAGGAATGTTCTAGTAGCGACCAGCTGTTTGATTCCACAAAATATGGAATGCACACAGACATCATCCGTATTTTTTGCAGATCCGTTTTTGCGGACCGCAAAATCAGGGCTGTGGAGTCGGTAGATAAATTGTCCGACTCCGACTCCGACTCCTCAGATTTTGAAACTTCCGACTCCGACTCCGACTCCTCGACTCCGACTCCTCTGTATTTAATATGCAAATACGAAGCTGTTCCACCAAGTTCTTCTAATCTTCTCTAGCACAGAGGTAGTTTAGCAGAAGCTGCTGCCTTCTCCTTTGTGTGCTAATCTTCTGCTGAAGATAGAGCAGTGGGAGGATCCAGGAAGGGGCAGGGGAAGGGGCATTTATTTTAAAACATGATTTTCCTAGTAGAATCCCATAGTCATGTTTAAAATTTAAGCTAACAATCTGAGTTTACATGTTTTATAGCCTTAGCTGAATGATAGCAGTTTTTCAAATGGTTTACAGCTTCAGTCTTGAACTATTGACTATCCATTCCCTTCACTTATACAAGTGTCTCCAGTCCTTAATCAGTTATCAGTGAGAGGCTAGGATAACCATGGGTTCCCTGTAACAGCAGACCACAAGACGATGGAAAGTGTAAGTATTGCCGCTCCTTAAAGGGACACTGACAGGCTGATTTTCCAGCTAAAGATATATATATACTGGTATTCATCAGAGAATTAGGAATAAAACTATACTAATGTTACCCCCAGTTAAGCTGTACTTGTGTTTAAGAAACATTTTAATCTGTATGCAAATTCACTATCTTGTGCCCAATGGGGCAGCGCCTCCTGCGGCTTTGTGCCCAGCCGCGCCCGAAGTACAGCTTCCCAGCGCTGTTCCCTCGTTATTATTCACTGCACTGGCCTGTTTTTTCAGGCTAGCCGAACGCTGAATTCCTACCTAGTCCTGTCTAGTGCTGCCAGTACTCTACATGTGCGCCTGCCCCTTGGGCACAAAGGTAGAGAATTTGCATATTGATTAAAACGTTTTTAAACACAAGTAAACCTCAACTGGGGGTAACAGTCGCCTAGTTGTATTCCTAATCCTCTGATGAATACCAGCAGATATATCAGCCTGTCAGTGTCCCTTTAACTGCATAGTAAAGCATATGAAAAGCATGCTTCTTCACGGTCACTTAACGTCTTTGTTTAGCGGTAAAGTGACGCACTGCATGCATTGGCCTTTATTCTTACAGTAGAGAAGTAATTAATTATAACTTTATCTGAATTAGGACATTTAAACTTGCTTTTTTTTTATTTCAATTTTTTTTTATTCCAATTTAAATCTAGTAGGAGTCGGAGTCGGAGTCGGTCCATTTTTTGCCGACTCCGACTCCGACTCCAGGTACCCAAAATTGCCTCCGACTCCTCGACTCCGACTCCGACTCCACAGCCCTGCGCAAAATACATGCGGTCAGTGAGCATGAACCCTTAATCTGTAGACCAACAAATTCTTCAGCTGTTTAGTAGAGTCGTGGTCGCCAACACTCAGCCAAAGCCTTTCGAAATGTGGTATTACTTGGTAGTCATTCAGACCTAAAGCAGCCGGTTCCCAGAGCTTAGCTCTCCGCTTTGACCTATTGAGTGGGGTTTGAGGTTCATATGCCCTAATTGACATAGTTGTATACCTAATTCTTGTACCAATAAGACCTGTCTACCTGTTTCAACTAAACCGAGTGAAGTATGTCATTCTAACTTAAATGCTGGGGTGTATTTCAGATGAAGAGGAAGCCCTCAATCTTATTATGAAGGACCTGGCTGCTCTGGGGAGATGTGGAGGATTGCTAGATAGTAATCGCATCAAAAATAACAAGCAGGTAATTATTTTTTGCTTACTTTTTTGCTATCTGTAATTTGAGTACAGTAGTTGATAAAATGGTGCTGTGACAAATAGTGGAGAGCCCAACATTCGGAACCCCACAGAATCACTATGGAATGCCTCCATGGGTTTTCTGTCCGTGCCTCCGCATTTCAATTCTAGAGGAGCAAGTATGACCTATAATTCTTCTCACGCTGATTAAGGAGCTCTCAGTACCCCCCCCCCCCCCCAAAAAAAAATAATAATAATAAAATAATAATAATACACGAACAGCTTAGGCTAGACCATTAGTGTTTGGTTAGTGGTGGCCTCCTAGCACAAAGAAGGGGACCACATTGCTCCATTTTACATGGGACTATCTCTGGTACTCCTTTCTTTTTAGTTGGGGTCTGTACCAGTGTTACAGATTAAAAACATGAACAGGAAAATGCAGTATTGTTTTATTTGCCAGGCACAGTGTGCACAGATTAAGTTTAGAAGGGTTTCCTGAGAATAAACTGATGACCTAACCTATCCTCATGACCTATCCTAGGTCATCAGTATGGTGATCTGTGGGGGTCTGACAACTGGGACCCCCGCCGGTCAGCTGTTTTGTGGGCGCCGGTGCCTTGCAGGTCACCAAGCACAGCGCCATACATAGTATAGCTGAGCTGCTCCTAGGACACATGAATTATGTCACTGGCCTAAGAAAAAGCAGAGAGAAAGCCGTGGCACTCACAGGAGCTCCGCCGCCTTCTCAAACCGCTGATTGGCGGGGGTCCTGGATGTCGGACCTCCACCGATTAGATACTTATGAGCTGAGGTTGCACTACGTTTTTTCTAGAAGAGTAAAAATACTCCTCTGACCATTTAAGAGGTGTATTTTTACCCGAGGAGGAGTAGGAAAGTTGCTGTAATTAAAATACATAATACATAGGCCTGCACTCACTCACATCTGCATTGGAGGCTGCCTCTGTTGCAGATTCTGTTGAAAGACCAGACAAAAAAGCCTTATATGCAGCATCATAGTCGGCAGAGTCTGTCCAGCTTCTTCCCTGTGGGGTGACGTGAGGGGGGGAGCAGGGTCACTAGTGGGGTGACAGGAGGAGGGGGAGCAAGGTCACTGGTGGGGGGGGCAGGGTCACTAGTGGGGTGACAGGAGGAGGGGGGAGCAGAGTCACTAGTGGGGTGACAGGAGGAAGTGGGAGAAGGGTTACTAGTGGGGTGACAGGAGGAGGGGGGAGCAGTTACTAGTGGGGTGACAGGACGAGGGGGCGGCAGGGTCCCTAGTGGGGTGACAGGAGTAGGGCGTGGGGCAGGGAGACTGGACGGAACCATGATTGGGGGAGGGGGGAATCACTCACTTGAAGACTGACAGGCCGAGCTTTTCACTGCCACAACTCTCCCACCCCACTCCAGCCTGGTGGGGTGGGAGGGTGATGCACAGGCCCGGGGGAAGCTCTTCTTTCAGACCGCGGACCAGTCACATGAGTCCGCGGCTCCTTAGCTTCCCAGCGGCCTGTCATGTTTGTCGGGGTCCTTGGGCAGTGCGCCCCACTCTCCTTACTACAGCCACCCCCTGGAGCCGGCCCCTCCTTCTTCCAGCTCCCTCCGGCTTCCCCTGCCTGACCCGACCTGTGTCGCTCTGGCGCACCAATAACCAACCAATAACAAAACTCCTTGCTGTAAGGAGCTTTGTTATTGGTTATTTCAGGCACAGGCAGCATCGCTCACAGTGCTCACTTTTTCCAGGGAGTAAAATGGTCTGAACAAGCGTCATAGATGCTTGTACCGGCGTTATTGCGACCTCTGCTTATGAGCTATTCTAATGATCATCAGTGGAAAAAAAATCTCAGAAAACCCCTTTAAGGTCGCATGCCAGTAAATTCTATAAAATAAATGATCATCTTATACACATCTGTTTCTTCCCCACCATTCCCAGTGCTACAGCTCTGGTCCTCCACCTGCTGCAGCAGTCATGTAGAGGTATACACTACTTGGCCATTTCAACCAATCACTGGCCTTAGTTCTGAGACCAGTGATTGACTGCAGCGGTCACATGCCGTATACCTCTATGTCACTGCTGCAGCCATGTGTACAGATACCGTGAGGAGGGCTGGAGTTGCGGCTCTGATGCTAGTGGGAGGAGACACAGGTGAGTATAGGATGATTATTGGCAACTCAATAGGGGCCCAGACATATTCATGGCGCTACTATTAGACTAAGGGGCTCATGCACATGATCGACTTTCCCATCTGGTTGCTGCCTGAGTTTAAAACTGCAGGCATCTGGAGAAATGACAGAAGTGACAAATTGGAGGGAATCTGTCACTAGATTTTGTGGCCCTAACTAAGGGCAGCATACACCAGTGACAGATGCCCTTAGCAAAACATTTACAGGGAAATTTATCATCTCCCTTGGACATAAAAGTGGCTTTAAAAAGTTGTAAGCTGTGTTTGCGTTTGTTACCTAAATGTGACTTTTTTAATAAAAAAAAAAAAAGTCTCAAGTGTCTCATTTTACGCAGCCTTCGCCACTTTCCCAAACGGGGGAGTGACCAGGATGGGAAAGGGTTGTGGCCAATAGCCGAAACAAGTTTACAGTATCTTCATTTACGCCAGCATTGTGGTGCAAAGGAAGTCAGAAATCTACGGCAAAAGGTGGTGCATCCTCTGGCAGCGCAGGGGGATATCTCTTGATAAATCTCCCCCTTAGGGATCATGCACACGAATGTGTGCCGGCCGGGCCAGTGCTGCAGATCGCAAATTGTGGTCCCCAATGCATGGGCACCGACTGCAGGGATGCCGTCGGCGGATGCATGACCAATTCACTTGATTCAGTAATGCATGCACTACTTTTTTGCCGTGCGGAGGCACGGACAGAAAACCCATGGAAGCACTCCGTAGTGATTCTGTGGGGTTCCGTGCCTCCGTTCCGCACCGCACCTTCCGGATTGCGGACCCATTCAAGAGAATGGGTCCACATCTGTGATGCAGTGCACAAACAGCTGGTGCCCATACATTGCGAACCTGCTATTTGCTGGCCGCAAGATGGGCACCGGCCGACAATGATCGTGTGCATGAGTCTCTTTAATTGACCCAGTGGTTTTTCTAAAATTCTAGTTTTCAGCAGCAGTTCATTGCACAGTGCCAGTCTGATGAGTCCTAATATTCATCAGGACCCTGCTGATTTACATAATGTTTCTAGTGCAATCGATGGGGGACTCCTTGGCTCATGTTGTGCATTGAACTGGGACAATTAAATAAAGTGATCCTGCATTTTGCAAAAGGAATCTGTCACTAGTTTATACTGCCCTTAGTCAGCAAAGAACTAGTGACAGATTTACTTTAAAGTCAATGCGCCAAATGTATTAAGCAGCACTGCTCTCTTATTTGATGCATCTTCTGGCAGTCAGTGCTCGAGAAATTCACATCCGTGGCAGCTATGAGCTGGCGTAGATTTCAGCTATAATTTGTGCCAGTAAGGGCTCATGCACACGAACATACTTTTTTTTTTCTGTTTCTGTTAGTTTTTTTTGTTCTTTTTTGCAAACTGTATGAGTAACCATTTATTTCAATGGGTCTGCAAAAAAAACGGAAGTTACTCCGTGTGCATTAAGTTCCCGTATGTCCATTCCTCAAAAAAATGTCCTATTATTGTCCGTATTACTGACAAGAATAGTGCTGTTCTATTAAGAGCCAGCTGTTCCGTTCAGCAAAATACGGAATGTACACGGATTGTCATCCGTATTTTTGCAGATCCTTGTATTGCGGACCGCAAAATACATACAGTCGTGTGCAGGAGCCCTAAATCTGATGGTCTGACGGAAGCCCTGTCCCATCCTGTTGAGCCCCACGGACTTTTGTTGCCAAGAGAAAAGTCGTAAAATGATGGTGCATATATGGCATGCGCTATATTTTGTGACTTTTTTCATGCTGTAAAAGTGGCATAAGCTTTTTAATGTGTCTGCCCCAATGGGTTTACTGACATTTTTTTTTTTAACATCTACCTGTTCAGGGAAAACTGCAGGAACCTCTATCATGCATTTTTCTCCAGTCAGTAGCTCAGGGGAAAAAAAACTGGAAGAACACTGACGGACGGTCAGTTTTTCTCTTGTAGTTGCTAAAAGATGCTGGATGTTCATGCACATACCGTGGTCGGCTCCCTGACCCGAACTGACTGTATTATCATAATTTATTTTACAGTCAGTCTCTATATGGTTGCGGGGATATTGCCATATACGTACATCATCATGTAAATACAGCAATAGCCCCGTAATAGAGACTGACGGTATCATAAAATACTATCATACAGTCAGCCCTGGTCGGTCTGGGAGATGCGTCCGACTCACAGACTGTGTTTCCTGGGACAATCGCGGTCATGGACATGAGCCCCTATTCTTCATGTTTTTTTTTTTTTTTTTTACTGATGAAAACTTATGAGAATTGATGCCACATGAATCGAAAAAGCTAAAAAACGTAATGTAAACGCAGAAAAAACCTGAAGCAAACAGATGCAAAAGTGAAAGAAACTCATCAATTCTCTACTGACAGTCTTTACTGGCATGGTCAGTGTATATTGGATTTTACTTTGAGAAGGTGCTCTGAGAGGAAAGATCTTTACGAATGTGATTTGTGATATAAATATGGTATAAATATGGATGCTATATGAATGCCATATCTTTATTGGATGTTTTGTTTAAAAAACTAAACAAAGCAATGCTTTTCAGAAGAATCCAAGTTGGTCAGTTTAGTCTTAATACAAACAAAAAAATTGCAGAAGAAACATCACAGCAACGATGCCTGAGGTTAGTTTATTCAGATCCGAAGAAAAAACACTATTTATGCAAATGATGACACAACCTTTCAGGTGTCTACAGCCCTTCCTCCGGCATGCTGTCATGTAGTATGTTGGCATGGTCATGGACTTAGGTTGAGTGAGGATGGCAGAAGACCTTGTGAGTTCCGGAGAGCATGGAGACCGAGGTTGAGCTTACAGCCTGCCTAGTATAGCCATGCAAAAGAACCAAATAGAAATTTGGGAAAGTGCAGAATAGACACTTTGGGGGACGCGATTTAGAAGCCGATCTTGGTTCATATCCGCTGCGACTAGATGCGCTGACCTGTACATAACTTAGGCGTTTTACCGGCAGCGGTGCGACTTGATAAATCTACGCTAGCTCCCTTGTTGGCATAGATTTAAGTCATTTTCTACAGGCGTAGAAAATGATGAATCAGAAGGGCCTGCCGTACCGCTCCCTTCCCTGCCCATGCCACGCCCCCTTTTCTCATAACTGGCGTACACGGGAGAAAAAGGCGCAGATTTTGTCGGAAAACAGTGGCAAATAGTTTTTAATAATTGACCCCCTTTATCTTTTTTCATTGAAATGTAAGGACTTTGAGTTTAGACGTGAGAACAATTTCACAAAAGTTTTTAATGTTCGCCCTGATGTTAAAATATTCTCTCACTCCCGCTGTTCAATCGTATTAACTCTTTGGTAGCACTATTCTCCCTCAGTTTGGGTAATAAGCACATTAATAATAACCAAAAATAAAATACCATAAAAAACAAACACGGATTGTTGTCGAGCAAAATCAATTTCCATTGAAAATAGAATTTCCACAAAAACATCCAGCTGGAATAGTTTTTGTAATCGCTCTCTAGTTCAATAACACGTTTGTTAACTTTTGTGCCGAGTAGAAAACACCGGAAAGATGTCATCTTGTCTGGGGACAAGGAGAAGAGGAAAAGCTTTCTTGTTTTGATTAAGCGAAAAGCCTCGCTGAACTTTAACCCAAAACAAAAACAGCGTCTGCCGGCAATGTGGAGGAATTCAGCAGGTCGGGAGGAAAGGGAAAGCTCCACAACAGTCCAAAATAACAATATCGCTTTTATTGACTTTATTTTTGCATTATACCATTAACAACATTGTGTTTTCCTGAGCGTTCTGGCCAAAATCTGAACTTGGATAAGGAATATGAAACATGAAACAGGAAAGCGTTATGTTTTTCATGTTCTCAGCTTTTACGGAGATCTCCAAGCTCTAAAAATACCTGCGCGCAGAGGGACAGTTTAGAAAGCGCTTGGTTCCTTTGAAAGGAATGACAACTGTGGAACACGATAGATGTATAAACTATCACCTAAAGGCTATGGGCGCCTTGGGGAGTTTGTTATATTATTAAATTCTAGTTATTTTGGGTTAAAAATAATTTTTTCAGTTGGTCTTTATTTTTAAAAAAAGTTTCAGCCGCTTTCCCATTATACCGGTGTAAGGCTGAGTTCACACTTCAGTTATTTGGTCAGTTATTTCCATCAGTTATTGTGAGCCAAAACCGGTACTGGAGCCTACTCCGAGATGAGGTATAATGGAAAGATATTCACCTGTTCTATGTTTTATGACCCAGATCTGGTTTTGGCTCACAATAAGGGCTCATCCACAAAGCACGGATGCCGGCCCGTGTACATTACGCAATTTGCGGACCGCACATGCCCAGCACTATTATAGAAAATGTCTATTCTTGTCCGCAATTGCAGACAAGAACAGGACATGTTCTATCTTTTTTTGCGGGGCTGCGGAACGGATGTGGATCCGTTTATACTGCCGTGTGACTGGGCCCTAACTGATGGAAATAACTGACTAAAAAAAGGCTACTTTCATATCAGCATTTTTGCGGGATCCAGTAGAGATTAGCAAAAATGCTTCCGTTATGATAATACAACCGGCTGTATCCGTTCTGAACAGATCCAGTTGTATAATCTCTAAAGTGACCAAGATGGACCCTGTAAGTCAATAGGCGCCGGAACTGTTTTCCTTGTGTCTGAGAAAATGATCCGGCACCATTGTCTTACGTTGTGTTTCATGCTGGTTCCATCTTGATCAGTATCGCATTACGCAGCTTGCAGCGCTTTTGTGTCCGGCATGGGAACTCAGCGCTCAGTTTTGTCCTCATTGACAATGAATGGGGACAAAACGGAAACGTTTTCTGATGGTTTTGAGATCCCATGACAGATCTCAATACCGGAAAGCAAAAAGCTGATGGAAAAGTAGCCTAAGGGCTCTTTAACACGAGCGGATGCTGTGTGTGGGATCCGCTGCGTGAAAGAGAGCCAAGCCCCGCTCCGGACAGCAGAGACACGAAGCATTACCATAATTCATAATGCTCTTTGCCTCTCTGTGATCTTTTTACTACAAAATCACAGTGAGATAAAGTTGTTACCGTGATTTTGTAGTAAAAAGATCAGAAGGGAACGGAGCATTATCAATCATGTTAATGCTCCGTGTCTCTGCTGTCCGGAGCGGGGCTTGGCACTCTTTCACGCAGCGGATTCCACGTACGGCATCCGCTCATGTGAAAGAGCCCTAAATGGAGTGTATTTGAAAAGCAGCAGGTTCTGTGTTTACATTCAGTCTCATCATCTGAAGGCTCATGTGAATTCCTTATCTGTGATCTATAGCTCATAAACTCTTACTTAAGCCATGTTCTTATCAGTGTGACAATAATTGCGCTGTATTCAGTATTTATGAGCTGTCAAGAGTTCAAAGAACAGGTCTACAGACTGAGCAGGCAGTGTTGCTGGATGACAGGACTGGTAAATAGAAACTGACAGGCTGCAGATGCACTTTTATTTAACCCCTGTAGTACAAGAACTGCTGGAAATTAATAAAGACCAATAGAAAAAAAAAATTTTTTTTGCCCAAAATGAGTAGAATACAATCGTTAAAAATTCCCCTAAAGGTGCCCATAGCCTTTGAAAGAAAGTTTTAGTTGTCTGCAGTTTGGGACAACATTTACACCATATGACGAGCCTAAAAATGAAGGGTTTTCCTGATTATTGAAATAAACTGCATAGTTAAAGGATACGCCAAAAATGCCTGATAGAGCGAAAGTCCAACATCTTGGAAACACATTTATTAGGGGATTGGTGTCCCTGACCCCTTTTCTCCAGATAAGATGACCGATACAGTCGGAGATTGAATAGAAATGTATACCGTATATTCCCCATTAAAGTCTATAGGAGTCGTGGGAACAGTCGCGCTGATCTTGATAAATGACATTCCAATTTCCAGCAGCAAAAAAAGGTCGTGATGCTCAGAGCTGACTTCTGCAGGTGGCTTCGTTCTCCGCGTCCTCGGCATACAGTATTCAGAATATAGTTCAGCAGCGGTGTGATGGGACCTGCAATGGCTATCCACTTCAAGGCAGAGTTTACACAGCGGCTGTAGTAACAAGGGCCCTGTAGACGGCTACGGATCTTCAGTTCAAAATTTCTTTCTGCTTAGATTAGATGTTCTTCAACACTCTTTCTGACTCTACGCCAGCTCCATCCATTCCTGAGAACTTCTGCCGAAAATTCACTCAAGTACCTGATATCATGTAACTCCATGTATGGAACAGAAGTAGACCTAAATGGGACCTGTCACTACTGACTAGGGTTGAGCTAGTTCTGCGTCCATAGTTCGGGTTTGGGTTATCGAAGAATCCCGTTATGGATTCCGCTACCACGTACCATAGCGGAATTTGGAATCCATAACAGGATTCTTTGATAAACCCGAACCTTGGACGCCGAACTTAAAAAACAAGTTCGCTCAAGACTACTCCTGACACGTCTGTTTTAGTACATACTCGGG
Organism: Bufotes viridis; assembly: GCA_033119425.1. NCBI lineage: Eukaryota > Metazoa > Chordata > Amphibia > Anura > Bufonidae > Bufotes > Bufotes viridis. Next base: position 332,869,463 of record CM065593.1, on the reverse strand, counting down.
TTCCCCATGTAATAACAATGCTGGAGCATCTTTTCTTAAAACTCTGCGAGGTGCCGTTCCTCTGTTATTCCTTCCAAACTCTTATGAAGAAATCAACTAGGCGTTACCATCCCCCCTTGTCCCTGCACAGTCTGACACTGTCATAACTGACTGGATAATGTCAGATTGTGTAAGGACTCGCCAACATTGGAAACACCTAACTGTCTGTTTATTTATACAACTCTAGGAGGGATAACAGAGGAACGGCACAATGCAGGGAAAAAAAATGCTCCAGAATTATTATTTCATGGGGTATACAGGTAGCTAGTAAAAAAGACATGTCAGGTGAGATGACAGATCATCTTAAAACTAAAGTGTTTTTTCCCCCAAAAGATACAATGGGCCCCAAAACAAAGATCAAAATCGGTCCCCATTATGTCACCCAAGACAGAAGGGTCTGGTGCTTTATTTTTACAGTTTCCATGACCTTTGAGCAATTCCACATTCCCTTGTTTGCTAACAATGAAGTTTCTTTATGAAGGGAGCGGCCCTCGGTATTGGCCCTCTCTAAGGGCCCCATAGCAGCTGCATGGTCTGCCTCTAAAGTACGCACACACTTGGATAGAGTGTGCCCCGGATGGTAGAATTGTATCCATCGAGATGTGTGGACTATGCAGAATAACATTCTATAACCTTTAAAAGATGTAAGTTATAAAAGTCATGAACATTTCAGGATGTGCTGGGGCCGCAAGCTCTTAATTGGAAGCAGGAACTGGGCACAGGCTCGCGTGTCACTTGTTTGCATGTGTTGTCTGTCAGTAACCTGGCAACTGCAGCAGAGCCCGAGCTCTGCAGCCACTTAGTGAGAAGACCTCTGTCCCTGTCTCACATTTCAGGGGAAATCTTTTATTATGGAATATCGCAAGTAAATCCAGATGTGGAGAGAGCCAAAAAAAGGGTTGGATTTCTGTGGGATGCAGACACCTGCTGTATTCCAGCCATGATTGTGGAAAATCCATGTCTTCTGAGCCCCGCTCGAAAAAAGAAGATCTTAGCTGTTCGGGAACCGCAGCTCTCATTTGCTGATTTTATCAACTTTATACAAAAGTACATCTCAGCGTCTTAACATTAACAGGTGAAAGGATGTGAGAGGAAAACACTCTTTTATCATATTTATTCATAATCTCTCAAAATAAACAACCTGGCGCCTGGACGAAGCATCACGTATGGTGCAAAAAATTCGTCGTTCCGGATCCAAGGGGAAGGAGCCTGCGATGTATGCCTCCTGAGTCCATGCATTAACCTCCTAAGCGGTAATCCTGAGCGTGGCTCGGGGTTAACTAACACTGCAAGAAGCGGTAACCCCGAACCACATTCGGGGTTACCATGGGTTAATTACAACGGGGCAGGCATGGTTGCGGACAGCACACAGTGTGCTGTCCGCTTGCTCATTTCCGAAGCGCGGTGCGAACTTCCGGCTGACGCTCCGGAAGATTGTACCGCTTCGGGTATACAGGGAGTGCAGAATTATTAGGCAAGTTGTATTTTTGAGGATTCATTTTATTATTGAACAACAACCATGTTCTCAATGAACCCAAAAAACTCATTAATATCAAAGCTGAATATTTTTGGAAGTAGTTTTTAGTTTGTTTTTAGTTTTAGCTATTTTAGGGGGATATCTGTGTGTGCAGGTGACTATTACTGTGCATAATTATTAGGCAACTTAACAAAAAACAAATATATACCCATTTCAATTAGTTATTTTTACCAGTGAAACCAATATAACATAAATATATCCATAAATATACTTGAAGGATGCAGACTTCTTCCTGTACCACTGCTTGAAGAAGGTGTCTTCCAGAAACTGGCAGTAGGACTGGGAGTTGAGCTTGACTCCATCCTCAACCCGAAAAGGCCCCACAAGCTCATCTTTGATGATACCATCCCAAACCAGTACTCCACCTCCACCTTGCTGGCGTCTGAGTCGGACTGGAGCTCTCTGCCCTTTACCAATCCAGCCACGGGCCCATCCATCTGGCCCATCAAGACTCACTCTCATTTCATCAGTCCATAAAACCTTAGAAAAATCAGTCTTGAGATATTTCTTGGTCCAGTCTTGACGTTTCAGCTTGTGTGTCTTGTTCAGTGGTGGTCGTCTTTCAGCCTTTCTTACCTTGGCCATGTCTCTGAGTATTGTACACCTTGTGCTTTTGGGCACTCCAGTGATGTTGCAGCTCTGAAATATGGCCAAACTGGTGGCAAGTGGCATCTTGGCAGCTGCACGCTTGACTTTTCTCAGTTCATGGGCAGTTATTTTGCGCCTTGGTTTTTCCACACGCTTCTTGCGACCCTGTTGACTATTTTGAATGAAACGCTTGATTGTTCGATGATCACGCTTCAGAAGCTTTGCAATTTTAAGAGTGCTGCATCCCTCTGCAAGATATCCCACTATTTTTGACTTTTCTGAGCCTGTCAAGTCCTTCTTTTGACCCATTTTGCAAAAGGAAAGGAAGTTGCCTAATAATTATGCACACCTGAAATAGGATGTTGATGTCATTAGACCACACCCCTTCTCATTACAGAGATGCACATCACATAATATGCTTAATTGGTAGTAGGCTTTCGAGCCTATACAGCTTGGAGTAAGACAACATGCATAAAGAGGATGATGTGGTCAAAATACTCATTTGCCTAATAATTCTGCACTCCCTGTATAATTACTTATACATTCTTACCGCTAGGGAGGGCTCATGCACACGAACATAAGGGCTCAGTGTGGGTTCGTGCCTCTTCACCCCAAAAGATAGGACATGTCTTATCTTTTGCTGTATGTTGCGGATCGGAGACCCATTTAAGTCAGTGGGTCCACTTCCGCACCACGGAGTGCACATGGCCGGTGCCTGTGCATTGCAGACCACTATTTGTAGTTACGTTCGTGTACATGAGCCCTTATAGACAGAATGTAATACGCTTAAAGTGATTGTGCAGTGTCCCGATACTGATAACGTTCTTCAGATCTGTAGTTATCAAGAGATAGTTTCTTTCTAATAGGGTTATGACAGAATTTTTCATAGAGGAGGGGCAGATACCAGAAGAAAGAGAGAGGATGAAAATTTCAGTTAGATGAGTAGTGACAACTGGGGAGAGAGATTGGAAGAGGTGTGAGGGAATAGGGTCACTATCACTAATGCAGGTGGTTGGGTGAGAAGAAGAGAGGATCCTGGAGAATTCTTCTTCTGTGACTGGGTTAAATATAGGAAGAAAACCAGAGGAGGTGGGGTAGAGAAAGGGGATCGGTGATACTTGGAGCCTCGGAAATGATTGCATGCTGGATGCTTTTAAATGGAACCTGTCATCAACTTTATAGGGCAGCTAAAATAGTGACAGAAATGCTGATGTCAGTGCTGTGTCACTCATGAGCTAAAAGTAAGTGGTTGCTGAGAACCAGCATCATAATCATTGCAGCCCAGGCCTTGAAAAGAGTCAAATCTACCTGAGAAGAGTCCTGGTTATTCATAATCTCCTGCTCTCTCATCTGCTGATGGTTGGCAGTTCTCTCCTAGAGAGAAAGGGAGAAAACTAGGTAGAAGACTGCCAATCATCAGCAGGGAGAGCAGGAATTCATGAATAACCAGGACTCTTCTCAGGTGGCCATGACTCTTTTCCAGGCCTAGTCTGCAATGATTGTGATGTTGGTTCTCGGCAACCACTTACTTTTTAACTTATAAATGACAGACCGCTGAAATCAACTCACCTGTCTCTACTTTATTCTGCCGTTAGTATATGCAGCATAAAGATGATGACAGGTTCCCTTTAATTTTCTCTCCGAAGTGGCCAGATCTTCAGCACAGAGGTCTGTAATAGGCAGCTGCACTCAAAGATTGATTTTTTTGGGTTATTGGATAGTGAACAGTTCCGGGTCGTGAGCTAGGTCTGTTTGGCAAGAGGGAGGGTAGAGTTGTAAGTTCTTAGCATAAATTTGTAATGTAGTAAATCTTCTGGTGTATGAGCTTTTCTCCATAGGTCTTAAGCACTCCTGGAGCATTACTGGAGAAACTGAGTTTGAGGAGTTTGCCAGGGTTGCTTTCGTCTCTAGTGGGAGGTTCTAAGGGGTGATACTTCATCTTGAGTGGTAGTTAGGCTATCATTATAGTGCTTTACATCCAGATCAGGACAGGAGAGGGAAAAGATTGTGTAAACCGTTGATTGTAGAGTGTTTATAAGTTTACGACGGTCAATTGCATGTGATAAGTAGGAGCGTGCTGCAATGGATAAGACTTTGTGATAGTGAAGAAGAGAAGATTGTGGTCAGAGAGCGGGAGAGGAGAGTTTGGGAAGTCAGAAACCGAGCAGAGCCAATGGAAGACCAGGACAAGTGTGTTACTGTCTTTATTCCTCTGCGAATTAGAAAGTTGTGAGGCCAGGAGAGGAGATTAGAGATGGAAGCTGGGAGACGAGCAGAAGATTGAATTGTCTATGGGGATGTTAAAGTTGTCCAAAATTAGAGTTGGTAATTCTAAGGACAGGAAATGTAGCAGGGTGATCTTTAGGATTGAAGAGAAGAGAAATGGTGATGAGATCCATGCCATTTTGCCACGACAACACTTTGCCTAAGATGACTGTTGCTCTTGTGCCAGCCCCAGAACCTGAATGGGGCTGAGCAGCAATGTCATATACAAGTTGGGCACTTGCTGAGACAACACGATTACCATCTCTTCCCCAGTTCAGGTTCATGGTCTAATGATGAATTTAAAGAGCATAGATATCCCATGGCAAAATTACTCCTGTGTACAGATGCACCAGAGGTTAACTGTTAAATACAGTTGCAGCAAACGTCCACTTGACTTTTTCATTGACTTTAGTTGTGCTGCCAGTTTTTAACGTTAGTTGCACCTGTGAATTTTGCCTGTTAAGTGTCCCGTTAACATGTGCAACTTCTATATGAGATGATTGTAGTTCATTGAATGACTCTCTAAATATGGTGGAGAATACCTCTGGTTATCCTTTTAAGGACATCTAAACCATGCTACACATAAACCATAAAAGATTCGGCCTTTATTAAATTGTCACTACGAGTATCTGGGAACAAACCGGTACGAGATAGCTGGTTTTCGGACAGTGTGTAATACTTTATAGGTTTGCTGTACCTCCTCGTCAGCATTTTTCCACAGGGCTGGACTGTGTCTTCTCCTGGAAGACATCCAGCTTCCTCCTTAGATAGTGACGTGGGAGGAAGGTCAGCTTCCTTGTATGGGGACATAACCAAATTTATATTTCAAATTTTCTTTTTAAATTTATTTAACAATGCTTATACATCATACACTGCACATTTGCATTTCCCCCGTAGATTAAACTTTAGTCTATCTGACTTAGGCCTCATGCACACGACTGTTGTTTGTTTCCGCGTCCGTTCCGTTTTTTTTTCACGGATAGGGTGCTTCCGCATTTATTTCAATGGGTCCGTCAAAAAATGCGGATGGTCAACCATTTTTCTTCCGCATCCGTGGTCCGTGTGTTTACATTCCGTCAAAAAAATAGAGCATGTCCTATTTTTTTAACGTTTGCAGACAAGGATATACATTATTACAATGGATCTGCCAAAAAAACGGATCCGACCAAAAAGACGGTCCGTCATCCGTTTTTTTTGACGGACGCAAAATTTGCGGACGGAACGGACGCGGAAACAAACAACGGTCGTGTGCATGAGGCCTTAGGCTTCGTTCACATCACCGTTTTCCCTTTCCGTTCTCCGGCTCCGTTAAGAAGCAGGAGAACGGAAAGGACTGATTCTGCTGATAACTGAGCAGTAACGGAGCCTAAAGATCCCATAGACTATAATGGGGTCCGTTCGATGTCAGCTCAGAACATGATTTTTGTGAGGAGACGAAAGTCCTGACTTTCGTCTCTGCTCAAAAATCATGTTCTAAGCGGACATCGAACAGACCCCATTATAGTCTATGGGATCTTTAGGCTCCGTTACGCTCAGTTAGGTCTCACTTATCAGCAGAATCCGTCCTTTCCGTTCTCCTGCTTCTCAACGGAGCCGGAGAACGGAATGGAGAAACAGTGATGGAGCCTAAGGCCTCATGCATACGGCTGTATCCGTATTGTGGTCCGCAAAACGGATTCCACGAAATGCAGATACCAGCTAGGTTTGCATCCCGCACTTTCCTTGGGCCCCATTCTCGAAATGCTTATTCTTGTCCACAAGACTTATGCTGCATGATTTGCAGCACGGCCACACGAATGCAGACAGCACACGGATGACATTTGTGTGCTGTCCGCATTTTTTGCAGCCCCATACAAATGAATGGGTCCACGTGCGATCCGCAAAAAATACAGATCGGACATGGATCGAAAATCCGGTCGTGTGCATGAGACCTAAGTGACGGAAAAGCTCCATGTTATTCTTGAGGAAAATCTGCAATGTATCAGAATTCACTTCATAATGGGCAGCAAGTCCAGTATTTTCTTTTAATCTAATCCACTCCACACACACTGCCTTCCCCCATATGTCCCACTGGAAAAAAAACTGGCAAGATAGACTAGGGTGTGTTATAATAGGGCGTGTCATATGCTGTTAGTTAGAAATAACACTCACCATTTCCCTATTTCTTAGCGTTATTTTCATGATGTAACTCATCATTCCTCTTCCGGGGGTTGTTTCCAGTTATATCTAAGTCAGTCATAAAACTTCATCCTCCACAGAATTGTCATATTGACATTGCACAATGTAATGCTTCAGATGATAATGATGTGTAGGAGTACGGATATGTTAGCTTGGAATGTCACATACGTTCAATATCCGATTTACCTCTCAGGAACCTTTAGAAACAATAAGGGAGATTTATCATATCAGATTCCACCTTTCATTTTCCAAAGGAGCTCTGAAAAATGAAAGATGGAATCTGATTGGTTGCTAGTGGCAACTAAGCCAAAATTCCTTTACACCAGTGTTAATGAATCTCCCCCAATTTCTTGGGAGTCAAGTTTAGTAAATAATTGCATTCCCCATGAGATACATATTCAGGAGAAACTGGTCTAAGAACTTTGGGGCACATTTATTAAGACTGACATTTTAGATGCTGTTCTTAATAAAGCCCTGCACATTTAGACCATTTTCTACACCTAAAACAGGCATAGACAATAGTATACGAAACAGGCCGGCTGTCCCTTCCCTGCCCGCTCCGCACCCACTTTTTCAGACCTAGCGTGAGTGGGATAAAGTCACAGATTGCCGCACTAGGGACCTTTGTGTCGCAATCTGCACTAGAAATACGACTAATATCTTGGGTTTTTCCAAGATATTTAACTGATGACCTATCCCCTAGATAGGTCATCAGTATCTGATAGATGGCAGTCCGACACCCGGAATCAGCTGTTTGAGAAGGCATTGACGCTTGCAGTAGAGCCGCAGCCTTCTCTCTGCTCAGCAAGAACAGTGCCGTACATTGTATAGCTGCTCTGCTTGGTATCACTGCTCAACTCTATTCACTTCAATGGGGCTGAGCTGCGCCTAGGCCTTATGACCAATGAACGTGATACCATGCGGCCTAGGCAAAGCTGGAGAAGGCAGGGGTCCTGGTTGTCGGACCCCCATGATGATGTGATGACCTATCCAGAGGATCAGTTAAAATATCTCAGAAAACCCCTTTAACACACACTAAATTTGACCCAGCGTCCATTCATTTGTATTTCCTTCCCGTGGAAGTAAAACCACATGGGTGACTTGCAATGTAACTGGTGTCTTCAGATTTACAGTGTTTGGATGAAGGATGGCTCCCATAGAAATGTAGTGAGTGACAGGATGGATCTTTGGCTTGTAGAACAGGGGGCAGGACCCTTGTTCTCTTTACAGGTGGGGGCAACAGAGATTGTACTCCTTCCTGTCAGACATATATGTATACTTGTATTATGTGCACACTTGCTATACTGTGGGTATCAGGGGCGTAGCTAACTAGTCATGGGCCCTGGTGCAAGAGTTCAGCTTGTCCCCCCCTTCCCTCAGTGCTTTGTGTTTCTTATGCGGCACAAGGGTCTTTGTGCCCCCTTAGGCTACTGGGCCCGGTAGCGACTGCTACCTCTGCACCCACTATAGCTACACCCATGGTGGGTATACATTAGGCCCTGATTTATCAGAACTGGTGTGAAGGAAAACTGGCTTAGTTGCCCATAGCAACCATTCAGATTCCACCTTTCATGTTCCAAAAGAGCTCTGAAAAATGAAAGGGGGAATCTGATTGGTTGCCATGGTCAGCTAAGCCAGTTTTCCTTCACACCAGTTTTGATAAATTTACACCCCAAATGTTCAGCCAGTTATTCTATATCTATTTGTGTTGACATGCAAGTCCAGCAGATTTCTATGGCCAAGTTTATTTTCTTTGGAACTTGGCCATTGCAGATTGTCGTATTTGGAGAAGTGACCGGAGTGGGCGGAAGTTTTGGGACGGAGCAAAGAATGAAAAAATCCAGCAAAGATGGCTTTGTTTTTTGGCATGCCTGCATAACACACACGCACACAGTCTATCACTGCTCACTCTTCCAGCGCTGGAGGCAAATGTCACCGGGACTTTCCATTGTATGTTTTTCCTGCAAAGCCTATGGACATTGGCAAGTTTTCGTAATTAAAGAAAACGAAATTCAGAATGAAAATATCTCATTGGGGATCAGATATCGGACTTCCCTGGTGTTCCATGCCTGCATTTCTATTGGTCTACAGTAGTTGGTGTCTGCCTTACTGGGGGCTAGAAAAGTGCAGAGATTAATATATGCTTTCCTGGTGGTCTACGGTTGTGTAGGGGTTAAATGCACACTTTTCTGTCTACTGAAGGGGTTGATGGGCCCGGGGCTGACTTGCAGGGGTTGTCTGGGATTTGAGGAAAGGGTCTGTATTTTGCCAGAAAAAAGAGCCCCACCTGTCCATAGACTGTGACTGGTATTGTAAATCATCCTCATACAAAAGAGGTTTTGCACTGACATACTGGGCATGGACCATGAGTGGCACTGTTACTAGGGGGTCTTGCATGTCCCATGTAATAACGATTTTGAAGCATCTTTTCACAAAGCTCTGTGTTGTGCCATTCCTCTGTTATTCCTTTCAGAATAAATTGCCAGCAGTCTGCGATAAAGGTCTATCTGGGTGCAACCTGTTTGGGGTGTGTCCCTGCACAGCCTAAAGCTGCCCATACACATTCTACTTTTGTCAGCTGAACCTGACGAGAACATCAGGTTCCTCCAACTCACTTCTGTCGGAGAAGATGAGAACTGGACTATATAAATGTTTTTGCCTGATTCTTTTGTTCTGCTAGTACAGTGATGGGCAACGTGCGGCTCTCCAGCTGTTGCAGAACTACAACTCCCAGCATGCAAAGCCTGTCTATAGCTATCAGCCTACTGCAGGGCATGGTAGGAGTTGTAGTTTAGCAACAGTTGGAAAGCCGCACGTTGCCCATCACTGTCCTAGTAGATAAGCCACCGCTTTCTCCACTCCCTCCATAGCATGCGCAGACAGGTTCGACCAAGCTGAACATGTATGTGTATGGAGGAGTCAGGAGAGATAGCCGTTGGACAAATGATTGTTCGGCCAATAGGTATTGAATGTCTTTGGGCAGCTTTACACTATCCAATCAATGCTGCTAGTGTCAGATGGTGAAGGGACACACCCGCAACTAGTAACACCCTTCTGGACTTTCATTACAGACTGCTAGCAATTCATTCATAACTTATAGCAGGAATAATAAAGGAATAGCACGACACAGAGTCGTATGAGTAGATGCTCCAGAATTGTTTTTACATGGGGAATGCAAGTAGTTACTGAAATAGACATGCATGGAGCCTCTTTAAGGAGAGTGGCGGTCATTGTCACTGACCCCCTGACTATACAATAAGATGCACAACGTTTTAGTTAGGCTTTTTCTTGCTAAAAAAAACATTGTTCTGTAGTCTGACCAATGCAGCATAGGACTTTGTTAAGCTGCATTAGGGCTCCTGCACTTGACCATATCTTTGTTCTGCATCCTATCCACATTTTTTAGCGGATTGGATGTGGACCCATTCATTTCAGTGTACGCGTACGCATGCATGTTTCTGTGCCGCAGTCCTGCAAAAAATAAAAAAATAGAACGTCCTATACTTTCAGGTAAAAGAATACATACCATAGAGGCAGAGCCGAGCCCTTGAAAGGAGCTGTATTTGGTCCCTCTGCAGGCGGTACTAGAGACTTAGCAGAACCTTCTGCATATTTTGGGGAAATGGCCCAAAGATCATGTAAAGGTTTTAGAGGGAAAAACCTGACGCTATAGCAGGAGTCCATTTTTGATTTTTCCTAAGGGTCTCCTTCTCTTCTATGTACACCACTCTCTGCGTGATTTGTGCTGACCTCATGCACAATTTCCTCTTCTTTCATATCTTCCGCACATCTACCTTTTTTTTCTAAACTGGATATAAAATTCCCTTAATGCTTTTTAGCACTGGATAGTTGTCAGCAGATTTTGGGTAATTTGTTAAGCAAACATTACGAGTACTAGATCCTCCTCTGGGTAAATAATGCTGACCTCACTCATTGAGATGTTTAGGCGATAGGCAAGGCTAGTTAATTAACCTAAGGGTAAGTACAAACAGTCTGAATGCCTCTCATGGCTAAATGGCCCCACGATTTCCAATCAGATTGCATTCACGCGACCATGTCTGTTTTGCGGACCACAAACCTCAGATCTCTTGTCCACAGAAATAAAACCCTTCTTCAGCAGTAATTGTGATAAAATAACAATAGAAATCAATGCCATGTTTCTCTCCTGCCTTTTTTATCTTCCTGGCTGCATCGGTCACGTCCTGTACACGCCATATCACCGCGCAGCCAATCTCTGGCTTGACTGCTGAGGCTAATGATTGGCTGCAGCAGTGACAGTGTGTATAGTACGTCACTATTGCAGCCAGAAAAACGAAATACTGCCGGAGAGAGAAAAACCGTACGTAGGACATTTATTACAAATTATTTTATTACATTTACTGTTGCTGGGGTGGGGGTTATTTTACTTGGACAACCCCTTAACAAACCTGTCATTCCTATGACTAAGAAAACCTGTGGTGATAACTAACATATCAGACCAGGAAAACGCTGAAATTACTACATTGTGGGAAACCAAAGCCAGTCTGCTCATTGTTGGGCCTGATTTTTTTTTTTGAGGCTAAAGAAAACTTGCAAACCAGCCATTTATTGCATTTGAAACAATTTAAAGGGAACTTTATGCTGCCCATACTAACGGCAGTATAAAGTAGAGACAGGTGAGTTGATTTCAGCGGTCTGTCATTTATAAGTTAAAAGTAAGTGGTTGCCGAGAACCAACATCACAATCATTGCAGACTGGGCCTGGAAAAAGTCACAGCCACCTGAGAAGAGTCCTGGTTATTCATGAATTCCTGCTCTCCCTGCTGATGACTGACAGTCTTCTACCTAGTTTTCTCCCTTTCTCTCTAGGAGAGAACTGCCAATCATCAGCAGATGGGCAGGATGAGCAGGAGATTATAATAACCAGGACTCTTCTCAGGTAGATTTGACTCTTTTCAAGACCTAGGCTGCAATGATTATGATGCTGGTTCTCGGCAACCACTTACATTTAGCTCATGAGTGACACACCGCTGAAATCAGCATTTCTGTCACTATTTTTTACTGCCCTCAGTGCGCTCAGCATAAAGTTTATGATAGGTTCACTTTAAATGAGGCTAAGTCCTCATCTGCGGCAGGTATTCTGGTATTGTGTTCCAGCAGAGAAATGGAATACTATTGCCGTATCCAACATAACCACCGAAACCCGTTTACCATAATGGGGTCTGTCGGGCTTCCAAGTAGAAAAAACCCAAAAACACTGCGTGCAACGGCTGCTTCTGCTTGGAACAGAATACCGGAGGCCCTGCCACAGATGCAGATGTAGCCTAAGCAGTATGAAAATGTAAACTACCGTGAATGATCCTGCCTGATATTCTAGGCACTGGCTGAAGATGATGAGATGTCATCGGTCAGTGCAGGGGTTAAGGCTAAGTTTTAACAGCTGGATATTATTCAGTGCTCAGTGAGAGCAAATAGGAGGAACTTGCTTTTTCCGCGTCATCAGGAGAATGAGATTATGGAAACTTGAGGCTTTTATGTTCTCGGCTTTCAGACAAGTTGTAAATACATGAAATTCTTCAGGCCGCCCACACAAGAACGATTATTTTTTAATCAAAAGACAGCGAGGTGTGTCACTGAGACACAAGTAACCAGTGCAGCTAGATCAGCCATGGCACCACACTATGAAATGTGCAAGTTATGCGCCATGCATACTACATGTGTGCACCCTAAAATAAGATAGAATTGCACCTCATAGTTTGCATCTTTTTATTATAGCTTTATTCTTATTGAACTTTTTACTTATTTTTCGGTTCTTTGGTTTACATTTTTATGCATTGTAGAAAAATATTTAGTTTTAATCTGGAAGCATCCAAAAAGCTGCTGTTTATGGACCCTTCATTTTTATTAGTTACGGTATCTGTATTTGTTAGTGTCTCTGTTTATTCCTGTGTATATTGACATAAGAGATGCATTGAGGGTGTGGCACACACATTACCGCTTTGTGTGGATGGGCTGTTGGCTGCATGCAGCCATTGTATCCAGGGCTGTAGAGTTGAAGTTTGTTTTGGGTGGAGTTGTAGTCCTAAGAAATATAACGACTACAATATAAAATATCTGTTATTAATATTATGTATTTTATTAAAGGGGTTTTCCAACAGTTTTTTTTTGCCGATTACTATTATGATGATGAACATGGTTAGCTCATTATCATCTGGAAACCCCACCTATCAGCTATTTGAGAAGGCAGCGGTGCTCGCAGTAGTGCCGCATCCTTCCGTCTGCTTACCAAGCCCATCGCCGCGTGGCGTACATTGTATAGTGGATATGCTTGTCATCGCTGCTCGGCCCCATTCACTTGAATTTGGCTGAGCAGAACCTAGGCCCCGTGACCGATATACGTGACATCACTTGGCCTAGGAAAAGCTGGAGATGGCTGCAGTGCTACTTCGAGTGCCATTGCCTTCTCAAACAGCTGATTGGCAGGGGTACCCAGGTGTCAGACCCCCACCAATGAGATACTGAGTAAAGGTCACTGGTAAAAAAAAAATAAAAATTTGGGAAAAACCCTTAAACTTTTGTAGGAATTTGAAAAAGTTTAGAAATGTTAATCAGAAATATATTTTATATTCTATCAATCTAAATCTGCTATTTACATTGATCAAAAACAATGATAAGCAGGGTGTTCTAGTAGTGATAGAAAATCAGCTCTCACCTCTCCTGTGTTCTGTTCTGTCCTTATACTATAAATAGTGATAAGCAGGGTGTTCTAGTGGTGATAGATAATCAGTTCTCATCTCTCCTGTCATTATACTATAAATAGTGATAAGCAGGGTGTTCTAGAGGTGATAGATAATCAGCCCTCATCTCTCCTGTGTTCTCTCCTGTCCCTTATACTATAAATAGTGATAAGCTGGGTGTTCTAGTGGTGATAGATAATCAGTTCTCATCTCTCCTGTATTCTGTCCTGTCCTTATACTATAATCAGTTCTCACCTCTCCTGTGTTCTGCCCAGTCCTTATACTATAATCAGCGATGAGCAGGGTGTTCTAGAGGTGATAGATAATCAGTTCTCACCGCTCTTGTGTTCTGTCATGTCCTTATACTATAAATAGTGATACGCAGGGTGTTCTAGAGGTGATAGATAATCAGTTCTCATCTCTCCTGTCCTTATACTATAATCAGTTATAAGCAGGGTGTTCTAGTGGTGATAGATAATCAGTTCTCACCTCTCTTGTGTTCTGTTCTGTCCTTATACTATAAATAGTGATACGCAGGGTGTTCTAGTGGTGATAGATAATCAGTTTTCACCTCTCTTGTGTTCTGTCCTGTCCTTATACTATAAATAGTGATAAGCAGGGTGTTCTAGAGGTGATAGATAATCAATTCTCACCTCTCTTGTGTTCTGTCCTGTCATTATACTATAAATAGTGATAAGCAGGGTGTTCTAGAGGTGATAGATAATCAGTTCTCATCTCTCCTGTGTTCTGTCCTGTCCTTATACTATAAATAGTGATAAGCAGGGTGTTCTAGAGGTGATAGATAATCAGTTCTCTCCTGTATTCTGTCATGTCCTTATACTATAATCCGTGATAAGCAGGGTGTTCTAAAGGTGATAGATAATCAGTTCTCACCTCTCCTGTGTTCTGTCATGTCCTTATACTATAAATAGTGATAAGCAGGGTGTTCTAGAGGTGATAGATAATCAGTTCTCACCTCTCCTGTGTTCTGTCCTGTCCTTATACTATAAATAGTGATAAGCAGGGTGTTCTAGAGGTGATAGAAAATCAGTTCTCTCCTAGGTTCTCCCCTGTCATTATGCGATAAACAGTGATTAGCAGGGTGTTTCTAGTGGTGATAGAGAATTGGTTCTCTCCTGTACTTGCACTATGATCAGTGATAAGCAGGGTGTTCTAGTGTTGATGCATAATCAGTTTAGACCTCTCCTGTCTTCTTACCTGTCCTTATAATAAAATCAGTGATAAGCAGGGTGTTCTAGAGGTGATGGATAATCGGTTCTCACCTTTCCTATATTCTCTCCTGTCCCTTATACTAGATATCTTCACGCTGCTCCAAGGCCCTTAAATAAAATGCTGGAAACTGCGTTGCACATGCCCAGTAGTGGAGTTCCTCCTTCAGAGGAGGAAGTTCACTACTGGAAATGCCTGCAGTTATTTCAGAACAGAAGGACAGTATTGACAGGGTTGTCTGGGAATCAGCAGCCTGTCTGCAATATGGAAATAATCACAATTACCTACTTCTCACCACTCTCATCGTGCATGCTGCTCTTGTTTGTCCATCTTCCATTCCGTGGCTTCCTCCCCAGCATTGGCATGGTCATCTGCTCCACTGCAGCCAATAACTGGCTTCAGCGGTGATGTGTCTTTTGTGGACACGTCACAGCTGAATCTAGTCATTGGCTACAGCGGCGCAGATGTTTGCACCCATGCTGGGGATGAAGTAAAAAATCAGCAAATTGAAAAATAGACACTCGAGAGCCTGAGTGCATTATCGAGGCCGCAGATAAGTATGAATCTTCCCATAGCAGAGGCAGGCTGCGAGTACCTATGAAAACATATCTATTTCCAGACTACCTTTTTATGGCAAGCTAATTTGAAGGCTTATTTATAACATAATCGTACATGTTCTGTCAGTTGCTGATCTAATAATAAGGGTCGATGCCAGTACACCTAGGGTTGGATGTCCCGTGTAGCAGCGCGGCCAAATGCTCCAAATCTCAAAATCCAGCATCAGGTAGTCTGAGAAGATGGTTTCTAGGTAACCGATATTTTATAAATCCACAAGCATATATCACTTAAATGCTAACGTTAATTGAAGGTAGACACTCATTTCAAATGGAATCTGTCAAGGTATCTCTGAGGGCAGTATGCATATGTAACATCAGGCATGCTGATCGCAGCCTATTTTTTTTCTGCAGTTAGCCTATATATTCTGTGAACGAGGAGTCTAATGTATTCATAGAATTTGGGTTCTCCTGCGCTCCAGCTGCTGATTGACAGCTTTCTCCCTATGCACAGTAATAGGCCGCAGTCAGCCTTCCTGACACTACCGCATGCTGCCCTCTTATAAACTTCTGATTTTGACATGTAACTAACTGCTGTAATATCTTCTGTCAGCAGGATGCCCGGATCAAGTTCGAATACAATGGAGAGAAGAGGTAGGTGCTGCCGCTTGGCACAGACGTTTCCGTAAATGACACAATGACCTAAACCCTAATGATTGTGTCAGGTGCTAAAAAAAAATGGGCACAGGCTTCTTATATCTGCAGAAGCCTGTGCCCATTCTGCATTTTCCTTCAGTACCTGACACTTTCCTAAGTCTTAGTTAAGATGCTAAGTGGATGGGGTTGTGACCTGAAAGCTACTAGGACACTGCAGTATGAAGAAATCCAGCACGGTGAATACGTTCTTGCTCTTAAACTGTTTATGATACCACATGTAAGGGTCCATTCACACGTCCGTAAAATGGGTCCGGATCCGTTTCGCAACGGATCCGGGCTCATTCATTTTCAGTAGGGCCGGAAAAGATGCGGACAGCACACAGTGTGCTGTCCACATCCGCACTTCGGTTCCGCATTCGCACTACTGTTCCACCAAAAATAGAACATGTCCTATCTTGTCCGCAGACACGGACAAGAAAAGGCATTTCTATTTAAAGTGCCAGCCATGTGCGGTCCGCAAAATGTGGAGCGCACACAGCCGGTGTCCGTGTTTTGCGGATCCGCAATTTGCGGACCGCCAAACACTTGCGGACGTGTGAATGGACCCTAAAGGTGAGGTTTTTGTGCTCTGTTCACATGGTGCTTTGCTGCACAGTGGCTGTTGTTGCTGTAATGCTGTGGGTGATGTGGCCCAGAGCTAGTGGGGCTTTGTGACAAAGTAGTGTAGGGACCCACTTGAAAGAAGTCTCCATGAGGTTGACACGTGTGGGCCTACGCATTTTGATCATAACTTATGGAAGGAACCACTTGTTCATGTTTTTAGCTTTGCTTAGATGCAGTAGATCAATGCCTAGCATGTGGATGCTCAGCACTGTCTTTTCCTATAGTTGTTGTATTTGGATGTAGTCTGATGTGTTGCAACTCGACCCCATTGACTTTCACTAGTTTGCGATTCAGGTAGCTCTAGCCTGCAATCTTCAGCCATACAACATGTGTTCTAGCCAAAATCGCCATGTAGCCCTAGCCTTACCTCTCATATCGGGTGTTTCCCAGTCCAGTCAGCCCGCTCGAAAATAATAATGGGGTGTGTTCTAAGTAATGAAAAACACATCTACTAGATGGATGTAAGTAGAAAATATTGGAAACATTCTGCAACTATTAAACATCTACTAGAAAGAATTGTACGAAATGTGCTTCATTGTACATTAGTATGAAATTACAGACCTGAAGCCTAATGCCTCATTCACATGTCAGTGTATGATCAGTGATTTTGAGCCAAAACCAGGTGCAGCTCTAAACTCAGGTGCAGATCTTTCCATTATACCTTATGTCTGTGGAGGCTCCAGTCCTGGTCTTGGCTCAGAATCACTGATGGAAATCACTGACCAAACACTGACTTGTGAATGAGGCATAAAACTGATTAGGTGTCCTCTTTTCAAGGGCATCTGTCAGCAAATTTGTAGGAGACTAGGACCAGCAGGGTTGATCACGTTAAAGGGGTCATCCAATTTCTCAACCCCCCCCCCCCCACACACACACACACATGTGCCAGGCCCCTCACCGGTAATATACTTACCCTGGTCCAGGCGCTGCTTCTCGTCCCTGCACCGCCGCTGCTGCTTATCCCTCCACACGGATGAAAACATCCGGTGTTGGAGGGGGGGTGGGGGACAGCCAATGACAGGCAGGGACGGCTAGTGAGGCTCCCTAGCGTCACCCGCAATGCTAGGGAGACTCGTCCCCGCCTGCCATTGGCTGCTCCCCCCCGACATCGGATATTTTCATCCGTGTGCAGGGAGAAGCAGCAGCGGCACCCTCCACTTTGTAATAAAGGGTTGTTACTTGTTACTAATGCTGGACAACTCCCTTTATTTGAATGGAATCTCATCTGATTTTCAAGTTTTACACCAAAGAATTTTGAGGTGTTTTAACCACAAATTAATGCTAGTACAGATAACACCAGGTAAACTCTAAAAACAAAAAAAAAACACAACTGGCTTCTACATCTAATGTAGAAAATCCAGGGCACTAACAACTCCAGATCGGCTAGGTGACTATTTCTAATTTTATCAAAACTACAGGGGCTTCACAAGTGTAAGGGGGCACCAGTGGGTTAACCCTATTGTAAGGGAGCACAAAAGGGGCAGCACTGTTGTGGAGGGACACTAAGGGAGCAGCACTATTGTGAGAGAGCACTAAGGGGGCAACATTTGTAACCGGCAAGATTATTATAAAGGGGCATGTAGTGGACAGCACTGTTGTGAGAGGGCACTAAGGGGACAACACTATAATAAGGGGCAGCATTATTGTGAAGGGGCACTAGGGTGGCTTTACTGTGTGTGAATACCAGGGAGGCATATTGAAGGGGCATTCTATTGTGTGGGAATACTAAGGGAGCATAACTACTACGTTGGGCACTAAGGTAGCTTTCTATTGGGGGCACTAAGGAAGCATTCTTTTGTGAAGGGGCACTAAGGGCATAACTGTTTTGGGGTACAAATGGGACTGAGTGAAATTGGACATGTATAAATAAGCATTGGGCTGAGTTAGAAGTGTGGCTTAGTGTAAAAACATTTGCCACAACACACACCAATCCTGTCCCACCTTGACCTTTTCAAAAGTTGGGAGATATATCACTGGACTTGCTAAAAGAAGCATTGTGAGAGCGTCCAGACCCATAATCACTGCCGTCATTACACTTACCAGGGAGCAGGTGATGGGGGATGATGTGTAGGCCCAGCAAATACCACCAGTCTAGGCTGCCCTGCTATTACTCAGACACCTGTGGTTTATCTTTACTGGTAAAAAGACGAGACATGTATTTGGTTACATTGAAAAATAGGAAAAAGCTAAAATAGTCACAGTGGAAACTTCTGCCAGCTTGCCAAATCTACCCCTAGAGATTTCTGTTGCTGGACATCCATATAACAAGAGGTTTAACATGTCTCAGCCATTAGATAGCAATACGTCTCAGTCAGGCACTCAAGACATAATAACACTTCCACTGATTTATGGAATAAGTTGCAAACGTTCTAGATGAAAATACAGGCACATGTGAGTCATCTCCAGAGAGCACTGGTCAAAGAAGCATGGCTTTTGCCAGATCCAGCAGATTCACAGCTACAGTCTTCAAAGACATTACTCATAGTACAATATATTCAGTGTATCTATCCACAGATCCGTTCTGTGCAAGGTATCCTATTGAATCACTATGGGGCTCCTGTGTCCGTCTTTTGCAACCATCTATTGTTATCTGTAAGTGCTATGTACTCCTTTGGGGACATTTTTTTTATTATTGCATTGTACTCATTATGAGCTAAATATTATTTTTTTCAATTTATCTTTATTAAAAATATGGAGTCCTTTTTTCTGTACAGAACTGAGATACTCTACTAGCAGGATCTGAATTTTCTCACTGCTCCATCAGACAGGGAGCTGCTCTCAGAGCTTATAAACACTCATTAAAGCTCAATCCTTATCTTACTGATAAGAATGTGGTTTAAATAAGTGTTTATGACCTCTTAGTAATTTAGAAATAAGGTTTATTAAATGACTGGTGCAAAGTGAAAGTAGGACGGACACAGCCTAAAAGATCCTTTGTCAGAAGGGCTCAATATTTTTAATAAAGGTCAATTGAATAAATTATCTTTATCCCCAAATGAGTAAAATGCAATTAGAAAAAAAAATATAAAGTTCACTACTGGAAATGCCTGCAGTTATTTCAGAACAGAAGGACAGTAGTGACAGGGTTGTCTGGGAAAAAGTATCAGCAGCCTGTCTGCAATATGGGAATAATCATAATGACCTACTTCTCACCACTCTTATCGTGCATGCTGCTCTTGTTTGTCCATCTTCCATTCCGTGGCTTCCTCCCCAGCATTGGCATGGTCATCTGCTCCACTGCAGCCAATAACTGGCTTCAGCGGTGATGTGTCTTTTGTGGACACGTCACAGCTGAATTTAGTCATTGGCTACAGCGGCGCAGATGATTATAAAAATTCCGTTATGGATTCCACTACCTCGGATCATAACTTACGGTCTGTGGTAGCGGAATCCATAATGGAATTCTTAGATAACCCGAACCTTGTACGCCGAACTTGAAACCACAAGTTCGCTCAACACCTCTTAGGTTCCATTTGCATGACAGGGAACAGGCCTTCCTGAGTATTTCCTGCTTGTTTATCTGCATTTGTATGCAGGAATCCTATTCTCTGTACGATTGTTCATCCCGATACAGATTTATTAGACGTCAGCGTATACCTGTGCACAGGGCGATGTGCTGCTTCTATAATTATTTTATGCACTGAATAAGCGATTGAGTCATCCGATGGGTCGATGTTTTTCTTGTGTACACCAGCACATTTATATTGGCCAATTATCAGGAACGAGTGTTTGTAGGAGAGTTTGTTCCTGATAATTGCTCTGATCCTCGGGTCATGTAAAAGGACCTTTAAACCTTGTGCCTTGTTTTCCTTATAAACTCCAGTACTTTGTTGTGTTTAGTCACTGACATCAGTCCTTATTAACACTGGGGCTCACAGTCTACCGTATTTTTCCTATTTCAGACTCATAGCAGGGTCAATTTTATTAGAAGAGTATTAAAGGGTTTGTCCAGCCTCGGAGCCGACAACCTCAATAGTCTTCATGTGTGCCTCGTAAAAATGGTCCCACTGTAGCATTGCTGCCTAGCTGCTTCCAGTCCTCGCAGGTCCACAAAGTGGTCCCATGAGCACTGTGGCCAATCATTGGCACGTTCACTGCTGTGATCACCAGGGCTGTGGAGTCGGTAGATAAATTGTCCGACTCCGACTCCTCAGATTTTGAAACTTCCGACTCCGACTCCTCTGTATTTAATATGCAAATACGAGGCTGTTCCACCAAGTTCTTCTAATCTCCTCTAGCACAGAGAGGTAGTTGAGCAGAAGCTGCTGCCTTCTCCTTTGTGTGCTGATCTTCTGCTGAAGATAGAGCAGTGGGAGAATCCAGGAAGGGGCAGGGGAAGGGGCATTTATTTTAAAACATGATTTTCGTAGTAGAATTCCATAGTCATGTTTAAAATTTAAGCTAACAATCTGAGTTTACATGTTTTATAGCCTTAGCTGAATGATAGCAGTTTTTCAAATGGTTTACAGCTTCAGTCTTGAACTATTGACTATCCATTCCCTTCACTTATACAAGTGTCTCCAGTCCTTAATCAGTTATCAGTGAGAGGCTAGGATAACCATGGGTTCCCTGTAACAGCAGACCACAAGACAATGGAAAGTGTAAGTATTGCCGCTCCTTAAAGGGACACTGACAGGCTGATTTTCCAGCTAAAGATATATATATATATATATATATATATATATATATATAGTGCAGAAAAAGCGAACAGCACTCCAATAAAAGTGTTAAAAAAGGAACTCCTTTATTCACCTGAACAGTGCGACGTTTCGGATCCTTCAAAATAGAGCCTTTCTCAAGCTGCTTTGAAGGAGCCGAGGCGTCGCATATTCAGGTGAATAAAGGGTTCCTCTCTTCACTGTTGGAGTGCTGTCTCTTTGCTCATTATGTTGAGGTAAGATACCTTGGAGCGTGCACCCAGCAATACATTTTCTCTTTTTGACCAGTGCCAGTAATTTTTCTTCTAAATATATATATATATATATATATATATATATATATATATATACTGGTATTCATCAGAGAATTAGGAATAAAACTATACTAATGTTACCCCAGTTAAGCTGTACTTGTGTTTAAAAAACATTTTAATCTGTATGCAAATTCACTATCTTTGTGCCCAATGGGGCAGCGTCTCCTGCGGCTTTGTGCCCAGCCGCGCCAGTACAGCTTCCCAGCGCTGTTCCCCTCGTTATTATTCACTGCACTGGCCTTTTTTTCAGGCTAGCCGAACGCTGAATTCCTGCGCAGGCGCACGTGTAGAGTGCTGGCAGCAGCCTCGTCTGGCTATGCTGAGGCTGTGCCAGCTTTCTCTCTTCCGCCTCGCTACCTAGTCCTGTCTAGTGCTGCCAGTACTCTACATGTGCGCCTGCCCCCTTGGACACAAAGGTAGAGAATTTGCATATTGATTAAAACGTTTTTAAACACAAGTAAACCTCAACTGGGGGTAACAGTCGTCTAGTTGTATTCCTAATCCTCTGATGAATACCAGCAGATATATCAGCCTGTCAGTGTCCCTTTAACTGCATAGTAAAGCATATGAAAAGCATGCTTCTTCACGGTCACTTAAGGTCATTGTTTAGCGGTAACGTGACGCACTGCATGCATTTGCCTTTATTCTTACAGTAGAGAAGTAATTAATTATAACTTTATCTGAATTGGGACATTTAAACCTGCTTTTTTTTTTTATTCCAATTTTTTTTTATTCCAATTTAAATCTAGTAGGAGTCGGTCCATTTTTTGCCGACTCCGACTCCAGGTACCCAAAATTGCCTCCGACTCCGACTCCACAGCCCTGGTGATCACTGAAGCCTGTGATTGGCTGCAGTGGTCAAGTGACCAACTCACTTTCCTGGTCCTGCAGAGAACGGAAACAACCAGGAATTGGGGCAGCTGTGTGCAACCACTGGGGTTTTCACCTCCTAGGCCGTACAGCCCCTTTTATCTGTTAGCATGTGTTTGGAGTGTGTGGGGTAGGGATAGAGATCAGACATATTATAAACCGCAAGCAGATGTTTTCTTGGTTGGATTTGAACACAAAATCTCATTGCTGGACATCAACAGTGCTAACCACTCAATGGTGATGCCGAAACTCAATCCAGATTGTATTTTTGGATATACTTGCAGATATCCTTCTACTTTTATCCGTTTACTATGTTATAAAGTTAACAGTTTTACAAAAATGGTGTAAAAAGTGTCCTTTTCTATTTTTTTTTACCTTACTAGATAATATGGGTTTTGCCATTGTTATAGGTTTTTGTTTTTCTTGTAATTTAGGTATATAAATGCCCAGACTGTCTTAAACGTATGTATCCTTTCCTTGTTACAGGATCATTGAGTTCAGAAGGCCTGTAAAACTGAAGGATGTGCTGCAGAAAGTTACAGATGTGTTTGGGCAAACATTGGACTTGCACTATGCAAACAATGAGGTAATGTGTGCTTTGCTTTCACGGATTCCTGCATGCCAGAACAGTTTTTCATGTGATGACTTAATGCTCTGGCCTGTGTTAATGCTGCGGCACTATCATACTGTCACGAGGTTGTGTCACCTCCAGAGAGGGACTAGTAATAGTTCTGCAGCAGCTGATGCACTAGGCCTGTGATGGCTAACCTCCGGCACTCCAGCTGTGGCAAAACTACGACTCCCAAGATGTACACTTGCTTGGCTGTTCTCAGAACTCCACAGAAATAAATGAATGGAGCATGCTGGGAGTCGTAGTTATACCACAGCTGGTGTGCCGGAGGTTAGCCATCACTGCACTATGCTGATTTAAAGGGAATCTGTCACCAGGTTTGAGCCCTGTCAGCTAAACATATGCTGACGTTCAGGGTCTCATTAGCATGCCTAATATGGGCTCATCTAAACAAATGGTAGCGTTATTTTGTCAAAAGCAGGTTTAACTAACCTGTCAATCACACATCACAAGAGCCCAAGGGAGGTCAGCGTGCAGGGTGCTCGCCGCAGACATCGCTGTATGTGGCCAGCACCGCCTCTAATGCTCCGTGCCGCCTCTCCCTCCCTCTCCTGCTGTAGCGCTGGCTCGTGCGCACGGCGCGTGCGCACTTCACTTCAAGAAGCCGATCCAAGAATTCGCTGGCGTGCGCTGCAGGCATGCACCCGTGCAGGACTTCTGGATCGGCTTCTGAAGTGAAGTGCGCACGCGCCGTGCAGACGAGCCATGCGCTTACAGCAGGAGGAGGGGAGGAGAGGCGTGCACGAGCATTAGGAGGCGGCGCTGGCCACATACAGCGATGTCTGCGGCAAGCACTCTGCACGCTGGACCTCCTGGCCTCTTATATGTGTGATTGACAGGTTAGTTAAACCTGTTTTTTGACAAAATAACGCTACCATTTGTTTAGATGAGCCCATATTAGGCATGCTAATGAGACCCTGAACGTCAGCATATGTTTAGCTGACAGGGCTCAAACCTGGTGACAGATTCCCTTTAAACTAACCGTTTTTTTATAATCTAATAGGCCCAACATGCTGCCGTAACTAGTTTTTAAATATATCTTTATGGCACTCAGAGGTTCATTTTCCTGATACCTTTAGATAGACATAGTGCAGCTTTCAAAAAGCTACATAACATAATTTTGTAGTTCTCCCCAGTGAGAATTCTGCCAAGTTTACGTATTTTTTAGTATTAAGTGTAGGAAGTTTTAAATAAAAAAAGTCAGAAATCTCAGTTTTGTGTCGGAAAAGGTGGAACAGTTACTTTATTAATAAAGCACCAATTCTATAAATAATAAATTGTGAGATGTTTTCTTTCACACAATAGCCCAGATTTGCTAATGTTTCTGCACCTAAAACGTATCTGAAAAACAGAACAAATTTCCACAGTTTGGCGCACCTAGGATTTCTACTTTTTTCCTACTTGCTTGAGAAGCAGGTGGAGCTTAGTGGTAAGGGGAGGAGCTTAATGGAATAGGGGCATGACCTCTTATGCACCATTTTGTGCTAAAATCCTGTCTCAAAGTAAGCCAATCAGTAGTTGGTATAGAGCTAGAAAAACGTATCTTTATCATCCAGTCTGAACGTCTGTGATCTGGTGCAGGTCTGGTGTAGGGTTAGTAAATTTGGGCCAATGTATTAGAAATCTGGCACCATTTGGGGGAGCTCAGTGTATACGCATTTATACAGTTACCAATGAATGCAATGGCAGCTGTTAAAAATATCTTTGGACTGAGCTCCCCCTAGTGGTGGCAGCAGGAAAACATGGTTGATTTAATCAGAAGGAAAGGAGTTCAAGACCAGATCCCCCTTCCTGGGCCCCTTAGTGGTCCTGAGGTTTCCCTCTTTTGTCCACTGACCTAGTGATACAGTGCTGACTGCATGCATGCATGTATATATGTATGCACTCAGCTCCTAAGCTCTCCCTAGTGGCAACTGCAGGCAGGTAGATTTTGGTTATTCAGAATATGCAGGAGCTCAGCATCAGACAATAAAGCTCATCTGCTATATAGATATATTAAGAAATGAATTAACTCTGAATGTTTAACCCAAGCATGATATGATAACAGGTGGAGATACACTTCAAGCGTAGATTCCCCATTGCGACAATTTTTTTTGCGAGCAGTTGCGATGGGAAATGGGATTTCTGCTCCTCCACAGGCAGAATACAGAATATAGAGTAGCTGATAGTCTGCTAATGGTTAAGTGCTGTGCCCTCTTGTCTAAGCATATTGAGGAACCCTATTCACACACTGTTAGCAGCTGATCACTCTGAAGCTTCTTGCTCAGGCACTCAACATTTTCCCTCCCTCCATTGGACTATTCAAAGGAATAGGGAAAGAAAAATCTCAGTGGTTCAAAAAAACTGCAACAATCTGATGACTATATAATATAATAAGCAGTCTGCGAGGATATGTATCACATGAATCATCTGTTGTGCAATTCAAGTCACGCAAGTTTGTTGTATTCCCCTAGATGTGCATAAATGTAAGGAGGTCCAGGTGGTGATGGGGACCACTTGTGTCTGTGAGCACGGCCTCTTAGAGTTTGCAGGATAAAGATCTGTTAAGAGTAGTCAGTTCAGCCAGAACACCGACAGATAGATAGCAGCAGGGACACAGTGGTCATGCTGCTATAAAAACAGCCACATCTGGGAAATACAGTGTTACTTACCATAATGGCTCCCGGCAAGTTACATAATTAGTCTTACGTCAACCTACAGCTCCTGTCCTGCAACCTTCTTTGTAATACTATCGTGTCATAAGTTGTGCCAACAACAGAAATGATTGTGATCAACTTTTAATAAGTTAAGTAGGTGGATGCCCAACACAAATATGTTTTTTTATCCACATAAACATGTAGCAGAGCTGAATTTGTCATTTGAATGGAGCCTATTGTTTACTTTTAGCACACTAGCTGTACGTAGGCATAGGTACTTTCACCAAGCTTTGATTGAAAGGCTTGATCTGCCTTCAGCTCATTTGGGGTCAGGTTACATGCTGCCCATACAGATTTTTAAAGAGGGGCCAGAGGCTTTGACACACAGAGATGCTGCTGTTGGCTTTAGTCAGTTTTGTATCTCAGTGCTGGACTCACATCTACACTGTTCAGTACTATATAATTATGTCCTTTATGCTTCTGCTGGCTCTACTCAGTTTTCTATTTCAGTGTTGGATTAGCATCTACAATGTTCAGTACTGCAGTAAAGTGTCCTCCATGCTGCTGTCCTTCACGGCGGGCCAGAGGACTGCAAGGGCAGTTGTTAGACGGGCACATTGGCGAGGGGCCAGGGCACTTGCGGCGATAACGCTGCCCCTGGGCACCTGCGAGACCTAATTAGCAAATCATTATAAACTCGTTTTTTCAGCTTCTCTATGTGGGACATAAACAATAAAGGTACTGTTTAAATGAGGGTTAACTGTGCAATAACGCGATATGAGCGGTCTAGAATGCTAAAAATAGGTGACACACTCCCTTTAATATTAGTGTCTTCCAGCAAGAAGGAGAGAAGGGCTAAATCATTCCAGCAATAAATCTAAGTTGATACATGAGTGCAAGTAAAGGCAGCAGCCTCCTGGACACACGACTTCCACTAAATATCAGGCGCTCTGAAAATAAAGTAATGGAAATTACATACTTTTTGTACTCAATAACCACCAACATATGTAAAAAAAATGTTTTTAATGCCCTTAGCTATCTCAGTCAGTCTCCTAATAATTGGTTAAAGTGGTAGTGTGCATGTGTGAAAATTATTCTAGTCAAATTAAGGTACTGGAACTCGGTTCTTGTGAACAGTTGGGGCCCCAGTGGTCAGGCCCTCAGCAATCATACATTTATAACCTATCCTGTCAACTTCAAGAAATATTTTCCTTCTAGTGTTAGTCTTCAGTGGAGCCCTCTACCCTCTCTGCACAGCTGTCTACGGTTTTTCTTTTGCTCTTGTCCATGTAAAAGAAGCTTAAAGAGGTTATCTGGGAATTATTCAAAATGGCCACCAGCAACCTAGGCAGCTCTGCAATTGGAGGCAATCAGTTCTACTCATATTTTAGGACAGGTTGCTGGCAGCCATTTTAAGTCATTGCCGGAGAACACTTTTATTTAGTTCTCATCAGTCATTAACCAGTCAGTACTGGTAAAGGAGTGCCAGCTTCACTGGAGGTTGTAAACTAAGGACATTTTTACTAGTCTGCATTCTTGCTTGTTTTTCCAGCTGCTAATAACTATTTAAGCTACTTTCACACTCTCGTTTTGGCTTTCTGTTTGTGAGATCCATTCAGGGCTCTCAGAAGCGTCAAAAACGGATCAGTTTTGCCCTAATGCATTCTGAATGCAAAAGGATCCGCTCAGAATGCATCAGTTTGCCTCCGTTCAGTCTCCATTCCGCTCTGTAGGCGGACACCAAAACGCTGCCTGCAGCCTTTTGCTGTCCGCTTGACGAAACTGAGCCAAACGGATCTGTTTTCTCTGACACAATCTGGCACAATAGAAAACGGATCCGTCCCCCATTGACTTTCATTGGAGTTCATGACGGATCCGACTTGGCTATGTGAAAGATAATACAACCGGATCCGTTTATGACAAATGCATGCGATTGTATTATTGTGACGGATCCGTTTTTATAGATCCATGACGGATCCACCCAAAACACAAGTATAAAAGTAGCCTTATTCATTGCCCTGTAATAATAACATGACCCGTAATGTAGGGTATACAAATACTCAGATCCACTCAGCACCACTACATCTTCGGTTATGACAGGGTAGTTGGAAAAGTCACTAACGTGGCATGTGTGAAGGAGGTGACAGGTCTTATGGTAAATGTCATAGAAGATATGGAAGAAGTGTACATGTCCTGTATAGTAGCCTCTCCTCTACCGTGTGCAGTCCTGGTCCCAGTGATATCAGCAATTATGGGAGGATTGACCCCATTAGGACCTAAAGACCCTCTTGTCCTTTCTTTTTGTGCTATAGCCATACTGCATTATTATGAAAGCATAAAAAAAAGTTGTTAAAATTTTTCTTACCTTAGTAGTAGGGACATATAGAATAAAACCATGTTTAGCCAATTTAGGGTACTTTCACACTTGTGTTACTCTTTTCCGGCATAGAGTTCCGTCAAAAGGGCTCTATGCCGGTAAAGAACTGATCAGGCATAATATCCCCATGCAATCTGAATGGATAGAAATCCGTTCAGTTTGCATCAGTATGCTGCATGCTGCATGCTGCGGTATTATGTCCGTCCAAAATGCCTGATCAGATGCCGGATCCGGCATTAATTTACATTGACTTGTATTAGTGCCAGATCCGGCATTGCGAAAAAACTGAAAGACGGATCCGTCCTTCTGCGCAGACCGGGAAAACTGTAAAAAAGACTGCAGGACGGATCCGTCCATCCGCATGACAAGTGGAGGGACAGATCCGTTCTTGCAATGCATTTGTAGACGGATCCGCACCCGGATCCGTCTACAAATTCTGTCAGTTGTCAAACTGATCAGCGGATCTGGCAGGCAGCTCCGACGACGGAACTGCCTGCCGGATCACACGAACACAAGTGTGAAAGTACCCTTACATGAGGAACGTAATTCTCATATACCAAGTCATTAGTTGCCATTTTTTATTTTGTCCACATGGAAATAACTATCCTTATAACATGAGCTTGAATTTGAGTTGTTTTGTATCATCATGGCACCCTCTGCTGGTAATGTATTTGACACCAAGGACTCCAAACATTGAATTGGGACTGAGAATGACTCACACACAAGATGTTAGTTGTCTGAGAATAACCCATTGTAATCATATGTTATCTTCTGTTTGTAGCTCATTATACCACTGAAGTATCAGGATGACTTGGATAAAGCCATAGAACACATGGACATGAATCCATCTCACAAGAGCTTGAAGATATTAGCGAAAGCACCAGTTAAAAGCATAGTAAGTAAAGTTTCCAGTATAGTCGCCATTACAGAAAACTTCTAGGAGCTGACGTCCCAGTGAAAATGTCCCTCTCTCTTTCTATAACTGACAGTATCTACAACCAGTTGGACCAAAGCATCACCATGACATGAAGATATCAAGGTCTATGGGAGACATTCTGGGGTCTCTGTATAAAGATGCTGGAAAGACAAGGAAGTGTTCAACAGGTATTAACATATTAATGACTGAAACACTCTATCTATCTATCTATCTATCTATCTATCTAATATATATATATATGATAAAAGATGGCAGCACTGTCTAAGAAAACGCATATGGGTGCAAGCCGTAAAGGATGAGCTAGTCCTTATAATATAGCAAATGAAAAAAAGGCAGCACTCCAAAAAATAAAATCAAAATCCCCTTTTATTCACCCATGTGGGCAGCGCGACGTTTCGGCTCACAACTAGAGCCTTTCTCAATCAACAAACAGGACAAAGTGTTTTGCTTCTGGGTAAAAAATATGTAACACTTTGTCCTGTTTGTTGCCGAAACTTCGCGCTGCCCACATGGGTGAATAAAAGGGAATTTTGCTTTTATTTTTTTGGAGTGCTGCCTTTTTTTCATTTGCTATAAATATATATATATATATATATATATATATATATATATCTCTGTCTGACTAATCTATAATTTATCTATTCACATCTGTGTCATTTATTTGACAAGGTTATGGACACCTTTGGTGGCAATTTTTTTTTAATTATTGCATTGTACAATTGATCTTTATTAAAAATGTTTTTCTGTACAGCCTTGAGCTTCTCTAGTAGCATGCTCTGGTCATTATAGCTCAGTCCTTATCTTACTGATAAGAATGAGGATTAAATAAGTGTTTATGACCTTTTAGTAATTTAGAGATAAAGTTAGAAATAAATAAGATGACCAGCACAAAGTGAAGGTACCAGTCACACAGCTAGGCAAACAGTTAACCATATCTGACAGAACCGATGAAGATTTTTAATAAAGACCAATTGAAAAAATTATTTTAAGCCCAAAATGAGTAAAAAGCAATCATAAAAAAATGATCCCAAAGGTGCCTTTAAGAAAATCCAGTTAAAACTTGTAGGTATCCAAACATCTCCAGTTGTATGCTTATAGTCTAAGGGTACATTCACATGTGGCGGATATGCCACAGATGTGCCCTAAATGTTATAAATCAGCTTACATTGAATAAACTCAAACCAGTCCTTCATTCTAGTGGGGCTCATAATTCATATTCTCTATCTGGAGGACACACAAGCCAGACAAAGCTTCAGTTGGAGTAGACCCACCTCAGCTTTATTTTCATGTGGTGCTGTGCCACAAAGCGCTTTGGGGGCAATTTATTATATACCGACTTTTTTGCCACTCTCTGAAATCCCCTGCGCTGGCAGAGGACACCCCTAATTTATGACGAGGACACCCCTAATTTAGGCCTCGTCATATATTTGGAGGATCCTCTGGCAGGCTGTTCGCCTGCACTGAAATTTATGACAACTCCAAGCAGCTGTAGATTTCAGTCTTCATTTATTCCAGAAAAGTGGTGTAAATAAGGATAAATGTGCTGGCCCTGCTTCTCCCTCACTACACCCCCTTTTTGGAAAGTCACGAGGGTGGTGTAGAAACTGCACTTGCGACACCCTTTTTTTCACAGTGGCATTTTTAAAAGTTACAAACACTTGGTTTTCAACTTTTTTTATGCCAGAAAAGTGGCGTCGGGGGAATCATAGATACCCCAATATAATCCCAAATTTTGGGAGCATAAGGAATCTGTTTAATGAAGGTCTACACAACGTTTTGTGACCTGAAAATCATGATGTCGCATTGTAACATCTCACCTAATAATTGTCAAAGAGTCTCCACAGTGAACACTGCATAACTGTCTCAAAAAATTGAAAACTGTTGGATTTTTCTTGTCATAAGTAGATTTTACGTATATACCTTACAACTGCTTTGCAATTTAGGCTACTTTCACACTCGGGGTTTGGATCTGCAAAGATTGGTCCGTTACAATAATACAACTGCCTGCATCAGTCATGGACGGATCCATTTTTATTATCTGTAACATAGCCAAGATGGATCCGTCATGAACTCCATTGAAAGTCAATGGGAGATGGATCCGTTTTCTATTGTGTCAGAGAAAACGGATCAGTTTCGTCAAGCGGACAGTGAAACTCTGCAGGCAGCGTTTTCGTGTCCAACTCCAGAGCGGAATGGAGACTGAACAGAGGCAAACTGATGCATTCTGAGCGGATCCTTTTCTATTCAGAATGCATTAGGGCAAAACTAATCCGTTTTGGACCGCTTGTGAGAGCCCATGACAGAGCTCACAAACGGAAAGCCAAAACGCGAGTGTGAAAGTATTTCAGGCCGTATTCCAGGCCGTGATACCACGCTCCACGCGCGGCCTTGTCCCACGGCCGTGTGCATGAGGCCTAAAGGTCATTATTGTTTTGCCTCTATAGCCAGAATACATGTAAAACTTGGCTGTGAAAGATCCCCAACTTCTTTTTCTGCTTCATGCGACAGTCACACCCTGAGCAACTGAAAATGGTAGCGGGATATCTCATTACTTCAGCAAGCCCCCAATTGAATCTTTTTGAACAGCCTTCTTCCCTTCTTTGTGTTGTCAAGTAATATAACATAAAGTGATGCGCGCTCCACCATCAAAGCCAGCGTTTGTATAATTTGTCTTGAAAAAGTTCAAAAAGTAAAGTAACCTCCACAATACAACGCATCACACTCCAGATGGTCCACATTGTAAAAAAAAACAATTCCTAAATAGATGAATAGATTCATAGCTTTTTTAATAGTATTTGTCAAAATCCTAGCGAGTTTTCATTCTTCATGCACTTGACCCTAATTAAACTGAATGATGCGCTAATTATTTCCGTATTATAAGGGTGCATTCCCAGGACCACAGTTTAGGATGCGGACCTGTTCATTTCAATGGGCGCCGCATAAAATGTATCTGTATGTCCGTTCCGTAGCCCTGCAAAAAAGATGGAACATGTCCATTTTGCAGTCTAGAATAGACATTGTTTAATGGATCCGCAAAAAAAAAAAAACAGATGCAACACAGACGTCATCCGTACTTTTTGCGGATCCGTGGTTTTGGAATCGCAAAATACATACAGTTGTGTGAATGCATCCTTAGGGGTCTGTCCTGGCAGCAGGTACCCTTTAAGGGGGGGCAAACTTAGAAATGACTGTTTGATTACTTCATGTCTCAGGGTCCTTACACACTGGACGCAGTTCTCCCCCTCCAGGAAGTGTCCCCGATGAACAGCAGCAAATTGCTCGCCAGAAATCTATAACGAGTATCAACAGTGAAGGAGAATTCATACCTGAGGTAACACACAGTGTTCTACTAAATGACATGAGGCACCCTGGGATGTTTAAAAATCTGATTTTCTACATTCACATTTGCAAAACTAGGATGCTACATGAGGTGTACCTGCCCTAGTGGGAAGTGTACATACAGTGATATAGTCCTGCCAGCATGTATCGATAGGTGGCCCCTGAACTGATCAACGTGGTTGTACAGGTTCAATAGTCAATATCACTATGGTCATACAGTTCTTGGTTTAGGATTTAGGACTTGGACTGTGTTTGGGTTTTAACATGGACATACGCATCAAGGTCTGCTGAACCCACCCATCTCAGTGGGATCAGATAATTGTCTAATGACATTCGTTTGGCAGATGTCGGATACAGACTGCGCATGTTGAATGTGAGCATACCCAGTCCTCTCTTCTCAAGGGCGATAGCAGCTGCCAAGATCCTTCTGCCAAGATGCTTATCTCCATCTCCCTATTGAGAACATAGTACCGTGTGGCCAAAGGGAGTGTTTATGTCTATGGGAGGTCGGCAGGCATAAATTATAAACTCCTTGCTGTCTGCAGCCAGAGGTTGTCAGGATTTCAAGGGAATATGGAAAAATGCAGAGCAATCTACAGGCTGCACGTTACAGAACAGGAGAAACTGGGCAGATTCATATATAGATTAATAATTGATGTATGGTTCCAGTATAACTTCTATAACTGGTTATTCATTTAAATCCCTGCTCTTTCTATGCTTAGGAGTCCAGTGGGTGGTCCCAATTAGTAATAGCTATGTGCACATTGATACAGAGTAGGCTATCAATCATTGATTAGGACCACCCACTTGAAAGCATGGGTAAAGGGAGCCTGCCATCTCCCTCAAGAGCTATTAACTACAGTACTACATGAATCCCCCCTGCCCCCATTCCCCTGCTGTGCTGCCACAGAGCGACACTCGTGCACTGAGCGCACACTCAGGAGGTCCTCTCTAATGTGTGCACAGCTCCTGTGTCCTGTCAGTGCATTAGAGCGGCGTTTTCCGTAGGCACAGCAGGGGATGGGGGAGTATACACATTAATTAGCGATCCAGAGTCAGTGTTGGCAGTACTACTCAGGTAGTCCTGCAGTTATTAGTGCTTGAGGGATGAAGACTCCCTCTAAATGAACGGTTACATAATACTGAATCTTCCCCACTAAACTATATATCAATCTGTTCAGCTCCTCCTGCTCTGTGCCATGGTGGCCACAGATAGGACTACACTCTCAACGTGACAACTTTCTGCAGAGGATTCTATATCACAAAAATGAAGGTGCTATTAAAATAAAGAAATGAACCCAATGCCATGGTATTAAAAGGTGGACAGCCTTTCATTTTTTACTTAGAGATGCATCGATTTTCATATTTTTGGGTTTATGACTCATAATGTCTGTTTTGCATTGTTTTCTCTTAATTCAGGTTGTGGATCCCTTCATTAGCCCAACCGGCTCCCTGTCTAGTAGCTGCCAGTCACTAGATCAGTCGTTGGACAGGTATGAAGGTCTTTTAAACTGTGTATTATCTGACACCTTCAAGGACTGCACCAGTGTTGAGGATGGTATTAAGTAACGAATGAATTTCCTATCTACACATCTTAGTCGAAGGTTCCACCTACGAGGAGACCAAATGTGCACTTCAATTGAGTCAGACTGCCCATGGCAAAAAAAATCTTAAAAGAGATTTTGCTTGGAAAGTACCCCACCCAGTCTACAACTAGTGGTGAAACAGGGCCATGATTTCCTAATGAAACATTTTTTTATTTTCATTGACTGAAAGAAATCTGGTCAAGGGCTGAGAACACCCCCAAGGGGCAAGATTTTATTTTATCACGGTTTCATACTAAATTCCCCTCTGAACTCTCCAAGAGTTCATTGAGGGCTTCATTCTGTCATTTACCTCGTCTAATCCCCTGGTGCTGCTTTGTGCTGTTG
The DNA here is from genome assembly GCA_033119425.1 of Bufotes viridis. Classification (NCBI taxonomy): domain Eukaryota; kingdom Metazoa; phylum Chordata; class Amphibia; order Anura; family Bufonidae; genus Bufotes; species Bufotes viridis. Next base: position 332,835,343 of record CM065593.1, on the reverse strand, counting down.
TTGGCTAATATGTACCTTACATAGCCATATTTCACCCTATTTTCATGGCCATGATATAACTGGGCAAGAGTTAGCTTAAAATTGTCTTGCTCGGATATACAGAGCTTGTGCTTTTTTCATAGATTTTGTAAAGAGGACCTCTCACCTCTCCTGACATGTCTGTTGTAGTAACTACTTGCATTCTCTATGTAGTAACGATTCTGGGGCATCTATTCTTATGGCTCCATGTTGTGCCATTCCTATATTTTCCTGCTAAAAGTTGCCAGCAGTCTGCAGTAGAGGTACTGTTGGGTGTTACCAGTAGTGGGTGTGTCTGAGTGTCCAATCAGGGCTGGGACTGTGCAGGGACACACCCACAACTGGTAACACCCATCTGTACCTTTACTGCAAGCTGCATTTATAACTTCTAGCAGATATAACATAGGAACGGTACAACATAGAGCCATACGAATAAAGGCTCCAGAATTTTTATTACATGGGGAATGCAAGTAGTGACTAAAACAGATATGTCAAGACGGGTAACAGGTCCTCTTTAAACTTACTGCGTGAGAATAGCCTGCATTGATCTGAATGTGGCACAGAGGGTTAACTATCCAGGTCACAGCACAATTCTCTTATATACCTTTATTTCTGGGGCTGCTCTCTGCAGGTGGTTTGACAACAGGGCAGAGCGCAGGACACAGTGTGGATCTGCCTGTGGGTGAGAGCAGATAAGCTTACGCTTTTAACATCACCGCTAGCAAAGTATATCAGGCTGAATATGAAATGATTTGCTACGCTTGTAGTTCAGAGAAGTTAGCTAGAATATTGTACAGATATCATCAGCTTAGAACATGCTCCCAGTGTCCACAGACTGACATCACTGCCTGAGGTCATGTGTTTTGATAGAAGGCAGCAGAGTCCGTGGAGAAGGAAGTGCAGTGTGTAGGCAGAGGAACATGGGGAAACCTTTGCTCCCAGCTGGGTGTCTCCTAGGTAGACATTCCACAGATAACTGAGGCAACTGCCTCTTGCTTAATGACCCAAAGGAAAAGACATAGGCCACATCAAAACACAGAGAAGCGCTAAGGGTAGGTTCACACAGAATTTGGTGGAGAAGTTTTTGAGGAAGGTTTTCCTGCAGGTTTTTCCACCAAAGCCAGAAGTAGCTCCAGGAACCATTCCCTTCTAAACCACTTTTGGTTTTCGGCTGAAAGACTTGCAGAAAAATCTGCATCGAAACCTACTCTATAAAATTCTGTGTGATCCTGCCCTTAGAACCTGTCACCTCAAAATTTGGGGTTTTCCAGCTTTTAGGTTCTGATGACCTATCCTCCAGATCAGTCGACAATGTCAGATCGATGGTGGTCCAACACCCAGAACCTCCCCTGATTAGCTGTTTGCAACAGCCGCCAATGCCGGAAACCTTACACTGGAATAGAGATGGAAGCAGTCCAGTAGGCCCAGTCCACTGGGAAGCGGCTGTACCAGGGTACTGCTGCTCAGCTCCCATTCATTTGGTGACCAGAGTTACTCATTCAATGTTTCTGTTAACATACATTTTGCGTAACAAGAACGTACTGTATGAATGTCTGAGCATCTGGTGCCACAAAATGCATTCATGCCATGCAGGATATTGTTCTATGTTTATAAGGGTCTAGAACAGGTACTGTACTTTTTGGGTAGAGGGGGACTTTTTAGTTTTTTTTCGTTTTTGATTGGCAGGAGCCCAACCGCTGGGGCCCTCGGGTCACTAGAATGGGCGCTAGTGTTCCTCCATTTGAAAGGAGCCGCAGACACGCATATGAGAGATAGCTGAGCACTTGTAGTGGACTATCTCCAGCAGCCCCATGCAGTTGAATGGAGCGGTGTACCCACATTCATGTCTGCCTCTCCATTCAAATAGGAAAGTACAGGCCCTCATTCTAGTGATTGTTGGGGACCCCTAATGAAAAGACATTTACGGGGCAGCCTCTTTAATTTGGCAAAAGTCAATCCTAAGAGTAGCAAAATTCATTTGCTCAATGTTTATGAATGGTAAAAAAGATCACAAAGCCATTTGGACATCTTGGAAACAAATGTGTCAAAAAATGTGACCCCATCTAGTACTGGACTTATCTGGCTACATCTTACCAAACATTATAAATGGCTTACTAGTAGAAAAGAGCATACTCCATGTGCTCCCAATTTGCTATATATGTCATGCATGTGTGGATATACCAGGGGCATAGAAATGAGGTTGGGTTTCAGAGATAAGTCACATTGGGCCCGGTGCCTGAGAGGACTCAAAGTCAAAGCTCTTCTGCCACATAAGAAGACACCAGTATCATAAGTGGTACCTGCTAGGTACACGGGCAAGAGCTTTAAGTTACAGATCTGCACAATTTAAATAGCAAATTGGGAGCACGTCCAGTGCTTATTCCAATTGCCCTTATTATATGCCGTTTCCCAGGTTTTCCTTTTGATTGATCTTTATTTTAGGATCATTTCACATTTTTTCATTCACTTTGTTTTTTGAGGTATCTGAAAGCTGGTTCTCTTCAAAATGTCAAGTTAATCTTAAAGGGGTTGTCTGAGATTGCGATACTGATGACCTATGGTGTCATATTCAACAATATACCAAACAATATAATAAATAACCTAATAAATAAGAAACAAACATCAGTGTGGATGAAATGGGCGTGGTCTTTATTACATTTTGGGGGTAACATAAACTTACCAAAAGTTAATATACCATTATAACTTTGAAATACCCATAAATCTTATCCTATTGTCCACCCAGAAGGCTTGGCGACTAACCCAATCCCCCCCAAAAAAAAAAACAACAAGTTCCAAAGACCGGGACAGATCTTTAGGGAGGGCGGGCGTTACGAACTTCCAGCTTGAATCTTGACACAGTGACTGAATCCTCAGGGTAAGCCCCTACATAAATAGTCAAACTTCCCGCCACAAAAGGCACTCCACCAATCCAAGTTCAAGTTAAAATTAGAAATATGCCCAGCAACCAGGCAGCAACAGATTTCACCAATAGTAACGCTGGGTAAGCTTGCCCAGCAACCATACAACAACCAAATTGACCAATCCTGACACTGTCTGAACTGTCACCGGCTTACTGTAAGGCTACATTCACACGACCGTATTTTTCATTCCGCATCCGATCCGCATCCGTTTCCGTTTTTTGCGGAATAGATATGGTCCCATTCATCTCTATGGCCTTTTAAAATTTGCGGACAACTTTCCGTAAGTTGTCCGCATCCGTGTGTCCGCATATTTCATCCGCAAAAATATGAAGCATGTCCTATAATTGTCCGCAAAAATCGGTCCGCAGCCCCATAGAAGTCAATGGGTCCGCAAAAAACGGATAACATTCGGAAAGGTTTCCGTATGTTATCCGTATTTTGCGGATCCGTTTCCGTATTATTATCAGAATATTTTATTGAAGAACATGCCCCTATGGGTTTTTTTTTTCCCTCCCTCCAGTTCAGTATTTTGCGGATCCGCAAAAAACGGAAGACATACGGAAGCCTTCTTCCGCAAAATGCGGACATACGGCTTCCGTTTTTTGCGTCCGTAAAATACGGATGAAAAAAATACGGTCGTGTGAATGTAGCCTAAATCTGAGGAGAAAACAAGCATAAATAGGGGGGGGGGAGAAAATACCACAAAAAGCATCCTATGTCTCAATGACACTATGAGAGGCAAAGCCAACTCTGGCCATGCCCCTAACATTCTCATGATAGGTCATCAATTTGAAATCTGAGGGGGTCTGAGCTGTTTGAAGATCGTTCAGCGTTCCAGTGAGCACTGCGGCCTCTTCCAAGCGCCTGTGACGTCATGTTCTTTGGTCACCACAGCTCAGTCCCTTTCAAGTGAATGCAGTACCAAGTACAGCCACTATACAATGCACAGCGCTGTGTTTGAAAAGTTGGTCAGCGGGGGTGCCGGATGTTGAACCTGAGAATAGGTCATCAGTATCAAACACCAGGAAGACCCCTTTAACTCCTGGTCACATAGCAGTCGAACTCCTTGTGAGAGCTGAGGTCCAGACAGAACATGTTCTCTGAATGTTTTTCTTGTGTTCATTTTATTTCTGGGGAATCCCCGTGTAATTAAATGGTTCTTGTTTTGGCTTTCAGCCCAGTTTATTCTACGCCGGGTCCAGGAAGAAAAGGTCAGCTCAATGACAGCATCAATTGTTTAGGTAAAGAAGCTCACTAAACTTAGAAAGGGTAACTAATGGGCCTCTTCCTCCTCCCTCTGCTTCATGCTAGGAGTTCAGATATTGCACTTTTGTTAAGTATGAAGTCATAATTCTGCTTATAGGGGATGGAAGTCAAAGTCTAGACTGGGATCTCAGAAGAAATGGTTTGAAAGGGTATGTCATCTGCACATGGTCTCTTAAAGGGGTTTTCCAGTTTTAGGTCAATATGGCTGAATCACTATATAAATTAAAAATTATACAGCTTTCTAATAGACTTTATGTTTCAGCTACTTAACCTTTATAAAATATTAGTTTACATTGTACATATCTAGTCCTGATCTCCGCTGAGAAGTGGTTACATATATATATATATATATATATATATATATATATATATATATACACACACAGTATAGTAATTTATCAAACTGGTGTAAGGTAGAACTGGCCTAGTTGCTCATAGCAACCAATTGGATTCCACTTTCATTTGTGACTGCTCCTTTGGAAAATGAAAGGTGAAATCTGATTGGTTGCTATGGGCAACTAAGCCACTTCTACTTTACACCAGTTTGATAAATGACCCCAATAGTCAATACTCTTTGACCTAAACAGCCTGAATTCCAGACCGATACATTGTAACAAACGATCAGAGAGCTCTGGGCAGTTGCTGCAGATGTTTTCAGTCCTAAGATTAGACACTATAGCATCCATTTTTCAGTTCGGGCAGTACTAAGTATGTACAGCTTTGCAGTTTGTGTAAATTAAAGTATTCTTATGAAAATGGTGATGAATTGAAATACAAAGACCATGCTATAGCTGGTGTAATCTTAGACCGGCTGTCTATACCTGTGCTAGGCCTATAACATGGACACTTTTGTCTCTATACAACTATTAGTTGGCATACTGAAAAATCGAATCTTACGGCAAAATGGCGCATCTCCGGTCACAACCACTTCCCTGCAAAGCTCTGCCCCTTCTGATAAGCTCTATTCTTTGTTGACCAAGTAGGGGGAGGGGGGGAGGTAGAAACCCCAGTTGCACCAAATTGCTCCCGAATTGTGACAATTTGTGTCAATTTTTAGATAGATTCTAAGCATAGTTACATAGTTAATACGGTTGAAAAAATACATACCGGTAAGTCCATCAAGTTCAACCAAGGGATAGGTGGGGACGCGAATCCCAGAAGGAAGTGAGACTCAGATTTCTACACATTTTTATAGGCATTAATTTAATTTACTTTTAAGAATTCATCTAAACCCTTTTTAAAACTGTCACCATTGAGGCCAAAGTATATTAAAAAGTTGTAGAATTTTTGATACATGCAGTGATTAAGCATTATTAACCTAAAATCAGAACCCCCTTAGATTAGGACATTTTTCTGTGGAACTAGTGGACACAATTGCATCCACTTAAAGGGAGGTTGTCACCAGAGTCTGTAATCAATATACAAATAAGTAATTAAGTGCACCAAGGGAGAGACCAAGCCACTATGTGCACCCTTGCTGCTGCTCCTGCTTCCTCTGCCTGCCCTTTCCTCTGCTTCTTGATGACAGTGACAGGTTCTTGTATAGTTATCTCACCTGGCCCTGTCAATCAAGGAGGATGACTTGGGACCACCCTCAGTGCACTTAACTGCTTATTTGCATATGAATTAAAAGTACTCCTCCAGAATTAAACAACGGATCGCTGAGTAATCGTTACATTCATCTCAGTGAGCCCTACAAGGCACTGTGCCTGGTTTGTCAGTGAATTTGCTGGTGACAGATCCCTTTAAATTGCTGGCTGTGCAGCAGGTATGTGTGTCATGTGATCCTTCTGTTCTTTGCTGAATGGCTGAGAGGAGGAGCCAGACTACTAATTTATTTATAAGTTTCCAATGGAGATCACATAGGATCGCCACCCCATAGAGTTCTATGAAAAGACGCTCCGGAATATGGCAAATACTGTACAACTACAGTATGTACCAAAACGGATGTGTCCGGAGGGCTGACGGGTCCTCTTTCATTAATTCTTAATAAGTCAGTGCATTATGACAAATGCAAAAATTGTTCACAATTGTCCGCAATCTCAAACGGGGGGGGGGGGTGTATATTGGGATACACTAGTTCTCATTCTATAATTTACATTTTGAACATTACAAACAGGTCCTTGTACATTAGTGTTTCCATCTGTTATGTCATCTGCACTGACACAATGCTAGACCGCCATTTTCATACTAATTGTCCACTCTGTTTCACAGATTTTGAAATCCCGCTATATGAGAGGTTTGGTAAAGGAGGAACTTTTCCTCGACAATATCATTTTTCCCAGAGTCGGAAGGACTACAGTGATGGTGAGTGTGTTGGACATGGAACTCAATTATAATTTACGTGTTTGACTGACATTTTCATATTGATGGCCCGTGCTCAGGCTAGGACATCAATATCTGATTGGCAGCACTGCAGCCTCCTCACAGCTTACCAAGCACAGCGCCGTGTATGGTATGGTGACTGTGCTTGGTATTGCAGCTCAGGACCATCTCTTGAATAGGACTGCGCTGCGCTTAGGCCATGTGACCAATGTACGTGGTGTCACTTGCCCAGGAAGAGCCCGCAGAGGCCTCTTTAAACTGATTGGCAGGGTTGCTAGCTTTCAGACAGATATTGATAACCTATACTGAGGATAGGCCCTCAATATCAAAATAATGTATAGCATTATGAAGGTGCAGCACCACTGATCGCACAATGTTGAGCTCTGTGTTCCAAAGAGGGACACATTTGAAATCATTAGAATCTATTACAGTCATAGATAGATAGATAGATAGATAGATAGATAGATAGATAGATAATCATATATATATATAAGTTATGCAGTAGCATTCTTTCATGACAAAAACAATGCAATCAGATGCATCACCATGCTTTTTGTCTTTTAAAGGTCGTCGAACATTTCCTAGAAGTTATGGTGCGCCTGAAGATCCATTCCAGTTTGGATCCAGCAGCAGGAAGAGAAGTATGAAGGGAGACTGCCTCATGCAGTTTGATGACCATAGGAAAACGCGGTGGACCAACTCAGAGCAAAACATACCGTTCTTACATTCCTCACAGACTGACCACTGCAACATATGTAAGTTCTTGTAACCCGCTCATAACCACTGTTAGGTGTAAACTGGGATTACTCTGTTTAGACAAGTATTTATTCTGGTTTAAGTGTGCTGAGAAACTCCCAGACACCTTCTTAAATGGCTTCTGTCATCAGGAACATGGTTATTAAACTGGCTGATGTGTTTTCGGGGACCGCGCGATTCCAATGGTAAAGGAGGTAACCTCTTTAAATCAGAGCCATCCACTTGTTTATGTATAGAAAGAACATCGGGTTCCACAAGTATCCTCCTCACACGGAAGGTCCTGTGAAATATCAACGGCCGCACCGATAGTGAAGTACTATTGTCACTATTTACATGCACATGTATTGGTATACTCACAAGCGCAAGTGAAAATGCAACCGCCTTGTGCTTCTCCCAACTTCTCCTTCCCACAGACAGTTCTATGAGACATCAACGAGTCGCTCCCATAGTGAAGCACCGTCGGCAAAAATTATATAAAAAGTGTTTAATTATACTCACACAGATAAAATATCGGCATATCAAGTAGATATAACAGCCTTGTACTCCTGCCCGGCCCGGGTTTCGCTCCAAGCTTCATCGGGGCGTATACCTCAGTCATTGAAGGAAGTCTTTAAATATACCCATGACCCATCCTCCCCCTCTTTAACACATTACCTGCATCATCAATTAATAGATACAATAGTACAGTCCCCCATTCATGTATAGACATTAATATATATATAAAAAATCATATAAAAATCGCCTAACCAACCCATGATAATTCACAAAAAGACCACCCGTCATATCTTTCAACCCTGGCCCTTACGTCCACTACTAATCCTCTCTTTCTAGTAAACCACACAAATCCCCATTCATAAATTTCCTCCAATACGTCATCAGCCCATGGTGCCCCCACGTGGGTAGAAACGGCCAATCACTAATCGGACTGGACCATTCACCAGAAAAACACTCACTTGCCGAACATAGTGACAACGACCACTTCGAAGTCACTCTTAATCTATCAAACATGGTTTCAAATCGAACTCCACGTTCAGTCCTTGCGGCTGAATCGTATCCAATTCATACATCCAGTTTACTTCTTGGCGATCAATTTTTGCTACCGCATCTCACCCCTGACAGTTTTCTCTTCACCACCTCTACTCCAATGAAGGTTCTTTTGATGAGCGATTTTAAAATGTGCTGATCAGTATTATTCCCATGCATTCTGAATGGAGAGAACTCCGTTCATTATTCATCAGGATGTCTTTAGTTCAGTATGTTAACATTTTTTAGACCGGGAAAATACCGCAGCATGCTGTGGTATTATCTCTATCTAAAATTCAGGAACACATGACGGAATGCCGGATCCGGCATTAATTCCTATTGACTTGTATTAGTGCCGGATCCGGCATTACAAATACCGCAACGACGGATCCGTCCTTCCAGTCTGCACATGCGCAGACCTTTAAAACTGTGAAAAAAATCAAGACGGATCCGCACTTGCAATGCATTTGTGAGACGGATCCGCATCCTGATCCGTCTCCAAATGCTTTCAGTTGTCATGCGGTTAGATGGATCCGGCGGGAAGTTCTGGCGACGGAACTACCTGCCGGATCCTCACACTGCAAGTGTGAAAGTAGCCTTTATGTTCCTAATGTGTTCCTGTATTCGTGTTTTAAGTTTTCTTGTTGTCTGACTCACATACTGGAGGCCACACGGGCACTCCAGCATGTATACCACCCCTGAACTCTCTCAGGTAATTTCCCCTTTAATTGAAATTAATTGAAATTAAAATCTTTATTTCTTTTATTGGAGTAAATAGTGGAGACCCTCCTCTTCCTATTTTCCTTGATCCTATTTTTGCATGAGGGACAGAATCCACACCACACAAATGTATCCCCCCTTTTCTTTCCATATCTATAGGGATTGCACTGTGTACCAGATGATTTCGGAGATTGAGAGCTTTTTTTAAAAATAATATCCTGATTAAGGAATTTCTTTTCCCAAAACGGGATAATTTTTTAACACGGCCCAGTTTTTTCTAATAGCATTTTTTTTATACGGCCAGCATGTGTAGAATACTGTGTGAAGAACCCAAACCGAAAATCTTTATTTTTTCTTTACCCTTTCACTCTCTCTATTTTTTCACACTCTATTATATATTGCAGCTACAGGTTACTAGTTCCTCCTTCGAGTACCCTTTTTATAAAAATCTCTCTTGTATAGTCTGACTTTGTTCTCTATAATCTTTCACGTGGGTACAGTTGCGATAGATTCTCTTTATCGGCCCCTTGGGAATGTTGTTTAGCCAGGGACCATAATGACAACTGCTAATATCAATGTTGCCATTTACGTTTCTTTAAAATTCACCCCCAGTTTCGCAAATATATATATGTCCCTCTGGGAGAAAGAAGTAATCAACCCCTCTTTGTTTAAAAGAACGCAATTTGGCAAACGAACTAAATGGCGGCGGTATATAGATGACTGCCTGCTCATATGGGAAGGGGAGAGACAGGGGCTGGAGGATTTTATTGTGGAGCTCAGTAGAAATGACTGGAATTTAAAATTCACCAGTAACATTAGTGATAAAGCAATCCATTTTCTTGACCTTATCATATCTATTGAGGGGAAACTGTTTTAAAACTAAAACCTATTTCAAAGAAACGGATATTAGCAGTTGTCATTATGGTCCCTGGCTAAACAACATTCCCAAGGGGCAGATAAAGAGAATCTATCGCAACTGTACCGATGTGAAGGATTTTAGAGAACAAAGTCAGATTATACAAGAGAGATTTTTTTAAAAAAAAAGGGTACTCGATGGAGGAACTAGTAACCTGTAGACGCAATATAGAGGAGTGTGAAAAAATAGAGAAGAATGAAAGGGTAAAGAAAATTAAAGATTTCGGTTTGCGTTCCTCACACAGTATTCTACACACGCTGGCCTTATAAAAAATACTATTAGAAAAAACTGGGCCGTGTTAAAAAATGAGTGCTATCCCTATAGATATGGAAAGAAAAGGGGGGGGGGTTAAATTTGTGTGGTGTGGCTTCTGTCCCTCATGCAAAAATAGGATCAAGGAAAATAGGAGAGGAGGGTGTCCACTATTCACTCCAATAAAAGAAGTAAAGATTTCAAAATTAAAGGGGAAATTATCTGTGAGAGGGGGTGGTGTACATGCCGGAGTGCCCGTGGGGCCTCCAGTATGTGGGTTGGACAACAAGAAAACTTAAAACACATATACAGGAACACATTAGGAACATTAAGAAAGGTTTAGAGACATATGGAGTTTCCGCACATTTTAAAATCGCTCATCAAAAGAATACTAGAGGACTTACCTTCGTTGGAGTAGAGGTGGTGAAGGGAAACTGGCGGGGGGAGATGCGGTAGCAAAAATTAATCGCCAAGAAGTAAACTGTTTGATAGATTAAGAGTGACTTCGGAGTGGTCGTTGTCACTATGTTCGGCAAGTGAGTGTTTTTCTGCTGAATGGTCCAGTCCGATTAGTGATTGGCCGTTTCTACCCACGTGGGGGCACCATGGGGCTGATGACGTATCGGAGGAAATTTATGAATGGGGATTTGTGTGGATTAATAGAAAGAGAGGATTAGTAGTGGACGTAAGATCCAGGGTTGAAAGATATGACGGGGTGGTCTTTTTGTGAATTATCATGGGTTGATTAGGTGATTTTTATATGATTTTATTCATATATTAATGTCTATACATGGATGGGGGACTGTACTATTGTATCTATTAATTGATGATGCAGGTTATGTGTAAAAGAGGGGGAGGATGGGTCATGGGTATATTTAAAGACTTCCTTCAATGACTGAGGTATACGACCCTGATGAAGCTTGGAGCGAAACCCAGGCCGGGCAGGAGTACAAGGCTGTTATATCTACTTGATATGCCGATATTTTATCTGTGTTAGTATAATTAAAAACTTTTTATATAATTATTGCCGACGGTGCTTCACTATGGGAGCGACTTGTTGATGTCTCATAGAACTGTCTGTGGGAAGGAGAAGTTGGGAGAAGCACGAGGCGGTTTCATTTCACTTGCGCTTGTGAGTATACCAATACATGTGCATGTAAATAGTGACAATAGTACTTCACTATCGGTGCGACCATTGATATTTCACAGGACCTTCCGTGTGAGGAGGATACTTGTGGAACCCGATGTTCTTTCTATACATAAACAAGTGGATGGCTCTGATTTAAAGAGGTTACCTCCTTTACCATTGGAATCGGTCATTCCCTGAAAACGCATTTGACTGATTGTAAATTGAGCCCACTTCACACTTGGGACCTGCAGCAATAGTTTGGTGAAGCAACGTATTTGGAGATTTTTATAACATTTTTTTATTAAACTGGCTGACCTTAGACATGTGCTAAAGTCAGCTGAAGCTAATAGTCTCTGTCCCTTCTTTCTATGTGCCTTCGTTTTTGTGAAAAATTAACTTTATTGTATGCAAATGAGCCTCTAGGAGCAATAACACCCCCATTGCTCCTAGAGGCTTATTTGCATCAAATAAAAGCTCTTTTTTTCACAAAAACAAAGGCAGATAGAAAGAAGGGAAAAAGACAGTACAGACAAAGGGAATGGTAACACCTGTGTCAATCTATTTATCAGTTTAAAGAAGGAATAAGAGAGGCGCACCACAGTGCAAATTTTAAAAAAAAGATGCTCCATAATTGCTAGTTCATGGGAATACAAGTGTATATTAGAACAGAAGTGAAGATAGCTCACGGATTCTCTTTAAGTGCAGTTACTGTTCACACTGTAAGTACTGCACTATTAGATGCTACCACAAATATTTACTCCTGTAGACATTAGATGAATGTTTCATTAGTGCTCATGTAGCCCTCAGACGTCTCTGTGTTCATGTTCAGGATCTGTGACATTGATAGTATGCATCCTAAAGTGGCAAAATAGATAATAACAGGCACATGTTTTCCCGGTAGCCCCTCAGGCCCCTGAGAATTGGAGGCTGGGTAAGATTCTGGGAAGAGGAGCATTTGGAGAAGTCTATCTTTGCTATGATGTGGACACTGGTAGAGAACTGGCTGTGAAACAGGTGCCGTTTGACCCAGACAGTCAAGAAACGAGCAAGGTAAGTTCTGAGATGCAGTAGATGGTTTGGAATGGTTGAGTCCTTTTTTTTTTTTTTTTTTTTTTCCTGCAGCAACACCTTGCCGTAGAATGAGGTTGTCATGCTCCTAAAATGTGTTGGTAAAAATCCTGGTGGTGTATGCTGTTATTTGCCCACTTGTCCAACTGTTGAGTAGCAACTGCACTGTATCTCATATTCAGGGGTGTAACTATAGGGGAAGCAGGGGAAGCAGCTGCTTTGGGGCCCTGACCCAGAAGGGGCCCATCCAAGAGGAGGAGGAGAAGTACTAAAAGATTTTGTCAGGACCCTCAACAGTATTACACAATGAAATTATATACAGTGGAAGTATAGACAGTGTAGAAAACGGATGGAACAGCTGCCGGGCCTGGTCTGAGAGAGCGATCTTTACTAGCCACAGGAAAGAGGGCGGCATGAAAGGAAGGGGTTCTGAAAAAATTTCTGGGGGAGGGGGCCCATTCAAAAATTTGCTGTGGGGCCCAGTCATTTCTAGTTACGCCACTGCTCATATTATCCACTACTTAGGCTTACATTTGTCAGGCGAGAAACATCTGAGAACAAACCCTACAGCCAAGTCTGGAAGAACACAAGCCAGTGTTGGCAGCATTATGGTTGAGGGAATGTTTTGCTGCTATTCTCTGGGCCCATCATCCATGTGATAGACACTCTCAACCAGTATGAATCCATCCTTGCAGATCATGTACACCCATACATGCTGATTGACTCCCCTGGGGTAGATCGCATCTTCCAGAAGGACAGAGTGACATGTCACACGGCTAGAAATGTTCAAAATTGGTTGGCAGAGATTGACCAAAACTTTTATGTACTACTCTGGCTTCCTAATTCCCCAGACTTGAACCCAATTGTGCATCTGTGGGACCACCTTGATCATTGTGTTCACTCTATGGTTCCTCTCTCATACACCTCCAGTAGCTGTGGGATGCACTGCAGTCAGTATGGCTCCAGATACCTGTGACAACCTACAAAGACCTTATTTAGTCACTCCCAGCTCGTCTAGCAGCTGTCCTTGCTGCATACGCCGTTTATTCTGTATATTATCTGGTGGTCATAATCATTTTTCTGTAGAGATAACGCAAAGTTATCGTAATGCATACCTACCTGGTGGATGCCGAGAGGACACTCTTTAACTCAGTTGCTTTTTGTGTACTACTCCTAAAGTAATGCTACCTCATAATATGAACATGACTGAACATAGTGCCCTTTTGTTAGCGGACTACTAGAACTCATAGTCCTCAAATATTTATTTAATTGTTGCTTATAACCTTGGTAAAAAGCTCTTGAAAATATATCTTTACAGTCTTCTCCACTCTGGGTGAGAATTGCATGAGAGATACAAGAATGTCTTCTGTTTTGCTTGCAGGAGGTGAATGCTCTAGAATGTGAGATCCAGCTGCTGAAGATTCATAGACATGAAAGAATAGTTCAATATTATGGTTGCTTGCGGGACCCTACTGAGAAGAAGCTCTCCATATTTGTGGAGTACATGCCAGGGGTGAGTTGGACTTGGTGGATACAATAAAGTGTGGGTGCCACTAGAATGACAAACCTGCGCTGCAGTGTCAAACTGGGATTCCTTGGTCCGACCGGAGGAAATGATTGTGCTGACTCCATAGATATTTCCACAGGATATCTGCTCTTCTATTTGCCTCGTAAACTTTATCACCGTTCACACAGGACACATCAATAAGGTCGAAATAAATGAAAAAAAAAATAGATCATAGCGGCAAGTGGTTGTCTCAAGTCAAGTCAAAATAGGGGTCGCCTTCTCTTGAACCTTTGGGGCCCATTATTTTCTCAGAGGCATGGCCCAACTGAGGATCCTCTTCTGTGTTGGAGAGCTGTTTTGACCCTGCTGGACTGCTTAGACCCATGGACATGTGTAGATTTTTATTTTGGCAAGACTTATGTAGAAGTTATTGGATGTTGGGGAATTTGTGCTCATTAGGTTTTACGGCTTGTGAAGATGGAAACTTGCTTGTGTGGTCGCTCACATGCTGCACTTCAAAGGCACTTATTTTCCAGTAAATGATTATTAAACTACTGCTTTATAAAACCATCACATTTGTAGTCATTAGCCAGATCCCAAGGAATAAACAGGATGCTGAGGATTGCACAAGGAAGGTTTGGTCACTCGGGACACTGCAGATAGAAGTGTTAGCTATTGGGTCGGTTCTAATCTTTCAGATCCATGGCTTTACTATCAAGAATGTTCCTTTTCTATAAGACTATTGATAACTTCAAATTTTGTATATGATATTTACATTTATTGCCCTTTTACTCACAGGGTTCTATTAAGGATCAACTAAAAGCATATGGTGCACTAACAGAGAACGTTACCCGGCGATATACAAGACAGATTCTTCAAGGAGTTTCATACTTACATAGCAATATGATTGTACATAGAGACATTAAAGGTGAGTGCCTTGCACAAATCTGTGAATTATACTTAAAGTGATAGTAAAAGATGTTCATCAGGATATGAGGGGACCTGGGAGTACAGCAGGCCCACAAACTCCAGATCCCTAGACCACTTCTTTAGTCATCATATAGGATGCTCTTGAAACGCTCTGCCCAATCATAGGGCCCGTTAAATCACAGCTTCATGGTCGTATCTATCTCCTGCCCATTCACATCTTTATGATCAGACTGCGTTAGCTTCCAGACAAAAGCAGCAGGGGTAACACTGAATCCTGAAGAGTCTAGTAAGTACTGGGGACCATATATGAATTAACCCCCTCACTACCCTAGACCACCATTTTTTTAATGATCGGTCTCAACACCCGTGAATTCAGTAGCAGCTGTAAAAATCAATATGCTGTGAGTTCTGCGGGGGGGCTGTCAGCAGCCAGAACTTTATGATTTAAATGGGTTTTCCAGGACAGTACATTTATGACAAATAAGGCATGACTGTTTCTGTCACTGTCCATGGACTCCATGGCATCATTTTTTTCTCCTGGTTGGTAGAGGTGCCCAGCAGTCAGACAATCAAACATATCCACATTCTGTAAATGTCTTTTGCCGGGATACCCCTTTTATGGTTGGCTGTATGAAGGGAAGCAGGGGTTTGGATATCTGATGGAAACAGAGCTCTGACCCAATTAAATGTATTAGGGAATTGCACACAATTTAGGAACTAAAAATGAAATCCCATTCAGTGATGGGCATTATGTAACCTGGAATAAAAATTACACACTGTATGAAGAGAAGTGTCTAGGACATTAAATTCTCTGAAACCCCCTTCATCAGGCTGGATTGTGAGTGCAGACTGCTGTAAATGTAAGTCTGTCTTATTCTAATAGTCGGGGCTATTGGTTTCCACACCGCTGCGCTTCACAGTGATCAGCATAGTTTTTGCAACCAATCTGGAAAAATTGATATATCAGTGAATTAGTGTCAGTGTCCTAATATTCAAGTGTAAATTATTTAAAGGTAAACCTGCATTTTAATTCCATAACCCAAAGGCGTTATTTTACGAAAAGTATTACTATGCAATGGATAGGGCATTTCAGATGAAACATCACTGCAATATACATGACTTTTATGTACATTTGACTCTCTGCTAGCGCCCCCTGCTGTTTTTCCTAAGGCTGAAATTTCGGTCCAAGTTCTCCCACCTTCAGTGGTGGACTAACACGTTCAGTAGGTTCTCTGCTCTCCAGTGCCAGTGTAGTGAACGGATAGTTAAAGGCACATTTATGGCATATCGCTAGGTTATGTTATCAATGTAAGGTTGGTGTGGGTCCGACCAAAGTGAAATGCACCATGTAAGTGTGGCCACCCTCCATTCACTGCTATGAGAGTTCAGAAAATAACTAAGTGCTGGCTCGGCTATTTCCGGCAGTTCCATAGCGGTGAATGAAGAGGTGATCTTGCACTTGTGGTGCACTTTCCGTTCACCGCTATGGGACTTTAGAAAATAGCTGAACGTGCTCACTCAATTTTTTTCGCAATTCCCATAGTAGTGAAAGGAAGAGCACGCAGTGCAGGTGCGGTGTGCTCTACCTTCACTTTGGGGGGGCCCCATTCTGGAGATAGGCGCAGGTCCCAGAGATGAAATCCACAGTTCCACACCTGTTTGACATTGACAGCATATCCTAACAATATGCCATCAATGTCTGAGATGGACCAACCTCTTTAAGCAGGTGAAGCTGCCTAGGCACCTTTCAGTCAGTCGTTCCTACTTCTCAATTCACAGACATATAGCTGTATCACTGTCTAGATCAGCGGTCCCCAACTAGTGGCTCTCAACCTCCTGCTGTGTGGCTCACCATGGGAGTCTTAAGTTATGACTATATGTGCTGGCCATTGACCTTGTTGCAGACCTATCCTAGATTTACCACCAAACCGTGCCAATTTGGTTGGTATAATACTAGTGTTACATTTCATACTAATATTTATCAGCAAATGTTTGCAATTTCATTTCTCCACATTCAAAATGTCCCTATTCTTGCATTGGCTGTTGCTCCTGACCATCAATGAAAGTTGGATGTGGCTCACAACATACAAAAGGTTGGGGACCTCTGCTCTAGAAAGTGGAGAATGAAACTGGTTGAGGGCTTTGCATACTATAGTGGTTTTTATTAGTGGAGTCACAGGGACTATGTGTGAGGGACTATTTTCTGTTCAGCGGAAGAAGGGTTTAACAAGAGCTGAATGAAATACACTCCTGGCAGCTACTTAATTGTCACATGGAACGAGCTGCTGTCTACCCACAAAAAGAGAAGAGACAAGTCCCGCAGATAATGTGATCAAAAATAAGAAGAAAGGTGAACATTTAGTGTTTAGTATAGAAATGTAATGAGATACAAGAACCCGTAGCAGACCAGAAGTGACAGATACCACAGGAAGGCTGAGTTCATGAGATAAAATTTTGTCTCGCTGAGCTGTGCTGAACTATGGCATCTTGCCTGGTCGTTTCCTGGATTTCCAAAGAGTGTACTCATGTATAACAATGCAAGAGACTGGATTATCTTCAGAACAATTTAGAATACAGATGTTTTATCCATTGTATGCAGGTGCCAACATTTTAAGAGACTCAGCTGGGAATGTAAAACTTGGTGACTTTGGGGCCAGCAAACGCATCCAAACCATCTGTATGTCTGGGACCGGAATTAAATCTGTGACAGGGACCCCATACTGGATGAGTCCAGAGGTGATCAGTGGAGAAGGATATGGAAGGAAAGCGGATGTGTGGTAGGTATTGCAGATAAATCCGCGATGAGGGATTTATGGAACAACCGTGAGAATTGGGCTTCCAAATAGGAACAAAGTGTCCACATGAAAAAGTACGACTAACACTCTATATATTTATATAGACAGCCCGTACATGACTAAAAACAAGTACAAGGAAAACAAACATGATGAATGCCAACTAATATTCATAACACACTTGCTGCTGCTCCATGAATCTCACTGTAAAAGTGGTGACTGCAAGTCTATACAGTAGGAAGGCGCGGTCTCAGAAGTGAATGGGACGGCTTCTTGTAATGACACCTGCTCACCGCTGCAATGTCGATGGCGAGCAGGTAAACAATGAAGAGAAAGCTGCGCTGGCACCGCATGCCTTCTCTTCAACCAGCTGATCGGCAGGGGTGTTGGACCCTCGCCAATCTGATATTGATGACCTATCCTGAGGATAGGTCATCAATAAAAATTAACTTGGACAACCCCTTTAATTAAAAATTATGAACTAATTATGGGAGTAGTTACACTTATTTTAGGGCTCTTTTACACTAGCATTTTTGTTTTCCGGCATAGAGATCCGTCGTTGGGTCTCTATGCCGGAAAAATCCTGATCAGGATTATCCCAATGCATTCTGAATGTAGAGAAATCCGTTCAGGATGCATCAGGATGTCTTCAGTTCAGGGCCGGAACGTTGTTTGGCTGGAGAAAATACCGCAGCATGCTGCGCTTTTTGCTCCGGCCAAAAATCCTGAACACTTGCCGCAAGGCCGGATCCGGAATTAATGCCCATTGAAAGGCATTAATCCGGATCCGGCCTTAAGCTAAACGTCGTTTCGGCTCATTGCCGGATCCGACGTTTAGCTTTTTCTCAATGGTTACCATGGTAGCCAGGACGCTAAAGTCCTGGTTGCCATGGTAAAGTGTAGTGGGGAGCGGGGGAGCAGTATACTTACCATTCGTGCGGCTCCCGGGGCGCTCCAGAGTGACGCCAGGGCGCCCTACACGCATGGATCACGTGATCCATGCGCATGGGGCGCTCTGACGTCATTCTGGAGCGCCCCGGGAGCCGCACGGACTGTAAGTATACCGCTCCCCTGCTCCCCACTACTACTATGGCAACCAGGACTTTAATAGCGTCCTGGCTGCCATAGTAACCTCAAAGCATTTCGAAGACTGATCAGGATCCTGATCAGTCTTCTAATGCTTTCAGGCGACTTGCGTTCTGACGGATCCGGCGGGACGGAAGTGCCTGCCGGATCCTCAGAACGCAAGTGTGAAAGAGGCCTTAGTTGTGGCTTGCTTATAGTACACTTTGTACACTGTACATCAAATGAGGCAAATCCACTGAAAAAAGATTACCTGCCAAAGACCTATCACAAGATCACAATGGTAGATTCAGTGAGCTTGGAACTCCTCTGATTTCCTAAATTGTCTAGTGCTTTCCTTTGCTCCATCCCTTACATACAGAATCACATTTATTGGTGGGTGCATGTAAATAAACAATCCCATTATGCCCATGATCTCAATTATTTTCTTGGCAGAACTTTTCTCAGTATCAGCACTGGGAAAGAACAGTCTTTTTACTGAACAAATGCAGTGACCAAATTATACAATATCACATATAGGTAATTGTGTGCCACAATAAAGAAAAAAAAAAGGAAAGGAAATTAGATTTACAATAAACAGGCATTATTATAAATCTGAGTACTGTAATTAATAGCGGTTGATACAAAATGGCAAGAATGCAGGCAGCAGGTTATAGACGCCTTTCTTAATAAGGCCCTTCTCTGGTGGTGGATCCGCTGGAATTATGAAGAGGCACAGGTAAATGAGATGGGCCCACCCCACACCTACTTTTTTTAGACCTGGTGTGAGCGAGGAGAAGTTGCAAATCTGTGACAGACGTATGCCTAATTTAAGCGTTTCTCTGTTTAATAAATGACCCCCTTAATCTATACATTTAAATATCTGCTTTTTCTGACTTCAGTTGTACACGGGGGCGTTGTTATTAGTGACTGATAGCATTCCCTGTGTAAGTGTGTGGCTCTCTTGTTGGAGTTAGGAGTCATCAACCATTTGGATGATTTAGACTAATGGTTTTACTTTCTGTTTCTTTTTTCTATATTAAAGGAGTGTAGCCTGTACAGTTGTGGAAATGCTCACAGAGAAACCTCCATGGGCAGAGTATGAAGCAATGGCCGCCATTTTCAAAATTGCCACTCAACCAACAAAACCAAAGCTTCCGGACAGTGTTTCAGACTCTTGTAGGGAATTCATGAAACAAATATTTGTGGAAGAAAAAAGGAGGCCCACAGCCGAGGAACTTTTAAGGCATTCTTTTGTTAGTCATAGTATTTAATTTTTTCCTATCACTGTAGAAAATATAAACCAAATGAAGGATTATGAAATGCACAGTGGAGCCCTCGAAGAACGTGTCTCTACTGCTTGCATTCTTCTGGAGGTCCAGCACATCAGCTCTGGGAATGTACATTTCTAAGCTCATCTGAGGCTTCTTAAACACTACTGGAGGAGAATGTGTTGTATCATCAACATACTGCAACAATTAAGAAAGCATCTATTGAACAATATCCCGGATCCAGCAGAAGGACGAGACTCAACAGACCCAATAACTTTTTATTCTAGATAATTGTATGTTTTCTATTAAATTGGTTGATTGTAATGATCATACATCATTGGTGCCCATAAAGCAGTGATGAGCAACATCTGTGTGTAGAACAATGTGTCAGTTTATAGTCCGTTGCATTGTAGTTTCTCAAGATTCATTTCCCCACTGTGCACCGGTCTATAAAGAAAACAAAGGGCCCGGCAGCAATATATATAGTGGCCCCTACCCCAAAATTAATATCTGTTAATGTGGCTTAGTTGGACCTTCTATCACTTTTCTAAAGCTTACTTTATACAGTATTTTTCTGAGGTATTTTTGTCTTTAAGAAAAAAAGCTTTGAATTTCTAATGTTTTTGTGGTGGCTTTTATTTATTTACAAATTTTTACAATGCACCAAAAGTACAGAATAAGGGCTCATTCAGACGGCGGTATGCTGTCCGCAAAAATGCGGATCTGTTTTTTTGCAAACAGTTCAGCATGTCTGCAAAAAAACTGATTGCATTCCGTTTTTTTGCCGATCCATAGACTTCAATAGGACCATGTCCTGATTTTCACTGACAAGTATATGTTTTATTTTTTTTGCTGAGCCGTGCAATGGAAGAAAAGGGCCCCATAAAAGTGAATGGCACAGCATCTAATCCGCAAAACAACGGATCCGCGGATTTTGCGGACAGCATATGGCCATCTGTATAAGCCCTCACTAGAATGTCTTTTATATTTCATTTTGTTGTATACAAATAAACAAATAAAAAATGCTGGAAAAAGTGCCACAAAAATGTGGCTTTTTTTTCTTTCAAAAAATGCTATAAAACCACCTATATAGTGAGGCAGATTAACACTCCAAAAGTATGCCCAAATGTTATATTTTTCAGTGTATTCATGCATTGAAACGGATACATTTCCCCCAGTGAGCTCCAAATTTGCTGCTTTCCTTCCCATTGTAAATGATAAAATGCCGAAAGCCAGCAGTCATCACTAGGGGGAGCTATATATATATGACTTTATGTAGCTGCAATAGAAGACAACAGTTGCTGTATAAATCTCTAGCAGGTGAGCAATTGAAAATATCTAAAGTCCATGAAACGTGTTTGTGGCATATTTTTTGGTTGCATGAAGAGATATGTGGAGCCATCAGTTTTTATGTGTACTATTATGAGTTGACTTTCAGCTCCCCTTTGAATTAAAGTGCACCAATCTTTTAAAAAAAAAAGTTTTTGACATGACATCACATTTTTATTCGTTGTTTAACATATACTTTGGGAAGAAAGAATAGTACACTACGCTTTTTTGTATATGTTACATTCAATGTATGAAATCGGGCATTGTATAAAATTCCTAAAGTATTCAGGCAAAAGTATGAAATGCTTAATATTTCACACACTTCCTAGGCATTCTGTATAATACCCAAAGGTAAACCCGCAAAGTATAACATACTCCCTTGCAGAGGTCATCATCGCCATTCTAGCCTTCCTTGTTGCAACAAGTGAGGACAATACTGGTCTCTTTCTTTTGTTTTTCAGTAAGAGTATGTTCACATCTGCGGCAGCGGATCTGGCAAGCTGTTCCAGCAGAGAGCAGCCTGGCAGATTTCACAGAATCCAGCATTGCCTGGTTCTACAGTTCACCGCTGAATCCCCATTGACTATAATGGGGTCCAGCGGTGATACAGCCGCTTTTCTGCGTAAATGCAGGACAGAAACCGTTGCATGCACATTTTTTGGCTGGCCAACAGCCCACATTTCTGCCAGATCAGGCAGGCCAGACATGTGAACATAGCCTTATACAGTAAAATAAATATAAAGTTCTGTTCTTCCCCTATAACAAGTGAAGTTTATTTTGCATTTCGTTTATTGCCATTCAAAAGGCCATTTGTTGTGAAGACATTTGCATTTCTTTTGTGCAAGAACAAGTGCCAAACTATGAAGTGCTCTCGTGTGAGAAAGACAAATTAAGTGCAATTCAAAATGCCGTTCTAGCCTTCTTTGCCGCAACAAATCAGGACAATACTGGTCTCTTTCTCTTGCTTTTCAGTAAGAAAGTCCTCGTCTTTTGCTATTTTATAACAAGTGTAGTTTATTTTGCCTTTCTTTCTTTCATGTTTTCACATCAGTAAATGCATCTTAATATTTACTGTTTGTTAACATTTCATAATTTGTCTATAGCGTACTCGTCATCTTATATATTGCCTAAGCATTATATGCAATGACTAGGCAAAGTATATAAGTGCAAGATAATGCAGCTGGGGCGTAAAAACCCAAGAGCAGAATATAAAATCAGTGATACAGTACTAACCTCAGTATCTGAGGAAAGGGATTTAGGGGTCATTATATCAGACGACCTAAAGGTGGGCAGACAATGTCATAGAGCAGCAGGTAATGCCAGCAGAATGCTTGGGTGTATAGGGAGAGGCATTAACAGTAGAAAGAGGGAGGTGCTCATGCCGCTCTACAGAGCACTAGGGAGACCTCATTTGGAGTATTGTGTGCAGTACTGGAGACCATATCTGCAGAAGGATATTGAAACTTTGGAGAGAGTTCAGAGAAGAGCTACTAAATTAGTACATGGATTGCAGGACAAAACTTACCAGGAAAGGTTAAAGGACCTTAACATGTATAGCTTGGAAGCAAGAAGAGACAGAGGGGATATGATAGAAACTTTTAAATACATAAAGGGAATCATCACGGTAAAAGAGGAGAGAATATTTAAAAGAAGACAAACTGCTACAAGAGGACATAGTTTTAAATTAGAGGGGCAAAGGTTTAAAAGTAATATCAGGAAGTATTACTTTACTGAGAGAGTAGTGGACGCATGGAATAGCCTTCCTGCAGAAGTGGTAGCTGCAAATACAGTGAAGGAGTTTAAGCATGCATGGGATAGGCATAAGGCCATCCTTCATATAAGATAGGGCCTGGGGCTATTCATAGTATTCAGCATATTGGGCAGACTAGATGGGCCAAATGGTTCTTATCTGCCGACACATTCTATGTTTCTATAAAAGACTGAAGTAACAGACATTTCATACTTTGCCTAAATACTTTTGGCATTCTATACAATGCCTGCATTTCATATATTGTCTGTAACATATACATTAAACAAATGTTTTTTTTTTACAATGGAACCCTATGATGACGGATGCCTTTGTAAGGCATCCATTTAGTGTATATGTCGTGTATATGTTAAACCCCTATGGAAGCTGGGGTTGTCCTTTCTAATGCAGCGCTCTCCCTATCGCTGCTCAAGGGGTGTGTCTTTTCTGCTGCAACTCTCTTCCTATCACAGTTCATGAGTATGTCCTTTCCGCTGCAGTTCTCTCCCTGTAACTGTTTCTAACGCTGGGTTCACACTTGAGCGTACTTGATACGCGCGTTTTTGTCGCGCGTATTACAGCGCGTTTGTGGAAATAGGAAACGCACGTCGTACACGCGTTCGTGTGATTGACCACTGTGGCGTCAATCACAATAACGCGTGACAATACGCCCCAAAGAAGCTCCTGTACTTCTTTGGGTGTAGGGCATTTTACAGCGCGTTCGTAAGCGCTGTAAAACGCTCAGATGAGAACCATGCCCATAGAGAAACATGGCTTTTCGCCTGTTGAGCGTTTTACAGCGCATAGGAACGCGCTGTAAAACGCTCAGGTGTGAACCCAGGGTAAAAGAAGATCTGGCTGGTAGCAGCTAAAGGATAGAACTGAGCAGGTGTGTCTACTTCACTGATGTTACTGAGATGAAAAAAGGAAAAGAAAACAAACAGCAGGTGGCGCTATACAGATAAATTTTTTTGAATAACAGTGGCTATACTAAGTTTTTAGTTACATAAAACTACAAAAGTATTCAGATCCAGTTGCTGGTTTGAAAAAGGTAGAATGTTTTTCATGAGACAACTTCTTTAAGATGAGGGGACCAGAAGTTTTTGACTGCCCAATATTCTTAACTACCTCCAAACAACATGAAAAAAGTTCTTTCATCTGAGTCTTACCCTCAGTTCACACTTGTGCGTTTTACAGCATGTTCGAACGCGCTGTAAAACGCATAACCGATGCAAACCAATGCTTCCCTATGGGACTGGTTCACATATTCACGTTTTACAGCGCGTTCGAACGCGCTGAAAAACGCCCGACGCATAAACAAGTACTTGAGCTTTTTTTGGGGCGTTTGTCGCCCGTTTTGGCCCATAGACTTCAATGGGAACGAGCAACGCTTGTATTTTGCGCGTTTTTGACACTGAAAATGCGCGTTTATGAATTTGCAACATGCTGGAAAGGCCAAACCCCAGGTGCTAGGCACAGTTTTTGCATAATGCACTCTGATTGGCCAAACTTCATATAGACAGGGATATTTGGTCATTGGACAACACTGCAGTCAATCACTAAAACGCGCGTTTACTATTGTCAAAAACGATGATGAAAACGCGCGTCTCAGAAACGCTCAGGTGTGAACCCAGCGTTAGGGTACTTTCACACTAGCGTTAGTGTGATCTGGCAGGCAGTTTCGTTGTCGGAGCTGCCTGCCGGATCCGCCGATCAGTGTGACAACTGACAGCATTTGTAGACGGATCTGGGTGCATTGCAATAACGGATCCGTCTCTCCGCTTGTCATGCGGATGGACGGATCCGTCTTGCAGTCTTTTTCACAGTTTTCCTGGTCTGCGTCCTTCAGTTGTTTTGCAATGCCGGATCCGGCACTAATGCAAGTCAATGTAAATTCCGGCGACTGATCAGGCATTTTGTACGGACATAATACTGCAACATGCTGCGGTATTATGTCCGGCCAAAACGCCTGACAGTGACTGAATGGAAGGCATACTGATGCAAACTGAACGGATTTCTATCCATTCAGATTGCATGGGGATATGCCTGATCAGTTCTTTTCCGGCATAGAGCCCTTTTGACAGAACACTATGCCGGAAAAGAATAACGCAAGTGTGAAAGTACCCTTACAAGAATATTAGTGGTTTGATCGGGTGAAGAAAAACGTCAGCTGTTACCTTGTGTCCGTGGTCAGCTGTACTGAATTTCATTTTCTTTCTGCCTTTTGAATACTAAGCTCCTTCTAGAATAGAATAATTAGCTGTATGAAATAATACATCATGTGACATAATAAAAAAGTGTCTATATTTCCATTTAACTATGTCTGTATTCTGATCTCTCCCATGTAATACTATGTAACGTTGAAAGTTCCTCTTTAAATTGTCGTTCTCTCATAGAAGCCATTGACTGCTCCATACACCACAAGCTTTGTGTTGCTCACCACTGCCTTAGGCCTCATGCACACGACTGTATGTATTTTGCGGTCCGCAAAAAATACGGATGACGTCCGTGTGCATTCCTTACTTTCCGGAACGGAACAGCTGGCCCCCAACAGTACTAACCTTGTCCGTAATGCAGACAATAATAGGACATGTTCTATTTGTTTGTGGAACGGATACAGAATGCACACGGAGTAACTTCCGTTTTTTTTTGCAGACCTATTGAAAGGAATGGTTCCGAATACGGTCCACAAAAAAAAAACGGACATGGAAAGAAAATACATTTGTGTGCATGAGCCCTTACTGTGTCAAATACTTATTAACTTGTATTAAAGTAAAGACAGTTTATTTTTTCATAAAACTCTAAGATTTAGTTCCAGAGTTCTGTTTTTTAATTGCATATTCAATTCTGAAACTGTTTTTATCTTTTGTAATACCAAATAAGTGGACAAGTATTTTCAGAAAAAAAAATAAAAACTTATTTAATAGGACAAACCACAATGATTGTAGTGTATATTGAACTCTTTCAGTGCACACTTTAAAGGGGTTAGGCCATGATTGACATAAATAATGAAAATCATATAGTACATGACATCTCTTACTAAGGCTACTTTCACACTTGCGTTGGTGCGGATCCGTCTGTTTATTTGCACAGACGGATCCGCACCTATAATGCAAACGTTTGTATCCGTTCAGAACGGATCTGTTTGCATTAGTTAAAAGAAAAATGACAAAGTCCAAAACAGATACGTTTTGAATTACATTGAAAGTCAATGGGGAACGGATCCATTTTCAAATGCACCATATTGTGTCATTGAAAACGGATCCGTCCCCATTGACTTACATTGTAATTAAAAACAGATCCGTTAGGCTCCGCCTCTTCAGACGGACACCAAAATGCTGCATGCTGCGTTTTGGTGTCTGCCTCCAAAACGGAATAGAGGCGGAACGGAGCCGAACTGATGCATTCTGAACGGATCCTTATCCATTCAGAATGCATTGGGGCTTAACTGATCCGTTTTGGACCGTTTGTGAGAGCCCTGAAACGGATCTCACAAACGGAATCCAAAACGCTAGTGTGAAAGTACCCTAACAAAGCTAGAACGAGCCCTGTACCTCACATGGAACCAGAGACCTCCCCATTTATTGCTTGAATTGTTTTCCTTTCTGCTGCAGAAGATATGTCTGGTGACACCTGAAGATTTAAACTGAGCACGTGTGACCACTTCAATACTGTAATGTGCTTATGTACGGAATTAAAAAACATGGTGGCTTTCTTTCAGAAACAGCATCATACCTGTTCATGAGGCCATTAAAGTGAATACATGTCAATAGAATTGGCACTTTTGGAAGAAAGCAGTAATATTTTTCTAAGGGCTCATGCACACGAGCGTATTTTTCTTATGTTTCCTTTCTGTTTGTTTTTTTTTGTTTTTTTTACAGGTCCATATATTGGAACCATTCATTTCAATGGGGCTTGAAAAAAACGAAAATGACATGTGCATTCCGTTTCTGCATGTCCATTCCACAAAGAGAAATAGAACTATTCTTGTCTGTTTTGGGGACAAGGACAGGCATTGCTACGATGGATATGCAAAAAAACGGATGTCACCCAGATGTCATCTGTTTTTTGTTTTTTTTGCGGATCCGTATTTTGCGGACCACAAAATACATACAGTCATGTGCATGAGCCCTAATACTGTACAACCTGTTTATACAGTTATTTTGATCACAGAAAGCATTGGTATATGTTATCTGTGTGGGCCCCCCACCATGACTCCCCTAATCCCGACAATAAGGGTACGGCTACACAGCAACATGTCTTGTATGTCAATGGTGTCACAATCAACAGGCTGCGACTGCAATGTGACAATTGCATAAAATCCAGTGAAAGTCGCATGTTGTGCTCTTACCTTGACTTCAATGTAAGTTGCGCAAAACACTTGCGACATGGTTGCGTTTTCACCGCCAAATCCCAACGGCACAATTCAAGTGAACCGTGAAGATCTTTTGAAGCAAGAACCGTTGGTGTTCTTCATGAAGATTTCCTCCTTACTTAGTACGATAAGCAATGGGACTCAAGCAGACAGATTTTCTCAGATATGATCTTCTTTACACAATAGGAATTTAAGCCACACTGATGTTTGGTTCCCCTTTCTTGGCAAGATACAGGATCCACGTAGTTCAGGGTGGTACCTACCACCATACATGTGTCAGCTGAGATTGAGATCCCTACAATTTATTAATTTTGTTGTCAACAATTATTAGAAGAAAAAAAGCTTTATTGCTTTCTTACAGAAGCATGGAATCAATGACCTCCATTTAAAGGGAACCTGGCATGTTGAACATGATATTTGAGCTGCAGGCAGCAGGTTATAGAGCAGGAGAAGCGGCGCAGATTCATATACAGTTTTGTGGGAAAATGTTCAGTATAAGGCCTCATGCACATGACCGTTGTTTGTTTCCGCGTCCATTCCGTCCGCAAATTTTGCGTCCACCTAAAAAAAAAGGATGACGGACCTTTTTTTTGGGCGGATCCGTTTTTTGGGAAGATCCATTGTAATAATGCCTATCCTTGTCCACAAACGTGAAAAAAATAGGACATGCTCTATTTTTTTGACGGAGTGTAAACACGGACCACGGATGCCGAACAAAAATGGTTGACCATCCGCATTTTTTGACGGACCCGTTGAAATGAATGGGGAAGCATCCTACCCGTGAAAAAAAAACGGAACGAACGCGGAAACAAACAGTGTGCATGAGGCCTAAGTTGTAATTTATACATTCATATTTCTGCTCATTCTGGGCTTTGAAGTCCAGGAGGCGGTCCTATCAGTGATTGACAGCCTTCCCTCTATGACTGTGTATACAGAGATTGCTGTATGGAGGAGGAGGTCCTATCAGTGATTGATGGCCTTCCCTCTATGACTGAGTATACAGAGAGCTGTCAATCACTGATAGGACCGCCTACTGGACTTCAAAGCCCACAACAAGCAGGAATTTAACATCTTGATTTTGTACTATTACCTGCAGTAAAATGTGAATAGTGCTGCAGATAAGGAGTCCAGGTCTCCATTTTTTTTTCCAACTGCCCCCCGTTTCCCTGCTCTCAGTACTCAAAACTGCACTGAAATACACCGTCTGGACTGTTGATATAATGGAAAGGATAGCTAGAAATGGAAAAGTGCAAAACTGTAGTGACATTTCCTTTAAATGTGTAAATTACAAGTTTTACTTACTATTTTCCCACAAACTACCTATCAATCTGCACAGCTCCTCCTGCTTTAAAACTTGCTGCCTGCAGATTGCACCACAATTTATGGTGACAGGTTCCCTTTAAAACCAATGGATGGGATAAGCGAACTTCATATTTTGAAGTTCGGGTTGGAGTATATGCTGAATTGCATTATGGATTCCGTTACCACGGACCATAACGCAGTTCCATGATGACATGCATTACAGAATGCCTTTAGAGGCATTCCGTTACTCATTCCGTCATAATAGAAGCCTATGGCCTGCATAACGGCTCTGTCCAGTTTTCGTTATGCTGGAGTCCTCCTCGGATCCATAGTTATAATGTAATAACCTTTCAATGACAATTAAACTAGTTTTAACGTATATAACTGACACCTTGAACATTATTATTAAGGATGAGCGAATCGACTTCGGATGAAACATCCAAAGTCGATTCGCATAAAACTTTGTTTCAATACTGTACGGATCTAGTGCTCCGTACAGTATTAGAATGTATGGCCGCCGATGAGCCGAAGTTATTACTTTGCGAAGTCTCGCAAAACTTCACATAATAACTTCAGAAATTGATTTATACTGTAAAAAAACATTTCCCGAACTCGGGTTCAGTTCCAAGGTACCACTTGGAACCGAACCCGAGTTCGGGAAATGTTTTCTGGTGTAGAAAAGTTGCAGATTTTGTCACAAGTGTTGTTTTGCAACCAAATAAGCAACTTTTTAGCTTTTTTTTAAATACGCTCAACTTTTCCAAAACGTAGGTAGAGTGTGGATGTAATGAGGCAGACATCACACAAGAAATAGCTCCTGGCTGGAGTAGATAGTTCTGGCATGCAGGCAACAGAGTTTATGACAAAATTATTAAGAGGCATGTGCCTCGGATTTTCCTCAAGTGGGTTTGCATATAAAACACCGTCTTAATAACTGACTCCCAACATCCTGTGAGCAGCAGAAATAATCCAGTATCTTCACTCTTGACTACATGCAGGATGGTAGGGGGTGCTGCATCACAAGGAAATAGTAGAATTACAATATCAATTGTTAGTATGTAATGTCAAAATGAAGACAATTGCCTCATGTGAGGGGTACTGGCTGAACATGTTGGCACAACTGTATCCACATAATACCTTAGTAACATGTCGATTTTGAATCGGGGCAGTGGGAAACTGTGTCATTATGTCACTTCTCTTAGCTTGCAGTTTGGCACGGTTTATGCTGCTATACCCAGGAATTTAAATGCTTCTCAATTTCCGTAACTGCTTGTTTAAATGGACACCTGGGTAACTTTTGATAATATTATGTAATTTCAAGCGACAATGTAACATCCCAGAGTGGCATTACCACTTTTGCACCTCGCTACTATCTTCTATGGTTAACCTAATGTCATCCTAGGTATTTATTTCCAGGTCCTGTATAATGTGCATATCTATTTCCATGTAACTGGAGCCCCTATGTTCACATGTAATATTGCCTGGTTCACCTGCAGGTAGCAGCATAAATGGCAGAACTACAGGTACATAGAATGGAGCATTCCATTCTACCCCTCCCCCCTCCTCTGTGGTGTGGTGGGCGTGTCCCACTGGCTGCAGGGAGGGTGGAATTCTAGTTAGAAGTCAGTGTGGAGGTTACCCCCTGCCAGGAAGGGAAGCAGGTGTACATCCCTGTTGGACGAGCCCTGTCTAGACCAGCTAGAGCACCTTCAGCTCTGCTGGACATGAAGGCCACAGCTTGTTTGAAAACTCTTTTTATTGATTTTCCAGTTTTTCAAGCAATGAAAAAGGCTCTATTACAGAGATGCAATTAAATCGTACATAGGCATAACAATAAGCAACAGCATGTGGCTTCAAACCATGCAGAGACACAGGTCCAATCAAGAAATCACAGACCCGTGGAGCTCAGCTGCTAGATCAGCTCGTGACAACCCCCCCAGTCAAGCGGGATCCGAACAGAACATTAGCCTGAAAATGGAAATTTGTGAGGTATCAGTCAAACATATACACCCAACAGGGTGTCAATAATAGAAGCAGGGAAGCATAACCATTACGTGGAACGTGTGGGGACCAGACTCTAAGCCAGACGAGTCAGGCACTGTCCGGCTCCGAGAAATTGCCATCAGAGTGTACCCGGAGTGTACCCATTTGCGCACTGCGGGAGAAGGTCTTCCAGGGCTCCCAAATCCTAACAAACCTTGAGTGTTTTCCATTAGCATAGGAGCAGAGCTCCTCTAGTCTTGCAATTTGGTGGACCTTAGAAAACCAGTGTGATAGTGGTGGAGCAATCGTCTGTTTCCAATACAGTGGTATCATAGCCTTGGCCAGCAAGACTAGTTGATTCCACAGAGGCCTGTTATAAGTCCCTCTCAGTGTCGGTATCAGATTAAGGAAGATTATCTGTGGCGACAAAGGGGGGGCCCCAGGGCACAATTTTGATATCACCTCAGACACCGAGGACCAGAAAGGTTTAATCAGGGAGCACTCCCACCAAATGTGTGTATACGTTCCTGGCTGTGAGGTGCACCGCCAGCAAGAGTCAGGGATCAAGGGGTTCATGCAATGCAGGACAACTGGCGTTTTGTACCACCTACTCACTAGTTTGTAAGAGGTTTCTTGCAGTAGGACGCAACTAGAAGGTCCCATACATGATCTATATATCCTCCGGACCTCCTCGTCTGTCACAATTATAGAAAGCTCTTTATCCCATGCTGTAATATATGGTAGAATTTCCACCTTACCAGGACGTGAGCGCATACCCTCGCCAATCTTAGAAAGAGTTTTCTTGGGCTCGGAGCGCTCTGATGCCAGCATTTCTAACCAAGTGAGTTCCCTAGAGATATCACCTGACTTGATCAGCTTTTTAAAGCTAAGGGAAACATGGTTATACCAGAGGTCGTCCACCACTACTTCCGGTATCAAGGATTGGAGAGTTGTTTCATCTGGAAAGGTGCCATCTTGCAATAGGTCACCTATTAGGTGGTTCCTGAGTCTATGCTGTAGAGGCAACCAATGAGATGCCTGCGTATCAAATAGGCCTAACAAGTCGCCTATACTGGTCAGAGGGGACGGCATGGGCCACAAGTCAGGGGACTTAGTCAAGCGTCTACAAGTATGCAAAAGAGCTTTAGTGAGTGGGTTACATGGCAAGGGGAAAGCAGTTTGTAATGCGACTTTAGTTAGCGCCTGTGTACCAGAGAAAGCATTCGCCTCCTCCTCAATCGGGACATATCATTTCGGCGTCGGTCTCTTGTGCCATTCTACTAACCTCAACAACTGTATGTTATCGTATATCAGTTTGACATTCGGCAATCCGATCCCCCCATCTTTCTTCTGCTTGTACAGGGTGTCAAACGCCACTCTATGGTGGGAGGAGCCCCAAATGTATTTTAAGAAGGTGCTTCGGATGGTCCGGAAGAAGGAGGGGGGGAGATAGATTGGAAGGGCTTGCATTAAATACACTATCTTGGGGACGACGATCATCTTCAAAAGGTTGGAACGGCCTACCCAAGATATAAAGGGAATTTTCCAGGAGGAGAGCAAGGAGACTATTGATTTTATAAGTGGGGTGTAATTTAAGGAGAACCAATTCGCTGGGTCAGAAGACACAACAAGACCTAAATATTTAATGGCCTTCGATGCCCAGGAGAATGGCGACAGACGTGCGGCCTCAGACACTTCGCGTGGGGAGCATGTAATGTTTAGAGCCTCAGATTTAGAGGCATTAATTTTAAAGTTGGATAAGCGACTAAACCGGTCAAAAAGGACGGATAGAGCCGGGAAAGAGGTTGCAGGGTTGGAGGTGATCACCAGCAGGTCGTCTGCATAAGCCGCAGAGTGATGTATCCGTCTATCCGCCCAAAAGCCCTTGATGTCTGGGTGCTGTCTTATCGCTTGGCATATGGTTTCCATAGTGAGCACGAAGAGGAGTGGGGAAAGGGGGCAACCCTGCCTCGTACCATTCGCTATTTGAAATGGCGGAGATAGGGTCCCATTTACCCTTAGTCTCGCGGACGGTCCACTATAGAGAGCAAAGATCAAAGTCTGAAAGGTTTCCGGCAGCCCGAACCTACTCAGGGCGGCGCGCATATAGGACCAGTCAACCCGGTCGAACGCTTTTTCAGCGTCAGTGGATAAAAGCGCTAGGGGTAAGTTTTTCCTTTTAGCCAGTTGGATAAGCTGTAAGACCCTAAGGGTGTTATCCCTCCCTTCCCTGGTTTTTACAAAACCCACCTGCTCGACATTTACCAAGAGAGGTAAGAACTTATTGAGACGGTTCGCCAAAATCTTAGCGAAGAGTTTGACATCTACATTGAGTAGTGAAATGGGGCGATAGCTGCCACACATTTCTGGATCCTTCCCCTCTTTTGGCAATATCGTGATGTGGGCCTCTACCGCTTGCGGGGGAAACGAGCCCACTTGGGATAGTGAATTAAAGGCAAGCAACATGTGGGGAAGCAAGACATCCCCAAACTTCACATAGTAAGAGATCGTCAGGCCGTCCGGTCCTGGGCTCTTCCCTTTGGGGGAGTCCTTCAAGGCCCTTTGGAGTTCGGCCAAGGTAAGTGGACCACTGAGTTGCGCAATTTGGGTGCTATCGAGAGATGGGAGTGAGAGCGTCTGAAGAAAAGATTCGATCTCTAGGCGTCGGGATGCTAAATCAGAAGCGGATTCGTCTGCCCTAAGATTGTAGAGAGCAGCATAAAAATCTGAGAATTGTTTGGCTATGGTGGGTGTGTCGGTAGCACAGCGTCCGTCGGGAAGTCTAATAGATTTAATGAAAGTCTGCTCCCTGGCCGACTTGGCCATCTGGGCCATAAGCTTGGAACCCTTGTTCCCGTGCGTGTACAATTTATGTTTAGTGTGCATATATGCTTTAGAAGCCTTCATGTTGAGAAGATCTAGGAGGTGTTCCCGTTATGCCATGAGGTCTGCCTTAGAGGATACAGCCAACGATCGTTTATGTTGCCTTTCTAGGGTTTCAATGCGTTTAAGGGTGTCATTTAGTTCCTTAGTTCTTTGCCTTTTTAAATGGGTACATAGGGAGATCAGTTCACCCCGGACCACAGACTTGTGCGCCTCCCATACCATGGTAGCCGAGGTCTCCCCGTCTGCATTCCGAGCAAAGTAGTCTCGGAGTGAGTCCGTAATTTTCTGAACATGATCGGGGAGTTGTAGAACCGTCTCATTGAGGCGCCAAAGGCACTCTGAAGTCGGGAGAGATCGGATACTCAGGGCAAGGGAAACCGGTGCATGGTCTGAGACCGCTATCGTGTGTATAGAGGATTTAGCGACATCTTGCAGATGCGTCGGGGAGAGGAAGATGCTGTCCAACCTCTGATAGGAGTTATGCGCTTCCGAATAGTAAGTATAATCCCTATCATTGGGGTGCAGTGCACGCCAAACATCTAATAGTTTACAGGAGGAAAGTGCTAATTTTAAAGCTCTTAAGCTACGGTAGGAGACAGCATGATTTGGGTTGGAGGAGTCAAGAACGGGGTCCATGGTAATATTAAGGTCGCCCCCCATTATGCATATCCCGTCCTGAAAGGATTCCAGACGTGCCAAGGCTTTATTCAGCCAAGGAACCTGTCCCGTATTGGGGGAATACAGACCAGCAATGGTAACTGGTGTATTAGCTATGTGGCCCTTCAAGAACAAATAACGGCCCTCAGTATCTGCAAGACTAGAGGAGATAGCAAAAGGAAGTGACTTTTTGATCGCAATGGTAACACCCCTGGTCTTGGTAGCTGAGAAACAGGAATGGAACCACTGCGAAAAGTATGTTTTCTGTAATGAAGGCAACTTACCCATTTTGAAATGGGTTTCTTGCAGTATGGCGATTTCGGTGTGGAGAGACCTAAGTGTTTGAAAGATTCTGGATCTCTTGGTAGGTGAGTTCAATCCCCGCACGTTCCACGACACCACATTAACTGTGGACATATTCCTGCTCTAAGTAAAACAAGAAAAGAAAAGAAAACACAATGAAATCACACAACCAATTGGTTCTGCAACCAGGTTATCAGGTCAACAGAGGGTGGAACGCCGGAACCACCGGCAGTGGGGTCAGGCTGGACCCACGACCGGGACCAGTAGGGAGAGAAAGAGTGCTAGCAAAGAAGGAAGTCGTAGAAGAAGAGTGGAGAGATGCAGGAGTGGAGAGAAAGGGAGGGTAACTAGAAGGTACTCCCAACCAATGCGGGGGAGGTATCTCGTTCCCGAGCTGTAGGGGTGGTCACCTGAGTACAGGAAGAAAGGAGAGATGGGGAATAGACGGGCAGGAGAGCAGAAAATGTAGTAGGAGGAGGAGTAAACAGCAGGAAAGAGGGGAAGATCAGCATGGAGAGGGGAGGAGCAGCACTGCAACCCTTTAGTGAGAGTGAGAGCAAGCATATGTGGATGAAAGTATAGGAAGTCCTGAGTGGATTTGTGGGTATGGAGGAAACATGAGGGGGGGGGGGGGGAACAACGGGAGAAAGGAGGTGGGGGGGGAGAAGGAGGGAAGGAGGTGGGGGGGGGAGGGGGAGGGATTTTAAGGGGGAACAGAAGGGAAGGGACGGAGAGGAGAGGGACAGATGCAAAATGGCAACATACACATTGCAATGGATCATCCCATCCCGAGATGAGAGGTAGGAGATCCCGGACAGCTATAACACCATAAAGCAATAAACATAAACATAAACATGGGGGCCCTGAGCGTCAGAATACAAAGACCCTGTTGTCAAAGGCGTTGAAGAACACCCCATCAGTCCTGCTTAGAGGACGGCCTCTTCCTGGGATGCTTGTTGGCCCACGGGACCGCGGCCGGGAGAGCAGGAAGGTCGGCGATATCCGTAACAGAGTCCCATATAGGGGCTGCGGTGGTATCCAACTCAAGCAGTTCATAAATATGTAGAAGGTCCGTTTGGGAGCGGACAACTTGTGGAGCCCCCCGTAAGTGAAGGCCAAGCCAAAGGGGAACAGCCAGCGATATGGGATGTCCATGTCCAAGAAGGGTCTCAGCCTGCGCCTTCTAGACAACGTAACCAGGGACAGGTCTTGGAATATCTGGACAGGGGAGCCTTCCACCGTAAGACTGTGCTCATTCCTTGAGGCCCTCAGGATCAAATCCCTGTGATGCGAGTTAAGAATCTTACAAATCACGTCCCTGGGAGGGTCACCGTCCTTAGGTTTGGGCCGAAGCGCTCTGTGTGCCCTCTCTATAACAAGCTGGTCACGGTATGCTGGTGGTAGCAGGGGACGAAGGAGGTCAACGGTAGTTTCCATCACTGCCGATATGGGCACCGTTTCCGGCATGCCCTTCAAGCGGAGATTGTTGCGCCTCCCTCTATTATCCTGGTCCTCCACATAGGAGAGAAGGCTATTAAGGTGGTATTGGCAGTTATTCAATGCAGCAGTTGTGGCGCCTCCAAAGGATAGGAGAGCTGTTTGATTGTCACTCAGGTGTTCGACTTTGCCTCCTATGTCCCTTATATCCGCTCTTATATCAGACAGTTCTTTGAGGACAGGGGCTAAAGCAGATTCAATAATGCGCCGGAGCGACCGTTGCGAGGTGGATATTGCAGAGTCCAGTCCCTGGTTATCCTCCAGATCAGAGGTGTCCCCATCTGGTGTCACCGAGCGGTCAGTAGGAGAGCGAGGCACAGGCGGGTTAGGTGTAGGGTTAGCAACAGGTTTCTTATGGAGATATTTTTCCATCTCCGGCTGCGAGGACTTCAGAGGTTTCGGTGGACCACCGTCGTATCTCCCCACTTTCCCCATAATTGTCGACCGCTTATAGCAGCCAGAAGACACGGTGTTGACACGGTGTTAAGGCCTCAGGAGGCAATATAGATATTGCTTTGGAGCTCGGGCTGCAGTGCTGGATCCCCTAGGTATCGAGATCACATAATGGCTTAGGGTGCCATGCCGGCGAGATCCAAAAGAAGGCTGAAGTCTCTAGCTCGCTGAGATACGCAAGCCACAAAAAATAAGGGCCGGGTCCTGTGCTAGTAATAGATGGCCGGGGGTGGTGGAAACCGAGGGCACCTCAGATGAAGCGGTGCGGTCGCAGGACCAGCCTGGGGTGGTGAGTATATACGGGCAAGCGAAGCCCCTCAAGCAGCTCTCACCTCGGAGTAGTACGGTGGCTGGGACAGCACTCCTACTAGCGCGGCAAGATAGCGGACGGTCGCGTCACTGGGAGGTGCTCGAGGCTGGTGTCTCCTGTCCGGAGCCAAGGGAGAGGACCGAGGACGGTAAGCAGAGCGATCTTGGAAGACGGTGGGTGTCTCCAGCGACAATCTGACCCTTGTACTGGGCGCCACCAGCGGGCCTGCAATGGCGTGTCTCGTGGCTGCCGGGGAAGGCCGCAAGCAGGAAGGCCCTTCTAGGTGCCGTCTGGCGGCTATGACCGCAATCCAGGGGTAGAAACGTCCTCACCAGCTCCCTGATGCAGTGAGATGCGTCTGAGTTGAGATGGGAAGCCAAAAGACTGCCGATGGAGCCGGATTAAAGAATTTTAAGCCGGAGCTGCAAGGATGGCCGTCTGCTCAGCTCGGCGGTAAGCCCTGATCAGGAAGGCCACAGCTTGGAGCCTCAGAAGCCAGAAGTTTTCCCTGGACAAAGCTAGAGTCAGACTACAGAGAGAAGTTGCAGCATACAGCTAAAGCTAAGGTAACCAGCTACCCTGTCAGCACAGCAGAGTCAGAGAGCAACAGATGTATCAGAGAGGAGTTTGCCTACCACCGTTACTGCCAAAGCTTGCTGGAACCAAGATAAAGCCTGTAAATCGTTTGGAGAAAAGTTTATTGAAAGTAAAGCTGTTATCAACTTTGTCACAAGGTCTGGATTCAATTTATTTTATCATCTCCTTCATCAACAAACCCCCTTTTCATTGCTTCAGAGCCAACACCTGGAGTCCAGCGTATCAAGGTAGGAGCACCGTGACACGTGCACAATACCTTATCCACCTCCCGTCATGCTAACGCTGAAAGGCGTCCGGGAGGTGGTTCTTTCAGGTCTCAATGACGCCTATTGGCGTCATCTCGTGAGACCGGAGATCACATGTGAACGCGCGTGTTCACTGCAGTGCAGCAGGTTAAAACGTATTCTACAGCCTGCCAGCGCTGATCGTTTGCTGGCAGGCTGTAGATGTCAATAAATCGCATCCAAATTGCATATCAGACGCTGTTTTCTAAACAGCATCTGATATACCTGCTCCCTGCTCCTCTGGTGGTCCCTTTTGCTTGGGACCACCAGAGGACACAGGCAGCTATGTAAGTGCACCAATCACCACACACCAACCCCCCCCTGTCACTTATTAACCCCTGATCACCCTATATTAACTCCCTGATCACCCCCTGTCATCCCCATGTCATTGATCACCCCCCTGTAAGGCTCCATTCAGACATCCGTATGTGTTTTGCGGATCCGCAAAACACGGACACCGGCAATGTGCTTTCAGCATTTTGCGGATCCGCACATTGCCAGAACTATATAGAAAATGCCTTTTCTTGTCCGCAATTGCGGACAAGAATAGGACATGTTCTATATTTTTGTGGACCTGGAAGTGCGGACCCGCAATTCCGGATCCGAGCGGGACAAAGTCTGTCCCCATAGAAATGAATGGGTCCGCAATTCCGTTCCGCAAAATGTGGAACAGAATTGCGGACGTGTGAATGGGGCCTAAGGGTCCCTTATCACCGCCAGTTAGTTAGCTACTTGTTAGGTAGTTAGCGCCCAGCCCACCGCACCGCAGTCACTGATTAGTCGCTGATTAGCATCATCGCTGTCGCTAATCAGCACTAGTACTATATAGTATCTGTAAGTGATCAAGACTGATCTCAATCAGATCTATATCAGTACATTAGGGTCACCTTAGGCTCTACAAAAAACGCAGTGTTCGCCCGATCAGGCCTGATCTTGTGCCCACACTTGCGTTTAGTCTGCCCCACCGCAGTGACAGAATATTTTTTTTTTCTGATCAGTGCAAAAACACTTTTGAGCTTTTTGGATCTTTATTAGCGATCGCAGCTTTAGGGTCCATTTACACGTCCGTGATGTGCTGCGGACCCGCAAATTGAGGATCCACAGCACACCATGCCGACACTTTCCATAGAGATTCCTATTCTTGTCCGCACGCTGCGGACAAGAATAGGACATGCTCTATCTTTTGCAGAGCTGTGGCCGGATGTTTCGGGGTCGAAACCCGGAAGTTCGCGGCTGCAGCTCTGCAAATGCTGATGCGGAGAGCACATAGTGTGCTCTCCGCATCACCGCCGGCCCCATTCACACTGAATGGGTCCGCATCTATTCCGCAGAATTGCGGAAAATGCAGGGAATTTTCAAATGACTATTATCTTGTGGAATTGCTGTACATTTTTGTAGCTGATTTTACCCAAGTGTTTTAGTCTTCTTCACCAATCTTCGTTGTAACTTTCATTCATAACAGAAGCCAAAACACTGTGCAGGTTTTGCTGAGATTCCTCATTTTCCTGAAAGCAGCGGTAATCTGTGATAAGCTCGGTGCAGATGTACAAAACAAGAAAACTTTTTAATTTCTTACATTTATTTAAAGGGGTTTTCCAAGAGTTTTATATTCAAACAAGACAATAGCTGATCTTACGGAGACCAGCTACAGAAAACACCACATAGACTCATTTAAGAGTCTCAACACAGCAATCCAAAGTGCAAAGCTCCCTGGGAAACAGTAATATGCAAAATAAATGTGGAGCCCCAGTTATAGGTTTTCAACACAGTGAAAGCCAGATATCCCTCAAAGGAAGGAAAACCGAGCAAAGGGGTGTCTCCATTACAGAGATCACCAAATCCACCATATTAAGTGGCCCTAACGTCAAGGTTTTGCTCTTTTACAAGCTTTACCCTAAGTTCACACCTGAGCGTTTTACAGCGCGTTCAAACGCGCCCAGCCTGTGCTTATACCCGCCCTCCTATTCGCTTGTTTCAACCTACAGTCCGGCCGAGATCCCACACCTGCGCACTGCTTCACCGGGCCGGGATCGTCGCTTTAATTAATGCGCGTGCGCCTGACGAACGCTCTCTTTAGGCTGGTTTCGCTCCGTTCGCCGGCGCATGTGCATTAATTAAAGCGATGCTGTGCCCACAATAGGCATCACAGTGCGCATGTCCGACCCGGCGAGACGGCAGGCGTGGGATCTCGGCCCGGACTATAGGTTAAAACGAGGGAATAGGAGGGCGGGTATAAGCACAGGCTGGGCGGGGAAATGTTCAAAAAAGGCAGCGCAGCCTGGGCTCCCATACAGTAAGCGCCGCCCCTGGGCACCTTTAAGAGCTAATTTGCATAACGATTAAACTTCGTTTTTTCCTTAAAGGTACCGTTACATTCATCTATATCTGTGCTATTGGGCGGCGTAAACACTCTATATGGCCATATGGGGGTGAAAGGCTCTCTTTAACTCACAGGGGCTTCTCTAATACTAAGCGGTCATAACTACTGTTTGGTTGCACTAAGGAGGCATAACTACTGTCTGGGTGCACTAAAGGGGCATTCTACTGTGAAGGGGCACTAAGGGACATGATTACCAATTGGAAATAAGGGAAATAACTATTGTGAGGGGGCACAGAGGCATGCCGCAAAACTGCTCTGTAGGACACTAAGGGCTAGGGGCATAATTAAGGGATGTAACTACTTTGTGAGGGACTAATGGAAAATGTCTACTCTGTGGGGCAATAAAGAGGCATAACTAGTGTGTGGGCACTAATGGGGAATAATTACTATGTGAGAGCACTAACAACATTTTACTGTGTGGGAGCAATAAGGGAGCATAACTACTGTGAAGGGGAAATAATGGAGCATAACTACTGTTTGGGGGCACAAAGGGGCATACCTAGTGAGTGAGTGAGTGAGTGAGTGGGACGTCCGACGTTGTGTGGTGAGTGTAGGCGTCTTACAAGCCGCTGCCGAGAGAGGAGGGAGGCGGAGGGGTTGTGGGGAAGTTGCTCTGGGCATTCATAAATTTGCTCTGGGGCCCATACATTTCTAGCCACTGTCTGCGCCTCCCTGGCCACTGTCTGTACCCCTGGGCCCTGGCCCTTATCTGTGTCCCCCTGCCTTTGTCTGCTCCCCTGGCCCCTGTGTGCACCTCCCTGGCCCTTTCAGTGCAGCCCCTTGGCCCTTATCTGCGCCCCCCGGCCCTGGCCTGTGCCCCCCTCCCCCCGGCCCTTGTCTGTGCTGCCCTGGCCTGTGCCCCCCTGTTTGCTGTTCTGCCATCTACTACTGCTTATTTTATTGCTCTTATATATGCAGAGGGTGTGCGCTTATATGTGCCATAATAAGCACCAGTACATGGTGGAACAGCGGGCAGAAAGAAGAGGCTGCCATGTACTGCAGCTATAGACAGTATCACCCCCCTTGCCAATGTTTTGTATAAAGATAAATAAACCAAAAAAAAAAGTCTTCACTATTTAAATATAAAAAATACTACAAACATGGTTTTGGTGACCATCCACAATCCCCCCCCCCCCCCTCCCATACACTCACGCACCAAACAGGACATTCGGTCCTTGAGATGCATTGATCGTGTGCACAGAGCGCACAGCTTCATAGATTACTAAAACGTATAATTATGGGACAGTGGTCTCGCACGCAGCCCAACGTGCAATTAACCTATGATGCTGTGCGCTCCTGTGCACACAATCATTGCTGCTCTGGAACATATGGCTAGCTCATGGACTGTATGTCTCGAAGGGCATACTGTTATGTGCATGGGCCCTAACAATGATCAAAAAATTGCACCTACCCCAAAAATGGTACAAATAAAAACTACAGTTCACCCACATAAATGCCCTCATAAAGCTCTGTATACAGAAATATGAAAAAGTTATAGATATCAGAAAATGGGGATGCAAAGAAAAAAGTATTTTTCTGAAATGTTTTATTTTAACTCATTCTACCCCAGAGGCTTTTTTTCCTTTTGCATTTTCGTTTTGTGCTCTCTGCCTTCCCAGAGCCTTAACTTTTTTTTATTTTTCCATTCACAAAGCTGTATGAGGCCTTGTTTTTAGCAGGACAAGTTGTACTTTCCAACACAACCATTTGATATTGCATAAAATGTAGTGGGAAGTGGAAAAAATACTATTTTACCACAGTTTTATAGTTGTTTTTTTTTTTTCACTTGTGATCTTGATTCTAGAGGTCAGTATGAATCTGGCGGATACCAAATATGTATACTTGTTCTTCGTTTTCTTCTAATAGTATATTTCTTCTAATAGTATATTACAAAAGATTTTTTTCTACCTTCTAGATTTCATTGTTTGGAGCAGTGCTTCGGCCGAACTTGAACAGGAGAAGAGCACGTCAGTGAAGACTGCAGTCCAGTGAGAAAGATATCAACAAGGGTGAGTAAGGCTGGCTTTAGTGCTGTGGACCCGAGTGTCTCCTTCTCAGCCTCTACATCTTAGTAAAATTAGTGGAGGCGAAGGATGGACTTCCGTGGCATCCGGCACTGGCCGCCAAGCTATATGGGACTTGGACTTGGAATGTGCAGGGTGTTGGAAGAGGGCAGCAGAAGGCTACTAAGAGAATCTCCTTAAAGGGAACCTGTCACCGGCATTTTGTGTACAGAGCTGAGGACATGGATTGCTAGATGGCCGTTAGCACATTCGCAATATCCAGTCCCCATAGCTCTGTGTGCTTTTATTGTGTAAAAAAAACAATTTGATACATATGCAAGTGAACCTGAGATAAGTCCTGTCCCTGGACTCATCTCAGGGACAGGACTCATCTCAGGTTCCTGGGCCACCTACTTTAAAGTACTCCTGGGCACAATCGAAGAAGGATACGAAAATGACCCCTTCCTCTCCCACCCCACAAGGAATGTCAGCCTTACGTTTAAGAACGGTTATTGGTTTCATCAGGGCCTACAACTATATGTACCAGAAATCACACGGCTCGAAGTGCTCAACCTCAACCATCACTCCAAGCTGGCCGGCCATTTGGGAACAATGAAGACTCAGGAGCTTCTCTCCCACTCCTTATGGTGGCCAAAATACAAGAAGGACATCAAGAGGTACATCTCCTCATGCACGGTCTGTGCCCGCAATAAGACTCCTCGTTCCTCTCCCGTGGGTCTGTTACAACCCCTCCCGATTCCCTCCCGCCCCTGGGGCTCGATCTCCATGGACTTTGTGGTAGACATTCCTCCTTCAAAAGGTATGTACACCATCCTGGTCGTGGTCGACCGCCTCACCAAAGGCCTACCCACCGCCAAACAGACGGCCGATCTTATTCTCAGAGAGGTCTTAAAGCTGCATGGGATCCCGGACAACGTGGTCTCCGACCGAGGCGTACAATTTGCCTCAAAGTTCTGGAAGAACTTCTGCCTGGTGCTCGGGGTTAAAGTGAACCTGTCCTCCGCTTTCCACCCTCAGTCAAACAGGCAGACGGAGAGAACTAATCAGACCCTAGAGCAGTACCTACGCTGTTTCAGCAACCGCCTGCAGGATGACTGGCTTGACCATCTCCCCACGGCTGAGTTCACCTACAACAATGCTAAGCACAGCTCAACCAAGCACAGCCCCTTCTTTGCTAACACAGGCTCACAGCCGGTGTTCATTCCCCACCTACCCGACTCCTCCACCCTCCCAGCAGTGGCCGAACGCCTAACAACCCTACAGGAGGCACAAAAGAACATTATAGACAACCTCCAGCTCGCCCAGAGGCGCTTTAAACAGGGAGCAGACAGACGCCGCAAGCCCACCCCGGGCTTCCATGTGGGAGACAAGGTGTGGCTGTCCACCAGGAACCTCAGATTGAAGGTCCCCTCCAAAAAGTTGGCCCAAAGATACATGGGTCCGTTCCGGATCACCGCACAAATCAACAAGGTCACGTTCCGTCTCGACCTTCCGGACTCCATTAGGGTGCACCCTGTCTTCTATTGCTCCCTCCTCAAGCCATACGTGGAGAACACCTTTACAAGCTGCCACTCGCCCCCTCCACCATCCGT
The DNA here is from genome assembly GCA_033119425.1 of Bufotes viridis. NCBI lineage: Eukaryota > Metazoa > Chordata > Amphibia > Anura > Bufonidae > Bufotes > Bufotes viridis. Next base: position 332,791,668 of record CM065593.1, on the reverse strand, counting down.
GAGGGTTCAGGGTGAAGAACAATATGCTGTCACAAAGATCCTCGACTCCAGGATCCACCGGGGAAGACTACAATACCTAATTGGGTGGGAGGGCTACCCTCACGAGGATAACTCCTGGGAGCCAGAAGAAAACGTCCACGCCCCCAGATTGGTAAAAGAGTTCCACCAACGGCACCCTGGTAAGCCTACCCCTGCAGTGCCCGGAATACTGTTGGGATTCGAACCCATGACCAGCCACATCCCAGGCGGTAGCCCTGCTTACTAAGCTACTGTTCTCTCTGGATATTCCTCCCTGAAGCCTATTATTTACCTCAGTCTTGCCAAGCCTTGCTCATCACCCTTGATTCCCCACACCTGGTACTTCCCTATATAAGTCCAACCCCTTGCACTCAAGCTTGCTGATTATTGAGCTCCTGAGCTTTGATCAAGCTTCTCCTCATCTGCTGCTCTTGCTACTATCGTAAGTCCACTGCTGACCAGGAATTGACTACCGACTACTCTTCTGCTTTGTCCCTACCTACTGAACTGCTACCACTGTTGCCGATCCGGATTGTCTGACCACGCTTACTGCCGCCTGCCCTGACCCACCGCTTGCCAACCCACTACGCCTCTGCCAGACTTCCTGCACCTACTACCATCCTGCGGTCCTTGCCACTGGGCTCCACTCCTACCTCCAGCCAGCTGTCCTCTGACTCAGGTGAGCCTGTAGGATTGTTACACAGAAGATGTTTTTCTGTCAAATATTATAACAGGATTACCCAAACAGGACTCAAACTACCTGTCACATGGTTATGCTATTCCCCGAAGCTCAATGCTACGCATTGTGAGCCATGCTGGTTGTTTGGTGATCGGAAAAAGCAGGGTTTTGAACCAGCATGGGCCAAGGGTATTAATAAGTGGAAAAACTTAAGTAGAAAAATTCAAACTCATGAGAGCTCCAATTCCCACATTGAAGCGTGTATGGTATATGACCAGTGGAGAAAAAAGGGCACTGTTGATGAGGAACACGAAAGGCAAATAATTCAGCAAAAAAACTTTTGGAGGCAAGTTCTACAAAGAATTGTAAACGTGACATTAACCATGTCGATGGCTAATCTACCATTCCGTGGGCATCGAGAGCACTTAGGTGAGCTTAACAATGGTAATTTTCTGTGCATAGTTCAACTTTTAGCAGAGTACGATCCCATTCTACAAGAACTAATTCAAATGCCGCAAAGAACAATAAAATATCTCAGCCCCAAAATCCAAAATGAGATAATCCAAATTCTTTCACAGCAAGTACAAAAGGAAATAGTGTCAGAAATTCAACAGGCACAATTCTATTCTGTCATCATGGACACTACACAAGACCGCAAAAGTTGATCAACTAAGCCAGGTTTTCCGGTATGTTTCTGTTGCTAGAGATGAGAACAGCAGAGCAACCAGTGTGAAAATTCATGAAGTTTTTTGGGGATTTCATGCTGTTAAAGATCAGAGTGCTGCAGACATAGAAATGATATCATAGCCTGCATAGAGAGCAAAGGTCTAACATTACAGAAGTGTCGTGGCCAGGGGTACGATGGAGCAGCAACAATGAGTGGCATATACTCAGGAGTACAGGTACGAATTTTTGAAAAATAACCAAATGCTCTTTATGTGCACTGTGCAGCACTCAACCTCAATCTTGTATTGCAAGATGCAATGGCAAACATCAAAGAGATTGCAAATTTCTATGATATTGTGCAGATCATATATACATTTTTTGCAGACAGTATTAGACGGTGGGATGTACTTTGCTCATTCATAACTGAATCCAGCGTGACATTGAAGAAGCTGTGCCCTACTCGCTGGTCATCACTCTATGAATCCCTGCTTGCATTATGTTTCCGTTTTCGGGATGTGATGCAAGCACTGTCAAAAATCATTCTTATTTGAACCAAAAATAAAGAAAGAGGAGAGGCAGCACTGATAAAAAAAAAGAAAATGGAGTCATATGAGTTCATATTTTAGTCGTTGTCCAGACAAAAATTCTTGAAAATGTTAACACAGTTGCAAAAGTGCTGCAAGCTAAAAACATGGACTTGTCTAAAACATCCACTTTAATCAAAAATGTTTCAGACACTGGTCCAATTCCGGAATCAGTTTGAGGAAGCAAAACAAACTGCGACATCACTTGCACAACAGTGGGGCATTTCACCGGAATTTCAAAAGAAACGGATCCCCAAAGTCAAGCGTCATTTTGATGAATTGGCAGTAGATGAGCGATTAAATGATGCAGAAAAACATTTTAAAGTGACAGTTTTTTACCCCTGTTTAGATGTAATAACTAGAGATGAGCGAACTTAAAAAAAAAAAAGTCCGGTGCCGAAGGACCTGGGGTTACGTCACTGTCATATGATCAGTGCAGGGGCGTGGCTCAGCACTGGATTTGATCCCGTGCTGAGCCACGCCCCCTGCACTGATCACATGACAGTGACGTCTCCCCAGGTCCTTCGGCTGTTCAACAGTTCGGGTTGGTGGCAGCCGCCCCTTATGGATTCCATATGCTGCTATAGTGGAATTCATAACGGGATGCGCGACTTACCACAACCCGAACACCGGACTTTTTTTTAAAGTTTGCTCATCTCTAGTAATAACATCTCAGCTTCTAAACAGGTTTAAGGGAATAGATCAGGTTCTTGGCCGTTTCAACATTATTCAGCCCACAATGCTTTCATCTGCATCAGATGATGAGCTCTTTAATGCTGCATCAAATCTGCAACAAATATACCAGGAAGATTTACCAAGCACTTTTCCTGGCAAGCTACTAGCCCTCCAGCAGTTCCTAAACTATTATACCCAGGATGCTTAGTTCACTTCTATAGGAGTTACAAGAACAGCTTAGCTAGTGTGCATACTGGGAGTTGTAATTTATCTGCAGTGAGAGTGTCAAAAGTTGATGATCCCTGCTCTATATAATGAAACATAAATACATACATAATATATTTATGTATTATGTATATTTAAAATTATATTTATCTAAACAGAGAGAATTTCCACAACTTGCTTTGGCTGGGAAGGTTCTTCGGAAGTCCAAAGCTTATCAAGATTTTAGTATCTTTTTGCAGGAATCTGTAACTGTAAAAAAGTGCAACATAGTCTTGGAAAGTTAAAATGTTTTATTCCTGGCAATAAAGAGTTTTTAGTATTAGTTCTAAGTATTTCAGCCTTTGAATCTTTTTTTACCTCCCACATGTATGGGGGCTATAAGGGATGTGTGAAGGGGAGAGGATGGGGGGTGATCTTGACTAGTCACAGGAGTGTGGGGGCTACATGGGAGGAGGGTTAAGACTTTGACAGGGGCCCCACAACAGTATTAGGCCTCATGCACACGACCGTTTTTTTATGCTGTCCGCAAAAAGAGGTTCCGTTGTTCAGTGATCCGTGTCCGTTTTTGCCTTCCGTTGTGTTTCCGTGTGTCTTCCGTTTTTTTTAGCGGACATGACCCAAAAGATTTTACCAAAAGACAGGCTGACATTTTTTCCCAAGTGCCTGCCAAGGGATCCGCAAAAAAAAACGGACACGGAACACGGATGACACACGGATGGCCATCCGCATTTTTTCACGGACCCATTGACTTGAATAGGTCCGTGAACCGTTTTTCACGGACAAGAATAGGACAGGTTATATTTTTTTGACGGACTGGAATCACGGACCACGGACGCGGAGGACAAACGGTGCATTTGCCGAGGTTTCCACGGACCCATTGAAAACCAATGGGTCCGCAGAAAATCACGAAAAACGGAGCAACGGACACGGAATCAAACAACGGTCGTGTGCATGAGGCCTTATACAATGACACTACATGACAGACAGTGTGTGTGTGTGTCTATATATATATATATATGAAACGGATGGTGTGGCAGCCTGTTCTGGTCTAGATCATGACTTGCCAAAGGAGTGGGGTTTACACAGGAGAAGGGAGGTGCGAAGAGCGCTGGAGGGGCCCTTACAAAAATTTGCTGTGGGGCCCAATCACTTCTAGTTACGCCCCTGGTGTAACCTCCATACTTTTAATGTACAGTATACATTAACCCCTTAGTGACCAAGCCTGTTTGGGCCTTTATGACCAAGCGTTTTTCGTCCTTTTTTCATGGTCTCGTTCCCAGAGCTATAACTTTTTTATTTTTCCGTCTATATAGCAGTATGAGGGCTTGTTTTTTGCGGGACAAGTTGTAGTTTTTAATAGCGCCATTTTGGGGTACACATAACTATGTTATTAACTTTTATTAACTCTTTCTGGGAGGGAGAAGGGGAAAAATAGTACTACTGCCACTGCGTTTGTACATTATAAATTTTACGGTGTTCATTATTCGGTAAAAGTAACATAATATTTTCATTCCCTGGGTCAGTACGATTACAGGGATACCAAATACTTATAGTTTTTTTTAAGTTTTACTACTTTTTTTTCAATAAAACCCCTTTTTTTAACAAAAAAAAATGATTTTGCATTGCCACTTCCCAGGACCCATAACTTTTTAATTTTTTTTTCTATGGAGTTGTGTGACGGCTTGATTTTTGCGGGACGACTTCTATTTTTCATTGGTATAATATTTTAGTAAATTCCGCTTTTTGATCGCTTGTTATTTCGTTTTTTTCTGTGAAAATTAAGAATAAATTAGAAATTCGGGCTTTTTTTTTATTTATTTATTAACGGCGTGTACTATAGGGGATAATTTATGTAATATTTATGTAGTGCCAGTTGTTACGGACGCGGCAATACCAAACATGTGGGGGATAATTTTTTTTGCAATTTTTTTCATTGAAAAGCGTATTTTCAATGGAAAAAAAGCATATTTTTATATTTCATGGAATTTTTTTATTTAATAAATGTGTATTTTTTCTATTTTTTTTACTACTTAATAGTCCGACATGAGGACTATAATATACAGTATTTTGATTGCTTTTAAAATGTAATGCATTATATCTATAATGCATTACATTTTAAATGCAGTGCAATTCTACCTTTGACCAGCAGGCTACGCCAGAGAGGCATAGCCTGCTGGTGAATACTTCAGGGCAGGCTCAGGGCCCTGCCGGAAGGAAGGTGAGCTTCCCAGCCCATCAGCACCCCGCGATCGCATCTGCGGGGTGCTGATGGGTGACAGAGGAGTTCTTTCCTCTGTCAACCCTTTACATGCGCAGGCGCCATTGCGCCCGGCATGTAAGGGGTTAAACAGCCCGGATCGGCACTCCTGCCGGCCCGGGCTGTTAGAGCAGGGTCGCGGCTCTCATGTGAGAGCCGGGCCCGCGCTCCCCGCTGCACGGGGGACCCGTGCAGCGCTTAGACTGGGCCGCCGTAAAAACGCGGCAGCCCAGCCTAAGGCCCCTTAGTGACCGCCGTAAAAACACGTATGGGTGGTCACTAAGGGGTTAAAAACCATACACCATGCTGTACAAAATACAATATAACCCCTACACAATGCTAGATAATCTACATTATAATACATGCACCATGCCGTACAATATACAGTATAGTTCATACGCCATGCTGTACAGTATACATTATAATCCTGTATATACTGTACAGCATGGTGTATGAACTATACTGTATATTATATGGCATGGTGTATGGTACTGATGGTACTGAAGCAATACCGAGGAAGAAAGGAAAGAAAGTCTTGAAAGCTTGTCTTTTAAGTATTAGGTTAGTACTATGAAAAGGTATCCCGGCATATCACAATACTCTCGTATTTTGTAATCTTATTTATATATACTTATTTTGTTTTTTCAATAGTATGATTAAGTGCATGTAGCATGTTTAATGTGTCCGGCCAGCTACCAATGGACCTTTGAATACCCTACATAGGAAACAATAAAGTATGGACTTTTAATTCAGCTGGGTGAGTGCCGCTTGTGCTTTATTACTTCTACCTGGATATATGAGGCCCCCCCTATATATTATTCCTAGTGTAGCCACTGCCGCCCGGGTTACGGGTGGGCTGTCGGCTCAGACTGTCGCTGCACTGCTGAGCGCCGGCAGGTGATGTCACACGCCGGCGCTCAGACTCACCCCGGTACATATTAGTGGTCAGTGGGGGAGGGAGCTGCATGCGTGAGTCGGACAGAGTACTGTATGGAGGCGTACTGTAGTAGAGCTTCTAGCCTGAACCGGTCCCTGTCTGGACTAGCCCAGGCCCCACCAGCGACCAGGTGAGCTTGGGCAATCATGTTCCAGTGCCATGCCGGCTGGCCACACTTTTAATAGTGTACTAACTGTTCTAAATACTTTACAACCTAATACTAAATACTTTCCTGCCTGTCCCCACTGTGACTCCCCAGGTCCCCAGCCCAGCTGACTGGCACTGGCCATAGTCTAGAGCTTCAATCTGCATGTGGTCACGTCACGCCGGCCATTAGGCCATAGTGTCATAGTGACACTAGTATGGCCTAATGGCTGCCGTGACGGTCCCATGATGACCGCATGCAAATTGACTGTCACACTAAAAGAGTTCACTAAAATGGCCCTAACCCAGCCACTTTAGCATAATTCAAGTTGCCTTGCTTTATTTGCTATATGAAGTAGAATGCTAGCTTTATTGTGCTTTAAACAAGGTGTTGTTGCATTTATTTATCATGATATAAGATAATGGATGTGGGCATGATGCCCTAGCAAGCCAATTATTTTACAAGGTGTGCTCTTTTGTGCTTTAATTGTAGATGAGCCAGTGCACAATGAGCCAGAAAAGGGTGAATAGCAGGACTATGGATTCCTTCTTCAGTACTAATGCAAAAAAGTCAACAGGAGCACAGCCTATACTAGAACTTAAATTATAGAAACTGACACTGGCCTCCCTTCGTGTTCTGGTACACAGTCACACATAGAGCCAGTACCTTGTCAAACTGATTCTGTGTTGCCACTGTCTGTTAATGCCCCACCTCAAACTGGCAGTATCCTAATGAATGACATTGGCACACATCTTGGGAAAACAATTGATGACTTCATCAAATGCTTTAGTCGAAAAGATGGTACCATAGCACTCCTGTAGTTGGTCTTTAACTCCTCTTTATTGCCCCAGTGTGCGACGTTTTGACTCCTCAGAGTCTTTGCGTCCCCCCCTTTTTAATGGGTCCGGTTGCTTAGTAACAACAAACATACCGGAACATGTGACGGGAAGTGATGTAATACGGCGGGCGGAAGCACTCCGCCGGCCGCATGAGATGATTGTAACATGTGACCGGAAATGATGTAATGCAGAGGGCGGAAGTGCCGTACCGGCCGCACTAGACGCTGAAAACATGTGCCACTTGGAGAAGCATGGAATATACTGGACTGCGCCAGGTGAATTGGGTCCTTCACAGCCTCCAGTAAGACACTTTAATATTGGTGGTTATCACGATGATGTTTGTAAAATGTGCCATGATTGGTAGAATGTTAGGGGTGGAACGGAAGGGAGTTGATACTCCACCTACACACCCCAGGATTGGGTACACTTGTAAATGTATGCTCACTGCGTGTAATTCACTATGCTTGAGAAAAACTCTGAGGAGTCAAAACGTCGCACACTAAAGAGGAGTTAAAGGGAACCTGTCACCAGGATTTAGTGTATAGAGCTGGGGACATGGGCTGCTAGATGGTCGCTAGCACATCCGCAGTACCCAGTCCCCTTAGCTCTATGTGCCTTCATTGCGTCAAAAAAAGGATTTTTGTGATATGTAAATTACCCTGATATGAGTCCTGTGTCCGGAGATGAGTCAAACTTCCTTAGCGCAGCACCGCCCCGCGTCCTCGGAATCTCCTCCTTACTGGCCGACGTCACAAAGCTGGAGCGCCGAAATCTCGCGATGCGCGAGCTGGCGCATGCGTAGTTTGTTCCCTGTGCTGATGCCAGCACAGGATAGGAACATGATGCCGACACTGCGCATGCGCTAGCTCGCGCATCGCGAGATTTCGGCACTCCAGCTATGTGACGTTGGCCAGTAAGGAGGAGATTCCGAGGATGCGGGGCGGTGCTGCGCTAAGGAAGTTTGACTCATCTCCGGACACAGGACTCATATCAGGGTAATTTACATATCACAAAAATCCTTTTTTTGACGCAATGAAGGCACATAGAGCTAAGGGGACTGGGTACTGCGGATGTGCTAGCGACCATCTAGCAGCCCATGTCCCCAGCTCTATACACTAAATCCTGGTGACAGGTTCCCTTTAAAGACCAACTACAGGAATGCTGTGGTACTATCTTTTCGACTATATCTACCAGGGATCAGAGACCGGGATCCAACACCACTTGCACCGCCATACCATCACACGGGATTGACTTATGATAAGGTTTGTGCTGTCCCTTCGCTTGTGTTCTTCACCAAATGCTTGTTACTGGAAAATCCATGGCAACCTCCTCCTTGATATGAGCTACCTTTCTCTGTTCAGACCATGACTTCCAAAAATGGAGAAACTCGGACAATCAAACGATACTTGTCAAAACAACATATTGACAGTTTTCCTTGCCTAGTATATTCAGCTGTTAAGAAGGGTTTGTTTTGCAAGTACTGTACATAGTTTGCACAACATCGTAAAGGTGGTCATAACAAAGGCATGGCACTTGGAAAATTGGTAACTGAGCCCCTTAAGAATTTTAAAAAGCTTAAAGGGGTATTCACATTTTATTAATCCTATCTTAAATTATGCCCCTTCTGATAATCATTATTTTTCTAAATGCTTCTTTTTATCTAAAATGAATACCTAAAAAGATATGACAAATTTTCTATCTAATTGTTTACAAGCTGTAACCCATAGATACGGCCCTTCTCCAGGGCTGCATCTATGGGCCGCGCTTGCGCAGATGTCACTTACTTTTCACCCAGACGGCTGCACCAGAACGCGCACGTCAGCCACGCGTTCTGTTCAATTCCCGGCCACGTCTGCTACAGAGCCGCGCTGCCTACAGGGTAGAGGAGCTGCACCGTCGGAGTGAGCTGGGGGCGGTGCAGAGGGGCGGAGCCAGAGACGTGGTGAGTGCTGAGGGGGGAGTGGTCTGGGCCGGCATCTCTGCTCCTACTTTGTACAGAAGCAGAGCAGGAAGGAATGAGCGACAGCAGTGAGCCTGGGGTGCAGCAGTGTGATCAAAAGGACAATGAGGGGAGATCTGTGGGTGACATGGATGGATCTGTGGGTGACATGGATGGATCTGTGGGTGACATGGATGGAGCGGATCTGTGGGTGACATGGATGGAGCGGATCTGTGGGTGACATGGATGGAGCGGATCTGTGGGTGACATGGATGGAGCGGATCTGTGGGTGACACGGATGGAGCGGATCTGTGGGTGACACGGATGGAGCGGATCTGTGGGTGACACGGATGGAGCGGATCTGTGGGTGACACGGATGGAGCGGATCTGTGGGTGACACGGATGGAGCGGATCTGTGGGTGACACGGATGGAGCGGATCTGTGGGTGACACGGATGGAGCGGATCTGTGGGTGACACGGATGGAGCGGATCTGTGGGTGACACTGATTGGGATCTATGGATTAGTAGCAGCCTGAAAAAATAAAATAAAATCTGAATTTGGCAAATCTATAACTTTCTATTTTACATTACAATTGGGGTAGGGAAACAGGCAGATGTGGCAGAGCTAGAAATGTTGTTCAGCATCCAGAGTGATGGCAGTGTGGTGGATGAGCAAGATATGTTGTAGACAGAAATGTGGAAATCGAGTACAAATGGGGGAGGAGAATACCTTGATATATAGCAGAGTTGTATATGCATGTTATTACTGAAATGTAATACTGCTATAATGGTAACAAATCTGCATCTGTGCAATTCATTGGTTGTTTTATAGGAGTCAAGAACACAAATCAAATGGATAATAGCTGTCATGCGTTTGGGCTGTAGTGAATTACAGTTTTTGCTGCACAGATACAGTGACTAGATTTGGAAAGTTTTATATGTAATTCCTATATACAGTATATAGGAATCCAGAGCAGGAGTGATGAGCTTCACAGACACTGCCGGGAGCCAGTCAGCCTGATGACTTGTGCTATCCACATGAACGAGCACAGCAAGGACTCAGCTCTCAGTGTGATGTCATAAGGAGGCGTGGCCGGCCTTCACTCTAGCTGCCTAAGCCCCGCCCAGCTTTAGAAGCAGGAAACCAGGAAGTGAATTCTGCTGTAACTGCAGCTCTGGCTGATTTAGCAAGATGGGAATACCCCTTTAAGGGTAAGGAAGGAGATTTGGAAGTCCATGCAAGACTTGTTTATCACCAGGAGATTGTAACCCAAGGAAAAGCATTTTTAAAAACCTACCATTCCCCTGACAATGAAATTGTCAATTAAATAAATTCACATCGTCTTCAGAAGATGAAGGAGAGCAAAGAGCGAATTCGTCCTATCATTGAGCCCATTATATTCTTGGGTAGAGAAAATATACCTTTATGTGGCCACCGAAATGATGGTGCATTAATGGATGACTCCATTCCGGACGTGAATGAAGGGAACTTTCGGGAATTGCTGAGATACCGCGTTGTATCTGGAGACAAAATCTTAGAGAAGCACCTCCTTACTGCATCTTCACGTGCTACGTACGTTTCAAAATCCACACAAAATGATTTAATCAAGTGTTGTGGAGATGAAATCTGCAATATCATTGTTGGTAGAATTAAAGAGGCTTTTAGTGTAATATTTGATGAAACTACAGATATTTCACATATAGAACAACTTTCACTTAACTTTAGATATGTCTACAATGGATCTATCTGTGAAGATTTTATAAAATTCGTAGATGCCTATGAATTTGCAACTCGGAGTGAGCCAGGATTGGACAGTTCAGATTCAGAACTAAGGCTTAGGCCCTATTCACACATCCGCAATGTAGTCCGCATGTATTCCGCAATTTTGCGGAATACATGCGGACCCATTGACTGTGAATGGGGCCGGGAACGATGCAGAGAGCACACACTGTGCTCTCCGCATCCGATTTTGCGGAGCGCGCCGCCGATCTTCCGGTCCGCGGCTCCGCAAAAAAATAGAGCATGTCCTATTCTTGTCCGCAATTGCGGACAAGAAGAGGCATTTTCTATGGAGTTCGGGCAATGTGCGGTCCGCAAAAATGCGGAATGCACATTGCCGGTGTGTCCGTGTTTTGCGGATCCGCGGCTCCGTAGATCCGCAAAACACTTGCGGATGTGTGAATAAGGCCTTACAGGACAGGTTTTAGGCCAGATGGTAATTCAACTAATCAAAGACCTCTCCCTGGATATCACTCATTGTGTCGGCATTGGAACAGACAGTTGCAGTGTTATGTCTTCAGAGGCGGCTGGTGCTGTTTCAGAAACTATTACACTCAGTTCACACTTTCGCGTAAAACGCCGCGTTCGAACGCGCAAAAAAAACGCACAACAGTACAGGAACCATGCATTCCTATGGGGGTGGTTCACACTTGCGCGTTCGAAGGCGCCTAAAAACGTCCGAAGCATAAGCAAGTATGTTCGCGTTAATTCGGGCGTTTTTCGAGCGTTTGGTGGCAATAGACTTCAATGGGAAACGCGATAGGCGTGTTGTTCGGGCGTTTGTGCAGCGTAAAACGCGCCTATGGATGCGCGTTTTACAAAGTTTGCAACATGCTGAATCAGCCACCATGGAATGACACACCTCTAAAGCACTCAGATTGGCCAAACTATATCATTGATCATTGGCCAACTATGCAGTCAATCACATAAACGCGCGTCAAACGCGCCTACACTATTTACCAAAACGCTTGAAAAAACGCGCCTAAACGCCAGTCTTGAACGCACCAAAAACGCTAGGCTTCAAAACGCTCAGGTCTGAACCCAGTGTTAGAGCAGCGCCCAACAGTTGCAGAGGTCCTTGCTACAACCATTCGCTGAACAATTCAATTTCAAAGTCCTTACAAGTTTCTGCAGTTCGCAATGCAGTCTCAGTGGTCAAATCAACCATTACATTTTTCAACCAATCAGAAAAGCGACATTTTGTTTTAAAGCAGGAGTTAGGCTCTCAACTGACCAGTCTTTGTGAAACTAGAGCGCCATGATTCTCTTATAAGATTTCGAGATGGACTAGTTAAAGTGCTGCGTACACTATCAGCAATATCTGAATGGAAATGCTCAAGCTCTAGTTCATCAGCCTCTACTCTCATCCATTCTTTGTGCAGTGCAGAATTAAGTCGTTTTCTTCAATCTCCAACACTTGATTTTACAAGCGCATCTGAATGTCCGAATGTCACCATGACAACCCTGGAGAATGTGATGTAACACTGATCATACTTTTTCCAGAATTGGCCTCAAAACTTGGAGTTGAACTAAAATTGTCATGTCTTGTAGAAAGACAAATGCACAGATCAAATTATAATGCAGGATCAACTGAAGAATTCTACGGGAAATCTTTGTATATTCCTTTGCTGGATAACATTATTAACGATTAAAAAGCTCGTTTGCCAGAAAACTCGATGCAGTGTTTCCAGATTCAAATATTGATGTCACCAGTACTTGTAAAAAACAAAATGGAAACCATGGATCCTGTTGCTGTCCACTCTTTATCAAACCGTTTCCACCCTCTTCTAGCTGATGGTAGCCAGAGGATAGTGGAGACGTTACTTCAGGGAGAAATTTGTCTTTGGCTCACAAAGTAGAAAAGCGAGTTATCCCAAAACAAGGAAATTCCACAAACAGTCCTTGAAGTTTTAGATGTGTGTGACCAGGACCTTTTTCCAACCATCAGACGTTTACTTCTGATCTTAGCAACTCTACCTATAAGTGTGGCCTCTGCCGAGAGATCATTCTCAACCCTCCGTCGTGTTAAAACATGGCCTCCGTCATGAATGTCAGAGGAAAGATTAAATGGTTTGAGTTTGCTTTACATTCACAGAGATGTTCCTGTGAATACTGACCGAATTATTGAGCTGTTTGCAAAGCAAGGAAAACGAAGACTTGAGCTAATTTTGTAAATTGTTATTATTTAATGTAGAAATGTAATGTGTCTGTTACTTTTAAGCCCCTTTCACACGGGCGAGTTTTCTGCGAGGTCGCAATGTGTGAGGACGCATTGCACCCGCACTGAATCCGGACCCATTCATTTCTATGGGGCTGTGCACATGAGCAGCATGCTCTATATTGTGCGTTTTTCACGCAACGCAGGCCCCATAGAAGTGAATGGGGCTGCGGGAAAATCGCAAGCAAGTGCGGATGCTTCGCGATTTTCCCGCATGGTTGCTTAGCAATGGGACCCGATCTTTATTATTTTCCCTTATAACATGGTTATAAGGGAAAATAATAGCATTCTTAATAAAGAATGCATGGTAAAATGAAGTGGAAGGGGTTAAAAATAATAAAACTTAACTTACCTTAGCCACTTGATCACGTAGTTGCGATCTGTCCTCTCTTTCCCAGCATCAGCTAAGAACTAAAGGACCTGTGATGACGTCACATCACATGGTCCATCTTACCATGGTGATGGACCATGTGATTGGACCATGTGATGTGACGTCATCACAGGTCCTTTAGTTCTTAGCTGATGCTGGGAAAGAGAGGACAGATCGCAACTACACGATCAAGTGGCTAAGGTAAGTTAACTTTTATTATTTTTAACCCCTTAAGGACCGGGGGTTTTGGGATTTTTGCGTTTTTGTTTTGCGCTCCCTGCCTTCCAAAAGCCATAACATTTTAATATTTCCGCTCACATAGCCATATGACGGCTTATTTTTTGCGGGACAAGTTGTACTTTTTAACGCTACCATTTATTTTTGCATGTGATGTAGTGGGAAACGGGAAAAAAATTCCAAATGGGGTGAAATTGCAAAAAAAAAGCAATTTCACCACAGTTTTACGGGTTTTTAAATTACAACGTTCGATTTGCGATAAAACTGACTGGTTAATTTTATTCTTCAGGTCAGTACGAATCCGGCAATACCTAATATGTATAGTTTTTCTTGCGTTTTGATAGTGAAAAAAATTTAAAGTGGGAATTTTTTATTTTATTTTTGTCGCCATGTTTTGACCCCTATAACTTTTTGTAATTATGCGTACGGAGCAGTGTAGGGGCTCATTTTTCTGCGGGCAATCTGAACTTTTAATTGATACCATTATGGGGTGCGTATGATGTTTTGATCACTTTTTATTCATTTTTTTAGGAAATGAAGCGTCCAAAAATGGCGAATTAGCCATTTGGACGCTTTCTTTCCGTTTTTATGTTTACCGTATGGTGAATATTTTTAATATTATTATAGTATGGGCGTTTTCGCACATTGAGACACCCATTATGTGTAATTTTTTATTTTTATTTATTTTATTTTCATTTTGGGGAAAGGGGGTGATTTGAATTTTTATATTTTTTTATTTAATTTTTATTTTTTAAACTTTTTTTTTTTTACCACTTTCTTATAGTTCCCATAGGGAACTATAAGATGCAATCATCAGATTGCTATTCTCATATATTCCAATGCAATAGCATTGGAATATATGAGAAAATCACTTATATTTCCTATGGAGCCTATTACAGTCATAGGCTCCATAGGAATACTATGTAGTACCCTAGGTTTCATTCACAGAAACCTAGGGTACTACATGCATGCTCGGCTCCCCTTGTGGCCATCAGGGAGCCGGAGCAAAACCGAAGTGAAACTTTCGGTTTTGCGCGATCAGATGCCGTGGTCAGGATTGACCACGGCATCTGAGGGGTTAAATGTCCGCGATCGGCATCGCTGCCGGTCGCGGACATGAGCTGCGGGTGTCAGCTTGATGAATCAAGCGTTTACCCGCAGCTCGGGCGCCCGCTCCGTGCGGGAGCGGGCGCCATCTTTAAAGTGCGGACGAAGGGCGTACATGTACGCCCTTCGTCCTTAAGAGGTTAAGTAAGGTTAGAGCTGTACAATAGGTTAAACAAAATAGTCTGTTCTATAAGCACCCCATTATTTTCTGTCCGCCACCACAAAATAATCTGGAAGTGCCCCTCCCGAGACCAGGCTCTGGATCCGCCACTGCACTCCTTGTAGTCTTAAAGCATCAAGTGTGTTTATTCACCAGGTAACATCCTAACAGAGCGACTTTTCGACTCTCATGAGTCTTTCTCAAGCCTTGAGAAAAGTCGCTCTGTTATGATGTTACCTGGTGAATAAATACACTTGGTGCTTTAAAGGATAACTGTCACATTTAGACCCTAATTTCAGTTTTCATATATGTAGTTACTAATATGATAATATTTCTGAATCAATAACTATTAGACTTACTTACCCCTTATTTAATAAGATTCAGCCCTTAGCAACCAGTCTGCATAAAACTACAATTTCACTATTCTGTTAAAATGGCCGCCCTCAGCCCTGAGGCTAATCCATAGGACGCCTGCAGTGAAGTTAGTGAAGACCAGCTCTGTATAGGGGGGTCTTGCAGTGAAGTTAGTGAAGACCAGCTCTGTATAGGGGGGTCTTGCAGTTAAATTCCCAGGTCTGGCTGAAGCCTGTAGTCCTTCTACAAGCTCTCCTCTTATCAGATAAGGCTGTCATTTATACCAGGGGTGTGGAAATTGTATCGCCCAAAGCCCGGGACATGCAGTTCCGGGCGCCGGGCAGGTAGTTTGTTCTGTAGCTTAGCCCTGCTTCGGGCAAGTAGCAAGGCTGACCGCGGCTGCCTTAGGGCGCAGAGACGCCGGGCCAAGGGAGGGGGAGGAAAAATTTAAATACATCACTTGCGCGCCGCCGGCCGCTGTTCTCCTCTGATCATAATATCTTGCGCTCCCGACAAGTTGTTTGAGGACCTGGGAACACTCAGCCAATCAGTGGCTGAAGCTGTATCACATGTCAGGCTAGGGATTTCCTGCTTAGCCAATCCCTGGCCTGACACATGACACAGCTGCGGCCACTGATTGGCTGAGTTTTCCCAGGTCCTCAAACAACTTGTCGGAGCCTAAAATACCAGGATTATATAGAGAAGGGATTGGCTGCAGACGGGATCAGGTGAGTATAATGGTTTTTACACATTAATAGAGGGGGTAGGGAGAGGGGTGAAATGTGACATGGGGGGGAGAGAAAATGTGACATGGGGAGGGGAGAGAAATGTGACATGGAGGGGGAGAGAAAATGTGACATGGGGAGGGGAGAGAAATGTGACATGGGGGAGGGAGAGAAAATGTGACATGGGGAGGGGAGAGAAAATGTGACATGGGGGAGGAGAGAAAATGTGACATGGGGAGGGGAGAAAAATGTGACATGGGGAGGGGAGAGAAAATGTGACATGGGGAGGAGAGAAAATGTGACATGGGGAGGAGAGAAAATGTGACATGGGGAGGGGAGAAAATGTGACATAGGGAGAGAAAATGTGACATGGGGGAGGAGAGAAAATGTGACATGGGGAGGGAGAGAAAATGTGACATGGGGAGGGGAGAGAAATGTGACATGGGGAGGGAGAGAAATGTGACATGGGGGTGGGATTCAGAGAAATGTGTCATGGGGGAGAGAAATGTCACATCTCTCGCCCGCCCCCATGTCACACTCTCGTCCGCCCCCATGTCACATCTCCCGCCCTCATGTCACATCTCCCGCCCCTCATGTCACATCTCCGCCCCCTTCCTGTCACATCTCCCGCCTCCATGTCACATCTCCATTATTTAAAACTATTTTTTGTATCAGGACAAGTAGATCGAGCCCCCGCTTTAGTCCTTCGACAAGTAGTTTTTTTTTAAATTTCCACACCCCTGTATACACTGGGCTCTACATTGTCCTTCACTGCTAAGGGAGTGTCTGCCAAGCACAGGCATGTGGAGAAGTTCACACACACGGCCCAGCACTGTTATCTCCTGTCAGGAAGAACCTGGCTTTTTATACATTCCCTTACAATGCTGACTCACTATCAGTTCCCAGTGCGCGTGCTCTGTCCTCATCTGGTAGAAGGAGCATAGCAACCTGATTTTATCTCAGGTAACAATAGCCAATACTGGGGACTTTTAGGTGGCTTTTAGGGGTTATTTATTAAACAATCAGAAATTAAAACAGGGCCAACAATGTGATATTAATCACCAAAATCCAATAGTAAAAAAAAATAAAATTTGACAGTTATACTTTAACACTTCAAGAAGTGCTGCACATGATTTATGGTCATCAATATTAAACTTCCAGAAAATCCCTTTAACCTATTATTGATTAAAATATAATTTAATAGAGAGAAGCTGCAGAATGACCTAAGGGGAGAAAGTTGTTATTTTATACTATATCTTATGTTATTATTTAACATTATTTTTATTATTATAATTATTTTCAAAGTGAAAATTTTTGGGTGGGAACATGGAATTTAGGCTATCTTTACAATGCTTACTATGGTACTATTAATTAGAGGGTATATTCTACTGTTTAGGCTACTTTCACACTAGCGTTTCTATTTGAGATCCGTCATAGAGTCTCAATACCTTAAAAAAAAACACTTCCATTTTGTCCTCATTCATTGTCAAAGGGGACAAAACGTAAAAGTCCTGGTTGCCATGGTAAAATGTAGTGGGGAGCAGTATACTTACCATCCGTGCAGCTCCCGGGGCGCTCCAGAGTGACGTCAGGGCGCCCTACATGCATGGATCACGTGATCGCATGGATCATGTGATCCATGCGCATGGGGCGCTCTGACGTCATTCTGGAGCGCCCCGGGAGCCGCACGGACTGTAAGTATACCGCTCCCCTGCTCCCCACTACTACTATGGCAACCAGGACTTTAATAGCGTCCTGGCTGCCATAGTAACCTCAAAGCATTTTGAAGACTGATCAGTCTTCTAATGCTTCAGACGACTTGCGTTCTGATGGATCCGGCGGGACGGAAGTGCCTGCCGGATCCTCAGAACGCAAGTGTGAAAGAGGCCTTAGTAATTTTGAAGAAAATTTCCAAAACCCACTTTTTTTAATGACCAGTTTAGGTATGAAGTCACTTTGTGAGACTCATAGTAGAAACCAACTATAAATGGCCCGATTTTAGAAACTACACCCCTCAAATTATTCAAAACTGATTTTACAAACTTTGTTAACCCTTTAAGTGTTCCACCAGAATTAAAAGAAAATGGAGGTGAATTTTTAAAATTTCACTTTCAATTTGTTACCCTGATTCTTTGTAATTTTTGTAGCTTCAAAAGTTACAGTAGTTACATTGTGCCAATGACATACGCATGTTTAGATGTAACAGTAGAAAGCAATGGCATACATAACCAAAAGCAAGATCCTATTAATTCGGCATCTAGTTTGCAACATATGATCTGGAGACCTCTTCATGAGGTCTCACCTAAGTGCTTGACTGAGCTAGGAAGGTGAGCAAGACATTTGTGAAATGAAACGTAACAGATAATAACAGTTGAATGGATTAAAATATATACTAGCGAGCAGGCAGGTGGTAATTATTATGTTTGGAACGTGCGGGGACCAGTCACTAACACTATCGGCTCATTCCAACCGAAGCCATCAACCTGAGAGGCCGCCGTCTAGATCGACTCTATAAGGGGCAATGTGTGAACTCTGAGCAAAGGTTTTCCAGGGAGCACAAACGCGCTCCTATTTTTGGTGTTTGCCTTTTGTAAATGAACATAACTCTTCTAGTCGTGCGATTTGGCTTATTTTTGAAAGCCAGTGAGATATTGCTGGAGCAGAGGTTTGCTTCCAATATAAGGGTATCATGGCCTTTGCCAATAAGACCAAGTGGCTCCAGAGAATTTTATTGTATTTCTCCTTCCAAACTGGTGTGAGGTTAAGGAAGATGTTGCCCTGATTCTTAAGTTTACAGAAACACCCCATGTGTAGTCTCAAAGTGCTATATGGGTGCACAGCAGGGCTCAGAATGGGAGGAACACTGTATGGCTTTTGGAAGGCAGATTTTGCTGGAATAATTTTCAACAGTGACGAAAAAAAAAAAAGTGTCCCCTTTATGGAAAATACACCACCCAAGCAATTTTTCAAGGCTTTACTGAGCACTTTGGCCCAATAGCCGTTTCATAGAATTTTTAAACACTTGGCAGTGAACATGAAAAATATCATATTTGACAAGAATATCTCGCTTTAGGCCCAAATTTTTCATTTTAACAAGGGGTATCAGGAGAAAATGCACCCCATAATATGTAGCCTATTTTCTCCTGAATACGACAACACCCCATATTTGGTCGTAAAGTGTTGTATGGGCACAACACAGCTCAGAATGGGAGGAACACTGTGTGGCTTTTGGAGGGCAGACTCCAACGCGCTGGAATAATTTTCAGGCACCACTTCGCATTTGAAGACAATCTGAGGCACCCCGACAGTGAAAACCGCAAAGACGAGGCTCTAGGAGTGCCAGAACATAAAAGAAAATTGAAGAAATACATAATTTAATAAAATGACACCCTTCAATATATTCATATAGTGGTATAATGGGGATTTTGAATGTTTTAATTTTTTTGGGGGGGAGCTAATATTGGATTTCCAAAGGTAAAAATGCTAAACTGAAAATGTCTTCCCATAAATTAATTAATAAATGAATGAAATGGACTTAATGGATATCGGTGGAGGTGTGATAAACTTTAAAGCACTCTCCAATGCAGAGGCCCAGTTTAGAGGGGCAGGTCTGACAGTAGTGAGTGGTGTCTTTCCTAATCCCTCTAGCTGAGCAAACTTGATGCATTTTTTGGGGTCGCCTTTTCTGTGGGGGAAGTACTCCAGGGAAATGCTGCCCATGTATTATTCTTGAGACCCCAGAAGCACTGCTGACTGAAATACTGCCCTCTCCTTCCTGAACTCCAAAAATCTATTTTTTTTATTATTTTTTCCTGGAATTCCAAGAAGGTCCTCCCATGACCAACTGTTCTATGATAACAAAGGCATTATATAGTGACACTTGGGTTAGGTACTGTGATAGATGTGAATCCATTTTGTCTCTGAGTACAAAGGATCTTGGTGGAGAATTACAGAATGCTGACATGTCACTCACATGCCCCCATTATCTGTGTCCTGTTCCCTAAAAAAAACATTTTGTTTCAGTTTCATGGCCTTGTATAATAACTTTTCTTGGGTTTGGTTTTGCTGACAACGTACACAAGCTGTCTTGTGCCTTTGGATGACAGCCAATAAACTTGCTATAAGAAGTGTAAGTTTTGAAACAATAAACAGACTACTTGATTCAGCCATTTTGACTGTGTCCGTTTTCTCTGTGCACACATAAAACTTCACAGGATTTGGACCCTGATAACCAGGGCTGGTGCAAGGATTTTTGCTGCCCTGGGCAAAAGAAAAGTTTGCCGCCCACCCCATGTGACATCACAATGCCCCACCCATATGATCTGCCATATTAAAGGGGTTCTGCAGTTTATTTAAACTGATCGGCAGGGGTCCGACACCCGGGACCCCCGCCAATTAGCTGTTTGAGAAGGCAGTGGAGCTGGCAGTAGCGTCTCAGCCTTCTCGCAGTGACGTCACGATTAGTATCATTGGCCTGGGTGATACTACTTGTTCAGTGTGTGGTCAGACCCGTTGGTCTAGCAGTAGAAGACCCATCAGTCTGGATTTGAATATTGCTGTCAGTTCACAAACTAGGCTCAGAATAAAGAGAATGAGGTGCCAGAAGTTTGAAGGATGTGGTTCAGGGTCCACAGGAGACAGTAGAGACTCGTTGCCGGTCTAAGAACCATTTGGACCGATATGGGCTGGGACCAAGCGGGTTCCATGGGGGAAAAACTGTTGACATCTGCCTTCAGAGAAGGTCTGCGACCCGCTCTCCAGGCT
This sequence comes from Bufotes viridis, assembly GCA_033119425.1. NCBI lineage: Eukaryota > Metazoa > Chordata > Amphibia > Anura > Bufonidae > Bufotes > Bufotes viridis. The sequence goes on along the minus strand of CM065593.1, from coordinate 332,770,989 downwards.
AAGCTAAAAGCATGCAAGCCTGAATGGTGGGTCACACCATTACCTCAATTAACTGCTGCTGGTATGAGTCTGGAGCTGGACATGAAGAAAATCCCTGTAAAATTTGTTTACCAGGAGTCCAGTTACAGACCAAATAAAAAGGAAATTAAGTGCTACAATTGTGGTAAACCTGGCCATGGAAAAAGAAATTGCTCTTCCCCCAGAAGGTAACCAAATAGCAATCCTGGAGAAACTGATGGTCAGCCTAATCAGGCATTGACCATGCCAGGAGATACCTGCTAGGAGATAGGCAACCCCCTGCCGCTACTGCATACCAAAACCAAAGAGGTAGGGATTCAACTACAGTATCCTTTTTGGTCGACATGGGGGCAGCCAAGACAGTGGTAGACCAATCTTTCCTTTAACCTCACCAGTTGTCCCCCTGGCATGTACTGGCAGTGGGATTCACCATATAACCATATACATTCGTGAATCTGAACCTGCAAAACTAAAAATGAACGATAGTACAGTGGTTACGCAACTCCTGGTGAAAGAGGATTTGCCCGAACCTCTCCTGGGGACTGATGTTCTTCAAGTCTTGGGGGCCCACATACATTGCTACACTGATGGTACTACTCGAGTAGATTTTGACACTCCTGAAGAGATCCTATATCCATTGATAACTTCTGTGTTTCTACAGGATTCTCAGATTCCCGAGCATGATGCCTCAGACCTAGAGGCATTCCAAGCAGTCCCTCAGGAACTGTGGGCAACTACTAAAACAGATATAGGGAGGATGCCAGTGACCCCTGTAGCAGTTCATCTTAAGCCTGGTTGCCGGGGGTGTGGCCTGCTCGCTGATGGCGCCGGACGCTTAGAGCCTGAGCTCCGTGCCTCGTACCCTAAAGCGGCTACCACAGCTACTGTCCAGCCCGTTCCTGCAGCCTGTGACCCGATACAGAAGTCCTGCAGCCATGGGCAAGCTCCGCAAGCGGCAAGCACCGAAGAAACTTACCGATTTTTTTCGTGCAGACGGCGCCTCCCGGCCCTGCCATAGTGAGTACCCAGTCCTCACCGCAAGCTCCGGCCTACTCCCCTGCTTCCTCCTCAGGCACGGCCTCGGGTGCTGGCGGATCCCCTCAGCCTCTCTCCCCTACTGCTGCCCTTACCACTGACTCCATGAGATCCATGCTAGACGCGCTCCGGTCATCCATAAAGGAGGACTTTTCTTGTGCTTTAAAAGAGCTGAAGCGCGAGATCCATAGCTTGGGGGACCGCACCGCCCACGTGGAGGGTAAAATGGCGGAGTTCGCCACCTCTCATAATGCGCTTATTGATGCGCATGAGGCAATGGAAGAGGAGGTGTCCTATCTTAAATCAAAGCTCCAGGACCTGGAGGATCGGAATCGGCGCAATAATGTGCGCATTAGGGGTGTGCCGGAATCGGTAGCTGCAGACGACCTGTGTCCTCTCCTTCAGAAGCTGATCTCTGAGGCCATTCCGGATTCATCTGAGGCAGATCTCATCATTGATCGCATTCACAGGATCCCTAAGCCCAAGTCTCTGGACCCATCCCTGCCCCGAGATGTCATTGCAAGGATCCACTTTTATCATGTGAAGGATCGTTTTCTGCGGGTGCTGCGACAAAATCCGCGGCCGTCTGCATCCTTTGAGGGTCTTGCTGTCTACCCTGATCTATCGGCGGCGACCATGGCTAAAAGGCGGGAGTTCTCCCACATCACCAGAATTCTACAGGATTAACAGATCCGTTACCGATGGGGATTCCCTGTTAAGATAATCGTGATGCATAAGGGCTCACAACATGTCTGGGACACGCCTAAAACAGCGGCGCTTGCCCTACACAAGTGGGGTCTCCTCCCGGATCACCAACGTCAGCATGATGGGGCGCCGACCAAGCCCGACAAGATCTCCCCTGATTGGGATAAGATCTGACACTGCTCTGGACAAGTGTTTTTTGCTTTTGGTAGGGTATTGAGGTCGGGGACTGAGTGAGCGCTGGATGTGCGCACTTTTATCTCTCCCATCCCGCAGTCTGCTGTTTCTGCTTGGCGGACCTCTACCCTATATGCGGGTTTCTCCCGCCTTGGTTTTCATATGTTCTTTATGTCTTGTTGTTCCCTTTTTTGTTTTTGTTTATGTTTGCCTATATATGTGCTATTGCTGGTACTATTGCTCGTACGTGTATATGCTGATGCCCTTTCATTTTCGCTGCTCTCAGCTAGGTCTATTGCCTGAGTACTATGGGGCTTAAGATTTTGTCTAATAATGTCCGAGGTCTGAACTCTCCCTATAGGCGTTCCCAGCTCTGGTCTGATGTCCTAAAAGCTCGCTATGATATTATTCTGATACAGGAATCGCACCTCCTGGAAAAAGACCAGTATAGATGCGCACATAGGCTATACCCTCATATGTATTTCTCCCCCTCGGTCAGAAGACGCGGAGCCGGAACGTTTATTGGGATAAGAGCCTCAGTGGCGTTTGTTAAACATGACTGCATAATAGATTCTATGGGGCGGTTTGTTATATTGATTGGCACTGTTGATGGTGTGTTATGTACTATTGCCTCGCTCTACGCGCCTAATGTCAGACAGAAGTCCTTTCTCAATAGGTTCTTTGGAAAACTTGCTAAGATTGCGAAAGGTGCAGTTATCATTGGCGGAGATTTCAATATCCCTGTTAATGCTGACATTGACTCTCGCTCGGCTCTGGGGGTGCGTCGTGAAGATATGAAAAGCCTCTTACATGAGACGCCATATCATGATATTTGGAGGTATCAGCATGGAGATGAGAGAGATTTCACTTTCACATCCCAGGTGCATCTATCTCATTCCCGTATCGATCTTTTTTTGATCTCTAGGGACCTTTTACACAGGGCTCTTCGGTCTGACATTGGGTGCGCTACGTGGTCGGATCACTCTCCCATATCCCTGGAGCTAGATATGGGTATTCCACCCTGCTCCCCAGGTCAATGGAAGCTTAACCCGTACTTGCTGAAGTCGGAACAGCGGGTTAAAGATTTTGGGTCTCATCTTTCTGAATTTTTTCAGATTAATGTTCACCCAGATATACCTCCTACAACCCTGTGGCTCTCTCATAAGGCATTTATGAGGGGGATCCTATTACAATCCGCCGCCCGTCTCAAACGTCTCAGGGACCATCAGCTTACGGAAGCGTTGGCGGCTTTAGATGGAGCTGATAAGGCATTTAAAAAAGATTCCTCTCCGCCTGCCCTTGAAACTCTTCGGGGTGCCCGCTCTCTGGTGCGGTCTCTCCTGCTCTATAAGCATGAAAACTCCTTGCGCAAATTGCGCACTAACTTCTACCATTTGGGAGATAGAGCAGGCGCTCTTCTAGCAAAGGGGCTTCGCCGCAGAGCGGTTGCTTCCAAAATAAGTCAACTGAAGCACGCTGGGTCAGTCTTTACGCACCCTCAGGAGATTGTAAACGCATTTGCTGCATACTATGGTGGTCTGTACAATCTTAAAGATGACGATTCTGTGCCCCAGCCGACTGACGGCATTCGATCTTTTCTAGATTCTGTTAGACTCCCCGCTCTGACGACGGAGCAGCTGGACGTTTTGAATGTGCCTGTGACCAGCGGGGAAATTCTTCTGGCTATACGGGGCACCCCTGCTGGTAAAGCTCCTGGGCCAGACGGTTTTATCTCTGATTATTATAAAACTTTCCATCCTCTATTGATTCCCCATATGTCTTCTATGTTTAACAGCTTTTTCACAGGTGGTGTCATCCCCTCTGAAATGTTAGCTGCTACTGTAGTAACGATCCCCAAGCCGGGTAAGACCCCGGATGAACCAGCTAACTTCCGACCTATCTCGCTATTAAATGCAGACTTGAAGTTGTTTGCTAAGATCTTGGCCACCCGCATTAATAAGTTCCTTCCTTCGCTAATTGCTCCGGATCAAGTGGGATTTGTCCCTGGCAGGCAATGTCGTGATGGAACAAGAAGGATGCTGGATTTATTGCAAGTGGCGAACCGCTCTGGGAGCCCCACATTGTTCCTCTCGCTAGATGCAGAAAAAGCGTTTGATAGAGTTCATTGGGGGTTCCTAGAGCGGGTTCTTGACAAATTTGGATTTAGTGGCCCTATTTGTACAGCGATCTTGAGCTTGTATACGTCTCCTTCTGCGAGAGTGTTATCTTCTGGCTTCCTATCTGACCCGTTTCTAATTACGAACGGAACTCGTCAGGGGTGCCCCCTGTCCCCACTTGTTTTCTTGCTGGTCATAGAGCCGTTGGCGGCTTGCATAAGGGACAATCCACAGGTCAGAGGAATTCGCACAGGTGATACCGCACATGTTATTGGTCTATATGCAGATGACGTAATCCTAACTGTATCTGAACCCGAGACCTCTTTAGAAGCTGCTATGCAAATACTCACCTTATATTCTAGCTGCTCATACTATAAGCTGAATGGTAAAAAGACTAATGTTTTAGATTTTCACCTTACGGCTGAGGTTAAACGAACGCTTCAGTTGAAATACCCTTTTCAATGGGCCAATACATCTATTACTTACTTGGGCATTGAACTGGCACGCTCGGTCCCTCAGACCCTGTCTGTTAATTTCTCCAAACTCAGGTTCGAACTCAAAGCAGACTACTTGAAGATGTCCCGGGTTCATCTGTCCTGGATAGCGCGTATTAATGCGGTTAAGATGTTCTCACTCGCTAAGATACTGTACTGTTTTAGATGCCTCCCTGTGCTGATCCCTAAGACACGCATTGCACAACTGCAGCTCGACCTCTTGACCTTTATATGGGATGGTAAACGTCCCCGTATAGCCAAGGCTGCACTTCATCCCCCTATTCGCTGCGGAGGTCTGGGGTTCCCGACCTCTACAAGTACTACCTGGCAAATTTGGCAGAACAAGCGTTTGAAGCCTTTCTCCCTCTTTCACCCAGAGGTGGATGATAATTGAGAATTCGTTGGAACAGACGGGCTCCCTCGCAGCTTTATGCGCGGCGGCGTCCCTTATGCCAGTTCAGTACTCTCCAGTGCTCTGTACGACCACTGCTACACTGTATATCTGGCGGCAGTTGGCTGACAGCTTTCGTCTGTTTGATCTCCCTCTTCACATGGTGCCTCTTAGAGCCCTGGAATACCATATCCCAGATTTATCTTTGGAATCTTGGAGGCTTAAAGGGATAATATCACTGGCTGACTTGTATAATGGTAATTCTTTGGTGGACTTTACCCACTTACATGTCAAATATGAGCTTCCAAATAAATGTTTTTTCCAATACTTACAAATACGACACTTTTTGCAATCATTGCCTTCCCGCTCTTCACCCCTAGCTAATCAATTTCAACTTTTTCTCGGAAACTCGAAATTGCCACGCCCTAAACTCTCTACTTTTTATGCTACTATCCTCCCCTCGGAGTCCTTGACTAAACAACCCTTCGCTGTCCGTTGGGAATCAGAACTAGGCAAGTCCTTTACATCCCGGGACTGGAATTCCGCTTTTCAGTGGACTTACAAGTGTACTAGATGTATTAATCACATTGAGCAAGTTAGGCGAATTCAGCTCAGGTGGTATTTAACTCCTGATAGGCTGGCTCACTTATCGCCGGGTTACTCCCCACTCTGCTGGCGGGGATGCGGGGAGGTGGGCACTCCTCTACATATGTGGTGGGCTTGCTCTGCGGTTGTCCCGTTCTGGTCGACTGTCCAAACTCTACTCCGGGAAGTTACTGATTCTGCCTTACTTCTTTCCCCTGCGCTAGCGATTCTAGGCATAGGCCTGGTGGACTTTCCTCATCGGATCAGGGGGGTCATAGCGCATGTCCTTGGTGCTTCAAGAAATGTTATAGCTCGCCAGTGGAAATTGGCGCAGTCCCCAAACTTGGCTGCAGTTGTGCAATTAGTGAATGACTATATGCACTGTGAACTGACGTTTACGGAATCTTTAAGTTCTAGAATTAGGACTCATAACCACTGGGTTCCATGGCTCTCAAGTCGTTACGCTACGCCTCTCCCTGTCTCTTTGCTCTAAACCCCTTGGGACATTGTTCTTACACTGGACTCTATGTACTCAGCATATGCAATGTATTTGTTCTTTCGGCACTGCACTGTCATGTGTACCACTTTTCTCTGACGGCGCTGGTTGCGCCTTTGTTGTATGTGCTTTTATACTGAAAATTCTCAATAAAAGCTATTGTACGTTAAGCCTGGTTGCCAGCCTCCCTGGGTTAAACAGTATCCTCTTAGTCATGCACAAGAGATGGCCGTGGCTAGTCAGATAGACGGATTTCTTCAGGAAGGAGGGTTAATTAAAACTCCCCTATTCCCAGTTAAGAAGAAGCCAGTAAATAAAGAGACAACCTGTTAGCTACAGAATGGTTCATGACCTCCGAGGGGTGAACAAGGTAACAGTCTTGCAGACACCTGTAGTCCCAAATCCACAGACTTTGCTGTCAGAGGTCCCTTCCACTGCTACCTGTTTTACTGTTGTGGATCTTCCAAATGCCTTCTTCAGTGTTCCTTTACATCCTGACTGCCAGTATTTGTTCGCATTTACATTCAAAGGCAACCAATATACTTGGACTGTTTTACCCCAAGGTGCACAGAATTCACCTACCATGTATACTCAGGCTTTGCAATCTGTTATCACGAACTGGACACCTCCTGGTACAGTAGTACTCCTTTAGTATGTAGATGATCTGCTTTTATGTGCAGAGAATCTAAATATCTGTAAGGAGGCTTCACTGTCACTGTTTATTTTCCTTTATCAGAATGGTTGCAAAGCCGCAAAAGACAAACAGACAATTTTGCAAGGTTGTCTTTTTAAGGCACTGCCTCTCACATGGAGCCTGGTATTTAACACCAGAAATAAATGAGGCAGTAAAAACGATACAGGTACCCAAGGGAGCACAGTCTTTGTGTGTCTTTTTGGGTCTTGTGTCATATTACTGCCCATGGATTAGACATGCTGTAATGCTCCTAATGTTGGAGGACGGAACTCAGCTGCGGAGTCACGTACGTTCCCACGTGCTCTAGCTCAGGAGTACGTGATGGTAGGCAGGAATAAACCAAACACTCTCAGTGCATCATCGCTCCGCCTCCTGGCCCTGACCTATTATACTTGAAGTGGGGTGGCGACAGGAATCCTGGGAGCGGAGTACCCCACGGGGAACAGGTACAGCGGGAGACTAATAAAGTTATAAGCCCTACGTAAGTAACAAACGTGGCGGTGGATAGATAAGGTAGAAGGTGGTGGTTGGTATGTTACGTCACATACAGACACCATGGGGTAGTTGTGTTGAAGGAAGGTACGTGGAAGAGTAGATTGTATTCCACTTGCTTTACCATCAAGCAGAAAGGTGCAGTCCCAGGCAGTACCAGCGGGTGGCACCAGAGCTCACAATAGTTCACAAGTGGGTAGCTACAGCAAGCGTGAGTACGCTACATAACCTCGCTGGAGGATACTTGCGGTTGCAGACTCGTGGAGAGCGTCCACTCAGAAGGGGACAGAGGAATCCAGAGGAGTAGGTGAGAGCTGAAGGTCCAGAGTGTGGCAGGTCCTCATTGAGAGGCTCGGCAGCGCTAACAGCAACCACTGACTGGCGTTCACCTCGCGGTTGTTAGAACGTCAGACTTACGTCTTGCCAATGCTTATGACGCGGCTGGGGCTGTGTCCGAATGACGCAAACGGACTGGGGCGGAGCCAGCACCCGTCTCTGTGGCGCTGTACCCTCGAGTCTGCGAGGGACGTTACACATGCCTCTATGTTAATGCAACCTTTGTACGATTGCTTGTCATCTGGACCATTCCATCTTACTGAAGAAGCTGTGAACAATTTTCATACACTCAAACTCTGTATCCTGTTAGCCCCTGCATTAGGCATTCCACAGTATGATAAGTAATTTAACTTGTTCTGTTCTTAAATGCAGGTAGCCTACCACCTCTTATCCAATCCAGTATTGAGCCACGCCCCCTGCACTGATCACATGGCGGTGACGTCACCCCAGGTCCTTAGTGTTGTCCAAGGTTCGGGTTCATCGAAGAATTCCCTTTATGGATTCAAAATTCCATTATGTCCGTGGTAGCGGAATGCATAACGGGATTCTTCGAAAACCCGAACTTTGGACGCCGAACTTAAAATACAAGTTCGCTCAACTCTAGTCCCCAGATATCTCAAAATGGGAGAATTGTGAGAGATGGGAATCCATTTTGTCTCTGAGTACAAAGGGTCTTGGTGGAGAATTACAGAATGCTGACATGGCACTCACATGCCCCCATTATCTGTGGCCTGTTCCTAAAAATAACATTTTGTTTCAGTTTCATGGCCTTGTCTAATAACTTTTCTTGAGTTTGGTTTTGCTGACAACGTACGCAAGCTGTCCTGTGCCTTTGGATGACAGCCAATAAACTTGCTATAAGAAGTGTATGTTTTGAAACAATAAACAGACTACTTGATTCAGCCATTTTGACTGTGTCAGTTTTCTCTGCGCACATAAAACCTCAGTAGATTTGGTTCCCGATAATCATAGAGGAAGGGGTAATTGCCCCAACAGTACACAGCTAATTTTTTGTACCACACCCTAGATTTTCTTAAGGCACTGTAGGGCTGTAATACCTGGTTTGAAAGATCCGCTCCGCCCATGAACTGGTTGTAATCCTGGATACACACAGGCTTGGTGTTCTGCTCTGTGGTTCCTGGGACTGGGACTGGGGTGGACTGATTTGCATAGATGATAGCTAACACAAGAATATCCCGTTTGTCCTTGTATTTTAGCAACTTCAAATTTTCTAAGCGAACAGCCCTGCTTTCCCTGCAAAGCACTGTCTGGTCTATAAAGAATTTGGGGAGCCCTTTCTGATTTTGTCTAATTGTGCCACATGTGCCTATGCCTCTGACAGCAAGGCACTTCAGGAGAGGGACACTATTGTAAAAGTTGTCCAAATATAGATCGTATCCGTGGTCCAGCACGGGGTGGACTTAATCCCATACTATCTTCCAACTTAAGCCCAGAATCGGGGGACAATCGGGTGGTGCAATTTTTGAATCTTTTCCCTTGTAAATACGAAAGTGCAATGTATACCCAGATTCACTTTCACAGGCCTTACACAACTTCACGGCATACCTAGCCCTTTTATTGGGCAGGTACTGGCGGAAATTTAATTGGCCTTTGAAGTGGACTAATGATTTCTACACTGAGAGGCATTTTTGGGGGGTATATACTTGACCAAATTTGGAATTGTAGTGGTCAACCACTGGCCTCATTTTAAAGAGTCTGTCATAACTAGGGTCGCTTGGGGGTGGGCACAGTAAAGAGGGGTGTGATAAAGAATATCTTTGTTCCATTATGTTTTTTTATAATGCCCATGATTAGGAGAAGTCCCCAAAATGTATGCATTTCAGTCGTGTCAGTAGTGGTCCATTTGTGGAGCCTTGCAATATAACTGTCTCGATGGGAGGCAATAAATTGCTCTGCATATATATTTGTTCGTTCCATCATCAAATTAACTTCTAACTGATAATAGGTTGACGTACTGAATAAATATTATTTACTGCCTATCTAAAGTACGTTAAAAACATTTTATTTGATAAATTTTAAAATGAATAATCTCCACAATAATAGGCTGGTAGAGTGGATTGGAACTAATCAGACCAATAATTATGCTGATTCCTAAATCCACCCTCCCACAAGAACTCCTTATTGTGTCTAGGAGTACAAGACAAAACAGGGTGCTGCTGTTACAATTCCAAGAGTGTATCCCTACACATCCCTCAGGGCTGCAGTCCCTATGGATAATGTACCACTCAAAAATGAATAGAACTGATCAGCAGTCAAATTACCCTATTGGGGCTCAAGTTACGGGAAGAGAGTCAGCATGCAATTATTATCTTGCAGTGCTTATGCTCGACGCGTTTCCCTTCCGACCATTGTCGGCAATTCATCAGGAGCATATGATCTGAGTGTCTTCGTCGAGATTTAGAACTGCAATCCTGATGGTGGATATGCAGTAACCCCGACAAAGCACTCAAAATAGTTTGCTGACTTTGTTAAGGTGCAGAGCTATTTAGAACGCTGCACGCCTCTGATGGTGTGCGTGCAGCAAAACAGATGAGCCTCCTGGCATTGTGTTAGCCATAAACGCGCGTGAAAACACGCGATGTTTAAAAGGAGATAACTCCTCCCCTTGTTCCGACAAGCCTACGACAGGAGGCCAATAGGCGTACACTCAGTCCGGTTAGCCATGCCCATTCCTGCCGTCATCACTTATTCCTGACAGGCAGAGAGTAGGTGCAATCAAGTTATACCGGTCACGCCTCCTCCTGTCATCATATTCGGCTAAGACAGTGGGGAGTATATTAAGGTGACGTATGCTTGAGTTTCATCAATTAGGGGACATAGGGCCCACAAATTTATGTCGGAACAGAAATATAAGACCTTGATATATGCGTATTCAAAAAACGCATACATATCAGAGTACTAGCGCCTATTTTTGCCATCCCAGACATGATAGATGGCTCAAGTGGAGCTACATGTAGCAGATACACAAGCTACAGAGGAAAGGTGGTAGTAAGTAATAGAAACATGCAGAAGACAATTTTTGTAGATATTATATAATCCCGCTAGTTACTCAATAAAACATGCAAATGAAATGGCGTCATTCAACCCTTTGGTTTTACTGTATTAAGCGTGAATATCAACTGGGCCTCCTTCCTGAGGAGGAGTGTGTCCACATCTCCACCTCTCGCTGGTGGTCGTACATGTTCTATCCCCTGAAATTTGAAACAATTTGTGGTCGAGGGGTGTTCCATTACTGCATGTTGCGCAATCGGGGTATCACCTTTACTTTTGATCTTTAATAGGTGCTCCCCTATGCGTCTCCTGAATTCGCGTTTCGTTTTCCCCACATATTGTAATCCACAAATGCAGGTGACGAGGTACACTACCCCTATTGTCTTACAGTTTATAAAGGATTTGATGTTAAATCTGTGTCCTGTGGTCGAGCTGGTAAAATATGCCCCTTTCAGGGTCACCTTGCAGGCTATGCAGTTCCCACATTTGTATGTGCCATTTGGTTTGTTAGCCCCCAACCATGTTTCACAGGTGGGTGAGTTGAACGCACTGTAGACTACTTTATCCTTAATGTTGCCCCCACGACGGTATCTCATCAAGGGGTATCCTCCTATCAGGTGCCCAACATCTGGGTCTGTTTTTAAAATCTCCCAGTATTCAGTCAAAAGTGCACGTATCTCTTTATGTGCCATATCATAGGTCCCTATGACCTGTAGTTGGGCATCCTCAGATGTCCTACTTTTAGGGTGTAGGAGATCTTCCCTATCACATGTAGCCGCACAATGATAGGCCTGTTTGAGCACGGTTTTAGGGTAGCCCCTCTCCACAAATCGTTTCCGAAGGTCATTCGCTGATACCTTAAAGTCAGACCACTGAGAACAATTTCGTCTCTTTCTAAGGTACTGCCCCTTAGGAATGCCCCTCTTGAGTGGGTGAGGACGTCCGCTCTCCCACCGCAAGAGTGCATTCATGGCCGTAGGTTTGCGGAAAACTTTTGTTTTGAGATAGCCAGAGGGGTCAATCTCAATCGAGAGATCCAGGAACTCAAGATGTTTATTATCAATGACAGATGTGAAGTATAGGCCCAAAGTGTTCACATTTAGCCTGGACACAAATTTAGAGAATTTTTCTTTGTGCCTTTTCATAGGATGAAAATATCATCAATGAACCTCATCCATGGGCGTATCTATAGGGGGTGCAGAGGTAGCAGTCGCTACCGGCCCAGGAACCTGAGGGGGCCCAAAGACCCTTGTGCCGCATAAGAAGACACAAAAAACTGAGGGAAGGGGGGCCCCAAGCTGAGCTCTTGCACCAGGGCCCATGAGCCATTAGCTACGCTCCTGATCCTCATCCATAGTAAAATGGATGAGGTCCATTCTTCCATCTCGTCACTGAATACCGTCTCCCTCTCCCACCAGCCCAGGTAGAGGTGGGCGAAGGTCGGGGCACAGGGGCTGCCCATCGCCACCCCCCTGAGCTGGCGGTAGAGGGAGCGGTCAAACATAAAAATATTGTGGTGTAGAATGAAGTTGAGCAGGGTGACTATGAGCTCATTGTGTTCACGAAAGTGGGAGCCTCTTTCCAGTAGGAATGCCTGTACAGCTTCACATCCTCGCTGATGTGGGATGGAGCTGTACAAAGCTTCCACATCTAAACTGGCGAGGAAGGTATCACTATCGCATCTAAAGTCATTCAGTCTCCTCAGCACGTCCATCGAGTCTCTGACAAGCGACGGCAGGCTGAATACAAAAGGCCTCAAGATCTTGTCCACATAGACACTGATTCTCTCTGTAAGGCTTCCTATACCCGACACTATCGGCCTTCCCTTTAAGGGTCAATTCCCTTATGTATTTTGGGTAGACTATAAAAAGCCGGTAGTGTCGGGTACATGGGCAAAAGGTATGCAAACTCACTGGCACTTATGAGTCTATGGCTCTTTGCTCCACTCAGAATCTGTTTTAGCTCATTTTTGTATGCATCTAGAGCAGGGCTCGACAAATCCCAGGCGCCAGGTATTCCCAGGCGCCCGTTCTCTCAGGTGCCAGGGCGCAGGGCCGGCGCGTCCTACACGCAGACTAGGAGCGCCAGCCCCTTCATGCTGCAGCCGCCCGAGCGCTCTATAGAGCCTCAGGCGGCTGCAGCACTGCCCGGGCTGGCGCGTCCATGAGGGCGCACCGCCCAGGCGCAGCATGAAGAGAGGACTGAAAGGAGGGAAGCGCTCAGCGCTCCTCCTGTCAGTCCTCATTAGCGTGGCCGAGCCCTGTATGGTCCACGGTACAGGAGCATCTGTCTCCTGTACTCGGCCGGACTGACATGAAGTGCGTACACAGTGTGCACTTCCTGTCAGTCCGCCCGGGTACAGGAGACTAAAGCTCCTGTACCCGTGGGACCATACAAAGCTCGACCACGCTACATCTGAGGCGGGAAGGGAGGGGAGAAAATGACAAGGGGGAAAGATAATGACAACAGGGGAAAGATAATGACAGGGGGAGTGAATGACAAGGGGGCGGGAAAGTGAATGACAAGGGGGAGAAAGTGAATGACAAGGGAGAAAGTGAATGACAAGGGGAGAAAGTGAATGACAAGGGAGAAAGTGAATGACAAGAGGGGGAAAGAGATTGACAAGGGGGAATGACAAGGGGGTGGGAATGACAAGGGGGAAAGTGAATGACAAGAGGGGAAAGAGCTGGGCGTTGTAGTGATGCAGGGACTGAGCGCCAGCTGGGCTTGTAGTGCTCAGTAAAATGTCATGGTGCCTGCTGTGTTTGTGCCCTCCGGACCCCTCTGCCCTCTCCTCCGGACCCCTCTGCCCTCTCCTCCGGACCCCTCTGCCCTCCCTCCCGACCCTGTAATCCTTGTAAGGGTTTCCACATGTCATGGCGGCCACAAGTGGTGATCACTTAGACGCTGGCAGCATCTGACGTGTCAAATAACCTATTGAAGAGGGGGAGCATTATGGGGGGCCCTATATACTCGCATATTATGGGGGGCACTATGAAGAACAGGGGAAGGAACACTATGGGGGCATCTACTGGGGGCCCTATGTACTGGCATGCATTATTGAGGGGCTCTATGGAGAAGTTGGGGGAGGAACACTATGGGGGCATCTATTGGGAGCTTTATGACGCGGCTCCGTCTGGCTCCTAACTTTTTAGCTGGCTCCAAGATTCCAAGGAAATTTGTCAAGCCCTGATCTAGAGGGTTATGATCTAATCTAACATAGCAGTTTTTATCATCCAGGATTTTTTACACATCTGTATATACATGTTAACATCAAGGATCACTATGTTACCCCCTTGTCCGAGGGTTTGATCACAATATTTAAATCCCTCTGTAATTGCACTAGTGCCATTTGTTCCTGCTCTGTTACATTCCTAGGGTAGGGGTAGTCTACATGCAGCGACCGTATTTTTCAGTGACCACATTGAGGAAAACGTCCAGAGGGGAATAGGTTCCCATTGGAGGTGTTTTTATGGTAATTTGAGGTAGGTGAATGGTCCTTCACCCAGACCTCTTTCACCCTCTTCTAAGAGACCAGCCAGTAGTTTCACATCTGGGAGTTCCTCTAGGTCAATACCCAGTTGTTCACATTGTTCCCTGTCATGGGTACAGAAAAACTTCTTCCATTTGAGTCTCCTGATAAATAAATGAATATCTTTTACCCATGTAAAGGGATTGAATCTACACTCAGGTGCTGTCACGGGCTGTATGTGAGCAACAAGAGCATACACAGTGAGTTAGCTACTGACCGGACCCAAACTAGGGAACATAAAGGGTGACCCCTGTCAGACCCTAAAAGCTCTCCCTATGCTGCTAAGCCCATGTCCAGATCCAGATGGTGGATCGAGACATGCCAGCGTACCTAAGGCTGATGACCACTGTAACCCCTACAGTAGTGGAAGGGGCACGGCCACCGGTGCCCTGCTCAGTATATGGACGGAACCGGGGTCGCCTCGGATCCAGTCAGCAAAACAAACAGAAACACACAATGTCTGCACACTTAACTGGAAGGAGCTGCAGCAGCAGTGAAAACAGATCCAAAGTCAGCAGACAATGTCCGAAGTACTTGCTTCAGCAGAACACAGGTCCAGAAAAGATATCACACCAGTGAAGATACTCAAGCGAGAGATACTGCTCAAATGAAGAAGTATAATCCGCACCGTACAAAGGAAGAGGGGTGATTTAAAGGCAGAGCAATCAAACACAGGAGGGACAGCTGGGAGGAAGGAAACAGAAAGTAAAGACCTCATCACAGGGGCGGAGAAACAGAGCTGTGAGAACGTCTCAAAGCTCTAGTAGTTACATCATCACAGGGGTGGAGAAACAGAGCTGTGAGAACGTCTCAAAGCTCTGGTAGTGACAGTACCCCCTCTACGGGTGGACTCCGGACACCCAGGACCCACCTTCTCAGGATGAGCCCTATGAAAAGTCCTGATGAGGCGAGTGGCTTTAATGTCCGACACCGGAACCCACATCCTCTCCTCAGGACCATAACCCTTCCAATGAGCGAGGTACTGAAGGGAACCGCGGACAATGCGAGAGTCCACAATTCTGGAAACCTCAAACTCCAGATTGCCATCAACCAAAATCGGAGGAGGAGGCAAAGAGGAGGGTACCGTGGGCTGGACATATGGTTTTAAGAGAGATCTGTGAAATACATTATGTATCTTCCAAACCCGTGGAAGATCAAGGCGGAAGGCAACAGGATTGATGACTGACAAGATTTTATAAGGCCCAATAAACTTGGGACCCAATTTCCAGGAGGGAACCTTCAGTTTAATATTTCTTGTAGACAACCACACCAGATCACCCACATTCAGGTCCGGACCAGGCACACGTCTCTTATCAGCCACACGCTTATATTTCTCACTCATCTTTCTTAGATTAGTCTGAATCTTTTGCCAAATGGTAGACAAAGACGAGGAAAATCTCTCCTCCTCAGGCAAACCAGAAGGAGCCCCTCCCGAGAATGTCCCAAACTGCGGATGGAACCCATATGCACCAAAGAATGGTGACTTATCAGAAGATTCCTGACGACGGTTGTTCAGAGCAAACTCAGCAAGAGGGAGAAACGAACACCAATCCTCCTGGTTCTCTGCAACAAAACAGCGCAAATATGTCTCCAGATTCTGATTGGCGCGTTCAGTCTGACCATTCGACTGCGGGTGAAAAGCAGAAGAGAAGGACAGCCGAACCCCCAGGCGAGAACAGAAAGCCTTCCAGAATCTGGACACAAACTGCGTGCCTCTATCGGAAACAATATCAGAGGGAATGCCATGCAATTTAACAATATGGTCGACAAAAGCTTGCGCCAACGTTTTAGCATTGGGCAATCCAGGGAAGGGTATGAAATGTGCCATCTTGCTAAAACGGTCCACCACCACCAGGATCACCGACTTCCCTGAGGAACGAGGAAGATCCGTGATAAAGTCCATGGACAGGTGTGTCCAAGGACGGGAAGGTATGGGTAAGGGGAGAAGGGGACCTGAAGGCCGTGAGCGAGGGACCTTAGCGCGGCGCACGTCTCTAAGCAGCCACAAAACCCTCCACCGACTTACGAAGAGCCGGCCACCAAAATCTCCGAGCAATGAGATCTACCGTGGCTCTACTCCCGGGGTGACCAGCAAGAACAGTATCATGATGCTCCTTGAAGAGTTTGTGACGTAACTCAGGAGGCACAAACAACTTTCCAGAAGGACAACGGGCAGGTGCCTCAGTCTGGGCAGCCTGGACCTCGGCCTCCAAATCAGAATACAGAGCAGAAACAACTACCCCCTCCGCCAAAATGGGACCCGGGTCCTCGGAGTTTCCTCCTCCCGGAAAACAGCGAGAGAGAGCATCAGCCTTCACATTTTTGATCCCAGGGCGGAATGTAACGACAAAATTGAATCTGGAGAAGAACAGAGACCATCTGGCCTGTCTCGGATTCATACGCTAGCCGACTCCAAGTACGCCAGATTCTTATGGTCGGTAAAACGGTGATAGGGTACCTGGCCCCCTCCAACCAATGGCGCCATTCCTCGAAAGCCAACTTGATGGCCAACAATTCCCTATCTCCCACATCATAGTTTTTCTCTGCCGGTGAGAGTTTTTAGAGAAAAAGGCACAGGGTCGCCATTTGGAAGGAGACGGACCCTGGGACAAAACCGCACCCACACCCACCTCGGAAGCATCCACCTCAACAATAAAAGGTAAGGAAACATCGGGATGCACCAAGATGGGAGCAGACGCAAAACTCTCTTTAATCTTAGAAAAAGCTGCAAGCGCCTCCTCCGACCAAGAGGAAAAATCCGCCCCCTTTTTGGTCATGTCAGTGAGGGGTTTGACAACAGAGGAATAATTCAAAATGAACTTTCTGTAATAGTTTGCAAAACCCAGAAAGCGCATCAATGCCTTCTGATTCTCAGGAAGCTCCCACTCAAGCACAGCACGGACCTTCTCCGGATCCATGCGAAAACCAGAAGCAGAGAGGAGAAAACCCAGAAATTGAATCTCCGATACCATAAACACACATTTCTCCAGCTTGGCGTACAATTTATTTTCTCGCAGAATCTGCAGAACCTGAAAAAGATGATCCTGATGAGTCCGAACATCAGGGAAAAAATCAAAATATCATCAAGATACACCAATACAAATTTCCCCATTAAATGGTAGAAAATACTGTTAACAAAATGCTGAAAGACGGCCGGAGCATTCATCAAGCCAAAAGGCATAACGAGATTCTCGAAATGCCCCTCGGGAGTATTAAAGGCTGTTTTCCATTCATCCCCCTCTCTGACCCTGACCAGGTTGTGCGCGCCTCTCAAATCCAATTTGGAAAAAACCTTGGCCCCAACAATTTGGTTGAAGAGGTCTGGGATCAGAGGAAGGGGATAGGGATCGCGAATCGTGATACGGTTCAGCTCCCTAAAATCTAGGCAAGGTCTCAGAGAGCCATCTTTCTTTTTAACAAAAAAAAAACCCGCGGCGACCGGTGATTTTGAGGGACGAATATGCCCCTTATCGAGACTCTCAGAGATATAGGTTCGCATTGCGATTCTCTCCGGTTGTGAGAGATTGTACAGGCGTGCTTTTGGCAGCTTGGCGCCGGGAATGAGGTTAATGGGACAGTCAAACTCCCGGTGAGGAGGTAGCTCCTGCACACCGCTCTCGGAAAACACGTCCGAGAAATCAGAGAGAAATGATGGCAAAGTTTTAGTAGATACCTCTGCAAAAGTCGCTGTGAGACAATTCTCTCTACAAAACTCACTCCACTCATTTATTTGCCTTCCTTGCCAATCAATAGTGGGGTTATGTTTAGTGAGCCAGGGTAACCCCAACACTAGAGGAGTAGGCAATCCGTTAAGGACAAAACAAGATATATCCTCCACATGAGTGTCACCTACAGCTAACCGGATATTGTGAACAATGCCCTTCAGGGATCTCTGTGAGAGTGGAGCAGAGTCAATGGCAAAAACAGGTATATCTTTTTCTAATGTGCAAACCCGAAAACCATGCCTGGCTACAAATTGAGTGTCAATAAGATTGACGGCCGCTCCACTATCAACAAAAATTTCACAAGAAATGACTTTGCTCTCTAGCGCCACCCTGGCAGAAAGGAGAAAACGAGAACTGCAGGTCAGAGGAAAAGCCCCAATTCCTACATCAACTTTGCCCAAGGTAGCAGATGAAGCAGAGTTTGATGATTTTCCTTTTGAGGATTTTCTCTTATCACTCTTAGTACAGTTCATGAATCTCCTAGAGGGACAAACATTTGCCAAATGACCAATGCCCCCACAACAAAAACACACCATTCTCTGAGGACTAAATCCTCCTTTATCAGGGGCAAGTCGACCTAGCTGCATAGGCTCCTCCTCAGAGGGGACCGAGACAGGATGAGGCCCCTGCACACTGAATGAGTCCGCACCACTGCCCCTAGAGTGACAATGGCTGGACCGAGAGGTCTCGTTTCTTTCTCTTAGACGCCTGTCAAGGCGTACCGCCAATGACATGGCAGACTCTAAAGATGTTGGTCTCTCATGGAAAGCAAACGCATCTTTCAATCTCTCTGAGAGACCATGACAGAACTGACTCCGAGTGCAGCATCATTCCAACCTGAATCAGCTGCCCATCTCCTAAATTCAGAACAATAAAGCTCTGCAGACAGTTTGTTCTGGCATAAAAAACGTAAGTTAGATTCAGCCAGAGCAACACGATCCGGGTCATCATATATCTGCCCCAGGGCCACAAAAATCTTTCTGTGGATCGAAGGGAGGGATCCCCGATGGCAGTGAAAAAGCCCAAGTCTGAGCATTACCCCTGAGCAAGGAGATGACAATCCTCACCCTCTGCTCCTCATTACCAGAGGAACGGGGACACAAGCAAAAATGGAGTTTGCATGCCTCTCTGAAGCGAACAAAATTCTCACTGCCCCCGGAGAACGTTTCCGGAAGTGAGACCTTTGGCTCGCAACAGACTCCATGGGCCGGGCCAGGCCCAATGCTTGAAGCTGAATCATAGATTGACGGAGATCCGCTACCTCCAAAGAAAGACCCTGCATGCGGTCAACCAGGTCAGAAAGCGGATCCATGTCAAAAGGACGGTTTCGGCGGATTATAATGTCACGGGCTGTATGTGAGCAACAAGAGCATACACAGTGAGTTAGCTACTGACCGGACCCAAACTAGGGAACATAAAGGGTGACCCCTGTCAGACCCTAAAAGCTCTCCCTATGCTGCTAAGCCCATGTCCAGATCCAGATGGTGGATCGAGACATGCCAGCGTACCTAAGGCTGATGACCACTGTAACCCCTACAGTAGTGGAAGGGGCACGGCCACCGGTGCCCTGCTCAGTATATGGACGGAACCGGGGTCGCCTCGGATCCAGTCAGCAAAACAAACAGAAACACACAATGTCTGCACACTTAACTGAAGGAGCTGCAGCAGCAGTGAAAACAGATCCAAAGTCAGCAGACAATGTCCGAGTACTTGCTTCAGCAGAACACAGGTCCAGAAAAGATATCACACCAGTGAAGATACTCAAGCGAGAGATACTGCTCAAATGAAGAAGTATAATCCGCACCGTACAAAGGAAGAGGGGTGATTTAAAGGCAGAGCAATCAAACACAGGAGGGACAGCTGGGAGGAAGGAAACAGAAAGTAAAGACCTCATCACAGGGGCGGAGAAACAGAGCTGTGAGAACGTCTCAAAGCTCTAGTAGTTACATCATCACAGGGGTGGAGAAACAGAGCTGTGAGAACGTCTCAAAGCTCTGGTAGTGACAGGTGCGTGGCTAACCGGACTGAGTGTACGCCTATTGGCCTCCTGTCGTAGGCTTGTCAGAATAAGGGGAGGAGTTATCTCCTTTTAAACATCGCGTGTTTTCGCGCGCGTTTACGGCTAACACACACCATCAGAGGCGTGCAGCGTTCTAAATATCTCTGCACCTTAACAAAGTCAGCAAACTATTTTGAGTGCTTTGTCGGGGTTACTGCATATCCACCATCAGGATTGCAGTTCTCAATCTCGACGAAGACACTCAGATCATGCTCCTGATGAATTGCCGACAATGGTCGGAAGGGAAACGCGTCGAGCATAAGCACTGCAAGATAATAATTGCATGCTGACTCTCTTACCATAACTTGAGCCCCAATAGGGTAATTTGACTGCTGATCAGTTCTATTCATTTTTGAGTGGTACATTACGCATAGGGACTGCAGCCCTGAGGGATATGTAGGGATACACTCTTGGAATTGTAACAGCAGCACCCTGTTTTGTCTTGTACTCCTAGACACAATAAGGAGTTCTTGTGGGAGGGTGGATTTAGGAACCAGCATAATTATTGGTCTGATTAGTTCCAATCCACTCTACCAGCCTATTATCGTGGAGATTATTCATTTTAACTCCTTGCCGAACGCAGGATTGCGTCCTGGCGGCGGTCGGTCTGTTCCTCTTGGACGCGCCGAGGCGTCATCTCGCGAGACGCGAGATTTCCCGTGAACGCGTGCACGCTCACAGGATCGCGTCGGGAAGAAGTTAAACTACAGCCTGCCAGCGCTGATCGTGCGCTGGCAGGCTGTAGAAGTGAAAAAAAATTACATATCAGACGCTGTTTTGTTAACAGCGTCTGATATGCTTGCTGTTCATTCCTTTGGTGGTCCCTTTTGCTTGGGACCACCAAAGGAATCTTTGTAAGTGCACCAATCACCACACAGACCCCCATCCACCCCCGTCACTGATTAACCCCTGATTAACCCCGATTAACCCCTGATTAACCCCGATTAACCCCTGATCAACCCCTGATCACCCCATGTCACCCCCTGATCACCCCCTGTCACTAATCACCCCCTGTAAGGCTCATTTAGACGTCCGTATGTGTTTTGCGGATCCGCAAAAACACGGACACCGGCAATGTGCTGTCCGCATTTTGCGGATCCGCACATTGCCAGAACTATATAGAAAATGCCTTTTCTTGTCCGCAATTGCGGACAAGAATGGGACATGCTCTATCTTTTGCAGAGCTGCGGCCGGATGTTTGGGGGACGAAACCCGGAAGTTTGCGGCCGCAGCTCCGCAAATGCTGATGCGGCGAGCACATAGTGTGCTCTCCACATCACCGCCGGCCCCATTCACACTGAATGGGTCCGCATCTATTCCGCAGAATTGCGGAATAGATGCGGACATTTTGAGGACGTGTGAATGGCCTTACTACTTTTTTTGCACATTTTTGGCAGAGATTTTTTCATCCACATTGATTGATGCGAATGAGGAAATCTGTGCCGTTCATTTTTTTTTTTTTGCACATTTTTTGGCAGAGATTTTTTCATCCACATTGATTGATGCGAATGAGGAAATCTGTGCCGTTCATTTTTATTTTTTTTTCAGCCCAGAGGCTGAACGGGAAAAAAAATCTCATTACCTGTATGCTCAATATAAGGAGAATCGCAGAAACTCCTAATTCTGGCCATACGTGTAATGATTGCGGAGACCCTCAAATTCCAGGGCAGTACAAACACCTCACATGTGACCCCATTTTAGAAAGAAGACACCCCAAGGTATTCCGTGAGGGGTATGGTGAGTTCATGTAAAATTTTATTTTTTGTCACTAGTTAGTGGAAATTTGAGACTTTGTAAAAAAAAAAAAATATATCAATTTCCGCTAACTTGTGCCAAAAAAAAAAAATTCTGTGAACTTGCCATGCCCCTTGCCTTGCCATGAGAGAGCAGCCTGCACGTGGATCTCCTGACACAGCACCCCCATCTGTGACCAACACACCCCTTCTGACCCTCCACAGTGCCATCTGGCACTAAAAGGTACGTTCGGTACGACATGTTAGGGACAGCTTAGGTTAAGCAGGGATATTCAGGGAAAGTTTAGGGAAAAAATAAAAGGGTTTGCCTCTGTTGCATCACCCTGATCGGATGTCTGGGGTCTACAGATCCCCCAGGGGTGCTTCGGCTTGGGGCCCCCCCCCCCCCCCCACACACACACACACGCGCACATTTTTTGGGGCGCAAGCAGGTTTTTTTTTTTGGCGTACGCTGACTGTGGCCGGCACTCTTTAGCATCTGGCCACTGTTAGCGCATCACCCACCACACCGCTGATCAGCTTTGGACCATTGATCAGCGAGTTTGAATCTTTATTTTTTTTTCACTTTTTTTTTGGGCTGTCATTTTTTTTATTCTATTAGGTTTAGGACAAAGTCTGTGAACATCCGTGCCCCCATACACACACGCGCACTAAATAAAGTTTTCCACACATGCACACACACTCCCCTATGGCCCGCGGACGTTCTCAGCCGAGGCATACGCCCAGCTTGCCTCCGACTCCGAGAGCCCCAGTGAGGATGAGGATTACCCCACTTTCCTCTTGTCATCCGCATCCTCCTCGCCATCTAGCGATGATGATGAGCCCCTCAAGGCCAGGGACGCTGTGGCCCACACTGTGGCCCACACGAGCTGTGGCTCGTACTAGTTTTCCAGCCCACCAGATAAGTCCACCTGAGCCCCCTATCGGTGAACTTGCCTGGTGTACCCCAGAGGATTTTGAGCCTGTGATTCCTGATTTTGTTGGCCAACCAGGAATCCAGATTCCCACAGTGGGCTTTACTGAATATGACTATTTTAGGGTACTTTTACACTTGCGGCAGGACGGATCCGGCAGGCTATTCAGCCTGACTGCCGTGCTGCCGCTCCGTCTCCATTGACTATAATAGGGCGGGGGGGTGGATAGTCCTGCGATCTCCGGCCGTGCACTGCCGTGCTGCGCCGTAGCTCCGCCCCCGCCCCATTATAGTCAATGGGGACGGAGCGGCAGCACGGCAGTGCATGGGTACTTGCGGCAGGATGGATCCGGCAGGCTGAATAGCCTGCCGGATCTGTCCTGCCGCAAGTGTAAAAGTACCCTTAGTCTTTTTTTCAGTGACCACTTTGTGAATCTGATGGTGGAGCAAACAAACTTGTGCGCCCAACAGTTCATTGCTCAACACCTGGGCCCCTTTTTGGCTAGGGCCGGTGGCTGGACTCCGGTCAGTACAGCTGAGATGAGGACGTTTTGGGGCCTCGTGCTGCACATGGGCCTAGTCAAAAAACCCAGTGTCAGGCAGTACTGGAGTGGGGACGACCTCTACCAGACCCCACTCTACTGTATGGCCATGACACGCTTCCGTTTTGAGGCCATTCGCATTATGCAGATAGAGCAGCATGTCTCCCCCAAGGTGATCCTGCCTATGACTGCCTGTACAAAATCAGGCCGGTCATTACTCACTTTGGGGCAAAATTTTGGGAGGTCTATGTACCTGGAAGGGAGGTCGCGGTTGATAAGTCTCTCATTGCTTTCAAGGGGAGACTTATTTTCCGCTAGTATCTTCCCTCTAAGTGTGTGGGGTAAAGCTGTACAAATTTTGTGAGAGTACCTTTAGGGTACACTTACAAGTTTTGTGTGTACAAGGGGCAAGATTCCCGTATTCAACCCCCAGAATGTCCCCCCACTCTGGGTGTTAGCGGGAAACTTGTGTGGGACCTTATGCATCCACTGCTAGATAAGGGTTACCACCTGTACGTGGATGACTTTTATACTAGTATAACCTTGTTCCAGTCCCTCGCCGCCAGATCCACGTCCGCTTGTTGGACCATGCAGAAAAATAAACGTGGCCTCCCTACCCTCCCCCTCCAGGTACCTATCCCCATGGGTGAGACCCGTGCCCTTACCAGTGGAAACCTGTTGCTGGTCAGATATAAGGACAAGAGAGATGTCCTTGTACTGGCCACAATTCACGGTAAAGGCATCACCCCTGTCCCTGTGTGAGGTACCACAGCAACGGTCCTCAAGCACGATTGTATCGTCTACTACAATCGGTATATGGGAGGAGTTGATCTCTCTTATCAAGTCCTCAAGCCATATAACGCCATGCGCAAAACCCAGACATGGTACAAAAAAGTTGCGGTCTACTTGTACAACTCTTTTGTGCTGTCCCATAGCGCTGGCAACACAGGGAAATTCCTTCAGTTCTGTGAGGCAGTCCTCAAGGCCCTGATCTTTTCTGACCCGGGAAAGAGCAGGCCGGAGTACCTCGGGAACTGCAGGCGCCCGGATCGACCACGGTGTGGTCCCCCATACTGGAAGGAAGGGACGAACCCAAAAAAAGTGCAGAGTGTGTCACAGGAGGTGGATACGGAAGGACACCATCAAAAAAACTCTGGTTTTCAGACTTGAGACACCCAAAAAAAAAATAATTTTCAAAAATTTTTTTTTTTAAAACTAAAATAAATAAAAACAGTAGACATATTAGGTATCACCGCGTCCGTAAGAAACTGCTCTATAAAAATACCATGACCTAACACCTCAGATTAACACGGTCAAAAAATAAAAATAAACACGATCAAAAAGTCATATGCCCCCCAAAATAGTGCCAATAAAACCGTCCTCTCCGCAAAAAATGAGCCCCTACCTAAGACAATCGGCTAAGAACAAAAAAAAAAACTGACTCTTAGACTATGGAGATACTAAAATGTTTTTTTTTGTTTAAAAAAGGATAATATAGTGTAAAACCTAAATAAATAAAAAAAAGTAGACATATAAGGTATCACCGTGTCCGTAAAAATCTGCTCTATAAAAATACCCCATGACCTAACCCCTCAGATTAACCAGGTCAAAAAAAAAAATGGTGCAAAAAAAGGTATTTTTTGTCACCTTACATCACAAAAAGTGTAATAGCAAGCGATCAAAAAGTCATATGCCCCCCAAAATAGTGCCTCTAAAATCATCCTCTCATCCCGCAAAAAATGAGCCCCTACCTAAGACAATCGGATAAAAACTAAAAAGAAGCTGACTCTTAGATTATGGAGATACTAAAATGTTTTTTTTTTTGTTTAAAAAAGGATAATTACAGTGTAAAACCTAAATAAATTTTAAAAAAGTAGACATATTATGTATTGCCGCGTCCGTAAGAATCTGCTCTAAAAATACCCCATGACCTAACCCCTCAGATCAACACGGTCAAAAAAAAATATATAAAAACGGTGCCAAAACAACGGTGGCAAATTTTCCATTTTAATCAATTTTTTCCAGTAACAAAGCAAAGGTTAACAGCCAAACAAAACTTAATATTTATTACCCTGATTCTGCAGTTTACAGAAACACCCCATATGTGGTCGTAAACTGCTGTATGACCAAACGGCAGGGCGCAAAAGTAGAGTAACACTATATGGTTTCTGGAAGGCAGATTTTGATGGCCTTTTTTTTTGACACCATGTCCCATTTGAAGAACCCCTGATGCACCCCTAGAGTAGAAACTCCATAAAAGTGACTCCATCTAAGAAACTACACCCCTCAAGGTGTTCAAAACAGATTTTACAAACTTTATTAACCCTTTAGGTGTTCCTCAACAGTTTATGGCAAATGGAGATGAAATTTTAGAATTTCTATTTTTGGAAACCTTGCCTCACAAAAATGTAATATAGAGCAACCAAAAATCATATGTACCCTAATAGTCCCAACAAAACTGCCACCTTATCCCGTAGTTTCTAAAATGGGGTCACTTTTATAGAGTTTCTATTCTAGGGGTGCATCAGGGGGGCTTCAAATGGTACATGGTGTAAATAAACCAGTCCAGCAAAATCTGCCTTCCAAAACCACACGACACTCCTTTCCTCTACGCCCTCCCGTGTGCCCGTACAGCAGTTTACGACCACATATGGGGTGTTTCTGCAAACTACAGAATCAGGGCAATATATATTTTGTGTTTTGTTTAGCTGTTTACCCTTGCTTTGTTTACTGTAAAAACGGATTAAAATTGAAAATTTTCCCAAAAATTGAAATTCTGAAATTTTATCTCCGTTTGCCAATAACTGTTGTTTAACACCTAAAGGGTGGTTTTTTTTATTATGTAAGCCTCACAAAGTAAATTCAGACCTGAACTGGTCCCTAAAAGTGGGTTTTTGAAAATTTCTCAATATTTTCAAGATTTGCGTCTAAACTTCTAAGCCTTGTAAAAAAAAAATATAAAATGGTATTCCCAAAATGATCCAAACATGAAGTAGACATATGGGGAATGTCAATTAATAACTATTTTTGGAGGTATTACTATGTATTGTAGAAGTAGAGAAATTGAAACTTGGAAATTTGCAAATGTTTCAAAATTTTTGGTAAGTTTGGTATTATTTTATAAATAAAAATGAATTTTTTGACTCCATTTTACTACTGTCATGAAGTACAATATGTGACGAAAAACATTCTCAGAATGGCCTGGATAAGTAAAACCATTTTAAAGTTATTCACACATGAAGTGACACTGGTCAGATTTGCAAAAATGGCCTTATCCTTAAGGTGAAATATGGCCGTGCCCTTAAGGGGTTAAATTAAATTGCGTGAAAGTACAGTGACTCTTTATGTCCTCTACATACTTGGCTTACTGTTTGGGTATAACCGTTTGGGTATTTATCTGCAGTATATGCTGACTATATCTTAGGGTACTTTCACACTTGCGTTAGTGCGGATCCGTCTGTTTATTTGCACAGACGGATCCGCACCTATAATCCAAACGTTTGTATCTGTTCAGAACGGATCCGTTTGCATTAGTTAAAAGAAAAATGACAAAGTCCAAAATGGATCCGTTTTGAATTACATTGAAAATCAATGGGAATGGATCCGTTTTCAAATGCACCATATTGTGTCATTGAAAGCGGATCCGTCCCCATTGACTTACATTGTAATTAAAAATGGATCCGTTAAGCTCCGCCTCTTCAGACGGACACCAAAATGCTGCAAGCTGCGTTTTGGTGTCCGTCTCCAAAACGGAATAGAAGCGGAACGGAGCCGAACTGATGCATTCTGAGCGGATCCTTATCCATTCAGAATTAGAGATGAGCGAACATTAAAAAAAAGTCCGTTGTTCGGCGTTCGGGTGGTGGTAAGTCGCGCATCCCGTTATGGATTCCACTATAGCGGCATATGGAATCCATAAGGGGCGGCTGCCACCAACCCGAACTTTTGCACAGCCGAAGGACCTGGGGTGACGTCACTGTCATGTGATCAGTGCAGGGGCGTGGCTCAGCACTGGATTTGATCCGTGCTTAGCCACGCCCCTGCACTGATCACATGACAGTGACGTCACCCCAGGTCCTCGGCTGTGCAAGACTCGGGTTGGTGGCAGCCGCCCCTTATGGATTCCATATGCCGCTATAGTGGAATCCATAACGGGATGCGCGACTTACCACCACCCGAATGCCGAACAACGGACTTTTTTTTAATGTTCGCTCATCTCTATTCAGAATGCATTGGGGCTTAACTGATCCGGTTTGGACCGTTTGTGAGAGCCCTGAAACGGATCTCACAAACGGAATCCAAAACGCTAGTGTGAAAGTAACTTACAAGAGTAACTAAACTTTTGTACAAACTTTTAATATGTTTTCCCTAACCCCCTAAAAAAAATCTTTTTCTAATATACTTTATTTATTAATTTTCTATTTTTTAGAGTACTTTTTCACCCCTAAAGTGCACCATTCACTGGTGCGCTAAAACTCAGTTCTTGCTACACCGCTGAGCTGTCAGCGGTGTACGGAGTACGGGCCGCAGAAGCGCAGGGAGTACGGGCAGGAGAGCTCATTGCTGCTCCTGCCTGTGCTCCCTGGACTATTACTAACTGCTGGCATAGCACATGGGTAGCCTGTACCCATAGGCTGGGTTCACATAAGCGTGATGGATTTAGGTCCGGATGCGTTGCGGATGCGTTCAGTGAAAACTGTGCGTTTTTACAGGCAAAGCCATTAAGTTTTGCCTGCGATTGCGTTCAGTTGTTCAGTTTTTTTACGCGCGGGTGCAATGCGTTTTTCACGCGCGTGATAAAAAACTGAAGGTTTACAAACAACATCTCCTAGCAACCATCAGAGAAAAACGCAACGCACCCGCACTTGCTTGCGGATGCAATGCGTTTTCACGCAGCCCATTCATTTCTATGGGGCTGCGGATGCGTTTATAACGCATAAGATAGATTTACACGCGTTGCAGAAGTGATGCGTGAAGATCACCGCTCATGTACACAGCCCCATAGAAATGAATGGGTCAGGATTCAGTGCGGGTGCAATGTGTTCACATCACGCATTGCACCCGCGCGGAAATCACGCTCGTGTGAATGCAGCCATATACTATGAGGGTGGCCATGTACTATGCCAGGATTAGCTGAGCGGAGCAGACAGAGGCAGGAGCCTGCTCTGCTCAGCTAATCCTGGCATAGTACATGGGTATCCTCATAGTATATGGGTACAGGGTATCCATGTGCTATGCCAGCAGTTAGTAATAGTCCAGGGAGCACAGGCAGGAGCAGCAATGAGCGCTCCTGCCCGTACTCCCTGCGCTTCTGCGGCCCGTACTCCGTACACCGCTGACAGCTCAGCGGTGTAGGGAGAACTGAGTTTTAGCGCACCAGTGAATGGTGCACTTTAGGGGTAAAAAAGTACTCTAAAAAATAGAAAATTAATAAAGTATATTAGAAATAGATTTTTTATGGGGTTAGGGACAACATATTAAAGTTAGAACAAAAACATTAAAAAATTAGTACAAAAGTTTAGTTACTCTTTAATGCCTATAATATGCTCCAAGAATGAATCCGCAGTCTAGTTCAATCAGATGCAGAAGGCTGAGTGCAGGAGCGCCACCTATAGGAGATTAGAGGTACTGACTCATGGTGAATGTGTATGAGATTTCTGAAAAGCAGTGCAGGGACACACGGCGGGGGAACAGGAACCAGCAGCAACACTGGCCCGCAGGACTATAGTGACTACACACATGCAGTCTGTCCCACTCACGGGCTGTGTCCTGGCAGTGTGATTTCAGAGGGTTTTCCCAGGATTTGTCTTTGCTGGGCGGTGTTGTTTTTCTATAAAGGAAGTGATTGGCCGTGGCCTGCTGGAGCCGCTGTCTGAGCCTCCCACGTGATTTCGTACAAACTAATCTTTGCTGAGTGGTTCCCTCGGGTCAGATCGCACTGAACTAGTGGTTGGTGACAGGCCGGGTCCGGAGGTCAGTGCTGTGCACCATGCATAGAGTACGGGTCGTGCTGGGACATCTCCCGGGGACTTCCAGGGGATTCGGGCGGAGGCGACTGCAGCCACATCGGACCGATCTCAGGACATCGTGATTGTGCACGGCAGGAGGACTCCAATCTGCAAAGCCAAGAGAGGGGCTTCAAGGTAAACACTTGTAGGGTGTGATCCTGTATCTGTCACTAAACTGCAGTGTGGCTTCCTGACAAGTCATATGTGCGACCACATGGTACATGGGCATGTCTTAAAGGGGTTGGCTTAATTCGGCAAATTCCATTTATCCTGTAGACCTGTGGTTCTCAACTCCAGTCCTCAGGGCCCACCTGCCTGCCCTGTTTTCAGGATTTCCTTAGTATTGGGCAGCTGATATAATTCTGACCCGCAAGTGGGCCCTGGGGGCTGGAGTTGGGGAGCCCTGCTGTAGACGGTTAATACAAGGCACTTACTAATGTAATGTGATTGTCCATATTGTCTCCTTTGCTGGATTCGTTCATTTTCCATAGCATTATACACTGCTTGTTTCCATGGGTTATGGCCAATGCTGCAGCGAGCACTGTGAACGGCACAGGCAGCGCAGAGAGGCTGTCTGTGCCTGAAATGACCAATAACAAAGCGAGGACCGAGGAGCTAGTATTGGTTAGGTATTGGCACGCCAGAGCAATACAGGTCGGGTCAGGCAGGGGAAGTCGGCAGGAGTTGGGAGGAGAAGGGGCCGGCTCCAGGGGGTGGCTGTAGTAAAGGAGCAGGGTGCGCTGCCCAAGGACCCCCGTGGAGTCACATGACTGATCAAAGAGACGAGTTGCCCCTTGTCCTGTGACCCCGTGTGTTGTGGCAGTGAAAAGCCCGGCTTGTCAGTCTTCAAGTTAGCGATTTTCCCCCCTCCCCCAATCATGGTTCCGTCCAGTCTCCCAGTTCCCTGCTACCACCCCCACCCCACCCGCCCGTCGCCCCACTAGTGACCCCTGCTCCCTGCTCCCCCCCTTCTCCTGTCGCCCCCGTTAGGGACCCTGCCCCACCCCCCCCGTCGCCCCAATAGTGATCCCTGCTCCCCCCTTCTCCTGTCGCCCCACTAGTGACCCTGCCCCCCCCCCTCCTCCTCCTGTCACTCCACTAGTGACCCTGCTCCCCTCCTCCTGTCACCCCACTGGTTACCCTGTGCCTGCTCCCCCCCCCTCCTCCTGTCACCCCACTGGTTATCCTGCTCCCCCCTCCTCCTGTCACCCCACTGGTGACCCTGCTAGACTCATCCCCACCCCCTCCTCCTGTCACCCCACTGGTGACCCTGCTAGACTCATCCCCCACCCCCGGTCCCCGCACTGGTGACCCTGCTCTATTTTCGGCTCTCCCATAGGATTGAATGCAGGGCGGCCACGCGTGCGCTGTGCACCCTCCAGGACCTTGCGGGCTCCGTTCTAAGTATAGGTGCAGGTCCCAGCGGCGGGACCCGTACCTATCAGACATCGGTGAGATGGGACAGCTCCATAAATAGTAATTAACAGCGTTGCTAATAAAATAATGATTTTATTTTTACTTTAGGAAACAACACCTGATGAGCTCCTGTCTTCTGTCATGACTGCGGTTCTCAAGGATGTGAATCTGAGGCCTGAGCTGTTGGGGGATATCTGTGTAGGTAAGTCGATACTTGCTGCTTTTTTTTTTGCCATAATCACTAGATGCAAAATATGGCATCTTAAACCCGATTCACACTTGCAGGGTAACCCAGATATCTGTATGTGTGAATGCAAGCAGCCGCAATATCTGTCCTGGAGTTTACCCAGACTTTTTTCCTTAATGCCCTAGTACTAAATCCGTGTTTTGCCCGCGTGAGCGCATGTGTGAACACAACAGTCGATATTCTGCTAAATCACAGTAGGAATGTGGAAGTACCTGGAACATTTCCTCTGTAGAGAGAACACGCCTAACCTGGAACTTCTCTGGGCTGACCCTATGACCCTCATCAGTCACTAGAATGAAGATTCTGCACCCTTTTATTTTCTTAGATTTTTGGATCTTTGAGTCCGTTGTCTGAAAAACCCATTCAGTGCATTTGGGACTACGTGTGCTGGTTTTTACAGTGCCATTGCAGTGCATGGGAACATCACTGCCACATTTCATCTGTAAAAACTGCATTGAAAAAAGTTTTTTTTTCCCTGATGCGATTTTACCTCCACCCAACCACACTGTCTGAATACATTCTGACTCTTATCTGTAAGGGTCCATTCACACGTCCGTGTGTGTTTTGCGGATCCGCAAAACACGGACATCGGCGATGTGCGTTCCGCAATTTGCGGACCGCACATCGCCGGCGCTCTCATAGAAAATGCCTTTTCTTGTCCGCAATTGCGGACAAGAATAGGACATGTTCTATTTTTTTCGGGAACGCGATTGCGGACCCGGAAGTGCGGACCTGCAATTGCGGACCCGGCCGGGACATCGTCTGTCCCCATTGAAACTAATGGGTCCGCAATTCCGTTCCGCAAAATGCGGAACGGAATTGCGGACGTGTGAATGGACCCTTAGGCTTTTTTTTCTTTTAGTTGGTAGCCACTTCAGGTTTTTTATTTTATCATTTTTTTTTAACACATAATGTTTGCTCAGCTAGCCAGCATAAACCAGTGCTGTAGGCATACATTGGCAGGGATTTTCTGAATAGGAGGCCTTTAGATGGTATTTGTCAACAGTTTTGACCATGCCAAACTTATGACTGCACTAGGCAGAAGTTGGGGAGAGCAGTAGAAACATACCTTTTGTGGTGTGGATATGAACTTTTATTCTGCCTTCCTGGAAGTGCCCAGGAGGTGGAGTTTCAGTGCATCACGACCCTCCCCTCAGCTCTGAGTGATAGCTGTCCTCGTTGGATGCTATAATTGTCACTCAAAGCAGGTTGGAGGGGCTGCAGAGAGCACTTCACACTAAAGCTCTACCTACAGGGCACTTGCAGGAACAGAATCGGGCAGAATAAAAGTTCATAATCACAGTACTCCTGATAATAAAAGCTTCACAAAACATATGTATTGTACTGCACCCCCAGTCCCTACATGCTCTCAGCAGTTTAGTATGGTCAAAACCGCCGTTCTACTTTTTTGTAGGATCAGAACAGTGGAGATGACAGCAGTGCCAGATCCGTCACTTGACGGACACCAACAGGGCCCAGTGAACCCCATTGACTCTAGTGAGCTCTGCCATACTTCGGTCATGGGGGTCTGTAACTTCAGCAGACACAACTGCGCAGCATTTTTGATGGAAAACTGCAGCAAATGCTCCAATGCAAATGTGGACACGGCTGTTGCATAAAGTTTGGAGCAGAGTTGTGATGGCCATCTCCGTGTTTTGTAGGACAGGGTTGATGTGAAGCCTCTGACTCAAGGAGATACCATCAACCTTTGAACACATTTTATAATATTCTGATCTTCGGATTAGTCTAATCATTGGTTTTGTAAAACGTGTACACATTTTTTGCAGTTACAGCACCAACAAATCTGTTTAATTGGTATAGAATAGGCTTTACCCATACAAACCTGTAACCTGCTGTGCCTCCTGGAGACCTCCAGTGTCATACATTGAGGCAACCCATCCACATGTGAATTAGAATAAACCGTAAATAACTGAATGCGCCATACAGTAACCGCTAATCTCATGCAGGAAATGTGCTACAACCTGGTGGAGGCGCTGTTGTCGCGAGAATTGCCCAGTTTCTCAGGTATTCTTCTTGGGGAAGGGGGGAGGTTGTGTCATACCAATAAATATTGTCAAATGATGAAACGCACAGCAACAAATCTGCAAATCCAGATAGAGATGACGAAAAAACGGCTGAACGAAAATCTTTCCCATGCAACTCAAAGACCTTGGCAGATTTTTACTGGGACATTTTTCGATTGGCCACTTGGCTATCAATCAGGAGATATTGGGCGTTTTTTTTCAGCTTCAGGATATTGATGGCCTATCTTCTGGATAGGTCATCAGTATCCGGTCATTGGAGGTCCAGTCCAACTCTCAGCATCCCTGCCAATCAGCTGTTCGAAGCTGCTATGTCACTTTTGTGAGTGCTGCGGTGTCTTCATTTTTTGCCTTGGTCCATCTACCTGCATGCCATCTACTGAGCAGGGATGAAGATGCAATGTCCTGCCCAGCCGCTACTGGGTAGGTGGCCTCATGTAAACAATGAAGAGGTTACAGCGCTTGCACAAGTGCCGTGGCCCCTTTAAATAACTGAATAGCAGGGATGCCACTGATCAGCTATCGATGGCCTATCTTGAAGAAAGGCAATCAATGTGCTGAAGTTCGAAAAGGGGTTCCTATCTCAGACATTTATGTCATGTCCTCTAGGAACGATGGACGCAGACGTAAAGGGTATCTTCCAATTTCATGAAATTGACCTATCCTCAGGATAAATCAATAATTTTAAATCAGTGGGGGTCTGACCTAAGTTTTCTGAAGGGGCTGTGGCGCTAATGCGAGAGCTGCGTTCTCTTCGATGTTTATCTGCAGACTGTCTACATTGTAGTGGCAGTGTGTTGTCCTGATAACTGTTTGTTCCATTCAACTGAATGGCAGAGGAACTGTAATTATACTGCAATGTAGACGGCGTGCAGGTGAACATGGAAGAGAATGCAGCGCTCGCACTGGGGCCACAGACCCTTATAACGGCTAATGAACTCTAGGCCGAAAGTCAGACCACCGCCAATCTCATATTGTTGACCTATCCTGAGGGTAGGTCATCAATATCACGAAACTGACATACCTCTTTAATGGAGAGAGAGCATTAAAGCTTCATTCACATGTCAGTGTTTCACGGATGTGTGCTGTACGTGTTCTCCGCGGACAGCACACGTCCCCATTTATTTTAATGTGTGTATTCACACATCAGTGTTTTAGCACGGTCCGTGGGTGTTTTTAGCTCAGATGCATGCTCTATTTTGTCCGTGTTCACTGATCCATCATATCCATTATAGTCGATGGGTCAGTGAAAACTACGGATGCAACACGGATGCCATCAGTGTTGCATCAGTGTTTTATGGATCATTAAAAAGAGATTGTTTGAAAATTATTTTTCAGCTGTTCAGTGTCAAACACGGACCCAACACGGATCCTTCACGGACAGCTTCACTGACCACCTGCTCACAGATTTGAGCACGGATGTGTGAATGAGGCTTAAATGTGAATTGTTTTCTCCATTCAAGTGTAAGGCGTTATGGAACGGCACAGATGCTCTAGTGGCCACAGCCAGCCACCTCACCTCGTGGAATCGGGATCAGGGGACCCCCACATCTCAGACATTTATGGCATATTCATTTACACCCTTCCGTGATGCATACAATTCAGAGATGTTATGCCCGCAGGACTATTTTGTCTTAAAGGAATCGCATGACCTGTTTACAGATCGCAAATCTTCAATTTTGTGATGACATTGTAATCGTAGCCACATGGTGCAGAGGCGGGCACCTAAGTCCACGTACTAGGTTTAATTACCAGGCCATCAAACAACTGCAATGATCTGGGGATTTTGCATATGATGTATATATCCAGGGGTTACGACCACCCTGCAATCCAGCAATGGTGGCTGTGCTTGCACACTATAGTAAAAAGCGCCGGCACAGGGTCACGGCTACTGGATTGCAGGGTGGCAGTGACCCCTGGATACGAGCAGTGTATAATGTGATGGAAAAATGAATAAAATGCCATTTGCTGAAGTAAGACAACCCCTTTAAGGTGAGAAAACCAATTAAAACTGTTCTGTTGACGAGGACTTTGCAGTACTGACAGTTTCTTGTAACGTCCTGTTCATTTTAGTGGAATCCCAGAGACTGTGCCTTCATCCTCTGTGAACAGGCAGTGCTCTTCAGGCCTGCAGGCTATCATCAATATCGCTGGTGAGTACGTCGCCTGCCCTTACAAGAATGGTTTTATTGGGTGTACATTTGCGTACTAACACTTGTAGCGACAACTTTGGCTATCATCAGTTATATTGTCATAAATATATCTTTAGCATCTTTTTTTTCCATTGTCACCCATTTTTTTAGTTCTTTTCTACTCTGTGATAGTGGCTTATATACCAGCATTTATAGATGATGTGTCTAATAAAGGGGTTTTCCAAGATTATTATTTTTTAATGTGTGTCCCCCTAAACCTTCCCCCTAGCAGACCTGTGAAGAGAGCTATACTTGCCTGCTCCCCATTGCTCCTTGGTTGTATTTGCTGGACTTCCGATCCCAGCATGTAAGCTTCCTGCACAGATGGGGTCACTTGTGCCGCTGCAGCCAATAACTGGCTTCAGCAGTGTCATATTAAGTGGCACATGACACAGCAGTGATGTGCCACTTGGAGTATACTACTTGATCATCCTGGTCCAATAGCTATAGTATGTAAAATCTATACAGTAGTGTATTTAACATGTTGAGAAATAATGATAATACAGATATAACATGGAAGTACAAAACCCTCCTATAACATACAATGCCATGGTCTTTGCATATTCTGTAAAAGTATAAATGTATATCTTGTTACAGGTGGCATCAGAAATGGTTCATATGATATTGGATTGGCATGTGGGTAAGAGAAATGCTTATAAATTACTGTAATTATTTATTGTAGACAACGAAGGGCTTTGCAGATGCTATAGTATATCGGAGGTAAAGAAATACATTTTTTTCCATCTAGTTTCACATGATCAATTATTCTTGTTCATCTAGTTGCATGGAAGCCAAAACTAGTCTGAGTATTTTGGACGATATTTTATACCATCTTTCTAATTTTATTAAATAATCAAATGTAATGTGTACTGTGTATAGCAAACATTTCTGTTACAAATTATAAGCAAAGTAAAAGTTCTGAATACTTTTTTTTTTTTTTAATCATTTGGCATTTATTTCGGGCTGCAGCCTGCATGTATTTCAGTACACAGCAGGTTGCAGAATGCAGTTCACTGTGAAATTATTCACTCGGGCTGTCAGGCCGCTCGCTCTCCAGTGGCTGCTGTGAACTTTGACTTGAACAAAACTGAATGTAGCTCTGTAAAAACGCGCTGTAAAACGCGCAAGTGTGAACTGAGGGTTATTCTGGCTCTGTTCTGTGTATTACGCCACAGAAAGCTCAGCCCCGATCAGAGGTAAATGCTATTCTGTGTCTGAGCAAAGGTTGCATGGCATGAGGAATTCTTGCACAATCTTCTCTGCTCTTGGGTTTAATGTATCAGTTTACACATTCATTGCCAAAGTTTACTGTGTACGGAGGTTAAGATATCATTATCAGAAATAAAGCGGTATTAAAGTTTTATCAAATTAATGAGCTATCTATCCTCACATTAGGTCATCAATATGGTGGGTTCCAACTCCCTGCACTCCTGTTGCTCACCTGCTTGAAAGGGGCCACGGTGCTAGTGCCAACACTAAGTCCACTTCAATGTTTACCTGCACACCCCTTCAAACAGCTGATTGGTGGGGATGCTGGGAGTTGTATTCTCACTGATCTGATATTGGTGATCAATCCAGCCCCGGAGGCTTTTACGCTTTGCGTTTTTGTTTTTCGCTCTGTGCCTTTCTGGGGTCATAACTTTTTTTTTCTCCTTTCCCATAGCTGTATGAGGGCTTGTTTTTTGTGGGACAAGTTGCACTTTCTAATTCCACCATTTAATATCGCATACCATATAGTAGGGAGCTGGTAAATTCCAAACGGGGTGAAATTGGAAAAAAAATTCTGCAACTGTTTTATGTTTTTTTTTTTTTATGCCGTTCCCTATACGATAAAAGTGACCTGTTACTTTCATTCTCCAGGTCAGTACGATTACGGTAATACCACATATGTATAATTTTTCTTTAATCGCTACAGGACCGCCTAACGCACGGATGCGGACGGTCTCCTTTCTCTGGGTCGACGCATCGGCGCGTTATCTCGCGAGAGGCGAGATTTCCTGTGAACGCGTGCTCACAGGATCGCGTCGGGAGGAAGTTAAACTACAGCCTGCCAGCGCTAATCATGCACTGGCAGGCTGTAGTAGTTAAAAAAAAAAAATCGCACATCAGACGCTGTTTTGTTAACAGTGTCTGATATGCCTGCTGCCTGCTCCTCTGGTGGTCCCTTTTGCTTGGGACCACCAGAGGAAACATATGTAAGTGCACCAATCACCACACAGATCCCCGTCACTGATTGACCCCCGAGCACCCCCCTGTCACCCCCCCCCGTCACTAATCGCCCCCCTGTAAGGCTCATTAAGACGTTCGTATGTGTTTTGCAGGTCCACGGATCCAAAAAACACGGACACCGGCAATGTGCTTTCCGCATTTTGCGGATCCGCACATTGCCAGAACTTTATCGAAAATGCCTTTTTTTGTCCGCATTTGCGGACAAGAATAAGACATGCTCTATCTTTTGAAGAGCTGCGGCCGGAGGTTTGGGGGCCGAAACCCGGGAGTTGGTCGCAGCTCCGCAAATGCTGATGCGGCGAGCACATGGTGTGCTCTCCACATCACTGCCGGCCCCATTTCATTCACACTGAATGGGTCCGCATCTATTCCGCAGAATTGCGGAATAGATGCAGACATTTTTGCGGACGTGTGAATGGGGCCTTTTTTTTATTTATTTTTTTGCACATTTTTTGGCAGAGATTTTTTCATCCACATTGATTGATGCGAATGAAGAAATCTGTGCCGTTAATTTATTTATTTATTTTTCAGCCCAGAGGCTGAACAAAAAAAAAAATCTCATGCTGGCCATACGTGTAATGATTGCGGAGACCCACAAATGCCAGGGCAGTACAAACACCCCGTGTAAACCTACAAAACCTCATACAAAGGGACATGCATCCAACATGGCAGTACCTTACCAATATCATAAACTCAAAACAAACTCCCATGTCTCATAAAAATGTATCAAATTTTATTATGTCACAATTTATACAAATATATAGAAAATTGGGTCTATAGAGAAAGACAGAATAGAAATCAAGACAACCTGATACAGAAATAATATAACAGTGGAGCAATATTCATCCAATGTTAGTCCTAGATCTTTAAATCCAAATAGGACTCAAAAAAGGGAAGATATATTTATATCCAGGGGCTGGTGCATGCAAGGATAAAGGAGCCAAAAACTCCTATCATCCAAAATATAAATAGTTACTACAATGCGCAAAACTGTGTCCCCCAAGATATAACCCATGCATGCATCACCTCCGTCCCTCTATCCGAGCCCCCCCGCTAGTCAGTACGACTAGGAGGTAAACCCAAATAAGCAGATCCCTGCACTGGAAAGTATCACATGTGAAAATAATACAAATAAATAATACACGTCAATAATGATGATAATGATTACACATACCCATATTGCGCCCAAACACCAACCGCTCAACTGCACAGAAAACACCCCTACACGTGTTTCACCGTCCAGGCTTCATCAGGAGGTAAGAGTAAAAACAAAAGACCGGGGTATATATACCATGGGTGGGAGGAGAGTAACCAATCATAATAATAATCATGATGCTAATAGTCACCTGCTGATAACGCTAATAATTAATCGCAGCCACATGACGGAATCGGATACATCGGCGCAACCCAGCCATGATGGCCAACTACATCCATCAGCGCGTCCCGATCCATCATCTGCGCATGTCAGCGCAGCATGATGATCGCATCGAGCACATCCGGAGGAAGCCTGCCAGCGCATGAGCTCAGTCGCGTCACCGCCCGTCATGTGAGCCGCACATGACTAATCACATGATCTAGACACTCAGTACTAAATGCCATTGTACAATTAATCGTAATCCGAAAATAACAAAAATCGATCAGATCCACTTCAAAATTATCACATAACATGATTAATCGCAGATAATGCACAGAAAGTACTAAATGCCATTGTACAATTGATCGTCACCCAAAATCAATAGAATCTACTTCAAAATTATCACATAACATAATTAATCGCAAATAATGCACAAAAAAAAACATAAAACAGGAAAACGATCAATATTTCGAATCTGCTTCAAAACTATCGCATAACATGATTAATCGCAATAACTATCGCATGACATGATTAATTGCAATAATACAAAAAGGAGAAGAGGGGGAAATGATCAATATTTCGAAAAAATGATGATAGTGATCTATGTGTCCAGGGACCCAATATATGTCTTAAAAAGACTGCAATCAAAATGCATATATAACATAACAAAATTCAAATAATCCTAAATAACAATGCTTAATCATATCCCCACTCAAAAAATATATAAATAACAATAATTTCCAATTTCAAAACCATCCAAATTATATAATTCATACATTATAAACCCTATAAATCTGTAACCCATAATATTCCCACAAAATATGCAAATTAATACACATACATATGATAATCAAATCAACAGAAATTAAGTCAAAATCAAAAACCTCCGTGATCATATGAAATAATATAGAATTCATGAATATATACCAAAAAAAAAAAAAAATCCATTCATTAAGACTAAAACACTAATATGTGAAATACATAAGTGTGTATCAAAAAACCCTCATGTGTAAAGTGTATTAATATCAATATGAAAATCCATTTATTGAGACTATAATTCTGTGTACAGGAATTTTTTCTTTCCTTTATGTGAAAAATTTATAAAAACTGTGACTCTCTGTGATGACACAAAAAAAGTGAAAAACCTATAAAAAAAACAACATCCATGAAAAAAGTGTCACCACTAGTGATTAAAGAAGAAAAAAAAAAGAATTTTTTAAATATTACATAATAGTAAAAATATTACATAATAATAACATAACATTTCAAAATGTATTTTAAAACGGATAGCAGTCATCGAATGGTCCCAAACACGTAGAGTCCACCTCTTCTCCACCTGGAATTGCAGAGTGGAATTACACCCCACATGTGACCCCATTTTGGAAAGAAGACACCCCAAGGTATTCCATGAGGGGTATGGTGAGTTCATGTAAAATTTTATTTTCACAAGTTAGTGGCATATGAGACTTTGTGAGAAAAAACAATAAAAAATCAATTTCCGCCAACTTGTGCCAAAAAAAAAATCTTCTATGAACTCGCCATGCCACTCACAAATTGACAACTTTGTATAAATTTTTTTTAAAAAGTTGTCATTTACAGAGATATTTCTCAGACAACGAGCTGAAAAACGCTGTCGCTTCAGCATGAGCTTCTTTTGGGCGTTTGAACGCGCCTATGGACCATGCTGAAATAGGTGAGAATCACTGAATCGCGCGTATGATGCGCGCTTCTAAGTTACAAAAACGCGCGTAAAACTCGCGTCATCGCGCGATTCAGAAACTCTTAGGTGTGTTCCCAGCCTAAGGCCACTTGCAGACAAGCATTTGTCACACTGCGAGTCCGCAGTGCAGCTCCTGGGCTGATCCTCTGACCGGGTCACATATATTGATGTATGATGCTATGTAACCCTTACAGTTCTGAAATGTATTAGATAACACTGACCTAATGCTGCCAGTGTTATCCAATACATTCCAGACCTCTAAGGGTTACATAGCATCATAAATCAATATAATGCTATGTGACCCAGTCAGGCCGGGAGTTGCACTGCGGACTCGCAGCAGGACAAACGCTAGTCTACAAGGGGCCTAAGACTCGTCTCCCAGCCCTAACAACCCAAACGCCTGGATTTGTGTAAACTGTTTAATATTTCAGTTTTGTTGTTTCGGGTAAATGTTTCCTGTAACTTGTTTAAAGGTGTTCTTTGGTCTCTCAAATCTAAAAATATAACTAATCTATGTAAATGTTTGACAGTTGTGCGGGTCAGTGCATGAAATAGAGATAGGATGACGCAAGGATTTTCTGAACAGAATTATGAAGTAATTCCTTTATTCGGTATTGCAACAGACAAAAACAATTATTGTTACTCTTGTTTCAGGGTTGAATCCATGAGCCTCAGAAGTGGAGGAAATCCTGGAGACATTGGTCCCCGTATTTTGGATGAAAGAAATGCCAGGGACTGTTTGATCCCCATGGGGTAAATGACTAGAAAGAGTGCTGCAAAAATAATAAAAAATATATATTAGGCCTGCACGATATATCGCCAGAGCAATCATATCGCGATAATCGATGATTGCAATATGGCGATTTGGCCGACCCAAAAATGCTGCGATATTTACAATGATACACCCGCTGCGCGGCATCCCGGCGTGGTGTATCAGCTGAGAGGGAGGAGGGGCTGGGGGCCGGCATCTGCTTTTATAAAGACAGCGGGGCCCGTGCAGTGACTGTATTCTACTACACGGGCCCCGTTCCCTGTATATAATTGTAGAGAGTGTAAATATATAAAAATCCTGGGTAATCAGCGCCTGTATTACTTACAAGTGCTCAATAGCAGGGAGGAGGCAGGCCGGGAGGGCGGTCCCTGGCAGTGTGACTCGCTAAGTCACGCGCCCGCACCACCTGTTTCATTCATAAAGTGGGCGGCACAGGCGCGTGACTTAGTGAGTTACACTGCCAGCGCCTGGCCTGCCTCCTTCCTCTTCTCTGCTACCGAGCGCTTTTAAGTAATACAGGCGCTGATTACCCAGGATCTTTATATATTTAGACTACCTACAATTATAGATAAGATTATATACAGTGAGCGAGGCCCGTGTAGTAGAAGAATACAGTCACTGCATAGACCCCGCTGTCATCATAAAACCAGATGCGACCCCCACCCCCTGTACTGGGGGTCATTCACACTACAGGGACACTGTTATGGGGGGGGGATCTGTGGATGACACATAGCATAAGATGCTATATATGTGTTATCCACAGATTTCCCGCCTCCCAGAACGGTGTCATCCAGAGACCCCCTTAACAGTGCCATCCACAGACCTCCCCCCCCCCCAATAACAGTGTCACCCACAGATCCCCAATTACAGTAATGCAAATATGTTATTTAATTTAGTTCACACTTGCGGCAGGACGGATCTGACAGGCTGTTCATCCTGTCGGAGCCGTCCTGCCGCTATTTTGCTGGACTGCCGCTCCATCCCCATTGACTATAATGGGGGCGGGGGCACTTTACGGCGCAGCACAGGACGAGAGGCCGCGGGACTAAATGTCGGACCTGTCGTAGTTTTAGTCCGGTAGCCTCTCGCCGTGCTGCGCCGTAGCTCCGCCCCGCCCCCATTATACTCAGTAGGGATGGAGCGGCAGTCCGGCGGCATGGAGAAATATCGGCAGGACAGGGTGAACAGCCTGTCGGATCCGTCCTGCTGCAAGTGTGAAAGTACCCTTAAAGATGTTTTATTTTGAAAAACACTGTGCATTTCAATTCTTGAGTTCAGCATAACTCCATTTCAGCATGATCAGTCATCTGTGTGTGCTTTTGCCTTGGAAATCCAAGCAAATAGACCTCTAGCACAATTCCCATAAAATATTGCATCGCATATCGTTATTGCAATTTTTAGGGCCCTAATCGCAATCGCACAAAATTCCCATATCGTGCAGCCCTGATATATAGGCAAACTGTCACTTAAAAAAAGTAATGTTTAATTAACAAAAAACTTTTTTTTGTGTCTATACCTCTTAGAGCAACCTCTGTGTTTTAAACTGTAACCGATATCAGCCAAACCCTATGCAGACAGGTCCTACAGTTATACCCCCTTCCATCTACCCCATCATTTTTACTTTACATACTTTTTGTAGGTAAGGGCTTCTTTACATATGTGTCAGAGGCTCTGTTAAGGGTCTCTATCACAAATTCCTTCCAAGATATCAGACAGAAAAAGTCCTGCATGCAGAGCTATTTTGTCCGGGAAATGATGGACCCCCTAACTGAAACCAGATGACTATAATGAGATCTACGTGGCACAGTTCCTTTCAATTATGTGGAGGCACTTCCATTATTCTCATTACTTTGATCCTCTAAAGGAGCAGAACAGAAATCCTTAGAGGTGATGTGAACACCTCTTAAGCAAGTGGTAGGGGACAGATGGCTGGGCATATGCCTGATGGATCAGACTACACAGGGTTTGTTTGTAGTCTGCTACCTTGGAGACGCGTGTAGAGATTTATTTAGACAGGTGTTTTGTGCTGCACTGGTACTGTTAGCCAGTAGAAAACTAGTTTATTGCTCCCATTAAGAAAAACAAGAGTCCTACAGGTATGACTCCTTTTAATGGCTAACAAAAATATAAGAAATCATGTTACACAGCAAGCTTTCAAGACTTGGGTTTCTTCAGCAGACATAATATATCAAAGAGGCTGAAGACACCAATATAATATGATGTAATAAATGAACAATTTGAAAAACAATAGAATAAGGCTTGTTTCCCACTTGCGTTTACTACTGTATCAGGCAAGCTTTTTGTCACTTTTCGGTGTGGGAGGGAAACACCACACCGAGCATAGGTGGGAAGGGGGGGGGGGGGGAACAGGGAATCAGGCCTGAGAACTAGGGAAGGAAGATGGACACCTCCTAGTGAAAACCCTAACCAAAATCCTGACTGACTACCAGTATGAACAGACCCCAAAGGGAGGTGAGTTCATATGCAAGAATACCTAGAGTCCTAACTAGTCTACTATAGAACCCTGGTACTAATGGCAGGGACGAGACTACCTGTTCCTCCAAAAGGAAGAGCGAACAGGAGTCTACTTTAGGCCTAATACAAACAATAGGGAAAAGCAACACACAGAACCCAAACAAAATACAAAAGGGAAAGGAAAGACTTAACTTCAAAGAGGCTATGGAAGCACCAGGAACTCAGCTGAGATCCAACCACAAGCAATCCACAGGCACAGAAGCTATAAACTGAACAGCATAGTGGGAGAAACAACTATAAATAAGGAAGGTTAAGTGACCACATAAGCAACGCCTGGGGGCAAGGGGTATGGCCTTTACCAGACACAACACAGACACCTATTGATCCACAAGGAAAACCTGTCAGATCAAACCACGTGTTGCCAGTCTCACAGATCTCCTGCTACTCACTGTCACTGGGACGTCCGTATGTCTCGGTATGTCAGTGACACTTTTCCAGTAGGGGAGTAGCCTGCTGGAACTGTCTGGATCTGGCATTGTCTGAAGCTACCGGACACCCACCGGCCCCATTCACTATAATGGGGACCAGCGGAGATCCTTCTGTATGCAGTGGTATTTGTCTACCCACTTCTCTGCATATTTGCCGGGTTGCGGCCAGATCGCTGCCAGTCCCAATTATGCCAGAATGCAGAAAGATCCAGCAGACTGTTCCCTGCTGGATCTCTTAAAATCAAATGTCAAACAGGCCAAACAAAAAAAAGCTTGGAGACTGAGTCCATAATAAGCTTATACATAAGCGGTGTGTACGTTTTATGATTTGATGTTATCTCAGAGACCTAGTGTCCCCACTATCTCTGGAGCAAATTTTCTTTTGATCTCGTTAGATGCCATAAATCCTTGGGATAAATTTAGTCCTTGGTTCACTGTGTCAAACAGTGTCATAAATTTGTATTGCCAAATTCCTCTGCTTCTGAGATTTGAAATTGCCTAATGACTTTCATACTATATGTTTTTCGTGTCCTGGGCTGCAAAAATGCTTGGCCATAGGAAAATGAACCTTTTTCTCTTTAATTGTGTGTCAATGAAACCTCATCCACGCCATTAAAAAAGGTATCCTACCTGTTTCTCTGAATTATAGCAATAAAACAATTAAGGGTCCGTTCACATCACTGTTTGTCTTTTCCGTTCTCCGGCTCCGTTAAGGAGTAGGAGAACGGAAAGGACGGATGCTATACATAACTGACACCAACGGAGCCTAAGGACCCCATAGACTTTAATGGGGTGCGTTTGGTGTCCGCTCAGAACATGATTTTTGAGAGGACACGAAAGTCCTGCATGCACTACTTTTGTCTCCGCTCAAAAATCATGTTCTGAGCGGACACCAAACGGACCCCATTAAAGTCTATGGGGTCTTTAGGCTCCGTTGGTGTCAGTTATGTACAACATCCGTCCTTTCC
This sequence comes from Bufotes viridis, assembly GCA_033119425.1. Lineage (NCBI taxonomy): Eukaryota > Metazoa > Chordata > Amphibia > Anura > Bufonidae > Bufotes > Bufotes viridis. The sequence goes on along the minus strand of CM065593.1, from coordinate 332,726,004 downwards.
GTTCTTCTGCTCCTTAACGGAGCCGGAGAACGGAAAAGACAAACAGTGATGTGAACGAGCCCTAAGAGATGCACACCACTTAATAACTGTAGCGCATCTTGGGCCGCCCATGCGTCAGGACTGAAATCTACTTCAACCAGAATAGATTTCCGTTTTTTCAGAAGTCCTGTCCGTGGCTCACCCCATTCTGCCCAAGCCTTGCTCACTTTTTAAAAGTGGAAAGAGTAGAAAGTCACAAATTTCAGTGCAAAATGGTACTTGTGCCAAATTGTTTTACTTTTCTTGGTCAAACTGGCACAGAAGTTGACACCTTTATTTATCTTGGCTAATGTCTTGGTTAAAACTCATCTAATTTATTGACATACATTGAAATAAAATGTATGACTGCATGTGCCCTGAGTCAATGTGGATGCGACTCTTTATTTCACTTGCAACTTTCTTTTATAAAAAAAATAAAAAAAAGACATATTACATAACATTGGCTAAATTCTGCCATACAGCAAGCCATGGCCACTTGCAAAACTGACATGCATGGCTGTAAATTCTACTGCATGTGGTTAATAATTGTGTTGCACAGCAGATAAGATGCTATTCTGAAGAGAATTGTAGTAAGCCATTGGTCTCCTTAGGAGCTGTAGATACAAAATAACAGGAGACTTTTAATTAAGACTATATGCTCTGTTGTGACCTGAGCTTCTCTGTTCTCTCCCGTCACTTTTGAACCCCTTGATCACAATAACGTTGGGCTGCTTTTAGTCCAGCAGGAAGGTCCTTAAAGTATAACTGTCAAATTTTTTTTTTTTTTTACTATTGGATTTTGGTGATCAATATTACCTTGTTGGCCCTGTTTTAATTTCTGATTATTTAATAAATAACCCCTAAAAGTCCCCAGTATTGGCTATATTTACCTGAGATAAAATCAGGTTGCTATGCTCCTTCCGTCTACCAGATGAGAGGACGGAGCACGCTGCACTGGGAACTGATAGTGAGTCAGCATTGTAAGGGAATGTATAAAAAGCCAGGTTCTTCCTGACAGGAGATAACAGTGCTGGGCTGTGTGTGTGAACTTCTCCACATGCCTGTGCTTGGCAGACACTACCTTAGCAGTTCTGGAGAATATACAGCTCAGGGAAGATATGGGGCTGCTCAGTGTATAAATGACAGCCTTATCTGATAAGAGGAGAGCTTGTAGAAGGACTACAGGCTTCAGCCAGACCTGGAAACTTCACTGCAAGACCCCCTATACAGAGCTGGTCTTCACTAACTTCACTGCAGGTGTCCTATGGATTAGCCTCAGGGCTGAGGGCGGCCATCTTAACAGAATAGTGAAATTGCAGTTTTATGCAGACTGGTTGCTAAGGGCTGAATCTTATTAAATAAGGGGTAAGTAAGTCTAATAGTTATTGATTCAGGAATATTATCATATTAGTAACTACATATATGAAAACTGAAATTTGGGTCTAAATGTGACAGTTATCCTTTAATGCAATGACTGTATAATGATGGCAACCTGCATGTTGTTGGGCTCGGCACCATAGGGAGTATACACTTTATCCCAATTGTTGTCTTGAGGGAAATTTTATAATTCGGACCAACCCCTTAAGTGTAAAATGTTTTTAAGTGTTTGTCAGCTCCAGTAGATTGATGAAGATCCCAGATAAGTGACTCCCTTCTCTTACCTATAAATGCCCTCATAGACAACCCAATATTGGGGCTTCTCCTTGGCTTCATGCCTGTTTGATAGGCCACTTTCTAGAGTAGTAATTCCCTTAGAAGCCCCTTTATTGGACGGCAGGCTCAGTGCTTATTTGTGTGCACTGCCTTGCTAAGCCCCTAACTGCAGCCATTTTATACTAATGAGGCTGATACTACAAAGCATAAGTTATTCTAAAGAGTTAAGTTCTGAAGGATCTCAGACATTGGGTGCAAATCTCCTGACCTTTAAAGTTTTGTTCCAGGATTACGTCAGAGAACGTGGCTGAGCGGTTTGGGATTACAAGACAAAAACAAGACTCTTTTCTTTGGCATCTCAAAAAGGTACATAAATCTGGGAAATTTCTTAATATAATGGGGGGGTTAAATGTTCTGTAAGGGCTCATACAGCTGGGAAATGAGGCACTTTTCATAATGATGGTCTGAGCATAGACAGTGGTGGGAGTGAGGTCACCTATGAGGGACGCTGATGCATCTGATAAATGTAATAGAGGAAGACTGTGTTTATGTTCCTCAGAATGACAGCGTTTATCAATCTCTTCTAGAAAGGGACACAGTGGAGAACAGTCTCAGTATTACAACACATCCTGAGTGGCTTCCTTCTTTTTTAAGAAATAGTAAAAGCAATTGCATGTATTATGTATCTGTTAAAGGGGTTTCGGCAGCACTTGCTTTTTTTCCCCTGGAACGGTAAACTCCTCCATCGTCTGTGACATTTCACGCCTTCCCAAATGACACTGAACCCCAACTGATCCTCAGGATCATGGATCTAGGACCCCTACCATGAACCATCTAATAAAACAGACCATAAAGTAAAATATGTTCAGCACCTAAGAAACCCTTTAATATAGACTGGGTTGCATTTCTCTAACATGGCTATTGCCTTCCTGATTAGGATGAATGAGATGAGGGTCCTAGGTTATAACATACTGTAGCTTCATCTTCATTACACTCCCCTGTAGTGGTGCATACTGTAATAAAACTACTGTACTCGCTCCATTCAAGGGAATGGAGTGAGTACTTGTAATTGCACTCGCTACTGAGATGACGGGCAGTGTAATGAAGAGGAGCACTAACTCTTCTTCTAACAGCTCATTGGTGGGGGTGTCAGGTGTTGGACCCCCGCCGATCAGATATTGATGACATATCCTGACAGTACGTCGTCAATATATATATGGCCTGCACAACCCCTTTAATATCTCCCCATGGGGTTGTCACTTGTGGAAAACAATGTTACTTCCTGCACTGTAGTGCTGTTCCCTTCGTCCTGATCTGTCTGTACGGTATACTTCTTATCTCATGTTAGCCCTCACGGTATTGGAAGTACTGGAAGCCTTCAACAAGGTGTTGTATTATGTTCTTTTTCTTGATGCCTAGAAAGGACTTGCATGCTGAGTAGTAAGATCATGTATTTTACAGAGCTTTAGTTGAAGGGATTGTCCCACAAAAATATTCTACATTTTTCACACCAGCGCCTGGATATGAATACTTTTGTAGCTGCATGTAATTACAAATGTCGTATAAACAGTGAGATATTAACTAAAATGTATCTGTATAGCGCCACCTGCTGTTTGCCCTTTTTCTAAATTCTCTGTCCAGCTATCTATTAACATACATTCTCAGTTCCATCCTTAAATTGCCACTAGCTGCAGTAGAAAGGACATGCCCCCAGAGCTACCAGCTTGAAATAAATCTAGCAGAGCAATGAATGGGGAGATCTCTGGATCCATGTGAGGTACAGGGCTGGGAGATTGCCCTGTATTATATGATACTGTATTTTATTTTTGACTTTAATCATGGGATGACCCCTTTGAGCTACCCAACTAAACTGGATGGATGCCCAAGTTAATAGCCTGCAGTTTGAAATGGCCACCATAGGGCTGGAATCGCACACATAGTTTTTGAGGTGGTAGCTTTAATGCAGGGTGCATGTGCACATCCAGCCCAAATCAGACAACCTACGATGTGTTAGTTTAGCCTTACAATAATTCCTCCAACCCCTTAGCCACGTAGGGTGCTAACTCGGCTGACCAAGCTCTAAGGATGGGGCTACACTGCAATCTTGGCCACGACACTCGTCATAGCAGTGCGATCATTGAACTAAATGGCGTCATAACGCAGCTCGCAAGTTGCCATGACCTCGAACTCCGAAAGAAAAATCTGTTGTGTTGGATGTTTAGCGAATATTGGATCCCAGCAAGTTGAGCGGAGCTGCGACCCTATTCTCTTGTGAGGCTGCACAGCCATCTTTGTTCGCAGAAAGGGTGTCTCCGCCAAGATCACTGGGTAGCCCCCATGATGTTTGTGGTTGTTGTATGTGTATTTTGACCTGAGAGATTGATATGTGTAAGTAGTTTTGTACAACTCTATGGAATATGTAGGTGCCACATAAGTAGCGTGTAGTAAATGACAGTACTTATGTTTCAGGGCTGCAGCTGCACAAAAATCTGGCAATTTCAAAGCTGAAATAGTTCCTGTGACCACCACATTTACAGATGATCAGGGCAACACAACCACCATAACTGTGACTGAGGATGAGGGATTAGACCAAATACTACAATAGAGGGACTTGCAAAGCTTAGACCTGCATTTAAGGAGGATGGAAGCACAACTGCTGGTGAGTGGGGTCTACCTACAGTAATTACAAACCACCTCGTCACTTTGTTTGTCATAGTTTAAAAGACCAGTCCTACTGTTTCAATGTTTGTTGTTTAGTCAATCAGATGATACATATGGACTTTTATTTGCCATGTAATAGGTTGTGGGTAATTTAATGGGTTCTTATAAACCCTTAAGAATGTGTTTCTTTTCATTCACTGAATTTTACCATTTCTTTTCTGCAGGAAATGCCAGTCAAGTCAGTGACGGTGCAGCTGCAGTTTTACTAGCCAAACGCTCAACCGCCGTTCAGCTGGGTCTCCCCATTATGGGAGTGTTAAAGTCCTTTGCTGTAGTTGGGGTACCCCCTGACATTATGGGTATAGGACCAGCATATGCCATACCAGTGGCCTTAGAGAAGGCAGGTAAGGTTTCACCAATTATGTCTTAATACAGTATAAGCAGTTCTTGCAGACACCATCAAAACTGCACAAAAGGCAGTATTGGGTGTGGGCCATAGTTAGTGTTCAGGTCCAGTGGAGTAACAGCGACTGGTAAATCTGCCTTTACTATGGTCGGAGATCAGGGGGAAATTTATGGACTGAGGTCTTGAGGACTAACAGTCAGAATGGAATACGGGTTTGGTGGTACTGGAATACGGGTTTGGTGGTACTGGGTAACTACAGTACCCCCAGAAAGCTTTCGGAGAGGGCAGTGCATTTACTGAAAAATGGAAACTAAGGCAGCTCAGAGGAGGTTTTGTGAAGATTTACTTAGTTTGCAGGAGTAGGATTTAGTGGCAGCATGTAACCTGCAAGCCACTTTGGGGCACATTTACTATAGTGCCTGCGTAAAAAGCCTGTTTCTAAGGGTACTTTCACACTTGCGTTGTTTGATTCCGGCAGGCAGTTCCGTTGCCTGAACTGCCTGCCTGATCAGGCAAACTGTATGCAAACGCCTGTTATTTTTTTATTTTTTTTGACTGATCAGGTCTGAATAATGCTTGATCAGTCAGAAAAATGCATTGCAATACCGGATGCGTTTTTCCGGAGTCATCCGGCATAAAAAAAAAATTCAAAATTTTTTCGCATGCGCAGACCCGAATGCCGGATCAGTGATTGCGGTATTATTAATGCCGGATCCAGCATTCCGGCATTTGATCTGGCATTTTGGATGGAGATAATACAGCATGCTGCTGTATTATCTCCGGCCAAAACGCAGTTCAGTGACTGAACTGAAGACAACCTGATGCATCCTGAACGGATTTCTCTCCATTCAGAATGCATTAGGATATAACTGAAGCGTTTTTTTTCCGGTATTGAGCCCCGAGGACGGAACTCAATGCCCAACTGATTTTGCGCCTGTTTTGAAGGCAATTGCACCTGTTGCTCCTATTTTGAGTTTTAAGACTAATTTAGAAGTTTTCAAACTTTTGCACCTATTTTCCATAATAACAGTCATAAAAACAGTCTAATTTCTACTCCACTCCAGGGCAGGCGTACTTTTCTGTCTCTGTTTTGGGTGATGAGTTGCGCCACTTTTTGCCTTTGTGCGCCTGATTTTTAGCTCAGTTGCGCCACATTTTCATGTACTCACTAATTAGACCTATCTTTGTGACTTTGAACCTGTCTTACAAGAAAACAACCACTAGATATTAAACTTAAACCAAAAAAGAAAAACCCGATTTATTAAGGGATAATAAATGTGGCGCAAATTGAAGACTGGTGTTGCCAATACACCTGTTTTTTTATTTTTTATTTATTTTTTACGTCAAAAAAGGAGATCTTGACAAATATGCCCCTTGGGTTTGGGAAGTAAAGTATAAGGCAGATGTACTATTGTACTGCTGTTGGTAAACTTTTTCATAGTCTAGCATTAATCTGGTATTAAGTATCTAGAAGAATAAATGTAAAATGGAATTGATTTTCTGTTCCAGGTCTCACCATCCATGATATAGATGTGTATGAAATTAATGAAGCTTTTGCCAGTCAGGTATGTGTTTTCTTTTCATGACGTGTCTTTTAATTTGTCGGGTACTACTGTCCCTCCTGCGCACTAGTAAAAAGTGTGTGCCATATGCAAATTAATCTGTTGAAAGGCGCCATGTGGTTAGAGCCACAGCAGTTTGGGTCTGAAAGGACCTTAATGATATGATGTGCAATGTGTTTTTGTACTATACACAGCAGATTGATTGCATGTAGACTTCCATATGTCCTGGATGGATGAGCATCTCATTTAAGACGTTCATTGTTGCTGTACCAGCCTGTGCTTTTTAGGAAGGTTTTCCACTAATTGCCCATTCAACTACAAGCTTAGTGGCACTGGGAATTGATGGTGGGTAGTGAGGATCTGCTCACAGCTGGTTTTCGATGGGGTTGAGATCAGAGCTTTTTGCTAAAGTCAACAAAAACGGTTAAAAAAAAAAGTGATGCGCACAGCACATGGTGTGCTGTCTCCTCTTTTTGCGGACCCATTAAAATGAAACGGTCTGCATCCTATCAGCAAAAAAAACGGAACGGACAAGGAAACAAAATACGGTTGTGTGCATGAGCCCCAAGTCTGTGATTTGTGTTCTTTGACAGTGTAAAGTACGACGCTATTAGTAAATCTGCCCCTTTGTGTTTTTGTTTTATCCAGGCTGTATATTGTGTGGAGAAATTAGGCATCCCTTTGGAAAAAGTTAACCCCAATGGAGGAGCCATAGCACTTGGACATCCCCTGGGCTGTACAGGAACCCGGCAGACGGTCACTTTACTCAATGAGCTGAAGAGGAGGGGTAAACGGTAAGATTTATGGCCTCTTACTTGCATCTATTTTTGTCTTTGTGCAAAACTGTCCAATTTCCACACTGAGCAATCTGCGTCCTCGCTGAATACCAACACCTTGTTTTGCAGGGGTTATGGTGTTGTATCAATGTGCATAGGAACTGGGATGGGAGCAGCCGCTGTGTTTGAATACCCTGGAAACTAAAGCCTCCAATAACCCAAGTCTTCTCTGACCAAAATGGTACCCCCTCCATAATTTGAATGTATAACGATGGGTCTGTTCTATCATTTTTACAGAAATATGACTACTGTTATAGCAGTTTCTGGAAGGCAACAAGTCTTCGTTTAATCTGAAATTCTTACCTAAAACATTATAAATGGCACTTAAAATTGACCATCCAGTAACCCCTCCACTGCCACTACTACTAGAACATTTACAATGGCCCTGATATTCTTCTACTACATAAAATCATGATTATACAAAGAAGGGCTATATAGTCTGTATAGGAAATGTAGATTTGATATTGTAGCCATAAATCAATTTTTTTATTTATTTATTTTTTTTTTTTGCTGGTAAAAAGAATTTGAACAGTGGGGATGTGAATGTTGCTGCTGATAATGGTCTTTTTAACTGGTTCTAATAATGTTTTACCCTGATCTGTTTAATTATTCTAACTACATTTAAATCACTAAATGTCACCACCTACTGTCTAAAGTTATTTTTTGTATTAATTGTATAAGGATTTAAAATTTAAATGGTTGCTTTTTCTGCAAATAAATATCATGCTCTCAAGCCGGTTTCTCATATTCATTTATGTGGAGAGTGGTCAATGGTATTTTTTTCTATGACAATCACCGCGGACACAGCAGATCTCAGGTTTTGCAAGTTTCTAAAATCTTTAGTGATGTCTTATCTCCCCCTAGTGTCCAAGTGCAGTTGGAACACCACTTACACTATGTCACCTACTTGGATGAATTTAATGAAAAAAAAATATATAATATATATATATATTACACGCATAAAGGTATGTATATATTATAAACAGGTTAGCTTCTAATGACCTTAGTACAGACCTCTGCCAAAGCCAAGGAAACTTTTATGTTTACTCTGGGTTTTTTAAGTATTTATGAAATATAACATATGAGAGCCATCAAATAGTTGAACAAGCATTGCATGGGGCCGTGCATGACCCATACAGATATTGCAAAAAATAATGATGTAAATCAGGACTGCTTGCTCTGCGCACCAGCACGCAACAATGTGCAATTACATATTGAGTCAGTCATTTTGTAGATAATAAACAGTGCGAACTGCAATAAAATGTTTAATCGCAGTTTTACATATCTTCTAATTTCCCGTTATTTCGGGACGTTAATGTGCCTTATATGTAAACCCATAAAATATTAAATAAAGGGGGGGAATAGGGAAGTCATGTGTGGAAAAGGGTCATGATCACTCACCTTGTCTGTACAAGCTAAAAAGGGTCACAGCATGTTCCAAAACTCAGGAGAATTCAGAAAAGTAAGCAGGGGGTAGCATCTGTTCATAAATATCTCTGACCTCTCCTGTTGATCCGCTATCAGTTCTTCCATACGTAAAATATACCGACGTTCCCTAGCCCACTCAGAGGGTGGGTGGAAATCTGGTCTTCCAATTACCATTCTCGATGCAGACAGAAAATGCCTTCAAGCCCCTTGCTTAACTTGAGCCAAGGAGCCCGGTATATGAGAGAGTAGGGTTACTTGAGGAGTATTTGTAATTGTCTTACCAGAGTATTTAGCATACACCTATAATACTCGATCCCAAAAGGAGCAAATTGCAGGGCAGCTCCACCAAATATGTAATGGGGAACCCCTATCTTTCTCGCATCGCCAACACAAATCTGACACTGAAGGAAACATATGGTGTAATGTAGTTGGACAATAGTACCATCCAGAAAGAATTTTGTAATTCTTTTCTTTAGCTTATGCCGCCAACGATATTCCATGCAAGAACGTACACATTTTGACAACATCCATTTCCTTGAATCGGACCTGTAATTCGGATTCCCACCTACCAAAGAATGGGGCCCTGTCCGTGTTGCACAAGTTTAGGAGAACCTTATACAATGTGGACAAAGTACCCCTGACTGTAAGTACATCCTGTCAAACCCCGTCGGAGTGCCAGTCGCGGAGTTAGAGAACGTTGCTCCGAAAAAGGAATGCAGCTGAGCGTATCCTAACCAAGGGACTATACAAAAAGTAGCGCTCGTATGCAATGCTTCAAATGAAGCCTGCTTCCCTGATGTTAAGATGTCCCGTATTCTCAGAAAACTGTTTGTGCACAGGTTTAATCAGAAATGATGAGGGATCTAATCCCAGGCTAAAAGCTGGGTTGCAATATAATGGAGTCATAGGGGCAGGTCTATACGAGATCTGTGATCTCAAGATCAATCATCCCAGACTGCTAGGACATGTCTCACAAGATATGGACAATCCAATCTGGGTGGTCTGTCTCCCAAGGTGATCCAGGGAGACCCACAACTTCTGTGAACCCTTGTGCATCCAGTCTAGTATCCTACAAAGTACTGCTGCGTTGTGATAAAGGTGAAAATCTGGGAGGCCAAATCCTCCAAGGGATTTATGCTTAGTTAGAACCCTTTTGTTTAACCTAGGCTTACTGGTGAAGGAAAGTTTTTAAAGCGCTAATGACCTTAACCTAGGAGGGGTGGCAGAGCAAAATGTTATAGTGTCACCAGGATGGTAGCTAACGGCTCATGGGCCCTGGTGCAAGCGTTCAGCTTGGGCCCCCTTCCTCAGTGCTTTGTGTGTCTTCTTATGTGGCACAGGGGTCTTTGGGCCCCCTCAGGCTCCTGGGCCCGGTAGCGACTGCTACCTCTGCACCCTCTATAGCTACGCCCATGAGTGTCACATAGTGGTTGTTGCATACATTCCCTACAATTACAGGAAAAGGGGGCAGAATTTTAGGGAGACCATCTGTTTAAGGCTAGGGCTACATGATGACCTTTGTCGCGTGACATATTTTATAATGGTAGTCTATGGTGTCGCACTACGCCATACTGCAACAAGATGGATTTTTGTGCGACTGTTGTATCAGCATGACTACCATTATTAAATGTCACGCAACATCGGTACGGCAAGAATGTTGTGTGACACATGTTGCAGTGTAGTTGTACCCTATATGTCACGTAACTTATTGTCGCGTGACATGTTGCAGTGTAGCCCTAGCCTAAAACCAGTACCTGTGAAATGTATCTTAAAAAGGCATGAACAACCATTTCTGTTTAATTGCTTGTAATGTCTGACCTAGACATGGCAATAAGTAAAAATCTAAAATATCTCTTGTCAGAATAATTTATTTTAATGAAAAAATAATCTGGATATATAAAAAATCATATGCAAGCAATCTAATAGAATATGTTCTTTTCATATCCATGTTGATACCCTGTGAAGAGCAGGCTCACAGGTATCCAATTTTGCCCAAAAGTATACTGGGTGTAATGTTGACCTTTCTTGATAGAAATCAATGTATGACTCCGGTCAAATGTACAGTACAAAAATTCTTTATTACACAGTCTACCATATAAATTATATTTGACATTTCATTAAAAAAATACTGAATTTAAATACAGAAAAGCTCTTCACCTATGCATTGAGAGAAGCCTCATATTTCTCATCATAGGACCCTCTTCCTTTAACGTGTAATTTCAGTGGCTTCTCTCCCAGCATGCCATGCACCGTGAATATTGTCTCATAGTCTTTGTTTGTCCTGTTTGGTTTAAAATATAGCAAAAAGAGATATAAAGATGGGGGTGTGATCTAAGGTCAGATTGGGGGTCCACGGGGAAATTTCCCTGTGGGGTCTAAGCCGGCCAATCTGCCCCTGAATATCAGTGTGATAAAGAAAACATTCACACTGTATGTAATCAGCAGATCATACAGTATACCATATGGTTGGCTATAATTCTCATGTAATTAAATGGGTTTGTCTCATTGTGGCAGCTCATCTTTAGGCCTCCTTTACACGACTGTATCCGTTTTGTGGTCTGCAAATCGCAGATCCGCAAAATACGGATGTGGTCTGTGTGCATCTTGCAATTTTCACAGCCTATTCTTGTCCACAACATGGACGAGAATAGGACATTTTCTATCATTTGCGGCCCAGCTGCAAGGATGTAGATTGCACATAGATTTACGTGTGCTGCCTTTTTTTTTTTTAGATATGTATGGGTCCAGGTGTGATGTGCAAAAAATAAGGATTAGACATGGACCAAAAATACTCAAGAGACATCTTCGCAGGCAGCTGTTATTGCCAGGGGAGGGTCTAGCTGGCCATACATTATACCTGTAGTACTTTGTGTTCCTTGAAATACTAAACCAGCGTAACTATGATTCTCCTTACCTTGCCGTGAAGGTCACCAGTAACATCTCCTTACTAGATGAAGTGTGACTGACGTGCGCATCAAGCATCCCACTGGTGGGGGAGATGGAAAAGATATCTTGTCCACTGTGTCTTTCCATTTTGTCTGAAGATGAGAAAAAAGTGCTATTTATTGCCTACGTTAGAACAGGACCTTGTACGGACCTGCAGTTTTAAGTTGGGGACAGATTTAATACATTACTTGTATTTTTTAAAATTTTTGTTGCAAAGCATAATCCTCTTAGTGGAACTCTATATTAATAGTCCTCCTTCCCGTAGGATATTTACCCAGTAAAGCAGTCCAGTAACTTCTTGATCCACTTCTGTTCATCAGGAAAACTTCCTGTGTCCTTGTTTGTCCCACAAAGCATGTGCCGAAATCCACAGCGTAACAGGAGAGCTGTAGTACCGGCACGGTGAGGTACGCACACAAGGGGACTTGCTGCAGATATAAAATTGTCAGGAAAACACTGGTTTAATTGAATGGCATGCTAGATTTGATGTGATATGAAAAGAGTCAATGGAAAAGTAACCTGAGAGCTGTTATTGCTGTACTCAATGAGTAGTTGTTGGGTAAAATGCAGCTTCCTCTCGCCGTTCTCCAACTGAAGGACTGTTACTCCAGGCAGCATCTGCTCATCCGGCAGGTTCTGGTAAGTCAGCAGTTCCAGGGTTGTGCAGAATGACACCTCGACCTATGCAATGAAAGAATTCCTAATATTAGTTGGTAAGATCTGTCTGTGTCTGCTGGAGACTGGATGTATATTTCCTTGTGGTATGAGGGTATAGGAAGAATGTATTATTCTTCTATGCTCTTTAAATGATATCCAGCTTGGTTAAGGGAACATAATAATTGCTAAAACTACTTTTGTAAGTTCATTCTGAATCTAAGATCTTGAGGAACAGCTGTATGGACTTGAGGATGCAGTAATAAACACCAGGCCTCTTGCCTAAACGGTGAAGGCTGCAAGTCTAACAGGTACAATCAGATTTTGTTGTGGCTTTTCAGGCCATTTCACCTGCGTATTTCTATGGTGTATGTGTAAACCCAGCCTTAGCTAAGCCGACTTGCCAAGTTCAAAAGCCAGACATAAAATGTAAGCCTCGGGACACACCACTAATGAGGCCATTGAATAGCTGCAGAGCTGTGTGTGAGGACAAGATGTCACATTTCTGGTCCACTGCGTAGAAAATTTAAGAACCGGTGTGGGCAAATTTTTGTATCCCTATTATGGATGTAAAACCTGGACTGACCTGAGGTCTAATGAACAAAACTAACAGCATCATATGACGCTATCAGTCTGTGTCATTAGACTTGTAGTAGGGCTGGGATTTGTGGCTGTATGAGCCCTAAGTCCTGTAAGTTGCAAAAAAAAAAAAAAAAGCCTCCACCGATGGGGTTTATGTGTCCAACACATAGCACTGATCCGCAATCGCAGTAAGAATTTGGAGTACAAGTGAATGCATTGAACTCATTGTCATGCTCCTCAAGCTACAGCCTCTCCTGACTTGTCTTCTTCCTGGTGCCATCTCTACCCCATGTAAGCCATGCATGAGGCTAGCCACATATGGTAAAAGAAAACATGATTTTTTATCAGACCAGGCCACCTTTTTCCATTGCATCATGAACCAGTTCTGATGATCATTTGCCTATTGTTGGTGCTTTTGGAATTGGACACACTGACTGGTCTACGGCTACGCAGCCCCATACACAGCAAGCTATGAAACACTGTGTGTTCTGACATCTACCATAGCCAGCAGAAGCTCTTCTGGGACATATGATCATAGGGACTAGCCTTTGGCACAGATGACCTTGTTGCTGGTTCACCAGTTGTCCTTCTTTGGACCACTTTTGGTAGGTGCTAACCACTGTATCCTGGGAACACTCCAGATTCTGCCATTTTAGAAACGCTCTGATCCACTTGTTTAGCCATCACAATTTGCCTCTTTTCAAAATCACTCAGATCCTTAGGCCCCTTTCACACGGGCGAGTTTTCCGCGCGGGTGCAATGCGTGAGGAGGACGCATTGCACCCGCACTTAATCCGGACCCATTCATTTCTATAGGGCTGTGCGCATGAGCGGTGATTTTCACGCATCACTTCTGCGTTGCATGAAAATCCCAGCATGCTCTATATTGTGCGTTTTTCACGCAACGCAGGCCCCGCATGGTCCAATCACCATGGTAAGATGGACCATGTGATTGGACCATGTGATGTGACGTCATCACAGATCTTTTAGTTCTTAGCTGATGCTGGGAAAGAGAGGACAGATCGCAACTACGCGATCAAGTGGCTAAGGTAAGTTAACTTTTATTATTTTTAACCCCTTCCACTTCATTTTACTAAGCATTCTTTATTAAGAATGCTATTATTTCCCCTTATAACCATGTTATAAGGGAAAATAATAAATTCTCCAGAAGACCCGAAACCGGACTTCAGTGATGGGGTACCAAACATGGCGCATATTCCCGCAACGCACCCGCCTCTTATCCGGGCGTCAAACATGACACCCGTGTGAAAGAGGCCTTAGGGTGCCTTCACACACTGCAGCTTTTGTTGCAGATTTTTTTTCTAATAATCGGTTCCTTCCATCTGAATTAGGTTGTTTTCGGTGGAAGCCCCTGAATGATTTTCTACAAGCCCCATTCAGGTGAATAGAACTGACTCAGTCACAGAAATTTTCTGCAACAAAATTTGCGGTGTATGTAAGGACCCTTGCTCTTCCCAATTTTTCCTTAAAATACATCAATGTCAATAACTTCACTTGCTGCCTAATATATTCCACTCTTTGACGGTGCCATTGTCACAGGATAATGAATATTATTCACGACCCCTATCAGTGATTTTAATACTATGGTTACGGCTGTATGTTTCATCCTAAATGCTAAACCTGAAAATGCTAAAAAGCTGAAGCTGAAATGCTAAACCTCCTGATCGACCTACTGTAGCTCCATCTCACTGTCCTATTGTTAGTAGTAATATCACAGATCATACCATTGTATTTTGTTGTGGGTGTAGCACCATCTGCGCTGCCCGATCGTCCCGGTCACTCTGGGAAGTTTTGATGCTTTTAGTTGGATCAGTAGCAGCCACTATGAAGGGTTTGGAGAGCAGCAGGCGGAAATACAGAGGTGTCTCTGTGCAATTAATCAGCTTTAACTTTCGAGTTGTCATAAACTCTGTCAAAATCTGAACAGGAAAATGTTCACAGTATGAATGATAAATACCCAAAGAGTTCACATTTCCAGTCTTTAAATATATATATGTATGTACCGGTATATGTGTGCATAAAAAATGTATTTCACTGAAGTTCATGACATTTTTTACAAGCAACGCTATAAAAAAATGTTTTACTCTCTTTCCTCCCATATGAGATTGGTTCCTAATGTTATCAAAGAATGTGTAAGAAAAATTACTGGAGAGAATTAGATACTGACTGGTGAAGATTTCCTATCAGGAATGAGGTCACTTGCTACGGAATAAAACACCAGCCCTTCTTCGTCCTCATCTTCATATTCCAATGTGAGCCTGAGAAGAAAGAGGAAGACTTTAGAAGCACCGACCACTTCTAAAGAGCATCCCTAATGGTAAAGCACATTGGAATATGCACAGTGCAGTAATAATCCTCATGATTCTGGAAAGGGGTCTGACTGCTGGGACACAAACACGAGAAGAGGGGCTTTGTATCCACTGGTCGAGCATGCTTACTGCTGCTCCATTTAAACTCTATGATCCTGATTTATCATACCTTGCCCTCGCCCGTGCAAAATGTATGCTCTTGCGCAAAAATTTTAGACTTTTTACACCACTCACTCCAGTTTTGTAATGTGGATGGAAAAGTGGGTGTGGTTAGCTATATTTATGAGTTTCAATCATTGGGACTTTTTAAAAAAGTTGCAATCTTACTCTAGGAGGAGGGTGGAGTAGGAAAACTGGAGTATCCGTAAAGAATAAATCAAGGCAACTGGACTTGCTGTAGATTTCTTGAAAACGTTTCACTCGTTCTTCCAACGAGCTTTCTCAATTCTGAGTGACTTGTACAATAATTCTCTGGGAATAAATATGTAACTGAATCAACATCTGGTAATTAGGTCATTATAGCCAGCATGGGGTCAAAGGTGTTGATTCCATAGTCCTAACTGGAGTCAGTAGGTGATAATGACCTCCCAGAAAAAGGTGCCAAGACAGCATTGTAAGTGGCAGACAATAGATGTCTAACCCCCCGCCTCTATTCAAGCTTGGCTTCTCCATTTTTACATAGATGGCCTCCTTCACACCTCGTTTGTACCAATCGGCCTCCTTATCCAAAACACGTACTTGACTGTCTTCAAAGTTGACCCCATGATGGGTATAATGACCTAATTACCAGATGTTAATTCAGTTACATATTTATTCCCAGAAAATTTTTGTACAAGTCACTCAGAATTGAGAAAGCTCGTTGGAAGAATGAGTGAAACGTTTTCAAAAATCTACAGCAAGTCCAGTTGCCTTGATTTATTCTTTAGAGGAGCTACTCCTGGTATATCTGTAGACAGAAGTATTAGGTTTAAGGAGAGGTCAAATTTATCAAACAACCTGCAACATTTGATAAATGTGGCACAAAGTACTCCAACACAGACTCAAGCAAAACTGACCAACTATTCTCCTCATGATAAATCGCCCCCTTTGGGACTACCAGGGATAGGCAAGCTCTATACTCAGTCCCATAGAGATGCATGAAGCATGCTTTTGATTGGTGGGGCTCCCAGTAGGCAGACCCCAATGATCTAATAGTTATGCCCTACTCAGTGGATAAGGGATAACTTATTCTTACTGGAGTAACCCTTTAAAGTTTGCCCCATTAGTCATTATCAGATATGCATTTTTGGAGCTTTAGTTCTATACATGTTTCATTCTGGCATAACGTTGCTATGTGCCCAAAAACGAAGCTGTCCAATCCCATTACTTACAGGGCAGGTTTCACAAATGCCTGGAGCTCCATTTTGATTGGTTCCACCCCATATCCATGGAGCCTTTTTACTTTTCCGTGTATTTGTCTTGCAGGCTTTTCACGAAAAAAACATAGATTTTAAGCTGAGTTAAAAAAACAAAAACGGTAACTTCCATGAGCATGGTTCTAAGATAGAAGAAGGCATTTGGTTACCTTGTCATCCAGACTCAAAAATCCCAGGGCATATCCACTGCACTCTATCTTATTGGTGTTCTCAGACATTAGCGGAGTGAAGGACACGTGTATAGTGCTGTATCCCCTGGCAGGAACAATCTAAGGTACACAAATTCATTAACAAGTAGCTACACGTACAAATAAAATAAAAAAAGATAAAACCAAAGTCAATAAAATTAAAATCAAATGCAACACTGTTCATTATCTACCAATACTCATAACTGTCTACCTCCATGTTCTCAACACTGCTTGCAGCCTCTGCTCCAGCAGATAGGTTGGTTGAAAGCCTTAGATGAAAGTCAACCAAACCCCACTGACTGACTGATCTGATTAGTATGGGGGTGTCCAGACTCTCCCCAACAGCAGATTTCAGGGGGGAAAAAAAGGTCAGATTATTTGTTCTTGTGGGGAGCGTGCATGTGTTTTGGGGTGTCAGGAAAAGAGAAGGTCTATAATATATGGGCAGCTTTAAGAGGCTTCTACATTGACTTACTGTCTGCCTTGGAGTGATGCAGTATGGGTAATCAGAGGCGACTCCCTCATGGTTTCTCAGAATGACAGAAATTAATTTTTCTTCACTTCCAAGTCCATTAAGGTCATCACTTAATTCTTCATCTGTGTGTTCAGTCTGTTCCACCCCGGATAGTTTCTAAAGACATAACATGCATTTGCTTTGAGCATGGACAGCGGGGTAATGGGAAAATAAAAAGTAGAGATCTGGACTCCTTATCTGCAGTACTACTCATGTATTACAGCAGATATTAGTCCAAGATCATGGGAACAGATTCCCTTTAACTTATCCTTTGACACAATACTCACACTTATGCTTCTAAAAGAGGATGATGATGTAGTTCCTGAACTATTAGGGATTTTATCCCAGTTCATAGGTGAGTCATCAATTTCTGGAAAATCTAGAGTGGAATCAACTATTTCATTTCCATCTATATCTTTCAAAGGAAAAGGATTTCCAAAAAGCAACACCACGTCCAGCAGCTTGGAAGTGTCCTGTTCTCTGTTGTAAGTCTCCCAGTCTATGCGAATGTCTAGAGAGGAGCAATGACAAACAGGAATACAAACAGTACAGTAATTGGTCAGATGCAAATCAATTGCCTTTTGCTAAGCCCCACGGTATGCATGTAGTTTTTTTACATGCGCTTAAAAGGGCAGCATGGTGGGTCAGCGGTTAGCACTGGTGCCCTGCAGCGCTGGGGTCCTAAGTTCGAGTCCAACATCTCCATGGAATTTGGATGTTCTCTCCTCTTTCCTACTGATAGGGAACTTAGATTGTGACTGATGGGGCCACGCTGCTGGTCGCTGCGCCAAATTTAGAGTAGGTTCCCACTAAAGGAGGCAACCTTGTCACGGTCTATGCTTTTTGATCAAAATGTATACTAATGCCTCATGTATAGCATGCAGCATAGGGGTAGGTATACGATAAATTGCGCTGAGAAGCAGTTACTAGATAAAAGCATAGTATTGAGGATGTGCGATCCAGTTTCACTCTCTCACATTTTACAGTAAGACTCTGCTATTTCAGTGCCAAACAGAAAATTCCTCTAATGAAAAAGGTTATAGTACAAAGCTATAGTAATACAGTATATTCTGTGCTTGGTGTTTGGTTCCCTAATGAGTTTTATATAGTTTCTATGTTGATAACCTAGTGTATTTCATAATCTCGACTGATTGATGCCACAATAAATTCATTTTAAAGTATTGTTGTTTTGTGTATTGATTTTTATGTGCATTTTGTATATTCCAAAGATGTGTCTTTTTAAGACTGTTGTGCTTAAAAATAAAGTTCCTTATGTCCTGGGTCTCCACACTGGAGTAACAGACAAAGTTCCAAATTGCATAAATGAATACAGTATATGGAAGGAAGAAGACCCATACTTACCACAAGGACTGGGGTTGTTAACACGCAGGCAGCGAGATACTGTGTCGCCACCAGACACATGGGTTCCAAACCTTAAAATAAGGTTTTTTTAATTTAAAACCTATAATTAGCAGTATATAGTAACAACATATTCCTTACGGCTAAATACAGAATTTGTCAGCTTACACAGAAAGAAACTGTATCTGGTCACTACTGACAATTATCTTTTTCATACGTTATAAAATTTCAGATTTTATAGTATTAGGGTCTATTCACACTTCTGTATGAATGGGTCCGCATCCGTTTCGCAATTTTGTGGAACGGATGTGGACCCATTCATTTCAATGGGGCAGCAAAAGATACAGACAGCTCACTGTGTGCTGTCTGCATCCGTAGTTCCATTTCTCGGCCCCACAAAAAAGATAGAGCAAGTCCTATTCTTGTCCGTGTCACGGACAAGAATAGGCATTTCTCTGACTGGGCCGGCCATATGCAGAACGCACATGTCCGGCGTCCACGTTTTGCGGATCCGCTATTTGCCTACCCCCAAAACACTTGCAGACATGTGAATGGACCCTTACACGGTGAGGACATTTTACCTTATCACAGGTCCTTCGGTTTGTCGTTCAGGTCTTGGTCCTGTCATCTGGAAGTACAGAGGACATCCTTTCACAGTCATTTTTATGGGAATCTCCTTAGGATTTAGGTCTCCAACCTAATAGGACAAATCAAGAGAGTTTACTAGATACCGTATAAAAAAACATGAATACATATACTGTACAGACTCATATAAAAGGATTAAAAGGGTTCACCCATCTATACGAATCAGTTGTATAAAAAATACCTGAATACATACACAGACTCATGTATTAAGGGATTAAAAAGAGTTCACCCATCTATCAGGATAAACAATAAATGGCAATCTGCTTCTCCACTCAGGTTCCTGAATTTGTGGCAAATTTCTCATCACAGTTTGTGGATTTCGAATCCATATGCCACCTTTTTAAATCGCAAAGCATTTACCGAGCAGCATTTTTTTTTTCCAACAGCACACCTTTTTTTTTTTTTTTTTTTTTAGTTTTAATATCCTGAATGTCAAGCATTTTAATTCACAACTTGCCCCCAAAGTTGTTCAAACCCTTTAATTCCATGTCAGTTTCTGGTTATTTATACTTTTTGGACATCTATGCACCCTTCATCATATTAACATGCTTATGTACCAGCCAGCCCTCCGTCCACCATTTAGGTAGTGAGTGATTTCCACCTTTTTATTTATACACTTTTCACAAAAAGATAGGGATATTTGGCTTTCGTGAAATTTATGGAAAACATAAAAAGTTGACGCTACAGTGATATTATATCATGAAAGTAGGACGTTTAAGTAGAAGCATGCAATGGTGATTTCCTCATCTCAAACAATTTATTGAAACAAAAGCCAACAACAGTGTTGGGTATACCCCCACAAAAAATCTCAGTGTCTCAATAACGTCTCATGTGGCCTTGAGCATCAATTACAGCTTAACAACGACGACTCATGCTGTTCACAAGTTGACTTATTGTCTGCTGATACATGGGTGGCCCTCAGGTAATTGAGTTCTGGGGTACAGAGTTACGAGCCTCTACATGGCGACATAGGTTTTCAATGGGATTCAGATCTGGAGAAAGTGCAGGCCACTCCATTTGAGGTACCCTCAGTCTCCAGCAGCCGTTCCCTAATAATGCAACCTCAATGAGCTGGCACATTGTCGTCCATAAAGATGAAATCAGGCCTGTGTTGTTCATGCAGAGGCACAATGACTGGATTAATGATGTTATTCAAGTAGTATGGGCTTGTCACTGTACTATTCACTGTATTAACTAGACATACCTGCCCACACTGTAACACCACCACCACCAAAGGATAGTCTGGGTCTGGTGACAACAGTGGCTGATTCATAGCTCTCTCCTTGACGTCTACAACATCATTGGCGGACACCCCCAACTGGTTACCTCCCCTCTGTACCTTTACTGAAGGCTAATAGCAATGAATTCATAACTTCTAGTGCAAATAATAAAGGAATGGCACCACATAGAGCCATAAGAATAGATGCTCCAGAATTGTTATTACATGGGGAATGCAGGGGGCTATTAAAATAGGCCTGTCAGGAGCGGTGATGGGTCCTCCTTAAGTAGAATTATTGTGAGATTTACCCTAGAAGAATGTGGATAACAACAGACAGAGAATACAATTCTCTGATAACCAGGCAGGTCGACATCTAAATTTGAATCTGTGGTCGTGGTGGCCAGCTTAGTATTGAATACAATAAATTCATCATAAAGTACATAAAAAATACAATAAAATAGTTCTTTATCAAAAGCTCACATACCGTACAGACAAGCAGATCAGAATACTCTCCCCACATATTATTATAAGCAGTCACATCTATGGATATCTGCTGGAAAGGACCCAGTGTACCAGTGCTTGGATGAGGAATAAATGCAGCGCCCTTTCCATCTGATAATACTGATGTTCTGAAATCTAAAAACACATAAGCAGTCACCCAATAAGTTTCCTATGATGTATGGTAAATGACAGTCGTAAGTTATGTTGATTTTTTTTAATGGGAAAGGGGTTGGGAGAATGGCTCTACTTGAGCTGTGTTAGGTCTTGTTCACACACTGCTGTTTTTATGCTTATTTAACATGGGTTTCTTATAATTTTACATGTTAGGATCCAGACCTGTGTTTGTCTAAAAATACATTTTAAAAGACTATTCTGATGACTGCATAGCTTTTGTCATAAGAATAAATCCAGTTCACCTACCAGCATCTGCCCTTTTTGTTACTTCTTTGGCAAACCGTGCAGTCCTCTGTATGAGGGAAGATGTCGAACTGCATGATAAAAAAATATTCAGAATTATCGTACATTACAGCAATTAGTGAAAACCCTCTGGTGGTGTGCTGCTCAAAGCTGACACAAGTGCTTTGGTGAGATATGGTCATTGGACCATATGATTTTGGACCAAAGCACGTTTTGAACGTTGATTCAGCTGCTCACACATATTAGATAAATGAGGGTGGATGAAGGCAGACAATTTAAAGGGGACATTTACAAAGACTATCTTTTTACACTGGTCTTTGTTTCCCCCTTGCGCTGCGGAGGATTCACCTATCATATTTTCACTCCTTTATAATGCCTGTTTCCAGGCGTAAAAGATGGTAAACTTGTCGGGGCCAAAGTCCTGGCCCCTGCCACTTTCAAGTGTCAAACGCACCTCAAAAACGCCTGTGCATTTATATCAAAAAGTGGCGTGTAGTAAATGACCCCAATATGTATTGGGGCTTACCAACTGGAAGGCACATCAGTATAATTTCAACATGCCAAAACCTTAGTTCTGCCAGGAGTGTCTACAGCAGTTTGTCTCCTTCTCCCCTACTAAATATGCATGGTCAGCCGAGCCTGTTGATAGGAAGATTTTGAGAAATAACTGTCTATCGAACAAGTGTATGCCCAGATCAAGCCTGGGATCCAGCTGAAATAACTTACCTGACAGATCCCATGCCAGGCTCTAGTTACCCACATCAACAAACACATGACCGCTGCAGCAAACCACTGGGTGCACGCCAAGGCTGGTGACAAGGTGGGTGCACAAACTATATAATGACATTACATTGCAAATGTGTGGACTGTCTTGTTCTTATGACTTACTTGGAGCTTCTTGGTGCTGGCGATGTAAGGCAACCACTGAAATAAGTAACCACTAGTGAAAATGGCGCGGATATTCCAGAATGATTTGTTATAGTCAATGTCCGTTTAATTGTGCTCTGCAAGGTGACCTCTGATCCAAAGTCTAGGAGCAATGCTTGAGCATTTGATGGCAGTAATTCATTAAATCTGCAGGGAAATCAGTGGGAAAAACTGATAAGAATGACATTCAAAGAACTACAAACTACGGTAATTTACATTGTAAATGTTCAGTATACAGCCTTACTTTTCTGGTGACGGTGATAAGGAGTAGCTGACATGAAGACCTTTAGCTTTTGCTTTTACATTTAGAACCAAAGGTTCCTCTATGTCTTCAATCACACAGCATAATATCAGATCATTTATTTCACCCTAAACAGAAACGGAGTGGGTTAGGACATTTGCCACACACAAAATCAAATGAACTATGAGGGAAATTTAGTATTCTGGTGTAAAAAAGGTGCAATTTTTGGTACACATAACTTATGTTAAAATGCAACTTTTTAACTTTTTTTTTTGGAGCTTAACAGAAGGAAAGACAGATTTTTCAGAATTTACAACAGACGATTGTGAAGAGCAGCTCAAACCAGGTGCAGATTTCAGTTTGTGGAGCAAGCTAAAGATAAGCCAATTTGAAATGGGGTTTCCAGACTCCACATATTGATAACCTATGCTCAGGATAGGGCACCAATTGATTGGTGGAGGTTCTACACCGACATCCCCACCGATCACCTGTTCCCAATAGCCTCTGGAGCCAGAGCTAGCATTTTGGATCAAGCTCGAAGTGCTTTGTCCGGTTACTGCTGCTCAGCTCCAATTCACTTGAATGAACAGCTGCTTGGAGGGTGTCGGCTGTCAGACCACCACGGACATGGGCGTAGCTATAGGGTGCAGAGGTAGCAGTCGCTACGGGCCCAGGAGCCTGAGGGGCCCAAAGACCCTTGTGCCACATAAGAAGACACACAAAGCACTGAGGGAAAGGGGGCCCAAGCTGTACTCTTGCACCAGGGCCCATGAGCCTTTAGCTACACCCTGACCACTGATCTGATGTTGATGACCTATTCTGAGAATAGGTCATCAATATATGGAGACTGGAAATCCCCTTTAATAAATGTGGCACATCTAGCTCCAATGGACTTTTGACTTAAAGGAGTTGTCCACTCTATTTATATTGATGGCCTATCCTCAGAATAGGCCATCAATATCTGATTAGCAGGGGTGCAGGATGTCAGACCCCCCCACCGATCAGCTCTTCTGCAGTAGTTCTGGCTACACAACTCCATTCATCGTGTAGTGGACAGAGCTTGTTACTGCTGTGCTCCTGCTATTAAAGTGACTGGAGGCATCCCTACAGTAACCAGCTCCGATCACTACACAATGGATGGAGCTCTGTGTAGGTCTGGACCCAAGCAGAACAGCTGATCAACAGGGGTGCAGAGTATCATACCCCCTGTAATCAAATATTGATGGCCTAACCTGAGAATAGGCAATCAATATAAAAGTACCAGAAAACCCCTTTAAGACTAGTATACTGTATGAGGCACCAGTCTTGAGACATTGTGAATACGTTAAGGTGATAAAGCGACCCACTAATAGGCTCATTCATAGAAAAAGATGAAAAACGCATTTTAGACATCTAAAATGTAAAAATACATAGAATTCACAATTGATGAGGTAATGGTTATAGGGGCAGTCTGACACTCCTCTGGCCTCTGTCGTTGAAGGAGGGAGAGTTTAAACATGTAAGATTTTAACATGACTAAACTTCAGAAAGAAATTAGAGAAGTATGGCTGCGTTAGGTTTATGTGGGCTGTCTAACGTGCATGACCAGCCTAAGTTAATGCAAATAGGTCCTGTTTAAGGGCTCAGAAGATTTGTTGCAGAACTTTTTGCAACCTAAAATCAGTTCCAGTCATGTGAATGGGGTTGTTTTGGTGGCAAGCACATGGATTTCTGCACGTCCCATTAAGAAAAATGGAATTGATTTTCAGTCGGTAAAAGGTAGATAGAAAATGGTTGATGGTTGTTAGGGCGGTGAAAATGATTACTTGCCAATGTATAGGTTTCCAGCGTCACACAAATTTCAGACTCTTCATTAGGTCCTAACAGGCCACTCACTGGAGTAACGTTGACTGACCAGGCAGCAGGATGGCTAGCTGTAAACTTCAGAACATAATAGTTATCTGACTTTATGACAGAACAGTTATACATGCATTAAGACATCTTGAAGGGCATCTGTCAGCAGACTTGTACCCATGAAACTGGCTGACCTGTTGCATGTGCGGTTGGAGCTGAAGGCATCTGTGTTTGACCCAAGTTCATATGTGCCCGCGTTGCTGAAAAAAATGATGTTTTAATATATGAAAGTGAGCCTCTAGGAACAACGGGGGCAGATGAACATGGGACCACACATGTGCCAGGTCAGCCAGTCTCATAGGTACAAATCTGATGACAGATGCCCTTTAACGCATCAAAATACTGCTTTCCTAGGTGAAAAGTCATTATAAAAAACATTTGATGTGTCTACACCCTGTACTGTGGGCATTTTGTAAAATCCAAGCTATTAATTTCATTTATAATATATTTAGGCAAACGATACAACTACATTTACTTTTAAATGTTCTAGCTAAATTAAGATAAATTACTGTCAAGAAGGATGGATGAAAGATGTTAGGTTATTTTATTTCAGGATAGGTCAATAAAGGGTTCTCCGGAATTAAGAAATGAAAATACTTAAATATTACTTGATAATAAATATATTTCCAAATACCTTTCATTATTTATTATGGCTCCTTTTGTCGGGAGCAATCATCAGGGGAAACAAAATGGCTGCTGTCCTACCAGTACACACAGAACCTGTCCTAATCACACATGACAATTAACTTCACAACACTGATGTAAAGAGTTGCCTCATCCTCCTCTCTGCTCTACTTGTCAGGGATTATGATCCTGAATACAGCTGATAAGAACTTTAGCTAAATCTCTGGGGAATTTAGTTCATGAGGAGACATGAAGTACAAAGAGGACGGACAGGACAGACTGTGGTAATGGAGACTGCATACAAGTGCTGCTGCTCATTACCCCCACCCTCCTCTCTGTACTTCATGTCTCCTCATCATTTCCATTCCCACAGAGGAGAGGAGAAAGAGGCAGCTCTTCAGCTCAGTGTTGTGAAGTAACTTGTCCTCCTGTGTGATTAGGACAGATTCTGTGTGTACTGGTAGGACGGCGGCAATTTTATTTCTGCTAGTGATTGCTCCGTAGACAGAACAAGCCATTCTAATTAATAAAAGGTATTTGGGAATATATTTATCATAAAGTAATATTTAAGTATGTTAATTTTCCTAATTCCCGGAGAACCCCTTTAATATCAGATCGGCATGGTTCTGACTCCCGGCAACCCCCGCCGATCAACGGTTTGAAGGGGTCACAACACTCATGTGAGCATTGCAACTTCTTCAAAATGACCTGCATAATGGAGCAGTTGTAATTATACTGTGCTGCCGCTACAAAGGAGACGATGCATAGGTAATATTCAGGGTCATATTACCAAACGCCATATTAATGAGAAAACATTTTTCTACCTCTTGCCAGGAAAACTTTGCTGGGAGTCGTCCCTGGTTAAACATCTTTATAGTTGACTGTGCTGGAACTCCTACATAGATCTCACTGAACACCAAGGAGCTGGAAAGAAGGCAAACCTGAGGCACCTGGACATCAGCCATAACAGGAAAATAGCTGAAACAAATGGACCAGTTATATAAAATGCTAGACAACTTAACTAGAAATTTCAGATAAAAACCACAAAGATAAACATGGTGGAGGAATAGTATGGGCTCATAGGTTTGTATCTGACATGGATCCTGAATACGGCCATATGGATGAGACTTAAAGTGTACCTAGCCTTTTGAAGTTTATTAAAAACTATTCTAAATGGCATTTGATTAACTTTTGTAATATACTTCACTTTTTACGTTTTCCATACAAAATAGGCACCTGAAGTTCAGGTCTCTACAGCGCTTTAGAATCCATACACTTGTACACCATTGACATGTCAGCGGTGTATGGGTGCACGGATTCCACTGCGGGCCGCAGCCAGTGAAGTACTGGCACGAGCACACATTGCTGCTCCTGCCTGTGTCAGCACCGCTATGCTACAGCGTGACATAGTACATCCAATTTGCTATGTCAGCCTTTAGCGGAGCAGGCACAGGCAGAAGTGATGTGCTATGCATAACTCTTGCCTGCGCCCGCTCACTACGTTAATAGTTCTACATAGCACATTGGTACAGGTTCTCTTGCACTGATGTGCGATGCAGAACTTGGAGTGAAGTGAGTGGGGGAAGGAAGGAGCTCAAAAGGTTAGGTATTAATCTTACTCAAAAGGTTAAAGTGGACCTGACCGCTCCTGACATGCCTGTTTTAATAGCTTCATGCATTCCCCATGAAATACCAATTCTGTAATATCTTTTCTGATGACTCTATGTTGTATCATTCCTTTATAATTTCTACTAGAAGTTATAAATGAATTGCTAGCAGTCTGCAGTAAAGGTACAGAGGGGTGGTGACAAGTTGGGGGCGTGTACCTGCACAGAGTCACTCTATCCAATCAGTGCTGCCTTTTTTAGTCTGAGCAGGTACACCCCTCCAACTGATTACCTCCCCTCTGTACCCTTACTGCAGACTGCTAGCAATTAATTCATAACTTCTAGTGCAAATAATAAAGGAATGGCACAACATAGAGTCAAAGGAATAGATGCTCCAGAATTGTTATTACATGGGGAATGCATAAAGCTATTAAAACAGGAATGTCAGGAGCGGTGAAAGGTCCTCTTTAAGTACACTTTGAAAATAATTATTTATTTCATTTTGTTATAGGAAAATGCGCTGAAGTGAGCTACAGTATATGTTTACTGAATGATGTGCTGCCTAACATGGCAACCTATTGAAGCGTAAAACAGACACATTTAGTTAAATACACCTATTATCAGATGTTTATTATTCAGCTTGATTTCAACAGCTTTGTAATGTTATGTGGTATGCGTGCTTTACCCCTGTGGATATGAATGCATGATTGTGGTAAGTACAAATTGTGGCTCTGCATAGACCAACAGTGAAAGTGAGACTGGGCCGCCCCTTCATGGTTTTTCCAGGGACTATCGTTTACAACAGTCACCAGCAAACTATTCTCTACTATTACTTTCTGTTAAAAAAAATTTGTGTACAAACTTTAAAAAATCTCTTTCTCGCAGAGTTCACAGGGGGACACAGGACTTTAGGTAAAGTTGCTACCACTAGGAGGCGGACAGTGGAGAACCAGAAAAAGGGGGGTCCTGTAAGTGAACTTTGAGCCAAAGAGCTTGTCAAATAGAAACTGAAGGAAAGTAACTGCAGAATGAAGGAATTGGATCTTGATATCGGAGGTCTATAGGAGGTGTGGGGAGGGGAAGAGAAGGGCCAAGGGGTAGGCATGGAGCAAGCTCCAAAGTCTCCCAAAGAAAGCAGTGGTTGCAGCACCAAAAAAGGCCACAATCGCCACAAGGGACCTGCTGAGGTCTGAGGGAGAAAGAGGTGGAGAGTAAAAATGATTCAAACCTCTGGAGAGGAGAGGATGAGAAAGTGGAAAGAGAGAGGGGAGAGGATACTTACCCATATCCCTTCCTACTGCCATCGTCTTCTTCGCTCCCTCCCCACTGCAGAGTACCAAGAGTCACCACTTTACCGGCTGGCACACAAAACTGATAGCAGGTTGGAGTGTGGGAGACCCCATGGCTGGTGGGATCTAGGCTGCCCTGTCCCACTTTGTCCTCTTGGAAGAGGTTAGAACTATGAAGGGGACACCTGGAGATACAGGGAGGCGAGGCAAACCCTGTTCTCACCTAACAAGAAATGAAGATAATAAATAACAAAAGACCAGAAGGACCTTGCAGAATAGGGAAGTCTGCCTCCTGGTTAGCTCACTGTCAGCAGAAGGGGGTATAGCTGGCAGGAGATGCTAACACTTTTTTTGGCTTAGGGTACTTTCACGCTAGCGTTAAAGTTTTCCGGTATTGAGTTCTGTCACAGGGGCTCAATACCGGGAAAAAAAAAAAACGCTTCAGTTTTGTCCTAATGCATTCTGAATGGAAAGCATTCCGTTCAGTATGCATCAGGATGTCTTCCGTTCAGCCTCACTCCGGCCAAAATTCCGGAACACTTGCTGGACTGCCGGATCCGGCATTCATTTTCATTGATATGTATTAATGCCGGATCCGGTACCAAGTACCAACGGAACTGCCTGCCGGAATCCTCTAACGCAAGTGTGAAAGTACCCTTAGTGTCTGCCTCATAGTGGGAGAAGTTATTTCCCCTGTCCTGTGTCCCCCAACGACATGGGTGAGGAATGGGATTTGTCATGGTGAATTTTTTGGGCAGTCATTTTTGTAATTTACACAGGCCCACTGTGTTGGTTTACATTTTTGAACTACTGTATCTTCCTGATCTGCCAGTTTAGCCTAGCATGTTACTAGTCAGATTGCTCATGTGAAGGATCCGACATACAATATGGCACATTCGGAAGACTAATCATACATGCATGGACAACTTTAGCGTAATGATAAGCAGAATGGTGCAGTACATAAAGAATTTGTGCTTTTGATATTTACCTTCCTTCACCATTTTCTACTTCCAGCTCTAGGACTGTCTCCATCCTTTGACAGTACAATGGATTAAATGTGACAGACACGTCCGCTGTACCTAGAGGTGGTAACACACCACTCTCAGGAGAAATGAAAAATCTTGACTCCTGCAGATAAGCAAGATTTTGATTACGGTATGTGTAATTTCCATCCAGTAGAGAATAAAATTAGATATGTACGCTAGATTCATTGGAAAGGCTTTTATACATTTGAAGTGCACTCAGCATTTATATTAAGAAGCAGAAATCCACAAGGTAAAATATTCCTATTTAAAAAGTGATCCAGGGTGTTGTCCCACCATAAAACTTATCACCTATCCATAGGATAGATTATAAGTATCTAATTGGTGGGGGTCTGACTGCTGGGAACCCCATGATTATGAGAATGGGCTACTTTAGTCCCTGTAATAAATGGAGGCGCTATGCAGTCCTATAGAACTGTCACTGCAGCAACATGAATGTGCGACCATTCCTACATGAACTCCAAGACCCGGAGTGGGGAATTTATCCAGTCTGCACTCCAGAATTCTAGCTTCAAAAAGTAACACAATAGGGATTTTGCAACTTTGGGGGCTTATTTGCACAAAATTTGAACTATTTGCACAATTCACTTGTGTTTTGTAAAGTGGGTATGGTCAGTTATGTCAATGACATTTTTCACAAAAGTGGCAAAAAGTTGCAGACTAATTCCGGTAGCGAGTGTTGTAGAAAAACTGGAGTAGCATTTCTATAGTGTTAGGTTTAAAAAAAAACTACTTTAACAAGCGTACTGTTTAAAAGATTTGGTGCAACATACATCAATGAAGACTAAAGCAAAACTGACTTTAAATATCACCCTCATGATAAATTCCCCTGCAGCTTAGAGTACTTTCACACTTGCGTTGCTGGATTCCGGTAGGCAGTTCCGTCGCCGGAACTGCCTGCCGGATGCGGCAACCTGTATGCAAACGGACAGAATTTGTAGACGGATCCGGATGCATTGCAATAACGGATCTGTCTCTCCGGTTATCATCGGGAAAAACGGATCTGGCATTTATTTTTTTCACATTTTTAAAGGTCTACGCATGTGCAGACCGGATCCGTCAATGCGGTAATTTTAATGCCGAATCCGGCACTAATACATTTCAATGGAAATTAATGCAGGATCCGGCATTCCGGCAAGTGCTCCTGGAATTTTGGATGGAGACAAAACTGCAGCATACTGCAGTATTTTCTCCGTCCAAAAGCCGTACAGTGACTGAACTAAAGACATCATGGCGCTTCCTGAACGGTTTCTCTCCATTCAGATTGCATTAGGATAAAACTGATATTTTTCCGGTATTGAGCCCCTAGAACAGAACTCAATACCGGAAAAGTTTAACGCAAGTGTGAAAGTACCCTTATGGAAAATACCAGTTAGGCCTCATGCACACAGGATAAGCATAGAGTCTGTAAATTGGCACACGGCATCCATATGGCTACATGCCACCATACGATGCACTGTATAACAACCCTGGAAACAAGTCTTACCTCCTCTCCTCTGACGGCTACACAAGCTCTGCTCTCCTGAATCTTCCACTTTGCTGCCAAGGGACTCATATTTTCAATAGTAAATATGCTAAGTGTTTTATTGCCCAGTTTTATAAGCCCCAGGTCAAGTGATGGAATCGTGATAGATACCATTGGTCCCTGTGAAAGAAACCACACAAAAAGTTTGATTCTAAATTTCACTAAAAAGTTTGCCAAAGTGACATATAGCAAAAGGATACAGATTTGGAATATGTCAAGTCAATGGGGCCCTATGAATACAATCAAGGTATGTGCCGGCAGCATTCCCATGGCCTGTGCCAACCATGGTGCAATGATGGAATGTGAACACACCCTAAATTGTTGGACACTATAATATATAAGTTAATGGGAGGTTAGGAGCATCATTTTCAGCAGATACTTATGTTTATAATGGCAGATGAAACAACAAACCTTAAATGTGGCCTCCACATGCAAAACCACAGGCTCGGAGGAATGCAGTATGTGGCAAGTCACATTCTCACTGGCGAATCCAGTCTTCAATCCATTAAAGATCAGTTCAAATTCACAGAATTTACTGGGCTCTGAGAAGACAAAGATTTCTATGTCAGCTACTCAAAAATAAGTATAACTCTATCATTGGTTAAAGCAAATATTTTTAGGGTAAGCAATCTTTGCAACCAAATTTTGGGGTAAATTAAGACCAAACATTTACAAAACAGCTGGGAGTATGACCAATAGTCAATATTGGAGTTACGAAAACCCTATTTCATCTTCTCTGCTTGTAAACTAAAAGATCTCAGAGTTACATTCTCACAGAAGAAGATACAGGCAAGTAGGAACAGTTGGTAATGTATGGCACACACCGGGAAGAGGGGGGGGGGGCATGATCAGTGGGGCGGCAGCACTAATGTCTGACTCTGAATTCTGAAAGGGGGGCCCACGCCGGACTTATGAGGGCAGGGGGCAGCAGCCAGCAAATAACGAGGGGGCAAAATGAATGAAATATATACATAGTGGGGCAAAAAATGAAATATATAGGGCAAAATGAAATATAGTGAGAGGGGGCCACTGACAAAACCTTGGAAATAATAACCATGAGCACCGCCATATGAGGGCAGGGTACAGCACTGGCAGCAAATCCTTCAGTTCAAAGTTTGCCCTGGGGCCCATAGCACGCTAGTTACGCCACTGGGTCCATTCACAAATTTCCATGCAAAACAATGTACCACTTTGGGTACAAAATTACTGACATAATCAGACCGCCAGGGAGGTTAAGGGCAATGTCCTAAACATACAATACACAATATCACATACAGTATGACAAAAATAAAAACCAGACAATACACGAGTACCAATGTTTCCACAGTGCGGTTCAATCTGAATAATGTTAGGTGTTGAGATGTTTTCCCACTCAAACTGGATTGTGGATTTGCTGTTATTCCACATCTATAAGACATTGCACAGCATTTAGTAAAACAAAAAAGGCAAAATAATTAACCAAGAACACTACGTCTTTATCCATTACAATGAATATACTGTACATTTTAACGATATCCAGAATAGTAAGGCTAATTTCACACTAGCAGTAAGAGATCGGGCAGGCTGTTCTGGCATGGAACAGCCTGATGGAGCTCTCTAGATCCGGCATTGCTGGACGGTACCTAAATGCCCACTGGCCACATTAACTATAATGGGGTTCGGTGAAGATCCGGATATGCAAATACCTCTGCGTAGTTAGTGGGGCCGGCAGGGAATCAGGTACTGTCTGGCAATGCCTGATCCAGAGAGCTCCAGCAAGCTGTCCCCTGCCGTAACAGCCTACCGGATCTCTTACCTCTAGTGTGAAGCTAGCCTAAACAGATTTCCAAATGGATTAGTGAGTTGTTGATGCAATCATTTCTGATGTGATTAATTCATTCTATTACAGATACTGACCTTAAACTGTTTTCTCATAGCCGCGCCAATAAAATTTTCACCAGAAAAGATGACTGCATATGGCTCCAAAAGCACATGAAATGGCTCAGAGGTCCCTTTAAATTCCAGGTCAATGACTATGACATCTTGTATAGAAGGATCCAGCTCAGTCAGGCTGGATGGATGCTTTTCTGTGCTGCTTATAAAGAGCAAGTAAATTTATTTACTACTGCAGCTACCACTTTTATTGTCACATACATTATATATTACATGCAAGCAACTGGTAGAAGCAATTACATATTCACAAATATTTTTACAGCTCAAAGTCACTCCCAACGGGTATCGATGAGCCTTGGGCACTCATGACTGTAGGTTTAAAGTGAAATAATCAGATAATTAAGACCCCCACATTAAAACCGATTACTACAATTTGCCATTACATATCTATAGTTAATAACCTTGTAAGGAATATCGTGCATTCCTTGGTGATATTGGAATATTATCAATATTCTTACCTTGGAGGGCTGGAACATCTCGTAATACCATCTGCGCAATACTGTGATATTCAGTGAGCTAGAAATGAATGAAATCAAAGAAAGAGTATATGTCCAGGTTCAGAGAGTGCAGTTTGAGATTTTTAAAGAAATTTCAAGCCACAACAGGGATAAATCTCATTTTTGGATCAACTGTTTGTTTTGGCTAAAAAGAAGGCATCATAAAAGTAAATCTGTTTGAAGAAGAAGCTTGTTCAAATAATGGTAAAAATACATGTCAATTTTGAAGCAGAGAGAGACTAATAGAAAAGCATGAATATTTTTGCAACCATTCTATTGTACTGCTCCAATGCATCTAAAACCTAAAGAGAAAACTTGCCAGCTAATGTTCTTTTTACGAATACCCTACTGTTTTATGTCTGCAGCTCCAATGCAGACATGTGTTACCTCACCTGCTCTGTTCCCTCTTCCTTCTAGCTTACTGAACACAGTAGAGGGGTCGGAAGGAAGGAAGGAAGAGTTGCATTACACGCTTCAATGTTGCGCATCATGATTCCAACTAATTTTGATAGTCAATGATTGTCTTCATATGTAAAAATTCAGGGATGAGTTGCTTAGATAGTCAAAGTTGCAATGAAAAATATGTTAACAATTTTGATAATAGGATCAACAATTGCTTTCATTTGAGATTAAATAATACGTAATTTTGATTTTTCTTTATATCTCTTTACCACTTTCTACAGTGTAAATGTAATCACAATATAGAATACTTTCCAAGCATAAAGACGTATCACATGCTTTCCTGATATTTAGAAACTATGATCACTAAATTACAAAGCATGTAATGCCGGTGTATAGCTGCAGGATGAGACTAAGCTTTTGACCTTCATGGCCACTATTTAACATCTGTACATTATATTATAATAACATACACCGACAAGCAGAAAGGTAACAATGTTTTAAACTTTTGACTTTCAGGCTCCATATCTCACCATCCACTACAGCTTTGAATGTGAGACTACCATCATTTTATAGACAATCATCTTGGCTATCTCATATATAGTGTACATTGGACTTGCAACTATTGGCCGAGATGCCGCTTTCGATGAGCTGGATGATGCTGTTTCTCTTTTCTGAATCAACCTAATAACTCACTAGGGAATGTGAGAACAGGTTGTAATTTGTAGTACACAAGAAGAAAAAGATTGTTCCACCACCAGGAGCAAAAGAGTAACAATGCAGTTACAGGACAAGAATCTGCACAACTAATCATATGCTAAATAGTTGCAAGTCCAATTTATGTATGAGATAGCCAAGATGATTGTCTATAGAATGATGGTAGTCTCATGTTCAAAGCTGTAGTGGATGGTGCACATGGAGTCAAAAGTTCAAAACATTGTTATTCTTTTGTCCCTCAGTGTATATTATTGTATAAGTGGTACCAGGGGCGTAGCTAACGGCTCATGGGCCCTGGTGCAAGAGTTCAGCTTGGGCCCCCTTCCCTCAGTGCTTTGTGTGTCTTCTTATGCAGCACAAGGATCTTTGGGCCCCCTCAGGCTCCTGGGCCCGGTAGCGACTGCTACCTCTGCACCCCTATAGCTATGCCCATGAGTGGTACCCATCTAGGCGGTGATCCAGAAAGTCTCACACATTCATTACATCATACAGTACATTCTACTAACATGCTAATCATGATCAGACTCTGTCCAAATGATATGGAAAATCAAATGAAAAACTTTTGGGAAAACATACATGCATCTTTAGGAGAAGAAATAGATTTTTATGTAGACCAGTCTTAAGACTAAGAAATCAAATGTCCTAAGCATTGGCCATAGATACCTTGTTAATGTTAGATGAACACGTCAATTTGAGGGGGACCAGTTGTGTATGGTGGGAACTTCTAATGTCAGATATAAGGGTAAGGATGGATCAGGCTGTTGGTTTTCAATATGCCTGATAATTTTGCTCTCAAGTAAAAGAGGAGTCTAGATGTGAATTTTTCCCTTCTCCCCATTCATCTGAGCCTTTGGTTGGCAGCTAATAAAAGTGTGTGACCAGACCATGTGTTCTGTTAAAATAACAAAAAGAAAAAACAACCCTAGCAACACTTCCATTGCTGTTGTTCCCCATACCTCAGTTGGAGTATAAGTCACCGTGAAGATATGGTCCTTGTGAGGCTGCAGAATGCCATGTAATGGACTAACAGTAAAAGCTGTATATTCATCCATATTGTACTTGATTTTAGTCATATCCGGCTGCTCTTCTGATTGTGAAACTTGTAGATACGGCTTCACTATCTGCCAGAAGAATGGAAGTTCCACGTGTCTGTAAATAATTTGGCAGAGATAAAAGTTAGTTTCTGGTAACCTAATCCAAGACACACCAAAGCATAGCCTCGTGGATATACTTGTGGATAATAAACATGGCGAGACCCATTCAGTGTTAAAGGTGTAAATACATAGAGGTAGACTATTCACCTACTATGGAGCCCAGCCATGGTTGATCTTATTCTCCTTTGCTACAGAATGGAGAGAATCTGCACAAGACTATTCTCTCGAGGGTAGAGATGAGCGAACATTTAAAAAGTCAGTTGTTCGGGGTTCGGGTGGTCGTTAATTACGCATCCGTTATGGATTCCACTATAGCGCATATGGAATCCATGCAGGCTGACTGCCACCTACCTGAACTGTTGCACAGCTGAAGGACCTGGCGTGACGTCACTGTCATGTGATCAGTGCAGGGCGTGGCTCAGCACAGGATCAAATCCCGTGCTGAGCCACGCCCTGCACTGATCACATGACAGTGACGCCACCCCAGGTCCTTCAGCTGTGCAACAGTTCAGGTAGGTGGCAGCCGCCTTATGGATTCCATATGCGCTATAGTGGAATCCATAACGGGATGCGCATTAACCACCACCCGAACCCCGAACAACGGACTTTTTAAATGTTCGCTCATCTCTACTCGAGGGGAAGTGAATTATTTGCAAAACAAGCGGATCAGAAACTGGGCCCGGAAATGGTGTGGAGAGAAACACTTTTGTCTGAGGTGGTAGAACCCAACACAGTAATCGGGGAACGATGCATTTTGATCTTTGCAATGAGGCCCCTGCTCAGTGAAAAATTTTCAGTGCCACAAGGGCATGGTAACAAATTGGATAAATGCACTTACGTTGTGTTTCTGACAACAAAGCTCTTCTGCTCTGTAGAATGTAAGTTTGTACTTTCAAACTGCACCAAATGTTCAGTAGAAGCATCTGCAAGTTCATATATATTCTTGTCGTCGCTGCTGGATACGAGCTGCAACCCTAAAAGTTCTCCATATCCTTGACCACAAAAAAAGAGATACATGTAGGGTCAGTGTATAAGAAACAGTTATCCATATGGTTGTACATAAAACAGTATTCATCAATAGCCCACCGGTTACTGTGATATCCTTGACTTGGCAGTTATCACACACAATTGTAAAAACCTGGCTGTAGGTTTCAGAGGATAAAGGGAAGAAGAGGACCTGGAAAAAAGCAGTACACATGATATAATACTGCTAAATAATATTAAACATTGATCATTTTAGGCTGTCTGCACCCAGGTGTTAGTAGATTTATTCCACACACTTGTTACTAACCTCGATAATGGTTTCTTGACCAGGATATAATTCAAACATGGCAGGTCGGATGCAAAATGGTAGCTTCTCCACAAATCCTGCATTTGCAACTGTCTAACAAAAAACCCCCAAACAAAACAGACATTAACATATTACTATGTGTCCTCAAATTCAAAATATGTTAAAAAAATTCTATGGACTCTATACTGACAGTTAATGTTCCACGGGATTGGCGCATAGCAAATGTGGTGCCAATATTCAAAAAGGGTCCAAAAACAGAGCCCGGAAACTATAGGCCGGTAAGTTTAACATCTATTGTGGGGAAACTGTTTGAAGGTTTTGTAAGAGATGATATCTTAGAGGATCTCAACGGAAATAAGCAAATAACGCCATATCAGCATGGCTTTATGAGGGATCGGTCATGCCAAACGAATTTAATCATCTTCTATGAGGAGGTAAGTTCTAGACTTGACCGCTGGCGAATCAATGGATGTCGATATATCTGGACTTCTACAAAGCATTTGACACTGTACCACATACAGTCATGTGAAAAATTAGGACACCCTTTGAAAGCATGTGGTTTTTTGTAACATTTTTAATAAATGGTTATTTCATCTCCGTTTCAACAATACAGAGAGATTAAAGTAATCCGACTAAACAAAGAAAACTGAAGAAAAGTCTTTTCAAGATCTTCTGTAAATGTCATTCTACAAAAATGCCTATTCTAACTGAGGAAAAAGATAGGACACCCTTGCCCCTAATAGCGAGTGTTACCTCCTTTGGCTGAAATAACTGCAGTGAGACGGTTCTTGTAGCCATCTACCAGTCTTCGACATCGGTCTGAGGAAATTTTACCCCACTCCTCAATGCAGAACTTTTTCAGCTGTGAGATGTTTGAGGGGTTTCTTGCACGTACAGCCCTTTTCAAGTCACCCCACAGCATCTCAATGGGATTCAAATCTGGACTTTGACTTGGCCATTCCAGGACTCTCCATTTCTTCTTTTTCAGCCAATCTTTGGTTGATTTACTAGTATGTTTTGGGTCATTGTCATGTTGCATGGTCCAGTTCCGCTTCAGCTTTAATTTTCTAACTGATGGTCTCACATGTTCTTCAAGCACCTTCTGATACACAGTAGAATTCATCGTGGATTCTATGATGGTGAGCTGACCAGGTCCTGCTGCAGCAAAGCAGCCCCAAACCATGACACTTCCACCTCCATGCTTCACAGTTGGTATGAGGTTCTTTTCTTGGAATGCTGTGTTTGGTTTACGCCAAACATGTCCTCTGCTGTTGTGTCCAAATAATTCAATTTTGGACTCATCTGTCCAAAGAACATTATTCCAGAAGTCCTGGTCTTTGTCAACTTTATCTCTGGCAAATGTCAGTCTGGCCTCGATGTTTCTCTTGGAAAGCAAAGGTTTCCTCCTTGCACACCTCCCATGCAAGTTAAACTTGTACAGTCTCTTTCTGATTGTAGAGGCATGTACTTCTACATCAACAGTAGCCAGAGCCTGCTGTAGTTCTCGAGATGACACTTTAGGGTTTTTGGAGACCTCTTTAGCATCTTGCGGTCTGCTCTTGGGGTGAACTTGCTGGGGCGACCAGTCCTGGGCATGTTGGCAGTTGTTTTGAAAGCCCTCCACTTGTAGACTATCTTCCGGACAGTGGAATGGCTGATTTCAAAATCTTTGGAGATCTTTTAAATCCCTTCCCAGACTCATAGGCTGCTACAATCTTTTTCTGAAGTCCTCTGACAGCTCTTTGCTCTCACCATGGTGCTCACTCACTTCAACAGTCAGGAGCACACCAAACTAAATGTCTGAGGTTTAAATAGGGCAAGCCTCATTCAACATGCAGAGTAACGATCTACTAATTATGTGCACCTGGTGTGATATACCTGTGTGAGATCTGAGCCAATTTAAGAGGGAATACATGTGAGGGTGTCCTATCTTTTTCCTCAGTTAGAATAGGCATTTTTGTAGAATGACATTTACAGAAGATCTTGAAAAGACTTTTCTTCAGTTTTCTTTGTTTAGTTGGATTACTTTAATCTCTCTGTATTGTTGAAACGGAGATGAAAGAACCATTTATTAAAAATGTTACAAAAAACCACATGCTTTCAAAGGGTGTCCTAATTTTTTCACATGACTGTAAAAGGTTAGTATATAAAATGAGGATGCTCGGACTGGGAGAAAATATCTGTATGTGGGTAAGTAACTGGCTGAGTGACAGAAAACAGAGGGTGGTTATTAATGGTAGATACTCAGATTGGGCAACTGTCAATAGTGGGGTACCTCAGGGGTCAATATTGGGCCTTATTCTCTTTAATATATTTATTAATGAACTTGTAGAAGGCTTGCACAGTAAAATATACTGTACATTTTTGCAGATGACACTAAACTGTGTAAAGTAATTAACACTAAAGAGGACAGTTTTCTGCTACAGAGGGATCTGGATAGATTGGAGGCTTGGGCAGAGAAGTGGCAGATGAGGTTTAACACTGACAAATGTAAAGTTATGCACATGGGAAGGAATAATGCAAGTCACCCGTACATACTAAATGGTAAAACACTCGGTAACACTGACATGGAAAAGGATCTAAGAATTTTAATAAACAGCAAACTAAGCTGCAAAAACCAGTGTCAGGCAGCTGCCGCCAAGGCCAATAAGATAAGGGGTTGCATCAAAAGGGCATTGACACCCGTGATAAGAACAAAGTCCTACCACTTTACAAATCGCTAGTTAGACCACACATGGAGTACTGTGTACAGTTCTGGGCTCCTGTGAACAAGGCAGACATAGCAGAGCTGGAGAGGGTTCAGAGGAGGGCAACTAAAGTAATAACTGGAATGGGGCAACTACAGTATCCTGCAGTGAAGTTAGTGAAGACCAGCTCTGTATAGGGGGTCTTGCAGTGAAGTTCCCAGGTCTGGCTGAAGCCTGTAGTCCTCCTACAACACAGATGGGTTGCCCAAGCTCTCCTCTTACCACATGATGCTTTCATTTATACACTGAGCAGGCAGCAGATTTCCCTTCCCGGCTGCTCTAGCTACATTCTCCAGCACTGCTAAGGGAGTGTCTGTCAAGCGCAGGCATGTGGAGACCTGTCAGGGAGGACCTGGCTTTTATCCATTCCCTTACAACGTTTACTCTAGTTGTCCCTGTTGTGCATCCTCGTCTACCTCTGAGCAAACTGATAGACACGGAAGAAGCCTAGCAACCTGATTTTAATCTCAGGTAACAATAGCCAATACTGGGGACAAAAATGTGGCTTGTTCCTCCTTGACTCGGCGGCGCGTCATCTCGCGAGAGGCGAGACTTGCCATGAACGCGCACGCGCGCATTCACAGCAGATCGCGGCTCGGCAGTTGTACTGCAGCCTGCCAGCGATGATCAATCGCTGGCAGGCTGTAGATGCAAAAAAAGCATCAAAGAGGTATATCAGACGCTGTTTTGTTAACAGCGTCTGATATACCTGCTACCTGGTCCTCTGGTGGTCCCATTTGCTGGGATCGACCACCAGAGGACCAGGTAGCTATGTAAAGTAGCACCAAGCACCACACTACCCCTCCCCTGTCATTTAATAACCCCTTGTTAACCCCTGATCACCCCATAGACTCCCTGATAACCCCTGTCACTGATCACCCCCTGTAAGGCTCCATTCACACATCCATATGTGTTTTGAGGATCCACGGATCCGCAAAAACACGAGACACCGGCAATGTGCTTTCCGCATTTTGCAGATCCGCACATTGCCAGAACTATATAGAAAAAGCCTTTTCTTGTCCGCAATTGCGGACAACAATAGGACATGTTCTATATTTTTGCGGAATGGAAGTGCGAATCCGCAATTCCAGATCCGAGCGGGACAAAGTCGTATATAAAATGAGGATGCTCGGACTGGGAGAAAATATCTGTATGTGGGTAAGTAACTGGCTGAGTGACAGAAAACAGAGGGTGGTTATTAATGGTAGATACTCAGATTGGGCAACTGTCAACTAGTGAGGGTACCTCAGGGGTCAATATTGGGCCTTATTCTCTTTAATATATTTATTAATGAACTTGTAGAAGGCTTGCACAGTAAAATATACTGTACATTTTGCAGATGACACTAAACTGTGTAAAGTAATTAACACTAAAGAGGACAGTTTTCTGCTACAGAGGGATCTGGATAGATTGGAGGCTTGGGCAGAGAAGTGGCAGATGAGGTTTAACACTGACAAATGTAAGTTATGCACATGGGAAGGAATAATGCAAGTCACCCGTACATACTAAATGGTAAAACACTCGGTAACACTGACATGGAAAAGGATCTAGGAATTTTAATAAACAGCAAACTAAGCTGCAAAAACCAGTGTCAGGCAGCTGCCGCCAAGGCCAATAAGATAATGGGTTGCATCAAAAGGGGCATTGACACCCGTGATAAGAACAAAGTCCTACCACTTTACAAATCGCTAGTTAGACCACACATGGAGTACTGTGTACAGTTCTGGGCTCCTGTGAACAAGGCAGACATAGCAGAGCTGGAGAGGGTTCAGAGGAGGGCAACTAAAGTAATAACTGGAATGGGGCAACTACAGTATCCTGCAGTGAAGTTAGTGAAGACCAGCTCTGTATAGGGGGTCTTGCAGTGAAGTTCCCAGGTCTGGCTGAAGCCTGTAGTCCTCCTACAACACAGATGGGTTGCCCAAGCTCTCCTCTTACCACATGATGCTTTCATTTATACACTGAGCAGGCAGCAGATTTCCCTTCCCGGCTGCTCTAGCTACATTCTCCAGCACTGCTAAGGGAGTGTCTGTCAAGCGCAGGCATGTGGAGACCTGTCAGGGAGGACCTGGCTTTTTATCCATTCCCTTACAACGTTTACTCTAGTTGTCCCTGTTGTGCATCCTCGTCTACCTCTGAGCAAACTGATAGACACGGAAGAAGCCTAGCAACCTGATTTTAATCTCAGGTAACAATAGCCAATACTGGGGACAAAAATGTGGCTTGTTCCTCCTTGACTCGGCGGCGCGTCATCTCGCGAGAGGCGAGACTTGCCATGAACGCGCACGCGCGCATTCACAGCAGATCGCGGCTCGGCAGTTGTACTGCAGCCTGCCAGCGATGATCAATCGCTGGCAGGCTGTAGATGCAAAAAAAAGCATCAAAGAGGTATATCAGACGCTGTTTTGTTAACAGCGTCTGATATACCTGCTACCTGGTCCTCTGGTGGTCCCATTTGCTGGGATCGACCACCAGAGGACCAGGTAGCTATGTAAAGTAGCACCAAGCACCACACTACCCTCCCCTGTCATTTAATAACCCCTTGTTAACCCCTGATCACCCCATATAGACTCCTGATAACCCCCTGTCACTGATCACCCCCTGTAAGGCTCCATTCACACATCCATATGTGTTTTGAGGATCACGGATCCGCAAAACACGGACACCGGCAATGTGCTTTCCGCATTTTGCAGATCCGCACATTGCCAGAACTATATAGAAAATGCCTTTTCTTGTCCGCAATTGCGGACAACAATAGGACATGTTCTATATTTTTGCGGAATGGAAGTGCGAATCCGCAATTCCAGATCCGAGCGGGACAAAGTCTGTCCCCATAGAAATGAATGGGTCTGCAATTCCGTTCCGCAAACAGAATTGCGGACGTGTGAATGGGGCATAAGGGTCCCTTATCACCGCCAGTTAGTTAGCTACTTGTTAGGTAGTTAGCACCCAGCCCACCGCACCGCACCGCAGTCACTGATTTTGGCAGAAATTTTTTCATCCACATTGATTGATGTGAATGAAAAATCTGTGCCGTTCATTTTTTTTTTCAGCCCAGAGGCTGAACGGAAAAAAACTCATTACCCGTATGCTCAATATAAGGAGAATAGCAGAAACTCCTAATGCTGGCCATACGTGTAATGATTGCGGAGACCCTCAAATGCCAGGGCAGTACAAACACCTCACATGTGACCCCATTTTACAGAAATATCTCTGTAAATTGACAACTTTGTATAAATTTTTTTTAAAAGTTGTAGTTTACAGCGATATTTCTCACACAAACTATGGGTATATATAAAAATACACCCCAAAACTCATTGCCCTACTTCTCCTGAGTACGGCGATACCACAT
This sequence comes from Bufotes viridis, assembly GCA_033119425.1. NCBI lineage: Eukaryota > Metazoa > Chordata > Amphibia > Anura > Bufonidae > Bufotes > Bufotes viridis. The sequence goes on along the minus strand of CM065593.1, from coordinate 332,683,432 downwards.
GAGTGACACTTTTTTGCAGCCAAGTTGCGCAAAGGGGCCCAAATTCCCATGAGTACCTTTAGGATTTCACAGGGCATTTTTACGCATTTTTCTTCTCACGCTTTAGGGCCCCTAAAATGCCAGGGCAGTATAAATACCCCACAAGTGACCCCATTTTGGAAAGAAGACACCCCAAGGTATTCCGTGAGGGGTATGGCGAGTTCACAGAAAAAAAAAATTTTTGGTACAAGTTAGCGGAAATTGATATATATTTTTTTTTTTACAAAGTCTCATATTCCACTAACTTGTGACAAAAAATAAAATTTTACATGAACTCACCATACCCCTCACGGAATACCTTGGGGTGTCTTCTTTCTAAAATGGGGTCACATGTGGGTATTTATACGGTCCTGGCATTTTAGGGGTCTCTAAAGCCTGTGAAGAAGTCTGGAATCTAAATGCGTAAAAATGCCCTGTGAAATCCTAAAGGTACTCATTGGAATTTGGGCCCCTTTGCGCACCCAGGCTGCAAAAAAGTGTCACACATGTGGTATCGCCGTACTCAGGAGAAGTAGGGCAATGTGTTTGTGTTGTATTTTTACATATACCCATGCTGGGTGTGAGAAATATCTCTGTAAATGACAACTTTTAAAAAAATGTATACAAAGTTGTCAGTTTACAGAGATATTTCTCTCACTCAACATGGGTATATGTAAAAATACATCCCAAAACACATTGCCCTACTTCTCCTGAGTACGGCGATACCACATGAGTGACATTTTTTGCAGCCTGGGTGCGCAAAGGGGCCCAAATTCCAACGAGTACCTTTAGGTTTTACAGAGATGCTCACAATTTAGCCCGCCCAAAATGCCAGAACAGTAAACACACCCCACAAATGACCCCATTTCGGAAAGTAGACACCCCAAGGTATTCACTGAGGGGCAAAGTGAGTCCGTGGGAGATTTTTATTTTTTGCCAGAAGTTAGCAGAAATGGAAACTTTATTATTATTTTTTTCCTCAGAAAGTGTCATTTTTGCTAACTTGTGAAAAAAATGAAATGATACATGAACTCACCATGCCCCTCCGCGAATACTTTGGGGTGTCTTCTTTCTAAAATGGTGTGATTTGGGGGTATTTATACTATCCTGACATTCTAGCACCTGAAGAAACAGGACAGGTGCTCAGAAAGTCAGAGATGCTCAAAATGCGGAAATTCACTTTTTGCACCATAGTTTGTAAACGCTATAACTTTTACCCAAACCAATAAATATACACTTATTGGATTTTTTTATCAAAGACATGTAGAACAATACATTTTTAGAAAAATTGATATAGCAATGTAGTTTTTTTAAAAGCATTTTACAACAGAAAGTGAAAAATGTCATTTTTTTGCTAAAATTTCAGTCATTTTTGATTAATAGCAAAAAAAGTAAAAATGTCAGCAGCAATGAAATACCACCAAATGAAAGCTCTATTAGTGAGAAGAAAAGGAGGTAAAATTCATTTGGGTGGTAAGTTGCATGACGGAGCAATAAACTGTGAAAGTAGTGTAGTGCAGAATTGTAAAAAGTGGCCTGGTCATTAAGGGTGTTTAAGCTAGGGGGGCTGAGGTGGTTAAACAATCAAAAATTAAAACAGGGCCAACAAGGTGATATTAATCACCAAAATCCAATAGTCAAAAAAAAAAAAAAAAATGCGACAGTTATCCTTTAATTTTTTGCTTTCTTTTTTTGTTGGCATGGCCTGTGAACAGTTGGAAAGCCTTGTGATGACTATACTACGGGTGAGGCTCCAGTAGAACAAGATTGAGTAACCTTAAATAATTTAATATATTTAGAAGGTTAAGATGACCGAAATTCCTCACAAGCAAGATTCACAACCATTACAAAAATTACCAGTTTTAATAAACAAGTATTGCTGGTGGAAAAAAAAAAACATACTCTAAAATTTGCTGGAGGCCAAACACTTTTGGGCATAATGCAGAATCTTCCGCGACTCATGCCTTCATTCCTGCAGAGGCATTCAATGAGCTTCACTCCACCAACCAAGCAAGGACCACAATCCAGAGTCCTGGGCACTACACAAGACATGAACATTTAGTCATTTAAATAAAGAAACTGCTATTTTCAAAGATAATATACAAGTTTGCACTGATCACAATGAGTTAAAAAAACAACAGAGCTGAATAATGATTGAAATGAGCGGAAAGAGACGTAGTGAATGCCACTGGGGTATAATAAAATTTTGTTCCAGTGGCAAACAATTTCTTCCTTCCTGACATTGTTTTGTGGAAATTTATATGACTGTAATTTTCATTATTTCTCTTTTTTTAAAAGGAAAGCCACTTGCTGGGTAGAGGGAACAAGTTGCAGGATATTGTCACTGAATGATTTACCTGCGATGTACATTGATTTGCTAGAACCATTTATAAAGGAGAAGATCAGCGCATTAGCTATTATTTCCCAATTTACAATGCTTTTGGAAAGTCTTCAGACCCTTTCATTTTTTTCACATTTTATGTTGTGGTCTTGTATTGAAAAAAATAAATGAACCCTTTCAGCCCAGGAGGGTTTTTCATTTTTGCGTTTTCGTATTTCACTCCCTGCATTTCTGGGGCCATAACTTTTTTATTTTTCCGTTTACATAGCCGTATGAGGGCTTGTTTTTTTGTGGGAAAAGAGGCACTTTCTAATTCCACCTTTTAATATTGCATAAAATGTAGTGGGGAGCTGGAAGAAAATTCCAAATGGGTGACATTTAAAAAAAAAAAAAATGCCATTCCGCAACAGTTTTTTGGGTTGCGTTTTTACGGTGTTCTGTATACAGTTAAACTGATCTGTTACTTTCATTATCCAGCTCAGTATGATTATGGTGATACCACAATGGTATAGCCTTTCTTACATTTTAATACAGAAAAAAAACAATACTTAAAAATAAAAACTTTGAAAAAAATGTTTTTTCGTTTCATCTCCATACTCTGACCCCTATAACTTTTTTGTAGTTATGTGTACGGAGCTGTGTCATTATTTGTGGGGCGATCTATAGTTTTCATTGATACTTTTCGATCACTTTTTATTGTATTTTTTTGTGGGAGGTGAACTAACAAAAAATTGCAAATCGGCCATTTTTACTTTTTTACCGTTTCACCGTTTTCCATACACGGGATATGCAGTGACTACCTTGGAGGAAGTTGTGAGACAAGGATCACTCCCACCTAGATGCTCTGCACAGGAAGCGGAGTTGAAAGCACTCACTGAGGCATGTATAAAGGCTGAAGGTCAGACTGTAAACATTTACACTGACTCCCGATATGCTTTTGGCATAGCACATGACTATGGTCCCATTTGGAGAAGCAGGGATTTTGTGGGATTCTTGGGTAAGCCTATCAAAATGCAGAATCCATAGCTCAATTGTTCAGAGCATTAGAACTGCCTAAAATGGTGGCCATTGTCAAGGTACTGGACCATACCAAAGAGCAAACTGAAGGAAACTGTAGGGCAGATGCTGCTGCCAAGCAGGCTGCTCTGTTGCCTTCTACTGTAATGGGACATACTGTGGAAATAGTTCCACAAAAAAGGGGAGGTGGATCTAACCCTCCTTCAGAAGTTGCAGGAACAAGTTCCTAAATCAGAAGAGGAAGAATGGGTAAGAAGAAAGGCCGAGAAGAATTAGGAAGGTTTGTATGCCATAGATGCTAAACTGTGCCTTCCCAGGGTACTATACCCCATGATGTGTGCCCTATCGCATGGCCTTACCCACCAGTCCAAGGAAGCAATGGTATGTTTGGTAAGTCAAGGATGGGTGGCCCCGGGGTTCAACAATACCGCTGCTAAGTATGTCCAATTGTGCATGGTCTGTGCTTGCCATAACATAGGAAGAACTGTCAAGGTGCCACCCAGGGTGAATTTTTTGATAATATTCACAGATTCTTCAAAAAATATTAAAGTCTAAATGTTTTACAGGAAAATCTAAAGCAACTAGTGTGATAAAGAACGTAGATACTCCTGCACAAGTGATTGTCTTGATGGCTTCACCCTCAACATCTGCCGCTGCAACCAATACGGGTGTGACTCCTGTTTTAAAGTCAGCTACACCAAAGGACAGTTGTATCTACTGCGGACAGAAGACAATGGAGAATTTGACAAATTTTATTGAGGGACATTATTGAAAACCTAAAGGACTAATAAATAACTGATTGACCTAGGTTCTCATAGTATGCTTCCCTAAGATGAATCCCACTGAGTGTATAGGTTAATGATGGTTAATTAGGAAGGATAGATAGTGAAGATGGTTTAAGAAATAGAATCTTCTGAATGGATGCTGATCATCCCACAATCTGCAAGAGTTAGTATTCTTTCACTTTGTGTAAGAAGGAATATTCTTTAAAACTGTCTTCTTCCAGTAGAGAGCTAAGGAAATCTATACAGACAGTGGAATAATGATAAAAAGAGGGGAGTAATGTGAGAGTAATTAGGCCATTGTCAGAAATTCTCTATAACAGTGGTCAGCAAACTGCGGCTCTAGAGCCACATGTGGCTCTTTGGCCCCTTGATATTGGCTCTTCCAGGTGTGGGCTCACATGTACAGTGCGATCGCATTTTCGTTCCCGTGGCAAAAATCGGCAGAAGGGGGAGGCCCAGGAAGCGGTGAAGGCTCTGTACTCACCGCTTCCTGGTCCTCGGCTGTAGGCTGTGCAGGGCTGCACACAGTGTGAGGCGCTCTGTGACGTCATGCTGTGGACGCCAGTTCACAGCACAGCCGACAGCAGGTGGAACACAGAGCGAGGGTGGTGAGGAGCAGCGGCATCCAGGAGCAGGAGAGGTAAGTGCCTTTTTATTTTATGAAACTTGGGGCTGATCTGAGGCAATGGGGTGATGAGAATCATAATGGGGATATGAGAGGCATCATGGATGATGAGAGGCCTCATGGATAATAAAGGGGATGATGAGAATCATAATGGGGGATTTGAGAGGCATTATGGATGATGAGAGGCATCATTGAAGATAATGGGGATGATGAGTGGCATCATGGATAATAACAGGGTTGATAAGAGGCATCATGGATAATAATGGGGATGATGAGAAGCATGGGGCTCTTATCTCAGGTCTGATTGGGGGTCTGAGCTGACGTCTGATCTGAGTGAGGTCTTATTAACATTGGGGGTCTAATTAGTGGTTTGACTTGAGGTGTAATGACATTTTTTTTTTACATATTGTCCTCCTCTAAAACCTACGTGCGTCTTATAGGGTGAAACGTTGTGGAGTGAAAGATGTAGTGTCGAGGATTAAGAAAGGTATGTTCAGATGGTTAGGAATACCACTATTAAGTTAATAACAATGTACCTTCCTATATAGTTTACGTTTAAAAAATTTGGCTCTCAGAAAAAATGTAAATCGCTGTTTTGTTGATATTTGGCTCAGTTGACTAATAAGTTTGCCCACCACTGCTGTATAACATAAATGATTATATTATGCATATATTCATAAAGGTAAAGCTTATGTCTCTAAAAAGTATATTCACTGTGAAGTTATCATTTATTCCACTGTTCATAATTTCTAGGCCTTAAAACATATTCTGAAGGCCTTCTGTATTTGGGCTGACACATCTGTAATTGTCATTGAGTATTTCATCCAATTGGGGACACAATGACCTAGGTTGGAGGAGGTTGAGAAATTTGTGATGTGATATCTATCTATGTTCTCAGAGATTCTGGAAGATGTTTTTTTTTATATACAAGTCCAAATATGTCCCAGAATCTGTCAAATAACCGTTCACCTAGTTCTGAAAGTACACATTATTGACAATCTGTTATCATGTGCAATTATGTAATGCTCCATGTATAATATTAAGTATTGTAACCGCCCAGAAACACCCAGTTACTCCCATTATCAAAAAGGTATATTAATAAAGATATTTGAGAGGGTCTTTCAGATCTCCATAGATACCGCATTGCATCTGTGTCTATGTGTCGGCCGACTTAATTGCTTTGTACCTGAAAATCGAACTACTCCGACACTGCATACACATGCTGCTGCTCATCAGCCACATCCCCAACATCCTCTCTGTACTTCATGTCTCCCCCATGAACTCCATTCCTACACAGATTCAGCTGAAGAGCTTATCAACTGTATTCAGGACCATAATCTATGACAAGTAGAAGAGAGGGGTGAGTCCTGCTGTGTGATTAGGACAGGTTTTGTGTGTTCTAATAGGATGGCGGCGATGTTATTTCCCATGATAATTGCTCTCTAGACAAAATGAGCCATTATAACTAATGAAAGTTATTTTGGAATATATTTATAATACTGTAAAGTAATATTCAAGTATTTTTAGTAATTTTAATTTCTTAATTTCTGGAGATCCCCTTTAACTCCTTAAGGACACATGACGTATGGGTACGTCATGTGTCCAGTCCCTGAAGATGGCGCCCGCTCCTGCTTGCTGCGGGCACTCATCGCTGCGAGGTCCGGCTGATTCCTGTAGCTGACCCCGCAGCTGATGATCGCGGTCGGCAGCGCTGCCGATCGCGATCATTTAACCCCGCAGATGCCGTGATCAATCCTGATCACGGCATCTGCGCGCGCTAAAACCGAAAGTAAAACTTTCGGCAGCGCTCCGGCTCCCCCTAGTGGTGATCGGGAGAATCGGAGCGCTGTAAGGGATAGCCTTAAGCCTTTGATTCAGCTTAAGGCTATCACTTACTATTTCCTATGGAGCCCTTGTTAGCAATAGGGCTTCATAGGAAAGTAGTAAATGCTCATAAACTCCAATACAAGTGTATTGGAGTTTATGATAAAGCAATCAGGTAACTGATTTATATAGGTCCCTATGGGACCTATATAAAAGTGTAAAAATAAAAATAAAAAATAAATAAATAAATAAAAAAACGAAAAATTTAAATCACCCCCTTTCCCCAAAATTAAAATAAAAAATAAAAAAATAAAAAAATACACATCATGGGTGTCGCAATGTGTGAAAACGCCCATAGTATAAAAATATAAAAATATATTTCCCATACGGTAAACAGAAAAACGGAAAAAGCGCCCAAATGGCCGATTTGCCGTTTTGGACGCTTCATTTCCTCAAAAAAATTAAATAAAAGCGATCAAAAAGTCCTACACACCCCATAATGGTATCAACTAAAAGTTAAGATCGCCCGCAAAAAATAAGCCCCCATACAACGCCATACACTTATTTACAAATACGTTATAGCGGTCAAAACATGGCGACAAAAAAAATAAAAATGAATTTTTTTTCACTATCAAAACGCAAGAAAAGCTATACATATTGGATTCGCCGGATTCGTACTGACCTGTAGAATAAAACTAAATGTTCAGTTTTATCGCAAATCAAACGTCGTAATTTAGAAACCCGTAAAACTGTGGTGAAATTGCTTTTTTTTTGCAATTTCACCCCATTTGGAATTTTTTTCCTGCTTCCCACTACACCGTATGCATTATTAAATGATGGCGTTGAAAAGTACAACTTGTTCCGCAAAAAATAAGCCCTCATATGGCCATGTGAACGGAAAAATAAAAAAGTTATGGCTCTTGGAAGGCATAGAGCGCAGGGGCGTAGCGTGGGGGGGGCCAGGGGGGCCGTTGCCCCGGGCGCCAGACTGCAGGGGGCGCTGGCAGCCGTTTGCACAAAAAAAAAATCCATGAAGTTGCTAACTGAGAGCAGCGCCACAGAGTGAGGAGCAGTATCAACAGAACAAGCGCCCCTGATCAATCACCACGGCAGTATGAAGCTCCGCCCACAGCAGCGCGAAGCTCCGCCCACAGCAGTGCGAAGCTCCGCCCACCTTCCAGCCGGGAAAGACACAGTGGAGCTGGGGCAAGAAGAAGAAGAAGGCTGCTGCAGTGTGTCGCTTCAGGACTCCACAGCAGGCAGCCTGAATGTGAGTCAGTCAGACAGTCAGTGTGACAGCTCCCAGAGTGTTAGGTGGGCAGGTGGTATATTAAGGGTAATACTGGTGGTAGGCCTGGAATATGGACACCAGAGGTGACATCCTTTGGGCAGTACTGTCTCTGGCCATCCTTCACCAGCAGATTCCTGACTGCCACCTGCTTGCCCTGGCTCTCAGTGTCACAGTGTGACTGAATCACTCCCTGAGTGTTAGCTGTGGGGTGACTTATTCACACTGTGACACTGAGAGCCAGGGCAAGCAGGTGGCAGTCAGGATCTGCTGGTGAAGGATGGCCAGAGACAGTACTGGTGTCCATATACCAGGCCTACCAGTATTACCCCTTCATACACCACCTGCTCATCTGGTAAGGGTGGCAGAGGCGGTATATGAAGGGGTAATACTGGTGGTAGGCCTGGTATAGTTGAGATGAGCAGAGATGGCATCCTCTGGGCAGTACTGTCTCTGGTCATCCTTCACCAGCACCCTGACTGCCACCTGCGTAGCCTGGCTCTCATGGCACTTCACTGCCTGCTGCTTAGGGTACTTTCACACTTGCGTTATTCTTTTCCGGCATAGAGTTCCGTCAAAAGGGCTCTGTGCCGGAAAAGAACTGATCAGGCATATCCCCATGCAATCTGAATGGATAGAAATCCGTCCAGTTTGCATCAGTATGCCTTCTGTTCACTCACTGTCAGGCGTTTTGGCCGGACATAATACCGCAGCATGCTGCGGTATTATGTCCGTCCAAAATGCCTGATCAGTCGCTGGAATGCCGGATCCGGCTTTAATTTACATTGACTTGTGCTGGATCCGGCACTAATTCCCGTTGACTTACATTAGTGCCAGATCCGGCATTCTGAAACAACTGAAGGACTGTAAAAAAGACTGCAAGACTGATCCGTCCATCCGCATGACAAGCGGAGGGACGGATCCGTTCTTGCAATGCATTTGTAGACGGATCCGCACCCGGATCCGACTACAAATGCTGTCAGTTGTCACACTGAACAGCGGATCCGGCAGGCAGCTCCGACAACGGAACTGCCTGCTGGATCACACGAACGCAAGTGTGAAAGTACCCTTAGCTATCAGCGAGTGACAGTCAGTGTCAGAGGCTACGCAGGTGGCAGTCAGGGTGCTGGTAAAGGATGACCAGAGACAGTACTGCTCAGAGGATGCCATCTCTGCCATCCATATACCAGGCAGGTCTACCACCAGTATTACTCCTTCATATACCGCCTAGTCACCCTGACCAGGCGGTATATGAAGGGGTAATACTGGTAGGCCTGGTATATGGACAGCAGAGATCTGTATTATTAGTATATAATGCCCCACAGTATTATTAGTATATAATGGCCCCTCTGTATTATTAGTATATAATAGCCCCTCTGTATTAATATAATATATAATGGCCCCTGTGTATAATGATAGAAGAGGATGATAGTAAAGTGAGGAATTTAAAAATGTTTTCTGTGAAACTCTGCAGAGACGAGACGTGGCCGATAAAAGGTGTCATGACGTTCTAATTTCCGAATGAAGACGGTGGCCCACCATGCCATATCCTGGCCCCAGACTTCAGGTCACACTGTGTGTGTTCTGAATTTTGGGGGTTCACACCCATCTACTACATTATCTGTACTCAGAGAGCTATCACTGTATTATCTGTACTCAGAGAGCTATCACTGTATTATCTGTACTCAGAGAGCTATCACTGTATTATCTGTAGTGTTACATAGGACTGCAAGTGACATCCACTATGTTATCTGTAAAAAGGGGCGTGCCCACAGGTTGGGGGGCGCAATACATGGCTTGCCCCGGGTGCTGGCAACCCACGCTACGCCACTGATAGAGCGCAAAACGAAAACGCAAAAATGAAAAAACCCTGTGTCCTTAAGGGGTTAATGAAAACCTGATCCAGAGTGCTCTGGACATCAGACTGGACTGAAGGTTCACCTTCTCACAATATAGTGACCCTAAGCATACAGCGAAAACTACACAGGAGTGGTGTAGGGACAACCCTGTGAATATCCTTGAGTGGCCCAGCCAGAGTCCTGACCTGAACCCAATCAAACATCTCTGGACAGTCCCTATCCAACCTGACAGACTTTGAGAGGATCTAGAAAGCACGAGAAACTCGCAAAATTCAGGTGTGCAAACCTTGTGGCATCATACCCAAGAAGAATGGAGGCTGTAATCATTACCAAAAGTGCTTCAACTGAGTACTGAGTAAAGGGCCTGAATATTTATGTCAATGCAAGATTTCAGTTTTTTCTTTTCAATAAATTAGCAAAGATTTCTAACATTCTGTGAAAGGTTCTGAAGACTTTCTGAATGCACTGTAGATGACCCTTTATTTTATACATAAGTGGGAACTGATCCTGAGGGGAATTTTTGAAATCAATCTTCATTGCCGTAATTTGCACCAAATTTTACACTTTATACATAACACTTTTGTATAGAGATGTTGCTCCAGTTGTGGACTAAGACTGCACCTTTGTTTTTTGTTTTTTTAAATGGCTCTTGAAAAATCTGGTGTAAGCCTACCAAGGCCCACTTTTCTGCCTACTTTTCTGCCTATTTTTTAAAAGTGATGAGAGTGGCATAAAGACGAAGAGCAAACAGAAACAAAGTTTCGGTACTCTCATGCTTTTGCCACAAGTCTTGGTAAATGCGGGACTGTAACAAATGTCTGTATTTTCTACGCAGTTCATAATATTTCATTCATGTTTTTTGATTTAGCACTTGTTTAGGTTATAAAAAGTATTACATGTCAGTATTGGTGGTGGTCTCCTTGCTTCAATAGGGACTAAGACAGGATAAGGACCTTGGGTTTCAACCAGTATAAAATCCTCAAAATCTGCCAGAGAATCAGGAACGAACCGTACTGTATAATGGCAGCTCATACCAGGTGCTACAATTCCTCCTTCTCCTGGAAACTTTCCTAAATGAATAAATGAGAGATGTCAAAAATCTATACAAACTGCATTTTATAAAAACAAGGCAGGGTATGATGAATCCAGGGATGATATCATAAATCAGTATCATATATTCACCTTTGAACACCATTTGCATTTGGACTAATTTTGGACTAATTTCATAATGTGCACTGCCTGTACCTCAGAGCTGCATTCACAATTCTGCTGAATGCTGCATGAAACAGTCAATGATCATGTGGTTTTGAAGTAGTATGAGACTGCATAAGGGTTAATACCTACTTGGTCTCAGTCTGGTCTCTGAGACCACATGCAAAGGTGAGGTCTCCATGTGGTGATAAGCCAAATTAGTGTAGGGATTCACTCAAATGAGGGCCACCTTGACGTAGTAAGTGAGCCTATGCATTTTCGTCAAAATGTATACAAAGTGCCTTGTTTTCATGCTTTTAGATATGCAGCAACAGATCTGTAGATGTGCGATTATCCCATCTCTTGTTTAGCGCCTATAATGGAGTTTCATAGTTAGTTTTTACCAGATCTGATTACTGTTCTATGCTTGGTGAAGACTAGTTTTCCAAAATGGATGTAGCCAAAATAGACCTAACCAGATATTGGGCAAATTTGCTGGGTAATTTTAGATCTGAAGTCAGCACAATTGCATTAACTTGGGATTAGTAAAGAATAGGTAAAAAAATGTATGTAAAAAGTGACGTAAAGGGCTATTCTCACTGAGACATTTATGGCAGATGGCACTGCTGTGACAGGAAAGGTGCCTGACCATGCAAGGCTATCTCAATTCACTTTTATGGGACTTCTGTAAATAGCCGAGCTTGCTTACTCAGATATTTTCAGAATTCTGATAGAAGGGAATGGAAAGATCCGCTCATGTGTGGCCAACTCTTCATTCATGGAGGTGCTGTTATGCTTTTCATGATTATAAACCGTTATATATGCTTATTTCATGGGTATAAACATGGATGTCTACTTGCATTAGTTATAATAGATATTCATTGCCTTTAAGAGCAATGCTTGTTTATACTCATGTTGTAGAAGGATTTAATCATGAGCTTTAGCTAGTAAAGCTCAAAGAAGCTTGTGTTTACTGTATTAATCAAAGATACATTTAAACAGTAGAAGATGCACAACGCCTGTGTTTAGTTGAGACCTTATTGTATTCTTTATCTTTGAACATGTATTCCACAGCGTGAGAAGCGTCTCGATGTTCCTCACAGGATACATTTTGTATCAAAGTTTGCTCTTCTGCTCTAAGACAATGTCTCCAGATGTCAGAAGTGTGAAAATGTTAGGCATGTGTACGTTAACCCTTAATGGTATTATGCTAACAGCTTATATAATAGTACCACCTAGGTATGAGTAGATGACACTACATCAGTAGCCCAGATGCATTTTGGGTATTGTTATTACGTCACATTCCTTATCAATGTACATGCCCATCCAAAAGTAATTGGAAAACTCCAAACAAGGAGGACGGTGTCTTCTGATAAACTTGTGGTTAAGAAACCACGTACCAGGAAAAAAAAAACTAAAAAAAAACTACCAAGAAAAAGGCACAACAGATACGTGGCCAGGAGAAGCAAAGCTTTGGACTTTATCCTGGATCACGGGAAACCCTTTTGAGAGCTGATTGTCCCTTGAAGGCTCTGCTCATCATTTGAGCCTTGGTAATGTATATGTTGTTTGTTGCCTGTGGTATTCATAAATTACTTAGCCCGATATATAGCCAAATACTCCCGTAATGATTGGATACATAGTGTTAGACACCTGGTCAATGCTGTTCGTTCGCTTGGCAAAGATGCATATTGCCAATAAGATCAGACATTAAGACCTAGTCCCTTGAGAGCTTTATATTCCCTAGCCTCATTTGCCTAAACCCTTTTCAATGACCCTTGGGCCATTTTTCCACTGCCTCGATTGCTAAAAGTTATTACTTTAGAGGGTAGAGTCCTGACCAAGTTTGCACCCCCAGTAGAAAAGGAGAAATACCCTTCACTTAGTGATCTGTTGCTGCATTCTGAAAAAAAAGCTTTTAATCCATATGCAAATCAGCAGTTAAGTGCACTAAGGGCAGGCCCAAGCCACTCTGTGCACCTGTGCTTCTACTGCTTCCTCTGCCGAACCCCCTCTCTCCTTGATTGAGTGGGCAGGTTCCTGCATAGTCAACTTGCTTGACTATCTCAATCAAGGAGAAGTGCTGGTATCAGTAGATTTGAATAATACTCACCTTAGGCCTCTTTCACACTTGCGTTTTTCCTTTCCGTCCAAGAGTTCCGTCTTCGGGGCTCTAGGACGGAAAGATACTGATCAGGATTTCCCTAATGCATTCTGAATAGAGAAATCCGTTCAGGATGCATCAGGATGTCTTCTGTTCAGTACGTGAACGTTTTTTGGACGTTGACAAAACCGCAGCATGCTGCGGATTTGTCTCCGTCCAAAAATCCGAAAGACATGCTGTAATGCCGGATCCGGAATTAATGCCCATTGAAGAGCATTAATCCGGATCTGGCATTAAGCTAAACGTCATTTCGGCGCATCACCGGATCTGACGTTTAGCTTTTTCTCAATGGTTACCATGGCAGCCAGGACGCTAAAGTCCCGGCTGCCATGGTAAAGTGTAGTGAGGAGCGGGGAGCAGTATACTTACCATCCGTGCGGCTCCCGGGCGCTCCAGAGTGACGTCAGGGCGCCCCATGCGCATGGATCACGTGATCGCATGGATCACGTGATCCATGCGCATGGGGCGTTCTGACGTCATTCAGGAGCGTCCCGGGAGCCGCACGGACTGTAAGTATACCGCTCCCCACTACTACTATGGCAACCAGGACTTTAATAGCTGGCTGCCATAGTAACCTCAAAGCATTCAGAAGACTGATCAGGATCCTGATCAGTCTTCTAATGCTTTCAGGCGACTTGCATTCTGACGGATGCCGGATCCTCAGAACGCAAGTGTGAAAGAGGCCTTAAAGTCATTAGAGACCTGAATTATTACAATTCTGGATATAAAATACTTATTAAAACATTTTAGTAATTGAATACAGGTGTGCATGATGTCTAACCTGTCTGCTCACTTACCAAGGCCTATAGAGAAATAGGGAGTTGATGGAGGGATCACCCTGACATGGCGGCTTGATGCAGTCATATTTCTCATCTCTACTGTCATCTTCATGTGAGAGAAGAAGACTGAATTACTTACAGCAGATTTTACCAGCTTTAGTTTGTTTGTTGTTTTGGATCTGACAATTGGTTACTGACTACACATATAGTACTGTATATCTATAACCCCTTTTACCAAATATTTCTATGAGTCGCATGTAGAAATAATGGGCCATGCTTGATAAGGGACTCAACCTAGCAGGACGTTGCTGTGGCTTACCTGGAAAGAGGGATGGTATACAATGTAACAATTTTCACCAAAATTCCGACAAAATTATAGTGCAAAATTCTGGCACAAAGTAAGCCAACTAGTAGGTGGTATAGCTTAAAGGTGTGCCAGATTTATCATCCAGCATCATCCACTGTTACAAATTTGGAACATTTGTAGATTGTCTTGTTTAAAAAGGTTTTCCAGCTTTATATGTCTCTTGGTCAGTGCATCCTTACCCTCCCAGACCTGCGGTGGGAAGCAAATTTACCTGCTCCCCATTACCGTGTTCCAGTCCATTGGGTCCAGCAATCTGTTCGCTGTGTTTTGGCCCCCCCTTAACAACTTCCAGAATGGAGATGGGTCATGCTTGCTGCTTGGGGGACACGTCACTGGGTCAACCTGTTGATTGGAGAACAAATCACCGCAGCCGCCATTCATTGTCCACAGCAGCACACATGACCCCCATCCATTATGGAAGTTGACAAGTAGGGAGCGGAGTCCAGCAAATGCGGCAGTGGACCGAAGGAGTGGTCCGAAGCAGGCACAGGGGGGTGACCAAAAACTGTTAAATAGCTGGATGATCCATTTATTCTGCACTTTTTACATCTGACAGTGTGAGTATATCTTGGCCAGATATATTAGTGGTATTCTACTGTCATTTTGCAGTAAAAATTTAAATATGTCAGCTGTTATTGGGTGACTGGGAACAGTGAAAGGTTTTTAAAATGATCCAGTATATACCTAATTCCCATACATTCCCCCAGTCTTACATGTTTAAATTGCACAAAGAACATCACAAGTACATGCATTAGACAGTTAAATAACTCACTTCATATATCTGTCCAACGTCATAGTCAGGAAAGTATACAACGGGAGGATTAGCTAGGAACACTGGAACTGGATCATCTGCATCACTGGAAAACACAAAAAATAGAGCAGAATCCATACGCATGTGCCTCTAATCTTAAAAGGGGTCCTCAGGATAGGTCATCAGTATTCGACCAGTGGGGGCCACACAACCCGCACCCCCATGGATAAGGTGTTTCCTGCAGCCTCCGGCACTGGAATTAGTACTTTGAATGGAACAGGAAGCATAGCTCCATTTAAAGTGCTAGATTAATGCATTTCCCATTGCAGTGAATGGGAGCTGAGCTGCAGTAACAAGCATGGTCACTACACTTTTAACAGAGCTGTGCTTCCTGTTCTATTCAAAGTGCTAATTCCAGTGCTAGAGGCTGCAAGGCACAGCTGATCGGTGGCAGTGTTGAACCGTCACCAATTTAATATTAATCACCTATCCTGAGGCTAGGTTATCAATATCAGAAACCCCAAAATTGCAGTTTTTTTATAATAGTCCCTATACAGGATCAATAATTAGTTCCTTTTATTTTGACCAATTATGTATAGTTTATTTTTTTACCAACTTTCACAATATGCAATACTTCTATATTGCATACTATGTTAGTTATTGTAAAACCATACATAGCAGGTCTGAAGGCAACTGGCAGATCCCTGGCTGCCATGGAGCAATTAGATGGTCAGCATTGGGTTAAGCGGGCTGGGATTGGAGTTACCTCTGATTCTACGGTGGTCCGGCTGGGACTATGTAAAACCTACAGTGTACTACTAGGGTTAAATCGAAGCAGACTGGCAATCAAATGATAGGAGGAAAGTTGTGCTGGGTTATACAGATAGCTCCAATGAACAGTCTATCCTGTTATACATTGATGGGCCAGGTCCAATCAGGAGACCCCTCTATGATGTTCAGGTGTCCTAATAGGGCATACAGAGAGGGATTTGTGGGCAACAGTTGTAATGCAATACATTAGACATAATGGGATTTAGAAAAATGTGCAAAAACCAAGCAACAATAAACTAAACATAAACTGCGTGATTTATACATACTTGCACATAAAACTCACTATATTTATAAATCAGTTTTAGCTGTAATTCCTTGGGTTATTTTCTCTCAAATTGTTGAAAAAAATTTGAGTTCTCCAATCAAATCTGCCTAACTATACAGTTAATTATGTATCACCTGGATACCTAGGCAGATTCAGAAGTGATAACGGCTGCCATTTTCTATCATTACTTTTGGAACCCAACTGAAGGACTTCATTTACTTGAGATTTCTTTTAGGTAGAAATGCTCTTTAAAGGACAGGTCATCAGTATAAAGTCTCAGATTTTACTTAATTGAAGAATATACAGGTGTTCTGCCTGCCAGTTGTTATGAGTCAATGCCACATGAGAAATCGCCACCATTTCATTATTCTTTAATGAATAAGACGTCTTACTGCTCCTCAATCACTCTGCTCCTCCCAGATATTAAGACTTCTCTTTTCTTTGATGGGAGAATGAGCGATTTTCCTCCATGCTGGCTATTCGGTGGTAAAAAGCGGGGATTTTTTAGGAAATTGTGTCTCTTTTCTAGCTGAGCAAGACGGGTCCGTTCAGCCTCTCTTTCTTCTGCGCTCATCTCCATCTTCTGTAATCTCTTCCTAGATGATCTAGACTTCTGGAAGATAAAAAAAGAGATTCTCTGTACACATAGTTAACCTGACCACGCATTCATCTGTTTAGCCCAAGTTTACAAGATTAGCGATTCCTGTTGGCATACTTCAAATAAATGGGCTAAATATTTCTTCTATAAATAAATATCTCACAATTAGGGATGAGCGAATCCGTGGAAGTTCGGGTTCACTGGGTTCGGCCGAACTTCATGTCAAAGTTCATGTTCGGGACCCATTCTTGACCCCGAACCCCACTCAAGTTGATGGGGACCCGAACTTCACTTTTTATTTTCCGTTATAATATGGTTATATCGAAAAAAAATTGCATTCTTAAGACAGAATGCAAAAGAATATGGCCATTTAGGGGTTAAGAGGTGCGATGCGCACTATGACGTCACTGTGCTCTCCCATATGGTGAGCACGGTAACGTCATCGCGCACATCGCAGGTCTTTTGGCAGGTCCTGCTGAATGAAGATAGAAGAGACTGCTGCAGCACGATCAAGTGGATGAGGTGAGTTGGGTTTTTTAACCCCTAAATGGCCATATTCTTTTGCACTCTGTCCTAAGAATGCTATTATTTTCCAATATAACCATGTTATAACGGAAAGTAATAAAATCACTGGAACACGAAACCCAAACACGGACTTCAGCGAAAAAGTCCAGGATTGGGCCCGGGTACGAACCCAAATTTTGCATTTCGGGTTCGCTCATCCCTACTCACAATATTACACATTGCTGCTTAAAATTTCACTGAACACCCACCAGCATCAAATCTGTCATTTAGCTACAACTTTGACAGCAATGTGATACCTGGTTGATATTCTCACAGTGGTATAAACCTAATAAACATAATAAAAATAGCACATGTTGCCTCATAGTTTCTGGTAATGGGTAATCTCACATTTTTTTTATCATATATTTTTTTATTAAACACCTTTTTAAAAATTGTACAAACAATAGGGACTCCTTCATTGCAAGTAATATTGTAGCAAGATATAAAAATGATATACTGAGCCATTAAGTAAGCCCCAAAATCCCCACCCAATCCCCCCACGCCCTAGCGAAGAGACAGTCAGCCATTTGTAACAAAAGTATCACACCTCATCAAACTTATCATCTGATAATCAACAAAATCATATCCATCCTATGCAGGTCTTGTCCATATCAATACCTAGCTACTCAGTCAGGGCTCGTGAATCATTCTTTAGTCCAACCTGTTCCGATTCCTGTCATATCTAATTCTACGCAAACACGGCTATCGTCACTCAGCCCGGTCTGCCCCCCGCCATCGCAAGGGAAGTCTAGATAGCCCCGGGGAGGAGGACCGGGCCCTGGCAGAGAGCCACTTATCCAAAATTTCTGCAAATTTGGCTTTGCATTTTCACCCCCGTTTCAAGACAGAGTATATCATTCATCCTGTTAAGGAATTCAGCTACCGAGGGTGGCTGTAGACAAATCCAGTACCAAGCTATCAGCTTCCGGGCTTGGAATAATAGGTGTTGTACACCAAGACGCACATCATGGCTCGCGAGAAAGTATAGATTTGGTTCACTGCTCTAATCACAATTCCACTTTCAATCTATAACTCTAAGGGTTAATTCACACATTGTGACTGAGTGGTGCTTTTATGAATAACCTCTCACGGTTCTGAGTTTGGAAATGATTTCATTGGTGTTGTGTGGTTTACCTTTCTTCTTGTCTTTTTGTAACTTAGATTTTCAGTGCTAGACAGGGATGACAAAGTCAGGCTGGATAATGAGTTTCCCATAAGACCCTTGGGAGATGTGTCTGTAGGTAAAGGGTCACTGTATCCATCATCCACAGGGCTTCTGGAGACATGTTGGTGGAAACTGAACGTCTCTTTATAAAAAGAGGGCTCAGATAATCCTGAAACATGAAAACATAGAAAATAAAGAATATTATTGGCAAAGTGATGCTTAAACAGAATATGTCAGCATTTCTGACAATGTTAAACTGCTGACAACACTAGTTAGGAGCAAGGGAGAGCGGTAACATAGTAACATAGTTTATAAGGTCAAAAAAAGAGATCTGTCCATCCAGTTCGGCCGTTATCCTGCAAGTTGATCCAGAGGAAGGCAAACAAAAAAAAACCTGTGAGGTAAAAGCCAATTTTCCCCACTTAAGGGGAAAAAAATTCCTTCCCGACTCCAATCAAAGTTATCTTTGTGGAGCTTTTATCAGGACTAGTGTGAATATGAACTTTTATTCTGCCAGATTCTGCCAGTGATGGAGCTTCACTGTGAAGCTCTCTCTGAAGAAGACCACTACAGCTGTCACTTAGAGCAGAGGGGACGGGCTGCGAAACAGCTTAACGCAGAGGTCACTTCACAGTGAAGCTCTACCTCCTCGGCACTTGTGCCGAGGAGCTAGAGACAATCTAGACAATCTGGGGTACTGCCATTAATTTCTTCTTCACTCTAGATCACCAGGAATCATTGAAGTAACGCCTTCTTTTCTATAAACAAATAAGCATACAGACCTTAACCACTTCATCCCCTAGATCACCAGGGATGAAGGAATTAACCTCTATAAAGCAATATTGATTTGGTGCTGTTTTAGATCCTGTGGTTTAGAGGGAACCATGCTCAAGTCCATAACATCCCTGCTCACTGGCTACAATTGCAACACTGCATGTGGTCACAAAAATGTGCACTACTAACTATACAGACCCATATGTGAGGTTAGTTCTTTATATGGTACCAGGCAAATTGGTCAGTTGAGTGACATATGCAGGCTGTCAGTGAATTGGTGACCACTAGTTTAGATGGTCACTATAATTTCAACAAAATGCACAAAAATCAATAGTACAGGACAGGTGAATATATCTTATCTGAGAAAATGCCTCTTTCTCCTCCTAGCAGGAAAGGAGGGAGAAAGAGGCATTTTTCTCTGATCAGATATAACACAAAGTTAATTATATTCACCTATACTATTGATTTATTGGCAAGTGTGTTGAAAGCACAGTAATCATTTAAATTTGTAACTCCAACTATCAACAGCATTTAGTATTAGGTCCAAAGCTCTATGTCGATCAATTTTTTTAGGGTACGTCCAAGTGAGACATATATGCTGTGGATTTGTCAGCACAGGTTTGTGTGTGACAAATCCACAACATTTTACACTAGCACCAAAGTGAATGACATTTTAAGAAACCTCATCCACGTGCTACCAAAAATCCGCTGCATAAACTGAACTGTGGTGCGGATTTTTAATCCGCAGCATGTCAGTTTACAATGTAGGTTTTGACAGTGGATTTCACCCTTTGCAATGCATAATCACGCCAAACTTTTGGACAATTTAATAAGTTCAGGGTCCATTCAGACGTCCGTAGAATGGGTCTGGATCCGTCCTGCAAGGTTGCAGAGTAGATCCGGTCCCATTAATTTTCAATAGGGACGGAAAGGATGCGGACAGCACACAGTATGCTGTCCGCATCCGCATTTCCGGTCCGCGGCACCGAACTTCTGGTCTGCTGCTCCGGAAAAAATAAGGCATGTCTTCTTCTTGTGCGCAGCTGTGGACAAGAATAGGAATGATCTATTAAGTGCCGGTGATGTGCGGAGCCAGTGTTTTGCGGTCCGCAATTTGCGGACCGCAAAACACTATGGACATCTGAATGGACCCTCAACATGCGGATCTTGCAGCAGATTGTGCTGCAGAAAAGCAGCAAATTGCAGCAGAAATTCTGCTTGTCCACCTTGTACAGCCATTCTCTAAAACGTGTGCAGGTGCGAAAAACAATTATTATATATGGATTTATTATTGAGCTTAAGAGGAGCCAAGAATTTTGGACCTAAAAACAAAATGATTGTAGAAAGGAAGTTAATGTTTTAGGCCTTGACAGAGCAAAGTCAACCTTTATTTTAAAGTTATATTCCACAAGGCACATACCTCTAGGAGCTGTGGTAATGGCGGGCATATCTGTGATGTAATCTTCAGGGCAGATGAGTTTGTGCTTCTTCAGGAGTTCATTATCTACACACCATCTAAAATAGGATTCAACTATAAAGAATGACATTTTAGTGTAGTACCGTATATAACCCCAATGTTTATTTTTGGGCAGGAGTCACACACATCATCTACAAAACTTTTGTTAAGTAATAACCTATCGGTACTATGGTACAAAATCTATGCATTATAGCTAGTACTAAGGTAATAAATGTACAATACTATGGGGGATATTTATCAATACTGGCTCTTTCTGCGGCAGTCTTGATATCACCCCCGAAGAATGGGCCTAATTTATTCATCATAAATAAGGTGCATCCTCCTGCAGTCCATGCGCCTAAACAGAAACCTACAACAGTTCAGAGCTGACACATATTTCTGGCTTCATAGGCACCAGAGAAGTAGCGTTTAAAAGGGCACAGTTTAAAAAGCACAAACACACACAGTTTGCAACTTTTAAATGCCACTTTTCAAGGAGATAATAAATATCCCCCTATATGCTTAACATGTCCTTCTGTAAAGATTCTGATCAGCTAGGCTATGCTAGCATATGCCCTCATTGTCTTATAGGTGTGGGTCCCACTCCTAGGACCTGCACGTATCTACTAAACGGGCCCCGAAAGTGGAGGAGTGCACACTGCGCATGCGCAGCCATCCTCTATTCATTTCTATGGGGCCATCGAAAATAGCTGAGCCCTGGCTTGGCTATATCTGTTGGGCCCATAAAAGTGAATGGGGACAGTGGCCGGTCATGCACGGTGTGCTCCCATTCAGTTCTATGAGGAGAGCGCTCCAGCCGCCACTTTGGCCGGCTCCGTTCAGACAATTGGGGCATATTCTAGAGATATGCCTCCATTGTCTCAGATGAGACGACCCCTTTAACACAGTATAGTACTACATGTTAGCAGTAAATGGAGACTGCAAAAATTATAAACTTGAACTATAATCTCGTGCAACCCTGATGACCTGGCACCCTTTCCTCTAGGACTGCATATAGGCACAGGCTTTCGGTGCTGGTCTGCTGTTCTATTTTGCATATTCATAAATGGGCTTCACAGCAGTTGAGTAACTAGAAATTACTGGGCAAAGTTTTGAAGGCCACCACCCCCCATCCCCCTTCAACAGCAACTTCCTTGCAACCCCCTCCTCCTGTCCAATCACTATTGTGCCTTGTCAAGATCACTCTCTCAGAACGCCAGCATCTCTGTCCGTTTCTTACATGTAAATACTCTATGTTATGTCATTGTATAATACTGTTGAGGGGGCCCTGACAATAAAATTCTTTAGTCCTCCTCCCGGGTGGGCCGTTTCTGAGTTTTGGTCCCGTAGCAGCCGCTTCCCCTGCTGCACATTGCTTCTCAATAAAAATACAATACCCTTGCTGTTCTATGCACTATTTTAATTATTATTATGATTTATTATTATTATAGTGCCATTCATTCCATGGCGCTATACATATGAAAAGGGGTATATATACATAACACTAAACAAATGCAATAAGCATGAAGAAGACGAGTTACAAACTTGCACAGAAGAAGACAGGGCCCTGCCCCCGAGGGCTTACAATCTACAGAAGGGTCATGTGTCAATTGGTCTTAGTCATCTTACCCGGCGGTAACCCCAGAATTTGCAATGAGTCTCCGGCTTCATTCTTCAGACAGTTCAGCCTTCTCTCCTCTTCAGCAGTAGCTCGAGCACGCGCCTGAATGATGTGCCGTTCAACCTTGTCACACTCTGCCATTCTGCTGTCATACTCTGTACGGATCTACAGACAAAAAATGTTTTCTGTAAATCAACATTAAAAAAACTGACTAGTTGCACTGCCCCCAAACAAGAAGATTTATATTGCAGTCATGAGTCGTCACTGTATATTACATGTAAAGATGAGGTAAAGATGCTTGCTCATGAAGGTGCGCCTCAGGTGGAACGTCTCTATGGGATCTGTAAGCGAGTGGACGACTCCATATTATATGAACGGATCTGCGACTGAGGAATGATCATTTTCTTAGCAGAATAAAAGATCGCGACTGGTGAGAAAGGAGCGATCCCTCACTCGTCGTTTAATCGCTCATACTTATTACATCTTGCGGGGCTCGTTCAATTTCGTTCGCATTAACAACATTCGGTGCAATATTCGCTCCGTCTAATATAGGCTTTAGTCTTTGTTGACATCTCAGCAGGGGAACAAACTACTAGTGTATCCAGCATAACCAGACGCTGCCGGATCTCCATTTATTACATTTCTATGGTGTTTAAGCCTGTAAAAATGTGTGTGTTTTAGGCTATGTTCACATCCCCGGCACAAACTCAGGTAGTCTGTTCCAGCAAGGTAAGGAAAGAAACTCCCTTGGCTAGACCTGTAAAGGAAAGATTACTTACCTGCTTCCCAGTACTGGTTCCTTGTTCCTCCACTGGGAAGCCTTAGGCCCCTTTCACACGGGCGAGTTTTCGCGGGTGCAATGCGTGAGGAGGACGCATTGCACCCGCACTGAACCGGACCCATTCATTTCTATGGGGCTGTGCACATGAGCGGTGATTTTCACGCATCACTTCTGCGTTGCGTGAAAATCGCAGCATGCTCCAGTTTCTGCGTTTTTAACGGAACGCAGGCCCCATAGAAGTGAATGGGGATGCGGGAAATCGCAATCATCCGCAATCATGTGCGGATGCGTTGCGATTTTCCGCATGGTTGCTATGCAACCATCGGGATGTGTAATCGGTTCAGTATTATTTCACATTATAACATAGTTATAATGTAAAATATACTCTGGCCATCTTCCTAATGTTGAACCCGGTGCAGAATGGGTTAAAAATAATAAACTAATCATAACTTACCTGGTCCATTTGATCGCGAAGCTCGGCATCCTCTCCGTTAGCTTGGACCTGTGAAAGGACCTGTGATGATGTCACAGCATCACATGGCCCAATCACCTGCTCCATCACTATGGTGATGGAGCATGTGATTGGGCCATGTGACCATGTGACATCATCACAGGTCCTTTACCTAGTAGCAAGCTAATGGAGAGGATGCCGGGCTTCGCGATCAAATGGACCAGGTAAGTTATGATTAGTTTATTATTTTTAACCCATTCTGCACCGGGTTCAACATTAGGAAGATGGCCAAGGGTATTATTTTACATTATAACTATGTTATAATGTGAAATAATACCAGCGGGATAATTTCTGACCCAAACATGCACTTCTGTGAAGAAGTGCAGGTTCGGGTCTGGGTACCAAAGTGCCGATTTTCTCCGCGCTGCAAAACGTATGACAGCGCTTTGCACTCGCAGGGAAAAATTGCGGCGATTCCCGCAACGCACCCGCACTGTTTGACGGAGTGCACCCGCAACGCCCGTGTGCAAGAGGCCTTAATGTCAAACACCCAGTTTGACATCACCATAGCCAATCACATATCAGTTACAGTATGTCTTGTTCATCTCATTTGTATGCTAGGAAGACCTTGAGTGAATGGAACTTTTTAAAAACATGGGTGAAAATGGTAAAGTTTAAGTTCCAGATTTTGGGTGCATGCCACGTCTCCAGGGAGAACTCGCATTGTCGTAATGCTCTGGCAATACTTGGAGGGTACTTTTATTATTTGAATAAGGGGTAAAGCGTGTAATACCCCAGATTTGTATTACCATTCCTACACACTGCTACTGTCTCTAATGAGCTAACCATAATGTCATCTGGGTATTTATTCCAGGTCCTCTTACACTGTGCATTCATTGTTCTGCTATGTAACTGTTATTTGTTGTATTACATGTTATATGCCTGGTTCACCAGCAGGTGGCAGCAAATGTGGCAGAGAGATTTTTAAGTAGAATGGAACTTACCATTTCATTCTCCCGCCTTTGGGCAGAAGTGGCCCAGTCCAAGGGAAGGGCTTTCAGTCAGTCTTAGTCTAGTCTAGAGTTGAAAGGAGAGGAGAGTAACCCTGACTCCTTACAGATTAACCGACAGAATGTTGTGAGGGGGTAAAAAGCCAAAAGCACCCCACTCCAAAGGTACCAGAATCGCTGCAAAGTCCAGCTACCAGAATAAAGCACAGCAGAGAGATAAAGCAGAATATTCAAGTTTGCCTGCCAGTTTATGCTAAAACCTGCTGGAGTCAAGAGAAACACCACTTTGGATGCAAGTTGATTCAAGTAAAGCTGTTGAACTTTACAAAAGTCTGGACTCAACTACTTCTCCACTATTACTCTCCCCTTTATTGCTTCAGAGCCAAACCCTGGGGAACAACGATTCAGGTAGGAGCTCCATGACACACACAGGAAACTGTTGGGGCTGCACCCCACCACTTGGCATTCCTATAAACCTGGGACGCGATCGGCCCTGGGGGGTGCCACGTTGCAAGTACAGCTTTCATTTTTCTGGAGCAGGTTAGGAAATGAAAGCTGCTCTCTCTCTTTGGTTATAATGGGCAACAAATGTTTTTCTATTAGATGAGTCCAAAAATAATGTCTTCTCATCAGGGTTTAGTATAACTACATATAAAAAGCACAATCATGGTTTCTGAGCATTACCGAAGTATTTTTTTTCTAGAATTACCCCCTTCCAATTGCATATATATTAAAAAATCATGGCAAAAACATTTTGTTGTGATGTGATGGCAGTTGTGACCCAGTTATACCATAATGACTGAGTGTGATCCTAGAGAATATTTTAAAGTGGCAGAAAAATCACCATCATCCACAAATCCACTCTACAAAGTGTGGAATCCATGGCAAATATAAAAAAAAAATGGGCACATTTCCAAAAATTTACTTCACAAAGTATCTGCAACAAATATGCCATGTCTGAACAAGGCCATACTATTTAGAGGATAACATTTACCTGCTGTAGTTCCTCTACAAATTTTTGATGGTAAGGGTTGTCCCCGCCTTTTGATCGGATCAGGTTAGCTCCTGTATCTTTACCAATGACTTCTCCAGTATATATATTTTTGAAGAGACTTGTCAATAAATGTGAGACATCCTATGAAGTGCACAAATAGTAGAAATATTAATAGACCTACAACAAAACATGAAAATATTTCTAGACATCTAAAAGTCTAATTTCTAACAACTGTTTTAAAAACGGCTCTTGCTTTGTAATTATGGGCACAAATTCCCATTGTATCCTCTGCCATTTCCAGGGCAATATTTTTAACTAGGCACTGGTGGTCCAGTGCCTAGGGTGCCGCCCAGTGTGTGTGGGGCGGTGCAAGAGAGACAATTTTTTTCTTTCTTTCTTTTTTTTTTCCAAATTTCCCCCCCTCCTGGTAACCTGGCTGTGGACGTGGGAGAGTGGGGGTGAGGTCAGTGCAGAGCCAGTGGCCGGAACAGGCAGCTGCAGACACTGTGAAGCTCAAGGGCAGTCTGTGGCCTACACAAAATGCAGAGGAGGAAGAAGAGAGAGGAGAGGGATTCTCCTCCCTCTCCTCTGCACTATGGCACGAAGTGTTAAGCTGATTGGTGTAGCGGCAGTGAGGGGGAACTGCTGCTCCACCAATAAGCTCAGTCACACTGTAGTGGTAGACATGGCCCACCAAGGAGGATGCAGGAGCGCCCCACAGCAACTGTGTGACTCAATCCACCTGCCCTCCTCTGAGCACCACTGTTTGTCAGTGCCACTGACTTACCGCTCCTGAGGATAGACACAGACACAGCCTGCTAAGTAGAAAGAGCCCCAGAGCTGCGCTGTGTGACTCAATGTGCACGCCCTCTCTGAGCACGACTGCATGCCCCTGTGGCAATAACTAGAAGCCAGCAGCAGCCGTGCAGCCCGAGAAGCAAGCACAAAAAGAAGATTCAGAGTTATACATGGCCCTACTTAAAGGGGTTGTTCCACAAATAATATCCTACAGTATTTAAACCGGCACCTGGATCCGAATACTTTTGTAATTTCATGTAATTAAAAATGTATTATAGCTACTGAGTTATTCAATGAAATCTTTCTATATAGCGCCACCTGCTGTTTGTTCTTTTTCTAATTTCTCTGTCCTGCTCACTGAGAAGGAAGCACATATTCAACTGCCACCATATCCAGCAGAAAGGACATGCTTGAAATAATTGAAGCAATGAATGGGGAAATCTCGGGATCCATGTGAGATACAGGGCTTTGTTAGAAAGAGGTTGTCATGTACTAGATGATGTATAATTTTCATTTATTTACATTATTCATGGGACAACCCCTTTAAAACAGTCTGTCACCTCCAAAATCTGTTTCAAAGTAAGCATACCCAATAGAAGGAATAAAGGGTTAAAGGTAAGATAAGCAATGTCTTATCTATTGTTATGTACTGGATAAGTCAAGTATTTCCATGTAGAGGGTATTTAAGTGGGAGGGGAATGGATGCCCTACCACCCCTATTCATGTATTTGTCTTTATTACTCTCATCCTTCTCTGGTCGATGCTTGATGTTTTTACTATGCAAGTGTAAAATGTATTGCTATTTTTATGGGGTTTTCTTTTGTAATTTTCTAATAAAAGAATTACAGTAATAAAAAATAAAATAAAAAAAGTAAGCATACCCCCATGTAGGGTAGGTACCCTGAAACATAACCATATTTACCTCTCATGTGAAAATCCGGCCCTCTAATGCTGAGAAATGCTTCTTTTTATGTTTATGCAAATTACGTTTTTGGTGCCCCCTGGGTGTGTGCATCATTTCATGGGCAGAATAGCTTCAGTCTGCTTAAGGCTGGGCCCAGTAAAGAAACGAAACCTCATGGAAATCTGTCAGTTCCTACACAATTCAATAGTAGCATCTGTATGATACTGTTATAACTGAACCCACGAAGCCAAAGTGAACAAATGTGAAGACCCTGAAAAGATCATTCACTATGGACATCCCCTCTAAAATGTGCGCACATCCTGCCTGCGGCATTTACTCCGCTTTCTTATAGTATCATACCTGGGTTTTTTCAGAAGAAGGTCTCGGCCGGTACATAGCAGGGTCTGGGGACAGGTTCATTCTCGGAAGAACCTCATCTGTAGCCATCTTGTCTTTGTTTCCAGTACTTGAAATTACTACACAGCAAAACAAACCTGTTTTGACAAGAGTATTTTAACAGTAATAAATATTGCTTCTGAGATGAATTAACAAATAGAAGAACTTTCCCATCAGAAGACCCAAATAATTCAGTCCATGTCCCTGAAACTCCACAACGCTATTTCGAGGGGCTAACAAGGGGTAGTTTTCATACTGATACATGTATTATCCAGTCATGCTCCCATTCCGTTTCCGTTTTTACGTTCTGTTTAAAGATAGAACATGTCCTATTATTGTCTGCATAATGAACAAGGATAGTACTGTTCTATCAGGGCCAGCTGTTCCATTCCGCAAAAAAGCAGAATGCACATGGACATCATCCGTATTTTTGCGAATCCGTTTTTTACAGACCGCAAAATACATACGGTCGTGTGCATGAGCCCTTATAGTTATAATCCACCTGTGCCTAGTGCCCCTGGTCCTCCACTGGTCCTAGGTTACCCCACCACAGCGATTATTTCAATACATGACTGTAGCAGCCAATCACTGACTGCGGCGGTGACGTCAATAATGTCGTATTCACACACAGGACAAAACCGTTTTTTTCTATTTTAAAGGTGAAGGACATTTAACATTCCCTATACGCCAGAAAACTGGCATCAAAAAGTTGCAAAGCTTGGTGATCACAGAGGACGCCGCTATCAATAGTGGCCTCTGAGGGGTTAATAACCAAGATCATGTTACCATGTTAGTCATTGTGCCCAGGACCCATGGGGACTGGATTTGTTACCATGACAACCTGGGGCCTTCTGTAGGTTCCCAGACCTGTCATGGCTAACTGCCTGAAAAGTCATGCCCAAGACACGGCTTCTCAGGCAGGCTGTCAGAATCCCATAGACTGCAATAGTATTCTATTGCAGTCTATGGGACAAGTGATCAGAAGACTGCATGTTCAAGTTCCCTAAGAGGACTAAAAATTACAGTGTAAAAAAGAAAGTTTTACATTTTTTTTAAAAAAAAACACAAACAAAAATATAAAAAATTCAAATCACCCCCTTTCCCAATTTTAAATAAGCATCATTGGTATCACCGCGTTCAAAAATGTCCAAACTATTAACCCCTCAATGCTTTACATGTACAGGGTTATGCGCCATATGCGTATGATACATCCGTTATCCAGCCGCAATAGTTATTTAAAAAAAAAAAGTGTAAAAAAAAGTTTAAAAAACAAACAACAAAATATGAAAAATTTAAATCATCCCCATTTCCCAATTTTACATATAAGAATATAGAAAGAATAAAAAAAATTAGGCATCGCCACGTCTGAAAATGTCTGAACTATTAAAATATTTTAAAAAATTTCCGGTGCGGTGAACGCCATAACGGAAAAAAATGAAAAATATCCGATTCACCATTTTTTTTTATAATCTTGTCCCCCCAAAAAAAACGGTGATCAAGAAGTCGTACATACCACAAAAATGGTACTAATAAAAACTTCAGTGCGTTATGCAAAAAACAAGCCTTCATACAGCTCTGTAGACCAAAATATAAAAATGTTACAGCTGGATATGGAGATGCAAAAAAATATATAGATTTTTTTCAAAGGTTTTTAATTTTTAAAAAGTAATTAAACAAAATAAAAACTACACAGGTTTGGTATAGTCGCAATCGTATTAAGCCGCAGAATAAGGTCATCATGTCATTTTTAGTACACAGTGAACACCGTGATGTCAAAACCCCAAAAACCTTGGCCGAATTGCGTTGTTTTTTTTCAATTTTACCCCACAAAGATTTTTTTCCCGTTTTCCAATACAAGATATGGTAAATTAAATGGTGGCATTAAAAATACATCTTGTCCTGAAAAAATAAGCCCTCATATGGCTATGTGAAAGGAAAAATAAAAAAGTTATGGCTATTGGAACGTGAAGAGGAAAAATAAAAATGCAAATAGAAATAAAATGCCAGATTTTTTGTACACCTCGTCACTCTCACCCCTCACCCAAAAAAATCTTTAATAAAAAGTATCCCCATATGTTTACCCTGCAGAAAAGAAGCCCTCACACAGCTCTGTAGAAAGCAGTTTAAAAAGCGGCTAGCTGAAAAATATGAGTTTTTTCCAAAGGTTTTTATTTTTTAAAGTTAGAAATATAATAAATAAAAACTATATAAATTTGGCATGGCTGTAATTGTACTGACCCACAGAATAAAGTCGTCATGTCATTTTTGGCACACAGCGAACATAGTCAAAACAAAACCCAAAAACCGTTGCGGAATTACTATTTTTTTCCAGTGTCACCCCACAAAGAATTTTAAATTAAACCACGAATCACCACCCCTTATACCACTACGTGAACAGAAAGAGGACACCATTATGGCTCTTGGAATCCAATGAGGATAAATGAAAAAAATAAATGTAGGCTGTGTTAGCCTACATGCACACGGCAGTGGTTTTTTGCGGCCTCAGTTCCGTTTTTTTTGCGGATCCAATGGTTTCCCATTCATTTCTATGGATCCGTTAAAAATGCGGATGCATCTTCCGTTGCCTGTCCGCTGTCCACAAAAAAAATATGGCATGTCCTATTCTTGTCCGCAAAAAAACGTTTGCGTACCCATAGAAGTCAATGGGTCCGCAAAAAATGCGGATGACCAACGGAAGCCATCCATTTGTCATCCGCATCCGTTTTTTTTGCGGATGGTTGCTTGGAAACCAGGGCACTTGTACAGGTACTTTAAGAAACTGGTTCAAGCCTTCCTTTAAAAACGGAAGTCACACGGAAACAAAACCTACAAAATTTCGGACACAGGAACGGATGTGGATGTGGAAAAAAAGGAAGACTGATCCGCAATTTGCGGACAGCAAAAAACAACTGTCGTGTGCATGTAGCCTTAAAAGGTTAAAAAAACTGCCCTTCAGAAGCCGGAAAAGTTTTGTTAAAGAACCCCTGGAAGGGGGGATGGAAGCCATGCTACTCAGCTTTTCCAGAGTCAGAAAAGCAATGAATACAAATATTCCTAATTGGATAGAGAAGAACTGCAGCCATTGTCACTGGAGTCCGTTATGTCACATTCTGTGAACGTGAGATGAGGACACGTCCTAACCCTACAGTGTAGGGCCCGGGGCCCTACACCTTCACAGCAGTTTCCCCCCGAACCCCCAGTGTAACCCTGCACACACTGAGAATCAGGCTGTACTTACAATAGTAAATGGACTTGTTGCTGCGGAGGAATACAGAAGACACCACCTTCTTCTCAGCGTCCTGCGGTTGCCGTAGTAACACGGGGCGGAGTGATAACCTGACACAACCTATGTATCCGGCAGTTTAGCTTCCTCTTCCAGTCCTGAGGACGCACATGCTCGCCACCTAGTGGAAGTTCCTTGTAAATGCTCGGCTCTCTCACTGGCCACAGGATTTTTCTGCTCTGTTCAGGAGACTTTTATTATTAGATTTACATTTTATTGGTTCTGACATTTATATTGTTTATCACATGACAAATGAAAATAAAATGTTAATAAATATATAATAACATACAATATGGAAAATACATACATTCTGTTCAAAAAGAAAAGTGGTATTTTTTATTTTATTTTATTGCCCATCCTGATTTCCAAATGAAATCCTCATAACTAGTGATCAGCAAAGTGAGATTCGGATGCTACATCCAAAGTCGTTTCACACAAAACGTCAAATTTATGCTGTGCGAAGATCCGTCTCCGTACAGCATTAAAATGTACGGCCTCCGATGAGGCAAAGTTAGTTATTTGCAAAGTCCTTGATTTATAAATCACTTGAAAACTTGGAACCGAACTCTGCTTCGGTTCCAAAGTACCAGTCAGAACTGAAGCAGAGTTCGTGCCGAGTTTTAAAGTGGTTTTCCAGTTATAAAATCAATTACCAAAGTTATTCAATGAAGTCTTGCGCAACTTCGCGAATAACTAACCGCCTCATCGGAGGGCGTAAATTTGGGTCCAATTGGATCATATCAGCTAAAAATTATCCCTTTATCCACAACTTCCTCCGCTACAACTTCATGTGCCAGTGACATTCTGTCCGAGCATCCTGGAAAGTGGGGAGCACTCCTGGTTTACAAAAGTTGTCAAAAATGATCACTTTTTTACGAGCAGTTTCAGGGTTGTTATATTTACCCTGTGCAGGTTAGGGTCCCCAGCAGCTGCAAACCAGTATGAAACTTAAAGGGATATTCCAGTAGGTAAAATGTATCCACAGGATAGGGGATAACTATCAGATCGTTAGGGGTCCTACTGCTGGGATTCCCACCGATCACAAGAACAGGGGCCCCATACCCCCTGCTGCTCCCCTGAAATTACTGAGTGTGCGACTGGCTGCTCCAGTCATTTCAGGGGAGCAGCAGGGGGAACGGGGCCTCCGTTCTCCTGATCGGTGTGGGTCCCAGTGGTAGGACCACCACCAATCTGATAGTTATCCCCTGTTCTGTGGATAAGGGGATAACTTTTACCTACCGGAATACCCCTTTAAGGGACAAGGCAGGAGATTTGCAGCAGTGTAGGGGTAGTTATAGCGGCAGCAGCAGTACAGTTTGGAACATAATGTACAAGGCAGGAGATGTTCAACTGTGTAGGGGTAGTAGCAGCAGCAGCAGAACATTATGGAACATGATGGATGATGCAGGAGATTGGCAGCTGTGTAGTAGTAGTGGCAGCAGCAGACAGTATGGAACATGAGGAATATCGCAGGAAGTGTGCAGCTGTATAGTAGTAGTGGCAGCAGGTGTAGTAGCAGCTGCAGCAGCGGCAATACAGAATGAGACATGATGGACAGGCAGACAACGCCAGTGGCATCATTCAGCTGGTGATAAATAGCCAGTCCCCACTGTCAGCAATGGTAGATCTTTTCATTGGAATCAGGCAGGAGCATGTGTGAATCATTACGGATCCATGCATGATTTGTTTTCACAAATGTCATTTTGTTCACAGTTTTATCGACCTCGGTGTGACACCCCCTGCTGCAGTGAATACCCTATCTGGCAGTACACTAATGGCAAATGGGACCAGTTCCTGCCTCTATTAGATAGTGTGCAAAATAATGAGTGATGTCACGTCTATGATGTCGGTATCAGCAGTCATCTAATAGCGCAACAAAGATTTGCCAATGGACAAATGACAGGTTTTTTTTTTTTTCCAAAAGTGTGTACATTTTAATCCTGGTGCCCCACACATCAGCATCAGGATTTAAATTTATACATTTTTGGAAACAGAAAAAAAACTGTCATTTGTCCATTGGCAAATCTTTGTTGAGCTATTAAATCAAAACAATGAGTGACATCACGTCTGTGACATCTGTATCAGCAGGCGGGATGCTATCCGCACCAGGATTATTATATACAGTTATTTGTGAATGATGTGATGAAGATTGGTGAGTCACAAATCCATGTAAGAAATTGAATTGTATAGCTACAGCGGCACTTACTGTATTTTTTCCCTATAAGACACACTTTTTCCCCCAAAGTAGGGGGAAAATGTCAGAGCATCTTATAGGTCGAATACTAATGAGCGCTTCTGTTATGGAAGCGCTCATTAGTACAGGAGAATCGGAGAGCGGTGACTGCACACAGCGTAAGGATGTTTGTGCGCTGTGACCTCATCCTGTGCACGTCAGATCACAGCACAGCTCGTGGCAGGAAGAAGAAGAAGAGCGCTGGATGTGACGAGCCACAGTGTCCAGAGCAGGAGAGAAAAGTAGATTTTTTTTATCTGATCTGAGAGTGGAGGTTATTCACATGGAGATCTGATCTGAGGTCTGATTGTAGGACTTATGGAAGTCTGATTGGGGGGTCATTCACATGGAGGTTTGATCTGAGGTCTGATTCTGGGACTTATGGAGGTCTGATTGGGGGTCGTTCACATGGAGGTCTGATCTGAGGTTTGATTGTGGGAATTATTGAGGTCTGATCTGAGGTCTGAATAGGGGTCATTCACATGGATGTCTGATTGGGGAACTTATTGAGGTGTGATCTGAGGTTTAATTGGGGGTCATTTACATGGCGGTCTGATCTGAGGTCTGATTGGGGGACTTATTAACATTGGGGGTTTGTCCTGAGGTCTGATTAACATTATTGGTCTGATTGGGAGTCTGAGATGAGGTCTGATGAAAAAATGAATTTTCTTATTTTCCTCCTCTAAAACCTAGGTGCGTCTTATAGGCAGGGGCTAAAAACGGTAATCACAGCAATTACTGCCTTTGCCTGCCTAACTTACACACTGAATGAGTCTGACTACTAAGCTACTGTGACATCACAAGTGGGTTTTACAAGATGACATCACAAGTGGGTTTCTGTCAGGTAACTGCAGTGACATCACAACTGTCTCAGTCAAACAAGCTATTGTGAAATCATAAATAAGGTTCAGTAAAGCGGCTGTCATCTTCTGTGACATCACAAATGTGTCTCCATCAGGTAAGTCACATCACAACTAGTTTCAATCAGGTAACTTATAGCGCATATACCATATGTACCAATAAAAGGAATTGGAAATCATCTGGCCCATCTACTGTTTGTGCACTGTTGTTGGTGTCAGCTGTTACCTGGCTGTAGAGGTGAAATGCTCAGTATATCCATTGTAGGTTATTTTGATGGGTATGAATGTTTGGGAAAATAAATATGAATCCTAATGGCTCACATTTACCAATGTTGTTGCGCCTAGAATTTGGCATATAATGTGCTAAAATTTGGAGCATTTCTGATGCATAATATTGTATCAAGTTTGAGACCTATGTATTTATGAAGCAAATGTGCTAAAAAGAATAATCCACTGTTCCTCGCTTGACAAGGGGCGTTGTTGGTAGGGTGTGCTTTAATATGCCACAACATGCCAAAATATTGTCATAATGAAAGCCAACCAATAGCTGGTGTAAATTTAGACAAAAATATCTAACCACGCACCAATTTATCATCCAGCATGTGCCACTGTGATAAGTTTGGTGCATCCTCAGGCTACTGTCTGACAAATAAAACGGACGAATTGGAAATTTTATGTTTGCTCTCATTTTATTAAACAAAAGTAATATCCAGATACATAGGCTTCAAATCAACTGGCACATATATATTCAGAATCACTGTCTATATCAGTAAAAAAACAAGTCTAAAGTCCCTGGTACTGGCGAGAGAAGAGTCACTTTGGGTAGGTTGGGCACTTTCTTCCCTGAAAATTTGCCGTAAAACTGGAGCACTTGGTCTCAGAATTTGCTTATGGTAAGGCAAGACCACCATATATGTAACACGGTTCCCTCCTCCTGTCCACATCTCCAACATAAGTTGGATACATTAGGAACATTCGGTGAAGGGTCTTCGGTCAGTAATACCACCTGTAAAGAATCTTAAAATTATTTTCTTTTGTGTGGGCTGCTAGACAATCCATTAGAAAACATACACATCTTGAGAATGTCCTCAGGTGAAAAAGTGAGTTGTAGGTCTACTTCACATTTTTGAAAATAGGGAGCTACATCTGGGTTGCTCTGGTCCAGTAGAATCTTATAAATCTGGGATAACAGTCTGAAGTGAGTGTCGGGTTTTAGAAAAAGGATGTCAAAGTTCGTCAAGTTATGACAGCCTAAATGGCTGAGTAAGCTATTTAGGTAGATCCCTGCCTGAGCATACGTGTGCCACAAAGAGCCTTTAAGCCATCCCTTAAGTCATCTAGATTAAGGGATTCGAAGGATACTACTTTTGCATTCTTCATGACATCACAGACCCTGGGATACGAAGATCTATTCCATATTAGGAACCTATCTACCCTTAGTCCAGGGGTGAAAGCAGGATTGCCCATGAGGGGCGCCATAGGACCTGGTCTCTGTGATATCTGAAACTTCAAGACCCAGCTGTCCCATTGAGTAAGAGCATGACAAACTAAGAAGGGCCATTCCTCTAATAGTGGTCTATCATCCTGAGTCACCCATAGAGCAATTAACTGTCCATCAGGGAGAGTTCTTATTCCAGCTGGACCCAGAGTTTCAGAGATGACCTATTAGACCAATTTAAGATTCGCAAGAGGATCACTGAAGCATGGTACAGTTTTAGGTCTGGCAATCTCGCTCCCCCTCTACTTCTGGGTTTGGTCAGTACCTTAATGTTAATCCTAGGTTTGCTCGTACCTCACACAAAGCGCGTTATGGCTCTGTGAAGAGTCAAAAAGAATCTACCTGGTACACAGATGGGTATTGTTTGAAAGAGATACAAAAATTTCAGTAAGATATCCATTTTGACTATACTCATCCTATCTCTGCAGGTCTTCAAGGGTCTTCCTCTGCAATGGTAAATAATTTAGCAGATATAGTAGGTGTAAGTGATCTGTAACCCTAGGTAGTTAAGGTTCTGAGTCTGCCAGCAAAAAGAGAAATTCCTCTGTACAAGAAGCACATCAGTTGCAAGGAGCGATATGTTCAGCATTCCACTTTTGGTGAGATTAATCTTGAAGTTGCTGAGACTGCTGCAATTCACTGAGAATAGATGGGAGGGAGGTATGAGGGCTCGAGACACACAGAAAGAGAGCATCCGCATAAAGTGCCAGTTTATGCTGGCAATCCCTGACCTGTATTCTAGAAATATCCTGATTCCTTCTCAGTGCATTGGCTAGATGTTCCATTACCAAGACGTACAGCAGGGGCGAGAGAGGGCAACCCTGCCGAGTCCCATTTCTAATTTTAAAAGAAGGTGTTAGTATACCATTAGCTTTGACTCTAGCTGTGGGGTTGGTGTAAAGGGCACAGACTCTAACCACAAAGCTAGGCCCTACCCGTATTTGTTTCAGAGAAGCTATCATAAATCTCCAATGTACCCTATTGAATGTTTTTTCAGCATCTACTGATAGTAGACACTAAGGAACCTGATGACTACGCGCCCTGGAAATAAGATTAATAGTTCGAATGGTGTTATCCCTAGCCTCCCTGTCTGGCACAAAGCCTACTTGATCTTTATTGATAACCTCCGGAAGCACTTTGCTGAGGTGATTTTCTAACAGTTTACAATACATTTTGATGTCACAATTAATTACCGAGATGGGTCGATAATAATTATTGCAGACGGTCACATCTTTGCTAGGTTTTGGGATCACGACTATATGTGCCTCTAAGGCTTGCTTAGGAAAAGGGCAGGAAGGGGAGATGCTATTAAATACCTTCAATAGGAAAGGTACAAGGAGATCTCAAAATTTCTTGAAAAAAGGTGCGGTAAACCCATCCGGACCTGGGCTCTTCCCCTTTAAGAGAGGTCAAAACCTCTTTAATCTCCATCTCTGAGCATGCCTCCTCCATCGTAAAACTCACCTCTTCAGAGATTGAGGGCAGCGCCGTTTCTTCTACTGTACATATGTTTTAATACGGTTGTCTAAGTCTGATGTCTGCATATCAGCCAAATGGCCCCTGATGTTATATAGTGATTCGTAATATGATTTAAAGGCCTCAGCTATTTGGCAAGGATGGTGATCTGATGTGCCCCTTGTATCTTTAATAATGAGAATGTAACTCTCTTGTTGGCGAGGATGTATAAGTCTCACTAAAGCTTTCCCAGGTTTGTTGGAGTTTTCAAACAGGTAACTGCGAAACCTTTCAGCATTTTTACAGGTAGATGAGGAGAGGACCTTCTGAAGCTGATCTCCGGCTAGGGTAAGCTCAGTAGGGTGACCAGGGTCCAGTGACTGTTTGTGTGAATGCTCTAAAGCAGTTACTTGGGACAATAACTGTTGTACTTTGGTGGCGCACTCCCTCTTGCGTCTAGCTCCATTTTGAATAAATATCCCTCGTAGTACACATTTTAGTCCCTCCCATTGCAGAGAAAGAGCCGATGAGTGATCAATATGAAACCCTTAATGGCGGATTCCAGATCACCCAAACACACACTGTCACGAAGGAGAGCCTCATTTAGGTGCCAAGTCCATTCCTTAGCCACCAGTCCTGGTAAATCCAAAGATAGCAATATTGGGAGTGGTCAGACCAGATGCAAGTCGCTATATGTGTGTTTGGGTGGAAGGTCAGTGCACGGTGAGAGATTAGGAACATGTCCAGCCTACTGTAAGATTGGTGGGCTGGTGAAAAATAGGTGTAATCTTTGTCCTTAGGGGTCAAAATGCGCCAAACATCTACCAGTTGTCTAGACTGTAATGCTTGTTTTACTCAAGACATTGCCGAGCTAGGAACCATTGATTTGCCCGTGAAGGAGTCCAATGAGGGCTCCAAGGTCATATTAAAGTTGCCCCCTAGCAGTACGATCCCTTCAGCGAAGGTGTCTAATTTGGACAGAATACCTGTAACTGCTTTACTTTGTCTTAAGTTCGGCAAGTATAGGTTACCGATGGTGTAACGTTCTCTCATGGATCCTCAACTTTAGAAAAAGGAACCGTCCATATCGGTCCGCCTGGGGCTCTAAAAAGGTATAAGGCAGAGATCTATGCAAAGCAATAGAGACCCATTTTGACTTATAGTCAGAATTAGTACTGTGAAATCAATAGGAGTAGTATTTAGAGTATATACCCGGTACATGGCCCTGCTTAAAATGTGTTTCTTGTAGCAAAGAATCTTCACCCTCTCTCTGTGCAAGCTGTATAAAACCTTAGAGCGTTTTCAGGACTATTAAATCCCCTTACATTTAGTGAGGTGAGTCTGACACCAGGTGGAGCCAGTCACGGACGGAAGATGAGGTAGGGTATGAAGGGGTGGTTCAGGAAAAGTGAAACAAAGAAGACGTGGAGGATATAAAGAAAGGCTCAAGAGACCACTTAGGTGTCCCTACAAAGTGTGAAAAGTCAGAGTGAAAAAGAGAGAAGAAGAAAAGAGAAAAAAAAAAAATAGTAGTGGCAAGATGGTGTCACTGGTCCTGTGCAGTATCTGATCTGCGCAGGAAAAAACACAAAACAAGTAAACAAAAAAGAAAAGAGAAAAAAAACTCTGTGGAGAGGGATGTAACGTCTCTAACTAGCTAGAGACGTGTTCCTAAATAGGAGATGGACTTCCAAAGACAGAGCAAAGGAGCTGCCCCGAGGCTGAGAAACCCGGTAACAAAACAGATACTTAACAAGCAGGATATCAACCCCCACAACCAGAGCCACCAAAGTGGCGATGTGTCCCTGAGGGCTGTAGGCCAGGGACAAGCCAGAGGATCAAAGAGAAAGAAAAATAAAGCAAATATGTAGTTTAACTATAAAGAATAGGAGCTCTCTTAAATACAAACATAAAGTGTCACTGCTTAGTAGGTAGAGCTGTCCATGCCTTTAAACATATGCTTTCCCCAAAATCTTCCAATAGTTTCAGGTGGGTTGGGTAGCGCTCAGGGGCATAGCTAACGGCTCATGGGCCCTGCTGCAAGAGTCCAGCTTGGGCCCCCTTCCCTCAGTGCTTTGTGTGTCTTCTGATGCGGCACAAGGGCTTTGGGCCCCTCAGGCTCCTGGGCCCGGTAGCGACTGCTACTTCTGCACCCCCTATAGCTATGCCCCTGGTAGCGCTGCTGTGTCACTGGAAGTTGCTCCTAGGTCTCCGTAGTAGAGAACGAGAAGGTAGTGGAGGCACACCATGCCAATCTGGTAGTTGAATAATAAAGAGATCCATCGCTGTGAGGAACGCCGTCAAATCCTCTGGGTCTCGCAGTTCAATACGTTGACCATTCTTGCGAACTGCTAGCTGAAATGGAAAACCCCACGTATAGATGATATAATTTGCTCTGAGGAGGTCTAACAAAGGTTTGAGGTATCTCCTCTGGGCCAAGGTGGAGCTTGACAGATCTTGCAGGATTGTTAAAGTAGCCCCATCAAAGTCAATGGTAGAAAAGTTGCGGGCCTTTCGCAATATTTCCTCCTTAACTACAAAATAGTGGAGACAGCAAATTACATCTCTGGGCTTAGAGGGATTCGGGTTGATGGGAGCCAGGGTTCTATGAGCTCTATCTATCTCCAGGCGCTCAGAGACCGGTTTCTCCAGTATGGTGCTAAATAGGCCTTGAAGTGTTGGGATCAGATCCTCTGTTTAGGTAGATTATTCTAACACTATTTCTCCTGTTGCGGTTCTCTATATCATCATGTAGGTGGTATAGCTGGCAGATATGACGGTCTCTAGTTTCCCCCTGGGCCATCAACTTTAGAAGCAGTATGATCATGCATGGAGGCAACCTCCTCAACCCTCTCCTCTACAGCTTGCACATTGGCTTTCACCGCTGATAGCTTCTGTTTATAGGAGTTTTCTAATATCTCCACAAACGTCTCCATTTCTTGGCGTATCGGGAGCAGTTTTATATGTTCTTTCCAATCCCAATGAGTATCTGGGGGGCCCCTTCCAACATTTTAGCAGAATTAAGTGCCCTTGCAGTACCGGAGTGGAGCTGTGAGACCGAGCTGGCACTCCAAGATGGCGGCGACGGCAGGCCAGAGAGGACTCTAAAGTATGTCTCGCTGATTCAGCGGTTGGCTCTACTGGGCCAGGCAGAACGGTACGGCATCTGGATTGCGGCCTGCTGTGGTCGTGTCTCGGGCCGCTCCGGCTGTGAAGAAGCGGTGAATGCCGGTCTGCTCTCCTGAAGTCCCCGCTGAGTAATTGCCAGCGAGGGACCCTTTTCTTGTTCTCACCATTGGTGCCCTCAAAGGACTGGAGCGGGCTGGTATGAATATCAGCCCCGTGGATGGAGTTCCCGTGTGGTGACAGATATAGATTATGCTGTAGTGGGTGTAACAGAAACCTAGCTGGATGACTGGGTAACAGATTTGAGGGTTATTGTCAGGATAGTGGCTATCCTTACCAGGGCCGGGGTCAGCACCCTGATTCCTGAACAGTGGGTAATCCCGAAGAGTCGGGACTCTTTCTGGCTAAGGAGTCCCTGCTCTGACTCCATATATGGATATGTCCATATATGGAATCAGTGCTATGACCATGGGGTATCCCCAAGCATTGTCAGTATGCTTGGGAAAGCCTGTGTATTAAGTCTAATTACCCTCTCTTTCTAAAATCTTCCTGCTGCGATTTGAACTCACAACCTTCTACATTAAAGGCAAGAACCTTAACCACTGAGCTATTGAGCTCAACGCTAAGCTGTAACAGAAAAACCTTATAGTAGTTTCTCATGTATTAGGTATTCCTATACAGCAGAAGTATCATTTTATTTTACTTTTTGTAATTGTAAAAAATGTATAGCACAAAATAAATGTGCAATTACTAAAAAAATATATAAAACCATACCTGTGATATATATGAATGCATAATATGTGGGAAACTACTACTGAGGTTTTTAGTCATAATATAGTTACAGCAGGTTAACATGAAGCTCTATATCTCAGTGGTTAAGGTTCTTGACTTTAATGTAGAAGGCTGTGAGTTCAAATCCCAGAAAAATCATTAAAAAAATAGAGGCAAAATAAAACTTTAAAAGAAACACCAACCTTTTTAATTTGTGCAACTATAAATTTTTGCTGGGAAAGGTGGCAACCTTAACAGAACCCCTGCTCCCTGGTGACCTCCATAACTTTTT
Organism: Bufotes viridis; assembly: GCA_033119425.1. Classification (NCBI taxonomy): domain Eukaryota; kingdom Metazoa; phylum Chordata; class Amphibia; order Anura; family Bufonidae; genus Bufotes; species Bufotes viridis. Next base: position 332,642,297 of record CM065593.1, on the reverse strand, counting down.
TTTATAGTTATGTCTACGGAGATATGTGGGGGCTCATTTGAGAGAAATCTGTCTTTTTTGACAATACCATTTTGGGGTGTTCATAACTTGATCACTTTTTATTCAATTTTCTTGGGAGATAAAGTGATGAAAAAATGGCAATTCCACCTTTTTGATTTTTTTCTGTTACATCCTTCACCATATGGGATAACTTTTTTTTTTGTATTTTAATAGTATGGGTGTTTTCGCATGCGACAATGCCCATAATGTTATTCTTTTTTTGTTTATTTTATTTTGGGGAAAGTGGGATGATTTTACTTTTTTAAGTTTTTTTATATTTTCAAACCTTTTTTTACTTTTTTTTTAATTACTTTTCATCAGATTGCAACTTATACAGAATAATGGAAATTGCTTCATTATTCTGTATAGAAATCACTATATCACAGTTCAGTGCTGCCATCTAGTGGCCTGAACTGGGATATACTAATAATGAGCCTGAAAGTCTAGTACAGGCTGCAGCTCATTTTTAGAACAGGGTGCTTTCCCTGATCTCCGCTGGGGGAGGCGCGTCTGAGCAGGAAGCCCGCGCTTCCGTTTATTAACACTCTCAGATGCCGTGGTGACATTTGACAAATGCCACAAGGGGGCCCACTAAGATTTATCGCCCAAGGGCCCACATGAACCTGAAGTTGGCCCTGATCGTCACATGCAAACAGGGATAGTTCAGCCCTACACTGCCCAGACCCACTTATCCCTACCTACTCGCACAATCACCCTAGGCAGTGAACCACAACTGGACGACAGTCCCTATACTGCGATATATGAGGGACGACACACAAACGGATAAACAGACGCACAAACACAATAGGAGTAGTCGTACGGAATAAGGTCAAAAGCCAGATGGTCAAACAGTACAAGTACGCCAGAGACAAACAAGAAAACCAAAACACGCCAAAGAGTCAGAACTAGGAGATCAAATACGATACCAGAAACAAAAACCATAGTCACAAGTTCAATTCATAAATCAGAGCCTGGAAAATCTGCAATAATAAAAATAACCAGTAGGGAGAGCCAGAGGACAAATAAATTAACCGGCACCTGTATAGTGCAGATGCCAGTCTTTTATGCTAGATAAGAGGCAGCTCACACTGGTGTGTTTGTGCGCCAGCTGGAGCTGCCACCCGCATGCTCCTGACATTCAGGAGCCCCAGCGCACATCCGCATTGGCCCAGGACTCCATCCTCAGGGAGGGCCGGACTGCACTTTAGGTTCTCCCGACAACCAAATGCTGCTGCCGTACAGACAGCGGAAACATGACATTCAGAGTCCATTATACCGAGACCTAAAGAAAGTCAAGACAACCACAATCAGCACATCCACCAAGATCATATATATAAAATCAAAACAAAAATCAAATAAACCAAGCATTTGGCATGTGGACCGCTGCTACATGAAACGTCCGACTTCATCCCCTGACGTCCGGCTGCGTCAGGGTACAGAGTCCTCTGTACCCCTGACGAAGGTTATGGCGTTACTGCATTGACCACATTGGGTCCTGTTTACATTGTTGTTGCCATTTTGCATATGTATATGCTGCTGTATGTTTTGTTTTTTATTCTCGTTATTGTATGTTTTGATTGCACTTTGTGATACAGCTGGCGGCGACATTTGAGGTCCATATATTTGGGACAAGTGTGGACCCTGCTATTGTGTTGGTTTATTTGTTACCAACACTCTGTCTTATTGTATACAATTTTTTATGTGTCTATAAGTCAGTGTTTTTGCATAATAAATTTTGATTTTATATATATGATCTTGGTGGATGTGCATTCTGATTGTGGTTGTCTTGACTTTCTTTAGGTCTTAGTATAGTGTACTCAGTTTCTGACCACCCAGAGTCTGACCACTGTTTGCATACCTGCATTGTTATATATGTGTGCTCCCTTACATAAAGATGTGGATTCAGGGTCCATTCACACGTCCGCAATTCTGTTCCGCATTTTGCGAAACAGAATTGCGGACTCAGTAATTTCTATGGGGACACACTATGTTCTGCCCGCATCCACAATTGTGGATCCGCACTCCGGTTCCGCAATTGCGTTCCCGAAAAAATAGAACATGTCCTATTCATGTCTGCAATTGCGGACAAGAAAAGGCATTTTCTATCATAGTGCCAGCTAGCGCGGTCCGCAAAATGCGGAACGGACATGTGAATGGACCCTTAGTCTGTCCGCAGATTCCAGATCTGCAAAACATGGATACCGGCTGTGTGCATTCCGCATTTTGTGGAACGCACATGGCCAGCCCTATGATAGAAATGCCTATTCTTGTCCGCAGTGTGGACAAGAATAGAGCATGTTCCATCTTTTTGCGGGGCCCCATTGAAATGAATAGGTCCGCATCCATTCCGTAATTTTGCAGACCCATAAATATGGTCGTGGTAATGTACTATTATACCGTATTTAGAAAGACCAGAAAAGATAACAAGGGAGGAGAGTTTTGTAAAAATCCAACTTAAGACCAGTGCTACTATACTAAATGACGACATTGGAGAAAGCTCGGTAAGTGTGGAGTCTTTATGGGTTAATATCCATGAAGCAGGCAATAAGGTTAAACTATTATTTGGAGTTTGTTATAAGCCATCAATCATGGCTGAACAGGCTGGACCAGTTACAAGTAGAATAAGCAAAGATAAAAACCTGTAAGCTCAATGTAATATTACCCCTTCATAAATCCCTGGTAAGGCCACATCTTGCATATGAGATTCAGTTTTGGACTCCTAATACTAAAGAGCGAGCTGGAAAGGGTTGAGCGTCGGGATACCAGATTATTAACTGGCAGTGAAGGTATTTTATATGATGAGAGATTTAAAAATTCTGGCTTATTCAGCTTGGGGAAAAAGACGCCTTTGTGATCTTATTTACATGTACAAATACATATGTACATGTATACTTACATGTACAGTATAAATACATATGTGGTCAGTACAAAGAACTGGTACAGGATTTATTAATTCTAGACTTTACAAAGAGCCAAGGGACATTCTTTCACATCAATACAGGAAAGGATTCTTTACAATTAGAGCAGTCATACTATGGAATGCCATACCTCAAAAGGTAGTGATGACAGATGCTAGATTATTATCTAGACGGCATTGAGGGTTATAATTAATCTAACAGTCAATATTGTATAATAGATCTGAGAAAGTGTGAACTTGATGGACCTGAGCCTTTTTCAGAATAAGTAAAAGTGGTAGTCTGCACAAAAGGACGTTTGTTACTTGTGCTGCGGGTTCAAAATGTGATCTGTGTCCAATCACGAAAACTTAAAGGGAGTCTTTCACCCCCCAAACCCCATTCTACAGTACTCACATCTTCCTGTTCTAAATTGCCCCCCCCCCATTAAAAAGCCTCTTACCGCATTGTTTCACAGCTTACCTATCTTCATAAAAATGACTTTTATTGCAGCTGTCAATCACAGCTGAAGAAGCCTAGGGGCGGCGAGCTCATCTTCCTAAGTGTCCACGCCCCCTTTCACCCAGACGGCCCGCCCAGTGTCTTCTGCTTGTCCTCCTCCTGAAGTGGCTAAATCCCACGCCTGCGCCAAGGATCCTGCAGTCCGCTCTGAACAGCCCTCCGATGCAGCGCTTCCAGGAGTATCGCTGTACGGGCCCGCGCCTGCGCACAGGATACCCCGATTCTTGCGCCACTAATCGGGAAACCAGTGCGCAGGCGCGGACTGCCGGATCCTCGGCGCAGGCGCCGGATTTAGCCACTTCAGGAGGAGGACAAGCAGAAGTCACTGGGTGGGCCGTCTGGGTGAAAGGGGACGTGGACAATTAGGAAGATGAGCTCACGGCCTGGGCACCGGCCATTATGACGCCGCCCCTGGGCACCTTCAGCTGTGATTGACAGCTGCAATAAAAGTCATTTTATGAAGATAGGTAAGCTGTGAAACAATGCGGTAAGAGGCTTTTTAATGGGGGGGCAATTTAGAACAGGAAGATGTGAGTACTGAAAAATGGGGTTTGGGGGGTGAAAGACTCCCTTTAATGGATAGGATAGAAACGTGCTGCTCCTTATTTACACTGGTAGTTTTCACGCAATCCTCCACATACGCTGGCACTGGATATCAACAGGCTCCACAGGTGTTTGGTCTCTACAAACGTTCCTGCGTATTCCTGTCGAGAATGCGCACAAATAGTGAGGTACCTTCGGGATATTTTTCTTTAAAAGGTTTTATTATACTCACAAAATTTTCTTTAAAATACAGCATGTAAAACCTGAGCCTTTTTCAGCCTACGCAACTATGTACTGAGCAGCCAGGAGCTTATTAAGCAGCTAATGGAGAATCTCAATATCCCTAGGCAGGGTATGCTAAAACATGATAGCTGGGGGCCAAAAAAAGGGGCCAAAGATCCTTCAGCTTTTCAGCTGAACAGTATGGCTTTGAGCGACCTACTGTGCAGTGAAGTGCAGCCAGCCCCTAAGGAGCCCGAGCAGGGGATGGGAGTGGTAGTAGCCTAGATGATGATGTGTCATGGTGTACTCCCTCTGCGGTCGGTGCAGTAAAGGAGAAGCACCCTGTGTATCCTCTAGGCACTCTCTGTAGCTGTGGACTCCCTGCCTGATGGTAGTTTGGGCATGCTCATGGTGTTAATCTTCATGTGAGTGTTAGGCTGGGAACATGTATGACATGCAATGGCCAGCATGTGGTGTTAAGAGATTCAGACCAGTCCAGATTAAACTTAACAAGAGTCTCTCTTTACTGTGTGCATAATAGGAGTTGTAGTACATCCAGCAGTAGTTTTTACCACATTCAAAGTCCACTCAGATGTCCCAGCATGAGCTAAGCAGATGAATATTGCATTGACCCACATATTACGCTGGTTAAAATATCTGCTATAAGGACCTCTGGCGTATAGCTGTACTCTGGCAACCATTGCTGTAGTGTCCACTATTCTGGGGGGTATAGAGTGTCTTAAAATGTTTTCCTGCTACAGCATCAGAGTCTGGATCGCCTTAAGATGGGTTACCTTGCTGTCTCTCTTTCCCAGTGTAGCCATGCAAATCCTCCTCCTTAAGTTCTTGCTTGCTTTCATCTCGTGGAGATGACTGAGGCTCCAGGGCTTGGAGCTGGAGTATATGGAAGAGGAGCATGTAGGGACTGTTTCTTTTCTACAGCTGATCTGACTGAAAACTCCTGGAACTAGGGAGAGGAGCCAGCCCACACTCTGAGCTCCAGAGAGCGCTGGGCCAGGATTGATAACTCTGCCCTTGGCTCATGCCTGAACAACTAAGTGTGTAGTACATGGCATTAACATTACAACTCTTGTATAACAAACGAAACTTTGTAGATACCTCCAGTTCTGGGATACTGCGTACCCACTGCTAAAAGGCAAGCTGTCCTTGGGTTGTGCTTGGACTCCTCCCTGATAGATGGCAGTAAATATCCAAAGACGCAGATCTCAGCTGGCCCCTCCACTCCCAATGCTGTGGAGAGAAAAGGGTTAAGGACATGAGTGCATGTAAATACATTTTAAAGGCCTAAGCTAAATCAGGGGGAATAACTTAGAGTCCCGAGTGGCAGTCCTTGTAGTGGCAAGGTTTAAGCCTATCAATATATCTAAATGAACTCTGGCTGAAGGGCTCATGTTTCCTGAGTCCATTCCTTTAGGCACATGGCGTAGAACATTGCATAAACACATCTCAGGTGGTTTTTGTTTAACCTGTGAAGGGAAGGTGGAGTCCCTCTGAGATGGAGTGGCTAGGGCGGACGGAGTAGGGCCGACAAAGCACCAAACAGTCCTATTTGTCACACCTTTTGATGACCTCTTTCAGGCTCCAAGATTCTGTAGGGGCATTTAAGATCAGAACTTATGGCCTTCTTTGCAGCAACTGGACCTCAAATGTGGAATACTTAGGACCTTTGGTCACCTCCTGTGGTGGAACCAGGAACTGCAGACTGAGTTTCTAGCAGGCAATCGTGCAGCCTGTTTTCGTCTTCAGGAGCACCGCCTGGACCGGAGCCTAGCTGGGAGGAGGCCTAATGAGACGCCTCCCAGGCCAGATGGCGGAGCGGAAGCACAAGCAGTGGGTATGGATCATAGTGGCTCAGTGAGGGCCTGGTGGGCTACGATTTTCAGACTGCAAAACCTCGGTGGTCATCACCATAGCTCATGGCCAACCAGTTCGGCCTTTGGCCCCTGTAGGCAGAGTCCCTTGTCTCTGCTTTCCGCTCTTTCCCTGCACTGCCTGTGGCAGGGTGATCCATGATGGCTGATTAACCCCTGTTTTGCTGGTCTGCTGCACATAGCTCACTGTCACAATTTGTAGCGGCAAATAAGTCCTTGGGGACAACAGCACAGCATCTCATGGGGCCCACAGCAGTTTGACCACTTCGCATTAAGGCAAAGAAGCCCATCCTGTTTGTGACGCCATTTAATAGAGTAAACCCCTATTGAGCCAGGACAGAGGATGGGAATGGAAGTGGCCATGATGATGATGTGTTATGGTGTACTCTCTGAGGTTGCCGCCCCTAGGGTTGGTGCAGTGAAGGAGGGGCATTCTGTGTTACCTCTGGGCTCTCCCTTTAGACGTAGGCTCCTGCCTGATGGTAGTTTGGGGATGCCCATGGTGTTAATCTCTATGTGGGTGCTAGGCAGAACACATGTGGGAGATGCAATAGCCATCATGTAGTGATAAGAGTCAGAGACTAGGTCAAATGAAACCTAACAAGACTCTCTTTTTACTTTGTGCACAATAGGAGTTGTAGTACCTGCAGCAGTAGTTTGTACACAATGCAAAGTCCGCCCAGATGTCCCAGCATGAGCTATGCAGATGAATATGGTATTAGCCCTCAGATTACACTGGTTAAAATATCTGCTAAAAGGACCTTTGGCTAACATCTGTGCTCTGACAACCGTGGCTGTAGTGTCCACTATTCTGGGGTGCGTAGGGTGTTATAATTTGTTATTCCGCTGCAGCATCATGGTCTGGATCGATTTAAGCTGGATTACCATGTTGTCTCTCCTTCTCGCTGTAGCCATGCACATCCTCCTTTAGTTCTTGCTTGCTTGCATTACGTGGGGCTCGTGCAGATGACGAAGGCTCCATGGCTTGGAGCTGGCGTATATGGGAGAGGAGCACATGGGACTTCTCCTTCTTCCTCCCTTTCTACAGCTAATCTGGCTGGAAACTTCTGGAGATAGGAGGTGGAGCCAGCCCACACCCTAAGCTCCAGAGAGGGCTGGGCCAGTTCATAGCATTAACATTGCAACCATTATTTAACAAACCAAACTTTGCAGATACCCCCAGGTCTGAGATACTGCAGAAGTAAACTATGAAATGAGTGCAGCACATACCTATTTCTTTGGCTGTATCATTTCAAGGAATGGTGCAGGTCAGATCAGTAGGTGATGGCATACCTTAGCAACACTGAGCACGAGGATGGTTCTGTTAGGGTATGCTCACACACTGGATTTTCCATGTGGATTTTGGCTTGTATTCCATGCAAAAATCCACAAGAAAACCATGTATATTCTCCCTCCATTGTTGTGCAGTGGGATTCCACACTTTAATTCAAAATTAAAAAGAATCCATGGGTCAGCTATCAGAAAAATCCACAATGTTAACATGCCCTTACAATACGGCCTCGTGGGCTGGTTTCCTGATGTAATTTTGGAAGCTAAAATCAAGTGTGTATCCTAAAAAGGAAAAAAGTTGCACGGTTAGATACGACTTCTCTTTTTGTAATTCACTCCTGGTTTTAGCTTTCAAAACTGCATCAGAAAACCTGAACGTGTGGTCTTACCCTTATACTTTGGCATTGTGGTGGCAGCAATTGGCAGTGGGAATATTGTATTAACAGCGAGAATAAGGAATTCTACACAATACAAACAAATCATGGAATCCAGATTACAAAAAAACTGCATAAATTCTTTAAAAGTGTGAAATACTGCTTTTACCAACTTAAAAAAAAAACACACCAAATATTTAGGTTATAGAATGGCCTTTATAGTCCCCAGGCTTGAATACCATCGAAACACCGAGAGCAGACCACAGGTACAATTGCTATGAATATAGTAGCTCATGGATACAATGTGAACGTCCAAGATTATTATAGCACCACATTTTTACATTAGTTTTTATATTCAGAAATCCTTATCTGAACTGGGGACAGCAGCTAGAGCGTATTTACTGAACATGTCCTAGAACATAAGATGCACTAATGAGTATGGTATATTTTTGTGTATCTGTAGCTTATCATGTGCGACACCAGTGAACCCTCTTTATGTTACTGCCAAGACCTGTCTGTCCAGTGCCTTAACAAACAGGATATGAGCATTAATCGCTGGAAAATTCAGACGTATCTCTCCAGATCAGGAAGCAGGCTTCCTCCGAAACCTCCAGATCCAGGAGGACAAACAATCTCATTTGTAAAGCGCCATCATTGATGAGTTAAGGATTAGCAGGCCAGAGCATGCAGCTTTCAAATGATTAGAGCCATTTTGTGTATATTTTTACGATGATTGATAATTGTTAATTGATGATTAATTTAATTGATTCTATAATTTTAGTAAATGTAACTAAAGTTGGCTACACACAATAAATATTTCTTGGATCTACAGAATCACATAGTATGGGGTCAGCCAGATTTCCTCACTGTCTCTAAACCATTTGATCGTTAGTTTCCCTCAGAGATAAAGTGGTTCAAAGAGTGTATAGTAGCTCCTTATTTAAAGGGGTTCTCTCACTTCAGTAAATAGCATTTGTCATGTAGAGAAAGTTAATACAAGGCACTTACTAATGTATTGTTATTGTCCATATTGCTTCCTTTGCTGACTGGATTAATTTCCCATCCTATTATACATTTCTTTTTCCATGGTTACGACCACCCTGCAATCCAGCAGCAGTGGCTGTACTTACGCACTAAAGGAAAAAGCACCAGCCTATGTGTGCTCCCACAGTCCCGGCCACCAGAGAGGCCGGCACTTTTTCATGTGCAAGCATGACCACCACCGCTGGATTGCAGGGCGGTCTTAACCATGGAAACGAGCAGCGTATAATGTATAAAATGAATCCAGCCAGCAAAGGAAGCAATATGGACAATCACAATACATTAGTAAGTGCCTTGTTTTATCTTTCTCTACATGATAAATGGCACTTGCTGAAGTGAGACAACCCCTTTAACCCTATAAACGTTGCTATATTCTCACCAACCTGGTTTTGCTTCATCCATATAGACTCCTGGTCTGCTGCTATTTTTAAAGGAGTAAGGCCTCTTGCACACGACCGTATGGCTCTTTGAGGTATTTTGCGGTCCGCAAGAAAAACGGATCCGCAAAAAATAGACACAGAACAGAACAGATGGCCCCTGATAGAACAGTGCTATCCTTGTCCGTTATGTGGACAATAATAGGACATGTTCTATCTTTGAACGGAACGGAAAAACGGAAATACGGAAACAGAAGGCATACGGAGAACGTAAAAGGGAAAAAAAAACGTTCGTGTGAAAGAGGCAAAATTAAACATGAAGTCTTGTTCTCGAGTGAATGGAACTGAGCTGCAATGCCTCTGGTCATACATTGATGATTAATAATAATTAATCTATAGGGGCTCATGCACACAAACGTATTGTCTTTCTGTGACCATTACGTTTTTTTTACAGACCGTATGCGGAGCCATTTATTTAAAAAACGGAAGTTACTTTGTGTGCATTCCGTTTTTGTATGTCCAGAAGGGAAACTTTAGTGTCCTGTGCCATGGGAGTCGGGACTTAATTTCTCTGCAAGCAACTTGCAAGTGACAGTGTAGAGGATGATGAGAGTGTCTTCTGGAGAAGATTACTTTAGGTGCAGCTTAGCTCCATAAGCGTATTGCTATGATCAGTGCCTGCAGCTTAGTTGCATTGTGTAAAGGGGGTCCTGTCTCCATGTAAACTTGGTCTGCTGTTCTGTATCTCCCTCATGCTTTACCGGACATACAAGAAAATAGAACATGTCCTATTATTGTCCCCATTACGGATTTGCATAGTACTGTTCTATTAGGGGCCAGCTGTTCCGTTCTGGAAAATACGGAATGCACACGGACGCCATTTTTGCGGATCCGTTTTTGCGGACTTCAAAATACATATGGTCATGAGCAGGCGCCCTAAGGCTGTGTTCACACGTGACTGTTTAGCTGCGGGTTTGCTGTTGCGGATTTTGGTGCAGCAAAGCTCCAGTGTTGTACAGTTCCACCAAAGTGAATGGGGAAGATTTATCAAAACGAATTTAAAGGAAAAATGGCTTACTTTCCCATAGCAACCAATCAGATTCCACCTTTCATGTTCCAAAGAAGCTCTGAAAAATAAAAGGTGGAATCTGATTGGTTGATATGGGCAACTGGGCCAGTTTTCCTTTACAGCAGTTTTGATAAATCTCCCCAATCAGTTTTTTTTAGCAATTCTCTTTTATACGTCATAGAAAAAATCTGCAGCAGAAATTGACCTGTGGTGTGGATTTTAAATTTGAACACAAGCATTTTTCTGCTGCAGATTAGAAGCACTAATCCTTGCACCGGCCCTGTATGAGGCCCATGGAGGAAGGGGCCCTGCCTAGGCTGGCTTTACACGTCCGTTAAACCCAGAAATGACCAGTCCGTGGTAGTGCGGGCTGGATTTGTTCTTCACAGCCGGAGCGCACGGCGTCATTGGTTGCTATGACGCCGTGCGCTCCTACTGCCGCTGCACTACAGTCATACACTGGTATAGATCATAGTAACCAATGACACCGTGCGCTCCGGCTGTAAAGAACAAATCCAGCCCGCGTACCACGGACTGCTCACGTCCGGGTTTAACGGACGTGTGAAGCCAGTTTTAGACAAAAGGCCCCACCCGCTAATTACACTTAATTCTGGCTCCTGTCCTGAGTCCCTGTCTGGGGCTCAGGATCCGCTTACTGGCTCCATGCTCCCTCTGTGCTGTGTTCTGGGCCCCCCTCCCCCTTAGGCTACTTTTCACATTAGGGTTTTTTGCGGATCCATCATGGATCTGCAAAAACGCTTCCGTTACAATAATACAACCGCATGCATCCGTCATGAACGGATCCGGTTGAATTATGTCTTCTATAGCCATGACGGATTCGTCTTGAACACCATTGAAAGTCAATGGGGGACGGATCTGTTTTCTATTGTGCCAGATTGTGTCTGCATCCTAGGACGGACAAAAAAACGCTGCTTGCAGCGTTTCGGTGTCCGCCTCCAGAGCGGAATGTGACTGAACGGAGGCAAACTGATGCATTCTGAGCGGATAGTTTTACATTCAGAATGCATTAGGGCAAAACTGATCCGTTTTGGACCGCTTGTGAGAGCCAATGACTGATCTCACAAACGGAAAGCCAAAACGCTAGTGTGAAAGTAGACTTACCCAGCACATCATCAGTGACTAGCGCTGCCCCCGCTGGAGTCCTGACTAGCGCTCTATGTTGTCTCGCTGCTGGCTGGCCAATCAGCATTAGCAATGCTAGCAGAGCCTGTTGCTGATTGGCCTGCCTAGCGCCCAGTAGGGAAACTTTAGTGTCCTGTGCCATAGGAGTCGAGACTTAATTTCTCTACAAGCAGCTTGCAAGTGACAGTGTAGAGGATGATGAGAGTGTCTTCTGGAGAAGATTACTTTAGGTGCAGCTTAGCTCCATAACGGTATTGCTATGATCAGTGACCGCAGCTTAAATGCATTGTGTAAAGGGGGTCCTGTTTCCAAGTAAACTTGGTCTGGTGTTCTGTATCTCCCTCATGCTTTACACTGCAGCATTGCTTCTTCAACTTTCCCGATTTGCGTAAGTTACAGTAAGAAGATTATAAACTATAGGGACCCAAACATTCAGAAAGAAGAAGACTATCAGGGAGCTGCTGCATGTAGATGGAGGGCATACCGTTAATAAAGGGGCGGGGGCTGGGGAGATGCTTACATCAGCTATTGTGACCATATAGCAGCCTCTATATAATGTCTATAAATATATTATATTGTCATTACATCCAACATGACTACTGTAAAGTGTTGAATCCCCATCTTGAACAGTGCAGGACTTGCTGCAGAAGGGAAGTTTCACGGAAGTTGCTGGGAGGGGGGCCCACATTTTCCCATGGGGCCCAGTCTAGTTATGCCCCTGGTGAAGCTTTAGATTCCTCTATGGTGAGAAGCATAATCCCAGTCTGCTGTATGCCCTCCTCACTTATCACACCCATTGTGTTTGTTTCCTGACCCAAAGACATATGGAATATGTGATATTTTAAAGATGTAGTAGTAGAGGAAATAAGGTGATAACCTTTTCCAGCTTTCACTAGCGAAAGTTTTTAATATGTCTTTTAATATGTCTCCAAAATAACTCACTGCCACAGTCCCTGAATTTCTGCCTAAAATAAAAAAAAGAGAAAAAAAAGTTCATGCATAAAATCTTTAATATTTTCCACCATTGCAAATATGCTTTCACCAAACCACAAACTGCAAATAAAGCTGAATTATTAAGCAAAGTGATACTGGTGCCATTCCTTTCCTGCTGAGCAGAACTTCGGTCCTTGTGTCTTTCTATTTATAAGGGCTCATGCACACGATAGTTTTTTTGCGTTCCGTATATGAAACCATTCATTTCAATGGATCCGGAAAAAAAAAGTTTCAGTTTTTCCGTTCCGTTCAAAGATAGAACATGTCCTATTATTGTCCGCATAACAGACAAGAATAGTACTGTTCTATCAGTATTTTGGCAGAGCCGTTTTTGCGGACTGCAAAATACTGAAAAAGCCATACGGTCGTGTGCATGAGCCCTAAATCGGATAGATAAGGATGAACAGCATTATAGGTGCATATAGGGAATTACTGCGGTTTGTAAAATTATGGGAGGACAGGGAATACAGAATTGCAATGGAAGTGAATAATTGTTTTTTAATAACATGATAACTGTCATTAATTAGTGCTGCATGTTTAACTGTAATCCATAGGGTTTTTGGAATACAGAGCTACGTCAAGATGTTTTCTACTTAATTCAAAAAGTGAAATGTCCCTATCCCAGATTCAGAAGTTATGTAATTATGGACTGGTGACTGTCAAAAATACAATTCCCTTTATAGCCCTCTCCACTTGGGGTATACCGCTTTTAAATGAAGCTCTCCTGCGCCCCTGCACCAGACAGACTTCTCTTCTGCCAGTCACATGTAATAAAGGGGTAATCGTGGAGGGATACAGTATCATAAAAATATGTCCTCAGTTATTGCAGATTTTTTCGCAATGAGTCAGAGTTCATGACTCTACAAGAAATTGGCTGGGCAAAATTGTGACTCATGCAAGAGTAGCAAGATCAAGGGATCAGTCAGGATCTCTTTCAAAACTGATCCATGAAACTAGACAATTATGGCTTTTTAAGGCCTAGTTATATGCAGGAGAATTTACATTATTTTTGGTGGTGTTTGAGAGTACATACAGTATACCATATTTTTTGCTCTATAAGACGAACCTAGGTTTTAGAGGAGGAAAATAAGAAAAAAGGATAAAAAAGTGCGTCTTATAGGGCAAAAAATAAGGCAAATTAACTTATCTCCCCTGGTCTGGACAGCGTCGCCAATCAAGAGATTCAGCGCACTGTTTCAGTCTCATAAAGTAAAAAATACAGTAAATTGACTTTACATTTTTTTTGCGTTGCAAATATAGAGAAAGTGATTTTTGACACAGCTTTTTAAAAATTTGTTTACACTGTACATATTTCATATTTTTTTTATCGAATCTGTTACCATAATCGTGGACTATTATCTGCAATTTTTCATGAATAGTACTGCAGATAAGAAGTCCAGATTGCTAGTTTTTATTTTCCTACTGCCCTCCATTACTCCGCTGTCAGCACTCGAGTTGCATTGAAATACACAGTCTGGACTGCTGTGCTGTTCTAATACAGAGGACTCCTGTGTGCATGCACAGTGGTCCTGACAATGTATTTCAGCGGAACTTTGAGCACTGAATGGGGAAATGGCGGCAGTTCATAAATCTGGACTCTTTATCCAGCACTAATCATGTACTACAGCAGCTAAAGGTCCTACTATGGTGACAGATACCCATCATCTAAATCGTTTATTACATTTTTTAAATCACATTAAGGAATTACCGTTTTACAAAATTATTTTATACCTTTAATGCATTAGCAGACTCCTGTATGTTAATACATTGTTCTCTGTGTCTGGCACAGGCTGTAGTTAGGTCAACACTAGTGTACCCTAACAGTAGGATTACCCAATTTACAGTCTTGGGTCCTTTCTAGAGGGCCAGGCAGAGGGTTTACCCAGCCTCCAATCAGATCACTAGGACCCAATCAGAGGTCACAGACTGTAGCAATCAAAAGGTTGGGACTGGCAGTACCTCCAATTCTGGCTGTAAAGCAAAAGGCCGCTCTAAGAATCGGAGCTGTTAGTTGCAGTTTGTATATAGTGCAGGAGCGCTCACAGAAGCACGTTGGTACCTCTAAAACAGAGATGACAAAAGACAATCTGAGTTCTTTAAAGGGGTTTTCTGGGATTTATATATTGATGGTCTATCCTTAGGAAATATAACAAAAAGTTAATATAACTATAAGTTAATATAACAAAACTCATTAAGAAGGCCGCACATGCTCAGTTTCATTTTTCAACTGCCCCCTGAGCTGTGATAGGGAGAGCATGGACACGCCCCTGAGCTGCAGTAGAAAAGACACTCCCTCTGAGCTTCCAGCTTGATAGAAATCTAGCAGAGTAATGAATGGGGAGATTTCTGGAACCATGTGCGGTACAGGGCTGGTTCTGCTTTGTTATAAAGGTATTGCCATGCACTATATGATGTCTGTTTTTCACTTTTTACATTATTCATGGGACAACCCCTTTAAGGTAATGTTCTGTTGATTCTGATTCCAAGAATCTGTAGCATAACAAATAATCTCTGGGCCATGTAGAAAAAATCCCTTGATCACATGTGGCTTTAGCAGCAAGCGTTCCTCTCCTTATTCTCCCAGCATCCTGCATTCATGTTTCCACTTTCTCCTTCCATCATCCATAAACTGTTATCCCCCTTCACCTTTTCAGCCCCGGAGATTTTTTCATTTTTGCATTTGTGTTTTTTACTCCCTGCCTTTCTGAGGCAATAACTTTTTATTTTTCCATTCACATAGCCATCTGGGGACTTGTTTTTTGCAGGAAAAGGTGCACTTTTTAATTCTACCATTTACTATTGCATACGATATTGTCGGGAGTTAAAAAAATCCAAATGGGATAAAATTGGAAAAACGCAATTCCACAACAGTTTTATGGGTTTTCTTTTTAGGATCTTCTCTATATGGTAAAACTGACCAGTTACTTTCATTCTCCAGGTTTACAGTGATACCACATATGTATAATTTTTCTTGCGTTTTTATACTGAAATTTTTTTTTTTTTCTTTTAATCAACATATTCTGAAGCCTATAAATTTTTTGTAGTTGTGTGTATGGAACTGTGTGAGGACTAATTTTTTGCAGGGCGATCTGTACATTTCAATGATACAATTTTGGGGTGTGTATGACTTTTTGATCACTTTTTTTTTAATTTTTTGTTGGAGGAGAAGTGACCAAAAACATTGAATAGGCTATCTAGACTTATTTCCATGCGCTTTGGGGTTTTAGCGTGTCCAGATGCTGTTGTCACGTTTGACCACAGAATCTCAAGGTTTAAGTCTGAAACCAGCATTACCGCTGGTCACATATATTAGTCGCGGGTGTCTGCTGTACGAAACAGCGCTTGCGAGCAGGAAGGGGTTTGTGTGGCAGATAATCAAGACAGACAATCAAGCAGATTGCGATTGCTCATTTCCGACAATCTGACCGTCTAAATGGGCAGCTGATCACCCGATGAGCGAGCGAAATGCAAGTAAGTGCAGGCAAGTAAATTGCTATCTAAACAGCGATCTGCTGCTCAGGAACAATGTAGTTGTATCAGGATGAGCGATCGTGACTGCTCGTCCTCATACTGTGGAGGTGATCGCTGCATGTAAACGCAGTGCCTAACCTCCACTTAATGAGCAGCTGCCTATCGAGAAGGAGTGTGCCGTTCCCGACGATCTACTGCTTGTCTGCCTGTGTATGTGTAAATCCACGTTTAGTTGCTGGGCCTCAGAGCATCTGTTATATTTGCTACCCTGATAGCTACATTCATGGGATTAGACAATGTCTTTGCAGGTGATAAAGAACCATTTAGGTGGCCAATAGCACTGGGCTTTGGTTGGGAACCAACATTCAAATAAATGTTCCCTTATAACCATCGCCCACTTGATAGCTACATTTACATGCATAGATTATCAAGCCTGTATGGGGATGAACGATCATTGCTACCGTTGTTCCCCCCCTCCCTCCCCCCATAGAGTTCCATTGTTTGTAAACATTGTATCCCTGTTTACATATGGCAATGATTATTTGTGTGGCATACAAACAATCGCATCACCGACAAATGAGTGTTTTGCATATTCATCAGGTACACAGGCCAATTATCTGTAACAGGCGTTTGTAGGTTAACTAGCTTTTTGGAATTTGTAACTGTGAACCCCAGCCTGCTGTACTGTATGACGGTATGACAACATGTTCCAAAGCAGCATGTGACCTAGCAATGATGTGCCTTTTAGGGACATGTCACAGCTGAAGCCAGTCATTGGCTGCAGCAGCGCATGTGACCACATGCATCTGCAAGTTTACAGGACAGAGCTTGGAAGATCGCTGAAGGTAGTCAGGCAGGGAGCATGTGAGTATGATTTTTTTTTCAACAGAAACAGCAGTTCACAGTTAGAAATGGACTTGATCTAACAGCCTCACTTAGGCATTGAATGGAGATAATATTGCAAGCAAATGCGAACTATTGTACACACTGTATTTTTGTACGGAACTATGTTGAAACTTTAATAAAAAGTTATATTATAAAAAAAAAAAAAGTCCAAATATCTGAACAACCTCTTTAAGAAAGTACTCAGTCTGGATTATTTGTTCCTAGTGGCATAGTGGTTTATAGTGGCTACATGAAATACTGTATTCTTTAGTGCATTTACAGTTATGAATATGGAAAACATGAACGCTTCGTTATGAAATAATTTCTCCGCTGTGTACGGTATTAATAAAGCATGCTTTGTCTGTTGACCTTTCCATATATTAACATACAGAAGTGTTTATCTGGAAAGTGAAGGGCACCGCATGTTTAGAAGGCACTTTTTTTGCTGGTTTCCAGTAGATTATAAACTAAATTAAACAAAAATAAAATTGCTTAGAATAAAATAAATCAGTCATCTATTCTTGTGATATCTATATGTCACTTCAGCAGACTTGATAGAGAGTTATAGAAAAGTGAATGAGAAAGAAACTGCCTATAGTGGCAATAACATTCAACCAGGACATTAAAAGGGGGTGTCTGGCGGGATGAAATTGTTTATATATTTGTAAGAATGGGTAAAAAAAACTATGCAGCTCATCAACATTCAGTTACTTAAATGCATGTATCAATAGTGATAGTTCAGGAGTCAGCAACCTCTGCGAATCCAGCTCTTGTACTACACTTCCCAACAAGCTCCATTTGTTCCATTGGAATTTTGAGAACAACTGAGCAAATATGCAAGATGGGAGTTGTAGTTTTACAACAGCTAGAGAGTGCTGGAGGTTGCTGACACCTGTATTAGGTACTTAGTATTACAAATATATTTACTACTTTATTAACTTTAAGTTTTATGATAAGGATGAATTCACATTTAACAGAATTGTAGCAGGAATTTTTGAAAATCAGTTCTGTTCAACTGAATAGGCTTATTTTGGTGGCAAACCACATTTAGATGAATGGGAAAGTTGCAGAAATGGCCGCCATAAATATGTTGCATGTTAATCTACAGTACATGTAAAAAGGTTGTGCCATTAAAAATATTCTACGTTTTTCACACCAGCACCTGGATCTGAATACTTATGTAATTGCATGTGAATAAAAATTTACACACATTTGCACACGCTCAGTTTAAATCATCACTTGTCACCAGCCATATCTTTAGTTAGAATCTATGGCAGTTAGATGGAAAGAGCTATAGCAGAAAGGACACTCCCCCTGTGCTGCCAGCCTGAAATTAATCTAGCAGAACAACAACATGTAATGATACAAGAAAGATTACACACCAAAAACACGGTGCATGCCATGGATAACTATATAAATAAATAGAAGCTTTATTGGACATACAGGATTAACATTATTAAAAACCCAAAAAAAGGTGTCCCTGAATATCAAAACAAACCAGTGAACCACCCACCACAGTGCTACCCTTAATAAATCAAATAATATAATAGCTAGACAATAGGAGGTCACAATTCCTACAATATATCAAATATGTGAAAAGATGCACAAAAGGAATCAAAGACAATACGAAGCAACCAATACATGAGAAGAATCTACATATGTTCAACCAAAATATACATAACTACTAATTTATAAATACCAAAAATGTGACATCACATAAAACAAAGTGCATATTGTGCAAATCTGAAGGAATAAATAAACAAATAAATATAGATGCAGATAGCCTCTAAAGGTATATGGTGATCGGAAGCTCTATGGGAAGAACCCCTATCAGTGACCTCTCATGTAGCTTCCTAAAGGGTAAAGAAGAAAGAAGTGATGTCCATTATGTAGCCAAAAAGTAATAGATACAGTAAATGATTACGGAATAATAGTGGCATTTGACGTTCTAAGGAGACTTCCACTGATGTCCAGGATGACACGCTGTAGGCAATGAAGAGTTCCGGTAATGGAATGCCAATAGTGAAAGTATACACATGCATTATAGACCAATCAAGTCTTCAGTATATACCAATAGCTGGAACACATCGATTAATCGATAATGGCAGCATTCAATCGAAGGAGACTTCCACACACGTCCAGAGTTATGCACTGGAGGCAAAGAGGAGTTCCAACAGTGGAAAGTCCATAATAAAAGTTCATGCATGGACCAATCAAGTGGTCAGTGCATACCAAGTGCTGGTGTCCAAGAGGTGAAGAAAGTCGATGAGCAAGATACATGCTAATGAGCGCTTGCGCCACAAGAGTTGAAGTAAATTGTGAATAAATATGAAATAAGCTCATACCTAATGAACAGTATATAGTTATGGCCAATAGTTTTGAGACCGACACAAATTTTGGTTTTCACAAAGTTTGCTGCTTCATTGTTTTTGGATCTTTTTGTCAGATGTTTTTATGTTATTCAGAAGTACATTTATAAGCATTCCATGTTTTTTAACTATTATTATTATAATTTATTAGTGACAAATACGAAGTTATGTCCTGAAATATTTGTACAGTAAAACAAGTTTTGCCATTTTAGCTGTTTACCAAAACATATTAAAGATACAGTTATATAATCAACATAGGCTTAACGTGCAGACTCTCAGCTTTAATTTGAGGGTATCCACGTCCTAATTGGAGGAAGGGTTTAGGAATTGCAGCTCTTTAGTATATAGCTGCCTCTTGTTCAAGGGACCAAATTAATAGGACAATTATCTCAAAAGCTCAAAAGCTATTTAATGGGCTTCATGGGATATTCCTCTGTTAATCCATCATCAATTAAGCAAGTAAAAGTTCTGGAGTTGATTCCAGGTGTGGCATTTGCATTTGGAAGCTATTGCTGTAAACGGTCAAAGAACTTCAATGGAAGTGAAACAGACGATCAGAGATAGCGAAAATGTTAGGAGTGGCCAAATCAACTGTTTGCTACATTCTGGTAAAAAAAAGTGCGTACTGGTGAGCTTGGGAACTCAAAAGGCCTGGAGGTCTATAGAAGACAACAGTGTGGATGATCACAGTATCCTTTCTATGGTGAAGAAAACCCTGTCACAACAATTAACCAAAGTGAAGAAGTAGGTGTATCAGTATCTAAGTCTACCATAAAAAGAACACTTCATGAGAGCAAATACAGAGGGTTTACCACACGGTGCAAACCATTAATCAGCCTCAAAAATAGAAAGGCCAGATTAGACTGTGCCAAAAAAATCGAATAAAGGTAGTCCAGTTCTGGAACAGCATTCTTTGGACATATAAAATTAAGATCATCCTGTACCAGAATAAAGGGAAGAAGAAAGTATGGAGAAGGCTTGAACGGCTTATGGTCCAAAGCACACCACATCCTCTCTAAAACATTGAGGAGACAGTGTGATGGCATGGACATGCATGGCTTCCAATTGCACTGGGTACCTAGTATATTGATGATGTTACTGAAGACAGAAGCAGCCGGATGAATTCTGAAGAGTACAGGAATATACTTTCTGCTCAGATTTGTCCAAATGCATCAAGGTTGATTGGACGGAGCTTCACAGTACAGGTGGACAATGACCCAAACATACTGTGAAAGCAACCCAAGAGTTTTAAGTTTTTAAGGCAAATAAGTGGAATATTCTGCAATGGCCAAGTCAATCACCAGATCTCAACTCGATCGAGCATGCCTTTCACTTGCTTACAACAAGACAGCTGCAGTAAAGGCCTGGCAATGCATCACAAAGGAGGAAACCCTGTGTTTGGTGATGTCCATGGGTTCCAACCTTCTGGCAGTTATTGCCTGTTAAGGATTCTCTACAAACGATTAAAAATGAACATTTTATTTATGGTAATGTTAATTAGTCCAATTACTTTTGAGCCCCTGAAATGAGGAGGCTTTGTAGAAAAATGGTTACAATTCCTAAATATTTCACAGCAATAAATGACAAAAAGAAAGCATATAAATCACTAAAACAGGAGGGGAGCCAGGAAGCACTGATAAACTATAAGGAAAAAAATAGAATATGTAAAAAACTAATAAAATTTGCCAAACTAGAGACTGAGAGATTAATTGCCAAAGAGAGTAAAACTAACCCTAAAATGTTCTTCAATTATATAAATAGTAAAAAATATAAATCTGAAGGAGTCGGCCCTCTACATAGCAGTGAGGGGGGTGTTGCAGAGAGCGACGAGGATAAAGCAAAACTATTAAATATTTTTTTCTCCAATGTATTCACTGAGGAAAATAAACTGTCAGATGAAATGCA
This sequence comes from Bufotes viridis, assembly GCA_033119425.1. Classification (NCBI taxonomy): domain Eukaryota; kingdom Metazoa; phylum Chordata; class Amphibia; order Anura; family Bufonidae; genus Bufotes; species Bufotes viridis. Next base: position 332,621,268 of record CM065593.1, on the reverse strand, counting down.
GAATGTAAAAGTAAATTCCCCATTAAAAGTGCCCTGTCTGACCCAGGAAGAAGTACAACAGCGACTTAAAAAGATTAAAATAGACAAATCGCCAGGACCGGATGGCATACACCCCCGTATTCTAAGGGAATTAAGTGATGTCATAGCCAGACCTTTATTTCGGATATTTACAGACTCTATACTGACAGGGAATGTTTCACAGGATTGGCGCATAGCAAATGTGGTGCCAATATTCAAAAAGGGTCCAAAAACAGAGCCTGGAAATTATAGGCCGGTAAGTTTAACATCTATTGTTGGTAAACTGTTTGAAGGGTTTCTAAGAGATGCTATTTTGGAGTATCTCAATGAAAACAAGCAAATAACGCCATATCAGCATGGCTTCATGAGGGATCGGTCATGCCAAACTAATTTAATCAGCTTCTATGAGGAGGTAAGTTCTAGACTTGACAGTGGCGAATCAATGGATGTCGTATATCTGGACTTCTCCAAAGCATTTGACACTGTACCTCATAAAAGGTTAGTATATAAAATGAGGATGCTCGGACTGGGAGAAAATGTCTGTAAGTGGGAAAGTAACTGGCTAAGTGACAGAAAACAGAGGGTGGTTATTAACGGTAGATACTCAGATTGGGTCACTGTAACTAGTGGGGTACCTCAGGGGTCAGTATTGGGCCCTATTCTCTTCAATATATTTATTAACCCCTTAGTGACCAAGCCTGTTTGGGCCTTTATGACCAAGCGTTTTTCATCCTTTTTTCATGGTCTCGTTCCCAGAGCTATAACTTTTTTATTTTTCCGTCTATATAGCAGTATGAGGGCTTGTTTTTTGCGGGACAAGTTGTAGTTTTTAATAGCGCCATTTTGGGGTACACATAACTATGTTATTAACTTTTATTAACTCTTTCTGGGAGGGAGAAGGGGAAAAATAGTACTACTGCCACTGCGTTTGTACATTATAAATTTTACGGTGTTCATTATTCGGTAAAAGTAACATAATATTTTCATTCCCTGGGTCAGTACGATTACAGGGATACCAAATACTTATAGTTTTTTTTAAGTTTTACTACTTTTTTTTCAATAAAACCCTTTTTTAACAAAAAAATGATTTTGCATTGCCACTTCCCAGGACCCATAACTTTTTAATTTTTTTTCTATGGAGTTGTGTGAGGGCTTGATTTTTGTGGGACGACTTCTATTTTTCATTGGTATAATTTTTTAGTAAATTCCGCTTTTTGATCGCTTGTTATTTCGTTTTTTCTGTGAAAATTAAGAATAAATTAGAAATTCGGGCTTTTTTTTATTTATTTTTTAACGGCGTGTACTATAGGGGATAATTTATGTAATATTTATGTAGTGCCGGTTGTTACGGACGCGGCAATACCAAACATGTGGGGATAATTTTTTTGCAATTTTTTTCATTGAAAAGCGTATTTTCAATGGAAAAAAAAGCATATTTTTATATTTCATGGAATTTTTTTATTTAATAAAATGTGTATTTTTTTCTAATTTTTTTTACTACTTAATAGTCCCACATGAGGACTATAATATACAGTATTTTGATTGCTTTTAAAATGTAATGCATTATATCTATAATGCATTACATTTTAAATGCAGTGCAATTCTACCTTTGACCAGCAGGCTACGCCAGAGAGGCATAGCCTGCTGGTGAATACTTCAGGGCAGGCTCAGGGCCCTGCCGGAAGGAAGGTGAGCTTCCTAGCCCATCAGCACCCCGCGATCGCATCTGCGGGGTGCTGATGGGTGACAGAGGGAGTTCGCTCCCTCTGTCAACCCTTTACATGCGCAGGCGCCATTGCGCCCGGCATGTAGGGTTAAACAGCCCGGATCGGCACTCCTGCCGGCCCGGGCTGTTAGAGCAGGGTCGCGGCTCTCATGTGAGAGCCGGGCCGCGCTCCCGCTGCACGGGGGACCCGTGCAGCGCTTAGACTGGGCCGCCGTAAAACTCGGCAGCCCAGCCTAAGGCCCCTTAGTGACCGCCGTAAAACACGTATGGGTGGTCACTAAGGGTTAATGATCTTGTAGAAGGCTTGCACAGTAAAATATCTATTTTTGCAGATGACACTAAACTGTGTAAAGTAATTAGCACTGAAGAGGACAGTTTTCTGCTACAGAGGGATCTGGATAGATTGGAGGCTTGGGCAGAAAAATGGCAGATGAGGTTTAACACTGACAAATGTAAAGTTATGCACATGGGAAGGAATAATGCAAGTCACCCGTACATATTAAATGGTAAAACACTCGGTAACACTGACATGGAAAAGGATCTAGGAATTTTAATAAACAGCAAATTAAGCTGCAAAAACCAGTGTCAGGCAGCTACTGCCAAGGCCAATAAGATAATGGGTTGCATCAAAAGGGGCATAGACGCCCGTGATGAGAACATAGTCCTACCACTTTACAAATCACTAGTCAGACCACACATGGAGTACAGTGTACAGTTCTGGGCTCCTGTAAACAAGACAGACATAGCAGAGCTGGAGAGGGTTCAGAGGAGGGCAACTAAAGTAATAACTGGAATGAGGGATCTACAGTACCCTGAAAGGTTATCAAAATTAGGGTTATTCACTTTAGAAAAAAGACGACTGAGGGAAGATCTAATAACTATGTATAAATATATCAGGGGTCAGTACAGAGATCTGTCCCATCATCTATTTATCCCCAGGACTGTGACTGTGACGAGGAACATCCTCTGCGTCTGGAGGAAAGAAGGTTTGTACACAAACATAGAAAAGGATTCTTCACTGTAAGAGCAGTGAGACTATAGAACTCTCTGCCTGAGGAGGTGGTGATGGTGAGTACAATAAAGGAATTCAAGAGGGGCCTGGATGTATTTCTGGAGTGTAATAATATTACAGGCTACAGCTACTAGAGAGGGGTCGTTGATCCAGGGAGTTATTCTGATCGCCTGATTGGAGTCGGGAAGGAATTTTTTTCCCTTAAGCGGGAAAATTGGCTTCTGCCTCACAGGGGTTTTTGCCTTCCTCTGGATCAACTTGTAGGAAACAGGCCCGAACTGGATAGGCAAATGTCTTTTTTCGGTCTTATATACTATGTTACTATGTTACTATGTTACTATTATTGTTCAACCCCTTGAATTAACTCTAAAAGTCTACACTTCAATTGTATGTCAGTTGTTTCTTTTCAAAACCAAGGTGATGGCATGCAGAGCCCAAATTATGAAGATTGTGTCACTCTCCAAATATTTCTGGACCTAACTGTACATCAAATTTATGCAAATACTGACCCTTCAAGAAGTCTGCAATTCGCCCTTGCATGCTGGATATCAGCTATTGGGCCAGATCCTAACTGATGACCACCCATTCTTGCCTAATCAGTGCTTGGAGTTTATCAAAATTTCTATATTTGTTTGTCCATCCGATTTTGGAGGACTGATCACAGGTTATCAATGGGATTAAGATCAGGTCATGGTCTGTTGTAGGTGTCACGTGGTCTGTTGTAGGTGCGGCTTGCGGCCTCAAATGTTTCCCATTGCATTGTTGGTCCTGCAGTGCATATGAGTGGGATTGTGGCTGTGAGCTGGATATCTGCACCTTTCAGACCCTGTTCACACACCATAGGTAGTCTAGTGGTAGGACCCCATGCCATGCTGAGAAACCTTGACGTGGTGCATGAGGGGCTCCGATATGTTCCTGACTGGGAGATATTGGTGAATGGCTCAGCTTTTAACATCAGTTTAAGGGATTAGCCAGTGTTGTCAGGTGCTTATCCTTGTGGTGCACTTTTTTCAGTGATTTATGAATTCCTTCTTTTCCCAATAATAATGGTAATTGGTTTCACCTCAAACTACGGTTGAGGTGAAACAATTATCTACAGACAGGGGCATACTATAATTAATGTTGCCTTTGCTTTAATGGTAGGTTAAAGGGATATATTACAGAGATATACCTTGGGATAAAACTCTTAAATTCAGTAATCTTTTTATTCTATAATTACCGCTCCTCCACCCAACAGTGTATCTGTGATTTATCAGTAAATCTGCTGTTTTCCTTCTCTTTATATATGTAAAACTGGCCATATAATTAAGATAGCCAATACTCCTGATCCCTTTATACACATATACGTTCAGCTCTGCTAGATTAACATTATTTTTTCTGTAGTGAGTCGAAAAACGACAAAACATAACTTTAGATTTACATGAAAACGTTGTTTGTGTGTCACTAAATGTGGATGAGACTAAGAACCCAATTTCACACACTGAAACAAAAACCAGCTATGTAAGGCTATGTTGACATTTGCGTTGGAGGATCAGTTCGTCTGGAGGGCTCAGGGGTATAGGAACACCATGAGCATTTGAGGCGCAATGTGGGGATTTTTGCAACTGTAGATGCTCTGGGGTAAAATAATAAGGCCCCTTTCCCACGGGCGAGTATTCTGCGTGGTGCAATGCGCATTGCACCCACACTGAATCCTGACCAATTCATTTCAATGGGGCTGTGTACATTGTTTTTCAGGCAGCACAAGTTGCGTGAAAATCGCAGCAGGTTCTATATTCTGTGTTTTTCACGCCACGCAGGCCCCATAGAAATGAATGGGGCTGTGTGAAAATCGCAAGCATCCGCAAGCAAGTGTGGATGCAGTGAGATTTTCTTGCATGGTTGCTAGGAGATGATAGGGATGAGCAACACTGGACCCCATTAAAGTCAATTTACTGTATTATTTTCCATTATAACATGGTTATAAGGGAAAATAATAGCATTCTTAATACAGAATGCTAACTGAAATGTCCAATAAGGGGTTAAAAAAATAAACTCTCCTGCACTGGAGAAGTGGGCATCCCCTGACCCTCAAAAAAGGTATCCCGAAAGGGCAGTACCTGAGGGTCAGGAGGAACTGCTCGGAATTGGGCACATTCAAAGCTGCGGCATCGGATTTGCGGACACGGTTCCGGAATCGGGAGTACCCGGATTCCCAATTAAGACAGGCATATGATCATGCCATAAACATAAATCGAGCTCAGCTTTTGGTCCCTAAACAGAAATCTCATGAGCATATATTTCCACGAATCATTGCCACATACGATAAGGCCCACCAGCAGGTATGCGATGTTCTAACGCAACATTGGCCGGTACTTCAATTGGACCCGGACATTGGCTCGTCATTGCCAAGTCGTCCGTCAGTCACATATCGCCGGAGTTCCAACTTGCGCGATCGCCTGGTACACAGCCATTATGTACGACCATCTCCACAGACGTGGCTCAGAACTACAGCTAGGGGCATGTTTCCATGTGGCTCATGCATAATATGCGGGAATATCCAAAGAGGGAACACCTTTGTGGGTACAGTGACAGGCGAACGTTTTCGTATTGATTATTTTATCAGATGTACTACCATGGGCCTGGTGTATTTGCTCACGTGCTGCTGTGGTAAGCAGTACGTGGGCAAAACAAAACGGGAACTCAGAAGGAGAGTAGGAGAACATTTATCGGACATAAAAAACAAACGCGACATGTCAGTCGCACGCCATGTGAATCAATGTCATGGGGGAGACCCCGGAGTCCTGAAAGTCCAGGGAATACAACTGTTGAAGAAGTCCATACGAGGAGGAGACGTGGATACGCCTCTACTTCGTAAAGAGGCATACTGGATTTTCAGGCTTCAGACAGTACATCCACAGGGGCTCAATGAGACCTTATCATTTACGTGTTTTATATGAGCTAGTATATAGCCCTGGTCTGTCCCTGTAGAGTGTTATATAGATACAATTTGTTCAATTGAGATCTTTGGGAGGATAGATGTAGGGCTATTTTACAAAAAAAGTCTCTCATTTATGTCATCACTGTGGATGGCTGTGTGATATGGCAAACTTAGTCAAGTATATGGGTGAATAGATATATGAGGATATATAACATCTATTGACCATAATAGTTATGATGTGGAGAGTGGCATTTCAGTTGGTAAAGTGCGACTCCCATTGCCATATATATATGCTATCTTTATGGCACATATATGATGTATTTTACCACCCATGTTTTATTCATCCAATATGGGACATATTCACATGGCCCATTTCCAGGACCTGGGCTCCTTGGAGATATGAGAATGACGATTAACAATGTATAAGTAGAGAGATAGGGTGTCATTGTCGTTTGTCTCCCTCTCTCTCATCATGGGGACTCCTCCACATGGTCTACCGGTGTACCAGACTATGATGCTTAACAAGAGATACAGTTATATATACCGCGATGTATGCTTCCCTCATATTAGTACGGCACCCTCCGGGTAAGACTGCATGGAATAGATTGAGCTCAGAACGGGGTGTGGCGGCAGCAGCCGCACCTCCAACTCGATTGAGCAACGTCAGAGCACACTCCTCCCGGTGGGCGGGGTTGAAGTTTTAAATATCCGGCGATGTAGGGGCCAGACACGGCCATCATAGCGCCGGAGCTCTAGCACGCTACAGTGCAGAGCGCCCTGATTGTAGGCACAAACTATCGAGTATATCGAGCTCCTGATGAAGCATGGTGAACATAATGCCACGTGGAAACGCGTTGAGCTAATTGTACTATGTTGTACTCTGTGGTAGCGTGAAGTAGGCAGAACCTTACTAGCTGAATAGAGGTATAATAACAGCGAACTGTACAGGCAGACACGCCAGATCAGTGCATAGTTCAGCCTCTATTCAGCGTATCAGCATGATGCTAAATCACTGGTGACGTGTGTACCACTAGTGCTGCTTACATTATCCGCTACCTAGGGTTTCATTAGTAGACCTTGATACCATAAGATGGTGTTTTTATACGAGCCCTCTCTGTGGTAACCTGGTCTAATAGCCTGTGTATTGTGGCTTAATACTTGACCTCAAAAAGTTTTTTAACGAGTACAGAAATAAATATCTATTGTTTTTGGATTTTATACGACCTTACAGGCTGTTAATATATAGAATAATTGGACGCAAAAACTTGAGATCTTTATTGGTGTAATAAGTGGAAAAAATAAACTCACCTCATCCACTTGATCGCGCAGCCGGTATCGTCTTCTTCTTTCTTCTTTTTGCAGGACCTGCAAAGGACCTTCGATGACATAATCACGCTCACCACGTGGTGAACGTGGTGAACGTGGTGGATGAGGCGAGTTTTTTTTTAACCCCTCATTGGACATTTCAGTTAGCATTCTGTATTAAGAATGCTCTTATTTTCCCTTATAACCATGTTATGGTTTCTCGCAATGCACCTGCAATGCATCCGGACAGAATCCGTGACGCACATGTGAAAGAGGCCTAAATGTGACTCCTGAGACGTGACCTCATTTTGAAAATGATGCCCCTCAAAGTATTTGGTGGTGGTATAAGCATTTTGACCCCAAAATGTATATTGTATTTCTTTCAATGTTCCCGACCATATCCGGGTACCCAATTATATATGGGATGTTACTGTCCTTATGCTGGCAGTATAGTCTCCCAGTGAGGATAAGGACAGTAACATCGCATATATAATTGGGTACCCGGATATGATTGGGAACATTGAAAGAGATACAATATACAGCTAATAAGAGGTTCTCAATTTATGGACATTTAAATGGATTGAAAATTATTCACTTGATAAACGTAGTGACACTGCTTGTGTGAATAAGGACTTAAATACAGGACACTGTTTTGGCAGTGATAAACTTTGCCCTTAAGCAAATTAATTGTGAAAACTGCTATAATCGGGAGTTAATGCCCAAAATAAGTGGGATGGACTATATGTGTTTTTTAAAAATGTTCAATTTTTTTTTTTATACAATTTTTTATTTATTTTTTCTTATTTAGATTTTAATGTGCTATTTATGTACAAATGAATAATAGTGAAAAAATATGAAATTTTAATAGTGTAAAATCCAGATAAAGTGTGCTGGTCGAACCAATTATATGCACATTAAATACTGGTAACTCATGCTTCAGTCATGGAGATGCCCTAAGATGTTGATTGCATTTACACGACTGAAGCTATAAGGTGTGATTTAACAGCCTCAGGAGAGGTGATAGAGTGGCAGACAATAGATGTCTCACCCCTCTATTCAAGTTTGGTTTCTCCAATTTAACATAAATAGCGTCTTTCACACCTCTTTTGAACCAGCCCTCCTCTGTGTCTAAAATGCAAACCTTGTTGTCATCAAACGAGTGTCCTTTGTCCCTTTTCCGCAATATTTTAACTGATAACCTATTTTCTGGGTCATCAGTATCTGATCGGTGGGGGTAAGGCACCTGCCATCTCGCAGCCCTCCCTAGGCCATGTGATGTCACGTTTATCGGTCACGTGGCCCAGGTGCAGTTCAACCCCATTAAAGTAAAGGGGCTTAGCTGCATTACCAAGCACAGATGCTATGCAATAGATAGAACTGTGCTCAATGAACAGAGGGGAGGCCCAGGAGGTGCCTTCTCAAACAGCTGATCTGCGGGGGTCCCTGGTTTCAAACTCCCATGATCAGATACTTATGACCTATCCAGAGGATAGGGATGGAAAAGTATTGCGGGTGCACAACCAGAAATAAAAAGACAAAAATGGGTGCTACACAAAAATACTAAATATAATGTGAACAAAACCAAGAGAAAGTAGTATGGCAATATAAGTGAGCACACCTGCCAAATAATATAAAATAAAACTTTATTGAATCGCAAAAGACTAACCATGTACCAAAACATAAAATCATTAAAAAATATCCTGGACTTATAGAGGGGCTGCCATGTAAGGCACCCATCCAAACGCCATCCCCCTGGAAAAAGTAAAAGCACCACCACAGTACGATAACACAAATTACATAAATGAGGAAAGAGTACCAAGAAAATTACGCACAATAGGCAAATAATAATAATACTAAAATACAGAACCTCTGTGGCCGGGACCGGGTTGATAGGTAAAGCACCCGACGTGTATTGCCAGTTATCCTGGCTTCATCAGGGGTGTGCGTCAATACAAGAGTGGAAATCCTTTATACATGATCATCAGATTAACAAAATTAGATTCAATTCTTGATTAATAATACCTGAAAAATGGTGGCCAGTGACCATGTGTGAGAGACGCTACTTAGAGATGAACGAATCGAAGTTGACGAAGTGGAATTCGATCTAAATTTCAGGAAAAATTCGATTCGCACCGAACACAAAATTCCTCGCGCTTCGTGGTAACAAATGGCATTTTTTCCTAAAATGGCTGCTGCACGTGTGAGGACATGGAGAAAGGAAATCTGGGAAGGTGGGATCACCCATACTGACATGCATGCAGCCAATCAGCAGCCAGCCAGCAGTCTTGTGATGTCACAGCCCTATAAATATGGCGGCCATCTTAGATTCTGCCATTTACCAGCGTACTTAGTGCACGGAGAGACGTGTCTGCAGGCGCTAGGGACAGTGATAGGAAAGAGTGGATTGTGGTGAAAAGTGCAGGGAAAGGATAGAGAGGAATCGTTCCACAAAATTTATGTAGAACAGGGTTCAGTAGGGAGGTTACAAAAACTGGGTAATAGGAACAATCCTTGGTGCACTGACTTGGGATCCAAATTGCCATTATACAGCTCTGTCATTCTAGCAAACCGTTCTTGCTATTGGGGTGCAAGTGCTGTTTGATACAGCCATTAACAGGGATTATTACAAGGAAATATTTCTACAGTATGTCTTATTTGCCCTTGTGCAGTGCAATGATATATTCTAAAGCCTAGTTTGCCGTGTATTAGTGGCAAAATAAAAATATATTCGCCGTTCATCATTGCACTTATCTGTTGAAAAGCCTTTTGTGTTGTGTAAAAGTGGAAAAGGGCCTAATTGCCGTTCTGCGGTGCAGTGATATATTCTAAAGCCCAGTTTGCCGTGTATTAGTGGCAAAATAAAAATATTTGATTTAACATTTGATTATTTGATCTAACAGTATGTCAGACAGAGAAGTGCCAGGCTCTGCACAGGGAGTGGCAGAGGCCTAAATGTTTCTGGCGCAGGCAGAGGTTGCAGCAGAGTAAGGGGCCGTGGCAGCAGGGGTCACTTTGAGAGGCCTGAGATCCCAGTGTCAGCTAGCGTTCGTGTCGTGACCAGCAACCCAGTGGTTCTTGAATGGTTGACTCGATCTTTGACTTCGTCGCAAGTGACATCAGACACCTGCAACCAAGAGCCAGTGGGTTTGTCAGACACAACCCTTAGGTGGTATGGCCCGGGAGCAGGCCCTGTGTCCTCACCTGTCCTCAACCTGCCTCTGTGCTTTTCTGTTTCCTCAGCCAGATAAGTATTGTATGCTGTGGGCTCAGTTCCACTATACAGCGAGGGCAAGCTACTAGAAGACAGTCAGCAGCTACCGGACAGCCAAGATGTGGAGGAGACATCCACCACTTCCTCCACTAGGCGGGCAAGTAGTGATGAGGAGAGTGGTGTGGGAGACGGTTGAGGAGGACATCAGTGATGTGCAGACAGTACTCGATGATGACGATGTAGCTGATCGCACTTGGGAGTCAGTTGATGAAGAACTTCATTTTTCTTTCTTTTTTTTTTCTTTATATAAAAATGTAATATTATAAAATCCGGTGCAGCGTGGGGGCCCCGTGTGGCTTCTACACACTTTTAAAATAATCCTTTAGCGGGGCAAATATATGCCGGATGACCGGGACGCTCCGTGACCTTCCCAGGAGCTTCTGTCGGGAGCAGCGGTTCATTTCTGAGACGTCCGTATAGTGCGGGGGGAATCCAAAGACCCTCTCCATCTCCGTGCACCACAGGATGACCTCCTTCCGATCCATGATGACTGGGAACTCATGATTTTTCCCCTGACGAAGAGACCAGGGGCTGGTAGTTATGGTTTAAAATTTGATGAACTTCGCGACTCTCGCTAGAGTGGCCGGAAGTCAGCAGGGTGGCAGCAGTGGGAAGTAGGTAGCCAAACGTGCCCGGGGTAGACCACCCGCTTTGCAGGAGCCTAGCTGCCCAGGAAGTAGCAGTGCACAGGTTTATGGAAGCAGCGGAGGTAGCAGTCAGTCAGTGCGTAGTGTTGGGGGTAAAATCACCTACTCGGCGGTGTGGCAGTTTTTTGTTAAGCCACCGGAGGAGGTGAACATGGCCATATGTAGAATCTGTGGACAGAAGGTGAAGCGTGGCCAGGGTGCCAATGTTGGCACCACTGCCCTGCGTCAACATATGCAGCATCACCATAAAGTGGCCTTGGAGAACCGTGGCTCCGATGTGGTGGTCCAGCCTGCAGCAGCAACTGCTGCATCACCCAGTGGCGCACAGCCGATTTTAGGCAGTTAAGGCTCCACCACCTCAGCCCAATGGAGCTGTCTGTCCTTCCCTTCTGCACCTTGTTTGCTCCACAGACAGGATCCAATTTTTGGGGGGTTATTGTTCTGACGGATCAGAGGAAGGGCAAAATAATCAGTGATGTCAACACAAACTTACTGCTGACACCCTCTCCACTCTGTCGTGTGGGGGCGCTCTACTTGTATAAGCGTTTAATAGAACAGGTTCTGTAGACATCTATGTGGAATTAGCTGACAATGGTGGTGTAAAAGGAGTGCGTTTCTTCTTGGCGCTAACATCGACCTGTAAGGCTGAGTTCATACTTGAGTTATTTGGTCAGTTTTGGCCCCGTGACTGCCCAAATAAGTGAAGTGTGCAGTGATTCTAAGACTGACACCTGTCATCTGCATGTCATACGGACTCACAGTTAGGGGTGGGCGATATGGCCTAAAATTTATATTGCGATATAATATGAAGCATGTGCGATATGCGATATATATCGCGATATAAATTTTCTATATTGGAGGGGGTTGTTAAACTTTTTTTTTTTTTCCTTCAACTTTTTATTTAATAACTATTTAGCCTCCTTTAGGGGCTAGAACTCTTGTTCTATTCACCCTGATAGATCTCTGTCAGGGTAAATAGGACTTGACACTGACCCTGCTGCCCTGTGCTCTGTGCACACAGCAGCAGGGAGCTGACTCATAGCAGCCAGGACATCAGTAGTGTCCTGGCTGCCATGGTAACCGATCGGAGCCCCAGCATTACACTGCTGGGACTCCGATCACAACTGCCACTGCCACCAATGATGGGGGGGGGGCACTGTGCCACCAATGAGTGAATAGAAACGTAGCCTGCATGTGCCGGCCATATACCATACTGGGCCTCTGTGACTGCACTCTGCGATTCACCGCAATTAACCCCTCAGGTTCTGAGGGGTTAATTGCGGCGGATCGCAGCAGGCAGTCATAGAAGCGGGTATGGGATATGGCCGGCACATGCAGGCAAATAGGACCTTTAATTAGGGGGCACTTACTATTATGTATGTGCGGGGCCCCGTTCGCCCGCTCTGGCCCCCGTCACATGGTGGGAACACCAGGGAGGAGACATCAGCTTCTCTCCCTGGGCGTTCCTTCTCCCTGCCTTCTGACGTTCTGCCACAGGCCACAGTCCCTCCCCTCCTCCGCTCTCATTGGTAGCAGTGGCTACAGTCCCTCCCCTCCTCTCTCATTGGCGGCTCTCAGTGGGGAGGGAGGGACTCCCTCCTTCTCCACTGTGCCGGCTCAGGAGAACATGGTATGCGCCGAGAGCGGCGCATACCATGTTCTACCGCGATATGGCGATATAGACAAAATCGATATCGTGGCACAAATTCATATCGCATATCGTCTATATCGCCATATCGTCCCACCCCTACTCACAGTATTATTTCACTACCAGAGCAGACTCCCTATGCTTGTTACTGCAAGCCACAGTGTTCTACACCACTATAAAGGTTCTCTGCAGCTAGGAAATAGCCGTTTTTTAACAAAATTTGCCGTGAAAAAATTCGTATCGAACCAAATTTTTTCCCAAAAATTCGGCGAACCAGCGAATCGAATTTTTGAAAAATTTGCGAATCTCTAACGCTACTGCAAGTATAGACGCCTGTTATGCAAACGGGTGTGGACCCAATGCGCCACTTACTGGCTATACTCTGGAGGGGAGTGACTAAGTAACTACCTGGTCATAACTAGAGTCTCTGATGGTGAGGATAGGCCTGGGTGGTTAGGGTAGTTACCAGGTGCCACTCCAAAGCAGTCCCCGAGTCAGTGGCAGCTGACCAGGGGGTCAAAGATGCCGATGCAAGCACCGACTGGAAGGACGTGGTCAGGAAGTCCGAAGTCAAGGCAGGCAGCGATCAAGCAAAGTCCATAAACGAAGTCCAAGGTCAGAGGCAGGCAGTACACAGAAAAGCAGAAACTAACAAAACACACTCACACTAGGAACTAGACAAGCTAGTGGCCAAGATTGCTCAGGCACCTTCCTGTGGCATGAAACGCCTTTAAATACTTCCTGCAACCTATCCATAGGCTGGGGAGATAGAGGACGTGTACGTGCTGCCTGACAAGGGAGGAGAGACACGCGCGTGCATGCCCTAACAACAGTACAGGACTCGAGCTTGAAGTAGGCTCTGGCATGGAATACAGATACAACAGTTAAGCTATCTGCTGCCCACACTTGTCAGCATGTCGCATGGCAGCAGGAGGGAAAGAGGAACCCCGCGCCCGTGCCCCGGTTAGAGCAGTGTTGGGCAACGTGCGGCTCTCCAGCTGTTCCTAAACTACAACTCCCACCAGGCCCTGCAGTAGGCTGATAGCTATAGACAGGCTTTGCATGCTGGGAGTTGTAGTTCTGCAACAGCTGGAGAGCCGCACGTTGCCCATCACTGGGTTAGAGTATCAATGCAGGCACGGACCGCTGGGCTTAGGCTGGGTTCACACGAGCGTGTCCGAAATAGGTCCGGATGCGTTGCGGATGCGTTCAGTGAAAACTGAGCGTTTTCACAGGCAAAGCCATTCAGTTTTGCCTGCAATTGCGTTCAGTTGTTCAGTTTTTTCCGCGCGGATGCAATGCGTTTTGATGCGTTTTTCACGCGCGTGATAAAAAACTGAAGGTTTACAAACAACATCTCCTAGCAACCATCAGTGAAAAACGCAACGCACCCGCACTTGCTTGCGGATGCTATGCGTTATTAACGCAGCCCCATTCACTTCTATGGGGCTGCGGATGCGTTTATAACGCATAAGATAGAGCATGCTGCGATTTACACGCGTTGCAGAAGTGATGCGTGAAAAAGAACGCTCATGTACACAGCCCCATAGAAATGAATGGGTCAGGATTCAGTGCGGGTGCAATGCGTTCACATCACGCATTGCACCCGCGCGGAAATCACGCTCGTGTGAATGCAGCCTAACAAGCCAAGTTGCCGGAAGTTCTTTGCATATGCCATTACGTTACAAGATGACAACCACATTTCTATGCGCATGCGTAAGTAAGATCAACGGTATGGCGCCCACTGGCATTAATGAGGAATTGTTCAATGGTTTTTATAAACTTTTATAAAAAAAAATATTATTTTTTTTCACTTGTTTTCACATTTTTTTACACAAAATATATCAAGTTTTATTTAAAATTCTTATATTTTTATACACTTAACTGTTTTGTGCACAGAATTTTCATTATCACTCTCACCTTTTAAAATCACATGTTCATTATTTATTTATTACACAATACATACATATAAATGTATTTTTACACAATTTATTTAGGTAGAGGGATTAAAGAATATGTTTTGTATATATATTAATTTTGTTCATACTTATGTTATATTTCTTTGATTTGTTCACAGTATCATCCATTGAACATTTGGGTTTGCTCCAATCGAATGGATTGCCACAGCTCATCATCTTGAATAATTTACTTCAATATTCTAAGGCGGCTACTATTACTAATCATGTTTATTACCATGTGACTCAATAATGGTTATTTGGTGCTATAGAGTATGAATTTGATATTTTGATGTATTTATTGTGAAGATTACCTAATACACCATAGCATTTACCCCTTAAGGACCGGAGGTTTTTTATTTTTTGCAGGTTTTTTTTGCACTCCCTGCCTTCCTAGAGCCATAGCTTTTTTATTTTTTGGTTCACATAGCCATATGAGGGCTTATTTTTATGGGACAAGTTGTACTTTCCAACGCAACCATTTAATATTACACATGAAGCGGAAAAAAAATTCCAAATGGGGTGAAATTGGAAAAAAAAAGCAATTCCACCACAGTTTTGCGGGTTTTTAAATTCCGACGTTTGATGTGCGATAAAACTGACTGCTTACTTTTATTCTACAGATCAGTACGAATCTGGCGATACCCCATATGTATAGGTTTTCTTGCGTTTTGATAGTGAAAAAAAATTCTAAGGTGGGAAAAAAAAATCAGTTTTACTTTTTGTCTCCATGTTTTGACCCCTATAACTTTTTTGGAATTATATGTATGGCTCATTGGGAGCTCATTTTTTGCGTCATAATCTTATCTTTTTATTGATACCATTCTGGTGTGTGTATGACTTTTTGATCACCTTTTATTTAATTTTTTGTGGAAAATGAAGCGACCAAAAATGGTGAATCCGCCATTTGGACGCTTTTTTCCGTTTTGTCGTATGGGGAATATATTTTTTTTAAATTTTTTTATTGGGCATTTTCGCACATTGCGACACCCATGATGTGTATTTTTTATTTTATTTTTATTTTAGCAAAAGGGGGGGTGATTTGAACTTTTTTTTTTTTTATTCATTTTTTTTAACTCTTTTTTTTTTTTTTACATTTTTATATAGTTCCCATAGGGATCTAAATTATATAGGATAAAACGGACAGCAACCAAATTTAAGTGCTATTTAAATGCTAATAGGAAATAAGCCCTAATACATCCCAAAAAATATACATATATACAGTGCTATGTGCAAATATTATAATCAATTATTTGACAAATTAAATCAAGTAATCATGTACATAATTAAAAATAAAAAATACTAATAAAAATAATAATAAAGGCCGCCGGCCGCCAAAGCAAAACAAATACCAATGTGTAGTAAAAATGTGTGAAGAGGTGACAATATAAATTGAGCCCACCCAAGGAAAGTATATATAAAAAGTGCAATGTTTAACCTCTTAGGCCCCTTTCACACGGGCGAGTTTTCCGCGCGGGTGCAATGCGTGAGGAGGACGCATTACACCCGCACTGAATCCAGACCCATTCACTTCTATGGGGCTGTGCACATGACAGTTGATTTTCACGCATCACTTTTGCGATGCGTGAAAATCGCAGCATGCTCTATCTTCTGCGGTTTTAACGGAACGCAGGCCCCATAGAAGTGAATGGGGATGCGGGAAAATCGCAATCATCCGCAATCATGTGCGGATGCGTTGCGATTTTCCCGCATGGTTGCTATGCAACCATCGGGATGTGTAACCGGTTCAGTATTATTTCACATTATAACATAGTTATAATGTAAAATAATACCCTTGGCCATCTTCCTAATGTTGAACCCGGTGCTGAATGGGTTAAAAATAATAAACTAATCATAACATACCTGGTCCATTTGATCGCGAAGCCCGTCATCCTCACCGTTAGCTTGCTAGTAGGAAAAGGACCTGTGATGATGTCACATGGTCACATGGCCCAATCACATGCTTCATCACCATAGTGATGGAGCAGGTGATTGGGCCATGTGACCATGTGACATCATCACAGGTCCTTTTCCTACTAGCAAGCTAACGGAGAGGAGGCCGGGCTTCGCGATCAAATGGACCAGGTAAGTTATGATTAGTTTATTATTTTTAACCCATTCAGCACCGGGTTCAACATTAGGAAGATGGCCAAGGGTATTATTTTACATTATAACTATGTTATAATGTGAAATAATACTGAACCGGTTACACATCCCGATGGTTGCATAGCAACCATGCGGGAAAATCGCAACGCATCCGCACATGATTGCAGATGATTGCGATTTTCCCGCATCCCCATTCACTTCTATGGGGCCTGCGTTCCGTTAAAACCGCAGAAGATAGAGCATGCTGCGATTTTCACGCATCGCAAAAGTGATGCGTGAAAATCAACTGTCATGTGCACAGCCCCATAGAAGTGAATGGGTCCGGATTCAGTGCGGGTGCAATGCGTCCTCCTCACGCATTGCACCCGCGCGGAAAACTCGCCCGTGTGAAGGGGGCCTAAGAGGTTAAACATTGCACTTTTTATATATACTTTCCTTGGGTGGGCTCAATTTATATTGTCACCTATTCACACATTTTTACTACACATTGGTATTTGTTTTGCTTTGGCGGCCGGCGGCCTTTATTATTATTTTTATTAGTATTTTTTATTTTTAATTATGTACATGATTACTTGATTTAATTTGTCAAATAATTGATTATAATATTTGCACATAGCACTGTATATATGTATATTTTTGGGGATGTATTAGGGCTTATTTCCTATTAGCATCTAAATAGCACTTAATTTTGGTTGCTGTCCGTTTTATCCTATATAATTTATGGTCAGTTATTAGAGGATCATTAAATGTACCTAGACACTTTTATCTGTTTGTGTCACATAATATAATAGCTTACTTTTTATCAATAATAATTATTGATCTGCATATTAAATGTATTGATTTGCGCATGCAGCATAATATCGGCTATTTGTGTATTTTTGTATGTTTTTAAACCTGCCCGGAAGTGAAGTAGAATTTGTGTGAGGGGCTGGGCATTTTTGGGGTTGGATAACCCCTTTAACATAAGCAGCGGATTCCAGTACAAAAAGAATCATACCCATTTACAAATACTGGTGTAGCTGCTATTTTTTCAGTGTACAATTCTTGGCACTCCTCACTGCACTGCATACACAAGATTGCTCTTTTTGTGATTTGGCACTGGATCTTATGGGTGAAACAGTTGCTGCCTCAGTGTTTTTCTGGGTTTAAAGCATACAAGGATATGATGTTTATTAAAAATTCTTCTACGTTTTTAATTTGGGGGGTGCTATCTCTCCTTGGGTTAAGAGTGCCTTAATCAGAAGACTTATAGGCAATTCATGCTCCTCTGGAATTCTGGGAAGAAAGGGATGCAAATGAGCTCTTAACAAGCTCTGCCTCTCATGCCACCAGATGTAAGGGTGCTATCCTATAAGTCAATGTAGATACCCCAACTATGTATGGAAGAACCAAGTTCTTCCGTATTCCCTGCTTCGTACCTTCACTGGGAATCTTGGAATTCTTTTTTCTTCTTTTCTCAGTTTTAACAAAAACCCAGTCTGGATAGCTTCACATTCTAAGGGCCCCTTAATGTGTTTAAAACGTCTTTAAGAAACATTTTCAAGAGAAAAGTCCAGTTGCTCTGACTTCATACTACTGAGATACCATGACCTGGATGAATGCAAACCTTTACAGACAGATACATAAGACAAAACAACCTTCATGTATTGCTCCAGTTCTGATGCTCATGTGTCCATTATTGGCGCTTCTGCATTTGGCAGTGGTCAGTATGGGTAATCTGACCAGTCTACTCTTTTACAGCCCCATATGCAGCAAGCAGTGATATACTGTGTTTTCTGATACTTTTCTATCATATCCAGCATTAACATGTTTAGCAATTTGTACTACAGCAGCTCTTCTGTGGGACTGAACCAGGCAGGTTAGGTTACCCTATAGCTTCGCACGCACTACACGTGTGGTCCACTTTAAAATCTGTCCATTTTCACTGTCCAGAACATCTGTCTGAAATAAACTTTAGGGTATCTCCACTGGGGATTTGTCAAAGATTTTGCATTGCAAGGGTACAGCCACACGGTCAGGTTTCTGCATGCACTTTTGGAAGCCAAAATCAAGAGTGAATCATAAAAGATGAGAAAGTATTTCGGACAGATATGATTTCACCTCTTGTTATAAACATCCTCTTGGTTTTGGCTTCTAAAAACTGCATTATTATTTTATTATACTCACTTATATAGCGCTGACATATTCTGCAGTGATTTACAGACATTAGCATCACTGTCCCCTTTGGAGCTCACAAAGGTCCGTATCAGTATGTCTTTGGAGTGTGGTAGGAAACCAACGCAAACACAGGGAGAACATCCAAACTCCATGCAAATGTTGACCTTGTAAATTCAGAAGGACAAAAGTGGTTCCAGCACCTGATTCCTTTGCATTACAAGCAATGTGTAATGTGAACGTGTCTGTACCCTCAAGTGCTGAAATAAAGGAAGTTTTTATTGCAAAAGAATCAGGTGCTGGAACCACTTTTGTTCTTCTGAATTTACAAGTGCCTAGCTTCAAGTTCCAGGACACCGGGGATATGGCAATGCTGCTCAGATGAGCTGGACATATACATGTGTTTTGAAATGTTGACCTTGGTTGGATTCGAACCCAGAACCGCAGCGCTGCAAGGCAACAGTGCTGAGTCACTCCATGCAGGAACTTGACCGTGTGGGCGTACCGGAAGGGGTATAATCTGCAGTAGATATCTGCAACATAAATGGACGTGCTGCAGATTTACCACATGCAAATCAGCTGTGGCAAATTCACAAAGTATAGCCCAGGCATGCTCAACCTGCGGCCCTCCAGCTGTTGCAAAACTACAACTCCCATCATTCCCTGACAGCCTACAGCTTTTATCCTACAGAAGGGCATCGTGGGAGTTGTAGTTTTACAACAGCTGGAGGGCCGCAGGTTGAGCATCCCTGGTATAGCCTGTTTGGCCATACCCTTGGATTTCCATCCATTTCAATTTGGACACAGCTGTAACAATATGATCAACCACGTATTATCCAGTAAATAGTGTTTTATTACTCCAGCTCTAAAAGAAACTGAATAATTAACAAGAAACATGCTTTAATGCAATATGGATAGCCTATATTCTACATGGAGCATTTCTAATGCACTTTTAAGATTGCTTCTTAGAGAAATCTCTCTACTGGCATTGTTCAGCTAGTAGAGTTAATAAATTATAAATACAAATTGAGTATATACAGTATATCACAAAAGTGAGTATCTTTGATATCTTTTCATGGGACAACACTGAAGATATGACACTTTGATACAATGTAAAGTAGTCAGTGTACAGCTTGTATAACAGTGTAAATTTGGTGTGCCCTCAAAATAACTCAACACACAGCCATTAATATGTAAACCGTTGGCAACAAAAGTGAGTACACCCCTAAGTCAAAATGTTTAAATTGTTCCTAAAGTGTCAATATTTTGTGTGGTCACCATTATTTTCCAGCACTGACTTAACTCTCTTGGGCATGTAGTTTAATAAAGCTTCACAGATTGCCATTGAAATCCTCTTCCACTCTCCATGATGACATCACGGAGCTCCGCTCCTTACGCTCCTCCACCTTCCGTTTGAGGATGCCCTACAGATGCTCAATAGGGTTTAAGTCTGGAGACATGCTTGGCCAGTCCAGCACCTTTACCCTCAGTTTCTTTAGCAAAGCCAATGATCGTCTTGGCGGTGTGTTTGGGATCATTATCATGTTGGAATACTGCCCTGTGGCCCAGTTTCTGAAGGAAGGGGATCATACTCTGCTACAGTATGTCACAGTACATGGTGGCATTCATGGATCCCTCAATGAAGTGTAGCTCCCCACAGCCGGCAGCACTCATGCAGCCGCAAACCATGACACTCCCACCATCATGCTTGACTCAAGGCAAGGCACACCTGTCTTTGTACTCCTCATCTGGTTGACGCCTCACACTTGACACCATCTGAACCAAATAAGTTTATATTGGTCTCATCAGACCACAGGACATGGTTCCAGTAGTCCATGTCCTTGGTCTGCTTGTCTTCAGCAAACTGTTTGCGGGCTTTCTTGTGCATCATTTTTAGAAGAGGCTTCTTTCTGGGAAGACTGCAATGCAGACCAATTTGATGCAGTGTGCGGCTCATGGTCTGAGCACTGACAGTCTGACCCCCACCCCTTCAACCTCTGCAGCAATGTTGGCAGCACTTATACAACCTCTGGATATGACACTGAGCACGTGCACTCAACTTTTTGGTTGACCATGGTGATGACTGTTTTGAGTGGAACCTGTCTTGTTAAACCGCTGTATGGTTGTTAAGGTCTGATGCCTCATTGTATGACCATCTCATAAACGCCTCAAATTGGAAAGAGCTATCAGTTTGGTGTCAGAAGGTGGGATTCGCCATAAACAGTATCGGGTAAGTGATTCTATATTTTTTTAATGTATTATTACTACCCTATACTGTGAGAGCGGATTATTCGAACCCGGTGAGCGCTTCTGTGCGCCTCCCAGGAATCTGATATTCCTAAAGAAGTTATAGGGATCTGAAGTCCCAGGAATCTGATATTCCTAAAAAAAAAAAAGGGGTCTGGAGTCCCCAAATCTTAAAACAGTGCTGTGTGCAGTGAATAGTCTTTCCTAAAACCATGTATATTGCTGTATAATTGCTTAAGCATTTCTTAGTCGTTATAAGATTGAAATTTACTGTATAAATTGTGTATAGACTGTGTATAGATTGTATGCGAGTTCATGCTGAAATTGAAGGTATAAATTTGGCCATCCAGGATAGTGTAAGATCAAACATAAATTCAGGAGTAATCATGAGCCTGGATTAGAAGACATAGGATGCAAATACTCCCCAGAATAGTTAAAAATCAACTATAAATTCAGGAGCAGTCATGAGCCTGGATTAGAAGAAATAGGATGGAAAACATATAAACTGATAAGCATAAGGTTTGTCAGTAAGTATTTGCACTAAACACAAACATAATTATTCTTAGCTAAACCTTCAAATTCAGCTGATCTCACTGTATATTTTTAGCTAAATAAAATGGGCAATTCTTATGGTAAGAAGAATCCCAGAAAGAAATTAAATATTAAGTTTAGAACTAAGATCATGTTCCTAAGTCTGCTGCAAGTCATTCTATGGTGAAAGCTAATCTTCCATTTTGGTTTTGCATTACCATTTTTCATTAACAATATGGAAAATTTTGTGAAGAATGCCTGCTTAGTTTAAGAAGAATATGGGACTTATATTCCAGCCATACAGATAACAGGACAAGGCTTAGGGAATAAAGATGTGACTGTTATGATAATTGTGTGTAATAATTGTCTCTGTGTTTCTTTTCAGGAGCCACTAAAGGCGGCTTAGTCAAACTGGCTAAACACTAATGTTTTTGTTGTGTTCACAGGTTTTATATCAGTTTAAAAAGGTTTTCATAGTCACCACGTGGTATCATGAGCTCAATAACTAGTAATTGTTTGCAAACAATGAAATAACAGTCAGGCATGTGTTGGTTAAAACAGTCATGTATCTGTACCTTTGTGATGTGGAAGTATTTTTTGTTCCCACATAACCTTTTGTGTTTTAGGTGTGAATATCATCTGCTCTTTTAATGAAACTCACAGGAAGAGGTCTTTGTTCACACACCAGAACAAAACTTGGGTTGGCAGGTGGTGTTAGTATAGCAGAATATTTTTATATGATTTTTTATATATATTTTTTTCTTTCTACCTGTACATTTTTGTTGTAAGTATTTTGTTTGTTTTTTATATATAGAGACCTACTGCTTGGATATTCACTAAACTTAAAAGTTTTTTTTTTTTTCAGTGTGGGTAATCTCCCAAATGTGTATTTAGCGTACCGTTGGATAGGAAGATGCAGCCACTGATGGCGTTTGTCTTCAAAGGCCATCAAATGACCTGGTGCAGATTGCCACAAGGTCTAATTGATGTACCTGCAGTTTACTCCACAGCTCTCCAGAAAGTCCTTGTAAACTGGCATCCGCAGCATGGTTTGCGAAACCATAGCTGCTGTGTTAGCTCAAGACCATGGAGGACGGTTGAGGACTGTGACATATATATCCAAACTACTCTCAGTCACTGTACAGGGCATGCCACCATGTCTCAGGACTTTGGCAGCATGTGCAATGGCTGTAGAATTAACAAGCTCGATCACACTGGGACATGATACCACACTGTACACGTCACACTCTGTCCTACACCTTATAGGAAAAAATCTGTCCACACAACACGATTGACTGCCCACAAGATAAGATCTCAGAACAACATGAATGTGCAGAACACATTCACATAGCTACCAGCCCCACCCCACCCTACAAAGTGTTCCTTTTCCTGATGCAGAGGATGTTTTTGTAGATGGCTCCTGCACCCGACCAGATGATCAAACGTTTCATGCTGGTTATGCAGTTGTACAATTGCCCGATAGAGTTCTTGAGGCCATGCCAGCCACTGTCTCATCAGCACAAGCTGCAGAGTTATTCGCACTTGCTAGAGCTTGCAAAATTATGGCTGGCAGGCGAGTAAATGTGTACACAGATTCTAAATTCCCATTTTCGGTGTGTCATAATTTTGGAGTAAAATGGCAGCATAGAGGGTTCACTACAGAGACAGTCAAGCAAAAGCAGCCTCCTGTGTCACACAAAATTGTGCAACCAAGGTCTAACATCAGCAGACATCGTTTATTGGGAGCTTCAAGGGTTGACCAGAGACGCTAGCGGTCTATGGTCAAAGGGAGGAGTAGTAGAGTAGAAATTCCCAAAATAGCACCCCCACCCCAAATACATGGTTTGGGACTGATTGGAAAATAAAAGCAGTGATTATGGTGATACTTCGCTTCGTTTCGTTTGTCAACAGGTGCACCAACCTACCCATTCAAGCCTGGAGGCAGAGTCCTGATGAAGTCTCTCCATAAGTTGAAGTCGCTGGACCCACCCTATGGAACCCCTGTGACAGTCCAGGCCAGGACCAGAACTAAAGTGTCAACAGACAACTATCCTACTTGGATTCATGCATCCCAATTGAAGGAAGCCTCACCTCTGCCTGAGTGACCAGAACCAGACGAGTCCCAGTTGGATCCAATCATTAGGAAGAAGCAAGCTTCAGTGCTCTGTACAATGCCAATGTACACCCTACCCCTGGAAGACCTCACATCTGTGCAGCAATGGCATCCTTTGTAGCAGACACAATGCTAGCAGCCACTGTTTGGCTAGTGGCAATGTGTGCCCACCACTCTGAGAAGCTACCCTCGATATGCCCCTCATCACCCCAGGAAGCAAGAGACATTCACGTCTCCACTCTGCGATTGATGCCAAGCCTAGTAGACACAAAGGACACATGGTGCTACTCTCAGAACAACACTGATCCGCTTATTTTATGTTTGTTTATTTCATGTTTTGTGTTCTTTCTTACTTTTCTTTCTTCTTTCTTTTCCACTATGCAGGGATTTTTTTCCTACTGTGCGCCAATTACACAGAAGGTTTTTTCAAATCTCCTTCATAGTTATTTCAACTTTCCTTTCTCTTTTTCCCCTTGTCCACTATGCAAGATATTTTTTTCCTACTGTGCGCCAATTGCACAAGAAGGTTTTTTTTATCTCCTTTATGATTTGTACTTTTGTTTCATATGTTATGTACATATACACACAAGGTCTCTAGCCGGAGGAAGACACACAGTGCAGCTCTCAGAATAGAAAATGATCCCGTTCTTTTTGTATAAAAAGTTGGGATCAATGGTTGGATTGAAAGGGATTTTTAACCTTGCTATTAGATATATATTATATCAGGCACTGCCACTTGTATAGATCACTGCTACTTGTTACAAGACAGGTCATTTCCTCAGAAGAACACATCCCCAGAGGGCTCTTAATTCCTGTATGCGAGCCCACCCCAGCAGACATTGAGATTAGAATACATGACACACAGGTACCAGTTGGAAATACAATGGATAGCAGGATCCTCATGTACATAACAGCAAGCTGTAACGACTTTAACTTGTTAGCATCTAGACTACCATTGTAATATGTAAAATACCCTTTCATGTATTGTATATGGCAGATACCAGTATTGTTTACCGACTTCCCTAAATTAACCTGTCATCTGCTGAACTCAAGTTGGTACTCCCACCCCAATGTCCTATAAATACATGTACTATGAAATAAAGACTTCAGATTGTAACTGTCTAAGATTGAGTTCTGACTTTTACTATCTCCCAGCTGGAGGAAAAACTATTCACTGAAGGGGAAAATATACCGGTGGAGGTCTGATGCCTCATTGTATGACCATCTCATAACCGCCTCAGATTGGAAAGAGCTATCAGTTAAGGTCTGATGCCTCATTGTATGACCATCTCATAAACGCCTCAAATTGGAAAGAGCTATCAATGGTCTTGGCCACCGTGCCGCAGCTCAGTTTCAGGGTTTTGGCAATTTTCTTATAGCCTTGGCCATCTTTATGTAGAGCAACAATTCTTTTTTTCAGATCCTCAGAGAGCTTTTTGAAATGAGGTGCCATGCTGAACTTCAAGTGACAGGTATAATAGAGTATGAGAGCAATAACACTGAATGTAACACAACTGCTCCTCATTCACACCTGAGACATTGTAACACCTACGAGTCACATGACACCGGGGAGGGAAAATGGCTAATTGGACACAGTTTGGCCATTTTCACTTAGCGGTGTACTCACTTTTGTTGCCAGCGGTTTAGACATGAATAGCTGTGTGGTGAAAATATTTATATTTTAAATGAAATATTTACAAAAATGTTAGGGGTGTACTCACTTTTTTTTAGATATTATATATATATACATGCTTGAGAAAGACTGCATTGAGCAGTTGAAACGTTGCAGGGGAATAAAGGTCGATCCACTTGTTTTTCACATCTTTGGAGTGCTGCTTCAATTTTTGGATTCATATACCTGGTAAACAGCTGAGCCAGCTGATTTGGAAGGATTGCACCCGTCTTCATTTTTTTGAGTGCTGCTGTGTTTTTCTTTGTTGCTTATATATATATATATATATATATATATATATATATATATTCAGAAATTTACACTATACATAATCAGAAAGAATAATAGGCTAGATATTTTATGTTGTGTTGTGTCTTAACATAGTGTTTAAAACTACAAACCTCAAAATTTACTGTACAAAAAGGGAAGGATACCTCTAATAAGCAGTGCTGATAACAAGTTAAATCATAGCATGTAGTGTATTATTCACTATGTTCATGGGCATAACTACCAAGGTAGCAGGCATAGTAGCTGCTATGGGGCCACAATAACTAGGGGGCCCATCTCCACTTAGACCTATGAACAGTTAAGTTAGTAATGTATGTGGACAATAGAAAAGTGCTTCGCTTTTTTAATTTTTCTGTGCTGTGACATCACTGATTCATTTCTGTACATCACCATGCATATTTCCATACTATTGTGATGCCTTATTGCTGTGCTGTGACATTACTATGCACATCATCCCACCATTGTGACATTACTGTGTGCATTATCCCTGTGCATTAAGAAAACCAACATAGTTATAAGCTTCTCATATTCATGCTACTGAATGTGGTCATAGTGATTTGGGGCCTCAGGGTTGCACCACCAATGAGACAAGGTGAGGCGATTGACTTAGGCAGCACCAAGTAGAGACAAGTGGGGAGGCAGCAGAAAGGCCTTGGGTAATGAGTGTTTTCAATCTGGAAGCATTCATGTCTGCATATTCATGTAACAGCGGCTGCGGTACGCCACTGTTCACCCACTTATCACCGCTGTCCGGTTGCCGCCTTCAGCAGTAACCTGTGGCCAGTGCTTCCCATTTCACCGCTGCGGCTTTGTTTGTTTAGGTGTTATTGCTTTTGAGGATTGCACTCCACAGTTTCCACTAAGCCCTGGACACAGCATGAGTTTGTCTGGTTTCGTGTTACACTGCTCTAGGGGTGGAGCGCATCACTCCCTGGGCTGTGGGTTGGGTCAGGTGGCCTTGCTGACCAGCTCTGGCCCTCCTGCATATCCTTAAGTGGCTCAGCCCCTTCCCAGATGCCCCAGTGTCAAGGTCCTGGTGTTTGCTGGTTCCTGACTCACGTGTGCTCCTGATGTATACTTCGCTCCTGGACTCTGCTTATCGTCTGATCCCTGCCTGCTTGCTTTGACTCTCCTGTTGGCGACCCAGATTGCCAGACCTGTACCTGTGCTGCGTGCCCTGACCGATTGCCTGTCTGACCACGTCTCTGCCTCATCCTTCGGTCCTGCACCGTTGCTCCTGGTAACGTCTCTGTCCACCAGACTACGCTTGTACTTCAGGTACCTACTCAGGTACCTCCTGATCTGCCCGGACCAGCTGCCACTGACTCAGGGTTTCTCTGGATAGGCCCCTGGCAACTACCCTACTGGCTCAAATCTATCCTCACCATCAGAGGCTCTAGTGAAAACCAGGTAGTTGCTTAGACACGACGCTCCAGAGTATAGCCAGTCCGTGGCACAGTTTGTTCACACCCGCTGATTCGTGACAATTTAACTGTATTGCTGTTCTCAGGACAGTGATATAGTTCAATGCTGCAATAGGGCATGGGAGCGATGTCTCTTTGCCCTACCGTTAACTTTAATAGGATTTAGTCCTAGTGCCTGTAGCCTATTAGAGGCAGTTTTATAATCAACTCGCTGCCTGAGTCGGGATTCATACAGCTCAGGGCACAGACCAGAAGAGGTCTGTGTCCTGCACCACATATCTGACATCAGAATGGAGGTAAGTATTTATGTTTATTATTTTTATTTGGCAGCATACTGTTGGGCCACAATAGAGGGGTTATTATTTTGTAACTGGGGGAAGCACTATGGGGACATTGGGGGCTCTAAAAAGGGGCATTTTTGTACTGAAACGCATTATTAGGGGGCCACTATGTAAACATTCGTTGTACCTGCACACGTTATAAGGGAGCATCTTTGTACTGGCAAATATAAAGGGGATATTTTTGTACTGGCAGACATAATGGAGCATTTTGGTATTATAAGGGGGTATTTTTTATACAAGCACACATTATAGGAGGAATTATTACTACTGGGGCATTATTGTTGGCTTTATTACTACTGGGGGACTACAAGGAACATCATTACTAGCATGGGCACTATGGGGATTTATTACTTCTGGGGCAAAAAAAGGGACATTATTACTATTGGAGGCACTGTTACCACATAGTGCCCTCTGGCAGAGACTTATTACTCTTGGAGGACTGTTACAGTGGGGGGCATTATGGCACAGTATCAGCTTAACACAATTATAGTTGGAGGACACTGTTTACAGCACATAAGTGTCAGGGGCATTATTTGCTGGGTACGGTTATTTTGTAGGGCGCTGTGTGCCAATAATTATTGAAGGAGCACTATTCAGTGTGGTATTAGTATTTTCAGGAAGACTGTTTCTGCAGTATAGTATTGGGGAGCACAGTTGGCACAGTATTAGGGTGGCATGATGGGGTGTTCAGAAGGTGGGGAGTAGGATGGAAATGTAGGAAACTAAGATGTCTGTGTGCCAAATGCTGCAGAGACAAGAGAGAGGCTGAAAGGTATGCCACAAGTGATGGCTGAAAGAAATCATCATGGCAGTCTGTCTGAATGTAAAATATAAGAAAAGGGAACATTTACATCAGAGGAGACATCACTGGATGTAAGAGATATGTGGCGCTTTATTAACTTGTATATTTTGTAGCACTATATGTAATAATATCACTAGTGATGAGCGAGCACCAAAGTGTTTGGGTGTTTGGGTACTTGGTCCGAACACATAGCGATATTTGTGTGCTCAGCCAAAACCGAGTATAATGGAAGTCAATGGGAGACAACCAGGCACCCCCGCTCTGAAGAGGGAGGGTGCCTGGTCCATTGGAAAAGGTCTGAAAGTGACAGAACACCACCGAAATGGCCGCTGCTGGGAACCATGTTGTCAGAGTTGTACGCCACTTTTACAGACTAACAAAAATATGCACAAACCCCCCAAAAAAAAAAAAAAGAATATGGGATACAAAAACCCACAGATTGTGGACACTTTACAAGGCCCAGATTAAAGGAAATTGTAATATACACAGTGTTTTTAGATTCAGTTCAGTATGGAATACAAAACCCACAGATTGTGGACACTTTACTAGGCCCAGATTAATGGAAGTTGTAATATGCACAGTGTTTTCAGATTCACTTCAATATGGGATACAATTTGCCTAAACGCACACACAGATGTGCCCAAAACTAGTTAAATTTGCCCAAAATATAAATAATTCTCTGCTGGAGTAATGAATATAACGGTTTGCGAATTGAACGCACACACAGATGTGCCCCAAACTAGTTAAATTTGTCCCAAATACAAATAATTCTATGCTGGAATACTGTATATATGGTTTGCGGCCTAAACGCACACACAGATGTGGGCGCTCAGTGGTCTGTTCCTGCCCCTTGATCTGCCCCCTAGGGGTGTGGCTATTTGAAGTGGCATTCGCGCGGCTGCTTCATGGCCATCACAGCGCCGGAGGGCGCCGCCACAGTATGTTAGTGTGGTAGCATTTAGGCAGGTATCTTTAATGTTTGTGGCTCCTGATGATTCTGCATAAGATGAAACGCGTAGAGCGTGTAATGAGACAGGAGACCCGCCTAAACGTATGACTGAGGTGTGGGGGTGATAGAGAGGCACTTTTGCAAGTACACTTAGGTGTAATCAACAGCCAGCCGGCAGCACCATGTTTGCTACAGCATAAAAGTGCTTCTTGAGGAGCAGCAAGGGGTCATTTAAACATATGACTGGCGCATGTCTCCTTAACCATCACGTGCACTGAGTACAGTGCCTACTTGTAAGTTACCCTAATTATACACATTCGGACTTGCATCCATAGTCCACACTCTGGATGGGCTAATTGATGTGACTCTGGATGTGATGTTTGTAGTCTCCCCATACAAATTATAGGACGGTAGCAGTGTGCACGACAAAATTGCGCCCTGGTTTTAATTTAAATTAATAAAAGTTATATTTTAGCGTCTTTGTTTATATTCAGTGATAGGTCTATTTCGGACGCGTTATTCTCTAACAATAGGCATTCAGTGATTGCTAAATTAAATTGCCAGCAAGGGATGGCAGGCTTCCTTTCTGGAGGTATTAATAGAGAGGAATGGGACAATGAGACAAAATTAGTATTTTCCGAGGCTGAGTTACCGGGTACGAGTCCTATTACAACCATAACGGGCTCTTTCAAGAATCTTACTCGGCTCTATGAAGAGAATATCGCAGGTGGTGGGAGAATCAAACACTTGAGACATATCTCAAAAGTAATATAGTACCAAGGGGACTTCGTATCCCCCTGTTTCCCACCACACGCTTAAGATCCCCGGAATTTATTAAAAAATGGGAGCATGAATCCAGTCAGTCCTCATTACGTTTGACTTTGCTACTGGAGGAGGAGAAAGCATTATATGATAAGAACAGTGAGGCCCTCCAGGAGCAGATTGAGGTTGTCAAAAAATTCTTTGAGCATCCATATTTTTCCAAAAAAGTACAAAATCTTGAACAGACAGTGCAGAGATATACGGCACAATTGAAGGAGAGGAAACATGGACAATATTTAAGAGATACTACAGACTTTCGAAAAGGTCGCCTGTTTGACTACAAGGCGAAACCCGCGAAAGGCCTGGAAGCAGAAACCGAGCCCTCCTCTTCTGAGGGGGAAGCGGAGAGTGATTCCACCCAACATCCCAGGCGACAGAAACCCCCGGGGAGTGGGGGAAACTACCAAGGAAGGGGGAGTCAGAGACGAGGGAAAGGTGGTCACTCTAGAGGCAATTTTTTAGGCCAGAACAATCCCATTTCAACCTATTTACTGAGGGAGAGAAAAGAATAAGCGATATGTGTCCGAATATGTCAACATCTGACCCTGCCCAAACCACTAGTGATCAATCTGATGAATTACAGATCATTAATTTATCAGATAGGGAATTAACAGTAGCCGAGTGCGACATTCTCAGAAAGGGCCTATCTTTTGTCCCCACCCCAATCTTTAATTTATTCGGCTGGGTCAAAGACTTGAACTTATTTGCCCAAAAAATTAAATGTAGTATTAATTAAAATTAAATTAAAATTATAAGACCATCACCTAGGGGCAGAATTTTCGACCAACGGGTATTGCGTAAAGAAGCAGAGTGGACCTTTAAGCTGGGTACAGTCCAACCAGGGAGTCTGAATGATCGGATTTCCTACGCCTGCTTCATAGATTAAGGGGGGTTTCTCTCCTTGATTCCTCCCCCTATGAAAGTTTTACATTCCTCCAAAACTATTGTTGAGTATCCCCTATTGGATCACAATGACATCATGTGGTATGCTTTGGTTATACAATAGACATATATCTCTAATGTTTCTGTAGAAATAATGTAATCCATTGGTAGTGTTGTAGGTTTAGACGCTTTACTAATCAAAACACACTTCACCTAAATCCTGGTGTATCATGAGCAGTAATTGCTTTATAAAGCAATCCCTGGGGTATAGAACACTTGGGGCATGCATGGTGCGGTTGAACGCTGAGGCGCAGGTAGTATATATGCAGGTCCGTTTATCCCAATATGCGGTCCTTATATAGGACATTCTCATTGATGCATTGGGAATAAGGAATGCATATTGATATTCTATGGAACCATAATGCCCAGCAACCCCTCCAGGGATGGCAAGTGACTCCATTACATATTAAGAATATGCTCATTATATACCAGGTTTGGTTATGGTGATGTCCCTCCTCACATTGTATCCTCTGAGGAGAAGCCTGTCATATTAGATCCCACTTATCGTCACAGGAAGGAGGAGCAGGATTGAATGTGCGGCACTGAGTGTCCCGGCGTTGTCATAGTATCGACGTGGATGCGGGCGCCAGTGGTCTCTTCTGTGAAGGACACTGTTATGGTGGATCTGTGGATGACACACTGTTATGGGGGATCTGGGGATGACGCACTGTTATGGGGGATCTGGGGATGTGACACACTGGTATGGGGGATCTGTGGATGACGACTGTTATGGGGGATCTATGACTGACACTGTTATGGGTGGGATCTGTGAAGGATACTGTTATGGGGAGATCTGTGAAGGATACTGTTATAGGGGGATCTGTGAAGGATACTGTTACAGCCCCCTGTAACAGGTATCCTTCACAGATCTCCCCATAACAGGGCTGGCACTGTTATGGGGGATCTGTGGATGGCACTGTTATGGGGGATCTGTGGATGGCACTGTATGGGGGCATCTGTGGATGACATTGTTATGGGGGATCTGTGGATGGCACTGGTATATATGCGTGTCATCCACAGACCCTCCCCACCCCATAACAGTGCCATCCGCAGATCCCCCATCCCATAACAGTGCCATCCACAGACCTCCTCCCCCCATAAAACTGAGCGAGCTGGGAGGGACTGGGAGGAGGAGCTGGGGGCCGGCAATTGCGGAGGGGCCGGTGCAGTGACTGTACTCCCCCCCCCCCCTCCCGCTGCACTATAGAAATACAAAATATTTAATTTAATTAAAAGTTCCTGTCCATGCCCCTCAGCCCTAATATTACCGACACAAGGCAGCTTGTTAATAGCAGGCAGTAAGGCCAGGCGGCCGGCGCATCACTCACTGACGTCACGTGCCTGCTCCGCCTACTTTATGAATGAAGCAGGCGGCGCAGGCACGTGACGTCAGTGAGTGACGCGCCGGCTGCCCGGAATGCCTGCTTTCAACAAGCTGCCTTATGTCGGTAATATTAGGGGTGGGGGGCATGGACAGGAACTTTTAATTGAACTACATATTTCATATTTCAATAGTGCAGCACTGGAGCGGGGGAGTATAGTCACTGCACTGGCCCCCGCAATTGCCGGCCCCCAGCTCCTCCTCCCAGTCCCTCCCGCTCGCGCGTACATCGCAGCTGGCGATGTAAAAATGTCAGCATTCGCCCCATAAGACGCAGGGGCACTTTCCCCCCATTTTTTGGGGGAAAAAAGTGCGTCTTATGGGGACGAAAAATGCGGTAAATTTGTCCCAAATCCAAATAATTCTATGCTGGAATACTGTATATAACGGTTGTGCATTGAACGCACACACAGATGTGGCACAAATTAGGTTAATTTCCCCCCCAAATTTTTTTTTCTCTGATGGCATGGTGTATATCTCACTAGCAGACACACTCTAGTGAATAAGCCTTTTTTTATAATGTCTGCTAAACACACTGCTTTCTGATGGAGTACTGTAGATCTCACTAATATCAAATCTTTCAGTCTTTTAAAAGCTTTTGGGTACTTAGAAAAGCAATTTGCCAGCCCTGCACTATCTGTCCCTTCCTGAAGACGCCTGTCCCTGATACTGCTGAGTTTAACCCCTGGTAAAAAAAAAAAAAAGGTGCTGCACTGCTGTCAAACACACATTGTAGTCCTTAAGAGGACTGTTTGGTCTTTCAATAGTTTTTTTGGAGTTAAATCTGTAAATTTCCAGCAAAATGCTATCTGTCCCTGCCTACAGTCTGCTCTCCCTGACGCTGAATGATCCGAGCGCGTGACATTGGCTCCTATATAAACTGGTATCACGTGTTCCGGCCAGCCAATCACTGTAAGGCTAATAGCTAACACAACTATGGCATTACACTGAAGGGAATTACCTGAACGTTGATTGGCTGCTTAGGAGGCGCCAAGCGTGCGGGAGGAGAGACTTGCGCATACGACGAGCACACGTGGTATTCGGCCTAGTACCGCCACATGCTGAGCATAGCGATGATCGAGCCGAACCGGTACTCAGCCGAGCATGCTCACTCATCACTACATATCACTAATGTCACTTTTTAAACAACTATTGTAGTACTGTACCCCAAGGGTCAAGAATATGTCACAACACAAGAGGGGATTTTGATATCTTACTAGGAGTAAGTGTTCTCCAGGGTTTTTATATTAATGGCTTATACTTAGTATAGGCCATCAATATCAGATCAGCGTGGGTCTGACTTCCAGCACCCCTACAATCAGCTATTGTGCAGTACCTCCGGCGCTGTTATTAGGCACCATAGATACATATCTCTGTCTCCTGTGTAGTGTAACGCAAAGAAGCTTGATAAAGACCTTATGGTTGAAATGTTGCTACACTTTTGGTGAAATAAAGAAAGGAAACCGCCAGAACAAGAGTGCCGTAATCTTCTTTGCGTTACACTGTATGGACTGAGGACCCATGAGCCGGGACCTGACATTACAGGCACCACCACTGAACGATCATCTGTTAGGCCCTATTCACACGTCCGCAAGTGTTTTGCGGATCCACGAGCCGCGGATCCGCAAAACACGGACACACCGGCAATGTGCATTCCGCATTTTTGTGGACCGCACATTGCCCGAACTCCATAGAAATGCCTCTTCTTGTCCGCACTGCGGACAAGAATAGGACATGCTCTATTTTTTTGCGGAGCCGCGGACCGGAAGATCGGGCGGCGCTGCTCAGAATCAGATGCGGAGAGCACAGTGTGTGCTCTCCGCATCGTTCCGGCCCCATTCACAGTCAATGGGTCCGCATGTATCCCACAAAATTGCGGAATACATGCGGACTACATTGCTGGACGTGTGAATAGGACCTTAAGGAACAGTGAGTAGTGCTGCCCGAACCGTTGCTGTGTATGTCTCTTGTGTAGTGGATGGAGCTGGTTACTGCAGTGCTGCTCCCATTCACTTCAATTAATTTACAGTTCCAAGCTCTGTCCACTACACAGTGGATATAGATGAGTAGATACAGCGTCAGAGGTATCGCAGAACAGCTAATCATCCTTGGGGGTGGGCTGCATGTTGAACCCCTACTAATTTGATATTGATTACCTATCTTGGATAAACCATCAATATAAAAATCCCAGAGAACTCTATAATTGGAATTCCCTGACATTCTCTGGACCCTTTAAAAACCTGTGTGGACAGTCACTTGAATGAGAGGGCTTTTCGCGCTGGAATTTGCACTGGAAAAATTTAAAACAAGATCTTCAAGATTTACATTCTGCTGCAGATTTCATTCTGTAAACACCAATGCTGTACTGGCGAAACGCGTCGGGAGAAGGGCTCAGGAGGTCACCTATACGCTTTTATCAGGTAGCCAACTCTTATTTGGTCACTACTTATATGATCATGTGGCACTATGCACTTTATACAATGAATCAGTATTTGTATTATGAATACCTATATTCAGACTAAGTAGGGTAATGGCTCATGGTTTCCGCTGTGACATATTTCCTGTTGTTTTCTGTGCTTTTCTTGTACCACCAGTTTGTCAGTATTTAATATGTCTTTTTAATATTGTATTTATTATTGTCAATAAAGCGATTTAATGATTATCCGGAAGTATTTTTTATGGCGTATATAGATTTCATTCTGTGCATTGAAAAGGGTGAAATCAGTGGTGGAGAGTTGGAGGTTATACAGTTAAAAAGCTGCTTACATGCATACTGAGGAGTAACTATCACAGAGGGGTGTCCACAGCCATGCCAGGAGAGAAAGGGGTGCCCAGGCCTTTGGCTCGCTGCCCTGCCAATTTTTCTGGTAAGTCATATGATGCTTTAGGCTGTATGACGGCGATTTTCATAACCATGGGAGTCTATTGGCCTATTTACATGGCATTTTTTTTACAGTCTGTTTAAAACGGCTGTCCAAAAATAGGACTTTGGCGATTTTGATGGACCGATGACCCCCATACAATTGAAGGGAGTTGTTTTTAATGGCACCAGTTAAAGCACCAGTTTAAAAAAGTCTGTTTTTACCAGCTGTTTTGGTTTAATGGTTGTGTGAAGGAAGCCTTAGGCTTGTGGGTTACCAAAGGTGTCTCCTACAATGCATCCCAGGAGGTCAGAAACACACAGAAGATGTCAGGCAGTGCGATGACATCACTGCATTGCGCTGCCTGTGATAGACCAATCACAGCAGAAGGGAGGAAGTGGCTCACCCAGTTTACTCCTTCTTTCATGCTGGTGCCTGGAGACTGCCAGAAAGGAAACATGCACAGATTAAAATCCAGCTCCATAGATGAATTAAAACTCTTCAATACTTTATTGGTGCTTGTACACACATGGAAAACACTCAAGTGAAATCGCTTACACGTTTCGATCGGGTATGGTCTTTATCATAACACCATACTCAGTCGAAACGTGTAATAATTTTACTGGAGTGTTTTCTGTGTGTTTACAAGCACCAAGAAAGTATTGAAGAGTTTTAATTCATCTTCCGGAGCCGGATTGTCCTCTATAAGATCGAAAAAGTTGGCTCTTTGCTTGGAATGTCCTGAATATCAATTGTACTACATGCGATCCCCCACATTCCTCACAGGTTACTCATCACATCCACAAGTATAGACTACCAGCAGCTTCATTTCTGTCACGTTTGCTATACCCTAGGCAGCTTGAAGCGTCACATTCCCAATGCTGCAGAAGAAAGGTGTCTTTCACTACTGAGAAGACGTCTTTCAAGTAACCCCTAAGTTGCCTGTCTCTGCTCAGTGTCTAGTGACTGAATACAAATCTGTTCGGCTGCAGTGATCCAGTACAGCACAGAATTTTGCTCGTAATGTCTATTTTTAGGCAGCAAAGGAAAGACCAGTCATGCACTCGGGTGTGGGTGTGGTGGACCAGTCTAACTGGTTTGGGAGTTCCTGATTTCATCAAAGCATCCAGTATCTGGTCAGATTCAGCCCAGAAATGTTATTAGTGGCTATCTGCTGTTGATTCTGGTATGTCACAGCTCAGCTGCCTCTCAAAAGGACAGAAAATACTAAAAATAACAAACTACAACATGTGGTAAATATTCCTGCTCCATAATGGTAGACATTGCTCTGATATATACAGGGGCGGACTGGGAATTTAAGTATTCCTGGATGAAAACTAAAAGTAACCCCATGGTGAAGGCATGGACAACACAAGTAGGTATGATCAGCAACACTATAGTGCAGCACAAAATATGGTCCCAGCAGAACCCAGACAGCCCCCTGAGATGAGCATCGGAGCATTTCAGGCTTTTCAGCAGATACGGTGACATACAGGGTCTCTGCTAGGCAGATACTTCCACCTAGCAGTGTTCCCAGTGATGTCACCGGCACTAATGGCTGCGCTAGCCTGTAAAACATAAAAACTAAACAGCACAGAATGAGGAAGAGCATCATTGCAAGACATGCTCATCACAGAGGGGGTGCTCTAAACATGGACAACCCCTTTAAGGCCACATCTGAATGTGGCTTTAAGGGCTCTAGCAAAACAAGGATACTGGCCGTGTGGCCCATAATAGAAAAGTCCTATCCTTGTCTGTAATGCCGACAAGAGTAGGACATGTTCTATATTTTTGCAGGTGGAATGGATATACAAATGCGGACAGCACACTGTGGACAGCACACTGAAGTGAATAGGCCCACATCCGACCTGCAAAAAATACGGATCGGATGTGGACAAAAACAACGGTCATGTGCATGAGCCCTAAGGCCCCTTTCACACAAGTGAGTTTTTTGTGCAGGTGCAATGCTTGACGTGAAAGCATAGCAACTGCGCTGAAACCTGACCCATTCATTTCATTGGGTCTGTGCACATAAACATTGTTTTTCACGCATCATTTCTGCGTTGCGTGAGAATCGCAGGATGTTCTATATTCTGCATTTATTACGCAGCCCTGGCCCCATAGAAGTGAATGGGGCTTCAGTGAAAAATGCATCGCATCCGGATGTAACCTGGATGCAATGCGTTTCTCACTGATGGTTGCTAGGACGTGTTGTTTGTAATTCTTCAGTTTTTTTTCCCTCGTGTGAAAAACGCATCAAAACTGATTGAGGTAACAACTGAAACACTGAACGCCATTGCAGATAAAACTGACTGAACTTGCTTGCGAAATGGTGAAAGTTTTAATGAACGCATCCCGAGAGAATCTGTAACCCTTGTGTATTTCACAGTCACTTTCCATTTTAGGCCAAGTTCACACTTCAGTTATTTGGTCAGTTATTTTGATCAGTTATTGTAAGCCAAAACCAGCAGTAAAGTCTACTCAAAGATCAGGTGTAATTTAAAGAGTTGCACCTCTTCTGTGTTTTTGACCCGCACCTGGTTTTGGCTCACAATAGCTGATCAAAATAATTGACCAAATAACTGGTGTGAACAATGTATTTTTTGTCCGTCTCCATTACATTTTTTTTTCCGGCCCGTATGTGGAACCATTTACTTCAATGGGGCCTCATAAAAACGTACGGCGATACATATGAATATGGGGATGAGCTATCCTCAATGGAAGCACTCATCCACACTCCTGCTGCCCTGCCGCTGCTGCCCTCCAATTGTCACCAGGGCCGCGCCGCCTGAGGCGATCGCCGCACCTCGCCTAATTGGCGCTGCAGCCCAGCTTGCAAGTGCTGTATGCTGTCTAGGTTTCGTTTATTTCACAGTTGGTTACACAGGACATGTTTCTGCCTGTCGTCGTTCTTAAACCAGCTGCACAGTGTTCAGTGCCCTGTGGGAGTCATCACAGACGGCAGATTTTTCTGCAAAAAATTTCTGTGACTGCAAATCATTTCCATTTATGTGATTGGGGTTGTTTTGTGAATTTGTGAATAGTGAATTAATTTCTGCAACATCCATTCAGATGTGAAGTTTGTGAAGGCCGCTTGTGAAGGCACCATAAGGCATGTTTCACACGGGCGTCACGTTTGACGCCCGGATAAGAGGCGGGTGCGTTGCGGGAAAATGCACGATTTTTCCGTGCGAGTGCAAAGCGTTTTAATGCGTTTTGCACGCGCGTGGGAAAAATCGGCATGTTTGGTACCCAGACCCGAAGCCAGACTTCATCACTGAAGTCCGGTTTCGGGTTGAGTATTCTGTAGATTTTATTATTTTCCCTTATAACATGGTTATAAGGAAAAATAATAGCATTCTCAATACAGAATGCTTAGTAAAATGTGGATGGAGCAGTTAAAAATAAAAAAATTAACTCACCATATCCACTTGATCGCGTAGTTGCAGATCTCTCCTCTCTTCTTCATTCATTAGCTGTCTGCTAAAGGACTTGTGATGAGGTCACTGAGCTCATCACATGGTCCAATCACATGTGATTGGACCATGTGATGTGACGTCATCACAGGTCCTTTAGCTGGTAGCTAATGTTTGAAGAAGAGAGGAGAGATCGGCAACTACGCGATCAAGTGGATAAGGTGAGTTTTTTATTTTTTTACCCATAATCCACATTTTACTAAGCATTCTGTATTGAGAATGCTATTATTTTCCCTTATAACCATGTTATAAGGGAAAATAATAAAAATCCGTTCCCGTCTCTTAGCAACCTTGCGGGGAAATCGCACTGCATCCGCACTTGGTTGCGGATGCTTGCGATTTTCCCGCAGCCCCATTCACTTCTATAGGGCTTGCGTTGCGTGAAAAACGCAGAATATAGAGCATGCTGCGATTTTCACGCAGCGCAGAAGTGATGCGTGAAAATCACCGCTCATGTGCACAGCCCCATAGAAATGAATGGGTCCAGATTCAGTGCGGGTGCAATGCATTCACCTCACGCATTGCACCCGCGCAGAAATCACGCCCGTGTGAAAGGGGCCTAAGGCCAGACACACACAAGCAAGTTTAATGAGAGGAACTGTCAGCACGTGTCAGTGAGAGGTCCCATTCTGACCTCCGCTCCTCTAATAGGATCGCACAGCATTAGGGCTCATGCACAGGACCGTGGCTGTGGTCTACATCTGATCCGCATTTTTTGCAGATCCGCACTTTTATCATTTTTTTCCAGGACTCCTGAATGGAGCGTTGTCCATAACGGTAAATCACGCTCCCACACGGAGAGTGTTTTCCACACTGGACACGTTCGTCAGAAATTAGCCGTACGGTATGTTCACATGTCGGATTTGAGGCACAGGTTTCAGCCCAGTTTTGATGTTGTAAACCTCAGCGAATCTGCGCTGAAACTGCCTCGAATTGTTTTCAATGGGAGGCCACACTGCAGTTCATGAGGCCAAGGATATTTCCTGTGCAGTTTTCCAGACCGAGCCAAGAATTTACAGGTCCATTCTTGCTGCTGTAACCGCGCGGACATCTAGAAAAGCAGAAGTGGGAACCTGCTCGTGGTTTAGCTTCATTCAATGGAACTAAATCAAAAGTGGGACTGCACCAATTAAAATTAAAATTCATGGCAGAAACCATAGCGGACGTAATCCAACGTGTGAATGTGCCCTGATGTATTATTGGATTGCTGTCGCTTGTAAATGTGTTGATCGCAATGATGAGAACTTGCCATGTAGGCGGTTTTCCTAACCTATCAATGTAAAACAGGATTTATCAATGTCCAGATAAAAAGTCTCAAAAAACAAGAGAATTCCAGTTTGTACCTCAAATTACCCTGTAGAAAAGGAAAGTGCAGGTCTGTGATGATGAGCAAGAGTCTCATAACCTTACATGTTGAAACACAGTCAGAGAAGAGCGTGCCCCCGTGCTGCAGCCTGCAGACTGTGCAGAGAGCAGGCTGGATGTGTTCAGCTGGGCGTGTTCAGATCCCTGGTGAAAAGCTTATTGCTGGACCAAATGTGTGTGTCACTCACTCAGCCAGGGTAGACGCTGTGACCCATGAGAAGAACACAAGACTCAGTCAGATCCCTCCTTCACCTGACAGAGACCTGTGTCCTGGAACCCTGACTGGGAAGCATTCCACACTGGAACGCCCCATTTACTGACTGTCTGCCCTGCTGACTGTAGCATTTCCCCACCAGAATGGAGACTAATGGCTCATTACCAAGTAAGTACATCACTAAGTACAGCCAAGTTTTGCACCAGATGTTGCCTGCATGCTCTGAACAGAAAAGGATTTCCTAGCACCTCATATTCTGGATTTGGGGGTACTATCTCTCCTTGGGAGAGAGCGCCTTAATAATAAGAACTCTTCTGCATCCCTTTCTTTTCATATTCTGGAACACACCCAGAGGCAGAGAAGCAGCAAGAGTTAAACGGATAACCTTGTCATTGTCGTGATAGTCAGATGAAGCAGCGGTGAATGTGTCGTTTAACGCCTTTGTGCTGCGATATTTTGTATTGTGATAACTTAGTAAGTTACGACAATGCTGTCCTTTGGAAAACCACAAGAGATGTTTTTCCAAACTACCACTTCAAAATCAGCTCTGCTTAGTAAAACAGAATGTGGATTACATTCCCCTGGGTTGTACTGGTAGTGATTGATCTGATCTTTCAATTCTCATACATTTGCATGTTTGGAATATTTTTATGAATAGGTCAGCTGTAATTGTTCCTCTTGGTTCTTCGTTGGCTCAGAAATTCTTAAAGCTATGTTGACATCTACGTTTTAGCATGCCAGTACTGTGTTCCGGCAGAGGAACAGGCTACCGGAATTAATCACTGTAAAGGGATCTGCCTGTGTCCGTCAAGAATACCGTCTTTCTGCTGACAGATCCTAACAGGGTGAATGGAGATCCCAGGCCTCTGTGATGTCCGGCTATGCCGCATATGGTAACTCTGGTAGCCTACTCCTCTGACGGAACAGAGCAGCAGAATGCCAAAACACAAATGTGAAATTAAAATGTAGTTTAAAGTCTGACCCCTTGAATTCTTTTATACTGCATATATATATATATATATATATATTAGAATGTATAGAATGTAATAGCTCTGATGAGCTGAAGTTACTTATTCACGGAGCCGCACATTACTTCGTTGAATAACTTTGGTAATTGATTTTTATAGTGGAAAACAACTTTAAAACTTGAAACGGAACTCGGCTTCGGTTCCGAGGTACCAGTCGGAACTGAAGCCGAGTTCGGTTTCAAGTTTTAAAGTGCTTTTCCACTTTAAAAATCAACTACCGAAGTTATTCAACAAAGTCACTCGCGCCCATCGAAGCCCATACATTCTAATACTGTACAGAGACGAATGTCCGTACAGTATTATTCCGAAGTTTTATGAAGCATTCGAAGCTTGCTTTGCTCAACCCTACTTGCGACTTCTTTATGTCACTTTGGGCAGGATAGATGGTCCCCCACAGTGTAGTAGAAAATTGTAAATGTATTAATTAATTCAGTGATTAAGATTTATCTACACACACGCCCATAGGATTTGTAGAAACTTAAGATGCAGTACTGCAATGTGAAAGGACCTGTCCCTTTAGTAAATACCTTCTTTGTTATTCAACCTCTTCTCGGGCGTGCCTCTCCCCTACTCTACATACCTTTACCTCCCATCACAAATCATCTGAGAGATAGCTCAGCTTCTCCAAACTAAGTGAAATTCCTGGCTGTTCACTATTCATGGTATGCCCACATATCTACATATGCAAAGGCTGTAAGGGGGGATTTAGCATAGACCAGTGTTTTCTGCTTGCGCTACCGAGGCTTACACCTCGTCATAAATAAGGTGCAGCTCAGGCAGCCTGTGCATCTAAACTGAAATGTAGCCCCTAGATGGTGCAAAAGACGACAAATATGCCAGGGCTGCTGGTCCTGCCCTTGCCACAGTCCATTTTTGGGAAAGTGATGATGGTGTCAGAGAAACACCGCTTGCACAAACGTTTTTGCACAGGTGGCATTAAAAAAATTGCAAACTCGATGTTTGCTACTGTTTTCCACCAGAAAACTGGTGTGGGGGGAATGATAAATTAGCTTGGCTAATTGTAAAGAAGAAATCCAGTCCTGGTTACCACGGACTGCTCACGTCCGGGTTTAACGGACGGGTGCATCTAGCCTAAGGCTGCATTAACATGAAAGAGAAAAACTGCCACCACACAGCAGTTTTCCTGTAAATACTGACTGTTTATAAATTAAAAAATATGACATGTCCTATTTTTGCCACTTTTCATGGTCAGAAGGACCCCACTGAGATATATTTTTATTTCATAGACATTTTAAGGTGAGAAATGTAGATGTTTCAATGAGTTTGTATTATAGATTGTTATGTCAAAGCTACAGTAATTGGACCATCTGATATCAGTGTCACCACATCACCATTTGTAGCCTCTGACTATGGCTACTTTCACACTTGCGGCAAACTTTTCCGGTATTGAGTTCCGTCGTCGGGGCTCAATACTGGAAAAGAACTGATCCGTTTTATCCAAATGCATTCTGAATGAATAGAAATCCGTTCAGGATGCATCAGTTCAGTCACTGTCAGTCGTTTTGGACGGAGGAAATACCGCAGCATGCTGCGGTTTTATCTCCGTCCAAAATTCTGGAACACATGCCGGAGTTCCGGATCCGGCATTAAGAAATACCTGAAGGACGGATCCGTCCTTCCGTTATGCGCATTCGCATACCCTTAAAACTGAGAAATTAATACAAGACGGATCCGTCTATCTGCATGACAAGCGGAGAGACGAATCCGTTCTTGCAATGCATTTGTGAGACGGATCCGCATCTGTCTACAAATGCTTTCAGTTGTCATGCAGTTAGACGGATCCGGCGGGCAGTTCTGGCAACGGAACTGCCTGCCGGAATCCTCTGCCGCAAGTGTGAAAGTACCCTATTACATTGGAACCACGGACGCAGTAGACACAAAGGGGCACATTTATTGTCTGTCTTTCTTTTTCCAAGTATTTATTAAAAGTCGCACAGCAGAGGCGTATTGTTATTAGTCTGACCTCTGGTGGTTCTTGTTAAGTTAGGCGAGTTCATATTCGCTTAGGCTAGGGCTACGCAGCGACATTTGTCGCAGTGATGTTGTGCAACATATTTTC
This sequence comes from Bufotes viridis, assembly GCA_033119425.1. Taxonomy (NCBI): domain Eukaryota; kingdom Metazoa; phylum Chordata; class Amphibia; order Anura; family Bufonidae; genus Bufotes; species Bufotes viridis. The sequence continues at coordinate 332,577,970 of CM065593.1, read as the reverse complement.
TAATGCTAGTCTATGGTGTCGCACTGAGACATGCTGTGACTGTGACACGACAGTCGCAAAAAACCCATCCAGTCGCAGCATGTTGCAGTGCGACACCACAGAATAGCATTACAAAATATGCCGCACGACATTACTGCGACGTGAATGTTGCGCCACACATGTTGCAGTGTAGTTGTACCCTATATGTCGCCGTGTAGCCCTTGCCTTAGACTGGACTTATTTACTTGTGCATGAAAAAAGGTTGCATTTGTGCAGACAAAAGTTGCACATGTCTCAGAAAGTGCAGGTTTTAATCTAAAAAAAAAGTTGCGCTTCACTACTCAAAACGGACAAAGAAAAGTACGCCAGGAGAATGAGGCGCAAAAGCCTCCAAAACAGGCGCAATCTCAGTAGTAAATGTGACTAAAAAATAAGCCTGTCTAAAAACAAGTGCAGACACTATAGTAAATGTGCCCCTAAGTTTGTTGGTATGAAACATTTGCCAACTATCTGGTAACTTAGGAGCGATTTCTTAAGACTGGCATTTTACTCACCAGTCTTAATAACCCCTGTACTGGCGGTGGATCGCCGAAGTTATGAAAGGGTGCGGCCTCTACAAAACTTCGGCTTATCCACCGCCAGTCTAAATGTAGGCCAGCTTTCTACAGGCAAAATCAGCTGTTTGCTGTAGGCGCTAGGGCATGGGCGCCCTGCGATCAGCTGAAGCCCACGCCAGCTCCAGTATTTTAAACTGTCACCTTTCCTCACATGTCCATTATATTGACTACTTGCATTCCCCTTGTAATAACACTGTGATCATCCCTCTATTATTCCTGCTAGAAGTGTATAAATAAATGTAAAACTGGATTTTTACCAGCTGGGGGTGTGTCCCTGTATAGTCTCACACTTCCAGCAATGGATAGTGTCAAACTGGGCATGGACACACCCCCAACTGGTAAGACCTATTTGTACATTTAATCTCAAACTTCTAGTAGGACTAGGACGAGGAATGGTACAACATAGAGTCATAAGAATAGATGCTCCAGAATCGTCATTTCATGTGGAATACAATTATTTGCTAAAACTGAGATGTCAGGGGAGGTGACAGGTCCTCTTTAGGACGGAGGTAGTTCTTTGCTCCTGCAGGTTACCACGTTTAGGCTGGAACCACTCAGGCAGGATGCGGTAAGAGGTACAATGTACAGACACGATGACCCCCTACTTCCATATGTACAAGAACTGTCGCTTGGTTTTGGATAGCAATGTGTTTAATAGGATATGACTCTGCAGTATTTGGCTGGTGATCTCCACTTCTAAAACTGGACTGGTCGTGTCATGTGAGGATGTGATATATGAATGCAATGAGTAATATGGCACTGCAGGTGCTGACGGTATTTGTGACCTTCAAGAGGACCTTTCACCGCAACTGACATGCCTATTTTATTAGCTTCATGCATCCCCCATGTAATAATGATTCTGTAGCATCTATTCTTATGGCTCTATGTTGTGCCATTTCTTTATTATTTCTAATAAAAGTTATGAAAGAATTGCTATTAGCCTTCAGTAAGGGTACAGAGGGGAGGTAAAAAGTTGGGGGGGTTTCCCTGCACAGACTCATTCTATCCAATCAGCACTGCCATTTTTAGACTGTGCAGGTACACACCCCAATTTATTCCCTCCCCTCTGTACCCTTATTGAAGGCTAATAGCAATTAATTCATAACTTCTAGAAGGAATAATAAAGGAATGGCACAACATAGAGCCATAAGAATAGATGCTCCAGATACGTTATTACATGGGGAATGCATGAAGCTATTAAAACACGCATGTCAGGAGCGGTGAAAGGTCCTCTTTAACATTAATAAACGGATAACATATTTTCTGTGTCTGAGAGATGAGCTCTAGAACAGTAGGATCTGCACTGCCCTGCATTCACTTTGGGCTTAGCTTCTTCTGTTAATGCACTATATCATGTTACTTTATACGCTGCTATTTAAAGTATGCTAGGAATGTAGAGATATGTTACTTCACGCTCAGAACCAGTGATCAAGACTTCTTTTATTTATTTACATTTTTGAAAAATTTATATCAGCTAAATGATCTATATGATGGCAGTCCGCAATGGTAAAGGTACAGAATCACCACCGATCTGCATGACACCATATGGTAACTGTGAGGCACATATTATGCCCTAGAAGCTGCAATACCTCTGTAATACAGCATGCAACATTTTTTTAGAGGAGGCCCACAGAGGTTACCAACAAGATTTCTTAATCTGTGAGGCATGAGGCTTTTTATGATCATAACTTGCAGCCGGTGAATAAGAACGTACTTGTTTACATCCAGAGGGGAAAAATCTATACAGACCGAACTCTACTCACAGCTGAGAGTTTGTGACAGTTGAATCCAGTCTTTGTAATTTTGCAAATTGGTAGGAATTGAAATGCTGGGAATCGCACATCCATCAATCTGATATTGACGGCCTGTTGAGGATAGGTCATATGCATCCTGACACTGCACAACCCCTATCTCTTCAGTGGAAGCAAGGGGTCTAGGCCGATCCCCCCCAAAAAAACCTATAGCATTATCCCTCCTCCACCCAATCCAGTTAGACAGGACATGTTCTGCGGGAATTTACCATATCAAACCAGATAGAGAAGTGTGATTGTTCTCTCCACAGAATGTTCCCACTGCTTTGGAGTCCAGGGGCGATGTGCTTAGCACCACTCTATCTGACCTTGGCATTCTACCTGGCGATATAAGACCAGTGGCAGACTGAGTGACCTTTTTTTATTGGCAGGTGCAAATTGACAGAATACAGGGACAACACAGGTAGGCAGGGCCAGCAATACTGTAGTGCAGCACAAAATACCACCCCAGCAGAACCAAAACCATGGTGTAGCACAAAATACTGCCACCCACGCCACAGTATGAAACTGTATCATCATCCTGAGGACGGCAGTACAGGTGAATTCAGGAGGGCACCTATGCCCGCTGGCCAAGTGCCTAAAGCTCCTACATTAATTAATACTGAAAGCACCAGATCTTTATGTACCTGGCTGGTGGCTAGCAGGAGGGTTCAGGCAGCCCCCTGGCCATCGGTCCACTGGGAAATTTCCCTGTAGGGTCTATGGTCTATGATGCAGCACTGGTGACTTTTATGCGCTATGCACCTCTGCAGTCGCTGACCCCGCTCTGTAAGTTAACATGGTCTATCACTTTGTGGTTGAGTTTCTGTGGTTCCTAAATGCTTCCACTTTGCAATAATAAAACTCACCGCTGATTGTGGAATATCTAGGAGGGAAGAAATGTAAAAAACTGACATGTTGGAACAGTGGAATCGCGTAAGCTCTTTAGAAGGACCCATTCTTTCATAAATGTCTGTAAAGGCAGACTGCATGGCTAGGTTTTGGATTTCATACACCTGTGGCAATGAAACTGAATGAAACACCAAAATGCAATGATTAAGAGATGTTTCACCAAACCTGAGTCCATATAGTAGACAGCAGTTTACATTAAAGATGACACTATAGAACTGCTTTATATTAACTCCTATGTTCTTCACGTTTCTGATTTTCCTAAATAAACCTGTGGGATTTCTGTTCTGGGGTTTCGGAAGGAAAAATAATATTGTTGTGAGGTTACCTGTCATCACTGCGTCACTTGTCAAATGCTTATGTAAGTTTGTATTGGAAAGTGTAGTCTATAGATCAGCATTGCTATTATTCAGGACAGGTTCACTTCTGGCATTCTGCATTTTTTTAGCTGTAGAAAACTGTACCAACCATATGGCACATTGTATTATTATTAATATTATATCTGAATTCTGAATCAATGCATTACATGGCTTTCTGCAGAAGGCCTTTTATCTATCTATCTATCTATCTTGCTTTAGCTGCTTCTTTTTTCCATTTGTGTAATTGCTGGAAAAAAAAACTGCATTAAAAATTGAAACTTTTACATGCAGTGTCACTGGACTGGAAATGTAGTATGACATGCTGACCCTTCAACTAAATGGTTGACCAGGTACAGCGCCTTGAAAAAGTATTCATACCCCTTAGACTTTTCCAATTTTTTTTTCATGTTACACCCACAAACATAGGCTACTTTCACATCTGTGTTTTTGCTGGATCCAGCACGGATCAGCAAAAACACTTCCATCATAATAATACAACCGTCTGCATCTGTTCTGAACGGATCAGATTGTATTATCTCTAAAATGACCAAGATGGATCCGGCACTAAAGCCATTATAAGTCAATGGGCGCAGTTTTCTTTAGTGTCTGAGAAACGGCACCATTTACTTACATTGTGTTTCATGACGGATCCGTCATGATCAGTATTCCATGGCGCACACAAAAACGCTGCTTGCAGCGTTTTTGTGTGTGCATTGAAACGCAACGAAACGGAATGCATTCTGGTGCATTCCGTTCAGTTCAGTGTTGTTCCCATTGACAATGAATGGGGACAAAACTAAAGAGCTTTCCTCTGGTTTTGAGATCCTATGATGGATCTCAATACCGGAAGGGAAAACGCAGATGTGAAAGTAGCCTTAAGTGTATTTTATTGTATTTATTTAGTGTATTTTATTGGGATTTTATGTGATAAACCAACACAAAGTAGCAAGTATGTGTGAAGTAAAAAAGAAAATAATACATGGTTTTTAAATTTTAAATAAAAATCTAAAAAGTGTGGAGTGCATTTGTATTCAGCCCCTTGTACTCTAATAGCTGTAAATAAAATCCAATGTGACCAATTGCCTTCAGAAGTCCCCTAATTAGTAAAGAGAGTCCAGCTCTGTGTAATTTATTCTCAGTATAACTACAGCTGATCTGTGAAGGCCTCAGAGGTTTGTTAGAGAACATTAGTGCCCATACAGCATCATGAAAACCAAGGAACATGCCAGATAGGTCTAGGATGAAATTGTAGAGAAGTGTAAAGCAGGGTTAGGTTATTAAAAAAAATATATTAAGCTCTAAACATCTCATGGAGCACTGTTCAATCCATCATCAGAAAATGGCACAACTGCAAACCTACCAAGCGATGGCCATACACCTAAACTGAGAGCCAAGGCAAGGAGAGCATTAATTAGAAAAGCAGCTAAGAGGCCCATGGTCACTCTGGAGGAGCTGCAGAAATCCACAGCTCAGGTGGGAGAATCTGTCCACAGGACAACTATTTGTCATGCACTCTACAAATCTGGCTTTTATGGAAGATGCCATAAGAAGTCTCATTTGCAGTTTGCCACAAGCCATGTAGGGGGCACAGCAAACATGCGGTAGAAGGTACTCTGGTCAGATTAGACCAGAGTTAAACTTTTTGGCTTAAATGCAAAACGCTATGTGTGGTGGAATAATACCACTGTGCCTCACCCTGAACACACCATCCCCACTGTGAAACATTGTGGTGGCAGCATCATGTTGTGGGGAGGCTTTTCTTCAGCAGGGACAGGGAAGCTAGTCAGAGTTGAGGCGAAGATGGATGGAGCTAAATACAGGACGATCCTGGAAGAAAACCTGATAGAGGCTGCAAAAGACTTGAGATTAGGATGGAGGTTCACCTTCTAGCAGGACAGCCACCCTAAACATACAGCCAAAGCTACAATGGAATATAGTAGATGAAAGCATATACATGTTTTTGAATGTCTTAAAGTCCAAACCTAAAGGTACATTTACATGGTCCGAGAATAAGGCAGATTATCAGGAACGACCTTTCCTGCGACTGGTCATTCCCGACAATCTTGCCATGTAAATGCGCCACTTGTTCATCTGATGATCCTGTCTTTCACGCAGGCACCACCGATCATGGCTTCTGAGCAGCAGATCATGTTGTCTAAACAGTGATCTGCTGCTCAGGAACCATGATTCTTTATGAAGACAACGGATTGCAATAGTGATCTGTCGTCCTCATATAGTAAAGGAGATTGCTGCATGTAAATGTTGCAGTCTCCTTTACTAAACAACGTCTGGAAGAAATGCTTCCTCCTTCCCTACAATACACCGCTCAGTCAGTCCATGTAAATCCAGCTCAAATCCCATTGAGAATCTGTGGCAAGACTTGAAAATTGCTGTTCACAGATGCTCTCCATCCAATCTGACTGAGCTTGAGCTATTTTTGCAAAGAAGCTGGTAGACATACCCCAAAAGACTTGCAGCTGTAATTGCAGCAAAAGGTGGTCCTAGTATTGAAAGTATTGACTCATGATTTTTATTCATTAAAAATGTTGCAAACCATGTATCTTTTTTTTTTTCTCACATACTTGCTACTTTGTGTTGGTCTATCACATAAAATCCCAATAAAATACATTTAAGGGTACAGTCACACTAGCATTTAAGTTTTCCGGTAATGAGTTACATCATAGGGACTCAATTCTGAAAAAAACGTTTCAGTTATGTCCCCATTCATTGTCAATGAGGACAAAACTGAACTGAACAGAACGGAGTGCTCCAAAATGCATTCCGTTCCGTTTAGGTGCGTTCCCATACCGGAGAGCAAACCGCAACATGTTGTAGTTCGCTTTCCGTCCTGGGAAACTGATCAAGACGGATCCGTCATGACCGCCAATGCAAGTCAATGGTGACGGATCAGTTTTCTCTGCCACAATCTGCCACAATAAAAATCAGATCTGTCCCCATTGACTTTCAATAGAGTTCATGACTGATCCGTCTTGGCAATATTAAAAATAATACAACCGGATCCGTTCATAACGGATGCAGACGGTTGTATTATCAGTAACGGAAGCGTTTTGGCTGGACCCTGACGGACCCAGCAAAAACTCTAGTGTGAAAGTACCCTTAGATTGTGGGTGAGAAAATGCGGAAAAGCTCAAGGGGTATGAATACTTTTTCAAGGCACTGTAATACATGGAAGCATCTGTCACTGACAAAGTATTGGCCACTTCTGTTTCTTTTTGAAGTTTTTTTTTTTACTCATTCAGACATCTCACTATAACTATGCATATTTTTGTGCTGTATATAGGCTCTGTACAGTGTCACATAATCATATACAATTTGCCAGATTGTGAGGCTGATATCTGATAGATTTTATGAGCTTTGTACTAGGCATCTGATTTACACTTTGCACATTGAGGGACTTTTATAAAACATGCAATGTCCGCACTTCTCTTAGTTTTTTTGTAAAGTTTCCATTTGCCTTCTTTTATAATTTAATGTATTTACTTCCTGGCATCTGCCCTCACAGTCTTTCTAACCTGATGTGACCTGTTCATTTCTGCTTTAGTCAACACATGTACAGTATAGTGACTAATAGCGAAGCAGAAAATGACCGCAGGAGATAATGTACAGGAATACCAGAACACTCTCATCAATGCTCAGTGCAGAGAGAACCCAACAAAATGCCTACATCACAATATATGCTATATACCATGGAAAGTTCATTAACTCCCCAACAGTCACATCAACAAATTGGAAACACTCTTGGGAAAATGTCACTTTTTTATTGCAGACTTTGAATTAATGTCTCAAGTATATATACCTGGCGCACAACTCAGGTGACTTAAGTGCATTTTAACCCTTAATAACGTAACTAATTTAAGCCTCAAGGACCAGTAACATTTTTCACCCTCTGTATTCCAACGGTTATAACTTTTTTTTATTGTTTCTTAATTTAGCTGTATGAGACCTTGAAATTTGTGGGACGAAGGGGGAAGATAAATAATGCCTTACAACACATGTTTTACGCTGACAGTAGGGACAGTATAAGATGGGAACCTTATTGATGTTTGCGTGTGTGGGGTAAAAAAATGCTTGCTGCAACTTATTTGACAACATGATCCGGATGCTGGTAAACGTTAGGGTCCTGGCATCAAAGAACATTATAATTAGGCGCAGAGGAATTACGGTATTAGATGGACAAACACTCATCTTCTCACTCCTTTTCTGGAAAAGACACCTATATGTCAAGCAAGTATGCCATTTGATTGATTGCGTAGAGGGGAAATAGATAATATGCACATAAGTCCATGTTACCCTCCCCTGGGACAATGTACAGTGCATTTGGAAAGACTCTTTCACTTTTTTCTACATTTTGTTATGTTGTGGCCTTGTGCTAAAACAAAAAAATCCAAAAACAAATTTAGCTCTGGGGCCTCCCATTTTTCTTGAACTTCTTTAAGATGTTTCTACACCTTGATTGGAGTCCACCTGTTATAAGTTCAGTTGAATGGACACGATTTGGAAAGACACATTCCTGTCTATATAAGATCTCACAGCTGACAATACATATCAAAGCACAAACCAAATCATGGGGAGAAAAGATCTGTATACAGGAAGTGATCTGGAGAATGGTATAAAAATGTTGGCTGCACTGAAAGTTCCCAAGAGCACAGTGGCCTCCATAATTCTTAAATGTAAGAAGTTTGGAACAACCCGGACTCCTCCTAGAGCTGGCTGCAACAAGAGAGGTGACCAAAAACCTAGCTGAGCTCCAAAGATCCTGTGTGCAGATGGAAGAATATTCTAGATGGTCAACTATCACTGCATCAATCTTCAGTAAAAGACACATAAATAGCCCACCAGGAGTTTGCAAAAAAGCATCTCAAGGACTCAAACTGTGAGAAACAAAAATCTGTATTCTTGATGAAAAAAAGATTAAACTTTTTCACATCATGTCTGGAGGAAACCAGGCACTGCTCATTACCTGCCCAATACCATCCCTACTATGAAGCATGGTGGTGGCAGCATCATGCTGTGCGGGTGTTTTTCAGATGGTGGGACAGGGAGACTGGTCAGGGTTAAGAGAAATTCTTAATGAAAACCTGATCCAGAGTGCTCTGGACCTTAGGCTTGGCCGAAGGTTTACCTTCTAACAAGACAATGACAATAAGCACACATCAAAAGGGCCCGTTACACGGGCCGAGAATCGCATAGATCATAGTAACGCCTGTTAGCGATGCTCTGGCAGTGTAAATGTACTGACGATTACCCGATGAACAAGCAAAATTAGCAATCGGTTAACATCGGATAATTGGATCGTTTGTGCGAACACAAAAGTCCTAGTTTCCCGACAGCATTGTGTACACACAATCTGCTGCCGGGAAACAACAAGTAGTTATGGGGAAGAGCGATAGCATTAGCGACTGCTCCTCCCCATCTCTGGAGGAGATCCCTGCATGTAAATGCAGTGGTCTCCTCCACCAGCGAGCAGCAGATTGTCGGGAAGGAATGCTTCCTTCCCGACAATCTGCTGTAATATCGTCCCGTGTAAAGGGAACTTAAGACAACAAAAGAGTGGCTTAGGAGTGGACAACTCTGTGAATGCCCAGCCAGAGCTCTCACTTGAACCCAATCGAACATCTCTGAAGAGACCTGAAAATGGCTGTCCCCATCCAACCTGACAAAGCTGGAGAGGATCTGCAGAGAAGAACAGCAGAAAATCCCTGAATCCAGGTGTGCAAACCTTGTGGCATCATACACAAGAAGACTAAGGCTGTAATTGCTAGAGCTTCAACAAAGTTCTGAGTAAAGGGTTTGAATACCTATGTCAATGCAATACTTTAGTTTTTCCATTTCAACAAATTAGCAAAGATCTCTAACATTCTGTTTTCACTTTTTCGTTATAAAGTATTGAGTGCAGAATGATTGGAAAAAATGAACTTTTTTTTATTTTAGCACAAGGCAGTAACATAACAAAAAACACACTGTACATTTACACAGGGAGACAATGTCACGTTCAGGTGTGGCAGGGAACCACCACACCGAACATAGGAGCTAAAAGGATGAGGGAATAAGGCCTGGAAACTAGGGAAAGGAGATGGACATCTCCTAGTAAAACCCAAATCAAAGTCCTGACTAACTACCAGTATGAACAGACCCCAGAGGTAGGTGAGGTTCATACACAGGAATACCTGGTGTCCTAACTGGACCCTGGTACTAATGTCAGGACTGAGACAACCTGTTCCTTCAAAAGGAAGGACGAACAGGAGTCTCCCTCAGGCCTTAATACAAATGACAGGGAAAAGCAACACACAAAATAACCAAACAAAATACAAAAGGGAAAGAAAACACTTAACTTCAAGTGGCTAGGGCAGGACCAGGAACTCCGAGATCCACACACCAGCAATCCACAACACAAACAGAAGCTATAAACTGCATAGTAGTCCTAGTAGTCATTTGATCCAAACGGAAGCCATGTCAGATCAAACCACGTGTTGCCAGTCTCACGATCTCCTGCCACCTGTCTCGGGAACGTCCGTGATGGACATCTGCCTGACATCTCAGCCGGCTGAAGAAGGAGTGGGGCTGCTTTAACCCTTCATATCTCAGGCTGTGTATCAATTACAGAAGTTAGACTATTATAACCAGAGATAATTTGTTCTAATTCAATTTTGATTTTGTTTAGTGTTTTCTCATGTGATTTATATGGTCACAAGAAAACAATATTAGAATTTGTTCTAGGATAATACACTCTGTACAGAGTTTACTATGAATATTGGATTACAACATGGTAGACCTAGATCAAAGCTCTGAAAACAGAAAGTGATACAAACACGTAAATCATCTGATGAGCAAAATGTGGCGCATAAAGGATGTATTGGGATTCTGATGCCAGCAATCATCTATTAGGCTCTGTGTATACAGCCTCAGATCCCTATGTTTAACATTTGTGTGGAAAAGCTCCTTGTCTACATGTTAAACGTACAGTTGAAACCAGAAGTTTACATACACTATATAAAAAGACACATATGCATATTTTTCTCAATATCTGACATGAAATCAGAATAGACCGTTCCTGTTTTTGGTCATTAGGATTACCATAATTCATAATAATTTGCCAAATGCCAGAATAATAAGAGAGAGAGAATGTTTTAAGGAATTTTTATTACTTTCTGAAATGTGAAAAATTTACATACACTAAGGCCTCTTGCACACGGGCGTCATGTTTGACGCCCGGATAAGATGCTGGGTGCGTTATGGAATCGCCGCGATTTTTCCGGCGTGTGCTAACGTTTGTAGTGCGTTGAGCACGCGCGTGAAAAAATCCGCATGCTTGGTACCCAGAGCTCAAGTCAGACTTCATCACTGAAGTCTGGTTTCGGGATGAGTATTCTGTATGTGTAATTATTTTCCTTTATAACATAGTTATAAGGAAAATAATCGCATTCTAATTACAGAATGCATGTGCCCCGGCTTTAAAGGGTTAAGGTAAGTTAACTCTTTATTATTTTTAACCCTTTAAAGCCCGGGCACATTGCATTCTGTAGTTAGAATGCGATTATTTTCCTTATAACTATGTTATAAAGGAAAATAATAACGATCGGTCCCCATCGCGATCGTATCCTAGCAACCATGCGGAAAAATCGCAACGCATCCGCACATGATTGCGGATGCTTGCGATTTTCCGCATCCCCATTCACTTCTATGGGGCCTGCGTTGCGTGAAAATCGCAGAATATAGAACATGCTGCGATTTTCACGCAACGCAAAAGTGATGCGTGAAAATCACCGCTCATGTGCACAGCCCCATAGAACTGAATGGGTCAGGATTCCAGTGCGGGTGCAATGCGTCCTCCTCACGCATTGCACCCGCGGAAAACTCTCGCCCGTGTGAAAGGGGCCTAAGATTGCTATGCCTTTAAACAATTCTGGACTGCCCATGTGATGATGTCATGTGTTTGGAAGCTTCTGTTAGGTTTGTTGGCAACATCTGAGTTAGGCTCCATTCACACGATCAGTATGTTGTCTGCAAAAAACGGATCCGTTTTATTGCGGATTAGATGCTGTCCCATTCACTTTTCTTCTATTGCACAGCTCAGCAAAAAAAATGAAACATGTCCTATACTTGTCAGTGAAAATCAGGACATGGCCCTATTGAAGTCTATGGATCAGCAAAAACGGAATGCAATCCGTTTTTTTGCGGACACGAATCCTTTTTTTGCGGACAACATACGGTCGTGTGAATGGAGCCTTAATTAGAGACACACCTGTGGATGTATTTAAATGCACACCTGAAACACACTGCTTCTTTGTGTAGCATCATGGGAAAGTCTAAAGAAATCAGCCAAGATATCAGGAAGAGAATTGTGGACTTGCACAAGTCTGGCTCAACCTTGGGTGCAATTTCAAGATACCTGAAGGTGCCTCGTTCATTTGTACAAACAATTATACGCGAGTACAAACAAGATGGGAATGTCCAGCCATCATACCGCTCAGGAAAGAGACGGGTTCTGTGTCCCAGAGATGAACGTGCTTTGGTCTGACATTTGCATATCAACGCAAGAACAAAAGCGAAAGACCTTGTGAAGATGATGGTGGAAGCTGGTAAGATTGTGTCGCTATCCACAGTGAAACAAGTACTGTATCAAAATGGGCTGAAATGCCACTCTGCTAGGAAGAACCCATTACTCCAAAAGAAACATAAAAAAAACCATATTAATGTTTGCAGATGCATACAGGAACAAAGACCTACATTTTTGGAGACATGTCCTGTGGTCTGACAAAACTAAAATGGAACTTTTTGGCCATAATGACCATCGTTACGTTTGGAGGAAAAAGGGAGAAGCTTGGAAGCCTAAGAACACCATCCCAACTGTGAAACACGGGGGTGGAAGCATCATGTTGTGGGGTTGTTTTGCTGCAGGAGGGACTGGTGCACAAAATAGATGGCATCATGAGGAAAGAAGACTATGTGGAAATACCGATTTAACATCTCAAGACATCAGCCAGGAAGTTAAAGCTTGGGCGGAAATGGGTCTTCCAAATGGACAATGACCCGAAGCATACTGTGAAACTGCTTACAAAGTGGCTTAAGGATAGCAAAGTCCATGTTTAGGAGTGGCCATCACAAAGCCCTGATCTCAATCCTATTGAAAATATATGGGCAAAGCTAAAAAGGCAGGTGCGAGCAAGATACCAACAAACATGGCTCAGTTACACCAGTTTTGTCAGGAGGAATGGGCCCAAATTCCGACCAACTATTGCGAGAAGCTTGTGGAAGGATATCTAAAACGTTTGAGCCAAGTCATACAGTTTAAAGGCAATGGTACCAAATATTAATGAAATGTATGTAAACTTTTTGCTTTGCAGAAAGTAATAAAGATGCCTTAAAACATTCTCTCTCATTATTCTGGCATTTGGCAAATAATAAAAATTATGTTAATCCTAATTGACCAAAAACAGGAAAAGTTTATTCTGATTTCATGTCAGATATTGAGAAAAACATGCATATGTGTCTTTTTATATAGTGTATGTAAACCTCTGGTTTCAACTGTATCCATAGGGCACCGGAGCAAGCCCAAAAAGTGTTCTGTGTTGGCAAACCTTTTTTTTTTACAGCAGAAATCTTTTTAATAAGACACGTTATACTTTTTTTTTCACAGCGGTGGACAATGGGCAATGGGCCTTCTGTTTAGGAGTGTTCTACCTGATCATTAAGGGGGAAGCTCAGAGGAGCAGACTTTCCCTGACAGGGGAGGACTGGAAACTTAAAGGGGCCCTGTTAGAAACTAAAAGCAGTCCCATATCGTAGGCAGGTCCAGACTGACAGAAGGTGGGGCAGCACAAGCAGACTGGGTCAACACAAATAGGTAGAAACAACAGAAGTAATTAATGCTGAGAGCATCAGATCGTTATGTACCCGGCCAGTGGCCATGAGACGGGCTTAAATGGCCTCCTGGCCATCAGCTCACTGGGAAGTTTCCCTGAGCAGAGAGAGTTTTCAAGCTGTGCGGGTGTGCTGGCAGCAACCAATAGAGAAAGGTCTGGTCTGAGGTGACATGTTCCTGTGTCAACAGGAGAGTACCGAAATCCACGACTATCCTGATGGATCCAAAACATTAGGAAGGTCTGTATTACAGTAGCACCAAGTGATGATCCTGTTTTAACTTGGTAAGATTTTTTTATTATTTATTCTTCATCACATGCAAGGCTGTACGCTGAATAATCTGAAGCTTATATGATAATCAGAATGTCCTGAGGCGCAAAGAATATGTCATGTTATTGGTATGTTGATCTTGTGAGGTGCAGCAACTTCTCTGGTTGTGGACAGGCATGTGACTGCTCACATCTAATTACACATTGTAAGGACAGTTACACTATTTGCTTTTTCATTCACGCTGGAAAGGATTAGGCAAAAATGGGAATAGTTTACTGATGCCATATCCATAATTACTTAAACCCTCTGATCCCACTTTAGCCCAGAATAATAGAGAGGTTGTATGGATTTAGTCGAAACAAACAGTACAATGTGTGCGTGGTTTTTTGACAGTCAGTAATGTCCTAGCTCCAGAGTGGTAGACTGAACTATAATAGGTTATAATTATATAACATAATGATCTATTTCAGTACGCTGTGAATAGTCCTTCATTTTTTTACCTTCTCTGTTTACACATAGACTTAGACTTCACAACCTAGTAAAATTCCATTGGATTTAGACCTAGAATTATGTGAAAAACACAATGAGTTGTGCACACAAGAAATGGTGCAGAAAAGAATATACCGTATTTTCCAGCGTATAAGACGACTGGGCTTTTAAGACGACTCCCTACTTTTCCTGTTAAAATATTTTGAGTTTGGGCTATACTCGCCGTATAAGACTACCCCTCTTCCAACGCACACCAAATAAAAATGAAATACACAATCTGAGCATGAGAAAACCACTGAGAGCAGGGAGAGGGGGCTGCTTCAGGAGCGACTGGCCGGGAGGCAGCGCACGGTGGCTCAGCTAGAGGGCGCCTGTCCCTGAAGCTGGAGAAGGACAGCTTCTCCAGTCCGGCTTGGAAGTAAAGACGACCTTTCACTGGTCCAACAATTGTTACATAATGATATATACCGTATGTGTAGAGCAGCAACCAGGGATAATAGTAAGTGCAGGGAGATCCCTGGGCGGCGCTCTACACATACATATCATTATCTAACAATTGTTGGACCAGTGAAAGGTCCTCTTAATTTTCAGCACGCAGTATACCGGTGTATAAGACGACCCCCGACTTTTGAGAAGATTTTCACGTGTTAAAAAGTAGTCTTATACACCAGAAAATACAGTATTTTTTTTTTTCTAAATAAAGGGGTTGCCCGGGTTCAGAGCTTAACCCGGACATACCCAGAATTTCACCCAGGCAGCCCCCTCTGATGTTGGCATAGGAGCGTTTCATGCTGGATCGCGCAGGGCAAGGTTTTTTTTTGTTTATAATAACACACTGCTAGGCGGAGGCTTCTGCCCAACAGTGTGTTCGTTGATGTCACCGGGCTTACTACTGGGTAGAAACCTCCGCCTGGCAGCCCTATGGTGAGCCCGGTACATCACCGGATCTCCTAAAAATGTCTTTGCATGAAATTCTCTGATGCTCATCTTAGTGAGGCTGCCTGGGTGAAAATATGGGTATGTCCGGGTTCAGCTCTGAACCCGGACAATCACTTTAACTTTAGGCTCCTCAGTTGTAGTGAAAGCATAAATACTGTCCCAGCATGTCCAAGAGCAAAGTATAAGTACTAGCATGTACAAGGCTCTTGTTTCACAGTATGACAGAGCCATAGAAAATATACTAGAAAATTAACAGGAAATAAGGGGGTTATTTATTATACAGAATACACCTATATTAGGCATATTTCGGCGCAGTTTGTGGCTCACGCCAGGTATAAAATAGTCTCATTCATCATTTTCTACACCTGTTTTCAGTGTAGAAAATGGTCTAAATGTAAGACAGCTAGGAAGCTGTCTTACATTTAGACTGGCACTGGATGCGCCGAAGTTATGTAGAGGCCAGTGCTTCTTCATAACTTCAGTGGATCCACCGCCAGATATAGGGGTTATTAAGACCGGCATCTAAACACCATTTTTTATTTATTTTTTTACCCTTTTTTTGGCAAATGAGAAATAACACTGACAACATACACTTCTGTTACATATCATAATGCAAACAGAAATAAAGATTCTTTGTTATTACTTTCTTCATTCACCAACTGCACTGTTGTGAATTCCATATTGCTGTGGCTGAAGTTGTGTTATACAATTCATTCAGGTGGCCCCACTAAA
This sequence comes from Bufotes viridis, assembly GCA_033119425.1. NCBI lineage: Eukaryota > Metazoa > Chordata > Amphibia > Anura > Bufonidae > Bufotes > Bufotes viridis. The sequence goes on along the minus strand of CM065593.1, from coordinate 332,562,004 downwards.
CCGACTGAACCATGGCTCCTCGAGCCGCTGATAGAGCTTGCCGCAGTCTCGAGGTTGAGTGCAGGGTATGGGGTGATCCACACCACAGACCCTGTAACATTTTTTAGGTTTATTGCGGTGTTTAAACACCAACACTATATATGGTATAGCTGGTTTATCTGCAATTTCCACATGGACAGGTTCTGTGTATTGGGGTTGTACCATCTCAAAGCAATGCATATACATGCCATAAATAGTGACTCCCTCAAAACTGTTGTCATGTAGTGATCCCAGCTATCCTCAATCAGTATTTCCAGTATTTCCAGCAGGCAAACTTCAGGAGTGCAAGCCACTGTCTCATTTCTCTATGCAGGGGGAAGCTTTCTAATCATTCCCCATTTATCAGTAGTCTGCTTACTGATCTGCTATACAGGATAGTGATCCATCTGAGAAACTGTGGACCAAACCCAAAACCCTGCAGGCAACCAATTAGATAAGCCCATTCTATAGAATCAAATGCCTTGGTGGCATCTAATGAGGCCAGGCCCCATTCCGTATTCAGGGAATAACCCACTTGTGTAACCACCTGAACCCGTCTGATATTCTCAGTAGTGGACTTCCCTGGCATAAAACCTGTCTGGTCCTGGTGAATCAGTGACAGAATTACTTGATTAAGGTGAGTGGCCAAGATTCGGGTTAGGATTTTGTAGTCCACAGTTAACAGTGCTATGGGTCTATATGAACTGCATTCTAGGGGTTCTTTATCAGGTTTAAGTAAAAGTATTATAGTGGCCTTTATTAAAGAGCCGGGCAAGCGCCCCATCCCCAGGGCCGAGTGAAAGATGGATAACAATTGCAGGGCTAACACCTCCGCATATTTGGCATATACTTCTTTGGGGAGTCCATCTGGGCCAGGAGATTTCCCATTATTAAGATCTGATATGGCCTGCAATATTTCCTCCAGGAAAATTGGTTGGTCTAATTGGGTGCTTTGTGATATAGTAAGTTTAGGGAGGGATATACCTTCTAAATATGTGGCTATCTCTGTATCAGATGCTGTTATGCTGGATCTATATAGATCTTGGTAAAAATCTGTAAAAGTACGAATAATTGCTTCTTTAGTTCTTGTCCTGCGGAGTTCCTGACTGCTAAAATTGCTGAAGAGGGCGAGTCATGTCGAATTAGTTGAGTTAGTAGTTTAGCTGACTGATTACCCAGCTCAAACGCTGTCTGTTTCATAAAGAACAGTTCCCTATCTGCTTTGTCCTTAAGGATCGCTAAGTATTGTCTGCCTGCCTGGAGCCAAACAGTCCTGTTGGCATCAGTCGGGTGACGGATATATTACTGCTCCAGAGTGGTACACTGCGATTCCAGCTCCAAGCGTTTAGTATCTTTTTGATATGATAAGCTGGAATGTAAGGACCCGTGAAAAAACGACTTCAAAGTGTCCCAGACAAGGGCCAGATTGGGCTCCTCTTCATCTGTTTTCAAAAACTCATTTAACTGATAGGGAATCCCATCCAAAGCTTCTTCAGGACCTGAGAAGTGTTGGTGATAAGATGTGTCTCTTGGAGACACAGAATTTGCGAGCTGTAATTTTTAATAAAGGCAAATACCATAGATCTCTTTTGTGGCGTACCCAGTGCCCTGACATTCCACGATAAGATTTTTAGCTCAGCAATAAGTTCCAGGGCAGGCGTATGTTGTCAGGAGTGAAGCATAAGGCAGGGGTGTAGAAGTGTGCAACAGTGCAACATGAAAAACTGTAGCTAACTGTAATAACATGAGTATTGTAAAACCAGAAAAACAATCGAAATTCTTTAACGTAGTGTTTCGGCAAATGTAGAGTTAAGTGGAGTAGTGTCTTAATTCAGACTAGGACCAGTGAAACCGGGATGCTTCTACCTACAATGATGATTGGCAGAAGCATGCGGGCTGCTGGCTACAGTAATGGGGTATCCATTTAAGTACATGGAAATCAGTATTAAGGCCCTATGTCAGTAGTTAATTTAGATGTAGGTATTATCAAGAAGCTGCTGTTAGATGTATCTAACACATATCAGTTAAGCCAAACCAGTCTGATGACGGCATCTGGTGACCAGTCCCTAGATAAGGCCGATATTCTCAGCGTCTTAGAGATCTTCGCCGTAGGGCCAGCCACCATTCAGAGACATCTCCCAGAGAGGTAAAGAAGACCGCTCTGTCGCCGTCCACCACTCTTAATTTTGCAGGATAGCCCATGGAGTAAGGGATGTTAGCTTCTCTCAGGAGTCTCTTGACAGCTATAAAAGTGACGCAGTGTTTCTGCAATTCCATGAAGAAATCTGGAAAGATGGAGACCCTGGCATTGTCATATTTAATTTCTTGCCGTCTTCTGGCTAGGGCCAGTATCCTGTCCCTATCTTTGCAGTGGAGGAACCTTTCCAGCATGGGACAAGGTGGGGCCCCTGGTGGGGGAGGTTTTGCTGGAACTCTGTGAGCCCTTTCTGCCACATATGCTGGGGAGAAATCCACATCCAATCTTTCATCCATTTTTCTATAAACTCGTCCGGTGTGCGGTCCTCTGCTCTTTCAGGTAGGCCGATGATTCTGATGTTGTTTCTACGGAGCCTATTTTCTAGGTTTCTGCTTCCATAGGTCCGCTTTGGCATTAGGATCAGATATAGATCTAGGAACAGTGCCGGTAGTGTCTTCTATGCGTGATATACGCTCTTCAGTGTGTTGAACTCTTTCTGCTAGGTTATGCAGGTCTTGGCGCAGTAGTCCCAGATCAATCTTGACTTCATCTAATTTCCCTGTGAGAGATGTCTTGCATGCAGTAATGGCTTCCAGGACTTGTTTAAGAGTGGGCTCTTCATGATCCTCCTCAGGGGAAGTTATAGGGGCTGTTAGAGCCGATGCAGTGCTTACCCTGGTGTGCACGTTCGCTGTGGTAGAGGTGACTGCGTACCTTCCTCTGGTTTCGAGCAAATTCTCACAATTTTTCAGTGGCGCTTGTGTTTTTGCGGCCCCATTCTTATATCAGGATATATCAGTGAGGCTGATTTCAGAGCTCTGGGAGGAACAATGTGTTTTCTCTTATAATAAGACTGCCAGTGAGGTCAGAAGATATTATTCTGGATGTTCCTTCTTCATTTATAGATGAAGCAGCAATCTGTGTATGTGGTCAGGCAGTCTGTGGTTGTGTCTCTGGTGGTTTAACACAGATGGTTTTGGCTGTATTATGTGAGGCCTGTGTTTATCGGAGCTCCGTCCTCCCTCCCTGGCTGTAGGGGAGCTGCTAAGATGGTCGATTGGTGGAAAACTGAAGGGGCCTGTAAGTGTGACCGGACTCTTCTCCTCCCCTGTGAGTATCTTGTCTGCCGATACCCGTTCTTTTCCCCCTGTATCTCACCGGGTTACTTGCGCTCAGTCGCTCTGCAAGTCCTTTCGTGATCAAATGGATGAGATATGTATTTTTTTGTTTTAACCCCTAATTAACCTCCTGATGGGCTGAATGTGACTCTCAGATGCCGCGATCAGAGTTGAAAGCTTCATCTGAGGGGTTAAGTGACGGGGGCGGCGCGATCTCCATTCCCCATCATTGTGCCCACTCTATACAATGGAAAGCGATTTGTAACAAATCAAATTTCTTGTCGAAGTTTGGCAAATCGAATTTTCGAAAACTTTGCACATCACTATTTAGGAGGCACAGTCCTGTGTGTCCTTTAAGTAAATGATGCTATAGTACAGCATACAATTATGGATCTTGCAGCAGAACTAATTCCACCTTTGGTTCAGTATAATTTAATAACCCCAGCCTTTTGCTATGCATATATAGATTCTTGGGTATTTCTGGGCTGCTTTACTGCAGCAAACCTGTCACCTGCAGGCAGCATGCTATGGAGCAGGAGCAGCTGAGCAGAATGATATATCATTTTATAGGAAAAGGTTTAATGAAAATTGCTATTATATTCATTTAAATCCTTGCCCTTTCTATACTTAGTGGCCAAATGGGCATTCTTATCAGTGATATACACACACTGATAAAGAGAAGACTGTCAATCACTGATAAGACCGCCCACTTGACTCCCAAACTCAGAATAACATGAAATTTAAAGAAATAAATGACATAAAACTACATATCAATATGCTCAGCAACTTCTGCAGATTGCACTGCATTTTCAAAGTTCACGTTAACCTATTCTTGGGTGATCAAAGCTCAGGGAGTTGTTTAGCTATAAAATAATCTCAAACATAACATCAGTCTATTAGTAACTATTGTACAATTTATCAATGTCAGTACTAGATTGACATCTCAGGAACCTCTTCCTTTATGTAGTTATGTAAGTTAATATAAGATTAGTAAGGCCTCTTTCATCAGCATGAGTCCTGACCTCCCAGCACTGCCGGAGTCGCATAGCATTATATTGATTTATGATGCTATGTAACCCTTAGGCCTCTTTCGCACGGGCGGCACGTTTAACGCCTGGATCAGAGGATGGAGCGTTGCAGGAAAATGCGCGATTTTTCCGCACGTGTGCAAACTGTTGTAATGCGTTTAGCACGCACGTGAGAAATATCGCCATGTTTGGTACCCGGACCGGAAGCCGGACTTCATCACTTAAGTCCGGTTTCGGGTTGAGTATTCTGTATATTTATTATTTTCCCTTATAACATGGTTATAATGGAAAATAATAGCATTCTAAATACAGAATGCAAAGTAAAATGGGTGATTGAGGGTTAAAAAAAAAAAAAGTAACTCACCCCCTCCAATTGAGCGTGTAGCTGCCGGTCTCCTGTTCTGTCTTCAGCTGGGGGCGGTAAAGGGCCTTCTGTGACATCACTGGGTCACATGGTCCAATCACTTGCTCCCATCATGATGGAAGCATGTGACTGGACCATGTGACCCAGTGAAGGTTCTGACTGAAAGCAGTCATGTTTTTCTAAACCTGTACAACCACTGAAGCCATTTATTCCCTGTGACAGCCCAATCCTGCTGATGATACGGTGTGTAGGAGTGTGCACTGCAATCAAAGCCAGTTCGTAAATGAATGGAATTCTAGCACAGAGACCAAGGCCAATCATCTACATGGCACTAGCAGGAAAGGATTACAAAAGTTAAATAGGTTATGTATGAATCAATTTGTAAGAAATGGACCCCAGAAGCAAGTAATTATTTCCAAGTTCTCTTTAAAGGGTTGTCAGCTGCTGGACCATATGGGCTGTTACTGTGCCAGAGCCTAGACGCCCATAGGGTCCTCTGGCACTCTCATGGGCCGGTCTGAATCAGTATACGAATCATAATGATGATTGTGTTCCAGTCCTGAAACAAACACATCAGACAGGCATCAAAGGGAACATCAGGCATTAAAGGGAACATCAACACCTTCAGTACCTCTCCATAAAACCAGCTGACATGGTAGATGTGTGCTTGTCTGCTGAATCTAGGGCTGTTGGACCCATTATGGAGAAGTTTGCCATTTTAATAACATTGAAATTAGCTCCATGGTGCAATAAGGGCATTACTGTTGCACTCAGAGGCTCAACTCACTCTTCTAGGCCACGCCCCACCATTGACTGACAGGGCCAGGTAGTGGAGGTGTAATTACGCTTGGCTCCAAAGTCGTGCGCCTGCGTGTTCGCTTCAGTGTTTGGTGCAGGCGCATTACAGTATGGGATGCTGCTATACTGTACCACTCCCGCGCCGAAGACTTAGGGTCCATTCACAAATCCCTAATTTGGATCAGCATTTCTGGGATCCGCATCCGCATTTTCAGGATCCGCAATTCCGTTCCAGAAAATAATAGAACATGTCCAGTTCTTGTCTGTAATTGCGGACCAGAAAAGGCATTTTATAGTGTCAGCAATGTGCGGATGCGCAAAACACTTACAGACGTGTGAATGGACCCTAAGGCCTCTTGCACACTAACCTTTTTTTTTCCGTATGCCTTCCGTCTCCGTATTTCCGTTTTGTTCAAAGATAGAACATGTCCTATTATTGTCTGCATAACGGACAAGGATAATACTGTTCTATCAGGGGCCATCTGTTCCGTTCCGCAAAAAACGGAATGCACACAGACATCATCCGTATTTTTTGCGGACCGCAAAATACTGAAAAAGCCATAAGGTCATGTGCAAGAGGCCTTAAGCAAACGCATAGATGCGAGACTTCAGCTAGTATATGAGCACGTCACCACTGCACTCAGGAATGCAAAGTTGTTGTTGCAGTTTTTATGCCACCACTTCCTGCTGGAGTAAAATTTCAACATTTTTCAGATTTCTTTTTTAAAAAGAATTTATTGAAAGAACAAACATCAGATACAAGTTATGTAGAATAAGAAGGCAAAAGTTAAACGTAGCCAAATAGTTGGTCAAATATCATCCATTTTAATGGAGGAAAGATAACAGAACACAGAACAAGTGTCGTCATCTTATGCCTTATTCACACATCAGTGGTTTGGTCAGTGATATTTCATCAGTAATTGTGAATCAAAATGATAATCAGACATCATATAGTACATGACAATCTCTTTCTAACAAAGCAGGAACCTGCGCTGTACCTCACATGGATCCAGAGACCTCCCCATTCATTGCTCCAATTTCTCTGCTAGATTTCTTTCCAGCTGACAGCACAGGGGCATTCACTTTCTCAGGCACTTAAAGGATGGAACTGAGCATGTGCGTCCACCTCAGTGAGCTGGACAAAGAATTTAGAAAAGGGCAAACGGAAGGTGGCGTTATACATATAGATTTCAGTGAATGAAGTTATACATCTTCTTGTATGTATAGTGATATGGACCATGCTGGTATAACCTGGGCATCTCCTGTATATAATTATATATGTACAGATGGTATGAGTTATACGTTTTCGTGTATATAGTGATATGGACCATACTGGTATAATCTGGGCATCTTCTTTATATAATTATATAAGTACAGCTGGTATAAGTTATATGTCCTGTATATAGTGATTTGGACCATGCTGGTATATAATGTTTGCCCTAAGCATTTTCTGGTATATATGTACAGCTGGTATATACTTTTTCTAATGTAAAGTGATAAATGGACCAATGTTCTTATATATGGTAATATGGATCATATTATACTCTGGTATACTCTGATTCAGAAGATGCCTAGGGTGCAACTGCATGATCCGCGTCACCATATATAAGAAAATTGGTCCATTTATAACTTTACATGAAGGCTCATGCGCACGAATGCCGGCTGGGCCCGTATTACAGCCGCAAACAGCAGGTCTGCAATATACGGGCCCCGGCCATTTTTGCACCCATTCACTTGAATGGGTCTGCAATCCGGAAGGTGTGGAATGGAGGCACAGAACCCCACAGAAGTACTACGGAGTGCTTCCGCGGGGTTTCTCTCCGCACTATTTTTTTGTGGTGCGGACGGCTCACGGTCACATTCAAGTTGTAATGGGCAAGCTGCAGCATGCTACTACCAGCATTTATATTTTATTTGGGCACGGGGCAGGCTGCAGCCTACCTGCTGTGTTTTGTAGAATCCACTGCAGAGCTGGAGCAGCCATTGAACGGTCTCTCTGGCTGCTGTCGTGCTAGAAGGCAGGAAGCTTCCTCGCTCTGCTCCTGAACTCCAATGCCGCCTTCTGTGCCAACTCTGACATGGCGTTGTGACATCACAAACAAACTAAAAGACAATATGTAACATTTGACACTTTCCAAAGTGGAGAATAATATTTTTTATTCATTCAAACTGGTTTATTTAAAGGGGTTGTCCGGGTTCAGAGCGGATATCCCCATTTTTACCCAGGCAGCCCCCCTGACTTGAGCACTTTATGCTCCGATGCTCTCCCTTGCCCTGTGCTGAATTACGCAGGGCAAAGGCATTTTCTGAAGTTCCGGTGACGTACTGGGCTCTCCTTAGGGCTGCCAGTGAGCCGGGTGACGTCACCGGCACTGATAAACAGGCTTTAGAGCTGCCCTAGCCTGTAAAATGGCTAGGGCATTGCTAAAGCCGGCCCGTCAGAGCCGGTGATGTCACCGAACACACTGCTGGGCCGAAGCCTCCACCCAGCAGTGTGTTATTGTAAATCAAAGAGCCCCTGCCCTGCGTGATCCAGCGCAGGGCAAGGGAGAGCACTCAGAGCAGTGGTGCTCTTGCCAGGGGGGCTGCCCTGGTAAAATTATGGGTATGTCCGGGTTCAGCTCTGAACCCGGACAACCCCTTTAACAGCCAGAATACACTCAAAAGACTTTTCCGTTTTTTTTTTTTTTATATGAAAGCAATCACTGCTTTATTAGCAGACTGAGATTTTATATAATGAGTTTACTTGACTGTGCTCATAGGAAAATAAATGCAAAACCTCCAGTGTAAATGTTTTTCTAATTCTGAACACTAGGTGTCACTATATCAATATCATGTCATTTCTCAGGCACGCCTGGATTTCCTCGATTGCAAATTTATATATATATATATATATATATATATATATATATATAATTTGTGATGCACATTTAGAATCTATGCCAGGAAAACAACTGTATCACGTACATTCTAAGCAAACCTACAGGGCTTCACTCGCCTGACAGGCTAAGAGTGGCTGTTAGGCCTCCACCAGGCGGGTATATGTTGGTATACTGCAAGAAAAAGTATACAGTGAAAAAAAAAGTATAACGTGCAGTATATGCAATAGTATAGTTAGATTTATTTTATTTCGTTTGGATGAAGTGCATGGTTAGTCTACACAGTATGTTGGAGGGAAAACGGGTGAATATTAGATACCTTCGGGAGAAACAATACCAGAGTCTGGCAGCCCCATGTTGGACGATAATTATGTAGCGACTGAAAGACTGGAGGAAAACGCTTGGAAAATTGTTTATGTAAATAAACTATTGTCATTATTGAACCGTCTAATGTAAAGGTACAGCATGTGATGTTTCGCCGATGAGATGTCAAAACAGACGTGTTTTACGTAAATCTTTGCTGTCTAAGTAGAGAGAACAATTATATGTACCCCACAGTGGTGCCAATAAAAACTAAAACTTGTCCCACGACGGAAAAATAAAAATGTTATAGCTCTTGAAATGCGATGATGAAAATAACATTTGCTTGGCCCAAAACAGACTGGTCACTCAGGGGTTAGTGGGTTTCTGTCACCAACTTTTGACATTATAGCTGTCTGACATTAGCTATGTGCTAATGTCAGACCAGCTTGATAATGTCTTTTTATAAAAATCCGCTGTATATATAGTCTGAAAAACTTACTTTTATATTATGTAAATTAGCCTCTAGAGCTAGGGCGTGCCCTGCTCTAGGCTGTCCGGCACTGCTGGCACGCCTCTTCACGCTTTGATTGACAGTGCAGGGCAGCGATCCTCCCGCACTGTCTCGCTCTGAATCGCGCTGCCAGCGCCGCCGCCTCTGTATTCGGCGCAGGCGCGGTGAGCAGAGGACAGCAGGCACCAGCGTCCTCTGCTCACCGCGCCTGCGCCGAATACAGAGCGGCGGCGCGGGCGCGCGATTTCAGAACGAGACAGTGCAGGAGGATCGCTGCCCTGCACTGTCAATCAAAGTGTGAAGGGGCGTGCCAGCAGGTTGCCGGACGGAGCCGCTAGGAGCAGGGCAACGCCCCCTGCTCCTAGAGGCTAATTTACATAATATAAAAGTAAGTTTTTCAGACTATATATACAGCGGATTTTTATAAAAGACATTATCAAGCTGGTCTGACATTAGCACATAGCTAATGTCAGACAGCTTATAATGTCAAAAGTTGGTGACAGAAACCCTTTAAGTGAGTAAATAGCTGCATGCAAACAAATTTGTACACGATAATCTCTGATAATGAAAATGCTAGTGTATCATGTGCGTTAAATTGATAAATGCGTTTGTGCCATTAATCGGCTAAATAATTATCGACCGATCCACCGTAAATAAGCCTTTACAGAAGTACAGAGGTTAATTTATGACTTCTAGCACTATAGGCTCTGGACTGCAGTTTGTCAGTAGTCATGATATTAGGTGAGGGTGTGACTACAATTCAGGTCCCTCCTAATGGCACTACTCATCCAGGATGATGGGATTATTGTTCATTAAAGCGATTTAAGTCAATGACACGTCAATCTGCATGTCTTAGGCTACTTTCACATCTGCGTTTTTCTTTCCGGTTTTGAGATCCGGCAAAAGATCTTAAAGCCGGAGGAAAACGCTTCAGTTTTGTCTGTATTCATTGTCAATAGGGACAAAACTGAACAAACCGAAACGGAGTGCACCACAATGCATTCCGTTCCGATGCAAGCTGCGTTTTTGTGTGCGGCATGGGAAAACTGAACATGCCGGATCCAGCCTCAAAAACCATGTAAGGGTACTTTTACACTAGCGTTAGAAGAATACGGCAGGCAGTTCCATTGCCGCAACCGCCTGCAGGATCCGGAAATCCGTATGCAAACGGATATCATTTGTTTCCGGATGCGGATCCGTCTGACAAATGCATTGAAATTCCGGATACGTCTCTCCGGTGTCATCCAGAAAAACGGAACCGGTATTTATTTATTTTTACACATTTTAAAGGTCTGCACATGGGCAGACCAGAAAACCAGATCCGTCAATGAGGCAATTTTCGGAACACTTGGTAACGGATCCGGCCTTAATAGATTTCAATGGAAATTAAAGCTGGATCCGGCAAGTGTTCTGGAATTTTGATCGGAGAAAAAATACCGTAAAAGGGACGAAACGGAAGACATCCTGATGCATACTGAACGAATTGCTTTCTATTCAGAATGTATTAGGTGTATTAAGACAAAACAGATGCGTTTTTTCCCCGGTATTGAACCCCTATGACGGAACTCAATACTGGAAAACTTTAACGCTAGTGTGAAAGTAGCCTTAGTCAATGATGCTGGATCCGTGCATTGACTTACAATGGTATTTGATACCGGATCCAGCATGTTCATTTTCGAAATAATAAAACCGGATCGGTTCTGAACGGATGCAGCCGGTTGTAGTATTCAAACAGATGGATTTTCCTCGAGTTTTGAGATCCTCTGCCGGATCTTAAAACCGGAAAGTAAAACGCAGATGTGAAAGTAGCTTTACTGAATAGAAATTACATCTTATAATGTGCAACAGCAGTTTTAGGATGATAAAGGGAAGCCCTGCCCGAAAACCCAGGTTTGACAAGGGTGTTTTTCTTGGAGCTATTTTCAGTGGCCATTTGGGCTGACAAGCAGTGACACTTCCATGGCTGTAATCTGATGCAGACAGAGGCATAGCTAAAGGCTGGCGGGCAGTGGTGTACATGGAGAAGTAAGGGCCCCATAGCAAGGATCAAACCAGGGCCCCCACACAGGACAGAAGGGTCTGCCTAAACCCTTTCAATGACCCTTGGGCCATTTTTCCATTGCCTCATTTGCTAAAAGTTGTTCCTTTAAAGCAGGGTTCCCTGAACTCCAGTCCTCGGGGTCCACTTGCCGGTCATGTTTTCAGGATTTCCTTAGTATTGAGCAGTTGATATAGTTAGTGTCAGTGCTTCAGGACTTACCTCAGGCATTCCTTATGTGGGATATTCTCAAATCATGACTGGTAGGTGGGCCCTGAGGACTGGAGTTGAGGAACACTGCTAGAAAGTAGAAGTCCTGATTAAGTTTTCACCTCCAGTAGAAGAGGAGATATTCCCACCTAAGATTGGGCCCCCTCTTGCCCAGGGCCCCATAGCAGTCGCATGGTCTGCCGCTATGGTAGTTACGCCCTACCCATGAACCCTGGTGCAACAGTTCAGCTTGGGACCACCCTCCGGCTTGCTTTGTGGCAAGGGGCAGGGATGCACTGCTAGCCTTACTGCTGCCTGAGGCAAAAATTGAAACGGCACCCCCCATGCCCAGTTCTCAACCTAACCCCTTCTCTCCAGCCCTACTGTTTTAAAGACATACTTGGAAAACGTTACATACAGAGCTACAAAACATACAGGGTAATACAGCGCACATACCTCTTACATCCTATGATGTGTCCTCTAATGTAGACGGTCTCTTTCCTCATCTTCTCCATTCAGACCAGACCACCATGATGATTTCTTTCAGCCATCTCCTGAACTCTGCAGAGTTTGACAAAAAGACATCTTAGTTTCCTACTTTTCCATCATCCACTCACCTTTTCAGTACCACACAATACTGTGCTCCCCAATACTATACTGCAGAAACAGTACTCCTGAAAATACTAGTACAGCCCTCCATATCAGACCTCAGATCAACCACCCATATCAGACCTCAAACCAGACCCCAAATGAGGTCCTTAGAACCCTTTATCAGTTCCTCAGACCCTTATATATCAGACCCAAAACAAAAAAGTTAACCTGCCTCTCCTGCTCCGCCGCTGCCGCATTTCTCAGCTCCTGGTGCTTCTCAGGGCCCGACCTTAATGTGTACAACGTCAGGTCATAGTGTGTGCACTGCGTCTTGATGCTATGCGCAGTCAGGACTAGTGCAGTGAGGTGCCGGGAGAAGACCAGAGAGGAGAGGTGAGTACCGCTACTTCACTCCCTGCTCCTTTTGCATACTAGTGAGTGCTTCCCATAATGGAAGCACTTATTAGCCAGGCCCCATTCCGTATTCAGGCAATAACCCACTTGTGTAACCACCTGAACCCGTCTGATATTCTCAGTAGTGGACTTCCCTGGCATAAAACCTGTCTGGTCCTGGTGAATCAGTGACAGAATTACTTGATTAAGGCGAGTGGCCAAGATTCGGGTTAGGATTTTGCAGTCCACATTTAGCAGTGCTATGGGTCTATATGAACTGCATTCTAGGGGTTCTTTATCAGGTTTAAGTAAAAGTATTATAGTGGCCTCTATTAATGAGCCGGGCAAGCGCCCCATCCCCAGGGCCGAGTGAAAGATGGATAACAATTAAAGGGCTAACACCTCCGCATATTTGGCATATACTTCTTTGGGGAGTCCGTCTGGGCCAGGAGATTTCCCATTATTAAGATCTGATATGGCCTGCATTATTTCCTCCAGGAAAATTGGTTGGTCTAATTGGGTGCTTTGTGATATAGTAAGTTTAGGGAGGGATATACCTTCTAAATATGTGGCTATCTCTGTATCAGATGCTGTTATGCTGGATCTATATAGATCTTGGTAAAAATCTGTAAAAGTACGAATAATTGCTTCCTTAGTTCTTGTCCTGCGGAGTTCCTGACTGCTAAAATTGCTGAAGAGGGCGAGTCATGTCGAATTAGTTGAGAAAGTAGTTTAGCTGACTGATTACCTAGCTCAAACGCTGTCTGTTTCATAAAGAACAGTTCCCTATCTGCTTTGTCCTTAAGAATCGCTAAGTATTGTCTGCCCGCCTGGAGCCAAACAGTCCTGTTGGCATCAGTCGGGTGACGGATATATTACTGCTCCAGAGTGGTACACTGCGATTCCAGCTCCGAGCGTTTAGTATCTTTTTTGATATGATAAGCTGGAATGTAAGGACCCGTGAAAAAAACGACATCAAAGTGTCCCAGAAAAGGGCCAGATTAGGCTCGTCTTCATATGTTTTCAAAAACTCATTTAACTGATAGGGAATCCCATCCGCCGAGCCCAGAAGATTCAGCCAAAACGGATGTATATTCATTATACATTACTGAAGGAGCGCCACGAATCAGAGTACCTAGTATCGGCGAGTTATCCGATATCCCCTGTGGGGAGTCGCTCTGGTAGATAGCAGTGCGGGTGCAGTATAGAGGCAAAACAGGGAGTCCAGATAGTGCAATAAACAGTGTTTTATTCACACTTGCACAAAATAAAACAGTCTCTTGGTGTTAATTCACACACATAAGAAATCAAGCGGAAAAACAAGACAGTCCAAAACAGGCTCCAGTCACCTGGGAGGTTTTTAGAAGCAGGTTCACACCTGGCTATCAGTCCAGCCGTAAGACAGTCGCCGTCAGGCTTCCAGGTCGTCTGCACTCCTCCTTGCTGGGCTCTTGCTTCCAGCCCAGAGAACTTCCAAACACAAGTGAAACAGTCTAACAGCAGCTCCAGGACAATCACACCTCCACACCCAGCTGCTGGCTGTGTTATAAAGGCCCTGAAAACCTGGCCTGGACCGTGGGGAGTAGGCACCCACCCAACTCTTTGCCTACTCCCAGTAAGAGCCGGCCCGGATTGGCTTTGCAGCCAAATCTAATAGCAAGGTGTCAAGCAGCACTAGCTGCTGCTGACACACCAAAAATCCGGCTTTACCTCACCGAGGCCAGGAACCTCGGTGACACGCACTCTCCCGCCGACCACAGTACCTTGCACCTTACCACATACCTCCCCTTGTTCAACCCTGAGGGGTGAACACATGTGAGGCAGTGGACGCGGGACAGGGCATCTGCGCTACCCTGCAAGCGGCCTGCCCTGTGTTCCACGGAGAACTTGAAGTTCTGCAGGGATAGGAACCACCTGGTGACCCGAGCATTCCTCTCCTTGGCCTGGCTCATCCACTTGAGAGGGGAATGGTCGGTCACCAGACGGAACCTCCTCCCTAACAGGTAGTAGCGGAGAGATCTCGAGTGCCCACTTGATAGCCAGGCACTCCTCTCCACTATGCTATACCTGGTCTCAGCGGGACTGAGCTTACGGCTCAGGAAGACAACGGATGTTCTTCCCCGTTGACCTCCTGAGACAGTACAGCACCGAGGCCTCACCTCTGAGGCATCCGTCTGTACTATGAATTCCCTGTTGAAGTCGGGTGTCACCAAAACCGGGGACCCACACAGGCCGACTTCAACGCAGAGAAAGCCTCTTCTGCCTTCTCACTCCAGTGAACCTTTCCGGACTTTCGCTCCTTCAATAGGTCTGTCAATGGTGCTGCTATCGTGGCAAAGTGGGGCACAAACCTCATGTAGTACCCTACAATCCCCAGGAACGATTTTACCTGCCTGGTAGTGACCGGTCGAGCCAGTTACGTATGGCTTCTACTTTAGTTACCTGAGGCTTGATGACTCCCGCCCAATAACATATCCCAGGTATTTGGTCTCTTCCAACCCAATCGCACACTTCTTGGATTGGCGGTTAGTCCAGCTTTCCTCAGGGCATCCACAACCGCCTGCACTTTGGGCAAATGGCTTTCCCAGTCGGTGCTGTGGATGATTACATCATCTAAGTAGGCCGAAGCGTACTCGACGATGAGGTCGCAGTACAATATCCATTAACCTTGGAAGGTGGCGGGGCGCCATGCAGGCCAAAGGGTAACACCTTGTAATGATACAGGCCCTGCGGGTAACAAAGCGGTTTTTTCCTTGGCCGCCTCCGTTAAGGGTACCTGCCAGTATCCTTTAGTGAGGTCTAGCACAGAAAATAACGGGCTTGCCCTAAATTCTCAACAAGCTCGTCTACCCGGGCATGGGATACGCATCGAACTTGGACACTTCATTTAATTTGCGAAAATCGTTGCAGAACCGCAACGCCCCATCCGGCTTGGGTATTAGAACTATGGGACTGGCCCACTCACTTTTCGACTCCTCAATGACATCAAGCTTCAACATTAACTGCACTTCCTCCGCGATGGCCCGTCGCCGAGCCTCGGGTACCCGGTAGGGTTTTAACCGGATCTTGGCCTGAGGCTCAGTGACGATGTCATGTTGGATGAGAGACGTGCGGCCAGGGAGGTCCGAGAACACATCCGTGTTCCGACTGACGAACTCCCTGACATCCTGAACTTGTTTGGAAGACAGGCTGTCTGCGATTTTTACCGTGGTTACCGCTTCGCAGGCCTCGAACTGTGGGGCTGGACCCTTGTCACCTAGAAGCCCTGGCCGGGGCTGTTGTCGTCGGCCGTGTCCCTGTCTTTCCACGGCTTCAGTAAATTCACGTGGCACACCTGCTCCAGCTTGCGCCGCCTGGCTGGTGTACTTTGTAATTTACTTCCCTACCTTCTCAATAACCTCATAGGGGCCCTGCCACCTGGCTAGGAACTTGCTGTCAAGGGTGGGCACCAGAACCAAAACCCGATCTCCCGGGTTGAAGCTCCGCACTCGAGCCTGACGATTGTACACCCTACTCTGGGCTTGTTGCGCTGCCTCCATATGCTCCCGGACCAGCGGCAACACCCTTTCCATCCGCTCCTGCATCTGGGTGACATACTCAATGACACTTTTGTGGGGGACAGGCTGTTGTTCCCACGCTTCCTTGGCGATATCCAACAGGCCCCGAGGGTGTCTGCCATAAAGCAGTTCGAAGGGCGAGAACCCAGTAGAGGCCTGGGGCACCTCTCGCACTGCGAACATGAGATAGGGCAGAAGCAGATCCCAGTCCTTCCCATCTCTAGACACCACCCTTTTTAACATGTTTTTTAAAGTTTGATTAAACCTCTCGACAAGACCGCCTGTTTGTGGATGGTAAACGGACGTCCGTAACTGCTTTATACGCAACAATTTACACAGTTCCTCATAACTTTGGACATAAAAGGGGTCCCTTGGTCTGTCAGAACCTCTTTGGCAGGCCCACACGGGAAAACATTTCCATTAACTCTTTGGCAATGAGCTTAGCTGAGGTATGTCGCAGAGGCACCGCCTCCGGATATCGAGTGGCATAGTCGAGAACTACCAGAATGTGTTGGTGGCCCCTGGCAGACTTTGGTACAGGCCCAACTAGATCCATAGCGATTCGCTCAAACGGGACCTCAATAATTGGAAGAGGTACCAGAGGACTACGGAAATGTGGCTGGGGGCTATTTATCTGACAGGTGGGACAGGACTTACAATACTCTTCTACTTCCTTAAACAAACCGGGCCAGTAAAATCGCTGTAGTATGCGGTCCTGCGTTTTCTGCCACCCCAGGTGTCCCCAAGAACATGTTGGTGGGCAAGCTCCATGACCAGCTTGCGATACGCTGTGGGCACCACCAACTGTTCAACAGGCTCACTCGGATTTGGTTCACTCGATACAACATATCCTGAAGAACAATGAATCGCGGAAACATTAATTCAGCCCCAGGTTTCTGGGGTTTACCATCAATTATTATGACACTTTCCCAGGCCCTGGTTAGGGTTTGGTCCCGGTGTTGTGCGGTCCCAAAATTTTCCCGGAGACATTGAGGTCTGCCAACTCAGGTCCCGGTGGCAAGTCCTCCGTGTCTCCCCACCATTACACTCAGTGGGGTTGTCTCCCCTCTACCGCTGGAGCAGTGGTCACCCCTACCGCTGGCCCTTCAGACTCGGGCTCCCAGGGTTCTGGCCTTCCAGTGGTATCAGGCCACTCTCCTAGGGTTACCCTGTCTCGGGTCCATCAGACAGTTTTATCGCCGCCACAGCGCCGGGAAACCTGGGAAGTCCCTCCCAAGTATCAATTCATGCGGGAGTTTGGTAGCAACAGCCACCTCGTGGGTCCACTTACCAGCCGCTGTGGACAAAGTCACTAGTGCAGTGGGGTAGTCTTTTAGGTCTCCGTGGATGCACAGGACCCCGATTTTACGGCCGGTATACTCCACAGGCCGTACCAGGGCAGCCCTTACCAGGGAGACTAGACTCCCGGAGTCCAGCAGGGCCACCGCCAGAGAATCTCCCACCTCTACCTGACACAGGTGGTTATTGTCCTGCCCCTCACGGGTGCCAGTTGCACACAGCTTCCGTGCATACAGGGAGTGGCGATAGCCATAGTTCACATCCATCGGCTCATCCCGATGCGGACAGTCGGCCCTGATGTGGCCTGGCTCCTGACACCTCCAGCATACCACGGGAGGCGGATCCGCAGGGGTATATTCCGTGCAGGCCTCTCTGTCGCCGGACGTCGGAACTGGGGCGGAGGCCTCCGGGGTTTGACTGACCCCTTCCCAGCAAGATTCCCCTGCAGGTTTCTGGTGGCCTCGTAACGCTCCACCAGGTCGACCATCTCCAGGGCACTTACCGGAGACGCCTGGCCGACCCAGTGTTGGAGGGATAAGGCAGGGCCCTCCAGAACATGTCGGCCAGTAGACGGTCCAGCATAGCAGTCGGACTTAGAACATCAGGCTGCAGCCACTTTTGCAACCGATGCAGCAACTCATAGTACTGCGGCCTGGCGGGTTCAGCCGTTTTAAAGTCCCACTGGTGGACCCGCTGAGCCCGGACCAACACGTTTACCCCCAATCTGGCCAGGATCTCCCCTTCACCGTGGGGTAATCAGCAGCCTGGGCATCTGCCAAGTCAAAAAAACTTGCTGGGGCCCGGATGCCAGGAACGGAGCGACCACCTCGGCCCACTGGTCACGGGGTAACTTTTCCCTCACGGCTACCTTCTCAAAGACCGCCAGATATGTCTCAACGTCGTCCGAAGGGGTCATCTTTGGGATCGCCGCACGGACCGCTTTCCGGGCATCATGGTCGTGGTGGGACGCTCCTGCAGCTTGTAACGCCATCACGTGCTGTAACAGTAGCTGGTTGGTCTCCCGCTGCTGCACGTTAGCCTCTATGAGAGCTTTCACAGCCGCCTCCATGTTGCCAGCAACTCCTACTTGTAGCTTTGCTGGCTTAATATATGCCATGCACTTGTGCCCAGCAAAACAAAACAAACTTCGGCGGTCACGCCAGCCTCACTGCGCATGCCCGCATCCGACACCAAATGTGGGGAGTCGCTCTGGTAGATAGCAGTGCGGGTGCAGTATAGAGGCAAAACAGGGAGTCCAGATAGTGCAATAAACAGTGTTTTATTCACACTTGCACAAAATAAAACAGTCTCTTGGTGTTAATTCACACACATAAGAAATCAAGCGGAAAAACAAGACAGTCCAAAACAGGCTCCAGTCACCTGGGAGGTTTTTAGATGCAGGTTCACACCTGGCTGTCAGTCCAGCCGTAAGACAGTCGCCGTCAGGCTTCCAGGTCGTCTGCACTCCTCCTTGCTGGGCTCTTGCTTCCAGCCCAGAGAACTTCCAAACACAAGTGAAACAGTCTAACAGCAGCTCCAGGACAATCACACCCTCCACACCCAGCTGCTGGCTGTGTTATAAAGGCCCTGGAAAACCCGGCCTGGACCGTGGGGAGTAGGCACCCACCCAACTCTTTGCCTACTCCCAGTAAGAGCCGGCCCGGATTGGCTTTGCAGCCAAACTAAATAGCAAGGTGTCAAGCAGCACTAGCTGCTGCTGACACACCAAAAATCCGGCTCTTACCTCACCGAGGCCAGGAACCTCGGTGACACGTATCTCCCGTCGACCACAGTACCTTGCAGCTTACCACACCCCCTAGGTAAGTATACTGTGGAGCGCAGATTTAACATCGCTATCCCATTACCTAACATATAGTCTATTTGGGTTAGAGAGTTGTGGCCGCCGCTGTGGCAGGAGTACACCCTGTCTCTGGGATATTTAGGTTTCCAGGGTTCAAACCATCTAAACTCAGTTAGAAACCTGCTGAATCGTGGGGGACTCCCCACCCCCGTCGGGTCCCCTGAATCTAGAAAGCGGTCCAGAGAGGGGTCTAGCATAATATTTAAATCTCCCATGCAAATCACCCTGGCGTGTGGATAAGTAGCCACAAAGGTGGCTGCTAAGTGTAAAACCTGCATAGATCCGGGGGGAGGGTTATAAATGCATAATAAAGTGTATTGTACATTATCAATAAGAGAGTGCGCAAAGACATACAGTATCTGCCTTCTGAATCAATGACTAGGTCTTTTACCTCCCAGCGTAGTTGTTTATGTATCAACAGGGACACCCCTCTTGAAGAAGAGGTGTGATAGGAATATGCGGCCCACTGTACCCAAAGCTTCTTTAGGACCTGAGAAGTGTTGGTGGTAAGATGTGTCTCTTGGAGACACAGAATTTGTGGGCTGTAATTTTTAATAAAGGCAAATACCATAGATCTCTTTTTTGGCGTACCCAGTGCCCTGACATTCCACGATAAGGTTTTTAGCTCAGCAATAAGTTCCAGGGCAGACGTATGTTGTCAGGAGTGAAGCATAATGCAGAGGGTGTAGAAGTGTGCAACATGAAAAACTGTAGCCAACTGTAATAACATGAGTATTGCAAAACCAGAAAAACAACCAAAATTCTTTAACGTAGTGTTTCGGCAAATGTAGAGTTAAGTGGAGTAGTGTCTTAATTCAGACTAGGGCCAATGAAACCGGGATGCTTCTACCTACAATAATGATTGGCAGAAGCATGCGGGCTGCGGGTACAGTAATGGGGTATCCATTTAAGTACATGGAAACCAGTATTAAGGCCCTATGTCAGTAGTTAATTTAAAAGTAGGTATTATCAAGAAGCTGCTGTTAGATGTATCTAACACATATCAGTTAAGCCAAACCAGTCTGATGACGGCATCTGGTGACCAGTCCCTAGATAAGGACGATATTCTCAGCGTCTTAGAGATCTTCGCCGTAGGGCCAGCCACCATTCAGAGACTTCTCCCAGAGAGGTAAAGAAGACCGCTCTGTCGCCGTCCACCACTCTGAGTTTTGCAGGATAGCCCATGGAGTAAGGGATGTTGGCTTCTCTCAGGAGTCTCTTGACAGCTATAAAAGCGACGCAGTGTTTCTGCAATTCCATTGAGGAATCTGGAAAGATGGAGACCCTGGCATTGTCATATTTAATTTCTTGCCGTCTTCTGGCTAGGGCCAGGATCCTGTCCCTATCTTTGCAGTTGAGGAACCTTTCCAGCATGGGAAAAGGTGGGGCCCCTGGTGGGGGAGGTTTTGCTGCAACTCTGTGAGCCCTTTCTGCCACATTTGCTGGGGAGAAATCCACATCCAATCTTTCATCCATTTTTCTATAAACTCGTCCGGTGTGCGGTCCTCTGCTCTTTCAGGTAGGCCGATGATTCTGATGTTGTTTCTACGGAGCCTATTTTCTAGGTTTCTGCTTCCATAGGTCCACTTTGGCATTAGGATCAGATATGGATCTAGGAACAGTGCCGGTAGTGTCTTCTATGCGTGATATACGCTCTTCAGTGTGTTGAACTCTTTCTCGCAGGTTATGCAGGTCTTGGCGCAGTAGTCCCAGATCAATCTTGACTTCATCTAATTTCCCTGTGAGAGATGTCTTGCATGCAGTAATGGCTTCCAGGACTTGTTTAAGAGTGGGCTCTTCATGATCCTCCTCAGGGGAAGTTATAGGGGCTGTTAGAGCCGATGCAGTGCTTACCCTGGTGTGCACGTTTCGCTGTGGTAGAGGTGACTGCGTACCTTCCTCTGGTTTTCGAGCAAATTCTCACAATTTTTCAGTGGCGCTTGTGTTTTTTGCGGCCCTATTCTTATATCAGGATATATCAGTGAGGCTGATTCCAGAGCTGTCCGGGTTCAGAGCTGATATCCCCATTTTTACCCAGGCAGCCCCCCTGACTTGAGCACTTTATGCTCTGATGCTCTCCCTTGCCCTGTGCTGAATTACGCAGGGCAAAGGCATTTTCTGAAGTTCCGGTGACGTACTGGGCTCTCCTTATGGCTGCCAGTGAGCCAGGTGACGTCACCGGCACTGATAAACAGGCTTTAGAGCTGCCCTAGCCTGCAAAACGGCTAGGGCATCGCTAAAGCCATCCCATCAGAGCCGGTGATGTCACCGAACACACTGCTGGGCCGAAGCCTCCGCCCAGCAGTGTGTTATTGTAAATCAAAGAGCCCCTGCCCTGCGTGATCCAGCGCAGGGCAAGGGAGAGCACTCAGAGCAGTGGTGCTCTTGCCAGGGGGGGCTGCCCTGGTAAAATTATGGGTATATCCGGGTTCAGCTCTGAACCTGGACAACCCCTTTAACAGCCAGAATACACTCAAAAGACTTTTCCGTTTTTTTTTTATATGAAAGCAATCACTGCTTTATTAGCAGACTGAGATTTTATATAATGAGTTTACTGTGCTCATAGGAAAATAAATGCAAAACCTCCAGTGTAAATGTTTTTCTAAATCTGAACACTAGGTGTCACTATATCAATATCATGTCATTTCTCAGGCACGCCTGGATTTCCTCGATTGCAAATTTATCTATATATATCTATAATTTGTGATGCACATTTAGAATTTATGCCAGGAAAACAACTGTATCACGTACATTCTAAGCAAACCTACAGGGCTTCACTCACCCGACAGGCTAAGAGTGGCCGTTAGGCCTCCACCAGGCCGGTATATGTTGGTATACTGCAAGAAAAAGTATACAGTGAAAAAAAAAGTATAACGTGCAGTATATGCAATAGCATAGTTAGATTTATTTTATTTCGTTTGGATGAACTGCATGGTTAGTCTACACAGTATGGTGGAGGGAAAACGGGTGGATATTAGATACCTTCGGGAGAAACAATACCAGAGTCTGGCAGCCCCATGTTGGACGATAATCATGTAGCGACTGAAAGACTGGAGGAAAACGCTTGGAAAATTGTTTATGTAAATAAACTATTGTCATTATTGAACCGTCTAATGTAAAGGTACAGCATGTGATGTTTCGCCGATGAGATGTCAAAACAGACGTGTTTTACGTAAATCTTTGCTGTCTAAGTAGAGAGAACAATTATATGTACCCCACAGTGGTGCCAATAAAAACTAAAACTTGTCCCACGACGGAAAAATAAAAATGTTATAGCTCTAGAAATGCGATGATGAAAATAACATTTGCTTGGTCACTAAGGCCCAAAACAGACTGGTCACTCAGGGGTTAAATGAGTAAATGGCTGCATGCAAACAAATTTGTACACGATAATCTCTGATAATGAAAATGCTAGTGTATCATGTGCGTTAAATTGATAAATGCGTTTGTGCCATTAATCGGCTAAATAATTATCGACCGATCCACCGTAAATAAGCCTTTACAGAAGTACAGAGGTTAATCTATGACTTCTAGCATATAGGCTCTGGACTGCAGTTTGTCAGTAGTCATGATATTAGGTGAGGGTGTGACTACAATTCAGGTCCCTCCTAATGGCACTACTCATCCAGGATGATGGGATTATTGTTCATTAAAGCGATTTAAGTCAATGACACATCAATCTGCATGTCTTAGGCTACTTTCACATCAGTGTTTTCCTTTCCGGTTTTGAGATCCGGCAGAAGATCTCAAAGCCGGAGGAAAACGCTTCAGTTTTGTCTCTATTCATTGTCAATGGGGACAAAACTGAACAAACCGAAACAGAGTGCACCACAATGCATTCCGTTCCGATGCAAGCAGCGTTTTTGTGTGCGGCATGGGAAAACTGAACATGCCGGATCCAGCCTCAAAAACCATGTAAGGGTACTTTTACACTAGCGTTAGAAGAATACGGCAGGCAGTTCCATTGCCGGAACCGCCTGCAGGATCCGGAAATCCGTATGCAAACGGATATCATTTATTTCCGGATGCGGATCCGTCTGACAAATGCATTGAAATTCCGGATACGTCTCTCCGGTGTCATCAAGAAAAACGGAACCGGTATTTATTTACTTTTACACATTTTAAAGGTCTGCACATGCGCAGACCAGAAAACCAGATCCGTCAATGAAGCAATTTTTGGAACACTTGGTAACGGATCCGGCCTTAATAGATTTCAATGGAAATTAAAGCTGGATCCGGCAATCCGGCAAGTGTTCTGGAATTTTGATCGGAGAAAAAATACCGTAAAAGGGACGAAACGGAAGACATCCTGATGCATACTGAACAAATTGCTTTCTATTCAGAATGTATTAGGTGTATTAGGACAAAACGGATGCGTTTTTTCCCCGGTATTGAGCCCCTATGACGGAACTCAATACCGGAAAACTTTAACGCTAGTGTGAAAGTAGCCTTAGTCAATGATGCTGGATCCGTGCATTGACTTACAGTGGTATTTTATACCGGATCCAGCATGTTCATTTTCGAAAAAATAAAACCGGATCGGTTCTGAACGGATGCAGCCGGTTGTAGTATTCAAACAGATGGATTTTCCTCGAGTTTTGAGATCCTCTGCCGGATTACATCTTATAATGTGCAACAGCAGTTTTAGGATGATAAAGGGAAGCCCTGCCCGAAAACGCAGGTTTGACAAGGGTGTTTTTCTTGGAGCTATTTTCAGTGGCCATTTGGGCTGACAAGAAGGGACACTTCCATGGCTGTAATCTGATGCAGACAGAGGCATAGCTAAAGGCTGGCGGGCAGTGGTGTACATAGAAAAGTAAGGGCCCCATAGCAAGGATCAAACCAGGGCCCCCACACAGGACAGAAGGGTCTCTGCCCCCTTTCAATGACCCTTGGGCCATTTTTCCACTGCCTCATTTGCTAAAAGTTGTTCCTTTAAAGCAGGGTTCCTGAACTCCAGTCCTCAGGGTCCACTTGCCGGTCATGTTTTCAGGATTTCCTTAGTATTGAGCAGTTTATATAGTTAGTGTCAGTGCTTCAGGACTTACCTCAGGCATTCATTATGTGGGATATTCTCAAATCATGACTGGTAGGTGGGCCCTGAGGACTGGAGTTGAGGAACACTGCTTTAGAGGGTAGAGTCCTGATTAAGTTTTTACCTCCAGTAGAAGAGGAGATATTCCCACCTAAGATTGGGCCCCCTCTTGCCCAGGGCCCCATAGCAGTCGCATGGTCTACCGCTATGGTAGTTACGCCCCTACTCATGAACCCTGGTGCAACAGTTCAGCTTGGGACCACCTTCCGCTTGCTTTGTGGCAAGGGACAGGGATGCACTGCTAGCCTTACTGCTGCCTGAGGCAAAAATTGAAACGGCACCCGCCATGCCCAGTTCTCAACCTAACCCCTTCTCTCCAGCCCTACTGTTTTAAAGACATACTTGGATAACGTTACATACAGAGCTACAAAACATACAGGGTAATACAGCGCACATACCTCTAATGTGTCCTCTGATGTAGACGTTCTCTTTCCTCATCTTCTCCATTCAGACCAGACCACCATAATGATTTCTTTCAGCCATCTCTGAACTCTGCAGAGTTTGACAAAAAGTCATCTTAGTTTTCTACTTTTCCATCATCCACTCACCTTTTCAGTACCACAATACTGTGCTCCCCAATACTATACTGCAAAAACAATACTCCTGAAAATACTAGTACAGCCCCCCATATCAGACCTCAGATCAACCACCCATATCAGACCTCAAACAAGACCCCAAATGAGATCCTCAGAAGTTCTTATCAGTTCCTCAGACCCTTATATATCAGACCCAAAACAAAAAAGTTAACCTGCCTCTCCTGCTCTGCCGCTGCTGCATTTTCAGCTTCTGTGTACAACTGTGTACAACGTCAGGTCATAGTGCGTGCACTACGTCTCGATGCTGTGCGCAGTCAGGACAGTGCAGTGAGGTGCCGGGAGAAGACCAGAGAGGAGGGGTGAGTACCGCACTTCACTCCCTGCTCCTTCTGCATACTAGTGAGTGCTTCCATAATGGAGGCCCCAAACCTCTACTCGACACTACTCTATGACTAAATTGGGCTCAAAATAAGGCGCACCTAAATTGGGCAGAAAATAGGCACAAAAGTTTAAAACTCCTGAATTGGTCTTAAAACTCAAAATAGGCGCAACAGGCACACATGCCTCCAAAAGATGTCAGACTTCTGATTTATAAATCTGATTTACTAAGGGATAATAAATGAGACACAATACACCCTTTATTTTTTTTGCTCCAAAATAAGACGACCTTGATAAATGTCTCCCAGTGTCAATCAGCATGTGTGAAATCAACCTTAGACTACCTGTACCATGCGGATTTTCATGCAGATAAACTGCAGTGTAATGCCTCATTCACACATCATTGCTTTGATAAGTGCTTTCCATCAGTGAATGTGAGCCAAAACCAGGATTGGAGCCTCCACAGGTACATAAGGTAATAAGGTATAAGGAAAGAGCCGCACCTGATTTTGGCTCAAAATCACTGATGGAAATCAATGACCAAACACTGATGTGTGAATCAGGCATAATACAGTACTAGCAAGGTGTATGAGATGACACAAATCTCATGGACACTTTTCTTTTTTTCCCCTCTGTGCAGAAATTGACCCGCAGTGCAGATTTAAAAATCTGCAGCATGTCAATTTTGTTTTTTGGTGCGGATTTCACCCTTTTCAATGCATCAAACCCACACAAAAACTGCAAGTATCACTTGTGGATTTCAGTGCAGAGTTGGTGCAGGTACCCTAACATAGTAACTATTTTCTGTTTGTAAACCTGCACCCATGTGCAAGTAGTTTAAGGGTACATTCAAACATGGGGGGTAATGTATTAAAGGGGTTGTCTCACAAAAAATATTGTACAGTTTTTAAACCAGCAGCTGAATCTGAATACTTTTGTAATTGCATGTAATTAAAAATTTTGTATAGACACTGAGTTATTCAATAAAATGTTTCTGTATAGCGCCACCTGCTGTTTGTTTTCTTATTTCTTTGACCTGCTCACTTTGATGGCCGCACATGCTCAGTTTCATCCTTCAACTGCCTCCTGAGCTGTGATTGGGAGAGCATGGTCACGCCCCCTGAGCTGCAGCAGAAAAGACACTCCCCTTGAGCTGTCAGCTTGATATAAATCTAGCAGAGCAATGAATGGGGAGATCTCTGGATCCATGTGAGGTACAGGGCTGGTTCTAGCTTTGTTAGAAAGAGATTGTCAAGCACTATATGATCTCTTTTCATTTTTTACATTAGTCATAGGATAACCTCTTTGAAGGTCTTGTGACAATTTTTGTTGAAAAAATAGTCACAAGCCCTTTTTTTAATCAGCCGCCCAAAAATATTTAGTTGCGCGGCCGGTTTCACGCCTTGTTTGGCAGTTGGTCAGGACGGTGTGTGCGGGGTTGGCGTTGTGTTTTCACCAGACGCAGACTGCCATACATGCACCTAATTTATGACTAGGCACACTCCTCTGTGTAGGAATCAGTCGGCACTCCGATACTCTGTAGCGTGGTGCTCGCGTCCCGGAAAAAACTCCACGTGAATGTAGAACAAAAGGATCGGCACTCACCAACTTCAAGTTTACTTGCTTTCATTAGTCACATAGAGCAAGGTAATGTGACGCGGCGTTTCGGCTCAATGCAATGAGCCTTCCTTAAACATGTTTGAGGAAGGCTCATTGCATTGAGCCGAAACGCCGCATCACATTACCTTGCTCTATGTGACTAATAAAAGCAAGTAAACTTGAAGTTGGAGAGTGCCGGTTCTTTTGTTCTACATAGGCACACTCCTCGTCAAAAATAAGACAAATCTTATGGCAGCGCAAGGAGGAAACTAAGACTGTTGTAAAGAGACAGTCTTAGTAAATGACCTCCAACAGTTTTGCATAAAACGCCCGGCGAGCACATACACTTTCGCCAGCTTGTTCAATGAACAGTTTTCTCTTCCACCTCCCCTTCATAGACATGCAACAAAATACTATGGGTGAAATTCATTACTCCGCCTATGCGTGTTTTTGGATTAGAAAAGTCGCAAATACATCAGATTTGCGACTTTTCCGGTCACAATAGGCATTTTACACCACACTCACCAATTTTATGAAGAGACGTGTTGAATGTGGGTCCATTGGTGTAAATAAGGAATATTTACTGCAGCTCCAAGCTGTCGTAGATTCGGTTCTGGTGCACGGACTGGCAGAGTAACCATGTAGTTTATGACGAGGAGCAGCAATTACATGGCTTCTCTAGCAATGAAGGCCCTATCAAGATTGGCGCAGCAGACACCAGTCTTGATGAGTCAGGGCCTATGTGCCTGAAGGCTATGGAAACCTTAATTTCACTCTACAATTAAAACATAGCTTTTATTAGTGCATAAATATGAATGAATTCGAGGAGTCCTCACTCTTGCATTGTAACTAAATGTATGATACTGAAGAGCCATTCACTATTAAACTCCCCTCACTCCCCAATACATGAGAACTAGGCGTCTACAGCATATCTGGTGCTACAGTCAGATAGAGCCTTCGACTTGGCTGAGCATGCATGTGTCTGAATGGGGAGAGGATAGTAAAGCTGATGTTACAGATTAGATGTGTACCTAATGTGTATAGTGGCCTCCCAATTCCTCCTGCCCCAAAAGCTGATGTTGGGGGAGATGAGGATTGGGCAAGTTGGATTCAAATGCCTAGTCCTTTTGACAGCAGGGAGAGAAGCCGCTGCCACAGGCTTTCTCAGCTCTCTCCATTCACTACATATGCATGTTTACCCGAATGAATGGGTCTGCATCCAATCAGCAAAAAATGCGGATCAGATGCGGAAAAAATGTGGCGGCACATTTATCAAGCTCGTCGGTTTTTCGCCATAAGCTTAGACAGGCGTATTTCATTCGCCTGTCTTTCTTTTACAGAATATTTACTTAAAGTCGCACAGCCGTTCATGAATTAGACTCTGCGTATTTTTATTAGTCTGACCTCTGCTGGTTGTTTTTCAGTTAGACGAGACATATTCACTAAGACTGATCTAATTTACATGAAAAACTTGCATTTTTGTGGAGAAAAGTCACGTGTCTCTAGGAAAGTGTGCCTTTTAATGCAAAAAAAAAAAGTTGTGCTTCACCGCTCAAAAACAGGCGCAATTTCAGTAGTAAATATGACTAAAAGATAAAACTTTCTAAAACAGCATTTTTGTTAGACTAAAAACAGGTAAAAACTAAGGCCTATGGTCGTGTGCATGAGGCCTTAGACAATTTTGATGCCTCACTACGCTGTGGCCCACAAATACTAATATGAGTATGCCAAGAGTGTGGACTGGACATACGGATGTGGACAGCACATGGTGTGCTGTCCGCATCTTTTGCGGCCACACTGAAGTAAATGGGTCCACATCCGGCCTGCAAAAACTGCAGATTGGATGCGGACAAAAAACGCGGTTGTGTGTGAGGCCTTAGGGGGAGATTTATCAAAACTGGTGTAAAGGAAAACTAGCTGAGTTGCCCATAGCAACCAATCAGATTCCACCTTTCATTTTTCAGAGCTCATTTGAAAATTGAAAGGTGGAATCTAATTTGTATCTGAATCTGTAATTAGAAGATGCGACAAAAAACCCTCGTTTAGTGATGCAGTTACATCAGACCAACTATTAGCCATACGGCTAAGTTTTCAGGTAGAGGGCGCGCTAAAGCGCCGATACCGGAAGTCGTCGGTGGAACGCATCTGGAGTACGATGCGTTCTACCCTGGAGCACAAGCTAAAAGAACGTGCGGGGAGCGCAAACGAAGTAGCCGCTGATGGAAGAAGCGGATAGCCACTGCACTCCACGCTGGAGTGCATCGGCCAGGGAGGGGAGGAAGACAATCGGTGGCTTACAAGGGGGAGTGGCCATACAGTAGATGGATGAGAATGGTGTGGCGATAGTATATGAGCACTAGACGCACAATGGTTGTAGAAATAGACATAATAATACAGATCATAGATAAATTGACATAAAGTATAAAGCATAAAATGGTGGATGACTGCTGTTCATTCATTTAAAAATGGATGTGGTTAAAAATGAATTTCGGTAATAACATATGGATGTGTATATGTAAAAACAATATATGGAGGAATAAGTTAACAAACATATTAGTTAAATTAAATAGTGGTTCCCATTTTTGAAAATAATTCATTTTGGTCTAAATAGGTAAATTATCAGACAATTGAACGGATATGATCAGATGATGATGCACATGAAATGGATAGACAGGTAAAAGAAACACCGGTATATAAAATGGACAATATAAAAACATATAAAACTCTAAATAGATGGTATAAGATCTCAGATAGGCAATATTAAATAAAAAAGTGTATACAAATATTGGAATCCTGGATAGGTAAAAACTGTCTGGAGTAATTGTACAGGATAGGGGTTCTTTCCGTCCGAGCAGAACCAACGTGTTAAGTCTATAAATCCAGTACATTTCTTTACGGCACAGTTTCTGGTAGGAACAGGCGACCCATTCAAGGGGGGTCACCCTGAAAGGAGTGGGGTCGCCATCATGGTATATAGAAAAATGGCGAGACACACTGTGAGTAGTGACTTTTCGTTTTATATTGGACCTGTGCTCGTTCATACGCTCACGTAGTGTTTGGGTGGTGCGGCCTACATAATACATGTTGCAGGAACATTGTAATAAATAAATTACATTCAAAATGCTATGAAACTCTCTGGCTGAGGAGGTGGTGATGGCGAGTACAATAAAGGAATTCAAGAGGGGCCTGGATGTATTCCTGGAGCGTAATAATATTACAGGCTACAGCTACTAGAGAGGGGTCGTTGATCCAGGGAGTTATTCTGATTGCCTGATTGGTGTCGGGAAGAAATTTTTTTCCCCTTAAGTGGGGAAAATTGGCTTCTGCCTCACAGGGGTTTTTTGCCTTCCTCTGGATCAACTTGTAGGAAACAGGCCGAACTGGATGGACAAATGTCTTTTTTCGGTCTTATATACTATATTACAGTTCATGTCATGTCGCAGTGGAATGGGAGTCATCAAAGTCATTTCTTTCTTGTTATCAGTAATGCTACAGCGCTTACATCTCCTTATACCACACTTGTAAGAGCCTACCTTGCAGTCAGTCTTATTTTTCCATAGGGGCAGTTGTCCGCCATGTTGCTATTTTTAATTTCGGTCAGGACGGTGTAAGGATGTCGTTTGCGCTCTCCGAAATGTCAGTTTGGGGACTTTTGGAATGCTTTTCCCTATAATGGGATCCTTTATTAACACTGTCCCATGTTTGGTTAACATTTTTCTGATCTCTGCATGTTTAGTGTTATAGCGTGTGATCAGACTAAGTGGGCAATGTCTGGAGTTGAGTGGTTTATCTTTTTTGTTTAATAGACTCTCTTTTTGGTTTTCAAGTAGAGTCTTCCTTTTGGACTCATTGATTAAGTTAGTGGGGTAACCCTTGTCTTGGAATCTTTTTCCCACCATGCCTAACTGTTCTTTTAGTGTCTTGTCATCGGAACAATTTCTCCTGATCCTTCTCATTTGGCTGTAAGGAATGTTGTTCTTCCATCTATGATGATGGCAGCTTTTAAAATCAAGGTAACTGTTGGTGTCAACTCTTTTGAAATGTGTTTTGGTGAAGATCTGATTATTCACTATATCTAAATGTAAGTCTAGAAAGACAACTTCTTTCGGGTGATGTTCAAGGGTAAATGTTAAATTCCAACCATTGTCATTAAGTCCCTTTACAGATGTTAAAAGGTCCTCAGGTTTCCCATCCCAAACTTAATATGATGCTGTCCATGAATCTTTTATAAAATTTGATTTTGGGATGTACTAGGAGACCCATTTTATCCTCAAATGCCCCCATGAATAAATTTGCGTACGATGGGGCGAATTTTGTCCCCATCGCGGTCCCCTTCTCTTGACGGTATATTGTTTCTTGAGATGAAAAGTAGTTGTGGTTTAGGATAAATTCAATGGATTTCAAGATAAAGGATCTCTGTGTCTCAGGCATCAAGGGGTCTGAGAGCAGGACTTCCTCTATTGCTTTTAGGCCGAGGGAGTGAAGTATGTTACTGTAGAGCGATGAAACACCCAATGTTACCCAATTAAAGCTATCCTCCCATTGGAGGGTCTCTAAGATGTTTAGTAAATGAGAGGTGTCCCTGAGTTAGGATGGTAATTTTGAAACATAAATTTGTAGTATAATATCAACATATTCAGAGCGGTTTGTGGTGAGAGAACCAATGCCGGATATAATTGGTCTCCCTTCTCTTGATGCCTGACTTATGGATTTTTGGTAAGAAATAAAATCTAGCTGTTGATGGGTGGGGGATTTTTAGAAAGGTTCTCACTTTTTTATCGACAACTCCCGTACCAGAGCCTTCATCTTCAAGTTGATATAGTTTTCTCTTATATTCGTGGGTGGGGTCGTGCGTCATTGATTTGATAATAATCTTGATCAGATAAAATACGGAGGGACTCGGAAATGTAATAACTGGAGTTCATAATAACTATACCTCTGCTTTTGTCAGCACTTTTAATGACAATATCATTATTCTTGGCCAGGGTTTTTAGGGCCTGAGTAAGTTCCGGGTTAAGATTCCTTTCCTGTTCGCTAATCGAATCTCTTTTAAGTTGGCCATAACCATATTATAGAAGCTCTCAATGTGTGGACCTTTACTCTCGAGGGGATAAAAAGTTAGTGGTTTGAGGGGTTAAAAAATAAATAAAATTAACTCACCTCATCCACTTGATCACACAGCCGACATCGTCCTCTTTCTTCTTCCTTCAGGATCTGCAAAAGGACCTTTGATGATGTCATCGCGCTCAGCACGTGGTGAGGTCAGAGCAGGTCCTGCTGAATAAAGATAGAAGAATCCTTCGTGTGGCTGTTCTGCAAATTATGGAACATGCCCTATTCTTGGCCATATTGCAGACAAGAATAGTCAATTCTAGTAATGGGAGTGAGAAAAAAAAGACATGCATTCACCTAGTGCGGCCACAAGTCCCAGTGTAGCCCTACATCGCCATGTAACTTGAGAGCATGTCCGATAAACGTATATAGGTGTGTAAAGTATACACTGCAGTGTTAGATACATGTACGTATATATTCTATATCAGGGGTCAGCAACCTCCGGCACTGCAGCTGCTGTGAAACTACAATTCCCAGGATGCTCCATTTATTTCTTAAGGGGGTTGTTCAGGTTCCATGCTGAACCCAAACATATCCCCTTCTTCCCCCACTCAGCCCCTCTGACATGAGCAAAGGAGCATTTTATGCTCCGATGCTCTCCCTGAATTGCGCAGGGCAAGGGTTTTTTCTGCAGATCCAGTAACGTACCGGGTCTCTGCTAGGTGAAAGCTTCCACCTAGCAGTGTTCCCGGTGATGTCACCAGCACTAATGGGTGGGCTTAGTGCTGCTCTAGCCTATAAAACGGCTAGGGCAGCGCTAAAGCCCACCCATTAGTGGCGGTGACGTCACCGGGAACACTGCTAGGCAAAAGCCTCTGCCTAGCAGTGTAAAAATGTAAATGAAAAATCCCTTGCCATGTGCAGGAGAGGGCATCTGAGCATGAAATGCTTATGTCAGAGGGGGGGGGGGTTCAGCTCTGAACCCAGACAACCCCTTTAAGAGCAGAGTAAGTATACATGCCAGGAGTTGTAGTTTCACAACAGCTGGAGTGCAGAGGTTGCCTACTCCTGTTCTACATGAGGGCAGAGCAGACGTGAATGCAGTGATTTGAGGTGTTGCTAGGGGTAACCGCTGCCCGAGCTGTGCCACCGGACACGGAGCAGGGGGGGGGGGATCCTCTGTCCTGAGCTGTATATTACACCCCGCACCCCCTTCACCGACTCCCGATAAGTAGCTTTCCCCCTGTACTCTCTGGTGTTTTCTTCTCCGGCTGCCCCCTCCCAGTTTCCTCCTCCTCCGTTCCCCACACCCCTCCCGCCTCCTCCGCTATGGACTCTCCCGTCTCTTGTCCGGCTCCAAGTAGTAGTCCGTTTTCGGGGTGACCACAGAAGTGAGGGGGAGTCTCGGGCAGCGGCGGGGGGCTCATGCCGGGGGGTTCAGCATGCAGTGCCTCGGCAGAAGACAGCCCCGGACCAAGTCCCAGGAGCGGATCCTTGAGGAGACGAGCCGGAAAGTGACCCACATCAACAGCGCCCGGCTGGGTAGGAGACTAATCACTGGCACTAGTGGTTTCCATTGGGGTATTTGGGGCGCTGCTATGAGGGGTGGTCCCCGGGGCTGCTCCCCTCAGCTCTCACCAGTCTTTCCAAGACGTCCCTGTTGGTCTCCAACCTGTGGCTTTCCAGCTGTTTTAAAACTACAGCTCCCAGCATGCTTTGGCGTAAGTAAGCTGTGCGAGTATGCTGGGAATTGTAGTTCCACAACGTCTGCCCCCCCACAGCTTGAAGACCCGTCAGGTTTATTCTGTTTATTACATTTATTGTGTGTCAGGCCATGTTTCCACAAGGTATGGGCCACGGTGCAGTCCCTGGAATAATTATATGTATTGGGGTCTGTTCAGACAGAGGATCTTGGGTTCTGTTCTCTCATTAGGACCCCTCCTAGGATTAGCTCCATTGAATATAAGTAATTTGCGAGCAGGCTCCCGTAACCGAGCCAAGAATTGACCTGTACGTTTTTTCTGCGGTCTTGAAAAAAAAGCAAAGATTCTTGGCCGAATGAACTGCGGCATCCCATTGAAAACAGTGGGAGGCGGTAGCGGCGCAGATTCTGCCCAATTTTCGGCTTACACCTGTTAGGACGCCCGAGGGAGTGGTGGCCACATTCACTTTAAAGGGGTAGGATAGGGGATAACTATTATAGTGGTAGGGGTCCTACCGCTGGGACCCCCACCGATCACAAGAATAGGTGCCCCCATACCATGTGGAGCCCCCATGAAATGGACGGAGTGGTTGGTCAGAAATGTGCGCCACTGCTCCATTCATTTCTGTGGGAGCGCCCGAGATAGCTCAGCGGAATACGTTCTCACAGGCGCGGCTGGCGTGTGGTGCTCACGCTCTGTAGGAGTCCATAGAATTGACCCGGGACCACCGCTACCTATGGGGGCACCTGTGACTAGCAATGGGGAAATCTACAGCCGGCACAACTGGGGATTTGCGATTTGACAATCTGAAAAAAGTCTTTCAGGGATCATTTCTATAGTTCTTATACTTCGGAAATGTGCTCTAAATCTGAAAAAAAGGTCAAAGAATACAACAGATACTGGAAAAAAATGGGGGGAGATTTATCAAAGGGGTGTACGGGAAAACTGGCGTAGTGGCCCAAAGGAGCTGTGAAAAATGAAAGGTGGAATCTGATTGGTTGCTATGGGCAACTAAGCCAGTTCTACTTTACACCAGTTTAATAAATCTCCCTCATTGTCTATGCTCGGACAGCGCCCGAATATTACCCTCCCTAGCCTGTCTGTGAAATCAGAGCCCCATAAAGCAGGATGATTGAGGCAGATTTACTTATCCTGTAGACAGGGTAGAATGAGGCGCTCTAAACCTAATTTTACACGGGCGAATTTTCCGTCCAGATGCGATTCGTTTAGAGACCGGACAGCATCCAGACTGAATCCTGACCCGTTTATTTCAGTGGGTCTGTGCACGTGAGCGTCGTTTCTGACTGATCATCTCCGCGTTCAGGAGAAATGGCAGCATGTTCTATATTGTGCACATTTCACGTAGCCCTGGCTCCATAGAAGTGAATGGGGCTGCATGAAAAAACGGAAGACATCCAGAGGCAACGCAATTTTCACTGATGGTTTTTAGGAGATGGTGAGCGTTATTCTTCAGTATTTATTCACATGCGTGAAAAACGGATGCAATCTGGATGGAACACTGAAGGTAATCGCAGACTAAACTGATTCAATGTACATGCACAACCATCAGTTTTTCAACTGAACAGGCCCTCACCTCTGACGTATCGCTCGTGTGAAAGAAGCCTAAGGGCTCATGGGCACGATTAGGGATGAGCGAATCGACTTCGGATGAAACATCCGAAGTCAATTCGCATAAAACTTTGTTCTAATACTGTGCGGAGCAGGAGCACCGTACAGTATTAGAATGTATTGGCTCTGATGAGCCGAAGTTATTGCTTAGCGAAGTCTTGCGAGACTTCGCATAATAACTTCAGAAATTGATTTATACTGTAAAAAACCATTTCCGGAACTCGGGTTCGGTTCCAAGGTACCATTTGGAACCGAACCCGAGTTCGGAAAAATGTTTTTTTACAGTACAAATTAATTTATGAAGTTATAACGCGGTCTCGTGAGACTTCGCTAAGCAATAACTTCGGCTCATCAGAGCCAATACATTCTAATACTGTACGGTGCTCGCTCCGTACAGTATTAGAACAAAGTTTTATGCAAATTGACTTCAGATGTTTCATCCGAAGTCGATTCGCTCATCCCTACATATGACCATATGAAATTTGCAAGACATTGATCCAAAAAAAAAAAAAACTGATGACATCCGTATTGCATCTGTGTTTTTTTTTTTTTTGCGGATCCATTGAAACAATGCCTGTCCTTGTCCACAAAATGGACAAGAATAGAACATATGGAAACGGAATGCACAAGGAGTCATTTCAGTTTTTTTTTTGCGGATCCATTGAAATGAATGGTTCCGCATATGGGCCTGTGAAAAAACGGACGGAAACGGGGAACAAAATAAGTTTGTGTGCCTGAGCCCTAAGGCTGCTTTTACACAGCCTGCAGTGCTGTGTTTTTGGTCCGGCAAAAAATTCATCCGACCGTGGAGTAGCTGTTCCCGTGGTTGCAGACCACAAACAGCAGGGCACCGGCTGTGTGAACTTTACATCGCGGTGCGGACCTATTGACTGGAATGCGTCCACAATCCGCAAGATATGGCAAAAGATAGGACATGTTCACATGGCCGGGGCCCGTGTTTTGAGAACCCACGATCTGCGGTCTGCAACACAGACATGGCGACTCCGCTGTCGTGTGAATGAGGCCTAAAAAGTTTTACCTTTTTTTTTTCTTATTGTTGGACAAATTGCTGAAAGATTAGTAGAAGTGAATGTCTTAGACTACTTTCACACTTGCGGTGTGAGGATCCAGCAGGTAGTTCCGTCGCTGGGACTACCCGCTGGATCTGTCATACCGCATGACAACTGAAAGCATTTGGATGACTGATCCGTCTAACAAATGCATTGCAAGTGCGGATCCGTCTCTCCGTTTTCAGATGGAAAGACTTATCTGTCTTGATTTTTTTTTGCTTTAAAGGTCTGTGCATGCGCAGACCGGAAGGACGGATCAGTAGTTGCGGTATTTGTAATGCCGGATCCGGCACTAATACAAGTTAATAGAAATTAATGCCGGATCCGGCATTCCGTCATGTGTTCCGGAATTTTAGACGGAGATAATACCGCAGCATGCTGCGGTATTTTCCCCGTCTAAAAAAGTTGACATACTGAACTGAAGACATCCTGATGCATCCTGAACGGATTTCTCTCCATTCACAAAGCATGGGGATAATACTGATCAGTTTATTTCCGGCATAGAGCCCCGACGACGAAACTCTATGCCGGAAAAGAAAAACGCTAGTGTGAAAGTACCATTAAAGGGGTTTTCTCACTTCAGATGGCATTCATCATGTACAGAAAGTTATTACAAATCACTTACTAATGTATTGTGATTGTCCATATTGCCTCCTTTGCTGGCTGGATTCATTTTTCCATCACATTATACGCTGCTTGTTTCCATGGTTACGACCATCCCTGCAATCCATCAGTGGTGGCCGTACTTGCACAGTATAGGAAAAAGTGCCGACTTCTTTGTAAAGGAGCAGTGTATGATGTGATTAGAAAAATGAATCCAGCCAGCAAAGGAGGCAATATGGACAATCACAATACATTAGTAAGTGCCTTGTATTAACTTTCTCTACATGATAAATGCCATTTGCTGAGGTGAGACCGCCCCATTAAGGCTCATACAACACACTGCTCGCTCTAGAGAACTGGCAAAAAGGAAGTTGGTGAACAGTTGGGGCTGACACAGTACTGGGGCGTGAGCAGTGCTGTTCCCTGAGGAAGCCGTTGTGATTCTTTTCTCATACAGCCCCTTTTAAGAACTCCTGCACACAGTTCCTAGCTGGAAGGTTGGACATTCAAGACTGTCATCGGCTGCCTGGATCCTGCAGTGACTGAATATCAGCTGACTGGGGCCACATCTGGATCATGTTTATTAGCCTGTTCGATGCTGTAGTGACGAGCCCCACTAAAAGGTTAAAGGGGTTCTGCAGTAATTTTAAACTGATGATCTATCCTCTGGATAGATCATCAGCATCTGATCGGCAGGCGTCTGACACCCGGGACCCCCACCGATCAGCTGTTTGAGAAGGCAGCGGCACTGGCAGTAGCGCCACGGCCTTCTCACTGTTTACCGCAGGCCCAGTGACGTCACGACTAGTATCACTGGCCTGGGCGGGCTAAGCTCCGTTCACTCGACTGGCCCAGGCCAGTGATATTAGTCATGACGTCACTGCGCCTGCTGTAAACAGCGAGAAGGCCGTGGCGCTACTGCCAGTGCCGGTGCCCTCTCAAACAGCTGATCGGCGAGGGTCCCGGTTGTCGGACCCTGCCGATCATATGCTGATGATCTATCCAGAGGATAGATCATCAGTTTAAAATAACTGCAGAACCCCTTTAACATCCAGCAGTCGATCGATGGGGTTGTGGGGTGTGTGGGGAGTCGCTCTGGTAGATAGCAGTGCGGGTGCAGTATAGAGGCAAAACGGAGTCCAGAAAGTGTAGCAAACAGTGTTTAATTCACACTTGTAGCAAATACACAGCAAACAGTCACTTGGTGTTAATTCACACCCATCAGAAAACGTGCAGAAAAACAAAATAGTCCAAAACAGGTTCCAGTCACCTGGGAGGCTTTAGGTGCAGGTTCACACCTGGCTGTCAGTCCAGCCGCAAGGCGATCGACCTCCGGCTTCCAGGCCGTCTGCACTCCTCCTTGCTTGGGGTCTTGCTTCCAGCCCAGAGAACTCCACACAGCACAGCATGGACCAGCACTCTCAAACCCAAGTGATTCCACAGCCTGACAGCAGCTCCAGGACAATCACCCTCAGCTGCAGAGGAGGCTGCCTTAAAGGCCCGGATAAAGTCTGGCCTGGACCGTGGGGAATAGGCACCCACCCAACTCTTTGCCTACTCCCAGTAAGAGCCGGCCCGGATTGGCTTTGCAGCCAAACTAAATATCAAATTGTCAAGCAGCACTAGCTGCTGCTGACACAAAAAACCCGGCTCTTACCTCACCGAGGCCAGGAACCTCGGTGACACATACCTCCCGTCGACAACGGTACCTTGCACCTTACCACAGGTGTCAAACTCCCTTCCACCCCCATCCAAGAAAGCTAGTGATGGCCTCTCCTGAGGATAGGCCATCACTTAGTAAAGGCTGGACAACCCCTTTAATGTCGTCACATTGATGTCACATGTAATTGTATATAGTCACATTAATGGTAATAAATTGATCCAGTAACAAAAAATCCACGCGTTTCAGTATAAGTGCCCCTGAATCATTCCTGTGATGACTTCCCGGTAGAGATACTGGAAGTAGAGAGAATTCTGCATCAGATGAAAGGTCGGAATTACCTCCTGCCCTGATTCTAAGGCCTCTTCCATGCAGTCAGTATTTGGTCAGTATTTTATCATCAGTATCTGTAAGCCAAAACCAGGAGTGGGTCCAAAGTGGGAAGTGCCTCATAGTGCTGCTGGGGTTTCTGATCCATGCCTCCGCTCTGTAAAAGATA
Organism: Bufotes viridis; assembly: GCA_033119425.1. NCBI lineage: Eukaryota > Metazoa > Chordata > Amphibia > Anura > Bufonidae > Bufotes > Bufotes viridis. Next base: position 332,523,015 of record CM065593.1, on the reverse strand, counting down.
GGTGAAGTCCTAGCTTCAGTCGTATCTTGCGGATGGGATTGCGGGATCCATTCAAGTCAATGGGTATATGTCTCGGGCCCGTATATTGCTTACCCACTGTTCACGGTCCGCAATACTGGCGCTGAGCCATTACGCTCATGTGTATGAGCCTTAAAGGCTATGTACACCTTCAGAGGCAATTTTTGTTTATCATTGCATATTACTCATTTTTACTCACTTTATTAAAAATATTGAGCCATTCAATCACAAATGGTTAACTGTTTTTCAAACTGTGTGACTGCTACTTTCACTGTGTGCCGGTCATCTAATAAACCTTATCTCTTACTAAATTTAAGCCAAATTCTTATCAGTAAGATAAGGATTGAGCTTCAATGAGTGTATATAAGGTCAGAGAGCAGAGATAAGGAGTCCGTCTTCTCCTCAGATGACGGAAAAGACAGAAAATCCACAGGCAGCTAGTGGAGCATCTCAGCTCTGTACAGAAAAAAGGATTCCATATTTGATAAAAAGATTTTTAGCTCAAAATAAGTACAAAACCACATTTAAGGCTGCTTTCACACTGGCGTTTTGGATTCCGTTTGTGAGATCCGTCTCAGGGCTCTCACAAACGGTCCAAAACGGATCAGTTAAGCCCCTATGCATTCTAAATGGATAAGGATCCATTCAGAATGCATCAGTTCGGCTCCGTTCAGTCTCCATTCCGTTCTGGAGGCGGACACCAAAACGCAGCTTGCAGCGTTTTGGTGTCCGTCTGACGGTGCGGAGCCGAATGGATCCGTTTTGACTTACAATGTAAGTCAATGGGGACGGATCCGTTTTCAATGACACAATATGGTGCATTTGAAAACGGATCCGTTCCCCATTGACTTTCAATGTAATTCAAAACGGATCCCTTTTGACTTTGACAATTTTTTTTAAAACTAATGCAAACGGATCCGTTCCGAACGGATACAAACGTTTGCATTATAGGTGCGGATCCGTCTGTGCAAATAAACAGACGGATCCGCACCAACGCAAGTGTGAAAGTAGCATAAGGCCGCATGCACATATTTGTGTGACGACTGTGTCCATTTTACGGACTGCAAAATATAGGCGCAGGCTATGTGCACCTCACATAGTCATTGACTTCAGTGGGTCCGCGATCTGCAAGATGCAGCCAAAGATAGGACATGTCCCATCTTTTGTGGCGTGGAGGCACGGACCCGGAAGCCCATGGAAACACGTGGAAGCCCTTCTCAGTGCTTTTGGGTCTGTGCCTCCAGAAAATAGGACATGTCCTATCTTTGGCCACATCTTGAAGTCAATGGGTCTGCACCACAATGCAAAATGTACACTGCCAGTGCCCGTGTTTTGCAGATTTATGGTCCGCAAAAACGGACACGGCCGTCACATGGTCGCATGAATGCACCCTTATGTTTTTAAATCAGTACTCTTCAAAGAACTGAAGTAAACCAGCTGGTGTATACTGGGGCCTGCGCAGCACGGTTTCTACATGTACCAGAGGTGACCTACAATATGTGCCCTTCCCTACATACACTGTGGACCAGAACGACACCGACGAGACCTATAACCTTGTCCACACCTAGCTGGAAATAAAAACTGTGCAAGGGTTCGGTTATTTCCCTGAGGTCTGGAGGTTTCAGGATGTTGCTCATATAATGAGGGTGTGGTACCTGGATCTGCCAGACGTTCACTATTGGAAGTACGTGAATCTGCTGTAATGACAGGTTTAGAGATGAGCCAATTTCATGTTATAAAAATTCGTTCACGCTTCGTTTGGTGGTAAAAGCAGAATTGCGTTATGGATTTCGTTACCACGGACCATAACGCAATTCTATGACAGAATGCATAACGGGAAACCTTTAGAGGCATTACGTTATTCATCCCGTCATAATAGAAGTCTATGGGCTGCAAAACGGATCCGTCCCGTTTCCGTTATACAGGAGAGGACTCCCCTGCAGCGGGACGGATCCGTTTTGTAGCCCATAGACTTCTATTATGACGGAATGCCTCTAAAGTTTTCCCGTTATGCATTCTGTCATAGAATTGCGTTATGCTCCGTGGTAACAAAATCCATAACGCAATTCTGCTTTTACCACCAAACGAAGCATTAACTAGTTTCAAAATATGAAATTTGCTCATCTCTAGACAGGTCCATAGTTACACATAAGGGAATGACCGGCCGCATTGTGTGCGGTTCTTTAGACTAAACTGGGTCTGACGTCCTGGTCATTTAGCACAATTCCGAATGATTGTCCGAATTCGGCTGATCATGCCGTACATAATTTCGCCTGACAAAGGCTGACCCTTACCCAGCTGGCCGATCACATTTTTTTGCCAGACGGGGATAGCCGTTGAACAGTCCTATGTAGAAGTTTCGGAGAGGAGTCTTCAAATAATGGTTTCACCATTGCCTATCCTGGATTAAAGGGATATTTCAGGCTCCTGGTAAGGATGACCTATCCTGAGGAGCCCAAAGGGACCTGCTGATCGGTGGGGATACGGGGTATTGGACGCATACCAATGCGATATTGATGACCTTGATCAATATCACAAGCCTGGAAAAACCCTTTAAAGAGGACCTGACACCACAAAATGCAGTGCAATACATCACTGTGCTCTGCTCCTCCTGCTCTATAACCTGCTGCCTGCAGATTGCACTGCATTTCGTGGTCACAGGAATTTGATCAGATCTTTTTTCCCTCTCAGTAGCCTAAGGGCTTGTTCACACAAACATTTTTTGCTTTCCGTATATGGGCCGTTTTTTGCATTCAGTATACTGTCCGTATACGGAACCATTCATTTCTATGGTTCCGCAATAAAAAACGGTATGTACTCCGTATGCATTCAGTTTCCGTTTTTCCGTTCCACCACATTTTGAGTCATGTCCTATTATTGCCCGCAAATCACGTTCCGTAGCTCCAGTCAAGTCAAAGGGGCTGTAAATAAAACGGAATGCATACGTATCTTTTCCATATCCGTTTGCGATCTGCAAAAAACGGATCACATACGGAAACGGAATGGAAACGGAAACCCTACTGAAACCAAAAAATGGATCTGTTAAAAACGGACCGCAAAACCATACAGTCGTGTGAACGAGCCCTTATAGATATAATATCTAACAAAAATCAATGCTGTTTAGCATTTTGCTTTCTAGACATTTTGTGATATTCAGTTGGAGGTATAAATATATATTTCTTGTGTACTTCCGTTTTATTTCTGGCGCTTTAATTGTGGTAAGTATTGTCTGTCTTTTAGAGGAGCAGATTGTATTTGTACGTACAGCACTGCACCAGCTTTTGCTTATGTATACATGACCCCCGTCTGGCCTTATTATAGACTTCTCCTGCCGGTTTACTATTAGCTGTTGGTAGTTGTTTTTACGTCTCGTCCACAAGCTGCAGAAAATGTCTGCCCCAGAATCCTCACATAAGCTGACATCCAGATCGCCGTATGTCAATTTCTACTGCAGACTTTCACCAGTTTCAGGGAGCGTTCACCTAGGCATGGGGAGGTTTATCATGAGGGGGAGGGGGGGGGTTAAAGGGGTCCTCTCACTCCAGCAAGTGGCATTCAATATGTAGAGAAAGTTAATACAAGCCACTTACTAATGTATTGTGATTACCCATATTGCTTCCTTTGCTGGCTGGATTCATTTTTCCATCACATTATACACTGCTGGTTTCCATGGTTACGACCACCCTGCAATCCATCAGCGGTGGTCGTGCTTGAACACTATAGGAAAAAGCACTGGCCTCTCTGGTGGCCGGGACCGTGGGAGCGCACATAGGCTGGTGCTTTTTCCTATAGTGTGCAAGCACGACCACCGCTGCTGGATTGCAGGGTGGTCGTAACCATGGAAACCAGCAGTGTATAATGTGATGGAAAAATGAATCCAGCCAGCAAAGGGAGCAATATGGACAATCACATTACATTAGTAAGTGTCTTGTATTAACTTCCTCTACATGATAAATGCTCTTTGCTGAAGACAGACAACCCCTTTAAATGGATTCTGTCACCTCATTTTACCCTATAGCGTTCTGGACAGATCGCCACTAGCATGTCCGCAATAGTGTGTGCTTTTATTTTGTTTAAAAACTTATTTTATTGATATGTAAATTCGCTTGTGAAGGTGCCCAAGCAGCGGTACCAACCGTTCTGGTGCCCAGCCACGCCCCCTTGTGAAGGAGCCCAGCACCACCTGCGTCCGCCGAATCTCCTCCTTCCTTTCAGTGAGATCGCCGTAAATCTCGGATGTGCAAGCTCACGCATGCGTGAGCTTGCGCATGGGCAGTTCCTTCCCTGAGACTGATGCCAGCACAGGGAAGGAACACTGTGCATGCGCAGTTCCGACATAATCTCGCACATCGCGAAATTTACGACGATCTCACTGAGAGGAAGGAGGAGATTCGGCGGACGCAGGCGGTGCTGGGCTCCTTCACAGGGGGGCGTGGCTGGGCACCAGAACGGTTAGTGCAACCCCTTGGGCACCTTCAGAAGTGAATTAACATATCAATAAAATAATTTTTTAAACAAAATAAAAGCACACAGAGCTATGGGACAGGTATATTGCGGCGATCTAGCCGTGCATGTCCGCAGCTCTATAGGGTAAAATGAGGTGACAGATTCCCTGTTTTGCAGACGTCTGCACCACATTTATCACGTCACGTGTGTGTGATCTGCAGTGTAAGATGTTACTCCCCTTTCTACGCCACCCCAGTTTTACAACTTTTTTTTTTTTAAGTCAATAAATCTGGCTTTAATAACCGCAACATGCTAAATACCACACCCCAGGCTATACATAAAACACGTCGGTGTTTGGTATCTGACCGGACACTTCTTTCCCTCCTTGCCCTTTCTCATGCGTCTCGTACTACTGAGCCACTATGGCGTTTTACTTGATATCTACTTTGGATCTATTTAGTACATCATTTTTAGTGGGGTATGTAAGGAAGGTGCTTATTACTACTGGTTATTTTAACCACCACTTACTCCCCTGTTATCTGTCATGTTCCTGTCTTTGCCACTTTATTGTATTATTGTTCCTGTTTTATTATGATATCTGTAAATGATTTGCAATATTTGATTCAGCTGTGATTTTATGAACACGGTAGATACTGTAAGCGTCAAATACAAGTCTTTAAAAATGCCAGACTGTGTGCAGCATTTATAAGCTCCTGACTCTGGAGCATTTATGTTGTGAACCATGCTGAACATATCGGTTATAAGGGTATGGCCACACAACGAGGCCGCACTGCAGCTGGGATGTGGTCACCTTGTGTCTAGCCAGCTCTCTGGGGTAAAATAATATTTGTCTATCCTCAGGAGAGGTCATCAATATCAGAACAGTGGGGGGCCGACTCATCACCCCTGCCCATCAGCTGTTTGAAGAATGAATTGGCCTGGGCTGCAGTACCAAGCGCAGCCACTATACAATGTACGGCGCTGTGCTGGGAAGGGTCTGGATCGCTCGCCAAGCGCCGTGGCCTCTTTAAACAGCTGATTGGTGGCGTTGCCAGTTGATTGAACCCCACCTATCTGCCACTGATGACCTGTCCTGAGGATAGGTCTTCAATATCTTACTCCTGGACAACCCCATTAGGTCAGTGGGGGCTCTCAGGCCACAACAGCATCCTATGAACTAATTAGAACAGCATTGCTCATTCTGTCTTCATTCTCAATGGCCAGGTGGTTTTGCCGGTTACCGCACGGCCGTTAACAATGAAGAGCAAATAAACAATGCGGCTCTAATTAGTCAATATGGTGCTGCTGTGGCTTGTATGGGCGGGCGGTACTTGGCATCACAGGCGCTCCTATGTGCATGCACCCTATTGATGCTGTGTACTTTGTGAGGGTCTGCTGACGTCATTAGGGGATTGCGTCAAGAGAATTCCCCAACATGTGTAAACCTAGGAGACCTTAACATACCTGACATACATTGGGTGCACGGGGGTCTATAGATGTGTGATGTTTGTCACTAGGAAGAAAATGTGAACAGACCCTAACCAACTCCAGCGGTATAAAGCTATTAAACCTTTTGCATTGCGTCATTGATCATATTAAATATTCCTTCCTCTGCAGGTTTACAAGATGACGAGGATCTGAAGTTTCTTCTGAATGGAACTTCACTGTCTAAAGTTAAATCCGCTTCATGGAAAAGGTCACGATTTTACAAGCTCCAGGAGGACTGCAAAACTGTATGGCATGAGTCCAAGAAGATCTTGAAGTCCCCAGATTCACAAGTGTGTGAGTAGATGACAGGATAAGATTTCCTTATGTTTCTGCTCACCGGGAATTGGACAAATATGATGCTAGCAGCAACTGGCGCCCACTTCTGTCTATAAAATAAGTGTCGGGAGCTAACGAAATTACATGATTCTAAAACTTCTCCCCACTCCCTGGGTACGCGTGGATGCGGAGTCATTTGGATGTCACATAGTCTCTTCACTCTGCAGTATCCCAGGTAGTTTACACTCCTTGGTGCCTACTTCCGGTGCCGAAGGTACAACAAAACACCTGATTGGCGAGGTGTTGGACCCCTGCCAGTCAGACACTGGAGGTCTGTCCTAAAGCTAGGCCTTCAATATCAAAGTCTTGAACCCCTTTAAGATAAATGGAACTTTAAAGTCTGTATTCAAATTTGAAAAGTCTACATTTACTTCATTTTGGTATTTTTCTGACAATGCTTATGCTCTTGGTATGGCATTTATTAAGCTCCATAAGCTTCTCCATAGAACTACAACACTGCCAGTAGAAATGCAAGTACAAGATGTAATAAAAGAAAAGCCATCCGACACTCGCGTAATAAAACACCTCTAGGGTCCATTCAGACGTCCGTGAATGTGTCTGCCCCCGTTGCGCTATTCTGCAGAACAGGTGCGGAACCATTCACTCTCTATGGGACAGGAATGGATGCGGAGAGCACACTATGTGCTCTCCAGCGCCGTCTTCTTCTTTTCCTGCCTGCGGTAGGAGACAGAACGTCATCGTTGACGTCACCGCCTCCTGCCGGCCTTCTCAGGTCCCGACTCGTGTACACTACTGCGCATGCGCCGGGACTGGCTGTCTTTTCAGTGTACAGGCTTCTATGAGAAGCCTGTACTGACTGATACACAGCGCAATGTAAGCACTGTGTATGAGTCTCAGCGTAGCGATCAGCCACAGAGGCTGATCGCTATGCTTTACAGGTCATTAGGGCACTGGATATGGCAGAGGCACATGAGGGGCATAAGGGATTAGATACACAGCTCAGCAGGCAGGATCATACAAGATAAGATTAGATACACAGCTCAGCAGGCTACATACAAACAATAGTTCAAGTGGCTGCAGCTCTCACCTCTACCTTCAATCCAAGAAGCACGGAAAAGAGACCAGAACTGGGCCTTATGAAGCATCCAATAGAAAAATGGGATCCAGCTTCTTGTGGAGTAAAAACAGTTCTTTATTGGCTCATCATATAAAATCCACCAAAATCACAGAAAGTGACAACAGTGATGCGTTTCGGGCTACAAAATCCAGCCCTTCATCAGGGCTGGATTTTGTAGCCCGAAACGCGTCACTGATGTCATTTTCTGTGATTTTGGTGGATTTTATATGATGAGCCAATAAAGAACTGTTTTTACTCCACAAGAAGCTGGATCCCATTTTTCTATTGACAGCTCAGCAGGCTATATCATACAAAATGGGATTAGATACACAGCTCAGCAGGCTATATCATACAAAATGGGATTAGATACACAGCTCAGCAGGCTATATCATACAAAATGGGATTAGATACACAGCTCAGCAGGCTATATCATACAAAATGGGATTAGATACACAGCTCAGCAGGCAGTTTCATACAAAATGGGATTAAATACACCGCTTAGCAGGCTGTATCATACAAAATGGGATTAGATATACACTTCAGCAGTCTCTCCCTCCCCCTGTGCTGCCGCTGCCACCAATAAAGGGAGAGGGGCGTTGCGCACTGGCCACCAATGACTAGTAACGTTTCATATACAAATGCAAGCAGAAGAAACACACTGCCGACACCCGCCTGTGACGCAGCGATGCGATCCGCGGTAGTTAAACTCTCAGGAGGCAGCACCTGAGGGGTTAATTGCCTCTGATCTCAGTGCTGCGTCACAGGCAGGTGCCGGCAGTGTGTTTCTTCTGCTTGCATTTGTATATGAAACGTTACTAGTCATAGGTGGCCAGTGCGCCCCCCTCCCCAGTATTAAAACACTTGTGGCCAGTGTGGCCCCCTGTCCCCACTATTTAAACATTAGTGGCCAGTGTACCCCCCCCCCCCCCCCGTTCCCAGTATTAAAAGACATTATTGGTGTGTCTTTTCCTTTAGCGTTTTATTTTTTTAGTGTGGTATCGAGTATCGCAATACTTTTTTTATGGTATCGATACCGGATCAAAATGTAGGTATTGAAACAACTCTAAGTGGGAGTAGCTGCTGCAGGCAGAAGAGTGTGGGGGCGTGGCCAGCCTGTGACTCATCACTGTGCAGTGCAGCCAGGCTTGTGTATCAATAAAGTTATGTATTCAACAAAACAAGAAGGGAAGAAAGTAAACAGATCTGCCAGGATAATGTGATGTCTTCCCGGGAGAAAGGAAAGCTCGGACGTGAAAAATAGGTATTGCGGGCATACGTATGGATGGTGAGGGGTGTTAGGAGCACATACAAAGAACTTTGATTTTGGGACTGGACAACCCCTTTAATCGGCATGATGAGCCCTACCAGGCAGTATGCCTTGTTTAATAGGGTTGATCCTGGGGACGGAGCTTCTTTAAGTCTGTGGGGTTTGGGTGCCAGAACAGAATACCAGAACTTCAACACATATGTGATCTGCCAAACAGAAGCCACAATGCAGGTGTGAACACAGCCTTACTGATCACTTTTGTATGTATAATGAGTCCACTTGATTACAGGCCTGGTGTATGTTATACTCTCTTATTGGACAGTTTTACAGTTTGTAGGGATATCGGCCTGTGTCTAGTGAAAGCTGCTCTGTTATGGCTGGAACTTTTGGGGGTTTTGTCTTCAAAGTAGCTGGACCTCCCACAATCAACTCGGGTCTTCTGATGTGGTGGCCTGAAGTCCATCCAGAAGATGTCATTTGTGCTGTTGAAACTTAAAGGGGTTGTCTCACTTCAGCAAATGGCATCATGTAGAGGAAGTTAATACAAGGCACTTACTAATGGATTGGTATTATTGATATTGCTTTCTTTGCGCACATGGGCTAGTGCTTTTTCCTTATAGTGTGCAAGCACGACCATCGCTGCTGGATTGCAGGGTGGTCGTAACCATGGAAACGAGCAATGTATAATGGGATGGAAAAATTAATCCAGCCAGGAAAGTAGGCAATATGGACAATCACAATACATTAGTAAGGGCCTTGTATTAGCTTTCTCTACAAGATAAATGCCATTTGCTGAAGTGAGACAACCCCTTTAAGAACCTTCAGTTTACAGAGAAAGCTAAACTTCACATTTCTAGTTGCTGACCCGTTAATTATGCTCTGGCTTTTAGAAAATCTAGATTTTCTGGTCTGAATGAGTTGGCTACTTATAATGAACTCCATGACATGCACTTCATGAACAACTATGCAGCAGCAACCTATGTACAATGTATCTTGTGGTCCGGTATGTGAAGAAATAGTTTTTCAGAACAGGGTCTTCCAGTGACTTCCTAGGGAGGGAAACATCTTTTTTTTTTTTTTTTTTTTTTTTGTACCGACTCATAATGCATCAAGTAATTGGAAAAGTCTGTCTTGTTTTCTTTCCTCATAGATTTGCTAGAGCTGGTATGATTTGGATGCTCAGGATAAGTCTGACAGGGGCCGACTCATGGCACCTCCGCCGATCGGCTGCGGTCTCTTCAGTGTTTACCCGGATGTTGGCTAGATGATAGCGGTAATAAATCTCTCCCAGTCAAGTGAATGGGACAAACAGCTGTAATTTCACTGCACTGGCGCTACAGTCTAGACAACGTGCGAGGACTCGGCACTCACACAAGCTTTGCGGCGTCATCAAACAGCTGATCGGCGGGGATATCGGGTGTCGGACCTCCGCCGATCTGATATTGATGACCGGTCCTGAGGATAGGTCATCAATATCATAACACTGCACGACTCCTTTAAGAGGTCGTGTAACTTCAGCAAGTGGCATTTATCATGTAGAGAAAGTTAAAACAATCCACTTATGAATGTATTGTTATTATCCATATTGCTTCCTTTGCTGGCTGGATTTATTTTTCCATTGCATTTATACACTGCTCATGGTTATGACCACCCTGCAATCCATTAGCGGTGGCCGTGCTTGCACAAATATAGGAAAAATTGGTGGCCTTTCTACCGGGACAGTGGGAGCTCACATAAGCTGGTGCCTTTTTTCTATAGTTTGCTAGCACGGCCACCGCTGATGGATTGCAGGGTGGTCGTAACCATGGAAACGAGCAGTGTATATTGTGATGGTAAAATGAATCCAGCCAGCGAAAAAAGCAATATGGGTAATAACAATACATTAGTAAATGTCTTGTATTAACTTTTTCTACACAATAAATGCTATTTGCTGAGGTGACACAAATCCTTAGATAATGTAAGTGAAAGGACCGGCACTCACAATTGCAGATGATCTTCAGTCTGTTTTATTTGCTCCTCTATGTGGCAATAAAAGAGATTGGCCGACCCTGGACGCGAGCACCGCGAGGCTGACACTCGGAGTGCCGGCTGTGTCCGTTTATCACAAACCCTTAGATATCTGTGGGTGTCATTATATGGCCTTGTACATGTATTCCGATTTTAATGATTACATTTGTTTGTTTAGAGTTTACATTTTTTCTCTTAGACCTTTATTATATCTTCACAATAACCTCTTTCCAAAGAAAAATAAATGGTATGGCCTATAAGATGCCTTTTTGTACGGTTTTTAGTCCTGTTCAGAACTCCTACAGGACGGCGGTCATGTGACCATCAAGCCTGTCATGTGACCTCTGGCATTCAGTTAACTGTCCATACATTTAACAGGTTAATAGTAGTTTATTGAGATGCAGCACATATGTATAGATTATATACAACATTACTGCCTGCAGCAGCATCTCATGTCTATCAGTGTCCATGTACAAGCACATGAAACATTATTCCGTCTCCCCTGTTTGTGTAAAAAAAACTTTAAAGCTACATTTATTAACGACATGACAATATCACCTAGAGATGGGCAGCCATTTTACAAATCACCTGAAAACAGGCAGGCATGTAAACATACATAGAGTGAAGTAGTTGTAATAGCTGGAATTGGTTCCACCATTAGTCCCATGTAGTTGTCCCATGAAAGAGTCCTGTGTACTCACACAGCACATATATGTCATGTAACACTGTTGTATACTGAATGTCAGTGGGCTGTCACATGACTGATACCATGTTTCAATAAGGCTGAATGCACTACACAGGGCTGACCGATTCATGGGCTATACCCTTCTACTGTGCAGATAGGAGTCGACAACCTGATGTAAGAAAAATATATAAATAAAATTTTAAAGACGTGTATCTGAAAATTGTATAATATCCTACAATATAAACAATAATAAAAAATAAAAAAGAATACCCCATATAAGATGGAAGATTGCATGTGACTCACAAAGCTGTGATGTCAGAAGATTGGGGAGCTACCGCATGAGAAGTAACCCATGTGATAAAAAGGTAGGGCACAAGTCACCCGAGAGTAGGCCGAGACGCTCTTCATGTGACAGATCTTATTTGAACAGTTCTGTGGTTTAAAGGTAAAACATATATGACCGTGTCACGGCAGAGCTTGTATTTAATGAAGAGTTTACAGGATACAGAAGAAGTTGGACAGGGGCCAGGCTACACTCCCTTCCATCTGTTGGGCTGGAAAATACTTTGCTGTGTATCACCTTTAACTCTCTACTGTCAGGGGTGTTTAGACAAGGCCAATAAATAGCATTGTGTGGTAGAACCCTGTGGCTGGGGCTAGGCTGGCTGCCTGCACATACTATATTATGCCAGCAAAAACTTTATTGCAGATTACTAATCAGAGTCTCTTGAGAATACGTGCAGTAAGTCCACTGTGGTGTAACAACTACCCAGCCTCCTCTTTTTTATGGCTTTGCGTCAGGGGAAAATTGGCACATTACGCGTGGTCCAATCTCGGAGCCAAGGCTATTGGTTACAGCCATGGGCATCAGGCGCTGATCAGGAACCAGTAATAATGAATCAGTCTCCAACCATGGCATCCCTGTGATGACCTATCATAGCTTCACAGTAGGTTTGTAAAAAAAAATAAAAAATAGCATGAAAAAGAACTAATTTTTTTATTACTTTTAGATTCACTTTATATTAATAGGCTAGGGTCAATATAAAAAAAGTCTCCCCCAAAAAGTATTTTTGTCTGTTTTTAAGGGGCACACTTTAACAAAAATAATTATAGTAGGTACCTCCACAATTTTACCAACCAATAGAATAAAGTTGTTCTTTGGAATTTCCCCTTCTCTTCCTCTACTTTTCCCTTCTCTCGTTCTCACTTTTTTAATTCTGTTTGGTATAGTATAAGATGTGATCTCTGGAAAATAACTGCAGTTGACCAAACACGTAGAAAACACTACATGTGAAGAGGCCCTAAGGCATGCAAGTGGTCTAGATATCCAGACAGATGCACATTGTACACATCTGATCACTGCCTGATTGTTGGGCAGATTATCACGGACGAGCCGTCCCATGAACACTCACTCTCAATAATCTAAAGGTGCAACCGGTCACCCGATGAGCGAGCAAAACCCTCGCTCATCGGGTGAAACAGTCGTTTGTGCAGGCAAGTAAATGATGGTTTCTAGGCGGCAGATTGTACTGTCTAAATGGGGGGCTGTTGCCCAGAAACAACGCAGCTGTATGAGGATGAACGAGCGCAGTAGAGATCCCTCTTCCTCATGCTGCGGATTTGGCATGTAAATGCAGCGCCTCGCCCCCACTGAACAAATAGCTATATGGCTTATTTTGAAAGTGTATATGTCTATACCAATATATTATATAACCGCCATTGTAAATTATGGCGACGTTTCATCGATGATGTTTTTTGCGTATGGCGGGGCGGCGTGGAATCATTACAACGGTTCTCTTCTGACTTGAATGAAGTATGGAAGTATGGCCAGAATTGAAATTCACGGTACAATGGGATCAGACCAGAATTAATTTTTTGGATGTACTGGTGATAAATGACAATGGCATTCAGACTGATCTTTTTGTTAAGCCTACTGATAGAAATAGTTTGCTTCATTTCTCCAGTAACCATCCCAGTGCCGTGAAGAGATCATTACCATTATCTCAGTTTCAACGGATAGACAGAATTGTCTCTGATAGAGATAATAAAAAAACCAGACTACAGGAGATGTCTATGAAATTTCAAAAAAGAGGTTATCCGAAACATCTTTTAGATGAACAATTAATTCGTACCCAGACTGGGGAGAGTATTCCGAAGGACCAGAAGAGAAAAAGATTGCCGTTTGTTGTTCAATATCATCCTTTTATACACAGGGTTAAACATGTGTTTAACAAACATTGGAATATTCTGAGATCAGCATATCCTCAGATCGAGGAGTTTCAAGAGGTCCCAATGATGTGTTATAAGAGGTCTAAAAATATTAGAGATACCATCGTTAGAAGTTGAAGTTTTTATCTACTTCAAAGAAAGGGACCTTCCCATGCCTGCATTGTATCCACTGCTCTGCAGTTATTAAAGGGGAATATTTCACACATCCTCAAACAGGGAAAAGGTTCCCGGTAAAGGGATTCTTTACCTGTGACAGCTCCTTTGTGGTGTATTTATTGAAATGTCCATGTGGACTGCTTTACGTTGGGGAGACATCGATGAGAATGAAAGATAGGTTTTCTAAACATAAATCTACTATTCGTACAGGAAATTTGTTATTACCAGTTCCCTTTCATTTTCATCGATGTGCTCACAACGTATCGCAACTCCGTTTCCAAATCATTGAGGAAGTTACATTACCCAGACGGGGAGGCAACAGATTACAAACGTTGAGATTGCGGGAGAGCTTTTGGATACATACTTTGCAGACATTGGAGCCAAAAGGTCTCAATAGAGAGTATCAATTGAATGCTGCACTGTGAACGAGTATAGGACTATCAAATTTTTCTTAAAAAATTTTTTTTATAAAAAAATTTTTTAAAAATAATTTTCTAATATTAAAAAATTCTTTTTCTTTTTTCCTCCATTTTCTTTGTGTTTTTTCTTATAGACACAGAAGACCTGAGCCTTCTATATAATAATTGTGTTGTGAGTTTATATATACTAAAACTTTGTAATGTTATGATTTTCTGTGATTGCTGTCAATATGTTGTTTAGTTACCATGGTGACCTGCTACCGGAAGTGACGGAGGTCACAGCGGGCTATTTAAATCTGTTTGTTTCACTTGCTGTTTTGCACACTTGAGAAAGGCTTATACAGCCGAAACACGTGTAGTGTTACCTCATTCAATGGCGAATAAAAGAGAACTTTGAAGAAATATTACTTTGAGTGCCGATCCTTCCAATACTACTACTATTTGTGAGTACACCGACTCGGGATACGGGCACCGCTCCATAGTGGAGTGCCGCTTGCTCTTTCTTCTATTGCTGTTGGGAAGGAACGTCTCCTTCCTGATAATCGTCTGCTCCTTGAAGTGTGTAAACCCGCCTTTACAGTTCCGTATGTTCATAGATAATTCATTTTATCTTCAGGAGCCATAAAAGCTTGAGCCGTTTCTCACAGTTTCTATAAAGGTTATGTTTGTCATAGAGAGACACCGATATCTGCAGTTGGTATATACTGACAACCCCAGCCGACAGCTCTGAGATAGTCCAGGTTTCCTGCCATTGTTGCGTATCGCAGCTTGTTAACCTGCCTTTTTCTCTGGAGCATTAATAACTATTCTTGGGAATGGGAAAGTATCTATATATTATTGTATATATACTATGTATCTATATTATCGTATATAGAGGAGCAATTCCCAACGTTATTTACTGCAGAGGAACCCCTAAGAAGGTTTCAACTTGTAGGGAACCTTTCTTGACAGATATGCTCATGCAGTTGCTTACCTCATTTACATTTTCCCCATGCTTTTTTTCCAATTTGGATTCTCTTGACTTGTTTTCACCATGTAAACCAATCCCTCTGGTTTGTTTCCATCCTGTATGTAGCACTTCCTGTTGCTGCATCCAACCAAACCCATGATGCACTTCTTCTTTCTCTGCTGCAGCTCCAGCACCGCCCCTAACTAAGCCCAGCTAGTTTATAGTCCCTCCCACCCAGTTACATAGGCACTCCCCTAACAAAGCCCAGCTAGTTTATAGCCCCTCCCACCCAGCAAGTCACATAGACACTCCCCTTTTCACAGCTGCTTTCACACACCCAAGAACATCACAGGAAATAAGAGCTGCATGGACATGGTCATGTGACCACTGCCCAGAACGGAAGATGGGAGCAATAAAGGTAAAAAAAAAATACAATACAAAATTACAGCTACTTTCCTAAATGATTATTGTAAAGGATGTTGATGCAAACTGGAGCATCCCTCAAAAGTATAACTGTTTTTATCCCAATTTATATTTAATTGAGATTTAAATTTAGTAAACAATAAAACCGAAATACAGCATTGAAATCCGTAAATGAGCGCATCAGCGCCAAAAAATGAAAGCGGTGGAGAAATAAAGGGTGCTTACATAATACACTAGCCCATTCTATAAAGGATCTGCTGGAGTTATGAAGAAGGGCCGGCCTCTCCATAACTTCGGCGCATCCAGCGCCAGTTCTAAATGTAAGACCCCTTCCGAGCTGTCTTACATTTAGACCATGTTCTACGCTGTCCCGTCCCCTTCCCTCCCCATGCCCATGCCCACAATTTTAGAACTGGCGTGAGCAGGGCGAAGTCACAGATATCCGTTGCGCCGCCATCAGCGCCTGACATACGCCTAAGGCTACATTCACACGACCGTATGGGTTTTGCGGTCCGCAAATTGCGGACCCGCAAAACACAGATACCGGCCGTGTGAATGTAGCCGGCCCCATGATAGAAATGCCTATACTTGTCCGCGATGGCGGACAAGTATAGGACATGCTTTATCTTTTTTGCGGGACCGCGGATTGGATCTACGGATGCGGACAGCACACTGTGTGCTGTCCGCATCTTTTGCAGCCCCATTGAAATGAATGGGTCCGCACCCGTTCCGCAAAATTGCGGAACGGATGTGGAACCATTTATACGGTCGTGTGAATGTAGCCTAACTAAGGCGTATTTCAGCTTAGTAAATGACCCACTTAATGTCTGCATCCTTACACTATATTTAAAGTAAACTAAAATGCCAGTTACACTTTGCAGAAGTTCAGTGTGGCTGTGAGTAAGGCTTTCTATCACTCTTGTCCGGTGCTATCATTTGGCTCACATACATTACTGCTTTTGCACAGCAGCTTTTGAGCAGCAAAAATCAGTTCCCCTTCCCTATTGTAAAGGTGACGGTATTATGGGGTCCCCTGGAAACCTGGTTGGGAAACACTGGCCTGGAGATGATGGACTTCATAAAGGGGCATTATAGATTGTTGGTGCATTTCTGTCACAAAAACAAGCATGGCAGGCGCTAACTGAAAGCAGATAGAGGTCTGTGGAAGGATTTTTTCTGTTGTCGGGTGCAGTAGTTGGAAGTCTTTCAGATGACAGATTTCTGCCGGTGTCTTTCAAAATGACAATCTCCACAGGCCAACCATGAACCACAAAACGAAAGCAACTCTTTGAAACGTACAGTATGGGCAGCCTTACGTTTCTGCAGGTCTGGTATGGTCCATGTATAGGATAAAGCTGGCCATACAGTGGACACCTTGATGTGACTTCTTCCCATTCTCAGAGACCTACCTGTGGTCACCTTCCTAATCTTTTCTTTCTGATCTGAAAAGCTATCCCTATACCTGTGTATGGCCTGATTGGTGAGACTAAGCTTCATCACCACAACTCTTCAGTGCTTTCTCTTCTTTTTAGGAGGTATGGAGGTATCACGTCTCTCGGCATATATGATATAAAAAGCTCATTTATACCTTTATGTGACCCATTGTCTGTTTATTCTTATCTATTAAACATGAAGGAATATTACCGTCAGCAGATGTCCTCCCCAGCCCCATTAACGCTGTTTGCACGCTGGAGTCTTTTCATCATGCACAATGCCTGCAGGACAATTAGGAATGTGCTCTCTACGTGTTATTATGTCATCTGCCAGTGAACCCGGCAGGAATAATGCGGCCTCATCCCATACATTTACACATACCATCTGCTGTATTGTACGGTGTTTTAGTTAGGACTGGAAGAGCTTCCTTTGTGATATAACTGGCTCCTAAGTTCTCCGCATGAAAGTCAGGAGTTATCACTTTCAATTTCTTCATTTCCTCTACTTTCCTTAGTGAATGTAAACTCTTGACCCCTGATGTATCTAGATCCAAAATATTGTGCCGATTTAACTTCTCTAGATAACTAGTATCACTTAAAGTGGTATTCCCTTCTAGACATTTATGGCATATGTCCAGGGCCCCATTCTTGAGGTAGGAGTGGGTCAACAAAGTTGTACATAATTACATAGTAACATGGTTTATAAGGCCAAAAAAACGACATTTGTCCATCCAGTTTGGCCTGTTATCCTGCAAGTTGATCCAGAGGAAGGCAGAAAACCCCTGTGAGGTAGAAGCCAATTTTCCTCACTTAACGGAAAAAATTCCTTCCCGACTCCAATCAGGCAATCAGAACAACTCCCTGGATCAACGACCTCCCTCTAGTAGCTATAGCCTGTAATATTATTACACTCCAGAAATACATCCAGTCCTCTCTAAATTCCTTTATTGTACTCACCATCACCATCTCCTCAGGCAGAGAGTTCCATAGTCTCACTGCTCTTACCGTAAAGAATCCTCTTCTATAATTTTGTAGAAACCTTCTTTCCTCCAGACGCAGAGGATGTCCCCTACCTATCTGACATTTTTGGCATATCCCTTTGGTTTCTGCATGTTCAAGGTTTTTTGTTCATTGGCCCAACATCAAAGATGACTGAAAGTTGTGTTTAGCTGCTGGCAGCCTCAGCGCTGTGGCTCCCTATGTTGGGATTGTGTGGTGAGTGAAAAGCTATACTGGCTGCATCATAAGTAATCGCATACCCCTGCCGTGCTTTCTGACAGTGCTCGAATTGCATTAACCCTATAAACTTTTGACTTTGGATACAAAGAATTTGCTTTGCAGTATATAATATTTTAGATAAATCCACCATGGTAGATGCCCTGTGAATGGAGTAGATCTAATACCTATCAGACAATGGGGGCATATTGTCTGTGATGGGAATACCCCTTAAAATGTATGTTGCTGGGAATATACAGGTGTACAGTAAATCTGCAGAATATTAGAAAAGAAAGTATAAAAGTGCCATAGTCATGTATTACTTGTTGTAAGATTATCACTTGTATTGGTGTATATTACACAAATTACATTTTTTTCTTTCCAGAAATCACTACATGATGGGATTTCAGCGCGATTTTTAAACAGTAGCAGCTACCTTTTTTCACAGAGTAACAAGGAAATTGCTTGGCCGCCTCTTACAAATCAATCACTAACCCTGGGTTCACACCTGAGCGTTTTACAGCCGTTCAAAACAGCGGATGTAAGGACCGTTTTCAACTGATCCGATATCTATGGCAGATCCATATGTAAAGATGGCTCATCACTTGTCCAAGCGTGTAAAAAATAGGACATGCGCTTTTGTACGGAATGCAAACACGGATGCGGAACAAATACGGTTGAGCATCCACATTTTTGGCGTGACTCGCATTGAAATGAATTGAAAGCATCTCATCCGTAGTCAATCAAAAGAACAGCGCTTACTATTGCAACAAACACGCTGTAATACGTGCGACAAAGGCGCTAACAAGGAAATGCGTTCAGACCGCCTCACAGTGTGAACCCAGGGTAAATGAATGTGCCGAGTTTAAGGCCTCTTTCACACGAACGATACGGATTGGCTCAGGATGCGTTCAGTGAAACTCGCACCATTTCACAAGCAAGTTGAGTCAGTTTTGTCTGTTTGCGTTCAGTGTTTCAGCTTTTTCCGTGCGGGTGTAATCAGTTTTGATGCGTTTTTCACGCATGTGATAAAAAAACTGAAGACTTACAAACAACATGTCCTATCAACCATCAGTGAGAAACGCATTGCATCCTGGTTACATCCAGATGCAATATGTTTTATATTGAAGTCCCATTCACTTCTGTGGGGCCAGGGCTGCATGAAAAATGCGGAATATAGAACATGCTGCGATTCTCACGCAAAGCAGAACTGATGTATTAAAAGACAACGCTCATGTGCACAGACCCATTGAAATGAGTGGGTCAGGGTCCATTGCAGGTGCTATGCGTTCGCTTCCTGCATTGCACCTGTGCTGAAAACTCGCTCGTGTGAAAGAGGCCTTAAAATGATCCCATTGACAGGATAGGCGATGCCTATCTGATCGGCGGGCGTCCCGTTACTCCATTGAAATGGAGAGACAGGTCAAGCATGTGCCTCTTTGGGACTGCAGGAGATAACTGGGAACAGTGCTCAGCAGTCCTGTAGACAATAAATCAAGTGGCCTTGCACATGCCCCATTTAGGCACCTTGCACACGAACGTTTTTTACGGACCGTATACTGGCAGTTTTTTCAGTTCAGTATACTGACAGTATACTGAACCATTCACTTCAATGGGTCTGCAAAAAATACTGAAGTGTCTCCGTATGCCTTCCGTTTCCGTTTCTCAGTTTTTTCTGTTCCGTTTAAATATAGACCATGTCCTATTCTTGTCCGCATATCACGGTCAGTGGCTCCATTCAAGTCAATGGGTCCGCAAAAAAAACGGAAAGCATACGGAAGTGCATCCGTATGTCTTCCGTATCCGTTCCGTTTTTTGTGGAACCATCTATTGAAAACTTTAAGACCAGCCCAATTTATTCTATGTTATTACTGTATACTGTATATGCCGAACGGAACACGGAACCGAAACGGAAACAAAACGGAAGCAAAAAACGGATCCGAAAAAAACGGACCGCAAAACACTGAAAAAAAAAAACGTTCGTGTGCAAGAGGCCTTGAACAAAGGGAATGGGAACCCCACTGTCAGGATCAGTGAGGGTCCCACTGCTGGTTATCCTCTATTTTGTGGATAGGGAATAACTTAAACTAAAAACCATTGCTATAAAAAGTGTAGTATTTATGGTGTTTAACCCATTGGTGACATCCACCATATGTGTATGGTGGATTTCGGGATTTAAAGATGGTGCCTACTCAGGAGCTGAGTGGGTGCCATAGTCAGCAGATGACTGTTGTTTTAAACAGCAGACAGCAGCTGGCAGTGTCCATGATCAAAGATAACTCTGATTGCGGACATTTAGGCCCCATTTACGACCACGGCATCTGGGCAGTCATTTTCTTCACAGTAAATCGCTGCGACAGCCTGTCACAGAGATCACATGCCTGCAGACCACTTTGGCTGGTCCCCAGGATCTTCACTGTGACCACAGCTGTCTAATAACAGTGCAGTCAGAGCGATCTGCAGCCTCATGGAGACCTTAGTTACAATTGCAACAATGGGAGTCAAGCTATTATGTGACTTGCCTGTTAAAAAAATGAGATCAGGAAACCCAATAAGTGAGCCGACAGATACAGAATCAGTGAAAGTCACCATACAATTAATTATAAGTAAACCATCTGTAGAGTACATAGCTATTTTGTCAGCGACAGATACTGTGCAACCAAAGAAAAGCGCACCCGCACTCTATTCATTCCTTATGAAGCGCCGGCTATCTCCTCTGCTCCCATAGAAGTGAATGGAGCGGTGGCACGCTTTTCCAACCAGCTGCCCTGTCCATTTCTGGGTGCTCCACGGGGTACAGGGCCCCTGTTCTCGTGATCACGGGGGTCGCAGCGGTAGGCTCCCCACCACTCTGATATGTATCCCCTATCCTGTGAATAACTTGTTATAACCCGAATGTAGTCAAGGTTCACACGGCACAGTTTTTTCCTCCTGTGGAGGAGGCTTTTGTAAGCTCACCGGAAGGAACCTGATCCTGTCATCCTCTAGCTGCTGTAACATTACACGTATATAATTGTATAGTTTTCAGTTATAGATAACACTACATGCCGCCATATATTTGCAAAACAAATATGAGTTCCAATGAGCAGATTTCAATGAGAATTGCATAAATCATTGTTGTGCATTCCTGGTAATAGAGAAGTGGCCGGGTGTGTCCTCTGCACTGGAGAAATCAAAGGGATCAGCTTCCATGTCTGCTGGGACTTTCTCCTTTTATGACTGGACTTTGTATTTCACTGATATCAATACTTGTGTGTTTTCGTCCCTCTGGTTTGGCTAGCAGATGCATTCGGCATGCAGGCTGAGGGCCAGATTCAACACACCCTGAGCTTTCTGCTTGATGTGCCTTCATAATCAGGATGACCCGTAGGACATTGTGGCTCCTGATCTGTTTTTTCCCCATGAAACATCTGTATTTACAGTGGCACTTCCACCCGCTCCACCTCGTACTTTGGGAAACATTTTCTATGTGCAACTGCATAACTGCTCTTACCCTCACACGTACGGTACATAGGGATAATTAAAGTGTTCCTGTTTGATAAGTCATCAAGACATAAAGGTTTTGATCAGTTGAGGTCTGGAGTGCTGAGAGCCCCCAACGAGCGCTAGCAGGAGGAGAGAGAAGCGCTCACACAGAACACTCTCTTTCCTCGCTGCTGGAGATGGACTCCAGACAGGATCCTAGACTTTCTACTGAGCTCAGCTCCTGCAGCGAGGAGAGACCGCGCTCTACGTGAGCTCAGTCAGCCCCCACTGATCAAAACCTTTCATATTGGACTGTGACACATTAAAAGTACAGGGACACTTTAAGATATGGAAAATGTACCCTTTTGGGTCCATACTGTGGGGCTTTTACCTGTGCAGAACTTATTTTTTTTTTAGCGCTGATCCCATTCCCATTCCTCCTCAGTGGGGGGCAACAATGACTAAAATTTGTCCAATAGTCCAGAAAATACATCGGCTTAGTTTTACTGAGATCCAGCTGATTTAATAGAAATGTACAATCAATATTAATATTATGTAGGTGTATTACTAAAGCGGCCTCCTCGCATTACCACAAATTGTTGAATGTTATCTCCCCTGGTTCATTGTTGACCTGCATTTTGGTTTGGCAAAATGTGCATGTCATATCTATGTAAAGAGGAAGGCGAGGATCTGCCAAACCTTCAATGCTGTTCATTTCAAGAACAAAGGTCAGGTCTAACCGCTCGAAAAGTTTTTTGTTTTTTTTACCACTGTCTGGTATTATTTATCAGCCTTTTTTACTTTTGAAAAATCTCTGCTCCTAAAATGTTCACACTGAAGCTAATTCTATATTACTATATAAAGAGAATGACCATAAATCTGCCGGTTCTGGGTCAGACAGAACTCTAGACACTGCACGTTCGTCTGCAGGAGGATGCTGAAAAGAACTGGAAACTATTTCTTCTGTCACTGTAACCTCTTGTCCAAGTATAATAACTAAGTATCTGCCAACATACCAGCCGTATGCTGGTTGTATCTAATGCATGGTGTCTCGCTGCCCAAGACTGAATCCAACTGGGGCAAAGCCTGCAGGGACCTTGTAGGTTCTTCCTGTGATTCTGGAGGTCCCAATAACTCCAGTTCATTTGCACATTTTGAAAATGTACTAGGTTATATGTCTTCAAATACAATAGTTTTAGGCAGAGTTAGGAGCCAGATTCATATCTTTATAGGAGGAGACCAAACGTGTTAATTGTTAACATATTTTTATATAATTCTGGCAAGTAAATTATTTGGGGATGGAATTTGTAACTGTGTGAAAGGGAAGCTCTACCTTTGATAAACCCTGGCTGGTGATCTAATTGGCAAATATGAAATAATAGACTTCATAGAGCTTTACGGTTTCTACTTTTTTTGTGTGTATGGTGTGTGTGTGTGTATATATATATATATATATATATATATATACATACAGGCATGACTGTGAGTGTTGGCACCCCTAAAATCTTTCCAGAAAATGTTGTATTTCTCCAGAAAATTATTGCATTTGAACATGATGTTTTGTTATATATATATATATATATATATATATATATATATATACATACATATTGTATTTTCTGGCGTATATGACTACTTTTTAACACATGAAAATCTTCTCAAAAGTCGAGTGTCGTCTTGTGCGCCGGGTGTTGTCTTATACGCCGGTATACTGCGTGCTAACGATTGTTAGATAATGATATATATCGGTATGTGTAGAGCGGCCCCAGGGATTTTTTCTCCCAGGATATGAGCTGAGCGCTACAGCCTGGGAGAAGGAGACGCCCAGGGCAGAAGAGGATGTCTCCTCCCAGGTGCGAGATTAGCTGTAATTAGCATAAGGCGCTGGTGATCGGGGCCACAGAGGGCGAACGGACTGGTGCCCAGGGATAATAGTAAGTGCAGGGAGACCCTTGGGCGCCGCTCTACACGTACATATCATTATCTAACAATCATTGGACCAGTGAAAGGTTCTCTTTACTTCCGAGCCGGACTGGAGAAGCTGTCCTCCTCCAGCTTTAGGGACAGGCGCCCGCTAGCTGAGCCACCGTGCGCTGCCTCCCGGCCAGCCGCTCCTGAAGCAGCCCCCGACAGGGAGGGCTGGGCAGGCAGTGAGAGCTGACCCACCCAATTTTTATTTGGTGTGCATTGGAAGAGGGGTAGTCTTATACGGCGAGTATAGCCCAAACCCCATATTTTAACAGGAAAAGTAGGCGTTGTCTATATATGCCGGAAAATACGGTATGTGAGTGTGTATACATATAAAGCTGTCCTAATCACATGGGAGGACAAGTTACTTCACAACACAGAGCTAAAGAGCTGCCTCATCTTCCTCTCTGCACTACTTGTCAGGGATTATGATCCTCAGTAATGCTGATGCATAAGAAAGGATAGGGAAAAAGTATCCGATCTGTGGTGGTCTAACATCTGGGACCCCCACCAACTCTATGGGACTACCAGAGATAGCCGAGTACAGTACTTGGCTTCACTCCATAGAGTTCAATGGAGCGGCAGCATGCATGCCTGACTGCCACTCCATTCGCTCCGGAGACATCGGCACCTTATATATCTAATGAGGCATGCCTCTTGTTTACAAGTCTTTTGAGCTGTCGATAAAGAGGTCATGTCCATAAAATGGCTGCTGACGGAGGGTCATGTGACCAGGCAGATCACCTCCATGTAATGTCTCCTCCGTTCTAATACACTGCACCTGCCATCTGTACTTGTTCTGTTGGGAGTTTAGTGCAGATCCAGTGCATTTGAATGGAGAAGACATCACATGGAGGTGGTTTGTCTGGTCACATGACCCTCCATCAGCGGCCATTTTCTGAAAATGGTGCAGAATTTCAACAAAGGCAATATTAGTATATTAGTCTGCCATATAATCATCTCGCAAACACATTGGTCAACAATAACCAGATAGTGGCCAACCCCTTTAACATTTCTATTCCTGCATTTAGATCCAAAAGGCAAACTGAGTATTTGCCAATTTGACAGCTGATCGGGTGGATGTCTACACGTGGCAATGATCTAGAAAATGAATGTTTCTAGAAGTCTAGTCTTTATGACATATCAAGAGTTTTCTGAAAACGCAGTAACCCTTTAAGAACAGTCTAGGTGGTCACATAGATCTGATTGATTCAAGACTTGCTTGACAAAGGCTTCCTAGGCCGAAACGTTGTATCTGGATTAAATACTCCTCCACTTTGGACGTGTTGTCTCCATCTTTTTTATTTTTGTTATGTTATTTGGACTGATACAAGACTTGAGCTGTGGGCGGTATCAGATGCACTCCAGTGGGAGGTATTCCGGTTTGTTGGAACATCTTGAGAGGACCTAATCCTTCCCTTCCCCTGGTAAATGAAGGATCAGACAAGCAGGAGTCCAAGGATGGACGATGTCTCACCAGCACGTCTTCAGAGGCGCTATATAACAATTCTTTATAATGAATAACTCTTCTATAGTGTTTTTGCTGTCAGAATCCTTATGTTGGGGTTTGCCATAACCAGCTCTTTTTTATTATGTAGGAATTAATCACATTTTTCTATTTTCTCGGTCAGTCAGCATTGATGACGTTGAAGATGTGCGTCTTGGCCATGAGACTGAAGGGATGAAGAGGTTTGCCAGTCATGTCCCAAGCGAGCGGTGTTTCTCCATTATCTTTAAGGGCCAACGGAAGAACCTCGACTTGATCGCTAACACTAATGAAGAAGCTGCTCGCTGGACTGGAGGATTAAATAAAATCATTAGGAACTCTCGGGCCATGAGCCAAAAGCAGAAGCTACAACAGTATCCTTTACACATTATCCGTGGAGTTCTCCTAGTATATAATGATTGAGCAACTCCATCCATATTGAATCTTATGTTTATTAGGCCTCATGACCTTGGATGTAGATGTATGACCACCAGTATTATTGGTAAACTCTTAGAGCAGTGAGTCGTTATAAAAAGATATTTGTCATAACCATTTCATTTACACCACCAATCATGGCAAAAATCTAAAAAAGTTATGTAGGGCAAAATTAATCACTAATTGTTACATTTCTTAAAGGTCCTATTGTTAATGACGATTGATAAATCGTCGTCAGCTTGTGAGAGGGCTTACATTTTGCTTTAATGTTGCTTTAGAAAAATGTAATGTAAAAAAAACACATGAATTTTTACCATGACTGTATTTTATACAGATAAAACTTGTCAAATCAATGCACACAGGCAATTGAAACCTCATAGACAATTATCACATTGATTTAATATGTTTAAATTGTTAAACAACAAAAAAAACACATTTGTGGTAAGAAAAGCTTGCCTTTTTTTGTAGTGTGTTTGTTTTCAATGCTTTTTTTTTTCCTTTCCCCAAAAAGCAGCGTGCAAACCCACCTAAGGATAAGGCTGCACATAGGGGTCATTTATTAAGACAGGTGTTTTTGATGCCAGTTTTAATAACCCTTTTGCGCTCGCGGTGGATCAGCTGAACTTGTGTAGAGGCGCTGGCGCCGCCGGTCTGAAGGTAAGCCAGCTTCATTAGAACATTTTCTACACCTAAAACAGGTGTAGAAAATGATAAATGAAACGGGCCTGCTGGACTGCCCCCTTCCCCACCCACACCACACACCTATTTTTTAGACCTGGCGTGAGCGGGGAAAAGCAATAACACTTGTGCCACAATTTGCGACAGGTATATGCCAGAAAACTGGCATATATCACTTAGTACATGACCCCCCATAGACTACTAATATCTAGATTGCACTTGTACGAGTGTATTACTGTAGTCCAGCAGCGGCATGAAGCGCATGGCGGCATAGCAACCAATGACGCCGTGCGCTCCTGCTGTCAGCTGGATTCTAGGCCGGAATACAACGGTCCGCGCACGGCTGTGTGCATGAGGCCTTTGTGTGAATTGCAGCAGTTTCTCTGAAAATTAAGGTGGATCACCAAAGAACCACGTCCTTCACTTCTTACTACTGAGAAACGATGTACTCCCACCCCATGACCACTACAAGGAATCCCAGCCTAAAAGAATAAAAA
This sequence comes from Bufotes viridis, assembly GCA_033119425.1. Taxonomy (NCBI): domain Eukaryota; kingdom Metazoa; phylum Chordata; class Amphibia; order Anura; family Bufonidae; genus Bufotes; species Bufotes viridis. The sequence goes on along the minus strand of CM065593.1, from coordinate 332,496,337 downwards.
ATCAGGATTAGATTTAACTATTCAGCCCCTGGCATGCAATGAAAATCCCTTGGGTGACTTTAATGTACTTCTCATCCAGAATACACCAATATCACATTTTATGCATTCACCCGTTTCACCTCCAGCGTTATCAGTGACCGTATTATGGTCAGACGGACGCCTGCCCTTCAGAAATACAGATTTATACTTCAGGGTTTGCTTTTTGTGGAATAATGACAACATCCTGTAATTATTTCTAATTCTGACATCAGGCTCCATATCTGTCTTATGTATAAATGCGCTTATATATTTTGTGGTGTATTATAAAAACTACTATCAACCATGTTTTATAGTACACGTGTGCTTGTAATTACAGGGGCCTGCTTACACAGGGCGTAGGTCTTAGGATAAAAATATGTATGAAACCCGCCTCCTACTGCTGGGATCTTGTAATTACTGCTTGGTATATTGGCCATGAGCAGATTGTATTTTACCAACCTTTGGCACCCTTCTGTAGTATTAAAACTGTGCAGTAAGTCAGTACAAGTAGCATCAATATCGAGTTTTCCCTTGTCGCCCTGCCTACATACAGTAGGAGTCTGGTTAGTGTGGTCCTGTTCTTGATTATGCTATCTACTAAGTTGAGTCTTAAAATGGTTTTCTGAGATTTTAATACTGATCGGTGGGGGTCCGACACCTGGGACCCCGCTGATTAGCTGTTTGAGAAGACACCGGCGCTCCTGTAAGCAGCGTGCCTTCTCTCAGTGCCATACATAGTATAGCTGCTGTGCTTGGTATCGTGCTCAGCCCCATGTACAATGCTGTGCTTGGTGAGGTGAGAGAAGGCTGCAGCGCCAGGGTGAGAGTCAGTGCGTTCTCGAACAGCTAATCAGCGGTTTATTATTGCATTGTACTCATTGTGGGCTAAAAAATATTTTTTTCAATTGGTCTTTATTTAAAATGCCCAGCCATTTTCCCAGTGTAACTGTCGGCTTTTGTGTGTTTGCAGAGTAGCAGGCTTTCTGTAGCCCTTATCTCTGAACTCCTCACAAACCACAAACACTTATTTAGGCCATATTCTTATCAGTTTGATAGAAATTGAGCTATAATGAGTGTTTATGAGCTGCAGTTCAGAGATAAGGGCGACACATGAGCTGTCAAATCAGTTCTTAGTTCCCTGATGGGGCTCCTTAACCAGCTGATCAGCACCCCCGCCGATCAGCTGGTTGAGGAGATGGCCGCGCTCCATGCCAGCGCACCCTTCCCTTCATTCTTTACCTGCTTGCCGTTGACATTGCAGTGGTGAGCAGGTGTAATTACAAGCCGTCCCATTCACTTCTGTGGGATGGCTCCCTCCTATTCAAGTGTTTAAGAACGCGCTGTCCCAGTGAATGGGCCGGCTTCTTGTAATGACACCTGCTCACCGCTGCGATGTCGACCGCGAGCAGGTAAACAATGAAGGGAAGGCTGCTCTGGCACGGAGCGCGGCCTTCTCCTCAGCAGCTGATTGGCAGGGGTGCTGGGGGTCGGACGCCTGCCGATCTGATATTGATGACCTATCCCGAGGCTAGGTGATCAATATTAAAATCCCTGAAAGCCCCTTTAAGAACTATACTGATAAAATGACAGAACATTTTAAAGACCGATTAAAAAAAAAAAAAGATTTTTTAGCCCACAATAAGTAGAATGCTATAATAAAAAGTCCCCAAATGTCCATGGCCTTTAAACATATTTTTAAAGGATTTTCAGTTGTTTTCACACAAAGAATATTATGGAAGATAATGCCTGCTTTATATGAAAATATCACAGGATCCGCCATTCACAGTAGATGATGGTCACAACTCATCTCCTCCCCTTCCCTGCACAATGACCTATGCACAGGTCACAGAACATGCCTAGAAAATTATCCCATAGAAGTCAATGAGCATCTCCAGGCTACAGCTACCTATAGGCCATGAGGCAGCTGTAAAGAATATCTCCAAATACTGGTAACAACTGGTCAGGTAAGATGGCTGCCCCCATAGTACAGAAAAAAGATCTGCAGTCAGAAAATAAATGGATTAGTAAAAATAGTCTGTGTCAGCATCTGGTTTTTAATTATTAATAAAAAATACTGCTGATAAATTCCCATTAAAGTGAATGTCTTCCTTTTTAACGCCATGTCATTTTAGGTCCAGCATTTTGTGGTGATTTTTATAATATATCTTTGGGTTTGGACAATATAGAAGTTGTTATAGAAAGTGATCTGTTTGATGATAACCTTGATGTGTGCTCCATGTCCTTGTTCAGGAGAGTTTTGTACATCTTCATTCCTGGTCAGTTTAAGGAAATGCAAAAGGCTAGATCTTACCATAAAAATCCTTAATATTTGTGAATAGCTGGATCCACACATGTCTACGGAAAGCTGATAAAAACAAGGACAACAAAATGAGCTTTAAAGAGCTTCAGAGATTCCTGCAAGAAGTGAATGTTGAAACTGATGATAACTATGCAAAACAGATATTCCAGGTAAGATCTCTAAGAGTGACTATACAACGATGATAGCTGGCCGCTGATAAATACTGTATTCCTTCTTAGGCTAGATGCAGACGTCCGTTACACCCGGACGTGAGCAGTCTGTGGTAGTGCGGTATGGATTCGTTCTTTACAGCCGGAGCGCATGGCGTCATTGGTTGCTATGTGCGCTCCCTACCACTGCTGCAGGGTAGTAATACACTGGTATAGATCATACCAGTGTATTACTGTAGCGCAGAGGCGGCAGGGAGCGCACTGCGTCATAGCAACCAATGACACTGTGCGCTCCGGTTTAACGGACATCTGCATCTAGCCTTATCACCCATACACATGCACAGTCTGCTTCGCCAACTGTACCTGATAATTGCTTATCTCCTTAGGAAACAAAAGGATTTGGCATGTTGTAATCCAACATGCCGATGCAATGTTTCACTTGACGTCTGTCTCTAAGCATTAGGTTGTTTGATAGTTTTCTTGTATTAGGGCGCATTCACACGTACGTGGTTTGGTTCCGCATCGGATGCGGACCCATTTACTTCAATGGGGCCGCACAAGATGCAGACAGCACTCCTTGTGCTGTCTGCATCCGTTGCTACGTTCCGTGGCCCCGCAAAAATACAGATCAGAACGGCCGCCCGTTCTGTTCAGCAAATTGCAGAAGGCACATGGGCGGCATCCGTGTTTTGCGGATCCGCAATTTGCAGACTGCAAAACACGCATTGTTCATTTGCATGAGCCCTTAGTTTGATGCACGAGGTGGACTTTTCTGTAATATCTTCTCATGGCTTTCCACACGTCAATAATGCATACGGTTCCACAAATTTACCGCTAGTTCTGTTGCTTCTAATTATGAATGAAGCACAAAATCCATCTTTATGTGTTCTGATTGTTTGAATTTGTGAGGAGGTCTTTAAGAATTTTCCAGTAGTAATTATATTTTATGTAATGACCACAGCCTGCCTCCTGAGAAAGAAGATTCATACTTACTCCACACCACTCCAGTCTTCTGTTGTCTTTATCTTCCAGCCCCCTTGCTGTCTCCGCTTTCTCCATCTTCCGGTCCTGGCACTGTTTACATCTGTCTGGTCGTGGGCATGGTCACGTGCACTTCTCCAGCCAAAGACTGGCTTCAGTGGTGATGTGGCCACAAGCTGCACATCACCGCTGGTGCCAGTCATTGGCTGGAGCGGTGCATGTGACCATGCCCACTACCAGACAGATGCCAGGACTGGAAGATGGAGAGAGTGGAGAAACGGCGCAGCATGGAGCAGGTAAGTGTAATTCTTCTTTTTTTAGGAGGCACACTGCGTGCCTTATAAAAAAAAAAAATATATAGTTATTGCCAAAAAAAACTTTAAATAGTAGTCACATGGTAAAGAGGCGTGGAGAAATGGTGCACGCTACTGGAGAGTTATGGATTTTTAACATCTTTTATGCTAGGTTCACATCTGATTAGAAAGTTCTTTTAGGATCCCTTTGCCTATTTCATCAAGTTTTCCTGAAAAATATTTTCCGGGAGATAAAATGACTAAGCCATGATAGAAACACCTCTATTGGTGTTTTTCATGTGACCTATCTGCAGGTGCGGACTGGCCTTAGACTCTATAGGGAAATTTTCCGGTGGGCCGATGCCCAGGGGACCACCTAAGCCCTCCTTACACCGCCGGCTAGGTACATAACAGTCTGATGCTCTCCGCAATAATAAATGCTAGGAACATCGGTACTTATGCAGGTGCCCTCCTGAATTCAAGTCCCCAGGACGGTGATACAGTTGAATACTTCAGCAGGGGTGGCAGTGTTTTGTGCTCCACTGTAGTATTTGGTTCTGCAGGGGAGGTATTTTTTGCTGCACTAGAGTATTGCTAGCTCCTCCTACTTCTGTTGTCCCTGCCCACTTGTATTACCCCACGTTCTTTCAGTTTGGACCCACCTACAACATTGGGCTTCTTTTAGGCTATTTTCCAGGGCCACTTTAAGTTCCCAGTCCAACCCTGCTTATCTGGCATTGCCATTTATTTATTTTTTTCTCTTAGGCTGAGTTCACACTTCAGTTATTTGATCAGTGATTTCCATCAGTTATTGTGAACCAAAACTAGGTGCGGCTCAAAAACACAGAACAGGTGCAGTTCTTTCCATTATACCTGATCTCGGAGTACACTTTACTACTGGTTTTCCCTCACAATAACTGATGCAAATCACTGATCAAATAACTGAAGTGTGAAGAGAAAAAGAAAAAAAAAATGGCAATGCCAGATAAGCAGGGGTGGACTGGGAACTTAAACACCTAGAGGCTCTTCTCTCTCTGAAGTTGCCGCTCCCTCTCCACTTTAATTGACAGGACCAGGTAGGCGTGATCATGTTTGCAGCAGTGCGGGCACATGTGAACATGGGACCCACACAGATGTCTTCAGCTGCCAAGTCCCCATGTAACAGGTCAGCCGATGTCATAGGGATAAATCTGCTGACAGATGGACTTTAATTTACTGTAAATGGATTTTACATGATGAACACAGCCTTAAACATATTTTGTTATGTAACATTTACTTATGCTTTTATTATTTCATTCGTTTTTTTTTTTTTATTCATTTTCAGCAATGTGACAGGTCAAGGACAGGCTCACTAGAGGATGACGAAATAGAAGAGTTTTACAAAATCCTGACAACGCGAGAAGAGATAAATACGATATTTTCTGCATATAAGGACAGTGAAAATTTCATGTCTGCCAGTAACTTCCATAAGTTCCTCCAGAATGAGCAGCGGGAAAATGTGACCTCAGAGCACACAAAGTCATTGATAGCAAAGTATGAACCAAGTGAAGAAGGTAGGCTGTCCAACCCTTGAATTACTATAAAATGAGGACTTGTGTGTATGGGGTCTTAAGCCATCATATCCAATCACACCAGTAATCCGGGGTCACACTACATGTTTCCCAAAAGAGTAAAAATACTCCTCTTACCATTTTTGAGGAGCATTTTTACCCAAAGAGTAGTACGAAAGTGGCAGTAATTAAAATACTATACTTGCTGACCTGTTCGGGGCCTCTGTTATAGTTTCTGTCAAAAAGACTGGACAAAAAAGCCTTGCATGCAGAACTTTTTTGTCTGGTAAAAAGACAGGATCCCGAACGGGAGCTGAACGGACTCGGACTCCATCATAGTCAGTGGAGTTTGCTTAGCTCTGTTCCACAAAAAAGCATACACATTAACGGATGCCTCAGACAGATGCCATACTGTGCCATCCGTCACCAGAGTCACTAGAGTTCCTATGTAAAAAAAAAAAAAAAAGTATACATAAAAGTATACTTCCATTTTTTTTTTATTTTTTTTTCATGTTTTGCTCACCTAACAGAAATCAAATACCGGTCGTGTGAACATGCCCTAAGAGATGGGGACCAATAATAGTCTAAATACCATCAGCAACTCTGTAAATCAACGGCCTGGGTGCTAGCTCCTCCTCTTTACGGCTCTTACTCTTCCCAGCTGCCCCCTGCTGCGGGACACAATACCACTCCGACAGCCTGCCCAAACCGACCAATGCAAAGCTTTGTTATTGGTTATATCAGGCACAGGCAGCATCGCCTCGCTGCCTGTGCCATTCATAGTATGCCCTGCACTGATGAATGGCAGGGAAAAGTCTAAAGCGTATTGGTTATGCCTTAGACTTTTTTCAGGGAGTAAAATGGCCTGAACAGGCTTTATTGCGACCTCTGCTGGTAATACATTCCTGGAAAGACAACCAAAGCACATCAAAGATGCAGTATGTGAACCTGGCCTTACCATGTTTAGCTAGAATACAGCGAGGCGCAGGATAAATAGTGGGTCTCGGGACTACAATTTAAGAATGTTATTGAATGTTAAGTACAGACTTCCTTTGTTCCCCTGTTGTCTTGGATTAAATAAATCAGTAACAAATGAAAAAATTTTAAGAATGATCCAACACGTCCAGTGTACATTTAGATATGTCCGCATTTCAGTTTCTAAAAATTAGGAAAGATATCTACCAGCTCAAAGTAAGTATACCCATCCACCCAAGCCTTGTTTAGAAAAAAAAAAAAAAAAAAAAGCTACTAGACCATCTTAGGCTGAGTTCACATCTGCATTAAGCTTTCTGGCAAAGAACAGCCTGCTGGAATTCTCGGGATCCGGCATTTCCCTGATGCTATCAGGATACCCGCCTGCCCCATTCATTATAATAGGGTCCGACAGAGATCCGGCCAAGGTCCGGCAAATAAGCCCGAGAATCTGTACCGCCTTTGTTAAAGAAGCCTTATCTGTCAAAAAATTAAAATATATGAATGAAAAATAATCCGTCTTATTTTGAGCATTAGTTGTGATCACTTTGTGTCAGTTCCATTAGATATCAGTTATTCAGTTATTTTTGAAGGTAGAAAAAGTCCTGCTTTCAGAAAAATCACTGATGTCTGACGGAACTGACACAAACTGATCACAACTGATACTCAATATAAGACGGGTCCGTTATTTTAATTTTGTAACTGATCAGAGGAACTGAAATCTTTTTTTTTTTTGCATACGAACATGTGCCGTTATGTATCAGTGGTATGAATGGAGTCTAGCAGTAAAGTGTCCTGTTCTGTTTTTATGACCTCAGAAAGTGACCGCAAGTTTTGTAATCTTGGCTGAAAAAGCAGGAAGTAAAAGTTTGAACCATATGTGGACATGTTTACAAACTCATCCAAGTATTAAGATTTAGGTTAAATCATAATTAACATTGTAATAATAACAACTAGTCATCTATAGCCCCTGAACAATAATGCAGAAACGAAGCGTGACCATTCAGATTAAAGGGAACTTGTCACCATGAAAATGCAGAGCAATCTGCAGGCAGCATGTTGTAGAGCAGGATGAGCTGAGCAGACTGATCTGTAGATTGATCTATAGTTTTGGGGAATAGATTTAGTAAAACTTGTAGTTTCTTCATTACATTTCTGCTGATTCTGGGCTGTGGAGTCAAGGAGGCGGTCCTATCAGTGATTGACAGCCATCTTTTGTATACAGTCATAGAGAGCAAGCTGTCAATCACTGATAGGACCGTCTCCTGGAGTTTAAAGCCCAGAATGATTGGTAATATAAATGAGTAAATTACACGGTTTACTGAATCTTTTCCGAAAAAACTATATATCAATTTGCTCAGCTCCTCCTGCTCTATAACTTGCTGCCCTTAACCTGACAGGTTGCCTTTAAAGAAAATACGATAAAGCCCTTTTTCCACTGCTTGGAGGGCTCAGCTTTACTTGACTCTACCCTGTTTTTTCATATATACACCAGACCAAAATAGTAACTTTTTTTGGTATCTAATCTAAGGGCGTTCCAAGCGTCACAAGTTTGTATCATTAGTTCACTGCTGCCTATTCATTGGGCTAAGGCAGGCAACTTTCGCTACACGACACCTGTAATTTTTTTATATTTAGGTTTATATAAATGTGTAAGGGCTTTTTTGGGAAGCGAACCGAAATGCCATCTTGATTTTATTTTCTTGAATTATTTATATCCTGTTGATTTATTTTCCGTTTGGGCATTTTTCGATGCTTTGATATCAATTATGTTTTTATTTGTAATAGGATGATTTGACCTTTTTGATTCCACTTGTTTTTGGTTTTTTTACCTTTTTTTTTTTATTTCTTGCCCTCCTATAGACTACAATAGTTTACCTTTTTGGTCTATGGTAAAATCATTGTGTTCCTATTGAGCCCTGCAGACCTGGCCCCAGTCTGCCATAGCAACTGAACAAGATTGCTTGAGGTGGTTGGTTGCTTCCGTTAAATGACCATTCAGATGCCCTTGGTCGCAACTGATCATAGCATCTGAGTGGATAAAAATCGGTGATCAGAGTTGTCTGAAGGCTGTGGCATCTGCTAATCCCGAGAGGGTGCCATCTTTAAAAACCCGACATCTGCTGAACATGTATGGCAGATGTCAGAAAGCAGTTAATGCACAACATGGCAGTAGTGTCCTGTATTTGATGATGGCATCTTATCTTTGTCTTTCTCCTTTTAGGTTCCCTATACTTTGAAGTATATTACAAAACATCTAGAATATGATTATCCAGCACCTATCTGATGCTCTTCATCACAGATTGAGGCTAATTTGAGCTCCACTGTAATGACTTGTACGAACAGCCTTATGTCAGTACAAATCAATACAGCGGAGGTCTGGCAGAGACACTCGGCATTATAAATCTTTATAATGTTGTCCGTTTGTCACAGGAGAAGTGTCCAGTCCAGGAAATCATGCTCCCATCACAATCACTAGCCATATCAATGAAGGAGGAGGGGGGCTTGGTCCCGCCCCCAGTGCACATAACTGCTAGTTTTCATATGGATCCCCCAGAATGAAGTAACAGATTGCCAAGTGAAAGATATCATTAAACTCAGCCAAACTAGCCCTGCAAGGAATCGTGCTTTATTTAACCGTGTATTTCCTGGCGACAACTGCTCTTTGAATGTTATTCTTCGCATCCCCCATGTGTATGTGTGTGTGTGTGTATATATATATATATATATATATATATATATATATGTATATATTAGGCCTGCACAATATATCGCAAAAGCAATCGTTATCGCAATTAATCGCCGTATCGCAATCGCAATTTGCTGACCCAAAAATGCTGCAATTATTTTACTGTATTTTTCGCTTTATAAGACACACTTTTTTCCCCCAAAAGTGGTGGGGGGGGGGGGGGAATGGCAGTGAGTCTTATAAAGCGATGGTTGACTTTTTACATGGCTGACACTGATGTATCGCCGGCCGCTATGCTGCACAGCGCGGCCAGCGATATATCAGTTACAGTGCGGGGAGGGAGGAGGGGCTGGGGAAAGTCGTTATTTTAATGAACACATGTTCTTATATCTATTTTATTTACCTCTTCTGTGCAGCGCTATTAGGAAAATGGCAAGTTTTGTATTTTGTACTTTTGCAGTAATGCAAGTATGTGTTTTTTTTTTTTAAAAACACTGTGCATTTCAGTTCTTGAATTCAGCAGAACTACATTTCACATTATCAGTAATCTGTGTGTGCTTTTACCTTGAAAATCCAAGCAGATAGACCTCTAGCACAATTCCCTTAAAATATCGCATCGCATATCGTTATCGCAATTTTTAGGGCCCTAATCGCAATCGCACAAAATTCCCATATCGTGCAGCCCTAGTATATATATATATATACACGTCCTGAAGACTTTACACCACCATATTACAGATCAATTTTGTAGTTGTATGCAGTTTCTGTGTTCTCTGGTTATCCCTTTTATGCCCCCAATTACATGTGGCGGTATACAGGGGCTTTTCATTTCATTCCTTGTATATCCATCTGCAAAATTAGCATTTCTCTTAAGACTCTGTGTAAGAAGGTATTCTTCCCTAGAAGCACTGCCGAGTGTGCCTGAGCCTGTATGGCAGTGGCTGTACGCCTGTGTTCTACAGGAGCCATGCTATGCACTGTGCATGTGCCCTAAAGGGGTTGTCCAGGGTTTTGATATTGATGACCTATTCTCAGGATAGGTCAACAGTATCAGATCGAAGGGGGTTGGCCACCCTGCTCCCCCGCCGATTAGCTGTATGAAGGTGTACGCATGCCGTATCCTGTCTCTTCCTGCTCACCGCTTCTATGTCTATGGCAAGCGGGAAGAGAGTCAGACGATGGCACACGCGCATGGCATGCCTTCTCTTCATACAGCTGATCAGAGGGCTGTCAAGTGTTGAACCCCCGCCGATCTGATATTGATGTCCTATCCTAAGTGTTACTCATTTTCCATTACAGGTAAAGAACAGCAGTCTATGACGAAGGATGGCTTCCTTATCTATCTGTTGTCGGATGATGGCAACATATTCAATCCGGCTCACAATAAAGTTTACCAGGATATGAAGCAGCCCCTGTGTCACTACTACATCTCCTCCTCACACAACACCTACCTGATGGAAGACCAACTGAAGGGTCCGAGCAGCACTGAAGCTTATATACGGTAAGCTTCTTCCAGTATCACAAAATACGCTGGTGGTCTACAGAACGCAGGTTGTGATGTTGCCTGGTGTGTGGGCATCACCGATGGATAGAGGAGTTGTGTACAATGATGCTTGAATTAATTGTGCCATTATGTTTTTTATACAGGGCTCTTACTAAAGGCTGCCGCTGTGTGGAATTGGATTGCTGGGATGGGTCTAATGGAGAGCCAGTCATTTATCATGGCTACACACTTACTTCCAAAATCCTCTTCAAAGACGTCATAAAAACTATAAAAAACTATGCATTTAAAGTAGGTGAAGAGTCTGAGAATCACACCTTGTGGTGACTGAGTGTGACCACTTACAAAAGCCCGGTATAGGAAAAACGTGTTGAAGTACAACCCCAATTCCAAAAAAGTTGGGACGCTGTGTGAAATCTAAATACGTGTAAAAAAAGATGCAATGATTTGCAAACCTCATAGGCCTATATTTTATTCAGAGTAGATCATAGAACACATATCAAATGGTGAAAGTGAGGTATTTTAGCATTTCATGAAAAAATTAACTCATTTAGAACTTGGTGGCAGCGTGAGCAGGCTTCCTTCTTTCCCACACTTGCCACTTTTGGTATAAATTGAGCAAGAGGGGGCAGGACCTAAGCATCTTTACACATTTACCACTACTTGCGCTAGTTTTTGGGAGCAAGTAATATGCGCCTACACCAGCTGTGTATACTGTGTACTTATGTACCTTGTATATTGGGGAGTCTGGAGAAGACGGTAGACCGCAATGTAAAGTGTATAACAGCTTTATCTAAGGCCAAGGGCAAATATCTTATGATTGAAAATACTTTGCTGTAGCATATAGCCTAAAATATTGAATTACTTTGCCAGGGGTGCTGACTACAGTTGAGCGAACTTCTGTTTTAAGTTCGGGGTCCAAAGTTCGGGTTCGGGTAATCCAAGCATCCCGTTATGGATTTCGCTACTACGGACCATAACAGCATTTGGAATCTGGGGTGACGTCACCGTCATGTGAACAGTGCAGGGGGCGTGGCTCAGTACTGGATTGGATAAGAGGTCGTAGGCTACCACCTCTTATCTAATTCAGTACTGAGCCACACCCCCTGCACTGATCACATGACGGTGACATCACCCCAGGTCCTCCGTTTTGTCCAAGGTTCGGGTTTATTGAAGAATCCCCTTATGGATTCCAAATGCCGTTATGGTCCGTGGTAGCGGAATCCATAACGAGATGCTTGGATAACCCGAACCCGAACTTAAAACAGAAGTTCGCTCAACTCTAGTGCTGACAAAAGCCCTTGTACTGACTCATTTTATATGTCCTTCTTTAAGACGTCTCCTTACCCTGTGATCATTTCTCTGGAAAATCACTGCAGCCTGGATCAGCAGAAAACGATGGCCAAACACATGAAGGACATACTTGGGGATATGCTTCTCATTTTGCCAGTTGAAGGGAAGTTGAAGGATTTTCCATCTCCAGAGGTTAGACGGTGATCCCTTATCTCAATTTCTAGCATCCTTGAAATGTAGAATATAAACTATGCATGCTGAAAGCTGTGGGTGGCGTACTAGTCATGAAAAAAGTAAGTGAACGGCGTGTACTTTTTTCTTTCAACAGATATGGACATATGAAGACATTCAGTCTTCATCAGGGTATAAAATAAAAATGTAAAGAAAAAAAAAAAAAGAATTGATTTTCCAATGATTTATAAAACCAAGCCTTGACAGATATGATTTCCTTTCAGTTTCCACAAAAACTTTACACTTTACTTTTTCGCTTGACTGTATACTTTTATACTAACCCCTTCCTGACCATGCCATTTTCCATTTTTTATTCATCATTTTCTTTACTTAACGCCTTACAAGAGCCATAGCCTTTTTTTATTTTTTTGCACAAATGGAGTGGGCAGTTCTAAATTTGGTGGAATTGGAAGCAAATGCATATCAGCCATTGTCTTTTTTTTTGGTAAATATCATGTTACTTTTATTCTGTCGATCAGTACTATTATAGTGATAGCAAATGTATATAGCTTTTATGTGTTAATACTTAAAAAAAAAAGTAACAAACTTTGATAATTTTTTTTTACCTTGCATCACCGTGTTTGGAGTTACCATATTTTTTGCTTTATAAGTTGCACCTTTTAGCAAGTAACAATCTTGCTAAAAAGTACTTTCTTTCCTATAGTCCAGTCAGGGTGGTACAGCAGTGCCAGACCTTGCCTAACTACTTTGGTAATGACTTGCGCTCTCTCTGCCTCCTACTCCCACTCTTGGATACTCTAGGGTTGCACCCCCCCAGAACATGTCACTGTCCCTTGACTGTTCTGTTAGGTGCCGCCTGGCCTCCCGCCCCAGTGTCATGCTTTACGAGACGACAAGTGCCTCCTGTGTGTACCAGTACTAGCAGTCTTGTACCAGCTGCTGCCTAACAAGTTGCTTCCGCTATTGCTCCCCTGCTCCCCAGTGCTATCTGCTAGCCACAGTAAAGTGCTCTTCCGGTACACAACCCAGTGTATGTGCCCAGCACAACTGCCAGGAAGCCGCAAGCACAGCACCTACCTACCGAGTCAAGCTCAAGCTGTTCCGGCAGAGGCACAATGCAGGGACATTCTGAAACCAGCGTACAAAGGACACTGGGAGTTGTAGTGTTAGATGAGTCACCAGTTTGAAATGTTTGTACAGAAGTAGAGTTGAGTGGTTGGTGTGCATTGTGTTCATACAGGTACAGGCAGGTTACCCAACCAGTTCTCCTGTTCTGTACTGGTCATTAGGTGTAGAAACAAGGATTGTGGCTTTCACATGTCAATCATACCTGCCATTACTATTAGATATGCAATCAATTTCTGATCTGTGAAGAAGGAGACTCATTCTTGCCTAGAAGTTGTTGTAATTCCCGGAACAGCATACATATGCCAATTGATACATCTGCACATATGGAGGGGCCACACAAGGTCTGCACATAGAGAGGGGCCACAAAGTGTGGAACTTCAGGGCTAAAGGCTGGTTAAGAGTGACCACAGAGCATGTACTGAACATCAATTACTGACTTTGGCCCCTCCACTTCATTAAACCTCCAGGGACGCTTTAGTAAGTAGAAAATATTTTTTTTCCTAATTTTCTGTTGTCTAAACCTGGGGTGCGTCTTGTAGAGCGAAATATACGGTATATGTCCATCTACAGAGCTGTGTTAGGTCTCATTTTTTGTCAGGTGATCAGTATTTATATCCATACCACTTACGTCACTTTTTGATCACTTTTTATTTAATATTTTTAGGAGGCGAAACAAAGAATGGTGATTTGGCCATTTTTTTAATTTTTTTTACTAATTTTAATTTACTAATTGAGGGCGCCGTGCATGTTGGGAAAGGGTTAAGGGGCTTGTTCACATTGGTCAACCTCTTTTACATAAGCAGCTTCCGCTCTTTATAGCTGCTAAAAGTGGGAATTTGATGCTCTGTAACTGACAGAAATATAAATAACATGGAGCAAATCTCAGCGAGACTCAACAATGTAATATTGGCTCTATAATATTTATAGAGGAAATATTTCTTCATTATTATTTTTTTGTTAGCTTCTATTAATCGACTTAAATCTTGTCCCATCATTTCAGCAACTAAAAGGGAAAATATTGGTAAAAGGAAAAAAGCTCAACTCCTTGGAAGACAGCATAAAGGAAACCGAGAACAGCATTGCCGAGGCTGACGATGTGTCTGATGAGGATGAAGCTGCAGAAATGGAGGATGAGGCTGTCAAGTCTAATGTCCATGCCAAGAAAGGCACGGTAAGCTAACAGTTTATAAGGCTGAAAAAAAAAATTCAATCAGTTCAGTCTATCATTCTGCAAAGTTGGACCAGTGGAAGACAAAAATCCCCAGAAGATAGAAGCCAATTTCCCTCATTTTAGGGGGAAAAAAATCCTTCCCGACTCCAACCTGTCAATCAGAATACCTTCTTTGATCAACTATAATTCTAGTAACACTAACCTGTAATAATATTACACTCCAGAAATACATCCAGGCCCCTCTTGAACTCTTTTAGTGAGCTCACAATCACCACCTCCTTAGGCAGAGAGTTCCATAGTCTCACTGCTCTTACCGTGAAGAATCCTTTTCTATGTTTGTGTACAAACCTTCTTTCCTCCAGACGCAGAGGATGTCCCCTCGTCACAGTCCTCCTGGGGATAAATAGATGATGGGGGAGATCTCTGTACTGACCCCTGATATATTTATACATAGATTTTTTTTAATTTTTTTTTACTGAATAACCCTAATTTGGATAATCTTTCAGGGTACTGTAGTCCACCCATTACAGTTACTATTTTAGTTGCCCTCCTCTGAACCCTCTCCAGCTCTGCTATGTCTGCCTTCTTCACAGGAGCCCAGAACTGTACACAGTACTCCATGTGTGGTCTGACTAGTGATTTGTAAAGGGTAGGACTATGTTCTTGTTATGTGCATCTATAGTCCTTTTAAAGCACCCCATGAACCTATTAGCCTTGGCAGCAGCTGCCTGGCACTGGTTGCTACAGTTAAAGGGGTTGTCCCAACTCAGAATTTTTATTTTAAATAAATAATCCCACGCGCAAAACTAGTTACTTTTGCAGTTTCCTTTTATGTTGCAGAAATTCTCCACTTGTGAGATATTCTCTTTTACTTCATTATTTTTGCATCCCAGTGTTTAATCTGTATAGTAGTGTGCTAGTCCACCTGCTGAGGAGGTCACACATGCTCAGTTCCATCAGTCAATTGCCACAAGTCATATTTATTGTTAGAAGCTGTAACAATTACAGAAAGAGAACTGCAGTAGAAAAGACATGCCCCATGAGAAAGACACATCCCTCAGCTGCCAGCCTAAAGAGAGTGTAGAAGAGCAAATAGAGCAATAAATGGGGGAAGCTCTGGATCTATGTGAGATTCAGGGCTGGTTCTAGCTCTTTTATAAGGAGATTGTCATGTACTATATGATGTTTCATTTTATTTTTTTACATTAACCGTGGTATAACCCCTTTAAAAGGGTTCTCCGGGAATTAAGAAAATGAAAATACTTAAATATTTATTTAGTGTAAATATATTCCCAAATACATTTCATTAGCTATAATGGTTCATTTTGTCTGGGGAGCAATCATTAGGAGAAATAAAATGGCCGCCGTCCTATTAGCACACACAAAACCTGTCCTAATCAGACAGCAGGACAAGTTACTTTACAACACTGAGGTAAAGAGCTGCCTCGTCCTCCTCTCTACTCTGCTCTGCTTGTCAGGGACTATGATCCTAAATACAGCTGATAAGATCTTTAGCTGGAGTCCATGAGGAGTACAGAGAGGACGGACCGGACAGGTAATGTGAGGCCCGTGGTAATGTAGACTGCATACAAGAGCTGCTGCTCATTATCTACACCCCCACTATCCTCTCTGTACTTCATGTCTCTTCATGAACTCCATTCCTACAGAGATTCATCTGAAGATCATATTAAACTGTATTCAGGATCATAATCCCTGACAAGTAAGAGGGGAAGATGGTGCAGCTCTTTAACTTGTCCTCCTATGTAATTAGGACAGGTTTTGTATGGACTAGTAGGATGGCGGCCATTTTATTTTTCCTAATGATTGCTCCCTAGACAAAATGAGCCGTTATTACTAATGAAAGGTATTTGGTAATATATTTATAATGAAGTAATATTTAAGTATTTTCATTTTCTTAATTCCCGGAGAAACCCTTTAAGTTCATTGTCACCTACAATTCTTTTTCCTTGTCAGTGTTAGGCTACATGCACACGACAGTTGTTTTTCTTGGCTTCCATTTCAGTTTTTTTTGCAGATAGGACAGGAACCCATTCATTTCAATGGGTCAGCAAAAAAATGCTGACAGTTCATCCGTTTGTGTTCTGCGTCCATTGTCCGTGTTTCTTTTCAGCAAAAAAAAGTAGTGCATGTCCTACTTTTTTCTCATTTGCGAACGAGGATAGGCATTTATTACAAGGGATCTGTGAAAACAAAGGAATCCTTCAAAAAAAACTGATGGGTCATCAATTTTTTTTGCAGATCCCGATTTGCGGACAGCAAAAAACAACTGTCGCGTGCATGTAGCCTTACCCAGTGTTTTACCATTTAGTATGTACAACGGACATGTATTTTCACTTCCCATGTACATAACCCTACATTTGTCAGTGTTAAACCTCATCTGCCACCTTTCTGCCCAAGCCTCCAATCTATCCAGATCCCTCTGTAACAGTATACTTTCCTCTGTAGTATATATATACAGTATACTGTCCTCTTTCGGGTTAATTACTTTAGCCGGTTTAGTATCTTCAGCAAAAATTGATATTTTACTGTGCAGCCCATCTACAAGATCTAAATGTATTGGATAGAATAGGGCCCAATACTGACCCCTGAGGTACCCCACTAGTGAATAACCACCCTCTGTTTTCTGTCACTCAGCCAGTTACTTACCCACTTACAGACACTTTCCCCCAGTCCAAGCATTCTCATTTTATGTACTAACCTTCTATACAGCACAGTATTAATTGATTTGGAGAAATCGGGATATACATGGCATTTGGAAAGTCTTCAGACCCTTTCACTTTTTTTTATATTTTGTTATATTGTGGACTTGTGCCTCCATCAATCTGCACTCAATTCTTTACATAATGAAAGTGAAAAAAAAAAAAACATTCAGAAATTTTTGAAAACGTATTAAAAAGGAAAAATAAAAATTTTGCATGGACTCAAGTATTCAGACGCTTTGCTATGACACTTGGAATAAAGGTCTGGAGGCCTCTAATTTCACTTGATCATCTTTGACATGTTTCTACACCTTGATTAGAGTCCACCTGCGGTACATTCAGTTGACTGGGCATGATTTGGCATGGCACACCTCTGTCTATATAAGGTCTCACAGCTGACAATGCATATCAGAGCAAAAACTAAGCCAAGAGGAGGAAAGAACTTCCTGCAGAGCTCAGAGACAGGGCTTTGCGGAGGCACAAATCTGGAGAAGCGTACAAAAAATTCTACTGCATTGAAAGTTCCCAAGAGCACAGTGGCCTCTGTAATTCTTAAATGGAATACGTCTGGAATAACCAGGACTCTTCCTAAAGCTGGCCACCCAGCCAAACTAAGTAATCAAGGGAGAAGGGCCTTGGTAAGAGAGGTGATCAAGAACCTATTGGCTCAATCTGGCTGAGCTCCAGAGAACCCATGTCTAGAAAAACAAAAAACGATCCGTCACTAAATACATTTAAAGTCAATGGACGACGGATCCTTTTTTTTTAGGCTCCATATACCGGATTTGTCACCATTGATGTAGGCTGGGTTTACATCACTGTTATGCATTCCATAATTGTTTTCCATTAGAACATGGTTATAACAGAAAATAACGGCATCCATAAGACGGAAATAAAAACGAAGCCGTTAAGAGGCATTCCGTTTTAATCCGTCATAATAGAAGACTATGGGCAAGCATAACGGAAAAAAACAACGCAAGTGTGAAAGTAGCCTTAGACTGTGAGAAACAATATTCTCTGGTCTGACGAAACCAAGATTGAACTTTTTGTCCTCAATTCTGAGTGTCATGTCTGGGGGAAACCGGGCACTGCTCATCACCTGCCCATTTCCATCTCTGCAGTGAAGCATGGTGGTGGCAGCATCATGCTGTGGGGGTGTTTTTTTAAGTGTCTGGGAGAGGGACACTGGTCAGGATTGAGGGAAAGCTGAACAGAGCAAAGTACAGAGATATTCTTAATTAAAACCTGATCCACAGTGCTTTGGGCCATAGGTTTACCTTCCAACAAGACAATGACTCTAAGCATACAGCCAAGACAACACAGGAGTGGCTTAAAGACAACTCTGAGAACGTCATTGAGTGGCCCAGCCAGAGCCCTGTCCTGAACCCAATCGAACATCAATATAGAGACCTGGAAATGACTGTCCACTGATGGTCCCCATCACAACTGACAGAGCTTGAGAGGATCTGCAGAGAAAAATGGCAGAAAATCCCTGATTCCAGGTGTGCAAACCTTGTGGCATCATACCCAAGAAGACTAAGGCTGTAATCATTGCCAAAGGTGCTTCAACTAAGTCCTGAGTAAAGGGTCTGAATACTTATGTCAATGCAAGATTTTAGTTTTTCCCTTTTTTACTAAATAAGCAAAGATTTTGAACATTCTGTTTTCTTTTTGAAATTTTTATTTTAACACAAGGCTGCAACATAACAAAATGTAAAAAGAGAAAGGGACTGGAGATTTTCTGAATGCATTTTATGACATTCAGTGACTTGCTGGTCCAGACAAGAACTTACCACCTTATATAAACTTTTTAGATTAGTTTGACAGGACCGATCCTTCATAAACCCGTTCTGATCCAGCATTATACAATTATTTTCATCGAGAAGCTCAGGGATAGCATCTCTTAGAAAACCCTCCAGTAAGTGCAGCATAGTGTAGGTGACAGATTCCCTTTAAACTTACAGGCCTATAGTTCCTTGAAGGAAAAGAAAAACATTGTTTTTAAACTTTATTTGATTTAACCTTTATAAAAGTATGGTGTTTTACTTCATATTTGAACTAAATTGTATCCCAGGGTGCAAAGCTGAAACTTGCCAAGGAACTGTCCGATACAGTGATATACTGTAAGAGCGTGCACTTCCATGGCTTTGAATTCGCAGCAGAGCATCAGTCATTCTATGAGATGTCCTCACTGACTGAGAGCAAGGCTCTGAGGCTGGCCAACGACTCGGGTAAGGCTGCAAATCTCTGTTTACCTGGATATTTTCATTCACATATTTGATTGCCTTGTATTAATCATATTAACCAGTTGGTTCACTTAAAAGTCAGATTGTGTTGTCACTGCCATTCTCTGTTGTCAGCTAACAGTGTATGGTGGAAACGGCTCAGTGTGCCTTCTTTCCCAACCTTCCTTGGTCTGGTCTTATTTGGTTGGTAGTGCTACAATACTTTACTTAGGGTGCATTCACATCACCGTTTAGTTTTCCGTTCTTCTGATCCGTCAGAAGAAAGAGAGAGAAAAAAACAGGATCCTGTAAAAAAAAAAAACGGATCTTGTTGAATCAGTTAGGCTTTGTTCACATCACCGTTCAGCCTTTCCGATCTCCTGCTCCATTTAGGAGCAGGAGAACGGAAAGGATGGATTCGGCACATAACTGAGCCGAACGGAACCTAAGGACCCCATAGTCTATAATGGAGTCGGTTTGGTTTCCGCTCAGAGGAAGATTTTTGAAGCGGAGACAAAAGTCCTGCATGCACAGCTTTTGTCTCTGCTCCAAAATCATCTTCGGAGAGGACACCTAACGGACCCCATTATAGACTATGGGGTCCTTAGGCTCTGTTCGGCTCAGTTATGTGCCGAATCCATCCTTTCCGTTCTCCCGTTTCTAAACGGAGCAGGAGATCGGAAAGGCTGAACGGTGATGTGAACGAAGCCTTATACATAGGATTGCATAGGATCTGTTTTTTTACAGGATCCGATAAAAAAAACGCATCCTATTACATCAGTTGTCATCCGTTTGAGCAATTTCGGTCTGAGATCCATTTTTTTTTTTAGAAGGAAACAAAAGTACTGCATGCCGGGCTTTTTTTCCCATCTAAAAAACGGATCACAGACGGAAATGGCACAAACGGATGCAACAGGATCCATTTTTGAAAGATCAGAAGAACGGAAAGCTAAATGGTGATGTGAATGCACCCTTACCTGTTACTGAAAACTACTCATAGCGCCTGGCAGGTTTACCCTTGTTCGGGATTATCATGTATGTGTCATTTTCTTGCCACCTTCCCAGTGAAATATTCTTTTTGAACAGAAACCTGTATTGGACATAGATTTGCATTTTGTACTAAATATGTAGGCAGTTTTGTCATTTGAAATTTAGTTAATTGCAGATCCTTTTAATCTTGCGTATTATGTTTCTTTTTCCAAAAAAGGAAACGGTTTTACTCGCCATAACTCCAGGCAGCTGACCAGAATTTATCCTGACGGCATGAGAACAGACTCCTCCAACTACAGCGCTGTAGACATGTGGAATGTGGGCTGTCAGATAGGTGGGTACATCCTAGTGAAACCCCTGCAATTTCTTTAACAGAATCAAATAAATAGCTATGGCAAACCTGAATTAAAGCGGTTGTTCAGCTTTGTGGACGTTTTCTGCAGACCCCACAGTAAGGTCGGTCCTGTGGTGGTAATCATACTTACCTGATCCCCGCAACTGGGTTCCAGATCCATTACTGCTCTCCAGGTCCCGGGTCTCCCTGCATCAACATCTGGTTTGACGCCAAGTCACTTGACCTCTGCAGCCATTGACTTGCTGCAAACTCACTCCTGTGGGTGGGGGGGCTTAAAGAAAAATGGAGTAGCATTTCTAGACAAGTTTTAGGTTTAAAGATGTGCCTAATTTAAAGGGGTTGTGCAGTGTCCTAATATTGGTGACCTGTCCTCAGGATAGGTCATGGAATATCATATTGAGGGGGGTCGACTCCAGTCACCCCACCGATCAGCTGAAGGGGTCATAGCTGTTTTGCGAGCCTTCCATCCTCTGAAAAGTTTACTCGCATGCTGTCTCCTTGGTAGCGGTGGTGCAGTGTAAGTAAAGCTGAGGATAGGTCATCACTATTATGGCACTGCACAACCCCATGTGCCATTTGATAAATTTGGGCCAGAGTATGCCAATGCAGACACAAACAAAACTGCTAAAATAAAAAAAATCACCTTTATAATAAATGCCCCCTCCCCCAAATACCTAGGTCCCTAATCTGATACACTTAATTTATTTACATATAAGGCCTCTTTCACACTTGCGTTCTGAGGATCCGGCAGGCACTTCCGTCCCGCCGGATCCGTCAGAACGCAAGTTGCCTGAAAGTATTAGAAGACTGATCGGGTTCCTGATCAGTCTTCGAAATGCTTTCAGGTTACTATGGCAGCCAGGACGCTATTAAAGTCCTGGTTGCCATAGTAGGAGCGGGGGAGCGGTATACTTACAGTCCGTGCGGCTCCCGGGGCGCTCCAGAATGACGTCAGAGCGCCCCATGCCCATGGATCACGTGATCCATGCGATCACGTGATCCATGCGTGTGGGGCGCCCTGACGTCACTCTGGAGCGCCCCGGGAGCCGCACGGATGGTAAGTATACTGCTCCCCCGCTCCCCACTACATTTTACCATGGCAACCAGGACTTTAGCATCCTGGCTGCCATGGTAACAATTGAGAAAATGCGCCAAAACGACATTTAGCTTAAGGCCGGATCCGGATTAATGCCTTTCAATGGGCATTAATTCCGGATCCGGCCTTGCGGCCAGTGTTCCGGATTTTTGGACGGAACAAAAAGCGCAGCATGCTGCGGTATTTGCTGCATCCAAAAAACGTTCCGGTCCTGAACTGAAGACATCCTGATGCATCCTGAACGGATTTTTCTCCATTCAGAATGCATGGGGATGATCCTGATCAGGATTTTTCCGGCATAGAGACTCGATGACGGATCTCTATGCCGGAAAACAAAAACGCCAGTGTGAAAGGACCCTTAGCCAATAAATGTATCACTGCTATAATACTTTTGGCTTTTTTAGCACAAAAGTATTTAGCATCACTGGCTGACACAGTACCACGCTATTTTGGCTATACATGATGAGATAAGTCCAAAAACCTTTATCCGACACCTCTGTATTTTGGGGCATTCCCATCAAAGACATAACAAAAGTGCCTCCAACCTAGTGCTGATTCTCTTTTATGTGAAATAATCCTTCACTTACTAACATGATGTTCTTTATGTTTTTATTTTTTTAGTGGCTTTGAATTTCCAGACCCCATGTACAGAGATGGATGTCTATCAAGGCAAATTTCGTGACAACGGCTTTTGTGGCTATGTTCTTAAACCATCATTCCTCCGATATCGGCAGTCTAAATTCAATCCAAAGTCCATTCAGGATGGAGAGTGGTGGACTCCAAAAAAGCTCAAAATCATGGTTAAGTTTTTTTTTAAATTAATATATACAACATATGCTTTACAGTTCATTGTAACATACTGTACTTAAGGGCGATAGCGGTCTTGGGTTCAATTTTACTTTCCTAAAGTTTATCTACTTCAGCAAAATTGGGTTTAAAACATATATCGATATAAAACATATATCATTTTAACTAGTGTTCTCCTTAAAGTTTAATGTCATTTAGTGTAATTACACATTACTAACACGTGAACATGATGTACATTTAGATAATTTCTGGACAGCAGCTGCCAAAACTGAACAAGAAGAAGAGCTCAATAGTGGACCCCTTTGTGTCTGTGGAGATCTATGGAGTAGCACGGGACAGAGAGAAGAAGCTCACAAAGGTTGTTGAGAACAATGGTAAGAATGACCAGATCAAAATGATATGTATTCAATCTGGAAGCTCTTTTCATTTTCTGTTAGCTCACTGCTGACCACATAAAGGGAACAAGTCTTACTGCGGTCAGGAAGAAATACTGACGGGTCCTTGCATGAACTACATTTTACTCTGAAGTGCTGTGGTGTGTTGGCAAAAAACTTCTTTTAAAGAGTCTGTCAGCGGTTTTGTTCATGCAGAACTGCTGACTTTGATAGGTAGGGCTACAACCCTACAACACTGTCCCGCATCAAAGAACAGGCACATGCCAAGTATCCTAAAAAAACAATTGTATTATCTCAAATACAATATACAGAGAATATTATTAACAGTACATAAAGTGTCAAAGACAGGCAAAGATGCATGAATCCAAACACACGTGTTTGTCTACCCCTGAATAAGGTGTTACACATGCCACATACGGCCCCAGCAACGTGGACTCTACACAATAGGAGAGGAGATAACATCACACACAGACAGTGAACTGCATCCATCACAGAATACCCACTGATACCCACCCTACCTACTACAATCACCTAGTAGAGAACCTATTCAACCTTGCCTACATACCGTTTGCCATGATAGAGGGATACGCAAACAGCGCGTGTCAAATACAAGTCCTCTGTATATTGTATTTGAGATAATAAAATTGTATTTTTAGGATACTTGGCATGTGCCTGTTCTTTGATGCGGGACAGTGTTGTAGGGTTGTAGTTCATTGTGAACATATGCCATATAATAGAACTGGTTTTGAGGCTTGTGTTGGTTTTGATAGGTAGGGACTGGGGAGCGCGATACAAACATGTCTTTTTTGTGAAGCTTTTATTATGCGGAGTATGGGAATGTAAAATTTTATTCTGCCAGGCACTGCGCCTACAAATGCACTGGAGGTGGTGCTTCAGTTTCAAGAGCTCTCTGCACTGAGCTGCTTCACAACCGTTCCCTTCTGCATTGAGTGACAGCTTCCAGGGTCTTCTGGTTGGATGCCACAGTTGTCACTCAAAGCAGTGGGGAGGGGCTATAAAGAAGCTCAATGCAGAGAACACCTCACAGTGAAGCTCCACCTCCTGAGCACTTGTAGGAGCAGAACCTGGCAGATTCTAAGTTCATATTTACACTACTCCTGATAATAAAATTCCACAAAAGCTATTTTTGTTCTCTCCTTGGCTCCTACCTAGCACTGTCAGCAGTTTTTACCTTGCAAATCCCTTCAAAAGAGCTAAGCATCTACCACCTGACTACTCCCCACCCCCTTGATTGATAGTTCTCTCCATTTGTAGTTCTGATTTTAAATTCTGATTTGTTTCAGGGTTTAACCCCACGTGGAATGAACATTTTCAGTTTGAAATCGATGTTCCAGCCCTCACCTTGGTGAGATTTCTGGTGGAGGATTATGACGCTTCATCACGGAATGACTTTGTGGGACAATACACAGTTCCACTGTCCAGTTTACAGCTAGGTAAAAAACAACCTGTAATTATAGATGCACTGTCTATCAGCTTATATGGGATACTGTTGTTGTGTTTGTTAGGCTCCATTCACACACGTCCATATACACGGACACCGGCAAATTGCGGACCGCACATTGCCGACACTATTAATAGGAAATGCCTTTTCTGGTCCGCAATTACGGACAAGAATAGGACATGTTCTATTTTTTTCGGGAACGGAATTGCGGATCCCGAAAATACAGATCCCGGAAATGCAGATCCACATCCGTTCCAGCCCCATTGAAAGTGAATGGGTCCTGAAATTCTGAAATTGCGGAACAGATGCAGACCCAAATTACGGACGTGTGAATGGACTCTTAGTCTGTACATATTGAAGCTGGGATACCACAAATATTTCCAGTATAATGCCTAGTTATAATTCTCTTTTTGATTTGCAGGTTATCGGCACATACACCTTTTGGATAGGAATGGAAATCTGCTTCCCTCTGCCAGTTTGTTTGTGCACGTCAAACTCCAAGAAAGCAAAGGCTGAAATGTTTACAATGTTTTATAGTTTTATTCTTTTTTTAAGAACTTTTTTTAGTTGCCATTTTTTAGGTCAGAGCTAGTTTTTATAGGTTTCCCGATCAGATGTTAGGAAAGGCTGTTCTCTGCCGCTCGCCAAAAAATGTTATGATTATTTTAATTCAGTTTTATGTTTTTAAACTCAACCAAAGTTTTTAGAATTTTTTTTATGATGCCTGCTATGTTTCCTAATGGATATATGCCGTAATGTGGTTCAACCTCGTTTGCGTGTGAATTTAAAGGGAGCCCAAACTCGCACTTTTGTGCCTTCCTCTAAGTGTTTTTTTCACTATAGACATAAATGGCTTATTGAATGGATATGCCATAAAAGCCTGGGATGAGGCTGTACGTGAATCAGTTATTCATACTCAATCAATAAGCCATTTTTTGTGGGAAAACACCTTTTCTTCCCTCATGTAGTGCCAATACCACAAGTATCCAACGCTTTGATTGCATTCTGTAACTTTGTATTGACAATCACATTTTCTAAATTTCTGTAGAATACAAGTTGTGGTTGCTGATATGCGACCCATAAGTATAGCGACAATTCCTATAGCTCAGGTATCCTGATAGACTCGGGTAGTCTGAAAGCCTTAGCTTAGCACTGCTAAATGTGACAGGATAAACCTGTAGTCTTACTGGCCTTATTTTGTCATGTGGACGTCTGACCTCCCCTAACATGGGGCACTAGGTACCAGCACTGATCTGGATGGTAGTCTATAAATTCTTATATCGCCCAATATAATATGCTCACCCAATCAAATTTCTCTGAATGCAGCCACATTATGGATGACCAGACTTATCTACTTTGTCATAGAAACTCTTTACATGATTAAACCCATTCACACAATAGACCTTATTGGTGGCTGAAGGCTTGGCGTGAAAGCAAATTCATAATTACAATGGTTGCGAGTTTTTATATCAATAACCATAATTTACATTCTTTTTTATTTTGTCAAAACAATGACTGTGTATCTATGTAGGGTTTAGAGCCTGCCTATGTGCTAAAGGGAACCTGTCCTGGTGAACATGGTGTCTGAGCTGCAGGCAGGAGGAGCTGAGCAGATGGATATAGAAGTCTGTGGGGAAAGATTCAGTATAGCTTGTATTTCATTCATTTCAAAGGGGCTGTCTCACTTCAGTAAATAGCATTTATTATGTAAAGAAAGTTAGTACAAGGCACTTACTAATGTATTGTGATTGTCCATATTGCCTCCTTCGCTGACTGGATTCATTTTTCCATCACATTATACCCTGCTTGTTTCCATGGTTATGACCACCCTGCAATCCATCAGCGGTGGTCGTGCTTGCACAGTATAGAAAAAAGGTCTAGCCCCTTTTCCTATAGTGTGGAATATTTTCCCATAACACTATATATCAATCTGCTCAGCTCCTCCTGCTCTATACCATGCTCCCTGCAGCTCAGACACCATGTTCAATGTGACAGGTTCCCTTTAATCTGCAACCCCTCACTCCATGTAAAATTGCTGGCATTTTCCTTGTAATGTAAATGACAAAACAATATGGTATTGGCACGTACTGTACCACATACTGTAGGGTGATCTTTATAATGCACTACATGCTGTGATTTATTAGATTTAGTAATGCACACTCTTTACAGTAAACTACCCGCACTGAATTTTATGCCAATGTCTCCTCAGTTTGATTAATAACCATTTAATCCATTTTCCATGGGCCAAGTACTATTGGCACAGACATAATGCAATCTTTGTAGCCTTACCCAAATATGTCTGCGATCGATAATACCAAGTTCAGCTATTACACTTTTTTTTAGCACAGGGTTTACTAATATTGAACGCATATCAACATATTACATGTGATTCATTTTGCCTGTTTTTTTTTTTTTTACACTACTGCATCCAGCTTTTATATAACTATCGCTGCCCATAGATCCTACTGAGGCTAGAATTATTTATATATGAAAACTGCTCTTTGTATAATATTACCACCATTTGAACAGTTTTTGACCTATGGTCCAACTAAGCAGGGGAGCTGGGGTATGGTTTCAGCAGGGAAGCGTATAATCTATATGGTTTACCTCATCTAGTATGTGCCTTTATAAATTATTTTTACATCGATAAGTTGCTGAGTATAGTTTCTTGTGTTCACTTGTTGTATATGCCAGAAAATGTGCAATCTTTTATGTTATTGTCGTCATATCTTTTATAGCAATTTTAAATTCCATTTTTAGAGCTGGATTTCCGCCACTGTCCCTCTTCTAGCATGTATTACTTATACATAAGCAATGAAACGTTGGCCTTAAACATATGGGACATGTTTCACAAATAAATGTATTCAGCCTCTTTCCTCTTTTTGGGTGTGTGTTTTCTTTTACTGTCAGAGGGTGATTTTTTGGAATACACTAAAGGGTTTTCCAGGACCAACATATTAATGACCTGTCCACAGGTGATCAATGTGAAATCAGTTGGGGCCTGGCACCCCTTCGATCAGTTGCAGCTGCAGATTCTGGAAGTAAACGGTGTACAGAGCTGGAACAACACTATGTAGTGTCTTCTTGGCAGTTGAAGGCATCTGTGTTGGTCACATGTTCATATGGGCCTGTATTGCTGAGAAAAAAATAAGTTTTAATATATGCAAATGAGCCTCTGGGGACAACTTGGGCGTTGCCGTTACACCTAGATATTCAACCTTCTCTGCAACTTCTGCACCCTCTGCACTTTGATAGGTTAGGTGTGATCACATTTACACTGCCTGCCCCTATCAATCAAAGCTTAGAGGACATGGCAGGTGCAGAGAGAGCGGAGCCTCTAGGTGTAACAGCAACGCCCCCGTTACTCCAAGAGGATAATTTACATATATTAAACCTTCATTTTTCTAAGCAATGCGGGTGCATATGAACATGGGACCAACACAGATGCCTTTAGCTGCAAAACACACATGCAACCGGTCAGCCAGTGTCATAGGTACAAATCTGCTGACAAATGTCCTTTACTATAAATATTAATTTGTGAAATGTGCTATAGAGACTAATATGTAAAACACACTAGAGCCATAATAACATGCAATAGATAATGGAAAATAACCCCATTCCTACAGGCAAGACTGTGATTTACAGTGAAAAAGATCACTAGAGAGATTAAGGAGCAAAAATGTGACTGCACCTAATACATGATTATACTGGAGGCTGTCAATAGAAGATAGGCATATTATGAACAAATAGTGTATATGCATATTGTAAAAAATATATAATGTATATACAAGACATACATATGATCAACATATATCAGGAAGTTACCGTCTCACCCCTGCAGGTCTAGAAGACGGTATCTAGTCTACTTGTTATCGGTAATTAACACAAATATAAATCGCCTTGCTATTCTTTACATTTGGTTGACAGGAGCATAGGTCACGTTCCATCGTAATACTGGACATCCATCACCTTCAAAATGACAAAGGTGTGGTCATATATTCCTGGTACATGCTATAGAGATTAATATGTATAACACATAACGTATGAGAGGGATACTAGATATACATATAATAAACAAGTCACATATATGCAAGTTATACATGTAATGTTAAAGTAATCTGGCCTCTAGCCCACTGTGTCCCCCCACACTATATCTCCATCTCAGTCACTTTTCTGTCCATATAGTAAACCGGCTAGTTTACTACCCAGTATACTATATAGATGTTACTGTATCTTTGCTCACCAGGACCCCTTCTCCTCCTTCCACATGCCAGCCTCCCGAACCTCCCTGCCAAGGCCACGATGCAACTTCTTGCTGTGTGCACATTGCTTAGGCAGCAGACAGCATATCAATGGCTGTGCCAGTCGCTTAGGTGTTCACAAACGGGTCAACTATGCCTCGCCCAGAGTTCTGATGTTGCTGTTTGGATTGGATCTCCCTGTCTGAGTCTCTGTTCCTCTCCTTGACAATCTTTGATTGGTAAGAAAATAAAAATGAGTGTATGCAATGAGAGTTGTTTGAGATGACAACAACCACTTTACATTTAGTTTACATGCTGTGTATGTGGTGCATAGGAGCCCCTATTTGCTGTATCTGCCTCGGGTACCAAAATGCCTTGACCCTGACCTGGATTTAGGGCTATTTCCTTTTTCTGATACAGGCTGGGTAGATAGTGTTTATGTAGTACATTGACCAGTGGTGATAAAATGGTTTTATCCCCTCCACGACCACCTTCATGGGCGGATTGGCCATAGACCTACAGGGAAATTTCCCGGGGGGGGGGGGGGGCAATGCCCAGGGGACCACCTAATCCTTTTCTCTTTGTACGTACAGATCTGATGTTCTCAGCATTAATCAATGTAAGAGCATCAGGCACTTATGCACCTGGCCACTGGTTGCAGGTGTCCTCCTGAATTCAATTATATTGCTGTCCTCAGGATAATGACAGAGCTTCATACTGTGGGGCAGGTGGCAGTATTTGGTGCTGCACTGTGGTATCTGGTTCTGCTATGGCAGTATATTGTGCTGAGCTGTGGTATTTGGTTCTGCTGAGATAGAATTTTGCGCTGCACTGTGGTATTTGGTTCTGCTAGGGTGGTATTTTGTCCTGCACTACATTATTGCTGACCCCGCCTACTTATGTTGTCCCACCTTCTGTCAATTTGGACCCTCCTACAACATGAGGCCACTTTGTTTCCAATCTGCACCAACCACCTTTTTTTTTTTTTTTCTCCTTTTTTAGCTTTAACATCTATTATATGCTGACACATATAATAATTTGGAAGAATGTGGTTTTAGGGGACACAATTGCCAAAGGATTGGACTTTTGGACGATTGGACCCATCACCGACTGAGGAGAAGGATTGAGCATTGATATATGGTCCTTGTATGGTTCTAGCAATATGGATACTAAAATTGCTAAAA
Organism: Bufotes viridis; assembly: GCA_033119425.1. Lineage (NCBI taxonomy): Eukaryota > Metazoa > Chordata > Amphibia > Anura > Bufonidae > Bufotes > Bufotes viridis. Next base: position 332,466,605 of record CM065593.1, on the reverse strand, counting down.
CATAATGTATATGTTACGAGAGAATTAAGGGTTTATATCTTTCTGACACTTGTATGGACTGTCACCTCTTTATACTGTGGATTTAGGGGCACATTTATTAATACGGGCATTTTAGACGTTGGTCTTAATAAAGCCCCATAGCTGGCGGAGGATCCGCCTAAGTTATGAAGATAAGCAGGCCTCTCCAAAACTTCGGCGCATCCCTGCCAGTCTAAATGTAAGCCATTTGATTTGGTCTAGTCACAGTAAGGGCTCATGCACACGACCGTAGTTTTGTTCCGCATCCAATCTGCATTTTTTGCGGATCGCATGTGGGCCTATTCCTTTCAATGGGGCCGCAAAAGATGCAGACAACACACTGTGTGCTGTCCGCATCCATTAGTCCGTTCCACAGCACAGCAAAAAAAAAAACTATTGCGACTAAATCCAGGGTCAAATTGTGTGAATTTTTACCATCTGAACATACCCTTAGAAATATGGAAGATTATTGGTAAAAAAAAAGACCACATGTTCCATCCAGACTACCATTATATTGCATTTTATTTGTGTTAGAATAGATATACTGTACAATTGGGTGCAGAAGTATTCAGACAGTATTGATGCCCAATAGAAACTGAACACTTGGAGTCAATTCTAGACCTTCACCTCATCAATGGTTTGGTTACATTATATTAATGACCAATCAATATCCGATCAGTCGAGTTCCTACCCACACGGGTGCCACAGCCTCTTCAAACAGCTGATCGATCATGGAGGTGCCGGGAGCTGGATCCCCACCAATCTGATATTGATGACCTATATTAATGATATAGTGAATATGTCCATCTATGGTTGGCTCTGACATGTTACTACCATGGCTGTTGGTCTTCTGGTGAAATACAGAAAATATAATTATTTTTCTCGCACAGACTGTGGCACTATATTGTGCTGCTAGAATACACCTATGTTGGACCATGTGATGTTTCCCCTTTCAGGGAAATGTATATAATTGATGACTGTTATAATTGATTACCATTGACGACAGTGTTGTGTTATGTGTGCAGGACCTGTGGTCACATCAACATTTTCGGTGCAGGTCCTGAGGTCAGTGTTAGCTGTGCAGGGAATGGTGACTGTTTGACTATGGTGGCTGGTGGCACTTCCTCGGTGACAGTTTGTAGTTGCCTCCAGTTCTGATTGAAATAGCAATGGGGAGACAACACCAGGGAAGCCATGTCTGCCAGGGGGCAATTCATCAATTTAGGGCTTGTTCCAAGGAAGCTTTTTAGAACATGTGAGAACAAAGATGCATAGAGACACTGTGCCTTTATGTTCTCATGTGGCGGAATCTCTGGGCAATCTCATGTGACACCAAAGGATGTTGGGCATATCCCTGTGGCAGAAAGAGGCTTCCCTGTTGCAGACTGGTCAAAAGCAGTGACGCACGGACAAAGGACAGCTACAGGAAGAGCGTTCTATTGGAGGGTTAGCTGTTGCCGAGTCATCTGAAGTGTATGCTGAGGCCTGTGCGACAACCTCTCGATAAAGCCCCTGTGTGATGTAGCAGGAAATAGAGGTTGCAGAAAATGGTGAGCCTGGAATGCTAAGGGAAGGGTGCTCCTGACATGGCTCGAGTGAGGAACTCTAGAGTCTGTAAAGAAACAGCCAAAGATGAGGTTACATTGGCTGTCCTAGGCCACTGAGAGAGAGAGAGAGAAGTTGAAGACTGTTGTAAGTAATGTAAAACTCACATCACCGTTTAGCTTTCCAGGGTTCTGATCCGTCAGAAGAAGAAAAAATAAACTGATCCCGTTCATCAGTTATGCATAGGATTGCATAGTATCACTGTGAATATTGATGCTAAAAACACAAAATAATAAATCTTTATTAGAAATAATAGTCCTAAAATCAGAGTGGCACCCCAAAATAGGCTATCTCTGCTGTGCCCTACCACAAATTGACAGTATTGGATGAGGGGAACAGTATGATTGTGGATACCCCTAATTCTATACCAAACTGTCAGTCAATCAATATCCCAAAAAGAGAAATGGGGAGGTGAACAGCAAATAAAGTGCAAGGACAGGTGTGAGTAAATAATGGTGAATGACGATGGATGTAGGACTCTAGGCAAACCCAGGTGTCCAATAAGTGATTCAAAACCCTGTTTTAAAGCCCTATTTCATAGGTCCTATTTTTGCATCCATATATGTTGGAGTAGGGACCTCAGAGCTAAGTTAAGGTGTCCTTGGGTTAGGGTTTGAAGAGTAGGAAGCTCTGGCATCAGCTGATTGGTCCATCAGCTATTGTGGAGGGAACAGTAGACTTCTATATTGTGATTCCAGCCGTTTGAAGTAGTCAAAAACATTGAAGACTAGTGCCCACCCACCAACTACCTCCCTTATCTATTCTTTATGAACTGTTGCAGTGTTTATTAGTGGAGTTTTGTCTCCCAGCTAATGCTGGGTTGACATGGTTGATTACTCTTGATGGTCTGTCACAAGGAAATTCACTGTTAAACAAGGTGCAATCCCTTGTAGGGCTAGCTTAGCTGTATGTAATGATGCCTTTCACTTAGCGATCTGTTGCTTCATTCTGGAGAAAAGGAACTTTTGATCCATATGAAAATGAGCAGTTAAGTGCATTGAGGGCGGGCCTTAGCCACTCTGTATACCCTTGCTCCTCCTGCTTCCTCTGCCAGCCCCTCCCTCTTCTTCTTGATTTGACAGATCCATGCAAGATAACTATTTAGGAACTTGGCCCTGTTAATTAAAAAGGAGATCAATCCTCCATAGCAGCCTAATGGCCTGATGAAGGGTTTGTTCCCAAACCCGAAACGTTGCCTGTAACTATGTCCGGCTAAAATAAAACTCAAAAAGCATCAAAAAACTTCATTGGAGTGCTGTCTGATACTTATATACAGTGAAGAGTCCTTGTGGTGGAGCATTGGACATTACCCCTGACGAGCACCCATTAAGTCAGAGAAAGGAGCAAGTGCTGTGATCCCTATTGAAAAAAAATAATTAAAAAGGAGAGGGCGGGAGGCAGGAGGAGCAAGTGTACACAGAGTGGCTCAGGCCCCCCTCAGTGCACTTATCTGCTCATTTGCATATGGGTTAAAAGTACTGTTTCTCCAGAAAGTATTGGATTGCTAAGTAAAAGGCATCATCACATTTATAAATCAATCGTAGGAATAGAAACGGTGGCACTACCTTTCTTTCCCTCTCACCACAAAACCGGCACTGACACTAAACACAAAGACAGCAGGGGACTCAACCCTGCAAACATATAGGAATCGTCCAGGCAAATGCGGTGGTGCTCAGCAGAGAAGGAGATACCATGAATGCAAGTCCAAGAAAGGAAAGTGCGGCACTCACCAAATGCTGGGTATTAGACGAAGCTTTATTGGGATCTGATGCGATTCACATTAAGCAGCAGTAGATGCGGGTGCGGGGCAGACACCACACGCTTGAGGTGTCCGCCCTGCACCCACATCTACTGCTGCTTAATGTGAATCGCATCAGATCCCAATAAAGCTTCGTCTAATACCCAGCATTTGATGAGTGCCGCACTTTCCTTTCTTGGACTTGCATTCTTCACATCATCACATTTAGCTGAGATAACTGTACAATACATTGTGCTTTGTTTATCAGTGAACTTCCTGGTGGCAGACTCCCTTTAATTCATTTAATTATTTATTCTTATATAAATATTTTATGCTAATATATTCAGCTATTTATTTATGCCAATTTATTCAATTAATTTACACTGTTTACCCTTAATAAAACATGTATCCACTATAAATTATGTCTGGTCTATAGTCATTTATTTAAAAAAATATATATATGGCTCACCTGAAATGTGGAATCCTACAGTGCTATGAAGAAGTATAACTAGGGATGAGCGAATCGACTTTGGATGAAACATCCGAAGTCGATTCGCATAAAACTTTGTATCAATACTGTACGGAGTGAGCACTCCGTACAGTATTAGAATGTATTGGCTCGGATAAGCCGAAGTTATTACTTCGCATAGTAACTTCAGAAATTAATTTATACTATAAAAAACCATTTCCCAAACTCGGGTTCGGTTCCAAGGTACCACTCGCTCCGTACAGTATTGAAACAAAGTTCTATGCGAATCGACTTTGGATGTTTCATCCAAAGTCGATTCGCTCATCCCTAAGCATAACCTGCGGTGCTCCAGCGTTTTCGCTAAGACTGGATTAAACGTTTAACCATGTGCATCCGGCAGAAGGGTGGACACATTGAACACATCATGTAAAGCACTTTAGCAAACTTTCACCTCGCTTAAACAGGTAAAGATCAAAACTAACTCATCCAGTGTGTTTCTGAGTAAATGGCCAAGACTGATATATCACATGACCCCCTTGCCACTGGAAAAACCTGAGCTGAATTCAAAATGGCAGCCAAAAATGTTTCCTCTACCAAATAATGCAACCTCCCCCCCAATTAATACGTTTACACGTTGAAAGTCAAACAGTTTGCTGAAGACAAGCAGACTAAGGACATTAATTAATAGAACCATGTCCTGTGGTGGGATGAGACCAAGATAAACTTATTTGGTTCAGATGGTGTGAAGCGTGTGTGGCGGCAACCAGGTGACTAGTACAAAAACAAGTGTGTCTAGCCTAAAGTCAAGCATGGTAGTGGAAGTGTCGTGGTTTGCAGCTGCATGAGTGCTGCCAGCTGTGGGGAGCTACAGTTCATTGAGAGATCCATGAATGTCAACATGTACTGTGACATACTAAAGCAGAACATGATCCCCTTCCTTCAGAAACTGGGCCACAGGGCAGTATTCCAACATGATAATGACTCCAAACACACCTCCAAGTCAACCACTGCCTTGCTAAAGAAACTGAGGGTAAAGGTGTTGGACTGGCTAAGCCAGGGATCAGCAACCTGCGGCTCTACAGCTGCTGTGAAACTACAATTCCCAGCATGCTCTATTCATTTCTATGGGAGTTCACAGAAGAGCAGAGTAAGTATGCATGCTGGGAGTTGTAGTTTCACAACATCTGGAGAGCCGAAGGTTGCCTACCCCTGGGCTAAGCATATCTCTAGACCTAAGAGCATCTGTGGCGCATCCTCAAACGGAAGGTGGAGGAGCGCGAGGTCTCTAACATCCACCAGCTTTGTGATGTCGTCATGGAAGAGTGGAAGAGGATTCCAGTGGCAACCTGTGAATCTCTAGTGAATTCCATGCCGAAGAGAGTTAAGGCAGTGCTGAAAAATATTGCCACTTTGGGCACACTTTGGCCATTTTCACTTAGGGGTGTACTCACTTTTGTTGCCAGCGGTTTAGACATTAATGGCTGTGTGTGGAGTTATTTTGAAGGCACACCAAATTTACACTGTTATACAAGCTGTACACTGACTACTTTACTTTGTATCAAAGTGTCATATCTTCAGTGTTGTCCCATTAAAAGGTATAATACAATGTTTACAAAAATGTGAGGGGTATACTCACTTTTGTGAGATACTGTATGTATGTATGTATATATATATGTATATATAAACACACATATATATATATTTTTGGACATTGTATTTATCTGTTCTTGTATTCCACATCTGTGACAATAAAAAAGGGAGAAAAGACAAAAATAAAAAAACAGAAAGGAGGGCTGTTCCTATCACATATGAGATGATTGCGGGTTGGAATAACATGCATCCCCTCTTACATGAAAAGTTGTATCCTTTGCATTAAACTTTTTTTTATGGATTACTTCTTGACCTTGTTGCAGTGGTCCCGCCACCTATCTGAACTGTTGGACTGCCACATGACTGTTGCTATACCTTTAGGTGCATGCTATTTCCAGGCTACATTATATCTCCCCACACTTATGTGCATTGAAGTTGCATTTATGTTGATAAGCCATGTTAGGCTACATTCACACTAGCATTTTCTATTCCGCTATTGAGATCCGTCATAGGATCTCAATAGCAGATAAAAACGCTTCAGTTTTGACCCTATTCATTATCAATAGGGACAAAACTGAAGTGAACGATATGGAATGCACCAGAATGCATTCCATTCCGTTTGGTTTCGCTCCCATCGCGGACAGAGTAACGCTGCAAGCAGCGATTTTATGTCCGCGATGTGGTGTGGAGCAAGACGGATCCTGACACACAATGTAAGTCAATGTAGACAGATCTGTTTTTTCTGACACAATAGAAAACGGATCCATCCCCCATTGACTTTTCATGGTGTTCATGACGGATCCGTTATGGCTATAGAAGACGTAATACAACCGGATCCGTTCATGACGGATGCATGCGGTTATATTATCGGAAGCGTTTTTGCAGATCCATGACAGATCCGCAAAGAACGCTAGTGTAAAAGTAGCTTTAGTTCAATGTAATAGGAGTTGTGCAATGTAATATGTTACATATGTGCTGTGTGTCAACACTCCAGTTTTTCACGAGATCAGATATTGATTGCCTATCCTGAGGATAGGACATTAATATAAAAATCCTTGAAAACTCCTTTAACCCCCTTTCTGACAGTCATTTTCAGTTTTGTTTTTTTTATTCCCTCCCTTCCAAGAGCCATAACTTTTTTATTTTTGTATTGTTAACATAGCTGTATGCAGGCTTTTTTTTGTGAAACAAGTCTAATGGCACGATATAATATTATATAATACTAATATTATATATTAAGTAGTAGATAACTGGAAAAAAATTGTAAATGGGGTGGAATTAGAAATAAACAATATTCATCCATTGTTCTATTGGTTTTATTTATGTGGTGTTCACTGTAAAGTAAAACTTATGTTTGGCAACCACTTTCAGTTATTTAGGCCCCAGCACCCAGACAGAGGAGATAGGTCTCATAGCAGAGAATCAGGCTTCATGTCACCCACCAATGGAACAGGCCACTTTCAGATATTTAGGCCCCGGCACCAAGACAAAGGAGAGAGGTCGCATAGCAGAGAATCAGGCTTCATGTCACCCACCAATGGAACAGGCCACTTTCAGATATTTAGGCCCCGGCGCCAAGACAGAGGAGAGAGGTCACATAGCAGAGAATCAGGCTTCATGTCACCCACCATTGGAACAGGCCACTTTACGATATTTAGGCTCCTGGCACTCAGACGGAGGAGGGGTTTATTCAACTTTGGGTTGCCCCGCAATATAATAGTAAAATTAAAAAAGAGGATTGAATGAAGAAGTGCCCTGGAGTCCAAGAATATATGGTTAATGGAGGTAGTTATAAATCGTTAATTTCTAACGATAATTTGTTTTCCCTTAGTCCTAACAGCAGCACAGATGGGGTTAACCACCCCCGTGGACTGGCAGGACCGGCGGAATGTTTAATGAGCCCAAGACTAATAACTCAATTTAACAATTAAGTGTCTCCTTAAAAGGAGGAAGTCAACCCCCAGCCCACTGTATTTATAGTAAGAAGAAAACTAGACTTACTAGGGTGGGAAATTTGTGTGCTGCTGTTAGGACTAAGGGAAAACAAATTATCGTTAGAAATTAACGATTCCCTTACGTCCTACCAGCAGCACAGATGGGGAGATAGCAAGAAGAAACCCCTAGGGAGGGCCTTCCTGCCTGGCAGAACTAAGAAAAGTCTGCCCAAAGGCCGAAAACTCAGCTAGACTGGCATCTAGTCTATAATGGGAGATGAATGTCGATTCAGAGCTCCAGGAGGCAGCTTTGCAAATCATGTTGAGAGGCAGAAGACTTCTCTCGGCAAAAGAAGTAGCTACAACTCTAGTAGAGTGGGCCTTCACGAATCCCGGAGGGTCCAGAGATTGTGGAAACAAGGGATTCCTTAATAGCCTCCTCAATCCACCGACTGATGGAAGGTTTGGATGCCTTATAGCCTTTAAACTTACCGGCAACAGGATTAGCAGATTCTCATCTTTCCTGAACTCCTTGATCTATCCACATAGATCCGGAGACATCTCAAGACGTCCAGAGGATGTCTAGCAGGTTCCTAGGAGGAGGTGGTAGATGTCGACAGAACCGGGAGGAATATCACCTGGTTGATGTTCTGGAAGGAAGGAACTTTAGGCCTACAATACGGGAGGAATCTAAGAAAGTCCCGGTCATGTAAGAAAATGGTATAGGGCTCATGCTGAGAGAGCTTGAAGCTCAGAGACCCTCTTGGCCAAAGTCACTGTAAGGAGAAACACAAACTTCCAAGTGACGAACTTGATGTCCACCTCCTCTCACGGTTCAAAGGGGGAGATGCTAACCCCTGAGAACTACTGAAAAACCCATTGAAAAAAGGGGTCTCAGTACTGTAGGCTTTAATCTTTCAGCTCCTCTAAGGAACCGTTTGATCAGCGGGTCCTGAGAAAAAAGCCTGTTAAGGCAAGCTGAAATGGCTGAAACTTGAACCTTCAGAGTAGAAGGGAAAGGCCTCTATCAAGGTCGTCTTGCAGGAACTGAAGGATAGCGGAGAGGGGCGGATCTGCAGACGCCACCTCAGTTGAGGTACAACAGGATGAGAATATCCTCATAATACAAGAGTAGGCTCTCTTGGTAGAGTCCGCTTTAGAATGAGACAGCATTCTCAGGACCGACTCTGAAAGCCTTCTATTCTGGGAAGGGACTGATCAACCTCCAGGCTGTCAGGTTAATTCTGTGCAGATCTGAGCAGAGGTGAGTGTCCCACGACACCAGGGTCTGCTGTGAGGGGAGCCTCCAATATTGCCCTCGACTCAACTGGGTGAGCTAGGTAAACCAGGATCTCTTCGGCCAAAACAGTATGATGGCTATCACTGAGGCCTGATCCTGACGGATTTTCATCAATACCCTCGGTATCATGGAAAAGGGAGGGAAGATGTAAGCCAGCCTGAACCTCCAGGATATTGACAGAGCGTCTAACGCCAGGGGGTTGTCCTCCCTGTAAAGGGAGCAGAACCTCTCCACCTTGGCATTGAACCTTGTTGCCAAGAGATCCACCTCTGGCATACCCACTTGAGGACTATCTGCTTGATTCTCCGGATGTAAGGACCACTCCACCGACGGAAGACCGCGGCTCAGCCGCTATCATCTTGAGGGAGCCTTGGATGTGGATAGCAGATAAGTGGGAAGGTACAACTCTGCCTAATCCAGAATCACCCCGATCTCTGACAGGAGGGGAAGTGATCTCGTGCCTCCCTGCTGGTTGCTGTAAAGTACCGCAGTCACATTGTCTGACTGGACTTTCACCGTTTTGCCCCGGATCTGAGGGGCTAAGTGAAGGAGGGCTAGCCGGATAGCCTGAATCTCGCGGAGATTGGATGAAAGAAGCCACTCCTGAGGAAACCAGGTCCCGTGAACTGGAGAGTTGTCTAGGTGAGCGTCCCAGCCTACTTAGGACGCATCCGTAGTCAATATGACCCAGATTGGCTGGGTCATAGACTTCCCGTCTAAAAGATGGCACCACCATCTGAGGGAATACCGAGTTTGCCAAGTCAGGGAGCACAGGGAGTTTAGCCCAGCAGGGCTGCCATTCCATTAGGAGAGGACCTCCGACTGTAGAGGGCGGAGGTGCCATAGAGCTCAAGGGACTGCTTCCGCAGACGCTGACATGAGCCCCAACATCTTCATGAGAGTCCGGATTGGAACTCGCCGGGAACGGAAAGGAACTTGCCGTGTTCTGAACCCGGAATCTTCTTTCTGGAGTCAACTGGAGCGACATCCCAGTGGAGTCGATTATGAAGCCTAGATATCTTACTGAAGTCGACGGGCTCACGTTCGACTTCTACCAGCTGATCCAACCTAGGTGGAACAGAAAGGAGATTGTTACCTGAAGAAGTTGGGTTAGGACCGCTAGAGCAGAGGCTTTCAAAGCCAGTCGTCCAGATAAGGAATGATGGTCAGTCCTTGAAGCCTCAAAGCCGCCACCACAGAACCACCTTGGTAAAAGTGTGAGGGGCAGAAGAAATGCCAAAGGGAAGGGCAACAAACAGAAGATGCCTGACGACACCGGACACCTGGACCGTGATCCTGATATACTTCCTGGAACCAGGATGGATCGGGATGTGCAGATATGCATTCTTGAGGTCCAGGGTTGCCATCACGTCTCCAGGATTGACGACGTGAACTACTGACCTGATGGTTTCTACACGAAACTTCACCTTCCTTATAAATCGATTGAAATATCTCAGATCGATAATCATCCGGAGATCTCCTGAAGCCTTGGGAACCAGAAAAACTGGTGAATAGATCCCTAGGCCCCGTTCTCCTGCCGGAACCTCCTCCAGAGCCCCTTTGCAAATGTAGTCCTGAATGTAGGCCTCTAGGATCGCCTCCTTGGCAGCTTGTAGAAGGTTGATCTTGACAAACCTGTCCAGAGGAAAAGAGGTGTTGTTGACTAAATAACCGTTGGAAATGATATTCAGGACCCAGGGATCCGAGATCTCTTGGATCCATTCTTCTCAGAAGTGGGAGAGACGACTCCCGACGGGTACATGAAGCTTAGGAATGGGGAAGCTTATTGGCAGGACGGCAGGAGTAACGGGAATTAACCAAGAGCCTCGAAGAGGCCCGTAGTCAGGAGGTGGATTTTCCATCTTTGGCTCCTCCACGAGAGCACCTCAGCCTTTCGCTGTGCTCTCCAGTCACTACAAGAGCTTGTTTGCTGGCCAGACCTGCCACCGCGGTCTTGTCTGCCCTGCCCTCGAAATGACTGCTGGGGAAGGCTCTTCACCTTCTAGTCTGAAAGGCCCTCCATGATCTTATCTAGCTCCGAACCGAACAAACGGTTGGGCTCGAATGGAAGGCCATATAAGCTGTATTTTGAGGAATTGTCAGCGACCCAAGGCTCAAGCCAAAATGGAATATGGGCCGCCGAACCCGGGCCATGCTATATATAGGCCCCTGACATTATTTGATAGTATTGTTACAGGGTGCCAAAGGCGCACTTGGTCTCCCATGAGCCACAGACCTGCTGCTTAGCTTCAAGAGCAAGGATCTGTGTTTGGCCTCGCTCCCAGGACTTGCTTCACATCAACTTGAATTTGATCCAGGCGAGATCAGAGGAACGTAGAGACTTCAAAAGCCGCTATGGCTGTGGAAGCGGCCGCAGCTGCCGTAACACCCCGTCTTAGTTTGCACTCTGCAAGGGGTCCTGCAGCTAGACCCATCGTCTGCAGGAACCAGAGTGCGCTTGGACAACTTGGCAATAGCCATGTCCACCTTGGGAATGGATCCCCACGAATCCACCAAGGGTTAAGCCATCGGGAACATGGATTTAACTTCTTTGTTAAAACCGACCATTTCCAGGTTTTTTCCACTCTATATCATGACAGAGAGGAGGGTCTCATCCGCTTTGAAGACACGATGTGCCCGAGTAGCGGGAACGGGAGGCTCCCCACAGTCAACATCATGGTCCCCCGACCTGATGGACTTGAGCAACTTCTGTGTCTTTCCAGGGGAGAAAACACAACGTCAGCTCCTCCTCATCCGAGGAGGAAGAAACTAAGGAGACCAAAAAGGTCTCCTTACCGGGACAGAGGTCTCCATAGGGGCCTGGGCACGAATAGGAAGCCTTTCCATCCAGCAGGCCTATGACTCCTTTAACAGAGCCATTGATACATATCCTGCAAAGTAGGTTCACTAGAGGTCCGAACCTCTAACGGCAGCTGTAACACCTGGTGTAGGTTAGGTCAACAGACCAAGGGATTCCCAACCGGTCTCCCAAACTGGTCTTAGCCCAGCCTTAAGCTGTTTAGCTTCTGCGATCTCACGAGTGCAGGTATGATCAGCTTACAATAACCGTTGACTGCTGCAATGGTAGCAGGATAGATGCTTCCTCTTGAAATCCACTTTCCTGCCTTCCGAATCCCGCGGAGAAGACATCACTGCGGGAAAAAAGAGACAAATAAAACATTTGTAAACCACCTATCTGCGCAGGAAAGGTAGAAAAACAGACCGGAGGCAGCTGAGGAAAAAAACACCACAAGTGGAACAACACCAATTTTAGGACTCTGGGAGCTGGCTGAAAAAGCATATGCAGCCAGAGACTGAACTGGAGCACACAGCCTCCAAAAATAGGGGAAGGGGAGGGATAGCCAATCCACCCTTCCCCAGTAAATCCTCCACAGGAAGACGCATAAAAAATCGTGCCCGTGAAAAATCACGGCCGGATTACCCGGAGGTGATGCAAAAGGAGAGTCCCCGTGTTACCTCCGGAAGATGGCGGCGCACAGGGACCGGGTACCCGGACCAAGGACGCCGCCAAAATACCCCAGCCAGGCGCACTGCGCGGGGCCGGCAGCAAAGAAGCTGCCGGCCAAACTGACAAGGTACCTAGGAAAAAAGGGCAACGCCGTTACCCAAACGAAAAGAAGGCTCCCCGCACTTTCCATAAGAAAGGGAGGAACAAACCGCCTAGTCCACCTGTCCAGGAGGACAGAAAAAAACACAGTGGGCTGGGGGTTGACTTCCTCCTTTTAAGGAGACACTTAATTGTTAAATTGAGTTATTAGTCTTGGGCTCATTAAACATTCCGCCGGTCCTGCCAGTCCACGGGGGTGGTTAACCCCATCTGTGCTGCTGGTAGGACGTAAGGGAATGTCTAATCTGCACAAGGGATGGACAGGTCCTGTGGGATCCATGCCTGGTTCATTTTTATGAACGTCAGCTTGTCCACATTGGCTGTGGACAGGCGGCTGCGTTTGTCTGTAATGACACCCCCTGCCGTGCTGAATACACGTTCAGACAAATGCTGGCTGCCGGGCAGACCAGCACCTCCAAGGCATAAAAAGCTAGCTCTGGCCACGTGGACAATTTGGAGACCCAGAAGTTGAATGGGGCCGAACCATCAGTCAGTACGTGGAGGGGTGTGCACACGTACTGTTCCACCATGTTAGTGAAATGCTGCCTCCTTCTAACACATTCCGTATCAGGTGGTGGTGCAGTTAGCTGTGGCGTGGTGACAAAACTTTTCCACATCTCTGCCATGCTAACCATGCCCTCAGAGGAGCTGGCCGTGACACAGCTGCTTTGGCGACTTCTCGCTCCTCCTCTGCCTTCGCCTTGGGCTTCCACTTGTTGCCCTGTGACATTTGGGAATGCTCTCAGTAGCGCGTATACCAACGTGTGCTTGTACTCACGCATCTTCCTATCACACTTCAGTGCAGGAAGTAAGGTGGGCACATTGTCTTTGTACCGGGGATCCAGCAGGATGGCAACCCAGTAGTCCGCACATGTTAAAATGTGGGCAACTCTGCTGTCGTTGCGCAGGCACTGCAGCATGTAGTCGCTCATGTGTGCCAGGCTCCCCAGAGGTAAGGACAAGCTGTCCTCTGTGGGAGGCGTATCGTCATCGTCCTCTGTTTCCCCCCAGCCACGCACCAGTGATGGACCTTTACTAGATGTTTTTCTCATTGTTACCGTTCACCACAATAAGAAAAAAATTATTTGGCCCAATGTGTTGAATTCAAATTCAGGCCTTTTTTTTTTTTTTTTTTTACAGGCACCTAACACTATCTGGCTATCTATTTATGTACCGTATTACAGTAATCCAGGCACAGCAGTAACCACAGATTTAGGGGAATATCAATTGTAGGCCTAGTATTTAGGCCCTGGATAAGAGGTATCCTTTTACGGACATTTATACTTAGAGATGCACAGTAGCGTGTGGAAAAATATATAGGATTATGCTTTCAGCACTTGTATTTAACACTTTGTGTAATGTACCCTTTAACGGAAAGAAATACACTTAGGCCTCTTTCACACATGCGTCATGTTTGACGCCCGGATAAGAGGCGGGTGCGTTGCGGGAATATGCGCATTTTTCCCGCACGGGTGCAAACGTTTGTAATGCGTTTTGCACGCGCATGAGAAAAATCGCCATGTTTAGTACCCAGACCCGAAGCCGGACTCCATCACTGAAGTCCGGTTTTGGGTCTTCTGGAGAATTTATTATTTTCCCTTATAACATGGTTATAAGGGGAAATAATAGCATTCTTAATAAAGAATGCATAGTAAAATGAAGTGGAAGGGGTTAAAAATAATAAAAGTTAACTTACCTTAGCCACTTGATCGCGTAGTTGCAATCTGTCCTCTCTTTCCCTGCATCAGCTAAGAACTAAAGGACCTGTGATGACGTCACATCACATGGTCCAATCACATGGTCCATCACCATGGTAAGATGGACCATGTGATTGGACCATGTGATGTGACGTCATCACAGGTCCTTTAGATCTTAGCTGATGCAGGGAAAGAGAGGACAGATCGCAACTATGCGATCAAGTGGCTAAGGTAAGTTAACTTTTATTATTTTTAACCCATTCCACTTCATTTTACTATGCATTCTTTATTAGGAATGCTATTATTTCCCCTTATAACCATGTTATAAGGGAAAATAATAAAGATCGGGTCCCGTTGCTAAGCAACCATGCGGGAAAATCGCACTGCATCCACACTTGCTTGCGGATGCTTGCGATTTTCCCGCAGCCCCATTCACTTTTATGGGGCCTGAGTTGCGTGAAAAACGCACAATATAGAGCATGCTGCGATTTTCACGCAACGCAGAAGTGATGCGTGAAAATCACCGCTCATGTGCACAGCCCCATAGAAATGAATGGGTTTCGGATTCAGTGTGGGTGCAATGCGTCCTCCTCACACATTGCACCCGCACGGAAAACTCGCCCGTGTGAAAGGGGCCTTAAAGATGCAAAACAGTGTGTGTAAATGTAGAGGATTATGCTGTATTTTAACACTTAATGTAATATACCCTTTAACGGAAAGAAATACACTTGGAGATGCACGGTAGCGTGTGAAGTTATTGAGGATGACTATCAGCACTTGTATTTACACCTTGAGTGTAATATACCCTTTTAAGGACAGAAATACACTATGAGATGCACAATAGTGTGTGCAAATTTACAGGATTATGTTTTCAGCAATTGTAATTTAACACTTTGTGTAATATACCCTTTTACGGAAAGAAATACACTTGGAAATGCATGCTAAATGTAATATATCCTTTTACGGACAGATTTACACTTGGCCTGCAACAGCTGGAACACCAGATTTTGGGTATTGCTATTTTGGCAATTGAATTTCACCCCAGAACAAAATATATCCTTTGACGGATACTATTAAACTACTTGTCCAGCCACAGCTAGAACACCAGATTTAGTGTATTTCTATTTTTGCAACTGAATTTCACCCCAGAAAATAATATATCATTTGACGGACACTATAAAACTTGTCCAGTCACAGCTGGAACAGCAGATTTACGGTATTTCTATTTTTGAAACTGAATTTCACCCCATAAAATAATATATCCTTTGATGGACACTATGAAACTTGTCCAGTCACAGCTGGAACACAAGATTTACGGTATTTCTATTTTTGCAACTGAATTTCACCCCAGAAAATAATATATTCTTTGACGGACACTATGAAACTTGTCCAGTCACAGCTGAAACACCAGATTTACGGTATTTCTATTTTTGCCACTGAATTTTACTCCAGAAAATAATATATCCATTGACGGACACTATAAAACTTGTCCACTCACAGCTTGAACATCAGATTTATAGTATTTCTATTTTTGCAAGTGAATTTCATCCCAGAAAATAATATATCCTTTGACGGACACTATGAAACTTGTCCAGTCACAGCTGGAACACCAGATTTACGGTATTGCTATTTTGGTAATTTAATTTCAACCCAGAACAAAAGCTATACTTTTACGGACACTATGAAACTTGTCCAGCCACATCTGAAACCACTGATTTAGGGTATTGCTATTTTAGAAATTGAATTTCACCCCAGAAAAAAATATATATTCTTTGCCAGACAGTATTACACTTGGCTAGCCACAGCTGTAACACCAGATTTAGGGGGGCTGCTATTTTTTTAAGTGAATTTCACCTCTCAATAAAACATAGAAAATTCTATCCTGAGTTTCTAGGGGTGACAATAAGCACAGCCAAGCCCCTGATGTAGAATATAGCAAAAAAAAAAAAAAACTACTATTGATGGATTAATGGACTTGGTGGCAGCTTGTGCTGGCGCACCACAAGACACAAAATGGCCACCGATCACCCCAGAAAAAAGTGACAGAAAAACGCTCTGGGCAGCCTGAAAACAGTGAGGAATTAACTAGCAGAAGTTGAATGATTCACAGCTGTAGATCGATCACTTCATTAAGTGTTTTTGCTGAGTTAATCCCTGCCTAATCTCGCCCTAACAGCAGCTGCAACCTATCCCTACACTAATCAGAGCAGAGTGACGTGCGGCATGACGTGACTCCAGCTTAAATAGAGGCTGTGTCACATGCTGCACTTGGCCAATCACAGCCATGCCAAAAGTAGGCATGGCTGTGATGGCCTCTTGGGGCAAGTAGTATGATGCTTGTTGATTGGCTGCTTTGCAGGCTTTCAAAATGCGCCATATAAATCAATGAACCCGAACTTTTACGTAAATGTTCGGGTTCGGGTCTGTGTCACGAACACCCCAAAATTCGGTACGAACCCGAACTATACAGTTCGGGTTCGCTCATCCCTACCCAGAACCTTTCCGTCCGAGCTGTGTAAGGGCTCTGTTTTTGCTAGGCAATCTGTAGTTTTATTGATACTATTTTTACATCTTTTTTGGGGGGTAAAGAGACCAAAAAATTGTAATTTGGCCATTTTGATTTTATTATTTTCCGTTACAGCACAGTACTGGATAATTACTTTTAGATTTCATACTTCATGCATATTTGGATGCAGCAATACCAGTTATGTTTATTTTGTTATTGTTTGTTTTTGTTTGTAAAATGGAGAAAGGGGTAAGTAGATTTTTATTCTTTTATTTTTTTATGTTTTTAAAAACGTCTCTTCATTTTTATCCCCTGTAGGGGACATACAATCTATGGTAAAATCACTGTTTTTCTATATAATGAGTTAATTCCAGGAGTGCAATATTCTCAGGATATGGCCTCCTCACAACATACCAAGCACAGCACCATAACACTGTATAGCGGGGCTGTGCTTGGTATTGCAGCACATTCACTTGATTGAGAATGAGCGCCACATAGGTGATGTGATCGTTGAATACGAGTGCCGTGACCTCTTAAATTAGATGATCGGTGGTGGGTCTAAATCCTGGCACCCAGCTGATCAGCCAATTAAAGAGGCCTTCAGAAGTCCCCAAATTTAAAAATGATTGGTCAGCACCCCAGGATATTATGTGGTGCTGAATGGTAAAGGAATCCTTCCACGTAAATGTATAAGAATACCACGGTACTCATAAATGATGCTTAAATATGTCTTTGTTTTATTAAAGGCACTCCATAACAGACAAAATTATAGGCCGACACTAGTGTTTCGGTCTAACCATAGACCTTGTTCACGGCCATGTGGTATGTAGAAGAGCAAATGTGGCGTCAGAACTGAATGGAGCGTCTTGTATGATGCAAAGTGCAAGGCGTTCAAGGTTTTGACTTGGCCTCCTAATTCCCCAGATCTCAATCTGATCCAGCATCTGTAGGACGTGCTGGAAAAACAAAGTCCCATCCATGGAGGTCCCACTCACAATTTATAGGACCTACAGCTAACTTGGTGCCAGATACTGTAGGACACCTATATAGAAGATCTTGTGGATTCCATACCTTGATAGGTCAGAGATGTTTTGGCAGTACAAGTGGGACCTATATAATACTAGGAAGTTGGTTCATGAGCTATAATAATCCCATAATTCATAAAGCAAGCAGGCCTTGCCTTCCTCTGTCTTTTAACCAATGAGAACAATACAGGAAAGTTACACAATGTTTACTGGATCACATATTAGGATTAAACAAAACTAAAGGAATAGAAAAAAAAAAAGTCACTGAAGACTTGCACAATGGCACATCACAGAGATTTATGGAGCAAAGGACCTGATCTATAACTTACGATCAGATATACATATAGACAAAAAACAATATTTATCAGTGTTATCTTGACAACTAAAATGTTTAATGGACAGAAGACATCATAATAAACATTAAATATCTGTGACAATAAAATGTTCCCCTCAGAGGGAGGAATTGTTCTGGTGTCTGGAAAAAGCTGTGGATATGCAGTAGGCAAACTATATATATTATAAAAGTATACATTTCTGAAATAATATGCATGTTTTTAAAGGTGCAATATTTTCAACCCCTGTCCTAAGTAATCCCATTTATATAAGCTTTCCATGTTAAAAACGAATTAAACAGCAATCTCAGGTGAATTTCCAGGCTAAAGTTGCTTAGGCCTCATGCACACGGCTGTATCTGTTTTCTGGTCCTCAATTTAAGGGTCTGCAAAACACGGATACAATCCACTTTTTTTTTGTTTAACTTCAATGGGTCCGAAGTCCATATTTCGTGGACATATTCTATCTTTTTGCGGACGGACATATGGATGCGGAAAACAAACAGATGATCCAATAAGATAGAACATATCCTATACTTTTGCAAAACTTTTAATATGTTATAGCAACATATCAAAGGTTTTGAAAAAATTCTTACTTACCTTCATTTCCTTGCGACGGGCTGCCAGCCACCATCGGCCGAGAAGATCTCGGCCGAAATACCGTGGGTGGTGACATATGACGTCACCACGCCCGTCGGAGTGATAATGTCATCTCGCACCGCGCGAGATTTTGCACCAGATCTTCAAGCAAGATGGCGGCAGCCGGCCCATCGCAAGCAAATGGAGGCAGTAAGTTTGATTACATTTTTTTTTTAAGGTTAATTTTACACTGTTTTTACACTCAGATACCGCGATTATGTATGAATGCAGCATCTGAGGGGTACAATGATGGGGGCGGCGCTATCGCAGCTCCATGTCATTGCACCTGGCACTTCCAAAAAAACGCGCTTTGTGACGAAGTAAAATTCGGTGAAGCAGCCGAATCGAACTTTCTAAAAATTCGCTCATCTCTAGTTTTGATTAGTGGGGGTCTGAGTCCTGAGACCCCCACCACTCATTAGAAGAGCTCACATAGAGCACTGTCTCTTCTTGCTGCAGAAGACAGAATCAAGACTAGCTCATAGACTTTCTATTGAGTCTGTCTCACATCCTCTCCTGCGGGGAGAGAGCGCGTTATATCTGTTCTTCTCTCTCCTCATTCTAGTGATTGGTAGGGGTCTCAGCATTCATACCTCCACTGATCAAATCCTTTGATATGTTGCTATGACATATCAAAAGTTTTGCAAAACTCAGTGACTCTAGCTTGTGACTGGAGGGAGTTCTGCCATTTCACATCATGGTCCTTTTCTCTTTACTTCCAAGGGTTTTGGGGAGTTAATCTGTAATCAATGTAAAATCATATGTAATGTTTGCCAGTGGTCCTGAAGCTGCTTTTATAAAGATTTTACTATGGTTCATTATTCACATTGACATCTATCTATAAAGAATCAGATAAATAGTAAAGTGTAGTACAAGTAATCAATACAATAGCTGAAATTTGGAAGGTCGCATATTCTGAGACACCACTGTCCTTAAATTGTTAGATCTGTATAGTCATGCACCTTATACAATGACTGTGTATGTGGCTTCTCCCTTCAAATGACACAATGTGAGTTTTATAGGTAGGGGGGAAAAACGGCAGAAAAAAGAGAAATTCTATGTATTAAAAAAGGCCATTTTGCTTTTTGACGTTTTGCTGTTTCCATTTGGGCATTTGATAGAACTCAGCTTTGGGCATCCCAAAAATCTTAGCAAAGTCATCATCCGACAAGTACATCTGCAAAAATTAAAACATTTTATGAATATCCTTATTTTTCGAAAAAATTGTGACATACAAATGCACACATTATAGGTTGTATACTACTTATTTAGCAGCATGTGCCATACTTTCTAACATCTGTGTGCCCACTACACTACCCATTTCAGCTGGTACAATAAGTTTTAGGTTTGCCCGTATTGGTAAATATAAAAATGTCTAAAAGTTTTAGTTTGATGTTCTATAATGGATTAAATAATAATAATAATAATAATAATAATAATAATAATAATAATAATATTGATAAAACTACTGTGATAGCAAAGGCAAATAAAACAATTCCTTAAAGGAGTATCCAGCGCAATTCACGCAAAGCTCCATGGCCAAAAATTGGTTGATAAAAGAAAGAATATTATTCTTGCCGTCTTTTCAATGTACGTTTGTGGGGGATTTGCAGCAATAATTAGATTAGGAACAGATTAGGAAATTAATCATAGAAGTTTTTACCTAAAAGCGATATGAAGAAATAACTCCTTAATACTACCTATTTTCCTTCCCAAAGGCTGTATATAGGGATATGGGGTTGAAAAGCCTCTATCGGGCTGATCAACCCTACTAGGCATATTGCCTGGGAGGGTTGATCATGCTGTTTAAAATGATACTTTAATTCTTTGTAGGTTGCAGCGTTCCCCAGGATTTTCATTATACAAATCAGGCAGTTGGAGCACCAAGGGGTGGGCTGTAGTACTTTCAGCATAGCTACAGCTATGGCTCTAGTGCTCATTACACTCCCCCCTCCTCTTTGATTCACAGGGATAATAGCCCTTTTTAATGGTGCCTGCGCTGTGACTCACTAATAATCATTGGTTGTCCAGCATTAATATGTTATATGGAGTCATTGGTGTCAGTGTGCATTACTAAATCATGAACTCCCCTAGGAATGCTGTGGCTTATATGTATAAAAGCACACATTTATAGGTGTCAGAATATAGAGACACAAAGAAATTAGTATTTAACAGTAGTAAAACATAATAAAAACGATAAACATCTGGTATTGCTGTAATCATACTGACCCTTCAGAATAAAGTTAACATGTCAAGCTGCAAAAATCGAAATCCATAAAACAAATGTAAAATTGCTGCTTTTTTTTCCAATCCACTACACAAGTAATTTTTTGGACCTTATCAGTCTCTGCTTACCTCTTTTTTGCTAGGGTCTACACCGTCCGGTAGATCTTCTGCAAGTTTGTCAAGAAGCAGACTCTTATCAAAGAACTGATTTCCATTGCTCTGTGTCAGTATTTCTACTTTAGGGAGGTTCTGGCTTGGTGATTGTCTTCCGTTGTTACTGGCATCATTACTGTTGCTTTTGGCAAGCCACCATTGGTGTGTGACCGATACACAGGATCTTTATGTTGTTATTCTCGTTTTTACCTGGGAACCAAACTTGTTTGTGCTGTTTAGATTTGTGTTTTGTAAATCCTAGGAAGGAAAAAGTAAATTAATAAAATATATTGTAGATTCCAGGGCTGGAGTTTTCCATTAGGCACACCACAAAGTGCTGAGAACTAGAGATGAGCGAACTTTAAAAAAGTCCGCTGCGCGTCGCTGCGGTGCCCAGCGCCGTTGTAAGTAATTTATTCACTCCACTTGCCTGAGAGCGCCGGAAGACTCACACAGGCGCACTGGCAGAGGCATTGAAGTGCGCATGCGCCTGCCAGTGCGCCTGTGTGAGTCTTCCGGCGCTTCTCTCAGGCAAGTGGAGGATGAATTACCTACAACGGCGCTGGCGCAGGTAGGAAATGTCTGTGGAATCGGATGACACTTGGGGGAAAGAATCTGTGGATGACACTAAAGAGGGGGGAATCTGTGGATGGATGACACTAAAGAGGGGAAATCTGTGGATGACACTGAGGGGGAATCTGTGGATGACACTGAGGGGGAATCTGTGGATGACACTAAAGAGGGGGAAGCTGTGATGACACTAAAGAGGGGGAAGCTGTGGATGACACTGAGGGGGAATCTGTGGATGACACTGAGGGGGAATCTGTGGATGACACTGAGGGGGAGAATCTGTGGATGACACTGAGGGGGGAATCTATGGATGACACTAAGGGGGAATATGTGGATGACACTAAAGAGGGGGGAATCTGTGGATGACACTGAGGGGGGATATGTGGATGACACTAAAGAGGGGGAATCTGTGGATGACACTGAGGGGGGAATCTGTGGATGACACTGAGGGGGAGAATCTGTGGATGACACTGAGGGGGGAATCTATGGATGACACTAAGGGGGAATATGTGGATGACACTAAAGAGGGAATCTGTGGATGACACTGAGGGGGGATATGTGGATGACACTAAAGAGGGAGGAATCTGTGGATGACACTGAGGGGGAGGAATATGTGGATGACACTAAGAGGGAGAATCTGTGGATGACACTGAGGGGAGAATCTGTGGATGACACTGAGGGGGAGAATCTGTGGATGACACTGAGGGAGAATCTGGATGACACTGAGGGGAGAATCTGTGGATGACACTGAGGGGGAATCTGTGGATGACACTAAGGGGGGAATATGTGGATGACACTAAAGAGGGGGAATCTGTGGATGACACTGAGGGGGGGGGGGGATCTGTGGATGGCACTTAAGGAGGGGGATCTGTGGATGGCACTTAAGGGGTGGATCTGTCTGTGGATGGCACTTAAGGGGGGGGATCTGTGGATGACACTTAGTGGGATCAAGGGAGGGGTGTGAGGTGTGGCTGTCGTTATTCACTTTTAAATACAGGAATACAGGAAAGGATGGAGCCTAAAAGGAAGGGCGGGGTTTACAGAGAAAGGGGTTTGGCCTTGACAGGAAGGGGCGGGTCAAATTTATATTAGGGGGTGCCCGAGTTTAGTCTCGCCTAGGGCAGCACAAAACCAAGATACACCACTGGCTGTAATCATACTGACCCTTCAGAATAAAGTTAACATGTCAAGCTGCAAAAATCGAAATCCATAAAACAAATGTAAAATTGCTGCTTTTTTTTCCAATCCACTACACAAGTAATTTTTTGGACCTTATCAGTCTCTGCTTACCTCTTTTTTGCTAGGGTCTACACCGTCCGGTAGATCTTCTGCAAGTTTGTCAAGAAGCAGACTCTTATCAAAGAACTGATTTCCATTGCTCTGTGTCAGTATTTCTACTTTAGGGAGGTTCTGGCTTGGTGATTGTCTTCCGTTGTTACTGGCATCATTACTGTTGCTTTTTGGCAAGCCACCATTGGTGTGTGACCGATACACAGGATCTTTTATGTTGTTATTCTCGTTTTTTACCTGGGAACCAAACTTGTTTGTGCTGTTTAGATTTGTGTTTTGTAAATCCTAGGAAGGAAAAAGTAAATTAATAAAATATATTGTAGATTCCAGGGCTGAGTTTTCCATTAGGCACACCACAAAGTGCTGAGAACTAGAGATGAGCGAACTTTAAAAAAAAGTCCGGTGTTCGGCGTTCGGGTTGTGGTAAGTCGCGCATCCCGTTATGGATTCCACTATAGCGGCATATGGAATCCATAAGGGGCGGCTGCCACCAACCCGAACTGTTGAACAGCCGAAGGACCTGGGGTGACGTCACTGTCATGTGATCAGTGCAGGGGCGTGGCTCAGCACTGGATTTGATCCATAACGGTATGCGCGACTTACCACCACCCGAACGCCGAACAACGGACTTTTTTTTAAAGTTCGCTCATCTCTACTGAGAACCTAAACGAAATCTTTCACCATGGAATTCAGTGCAATCTGCAGTCAGCAGGTTATAGAATAGGAGGAGCTGAGCAGAAGGATATATAGGTTTGTGGGAAAAGATTCAGTAAAACTTGTAATTTATGCATTTACTGTAAGCGTCTGCTCTTTCTGATCTCAGTTGTACATGGGGTCAGTCTTATCAGTGACTAATAGCATTCCTTGTGTATGTGTGTATACAGAGGTAATTGTCACCGCACAGGGGCGGTCTTAAAGGGGTTGTCCCACAAAAAAGTTATTATAGCTACTGAGTTATTCCATAAAATCTATCTGTAGTGCCTCCTGCTGTTTGCTTGTTTCCTTATTTCTCTGTCCATCTCACTGAGGTGGTCACACATGTTCAGTTCCATCCTTCAACTGCTACCAGCTCTATCTTTTGTTATACAGCGAGAGCTGCAGCAGAAATTACACACTGCTTGAGCTGTCAGTTTCAAATACATTTAGCGAGCAATTGGAGCAATAAATCAGAAGATGTCTGTATCCATGTGAGGTACAGGTCTGGCTATAGCTTTGTTAGAAGGAGATTGTCATGTACTATAAGAAAGCCCTTCAGTATCTATAATGCCTTATATGGTAAATGTCCCTATGCACATTAGAGTATTGTGGGCCAAATCCTTTGTTTTCGCAACCAAGCCAACCAGAAGTGTGTGGCAGCAGCTCTCTCGTGTGCAAGCAGAGGTCGTGTACAGAAAGCAATGCCATTTAGCCATACCTGAAAACAATCCAGCAGACTTACCGCACTGATCTGAGTAATGGCAGAGACCTCGCCCAGGTTTTTCTTCATGTCTTCATAGGATAAGTCAGACTGTTGGGAAAGATCATTTCCATTTTAATAAGAATGTAACCAAAGGGAACCAATATAGTTATAGGTGTTCATGGCATTTACTACCAGTTCTGCCAAATTTAATTCTTTTTTTTCTAAAAAAATCTCACTTTAAACTGTGGGAGGCTAAATGGCAAATCTGTAAAGCACTTATGAGTTTCTTCTTGTCAAGTACGATTTGAAGTGTCATTTCATTACTTTAAATGACAAGCAAGACCAGTTCGACAAAATGTGGTTTCCATTAACTAATTACTTTCACATAGTGAATGTCATTTGGGGAACTTGTTGGGGGAACTGTGAGTGTTAAAATCTACATTGCAGGTAAATTATGCTGCATACTTTTTTGCAGTATGTGGATGAGGTTTCCTAAAATCTCCTCCACTTTGCTGCTACACTGACATGCTGTAGATTTGCTGCATGCAAAGCTGCAGTGTATTTTCTCCATGTGGACATAACCCAAGTAGTCATAGCATCTTCCTAATCCTAGTCCACCTGAGTTTTTTTCCCGATCACTCACTTTTTATCTCACTTTTCTCCAGTCCTCCATGTTAGATGCCTCAAGAAACCCAATCTGAGAGACAGTCAGTTTGAGACTGGGGTGCCATTTGCTCGCCAGATGAAATGATTCAGATGTTCTATTTTACAGCTATACAAAACATATCCATGTATGTTGCATCGGCATGCACAACCTAAAATAGTGATAGAATATGCTGGGCTCCAAATGTAGCTTAAGATTGGGTGGTCTACTGCTGGGCCCCATTATTGTGCCAGACCGTGTGCCCACCAGAGAATGCGCTAGATGTCTTGTGGGCCAATCTTACTCTAATAATAGAAGCACTGGAATAATTTGTTTTAAGTTTATTAAATATTGCACATTGTTTGGTAAATTTGGTGCATCTTTAACCGCTTCAGCCCCCCTAGCTTAAACACCCTTAATGACCAGACCACATTTTACAATTCTGCACTACACTACTTTCACCGTTTATTGCTCCGTCATGCAACTTACCACCCAAATGAATTTTACCTCCTTTTCTTCTCACTAATAGAGCTTTAATTTGGTGGTATTTCATTGTTGCTGACATTTTTACTTTTTTTCCTATTAATAAAAATTTAACGACATTTTTGCAAAAAAATGACATTTTTCACTTTCTGTTGTAAATTTTTTTTAAAAAAAACTACATTTCTATATAAATTTTTCTCTAAATTTATTGTTCTACATGTCTTTGATAAAAAAAAGTTCAATAAGTGTATATTTATTGGTTTGGGTAAAAGTTATAGCGTTTACAAACTATGGTGCAAAAAAGTGAATTTCGGCATTTTGAAGCAGCTCTGACTTTCTGAGCGCCTGTCATGTTTCTTCAGGTGCTAGAATGTCAGGAAAGTATAAATACCCCCCAAATGACACCATTTTAGAAAGAAGACACCCCAAAGTATTCGCGGAGGGGCATGGTGACTTCATGTATCATGTATCTTTGGAAAGAAGACACCCCAAGGTATTCCATGAGGGGCATGGCGAGTTCATAGAAGATTTTTTTTTTTGGCACAAGTTAGTGGAAATTGATTTTTTATAGTTTTTCTCACAAAGTCTCCCTTTCCGCTAACTTTGACAAAAAGTTTAATTTTTCATGGACTCATTATGCCCCTCAGCGAATACCTTGGGGTGTCTTCTTTCCAAAATGGGGTCACATGTGGGGTATTTATACTGCCCTGGCATTTTAGGGGCCCTAAAGCGTGAGAAGAAAAATGCGTAAAAATGCCCTCCTAAAAGGTACTCATTAGAACTTGGGCCCCTTTGCGCATCTTGGCTGCAAAAAAGTGTCACACATGTGGCATCGCTGTACTCAGGAGAAGTAGGGCAATGTGTTTTGGGGTGTATTTTTACATATACCCGCACACACACATTTCTCACACACAGTATAGGTATATATAAAAATACACCCCAAAACACATTGCCCTACTTCTCCTGAGTACGGCGATACCACATGAGTGACACTTTTTTGCAGCCAAGATGCGCAAAGGGGCCCTAAAACCAATGAGTACCTTTAGGATTTCACAGGCGATTTTTACGCATTTGGATTCTCACGCTTTAGGACCCCTAAAATGCCAGGGCAGTATAAAAACTCCACAAGTGACCCCATTGTGGAAAGAAGACACCCCAAGGTTTTCTGTGAGGGGTATGGCGAGTTCACAGAAAAAAAAAAATTTGGCACAAGTTAGCGGAAATTGTTTTTTTTTTTTTTTTACAAAGTCTCATATTCCACTAACTTGTGACAAAAAATAAAATTTTACATGAACTCGCCATTCCCCTCACGGAATACCTTGGGGTGTCTTCTTTCTAAAATGGGGTCACATGTGAGGTGTTTGTACTGCCCTGGCATTTTAGGGTCTCCTGCAATCATTACACGTATGGCCAGCATTAGGAGTTTCTGCGATTCTCCGTATATTGAGCATACGGGTAATGAGATTTTTTTCCGTTCAGCCTCTGCGCTGGAAAAAAAAAATGAACGGCACAGATTTTTTCATTCGCATCGGTCAATGTGGATGAAAAAATCTCTGCCAAATCAGTGACTGCGGTGCGGTGGGCTGGGCGCTAACTACCTAACAAGTAGCTAACTAACTGGCGGTGATAGGGGACCCTTATGCCCCATTCACACGTCGAAATTCTGTTTGCGAGCGAATTGTGGACCCATTCATTTCTATGGGGACAGACTTTGTCCCGCTCGGATCCGGAATTACGGATCCGGCTTCCGAGTCTGCACTTCCGTTCATCAAAAATATAGAACATGTCCTATTCTTGTCCGCGGACAATGTGGACAAGAAAAAGCATTTTCTATATAGTTCTGGCAATGTGCGGATCTGCAAAATGCGGAAAGCACATTGCCGGTGTCCGTGTTTGAGGATCTGCGGATCGGATCTGCGGATCGGATCTGCGGATCGGATCTGCGGATCCGATCGATGCTGGATCCCGATCGAATCCACGGATCCGCAAAACACATATGGACGTCTGAATGGAGCCTTACAAGGGTGTGATCAATGACAGGGGGTGATCAGGGGTCTAGATGGGGTGATCAAGGGGTTAATAGGTGAGGGGGTGGGGGTGGGGTTAGTGTAGTGTTTGGTGCAACTTTACAGTAGTTACCTGGTCCTCTGGTGGTCGATCCCAGCAAATGGGACCACCAGAGGACCAGGTAGCAGGTTCACAAAACAGCGTCTGATATAGCTGTTTGATGCGATTTAATTTGCATCTACAGCCTGCCAGCGATGGACCATCGCTGGCAGGCTGTCAGCCTAACTGCCGAGATGCGCTTCTCTGTGAATGCGCGCACGCGTTCACAGGAAGTCTCGGCTCTCACGAGATGATGCGCCGACGCGTCATCTCAGAGCTACAGGACCGCCCGCAGGACGCATCCCTGCGTTAGGCGGTCCTGTAGCGGTTAAACATGACACTTTTGTCTGGACAGGTGGAAGGTTGCAATTTTTTTAAAAATTACAGTTCATAAATCTAGAGTGAAGCTAATTAATACAGCTAACCACTCCTGCTTTTTAAACCACTTTCAGAACTGGAGTGAGTGGTGTAAAGTGCAAAACGTGGCAAAATGTTTGTACAAATAAGCCCAAAAAGTCACAAAGCCCTATTTTGCAACTTACTGAAGACAGAATTCTGGCCTCAAAAAGTCGCAGGGCTTGAGGTTTTTCATGTTTATTTTTTCAAGAACATATATAGTACAATGGGGGACATTTATTAAGACTGGCATTTTATACATCAGTTTTAATCTATGCCCCACTTTTGTAAAAAAAAAAAAATCACCACAATTATTATGAGGCACATGTCTCTTAGAAACTGTGGAACATTTCTGCAGTTTTGTGTGCCAGAACTGACATCTAGGCCAGTAAGGGAGGTGGTTTAGATTTCAGGATGAATCTATGCCAGTTTCCTGGTCTACATTATAATAAATATGCTTGCCCCACACCACCCACTCCCCGCACCTCTCTACCGACTTTTTAAAAAGGTGACGATCAGGGATCCAAAGATTCCAAAAGACTAATAACATTTTGGCCAAACAGGTTGTCTTTCAAACTCTGTGTCTTTTTGACACCATGTGTCTAGTGTAAAGGGTTGATAAATGACTAGGCTATGATCTGTTTAATCTCTTTATCAATAATCTTGTGAACAGGATTGAGAGTAACGTGTCAGTTTTTGCTGATGACACAAAACGGTGTAGAATACTCAGAACCCAGCTTGATTGTCAAAATTACAGAAAGACCTAGATAAACTGGCAGCATGGCCAAGAACATGGCAGATTAATTCTAATATTCATATATGTAAAGTAATGCACCCAGGCCACAGGCCTTTGAATGCTCGTTACGATCATCTGGAGGTCTTATACTGCCTCCAAATGCCCAATGCAAATGCTCGTCCATCCGGCAATTGTGATTTCTAAGCATGCTTAAAAATCACAATGGTGCCGGTGGCAGATTGCGCTGTGTAATAGCTATCTGCCACCGGCACACCTCTACAGTGCATGGGGAAGAGCGATGGCATAGAGATCTCTCCTTCCCATTCCACAGAGGACATTGCTGCATCGCAGAATCGGGGTGTCTAATACACCCTTAAACTAAACAACAGCACTCAATATTAGGCAGCAGCTGTAAAAACCAATAAGAGTTTAGAGTGTATAAAAGAGAGATAAACACCAGTGATGTAATATAACCCCTTCAAAAATTCCTGGCAAGGTCCCATCTTGAATATGGGATTTAGTTTTGGGCTCCTTATAAAGGATATAGGAAGGTTAGAAAGGGTATAGAGAAAATGGGATGGAAGGCCTCTCATAATAAGGCCGCATGCACATGAATGTGCTGTGTTTTGCGGTCCGCAAATTGCGGATCTGCAAAACTCAGATGCAGCCCATGTGCCTTCCGCAATTTGCGGAACAGAATAGACGACCCATTATAGAAATGCCTATTCTTGTCCGAAAAATGGATAAGAATATTACATAATCTACAATTTTCGCTGGGCCACGGAATGGAGCAACGGATGCGGACAGCATCTTTTGCGGCCCCATTGAAGTGAATGTGTCCGCACCCGAGCTGCAAAAAATGCGGCTCGGATGCAGAACCAAACCACGCATGAGGCCTAAGAGGCCTAAAAAGTTGGGCTTATTCAGCTTGGAAGAAAGACGAATTAGATGTGATCTCATCACCATGTATTCAGTGCAAAGAACTGTAACGAATCCTTATTCATTACAATGACTTTACAAAGGACCAGGGGAAATGTTTGCATTTATAAAACTTTAAAATAAATTTGAAACATAATGGGGGACATTTATCAATAATGGTGTAATTTGCAATAAAAAATACTAGCATTACAAATCAAAAGTGGTGATTTGTTTAATCTCATATATCAAAAAGCGCATGCCACTTGTAAAATGGGAGTTTTTAAATATCAACTTGATAATCTACCTATTTCTCTTGATTTGTGACAATTTAACAACAATAGCACTAAAATTAGACTTTTTAAAACTGAAATGCGCCATGTTAGCCACTGCTGCCAGACCACACTTGCCACTTTTAAAACATATTTGCAACTTTTGAAGCATATTTGTGACATTTCCAGTGGTAAATTGAGACTTTTGTCTCAGACTCTGGTGGCATTTTTGTCATTGTTTTGTTTTTGTTGAATGACAATTTACTGACATTTATATCATCCTGTTTTAATACATAATTTTCACTTGGTCCCAAAATGATTTCTTTTCATTTCATAAATGCGACTTTTTGACAAAAAGTCGCATCTTTATGGCATAAATTTGACTTTTTACACAAAACACCACACCACACTTTGACATTGAAAGCTTATTTCTGGTGTGATGCATTCTTTATGGTGAAAATTCTAGAGAAAACAGTTAATATATTTGGTGCAAATGAAAACACCGTTCTTTTTGGCACATTTTATGTCATAATTCTGAAGCAACATGCTTGATAAATGTCCCCCACTGTGTTATTAATGGAATCAAAACAATTAGTTTTAATATGAGATTGATCTAGGGCTAGATATTGATATTACTTACATTCCATTTGTGAGTATCCCAGGCACTGAACCAGCCAGTGAAGGTAGGGGGTTCATGACCTTGTTTTACTATAATTATTGGAGTTGCTATGTCTCGGATAGCAGGATGAGATTTCAAGTATTCTTTTGCAGAGTTAATGGATTCATTCTTCTCATACTCATTTGCTGATTTACCAATCCATAGGAAAAGCTGAAGTGAACATGAAAATAAAAGTTTTTTTTAAGGTTTAACTTAAAAACATTGTATCTGCTTAAACATATATATCTAATATATAAAGCTGAGTGTATGTATGTGTGTCCGCTAAAGGAATCTGCACTGTCGGACACAAAATTAGGTACACAGGTACATCAGGTGTCCGGGAATGTTTTAGACTGGGTCGCAGCTCTCTAGCATATACCATTCCTGAGATATTCCCCAAAAATGCAAATATGGCACATCACATGACCTACATTAAGCCAATAGAAGCCTGCAGGTCTTTCTCTTCATATCCCAACTGCCATACACATGGTCACATGTCCCTTATCAGCCAATAGAAGCTCGCAGGTCCTTAGTCTCCACATACACACAGTTTAACACCAGGTTTCCATAACAACCCAGGCATTTTTCTTCACTGCTGCAGGTCAGCTTTAAAGGGGCAGGGCGCTGACACTATTAAGGGAGCAAAGTGATGTAGAGGTCACAGTTCAGGGGACAGGAAGGGTGGCCACCCCCAGGTCCAGCTAAGTCATGCCCTGATCCAGTTAGACCACGCCCCCTCCCACTCTGCAGTCGATAGGGTTTGAAAAAAGGAAGGCAGAAATCAACTTCTGTCAGCTGCAGGGGTGGGAGGGACGGTGACTTTCTCTCTGCAGCTCACGCTCAGGAAGGAACAGTGGTGCTGTCTGAGAGTGAGCTGTTCAAAAGGACATCCCTGCATGGGATATTCCCCAAAAATGCATTAGCCAATAGAAGCTTGGTCACATGACCCTTATCAGCCAAAAGAAGCTTATCAGGCCCTTAGTCTCCACATACACACAGTTTTACACCAGGTTTCCATAACAACCCAGCCATTTTTCTTCACTGCTGTAGGTCAGCTTTAAAGGGACAGGACGCTGTGGATGACACTGTTAAGGGAGTGGAGTGCTATGGAGGTCACAGTTCTGGGGCCATTCAGGCCACCCTCAAAAGACGGACTTAAAAACCCCACTGTTATAGTGGATACTGTCAATCTCTGAGTCCTCTGAGGAGTGAGCACATGAAGCTCCTCTCACTTCCTTGCGCACACTTAGGTCCATCTCCTAGCCTCCTACAAGGCTAGAGGCAGGAGTGTTAACCCTGACCTATCCATACAGAACTATACAGGTGGTACAATACATCAGAATATTAAATAACATTATGCAACAAAAAACTATTTGCATGTACCCTATCCTGAGGTACCACATATATGCAATATCTATAAATATGCTAAAGCGTGACCATTGTGTCTCATACCGTGACATTCTCTCTGTTTTTGTAGGTTTGCAATGTCTATTATAAGTCTGTTATGCTTGTTGACATCTGACTGGTTGGTTTTGAATGAGTGTATGCGATAATTATCCTGATGTTTTGTGTCACATACCTCTTCCCAAGTATCAAGTAACATGACATCATCTTCATCAAGATCACTCTGCTCAAAATCTATTATTTCTGTCATAATGAAACGACCGGTCTGATTGGAACACTCAAAGAGTCGAGGTTTGTACTGCACGACGGTCTCCTGAAATCTACATAAAATATTACAGAAACATAGTTACGAACGGACATAGCAGTTAATTACAAGACACTGAGAAGGGAGAGGTGGTTGCACATGCGTAGCTCTCTCTACAAACTGCTATGAGAGTTCCAAAACCAGTCACAGCAGGACTGTGTTAGGGGAACCCCCATTCTGACGCTAGGTGCAGACTCCCAAAGATGACTGGAAATGCTCTGGATTGTTCGTGAAAATGCTATTTAGAATGGAAAACATTTCAGAAATATAATGCATTTCTGCATTTAAAGCTAATTGTGCAAAATGGAAAGGTATTGGTCAGCATGTCAGTCCTTAAAAGGGGTTGTCTTCAGTTAACTGATCTGCAGACACAGATCCGCATATGTTGGGAACTTCAGTGAAGCACAGTGGTCGCTTTGTTCTTTTGATCATTGTAGGTAACCCAGGGATCAAACCCGAAACCAGTAGCCCATTCATGGCCAAAGATAAGCAGTTTAAATATTTAGTAATCCTTCCAAAAGGATAATTGAAAGTATTGTCGGACTAGGCAAATATTAAATACATGATTGGTAAGATCTCTGTGCACTCACCTCTTATCACTGGAATAAGGAGCCTTTCCACCCAGGGCCACCCAGAATTCAGCAGGCTCTTGACCCTCCAAGATGGTCTGTTTGTCTTGTATGGAGATAATGTTGGCCACTGTCTTTGCCATTTCTCGCTCATCTCCGCTGCAGCCCTAGGAGGTAATTTTCACTTATTAAAAAACTGGAGATAATCCTGTAATGAGTATATTTACAAAAAGTCGTTAGACCAGTAATTGCCTTGTTTTACATATGCCTTAAAGTTGTTTGTGCTAAAACAGAACTTTCATTACATGATTTGTAAAACAAGGCAATTACTGGTCTAACGACTACTTGTAAATATAGTAATAAATCTGCCTGTATGTATGCCTAGGGTCTACAATTGTAGAAAAATACAGTTATGAGCGCTCATGTTAAAAGATGGTGACTGTGCAGACTATAGTGAGACAAATACTGACCTTTCCACACCACAGGTAGCACACGGTATCAGTCTTTAGTACAAAGACATCGTTCGAATTGAGAGAAGCGGCTCTGGCCGGGACCTCTGTGGCCTTTGTGTTGTATTCATCTGTTCCCCTGACCTGGAAGAGTCTCACTGCGGGTTCTGGCTCTGTATTTCCCTCGCGACTTGTTCCTCCCTAATATTCTTGTCCGCGGACAATTGCGGACAAGAAAAAGCATTTTCTATATAGTTCTGGCAATGTGCGGATCTGCAAAATGCGGAAAGCACATTGCCGGTGTCCGTGTTTTGAGGATCTGCGGATCGGATCTGCGGATCGGATCTGCGGATCGGATCTGCGGATCCGATCTGCGATCGGATCTCGGATCGAATCCACGGATCCGCAAAACACATATGGACGTCTGAATGGAGCCTTACAAGGGGTGTGATCAATGACAGGGGGGTGATCAGGGGGTCTAGATGGGGTGATCAAGGGGTTAATAGGTGAGGGGGGGTGGGGGTGGGGTTAGTGTAGTGTTTGGTGCAACTTTACAGTGTTACCTGGTCCTCTGGTGGTCGATCCCAGCAAATGGGACCACCAGAGGACCAGGTAGCAGGTTCACAAAACAGCGTCTGATATAGCTGTTTGATGCGATTTAATTTGCATCTACAGCCTGCCAGCGATGGACCATCGCTGGCAGGCTGTAGCCTAACTGCCGAGATGCGCTTCTCTGTGAATGCGCGCACGCGTTCACAGGAAGTCTCGGCTCTCACGAGATGATGCGCCGACGCGTCATCTCAGAGCTACAGGACCGCCCGCAGGACGCATCCCTGCGTTAGGCGGTCCTGTAGCGGTTAAACATGACACTTTTGTCTGGACAGGTGGAAGGTTGCAATTTTTTTAAAAATTACAGTTCATAAATCTAGAGTAAAGCTAATTAATACA
The DNA here is from genome assembly GCA_033119425.1 of Bufotes viridis. Lineage (NCBI taxonomy): Eukaryota > Metazoa > Chordata > Amphibia > Anura > Bufonidae > Bufotes > Bufotes viridis. The sequence goes on along the minus strand of CM065593.1, from coordinate 332,432,603 downwards.
GCTAACCACTCCTGCTTTTTAAACCACTTTCAGAACTGGAGTGAGTGGTGTAAAGTGCAAAACGTGGCAAAATGTTTGTACAAATAAGCCCAAAAAGTCACAAAGCCCTATTTTGCAACTTACTGAAGACAGAATTCTGGCCTCAAAAAGTCGCAGGGCTTGAGGTTTTTCATGTTTATTTTTTCAAGAACATATATAGTACAATGGGGACATTTATTAAGACTGGCATTTTATACATCAGTTTTAATCTATGCCCCACTTTTGTAAAAAAAAATCACCACAATTATTATGAGGCACATGTCTCTTAGAAACTGTGGAACATTTCTGCAGTTTTGTGTGCCAGAACTGACATCTAGGCCAGTAAGGGAGGTGGTTTAGATTTCAGGATGAATCTATGCCAGTTTCCTGGTCTACATTATAATAAATATGCTTGCCCCACACCACCCACTCCCTGCACCTCTCTACCGACTTTTTAAAAGGTGACGATCAGGGATCCAAAGATTCCAAAGACTAATAACATTTTGGCCAAACAGGTTGTCTTTCAAACTCTGTGTCTTTTTGACACCATGTGTCTAGTGTAAAGGGTTGATAAATGACTAGGCTATGATCTGTTTAATCTCTTTATCAATAATCTTGTGAACAGGATTGAGAGTAACGTGTCAGTTTTTGCTGATGACACAAAACGGTGTAGAATACTCAGAACCCAGCTTGATTGTCAAAATTACAGAAAGACCTAGATAAACTGGCAGCATGGCCAAGAACATGGCAGATTAATTCTAATATTCATATATGTAAAGTAATGCACCCAGGCCACAGGCCTTTGAATGCTCGTTACGATCATCTGGAGGTCTTATACTGCCTCCAAATGCCCAATGCAAATGCTCGTCCATCCGGCAATTGTGATTTCTAAGCATGCTTAAAAATCACAATGGTGCCGGTGGCAGATTGCGCTGTGTAATAGCTATCTGCCACCGGCACACCTCTGCAGTGCATAGGGAAGAGCGATGGCATAGAGATCTCTCCTTCCCATTCCACAGAGGACATTGCTGCATCGCAGAATCGGGGTGTCTAATACACCCTTAAACTAAACAACAGCACTCAATATTAGGCAGCAGCTGTAAAAACCAATAAGAGTTTTGAGTGTATAAAAAGAGAGATAAACACCAGTGATGTAATATAACCCCTTCAAAAAATTCCTGGCAAGGTCCCATCTTGAATATGGGATTTAGTTTTGGGCTCCTTATAAAGGATATAGGAAGGTTAGAAAGGGTATAGAGAAAATGGGATGGAAGGCCTCTCATAATAAGGCCGCATGCACATGAATGTGCTGTGTTTTGCGGTCCGCAAATTGCGGATCTGCAAAACTCAGATGCAGCCCATGTGCCTTCCGCAATTTGCGGAACAGAATAGACGACCCATTATAGAAATGCCTATTCTTGTCCGAAAAATGGATAAGAATATTACATAATCTACAATTTTCGCTGGGCCACGGAATGGAGCAACGGATGCGGACAGCATCTTTGCGGCCCCATTGAAGTGAATGTGTCCGCACTCGAGCTGCAAAAATGCGGCTCGGATGCAGGACCAAACCACGCATGAGGCCTAAGAGGCCTAAAAGTTGGGCTTATTCAGCTTGGAAGAAAGACGAATTAGATGTGATCTCATCACCATGTATTCAGTGCAAAGAACTGTAACGAATCCTTATTCATTACAATGACTTTACAAAGGACCAGGGAAATGTTTGCATTTATAAAACTTTAAAATAAATTTGAAACATAATGGGGACATTTATCAATAATGGTGTAATTTGCAATAAAAATACTAGCATTACAAATCAAAAGTGGTGATTTGTTTAATCTCATATATCAAAAAGCGCATGCCACTTGTAAAATGGGAGTTTTTAAATATCAACTTGATAATCTACCTATTTCTCTTGATTTGTGACAATTTAACAACAATAGCACTAAAATTAGACTTTTTAAAACTGAAATGCGCCATGTTAGCCACTGCTGCCAGACCACACTTGCCACTTTTAAAACATATTTGCAACTTTTGAAGCATATTTGTGACATTTCCAGTGGTAAATTGAGACTTTTGTCTCAGACTCTGGTGGCATTTTTGTCATTGTTTTGGTTGAATGACAATTTACTGACATTTATATCATCCTGTTTTAATACATAATTTTCACTTGGTCCCAAAATGATTTCTTTTCATTTCATAAATGCGACTTTTTGACAAAAAGTCGCATCTTTATGGCATAAATTTGACTTTTTACACAAAACACCACACCACACTTTGACATTGAAAGCTTATTTCTGGTGTGATGCATTCTTTATGGTGAAAATTCTAGAGAAAACAGTTAATATATTTGGTGCAAATGAAAACACCGTTCTTTTTGGCACATTTTACGTCATAATTCTGAAGCAACATGCTTGATAAATGTCCCCCACTGTGTTATTAATGGAATCAAACCAATTAGTTTAAATATGAGATTGATCTAGGGCTAGATATTGATATTACTTACATTCCATTTGTGAGTATCCCAGGCACTGAACCAGCCAGTGAAGGTAGGGGGTTCATGACCTTGTTTTACTATAATTATTGGAGTTGCTATGTCTCGGATAGCAGGATGAGATTTCAGGTATTCTTTTGCAGAGTTAATGGATTCATTCTTCTCATACTCATTTGCTGATTTACCAATCCATAGGAAAAGCTGAAGTGAACATGAAAATAAGTTTTTTTTAAGGTTTAACTTAAAAACATTGCATCTGCTTAAACATATATATCTAATATATAAAGCTGAGTGCATGTATGTGTGTCCGCTAAAGGAATCTGCACTGTCGGACACAAAATTAGGTACACAGGTAAATCAGGCGTCCGTGAAGGTTCTAGACCGGGTCACAGCCCTCTAGCATATACCATTCCTGAGATATTCCCCAAAAATGCAAATATGGCACATCACATGACCTACATTAAGCCAATAGAAGCCTGCAGGTCTTTCTCTTCATATCCCAACTGCCATACACATGGTCACATGTCCCTTATCAGCCAATAGAAGCTCGCAGGTCCTTAGTCTCCACATACACACAGTTTAACACCAGGTTTCCATAACAACCCAGGCATTTTTCTTCACTGCTGCAGGTCAGCTTTAAAGGGGCAGGGCGCTGACACTATTAAGGGAGCGAAGTGAAGTGGAGGTCACAGTTCAGGTCAGGCCACCCCCAGGTCCAGCTAAGTCATGCCCTGATCCAATTAGACCACGCCCCCTCCCACTCTGCAGTCGATAGGGTTTGAAACGAGGAAGGCAGAAATCAACTTTTGTCAGCTGCAGGGGTGGGAGGGACGGTGACTTTCTCTCTGCAGCTCACGCTCAGAAAGCACAGTGGTGCTGTCTGAGAGTGAGCTGTTCAAAAGGACATCCCTGCATTGGATATTCCCCATGCATTAGCCAATAGAAGCTTGGTCACATGACCCTTATCAGCCAATAGAAGCTCGCAGGCCCTTAGTCTCCACATACACACAGTTTTACACCAGGTTTCCATAACAACCCAGCCATTTTTCTTTACTGCTGTAGGTCAGCTTTAAAGGGGCAGGGCGCTGAGGATGACACTGTTAAGGGAGTGGAGTGCTATGGAGGTCACAGTTCTGGGGCAGGTAGGGTGGCCATTCAGGCCACCCTCAAAAGACGGACTTAAAAACCCCACTGTTATAGTGGATACTGTCAATCTCTGAGTCCTCTGAGGAGTGAGCACATGAAGCTCCTCACACTTCCTTGCGTACACTTAGGTCCATCTCCTAGCCTCCTACAAGGCTAGAGGCAGGAGTGTTAACCCTGACCTATCCATACAGAACTATACAGGTGGTACAATACATCAGAATATTAAATAACATTATGCAACAAAAAACTATTTGCATGTACCCTATCCTGAGGTACCACATATATGCAATATCTATAAATATGCTAAAGCGTGACCATTGTGTCTCATACCGTGACATTCTCTCTTTTTTTGTAGGTTTGCAATGTCTATTATAAGTCTGTTATGCTTGTTGACATCTGACTGGTTGGTTTTGATTGAGTGTATGCGATAATTATCCTGATGTTTTGTGTCACATACCTCTTCCCAAGTATCAAGTAACATGACATCATCTTCATCAAGATCACTCTGCTCAAAATCTATTATTTCTGTCATAATGAAACGACCGGTCTGATTGGAACACTCAAAGAGTCGAGGTTTGTACTGCACGACGGTCTCCTGAAATCTACATAAAATATTACAGAAACATAGTTACGAACGGACATAGCAGTTAATTACAAGACACTGAGAAGGGAGAGGTGGTTGCACATGTGTAGCTCTCTCTACAAACTGCTATGAGAGTTCCAAAACCAGTCACAGCAGGACTGTGTTAGGGGAACCCCCATTCTGAAGCTAGGTGCAGACCCCCAAAGATGACTGGAAATGCTCTGGATTGTTCGTGAAAATGCTATTTAGAATGGAAAACATTTCAGAAATATAATGCATTTCTGCATTTAAATATTAATTGTGCAACATGGAAAGGTATTGGTCAGCATGTCAGTCCTTAAAAGGGATTGTCTTCAGTTAACTGATCTGCAGACACAGATCCGCATATGTTGGGAACTTCAGTAAAGCACAGTGGTCGCTTTGTTCTTTTGATCATTGTAGGTAACCCAGGGATCAAACCCGAAACCAGTAACCCATTCATGGCCAAAGATAAGCAGTTTAAATATTTAGTAATCCTTTCAAAAGGATAATTGAAAGTATTGTCGGACTAGGCAAATATTGAATACATGATTGGTAAGATCTCTGTGCACTCACCTCTTATCACTGGAATAAGGAGCCTTTCCACCCAGGGCCACCCAGAATTCAGCAGGCTCTTGACCCTCCAAGATGGTCTGTTTGTCTTGTATGGAGATAATGTTGGCCACTGTCTTTGCCATTTCTCGCTCATCTCCGCTGCAGCCCTAGGAGGTAATTTGCACTTATTAAAAAACTGGAGATAATCCTGTAATGAGTATATTTACAAAAAGTCGTTAGACCAGTAATTGCCTTGTTTTACATATGCCTTAAAGTTGTTTGTGCTAAAACAGAACTTTTATTACATGATTTGTAAAACAAGGCAATTACTGGTCTAACGACTACTTGTAAATATAGAAAAATCCAGTTATGAGCGCTCATGTTAAAAGATGGTGACTGTGCAGACTATAGTGAGACAAATACTGACCTTTCCACACCACAGGTAGCACACGGTGTCAGTCTTCAGTACAAAGACATCGTTCGAATTGAGAGAAGCGGCTCTGGCCGGGACCTCTGTGGCCTTTGTGTTGTATTCATCTGTTCCCCTGACCTGGAAGAGTCTCACTGCGGGTTCTGGCTCTGTATTTCCCTCGCGACTTGTTCCTCCCTAATGCACAGGTCAAAATATAGATTATATCGTATTTCATATATCTGATCCAAGACCAGACCCAAACAGCAAAAGGATTGTGTACAAGAAGAATGAACATATCCTTTATATGGCTGAACATTGAGTATCCCCTTTATGTCTTCAACAATTCACCAATAATTATGAGCCATGAAATGCATAAGCCAGGTCCATAAATGTACAGTAATCTAATAGTGGAAGCTGCTTCAAAAGGGAAAATGGTTCTATCTATCTATCTATCTATCTATCTATCTACCTACAAAACCAAAGCTTGACAAAGGCCTCATTGTGTAGGGCGAAACGTTGCCTGGGAAATAAAGTGGGTCAACATCGTTTCACCTGTAGTTGGAGTACTGCCTCGTTCTTTGGATTGTATCTATCTATGTAAAAATCAAATACAAAACCAAAAACAAAGCTCGGCTGAAACGTTGCGACTGGGGTAATAAACGGGTTCACCACCCTTCACCTCTATTGGAGTGCTGCCTCATTATTTGTTTTTTGGATATAATCTGTGGACCCGATGATCTGTGGACTCGTGCCTGGAGTTCAGGAGGGATTGCACCCAATTTCACTTTGAGTGTGCTGCTGCTTCTTTCAATGCCTTTCATTGCTGGTTTGGGGGAGCACAGCGTCGGAATGCAAGTGAGTATGAACATAAAAATTACATAATCGGACTCAGCATCACTTACACTATATATCGCTTACTTTAATTTGAGGGGTGTTTTGGAGCTGACAGATTCCCTTTAAGAAACCTCTTTTCACTCTACATGTCAGATGTCATTTAAAAAAATGTGTAAGGCTTCAATCAATTATACAGGTTCCTCTTCCCTCAGGACAATGAGAGTTCACAGAGCAGTTACTAGAAAATTGGTCATAAAACACAATACAGAAGAAGATATTACCTCATATATAATCATCTTCCCTTTAAAGATAGCCTGGAAGTGCTTGGGTTCTTTCCCCATGGTCACTCGTATTTGTACTGGCTGATCCTGGTATTTGCGGTCCAGCTCTACAGCATGAAAGGCACATGCTGTGATTTCATCTTGGGAGGCATGACGACCCTGCCAGTAAGACACCAAAGATTAATATAAAAGCTTCATTGACTCTCAATCAGTATTGGGGATCAGTCATATAAACCAAAGGGAGTTCAGTCATCTACCTCATCCCTTTATTTGTTAGATTCAAGTATGTATAAGGTCTTTACATCTTCTGTTAATGGAAATAAGCTATGAATATGAATATAAAGGAGTTGACAACTGGGTGTTACTATTTTTTATCTGGTGTTGTAAATTTGGTCCAACATTTCCAGGAGGAATACTAGAGGAAAGGCATCATTCAGAATTCTAAGAAAACATGCTCCAGAGATGTTACTTCAGAAAAGAAAAAAGAGCTGACAGGTCCTCTTTAAAGAGACCCTGTTATCATGAAATGCAGTGTAATCTGCAGGCAGCGTGTTATAGAGCAGACGTTGCTGAACAGATTGATGTATAGTTTTGATGGAAAAGATTCATTAAAACTTGTACTTGTATACATTTTAACCACAGGGATAGCTCTCATTGATAAGATGGCCCCGCGTACAACTGAGCTCAGAAAGAGCAGAGATATAAATGTATAAAAACGTATAAAGTTTTACCGACTCTTTTCGACAGAACTAGATATCAATCTGCTCAGCTCCTCCTGTTCTTTAATGTGCTGCCTGCAGATTGCACTGAATTTCATGGTGACAGATTCACTTTAAAGAATGTAAGGAGGCTTAAACAAGCCCTGTCAGCAGAGACAACCATATGAAACCAGCCATACTGCCTGCTAGGATTGACTCTGCTGATTACAATGAAAGCTGAATCATAAAAATCCATTTTGCCACTTTAAAGAAAACAGAGTTTTCCCTCTATAATAAATTAGGGCTTCAGTGCACCGAGGGGTGGACCATAGTCCCTCAGTGTGCCACTGCTCCTCCATTTTGCCATGCTTCCCTCCTTTTGACTGACAGGCCCAGACATCAGCATCCTCTCTCCTGGCCTTGAGGCAATGAGTATACGCAGTAAGCATCTGTTCAGCTGATTCTTAGCTTGTACCTCTAGATGCTATACAGCCTGAGATAGAGTGGTGTGAACCAAGTAGATATCTCGTACCTCCTTGGCTACTGAAAATAACTGGGTAATAATAATAATGTAGATGGAACAAGTTAAATACTGACACTGGCCTCCTGCTGGCAATACTGGCTAGTGTGTTCAGAAGTGCTATTAAAGTGAACGGAGAGAGGTCATCTCTCCATTGCTGGCCAACAGGGCCCTGTTGTCTTGTTCAGGTGGGAACAGATGGGACATTTGAACTGTGTAAGCTTGTCTAAATGAAAACAAATTATTGAGAACAGAAGTGAACAATTATTCGATATGTACAATGGGGGAAGTAAGTAAATTTTGCTTTGGCATAATTTCCACCAAATTTTAAAAGCACACATTGTTCAGGAAATTTTGTGCATCTTACGGCAGTAAAACTGCTTTTTTTTTTGGAGCTACCATCACCCACCTTTTCACACATTTTCCAAATTGTCTAATAAAAAGTAGCAACTGATTTTACTGAAAAACATCATATGTCAAGATTTGCACTTTTTTCTGCCAGAATTATGGCGCATAGGGAATGATACATTCCCCCCAGTGTGTTTTTCCTGGTACATCACTTACCAGCCACATGTAAAGCAAGTAATTTGGTTTGCCCGATTTTATGTATGTGTACAGCGCCAGATAGCAATCGCCTCCATAGAATCTCCCGTAAGTCTTTGGATCAACTTCTTTCAGCTCCAGATTTTCGATTCTCCAGATCTGCAAGCAAGTTTACAATAACTGAATCCATTTACATTCCATTACTTTTGTATGAATTATTCATTATTAGGAAATTCAGGTTTTAGTAGAGATGACTCTCATGTCTAGAAACTTCATCTGTAGGTCAGAGCAAAGAATGATTACAAAGAGCCTCTCCTTCTTTGGAGGACCCATTACTTCTTACAGCATATTGCTGTAGGTGACAGCTGAATGATGAGACCAGCTAGGGGTTTGCCTAAAGTGACCAATCCCTTTAATTCTATTGCTAATAGATGAATACAGTTTGAATGGCAAGGCTCAGTATTCAGAGATTCAGGAATTCCAAGAAATAAATCGTTATGTACAGTATGTATATTCGTATCCTATTTTGAACATACTGAATGCTATGAACGCTTGTTCCTGATAATTAAATTGCAGATAATCATACGGTCTAATAAGTGCTTTACAGTTGTGTAGTTGTAATACTGTAGCTGTGATTATAGCTCTGACCCTTGCTATGGGAACCTGTGATATCTATGTACATCTAGAAAAATGATCTACTCACCTCCACCTTTCCTGAAGCATCATCCACCATCCTCTGTTCGGCTGCTAAATCAGGTCTGGCATACAGCTGATTAATGTCAAATTTAACTTGATCCACCTTGGCTGAAAAGATCATAGCTCTTATTAATGCTCACAACCAATTATAGACACGTAACTGCAATTATCCAAACAGGCACATATTTCACTAATGTAAACTCTCATCTCGCTGAGACCAATAAAATCTCATAAATCATGAGTAGTAAACACTTATATTTTAATTTCATGTCCAATAAGAAGAGTTTGCAATTCCCCCTTAGGCTGCCTTAACACGCTGCAGATTTTGTTGTAAAAATTTCTGTGACTGAAAATTTGTTCCATTCGCCCAAATGGGGCTTGCAGAAATCCATGTACAGTATTTGCAGCTCCTTCAAATGAATAGAACGGAATAGAAATTTCTGCAACAAAATCTGTAACGTGTGAAGGCACCCTAAGGCCTCATGCACACGACCGTTGTGCGGCCGTTCCGTGTATTGGGGACCGCAATTTGCAGTCCCCAATGCACGGGCAATATCCGTGCGGCGGCTGGGACGGCTCGAGGCCCATTCAACTTGAATGGGTCCATGATCCGTCCGCCCTGCAAAAAATAGAACAGAAACACAATACGGAGTGCTTCCGTGGGGTTCTGTGCCTCCGTTCCACACCGCAGCTCCGAATTGTGGACCCATTCTGTGTGCATGAGGCCTAAGGCTAGTTTCTCACTAACAGTGGCAATCCAGCAGGCTGTGCATTCCGGCATTGATGGAGGTTTGTAGGGCTCCTCCCAGCCCCATTCACTATAATGCACTTCTCGGCATATTGTCAGCCAATATAGTGAATGGGGCCAGACGGGGCCTTTACAAACCCCCGGCACTGCCGAAATGTAGAGCAATCCAGCCGAAACAGCCTGCCGAATTGCCGCCACTAGTGTGAAACTAGGCTTACATGGTCTAATGGTCACCAATCATATAGTCAGTCCACTGGGTTGAGTTTAAACACATTGGGGAAGGTTTATCAAGACTGGCATTTCTACCAGCAGTCTTGATCTCCAGTGTGGCAGACCAAGATGTGTCAAAATTATTAAGAGGCGAATCTGAATGCTATGCCAGCTAGGAGCCGGTGTAGGTTTTAGCCATTACTTGCACCTAATAATCAATGTAAGTAATGATGAATGTGTTAAGCCACCTAGGCTCCGCCACCTCCCATTCATGCCCTGCTCACTTTTACCTAAATTAGCAGATGTGGCGGAGAAGAGGCAAAAAGTTGCTAATTTCTGCTCAAAATGAAGCTTGCACAAAAATGTGTGACTTTTTGATACCACAGTTTTGGAGCAGGAGGTATAATAAATCTCCCAATTGATCACAATGTATTCATTGCAGTTAATTACAGTAAGGCTCCATTCACACGTCCGCAATTCTGTTTCGCATTTTGCGGAACGGAATTGCGGACCCATTAATTTCAATGGAGACAGATGATGTGCCGCCCGGGTCCGCAATTGCAGATCCGCACTTCCGGGTCCACAATCGCGTTTCCGAAAAATATAGAACATGTTTTATTCTTGTCCGCAATTGCGGACAAGAAAAGGCATTTTCTATGAGAGTGCCAGCGATGTGCAGTCAGCAAAATGCGGAACGCACATTGCCGGTGTCCGTGTTTTGCGGATCCACGGATCCGTAGTTTCACAAAACACACACGGACGTGTGAATGTAGCCTTACTCTTATATCACTGTCAAAATCTTCTGTATCAGATAAAGTAGGACATCTTACCAATCTTTCCCACACTGTGTGTTTTTCCAAGTCCTTGTGTCTCTCCAACGTCTCTCCAATTCTGGAAGAGCTGTTTGAACATGGTTGACTCAGCCCTATCATTGATCACCTCTATATTTGTGGTAGCAGGGTATCCTTTGCCCTGTATGAAACCCTACAAGCACAACATGATAAAATACATATATATATCAAAGTAGCAGCAGAGAAATACATAGACACTCTCAATACATGTAAACGCAATGCCATATGATAATTCCATATAGTTCCCACATAATACTGTAATTCAGTTCTCAAAAAATATGCATTTCTAAAAGCTGGATTTATTTTGCTCCTGGGGTTCATATCCCCAGGGACCATATAGTAAACCTAGACCCCAGTCAAATAGCAAAAAGATTAAATCTAGCACGTCATCCCATAAAACATAAAGGGGGTCACTGATTAAGACCAGCGCCAGTCTTAATAACCCCTATATTTAGCAGTGGATCCACCGAAGTTATGAAGAGGCATGGGCCTCTCCATAACTTTGGCACATCCAGCCAGTCTAAATGTAGGTCAGCTTCCTTGCTGCCTTACATTTAGACCATTTTCTATGCCTAAAACAGTCATCGAAAATTATGAATAAGAAGGGGCTGCCAGCCTGTCCCCTTCTTTGCCGACGCCATGCCCACTTTTTTACAACCGGTATAAGTGGGGAAAAGTAGCAGATTGAATCTCAAATAACCTATCCACCGCAATCTGCGCCAGAAATATGCCTAATATATTTGTATTTCTGGATAATAAATGACCCCCAAATTCTTTATTGGTCACATTAAAAAGTCCATAAAGTGCTAGAAAATGCTACGCGTTTCGGAAGATCACCTATTGACTTTGTCCATCATCATAGCATCTCTTATAGTGTGAATACCAGCATATTTAAAAGACAAAACACAAGTGTGTTCAATTAATTAAAATAAGTAGAACACACCTCCCACTTTGATTAATACTGCACAGACTAGCACTTAGGCTAGCCATTTCATTTCAGGTGATCGTTCGAAACGCATAGCATTTTTCTAGCACTTTATGGACTTTTTAATGTGCCCAATAAAGATTTTATGTTTTATGATAGGACAGGCTGGATTTCTTCATTTTACTATTGACTTCCTGATGCCGGAGCGGCTTCTTTCCGTGCACCGTCTGGTCTCCCAGATTTCCAGGATATAGAGGCAGGGTGGTCAGCTGAGCTACACAGTTCAGTGTTCTTTTCTTGTTACCCCAGGCAAATGCCCACTTTGCCACCCCTAAAACCATCCCTGTACATAAGTAAAGGATTACACTGTTGTAAAGAAGAGGCCATATCTTCATATTAATTAAGATGTCAGATCTGTAAACTACTACTACCAGGGCGAGAATAAACCATGGCATTTGCACCAGGTACCTACCTTCTAGAGGCCTCCACCACCTAATAAATTGGCTATAGTACATTACTAATCATTTCTTGCGTAAAAAAAAAAAAGCTTTTCCCCTGATAACTATTCTAATATAGCGTCATAACTTTGTTAATTGCACTTACCACTGCTCGACTGAAAGCTGCTTTTTTCTCTTCTGGATTGGAATCTTTTCCCCTCCAGACAAAAATCTTTACTCCTCCTTGATCTAGAATGTGACAGTCCTGTAATGGGGGAAGGACAAAACCTGAAACCTTCTTTTTTGCATTTGGGGCGTATTAGTTGCACTCCTATTAAAGAGCTGTGAGTGCCGCCTTCCTTTTTGTTCACTACTACAGAGGCATGATCTAAAAGGATTTTACGGAGAGTTATCCAACATTTTAAAGGCTGAATTTATCTCACTGTTAAGATATGTATTCAGCTATTTTATGATATTGATACATACAGAAAGCACACTGAAAGGGTGGATACTAACAATAGTAGAGTGAGAGAAAAGATGTAACCATCTAACCTCATGCTGCAGGAGATCTTGAGTCAGAGGTTTTGTTGCAATTTCTTCCACAACCAAGTCTCCATCTTTTTCAAACACACTGCGAAAAAGGATATAAGGCGGCAAGCCATTACTTATATGCAATAAGAGATTAGGGTCAATTCAGAAGAAATTGTGATATTTAAAAGGACTCTAAACTTAAATGGGCCCTTCAAGTCTATCGAGAGCTGAGCGGGAGGAGTGAGCAGTAGCTGGGGAGACAGGCCAGACTAAGTCCCCTTTCACACTAGCGGGTTTTCCGCGCGGGTGCAATGCATGACGTGAACGCATAGCACCTGCACTGAATCCTGACCCATCAATTTCAATGGGTCTGTCTACATGAGCATTGTTTTTTATGCATCACTTTTGCGTTGCGTGAAAATCGCAGCAGGTTCTATATTCTGCGTTTTTAACGCAGCTCTGGCCCCATAGAAGTGAATGGGGCTGCGTGAAAAACGCACTGCATCCGCAAGCAAGTGCGGGTGCGATGCGTTTTTCACTGATGGTTGCTAGGAGATGTTGTTTGTAAACCTTCAGTTTTTTTATCACGCTTGTGAAAAACGCATCAAAACGCATTGCATCCGCGCGCTAAAAACTGAAGAACTGAACGCAATCGCAGAGAAAACTGAATGGTTTTTGCCTGCGAAATCACACAGTTTTCACTGAACGCATTCACAACGCATCCGGACCTAATCCGGACACGCTCGTGTGAAAGAGGCCTAAAAGACCGCACAAGTACATAGGAAAGTTATTATAGCTCAGCACAAATGCTTCATTTACAAAAATACAGCTCAGCACTTCTCTGTAATGTCCTCCATTATCTTGGAGCTGCTTCTGAGTGACTATGAGACAGTTAGATAGTCAGATATTCAGCAAGCAGAAGGAGGCCCCCAACGGAAGCGTCAACCTTCCCAATGACCCTTTAAACTCATTGTATTCAAGTTGCAAATTCATTTTTTCTTAAAGGAGTTGTGCAGTGGCAAAATACTGGTGATCAGTATCAGACTGGTGTGAGTCCGACTCCCGGCACCTCCACCAATCAGCTGTTTGAAGGGGTGCGAGCACTCTATCCTCTTTATTGTTTAGCTTGTAGCAGCGCAGTGTAGTTAGACCTTCCTTTCCATTTCGAGTGACCAGTAGAGGAAGCTGTAATTACAGTGCACCACCAGCTAGATGGCATGCAATTAAACAGTAAAGAGGATGCAGCACTTGCAAAAACACCACAGCCTCTTCAACCAGCCAATAGGCTGGGATGCCAGGAGTCGGACTCCCACCGATCAGACACTATAACCAATCCTGAAGATAGCTCATCAATATCCTGACACTACAAAACCGCCTTGTGGTACCTTTTATATATACTGTATATACTATGGAAATTAACTCCATGTGATGCATTTGGGTTGAGACTGATCCTACAAGTAAAAATAGAGAAGCAGTTGTGCACACTGCATTGCCTCAGGGACATATTCAACCATTATGTGAAGATCATTATTACATACAGTAAAGGAATTAAATATCAGCTGGCATGTCTCCAAATCCTCCCTTAGTGAAATATTATAATATATTTGTTGATTACTGCTGGCATCTCCATTTCATATTACCATTATTCCTATCGGTATATATTACTACATATATTGCACTATGTCTATCATTCTGCAAGGTAAAAGTATAAAGTCTTATATTTGTATTCAAAGTCACCAATCTGAGGTTTTCTGAAGTATGTTTCCCGTGTGGACCCAGACAAGCATCTAAATGACCAATACTACTATAGAAGGTAAACCAGGGCTATACTGAACCCCAGCACCAGGGGCATATATTCCACCAGCCCTTCTATTAGCTCCGCCCCTGCAATGTAAAGACAATTGCTATGGAACTGTGCATCAGTAACTTACAAGAATTCCCCAAACTATTTTCCTAACTCTACCCCAATTTCTTGGTCACCACCAGAGGAGGCCCCCAACTACTGGAGCGTCAACCTTTCCAATTATACTTTACACATCTTTATATTTAAACAGATTTTATTGGTTTTGATGTTGAGACAGAGTAAAGTACAAACATCAGTCAATAACAAGTTTCAATACACCAGATCACATAGGCCAAGATAATAAGATAAAGAATCAGGTGCTCCAGGCTCCCGATTTAATATCGATAAATATAACAGTCTATGTGACATAACTCACAAAGTCCAATATTTAAGCATAAGAGGGAGAGAGTCAGAGGAAAAGAAAGTGGTAGAGAAGATTAGGGGACAGGAAGAAGGGAGGGAAAGAAGAGAGAGAAAAAAAAAAAAGGAGGGGGGGGGGTGTTTGCCACACACCCCATTGGTCTATGAGGCAACCAATGCCAAGAACTCGGCCTTGTCCTGCGCTGCAATCCACTCAGACCAAACTCTGTGGTACTTAGAGGAAGCATTGGACATTTCTGCAGAAATCTCCTCCATCCTCGCTATATGCTGCATTTCCTGGAGCCATTCTCGTAAGGAAGGGGTATGTACTGTTTACACATCTTTATATTCAAGTTAATTCATGAACTGTTCTCAGGATTGTCATCAATATCAGATCGACGGAGGTACAACTCCCAACATCCCATCCCACTCCCATGTGAAAGGGCGGCTGCATCCTCTTCAAAGTTTACTTGCGTGTAATCTAGAATGTCGTGGCGGTGCAGTGTAATTATACCTTCCTTTTCCATTCTCTTGAATGGGACAAGCAGTTGCAAATACACTGTACTGCTGCTACAGGGGAGACACAGTGCAGTTAAAGAGGTTGTCCCACGAAAAATATTCTACATTTTTTAAACCAGCACCTGGATCCGAATACTTTGGTAATTGCATGTAATTAAACATTTAGCATAGCCACTGAGATATTCAATAAAATGTATAGCATTTGTATAGCGCCACCTGTTGTTGCTTTTTTTCCCTTATTTCTTTGTCCTGCTCACTGAGGTGGCTGCGCATGCTCATTTTCAACCTTCAACTGCCTCCTGAATTGTGATAGGCAGAAAGCTCTAGCACAAAGGACACACCCCCTTAGCTACAGAAGAAAAGACACTAGCCTTGAGCTGCCAGCTTAATATAAATCTAGCAGAGCAATACATGGAAAGATCTCTGGATCCATGTGAGGTTTAGGGCTGTTTCTACTTTTGATAGAAAGAGATTGTCATTTTTTACATTAGTCATGGGATAACCCCTTTAAAGAGGACCTTTCACTGGTCCACAGTTTATTAGG
Source organism: Bufotes viridis (assembly GCA_033119425.1). Taxonomy (NCBI): domain Eukaryota; kingdom Metazoa; phylum Chordata; class Amphibia; order Anura; family Bufonidae; genus Bufotes; species Bufotes viridis. The sequence goes on along the minus strand of CM065593.1, from coordinate 332,416,837 downwards.
CAAAGCTATGTACATGGAGAGCGGCACCCAGGGATGTCCCTGCACTTACTTGTATCCCTGGGTGCCACTCCGTTCGTCCTCTGTAGCCCCTGGTACCGGCGCTCGTGCTTCTGATAATTTTGCCTGGGGCGGAGACTTCTCTTTTGCCCTGGGCGTCTCCTTCTCCCAAGGCTGGAGCGCTGGCCAATCGCAGCGCTCAGCTCATATCCTGAATATGAACTGAGCGCTGCGATTGGCCAGCGCTCCAGCCCTGGGAGAAAGAGACGCCCAGGGCAAAAGAGAAGTCTCCGCCCAAGGCAAAATTAGAGAAGCACGAGCGCCGGTACCGGGGGCTACAGAGGACGAACGGAGCGGCACTTAGGGATACAAGTAAGTGCAGGGACATCCCTGGGTGCCGCTCTGCATGTACATAGCTTTGCCTAATAAACTGTGGACCAGTGAAAGGTCCTCTTTAAACATTGAAGAGTACTCAGCACCCATACGAGCGCTGCAACCCCTTCAAATAGCTGATTGGCAGGGGTGACGGGAGTCAAATTCCCTGCTGATGTTGGAAGTTGCTCCCTGTAAATGACACATTTGACTGTTACAACTGCAATAGTGGTTATCAGCCTGTAGATGGGGCTCTAAAACTGACATTAGATTGAGCACTTTTTTAGAACATTGGGTATTCCCTGATTTGCTGTTATTATATTACTCACTTTACCCTCCAGGATCCTCTAAAAATGCAATACTGCCATCTGTGAAAATAATTTTAACTAATAACTATAACTAATGGTATATACCTAGTAGTTTTTTTTTTAACTTTTTTTTATTTTAACTGTTACAACTGCAGTAATAGTTATCAACCTGTAGATGGTGCTCTATAACTGACATTAGTTTGAAATTTTTTTTAGTACATAGGGTAATCACTGATATGATATTATTATAGTAATTAGTCACTTTACCTGCCTGGATCTTCTAAAAACATACAATACTGCTAGTGTGATCTCTAAACCGTAGCCAGTAGTCTGCTGATAGAGTCTTACAGAAAGTGATATAATTTCTGAATTTCCTTTAGGAGTTATGTTGTTATTGATTTGTTTACAATTCGAGTAATACTATAATTTTTAAGAACCTTCTATTTGAATTCACTGAAGAATAGGGTACGATGTAAATTTATGCTGAATGTTCCTTTTTGGCTTGTTGAATTATCTGCAGTGTCATAGGATTTTGAGCTGCAGTTTTTAACTTACTGGTAAAGCCTGACATTTGCTTTCTGCAGTTCATCTGCCTTTTCATCCGGAATAGCATCCTTCAGTTCACCAGTTCTTTGCCCAAGCACGGCATTCATTATCTGCATTAGGTCAGGGGAATCTTTTTCATTGTCTATGATGCCAATCTGGGCTCGTCCTCCCCGCTCATCATCTCTAATGCTCTGGGCCAAGGAGCAAGCCTGGGAAGAAATAGATAGGATCGGTTAGGTTTCATTTAGAAATAGTAAGCTTTTTATGTAGATGTGCAGGACATAGTAAATTTGGCTCGACGAGGCACACATTTCTTCATTATTACACCTCATGGCTGATGTACAGTACATGTACTCCAATACAAATGTTGTCCCTTTTTTGGTGCATATGTCTCAAAGTTTATGTAAACTGATGTGCTGAAATATATGTCTTATATTATAGAGAATGAAGATATTTGTGTTAATCTAATAAAATGCTATGCAATTTAATACTAATAATCTACCTGTATTACATCTACTCTTTATAAAAAAAAGTACGAGGAAGAATGAACTTTGGGGGAGATTTATCAAAACATAGCAACCAATCAGATTCCACCTTTCATTTTTCAGAGCTTCTTTGGAAAATTAAAGGTGGAAGCTGATTGGTTGCTATAGGCAGCTAAGTCAGTTATACTTTACACCAGTTTTGATAAATGTCCTTTACTGTCTTTTTGTGCATTTTGAGCTATAAAAGTAAACTCTCTTTTGGTAAAGATTTCCACTAGATTTTTAAATGTCAGTGGAGGCTCAAGAACGTTAAAGGACAAACACAATAGAGTGACAGCATATTACCAGCCCTTGAGGGAAAGTGTTACTTAATGCAGCAGAAAGTTCAGAGGCCATACAAGGAGTATTATCAGAGAAAGGTAAGACACCTACATTGAGGCTACAAGCTTCTCTGCATACTGGTGGAAGCTATAAGCTTCAGGTTCCCCATCATATCAAATGCACAGAGTGTACTACCCTGTGGATACTGCAGAGCAGAGATATCATATTGTGATAGCGCTCCTTTCCCATGACTGCATGCCCAGGGGAGCATCAGAGGAGTAAATGCAACCACCATTCCTTCTACTACTACTCCTGTCCTCTTTCCTCTCCTGGGTACGCGATAATGAGGGAAGCAAGGCAATCATCTGACCAACATCTTGGGAAGTTCCAGGAAAAAACTATACTGAGGTTTTCAGTGCGGCTATGTTTGGGAATTATATAGCTGTACACAAGCGCTTGTTAGCAATGAATGAGCCTTACTAAATCTAAATGTTATCTTTCATATATTTCTGTAGGCAGATTTAGAGCTCCTGTTGTTTGGCCTACATATCGATGTTCCTTTCCTGAACAAAATACTCTGTCCTCCTGCATCTCCTTACCCTTATCCTCTCAGTTCTGTTGCTTTCTGGCCCGTTCCACTGGATGATCACTTTGCCAAGGTCAAGAAGGAAAACATCGCCTTTGTTGAAACTGCTCCAGGACAACTCCACCTGTAAGATTCAAAACCAATACTTTACACTGAGGTGAACACAGCCATGTCATTGTTAAGGAAGTCGCAACCCCTTGGTGCATGCCTCCCGTGTCCCTCTTTTGGAGGGACAGTCCCTCTTTTGGACCCGTCCCTGTCCCTCTTTGATGCTTAAATGTCCCTCTTTTTGACCTGGGGAATTAATGCATAAGTGTGCACTAATAAATGTACTATATTGCTCCTTACTAAAGTATCTGTATGATTTCTACCTGTATATTAGACCATAACTTCATTATTTTGTGCAATTTGGACCTTAAAGGGCTTCTGTCACCCCCGATTTAGCAATTTTGAGTAGTGGACATTAGCTATTTGCTAATGTCCGTTCGGTTCATACATATTACTATTACCTCTCTCTGTGCTCTAAATTCTGTAAAAATCGCACTTTTATGTTATGCTAATTTCTTCACTACCAGCAAGTTGGGCGGTTACTTGCTGGTAGCCGCCGCATCCTCGGACTATAAACACGCCCCCTCCTCCACTTGATAGACAAGGCCAGCGAGCGCTCTTCTCCTCCCGCTGGCCCTGTCTTCCCATGAAATCCCGCGCCTGCGCCGTAACGGTCTTCATTCGGCGCAGGCGTTCTGAGTGAAGGACGGGCACTTGCCAGCTCCTTCACTCAGAACGCCTGTGCCGAATGAAGACCGTCACGCGCAGGCGCGGATTTCATGGGAAGACAGGGCCAGCGGGAGGAGAAGAGCGCTCGCTGGCCTTGTCTATCAAGTGGAGGAGGGGGCGTGTTTATAGTCCGAGGATGCGGCGGCTACCAGCAAGTAACCGCCCAACTTGCTGGTAGTGAAGAAATTAGCATAACATAAAAGTGCGATTTTTACAGAATTTAGAGCACAGAGAGAGGTAATAGTAATATGTATGAACTCAGCGGACATTAGCAAATAGCTAATGTCCACTACTCAAAATTGCTAAATCGGGGGTGACAGAAGCCCTTTAAAATATCTGTAATCCGATGATTTATGAGCTAATATTTAAATGAATATTGAAGCGCAAGAAAAGAATTGTCCCAGGGGCCCCACTTGCTGTAAAAAAATAAAGGAACTTATACTCAGCTGACTGATCCCCAGCTGCCGCAAAGTCAGTAATTATGCTTTGGGCGGAGTTAGAGGCGTGGCCTAGTATGAACAAAATTGAAGCAATGCGTGTTGCACATATTGTCCCTCTTTGCGATTTTTAAAAGTTGGGAGGTATGCCTTAGTGGACCCTGCTAAGCATATGACTGGATTATGAGTCACTTTCAAGTACTGAACTTCAGTATATTTACCCTGCACAATTCCTTATCCCCATTGCCCTTAGACCTTACACAGTGCTACTCTGTTATTTTATTATATTCAGACATGAGCTTGTTTCGTACAGTATTACTATTTCAGGAGGGCACACTGAATTTGTAAAACGTCCAGATGATTATTTGATTATTTTTATGTGTGGAAAATGTACCTGCCATGCAGATTTTGTCATCCGCAGCATGCCAATTGTTTCTGCAGAATTTGCAATGGGTGAGATCTGAAGCAAACCCACCTAAAAATCCGCATGTAAAACATGCAGATTTTGATGCAGATTCAGGACACAAATGCTAACGCGCAAAATTCCATTTGGAAACTCATGTTAAGGCAGCCTAAAATAAGCATTCCAACTCCCAACAGCAACTCCATCGAAAGTAATTGCTCTTTTCCATGGGTGAGAACAGTGGCACAAACTTATTACCCAGGAAACTCATGTTCAGAGCTGTGAAGTGTTCCTCTTTTTTAAAATACTTCACCACTTCAGTAAGAGCAGTATAGCCAGTTACTGTACAGAAGCTGCATTGATACAGATCCAGAGCTGTGCCCTTAGAGAAACAAACAAGACAATAGTCTATCCCCCACTGAGTAGAAAAACAAATTTAAAGAATTTTACTTAGTATTCTGAACAGTACTTGTGATGGTGCCTGAGTATTTGCCTAGAATTTACTGATAATGGAAACTCTTATACGTTTCTTCTCTTACGATTACGGTAATTCCGGTAAATTAGTTCAAAGTGGTCCTTATGTTGGACATATTTATACCTGTGAGGTCATATCTTAGTATGCTCACTGCATTTATGACATCACCATATTTCAGTGGCTGATTAAGATTAGGCACAATTTATTTAGGAGTCGGTTTTGCAGGAGTCTGCGTGGTCGTAATTTGCTCCAATTTTACCAACTGTCAGAAGAAGTTTGGTAACTTTGGTGCATCTTTAAGTCCAGATCCATGATGACATCCGTGAGCATCTCTCCTACCAATGGACAGTGGGAATCACTGACAGAACACAGATGGCACCCGTGTTTTGTCAGTGGTTTTCACGGACCCATAGACTTCGAAGGCTGTGTTTGGTCCGTGTCATGGACCAAAATATTGCATGCCTCCATGATTTCTCAACTCACAGTCAGTGGAAAATCACTGATGTGTAAATAAGGCCTCACGCACGCAATATGCGGAACGGCATGGACAGCCATTAATATGACTGCCTATTCTTGTCCGCAAAACGGACAAGAATAGGACATGTTATATTTTTTTTTGCGGGGCTACGGAACAGAGCAACAGATGCGGACAGCTGTCCGCATCTTTTGTGGCCTCATTGAAGTGAATGGGTCCGCACCCGAGCCGCAATATATGCGTCTCGGATGCGGAACCAAACAACGTTCCTCTGCATGAGGCCTAAGGCCTCAAGCACATGACCGTAGTTTCGGTCCGCATCCAATCCACATTTTTGGCAGATCAGATGCTGACGCATTTATTTCAATGGGCCCGCAAAAGATGCGGACAGGAGATTGTGTGGTTTCTGCATCTCTATATATGTTCCACGGCCTTCAAAAAAAAAGTAGAACATGTCCTGTTTGTGTTGCGTAATTAAGCTTAAAAAGTCACAAATCCCTGTTTTGCAACTTTTTGAAACTGGAATTCTGGAGTGCTGGGCTTGATAAATTCACCCCAACATGCCCATTATCGACTAATGCACTAACAGATACTTCTGTTTGGCTTCCTTGTTTAAAGAGGTTGTATGAGAAATACAATATTCAAGAAATAACACTCCTATCTATGGCCTGTGTCTGGGATTGCAGTTAGGACAGTTGGACAGACAAATGGCAAGAGTGGCGCTTTTTCTGGAGAAAAACAACCCTATTCCCACTTCAGTTCACCAGGGTGTAGTACGCATGTGCCAGATGTGAAAATGCAAGATTTTATACGGGTTTGTACTAACATTCCCACTGCTGTGGGATTTAGTCTTTTCACAGCAGTAGTTAGCATGACATTTTATGCTCTACAGTACACATACCTCTGTGGCTGAGACATGTTTTCTGCCCTTTACATGAAGTAAGCGACGTATGTTGTACATATTTGTCTCCACCTGTTTAAATCCTGAGGCAACTCCTCCTTTCTTGTATCTGGTGTGAGAGATAAAATAGTTCTGTTATTATTAATTATCTATCTGGGTCTCCGATCCATGCTTCCGTTCCGCATCTCCGTGATTAACGACCTATTTAAGTGAATACGGCCACGGGCACACATCGTTCGTGTGCAGGAGGCCTTAGGGAGAGTTCACATCACTGTTATTTTTCCATTGTTCTGATCCGTCAGAAGAACAGAAAAATAAAGAAAAAAAAACGGATCCCATTAAAAAAGGATCTCTGATGGAAATAACTTAAACGGATGCCAAATGTGCATAACTGATGCACAGGATCAGTTTTTTTGTAGGACGGAAAAATAACTGTGATATGAACTCCCCCTTACAGTGATCATTGACCCTCAGCACTCCAGATGCTCTAAATCAATAAGTTTTTTTTTTTTTCCCCCAGTAACATAGCGGTGGCTTGTTTTTAGGTAGGGTTAATTTAATTTTTTAGAGATACCACTTTCAGGTAATTTATTGATTCCTATTTGTTAACTTTTTGGGGGGGTCGCTAATGGAAAAAGGCTATTTTCTGCTCTTTATATTTGGGATGTTTACAGCGTGGCAAAAATAGCATGGTACTTTTATTCTATGCGTCATTACAATGATACCACATATGTATAATTTTTTTTTCTTTTTGCAATAATAGCACATTTGATGCAAAAAAAAAAAAGAAATTATATAATATATATATATATATATATATATATATATATTATTTTTTTTAATGCCACCACATTCCAAGAGCCATGATTTTATTTTAATTTATTTTTATTTTGTGCAGATATATTATCTTTATTGTACAGATTGTGATGAACGCAGCAATACTATATATACAGTATGTGTGCACATGAGGAGTTTTTTTAACCACTTTTACAGAATAAACCAGTTTTTATGTACATTCTTTTTTACTTTAATTAATAATTTCTTTAGTCTTAATATGGGAAGTCACAATGTGATATACCTGTAAACCAATGCATTAAAGCCTATCAGTTTTAGGGCCAGTTCACATAGAATTTTTTCGCATTCACTTTAGAGCATTTCTGTCTCAAAATCAGCTCCAAAAAGTGCCTTATAACAGCCTCCCTTTCATTTCAAAGGGGAGCAGTTCATGTGGAAAAAAAGTAGCGTGGAAAAAAGAAACAGCATGCCCCATCTTGGGGCAGAATCCGCACTGAATCTCCCATTGAAATGAATGGAATGTATTAAAAAAACAACTCTGCATGTGTCCATGCGGGTTTTGTGCATTTTCTTCAGTATTTTGGTGCGGATATAACAGCCTGCGGGAGAGCTGTGCCGAAGATATGAAACTAGCCTAAGACTGACAGGCTTTTCAGGTTCTAGCTAAGGCACAGCCTAAGGCTAGGGCTATACAGGATCATGTGTCTTGCAAAAGCAAGTCGCACGAAAAAAGTGTGCAGCTACACATTGACATTTTTTTTTGGGGCAAGTCTGTTTATTGATTTTTCCATATACCATATAATAACATAGACATGTGGACTACATTTCCGCTGTCCATGTCGCAGCATGTCACATTGTGACTCCATTGACTCTCAATATAAATAAATGTTGTGCGACTTTTCAGCAACAAAAATTTGCGCCAGCCTAATATAATTAGGTATATAATCTTGACAGCTCTGGGGGACTTTGTAAAGGCCCCGGCTTCCATGGCAACACATGGGCACCCCACAATTGCATTTGCAGGGGGTTTATGGAAACAGAGGGAGCCCCCTCCATCTTTAAAACTGCCCCAGTTGCTCTTGACTGCATCATCTAGAGGGTTAAAGGGGCAAAAATAGTGTTATCCCCAATCCTGACCCAGTTCTCAGTCTTCCAGGCTTCCACAATGTTCATGGAGAAGTGGAGGAACAATGATTTCTTGATTCTGATTTTCAGTGTGGTTGAGACAAAGGTATATTGGGCAAATCCTTGCCAAACGGACATTGTTTTGCCATAAATACTCCACATCTAAAGGTAGTCTATAAGTACTTAATATGTCAAAAGTAATGGTCAACCATGGTGGGAACTAGGCTGACATGCACAATAACTGAACAAGGGCCATCTGCCTCATCTGCTACATATTTGTAATCTACATTTTCAATAGGAAATATCAGACCTATTGATAATGGTCATCATAGCAGAAGTTGCCAGAAAATAAATCTCACTTACATAATACCGTTCTTGAAGTAGCTTTTAAAGGTGGCAGATTCATGTCCCTGCACCTCCCTGTGTTGTATTGGGCTCCCTCCTAGAGCCTCGTCCATCTGGGTTGTATAAACTGCAGCAGCTCCTTGTTCATCCGGAGTCGAGTCCTTCCCTATCCAGTAGTGGAGATCACTGGACATGCCACTGGATGATTGCTTGATCTGTGGAAGACAGTAAACTGCATATTTATATCCTTTCTATAATTAGTAAATTACTTACATAGTCCTAACATAAGTGCAGGTGTTGACCAGTCAGATTCCTGCTGCCATTAATCTAGTGCAAAGGGCAATTATGAGGTTTAAAGGCTATGGACACCTTTGGAGGCATGTTTTATATCACTACGTTCTACTTATCCTGGGCTAAAAATTTCCACAGTTTGTCTTCTGCAACTTTCAGTTTCACTGCATCCAGAGACCGTGGCTTCTCCTTCTCAGGGAAACCTGCCAGAGACATCCTCTGAAGGCTCAATCTGTGACCCTTCTCTTCACTCCTGACATTTCATAAACACTTGTTTAAGCTAAATTCTTGTCAGTTTTAGAAGAGCTTAGCTTAATTGTGTGTTTCTGAACTGTTAGCAAAGTACAGATAACAGCTACAGATCAAGCCATAAGGGTAGCTCTCTGAAGGGGTTCGATGAGAAAGAAAAGGATGTAGATATAGGTGAAACTGAAGGCTATAAAAAAAAAAAAATCAACAGTTTGTCGTTTATAAAGACAAATAGGGAAAATGATATTTAGCCCAAGATACACAGAATGCAATAATTAAAGTAAAAAATGAAAAACAGACATCATACAGTACATTATATCAAAAGAATATCAAGTTTATTAGGCAAACAATCAATAACACATGACTAAAAGCATAAATGGGGTAAAAAACTTCAGACATGGGTAACAATAACCACAATTGCTGTACCAAGTCACTGGCCACCGACCAGTACCATTCGACAATTCCCTGCACAAAATAACGTGACTTCCAGACAATCTTTGACCTCCTGACGAAGCCGAGGAAGCACGTCGAGGTGTTCTCTAGCCATTTTAGGTTCACTTCCCTTGATCATGTCTACAGGTGGGCTCTGATAGTGGGAGCTTTAATTATATTATTAGGTTATGAAGCCTGACTTTAGAGTATTGTTTGAGGGTTAAGAAGGACGTCCCGCTCCCACATTATAGATATTTACATGCCACCTAATTAGGCTGACATGGTTATCCTACCCCACCACATGTCCCCCCTGGTATTTTTTGACATGTTATACATTCTTTTTGGGGGTACTGAGGCTGTTGGTCAGTGACGTGGTACAGCAATTGTGGTTATTGTTACCCAAGTCTGATGTTTAGAGCCCATTTATCTTTTTAATCATGTATTATTATTTTTTTCCTAATAAACTTGATATTGTGTTGATATGTTGCAATGGGCATGGTGTTTTTTATTCCCTTAGGGAGTATATTTGTAGGCTTTAGTATATGCATAGACATGCCCTTATCATTACTTGTTTGAGGCTGTGTTGTTCTTATCATACAGTCTGTGACAGTTTACAGTCTTGGGATCCACAGTACTATTCTGCTGTAGACACTAGAACTAGTGCATGTATGTAATTTCTTACTGATAGCGTTTGACCCATGTTAAGAAAATGTGATATTGCAAGTGTTTCAGTCACGTGAGCTGCTTGGACATCATAGCTGTGTTTCTATCAGGTAAGGTTAAGTGACATCACAAGTGCGTTTAGTAAGGTAACATGCTATGACATCACAACTAGTTTTAGTCAGGTAAGCAATTGTGACATCACACTCTGTCAGGTAAGCTGTTGTGACATCATAGGTGGGATTTACTTAGGAAAGCTGATGTGACATCACATCTGTTTCTGTCAGGTAACTGCCTGTTATATCACAATTGTGTTTCTGTAACCTGCTGTGACATCACCAGGGTTTTCACTCCGGTAAGCAGCTACTGTGTACATTACAGGTGGGTTTCAGGCAGATAGTCTGCCCTAAAATCTTGGTGTGTTTCCACCAAGTAAGTTGCTCTAACATTATAAATGGGTTTCACATCACAGGTGAATGTCATCACAGATGAATCTTAGTAAGGGATACTGCTGTGATGTCACAATCGTTTGCTATAAGGTAAGCTGTTGGGACATTACTAAATTTCAGTTAGGTCGGCTGCTGAAACGTCACTGTGGATTTTAGTCATTTAAACTACTATGACATCAAACTAGTGTAAAGTAGAACTGCCCATAGCAACCAATCAGATCCCACCTTTCATTTTGCAAACGAGCTGTGAAAAATGACAACTGAGCCAGTTCTACTTTACACCAGTTTGATAAATGACTCCATATATTTCAGGCAGGTGAGTTACTGTGACATCACAGTACGTTTTAAGTAGATAAACAATTTCTGCATACTTGAGGCTCCCTTGTATCTACAGACTTTAGACTGGCCATAAGTCTGCCTATTGCAGTTCATTATCCAGGGTACATTATCTGCTTTTGCACTGTTGATCTAGCTTATACCTAGCTTTCATCTCAGACATATCGCTATTTCATTACTCTGTGCTATTAGGTCCCCTGATGAGTCACAACTATGACAGAAACATGGCATATTGGGAGCAGCTAGAAGTATAATAGGGTACATGACCATATACTAGGGCAAGTTTACTGATGGGGGTCACCATTATCAGGGAGAGTTGCTCCGTGGTTAGGCTCTTTAGGGCATAATAGCCCCTTCACAACTATCATCTTAGGGTGTTATAGGCTTTGGTGTCCTTCTCCTCTGCCACCTAGAAGACCCGACCCTGCATCTCTCCAAAGTCCGGCATCCTATGCCGATTATGGATTCTCTGCAGCGCATCTAGCAATGCTGTGGTGGGTAAGACCCTATTCAGCTGTTATTACTGTGGTTTTCTTTTTTGGGGGTTTTGCTGTTTATGGTCGGGCCTTTTTGATTTATTGTCAAGACTGATGGGTTTTTTGTATTTACTTCTTGCATTTTGGGGCGCTTTATTTTTTACTGATTGTAGACTTTAAAAGTTTATGTTTCAGTATGCCTTTATTTTTGGATAGTTAGAACTGTTTCAGGCAGGTGAGCTATTGTGACATCACAGCGTGTTTTACCCTAAGTTCACACTTGCGTGTTTTACAGCGCGTTAGAACGCGCTGTAAAACGCTCAACACATGCAAACCAATGCTTCCCTATGGGCATGGTTCTCACCTGAGCGTTTTACAGCGCATACGAACGCGCTCTAAAACGGCATACGCATAAACAAGAACTTGAGCTTTTTTTGGGGCGCTTGTCGCGCGTTTTGTGATTGACACCACAGTAGTCAATCACACGAACGCGCGTACGACGCGCGTTTACTATTTGCAAAAACGCGCTGTAATACGCGCGACAAAAACGCTTGTAAAACGCGTGTTTCTAGAACGCTCAGGTCTGAACCCAGGGTTAGGGAGGCTGTTTGTCCCAAACTAAGCGCAAGATATTCAGGTTCGGCTGCCATCTCAAAAAAGTGTTCGATCCGAACTGGTTCACTTATACTTTGTTTGTAGCATGAGACGTCATATCAATAGTATGGACACGCAGCGGGTCGCAGTGGAAAATCCCCAGAAAACCAGCCCAGAATCTGCAGCAGCAACATCTGCATATTTTGCTTTGGATTATGGTCAATGCTGTGGAATTGCTGCAGATTATAATGGAAAACATAAAATCAGTGGTGGAAATCCACAGCATAAATTGACATGCAATTTCCAATAATGTGTGGATTTCATTGCAGAAGGTCTCTGCAACATGAGATTTTTTAAAATATCATTTTCTTTGCTGCTACTGTAAATGCAGCAGATTTTCTGCACACAATGATGCTATGGAAAATCTGCAGTGTTTACACCACTTGTGGCCATACCCTTAAGAGAAGGGATGTGTTTTTTCAAGTAATTTTTTTAAAAATTAAATAATATTTTAAAAAAAATTAAATCATATTTGAAGACAATCTAACAATGTTTGGTAAATGTAATTTTGTATGCATTTCTAAATATTCTTTAGTGGTGCCTCATTTGTGCTGAAATAGTATGACAGGTGTGTGGGTTTAGGAGATGTGTAAATCCCACGCATGATGAAACATCTGTCTTCTGTACAGACAGCCCGAAGTGTCTGCTGAATAGGAGATCCCTAGTAGGTGTCCATTTGTTTTTCCACTTCAATAAAGCTGTGACTTTGACAAAAATAAATATATACAGTGTATAACAACATATATCATCATGTATACTTACAAATAGAATAATGTAGCAGTCACCTTCAAAGAAGCTCCCATAGGCTTTTTCAGGGAGAGGAACCATTTGCATTTTCTGAAAAGAGAGTGATAATTGAACATGTACTGCCATTTCTGTGACAAACGCTGGGGACAATAGAAAACTAATGGCAGTTACTTGACCCTTGCGTGTTTGTGCTGATGAAAGCTGCTGCATAGTAGTTAGAATACAGATCTGCATTTGGATCTGTAGTATTTTCCCTGCTGTCACTAAACACAAGAGGGTCATTTACAAAGGCTGTACACCAGGTTTCTGGAGCACAAAGGGTGCAAATTTTTTGCAAACAACATTTTGCGACTATTTGCCTCTCCCCTCTGCTCTTGCCGCTTAAAAAAAAAAAAAATGGGTGGAGCATACAGTAGCTATAGTTTCCGTTTCTGGCGCATGCCAACAAATTTATTAAGATTTTCAATTAAGACTGGCGTGAGGAGAAAGCTCGGCTTTGTGCAACAGGGAACAACAGTTTGGCAGATAGATATACAGTCTACTTATGCATCTTCCGATATCCAGTTTGGGAAGGATTGCGCTATTTAGTAGCACCCTTGAATATTGCAACATAACGTATATTGCATTTTATTTGATGAAAAGAACATGTAAGGAACATTCATTAGGTGTCTCATCCTTTCCTGGTTCTTACATAATTGACCTTCTACGTGCACACAGCTGGCTGGCCTATAGGAATAGCCTTTCATTCTTTACTAATGAATAGGCTTTTATAGATTTCTTCAGAACTAGGCGCACCCCTTGAACTTGGTTGCAGAAAATTTTACTTTCCTGAAAAGTGTCAAAAAATAGATACTAAGTTTACATTTAGGCTGGGCCTACACAAAGCCTAAGGGTACGTGCACATGGTCAGGTTTTCTGATGAAGTTTTGGAAGCCGAAACCAGGAGAGAATTAAAAAATGAGAAGTTGTATTGGTCCTTTATTCTTTCTCTCCTTTTATGGTCTATTCCTGGTTTTGGCTTCCAAAACTGCATGCAAAAACCTGACAGTGGCCGTACCCTATCACTACTGTCAGAGCCTCCTTCGGTAATTCAGTCAAATTTGATGAGAAGAATATTGCAGCATGTTGCACTATTCTTGCTGTCAAAAAGACAGACTCCACAAGGAACCATGATGGTGCAGTGACCCAGCAAATCACTGCTACAGGGTTAACATTGTAATTTACTGCATTACAAAACGGGACGGATCCGTTTTGCAGGCCATAGACTTCTATCATGACGGAATAAATAACGGAATGCCTCTAAAGGCATTCCGTTATGCATTCCATCATAGAATTGCGTTATGGTCTATGGTAACAGATTCCATAACGCAATTTTGCTTTTACCACCAAACGAAGCGTGAACACATGTCAAAATATTTGCTCATCTCTATTAAAAATTCTAAGGTTCACCACTTGATGATAATTGTGCACTGTAAATGCCAAAAGGTGCTATATATATATATAGGAAGGAGATTGTTAGTACTGGCAGTCTTGGTTACGTGGCCAAGAGATGGTGTGGCACCCTCCCCTGGGTTAGGATTGTTTTCTTATCTCTCTCTATGCAGAAGATGTGCGAAACGCGCATTGGAGGGTGCGGTGTGGGGCTGCGGCGGGAATTACATTGATATATGGACAACTCAGGTTAGTATATATAATTTATATATGAATTTTTTAAGCATGAGACTGTTTTTGTGAGACTGAGTACATGTATTAGCTTTAATGTGGTGCATATCATAGCTTTGTCCACTTTATATGGAACACTTGTTTTGATATCTAAGATCTGCACCCCGCAGACTGGGCATTGCAGAAAGTGTTAATGGGAATGGAATTACTGTATATGAGTGTGGTTATTTGAGAAGATTGCAAAGTGTACCTAGAGAGAGACTCAGAGAGGATTACTACCATCATTGCCACCTCCTATATGCAAACTTTTGAAGAATACTGCTGTGTTATATAAAAATTCAGAACTGTGCCTGTATGTACTACAACTCCCATCATCTGATCACTAAAAGGAGACTTTGTTTATTATAACCAAATGAGACCGGTGATTGACTCCACCTTCCATTTTCCAGTCCCCATGTCTGGCCACGCAAGTCACAACCAAGCAGGGGCCCCCAAAAGTCCAGGGTGTCCCCTCCATGCCCTGCCCATGCGGCCCAGGGAGAGGTAAAGGGATTAGCCACTGTGAGGAATACAGCTCTTAGTGACACTACCATCACTCCCATCCTCTCCAGTTTTGCAGCCACCATGCCTCCGCTGCAGCCCAGTGCGCTGCAATGGGACAAACCCCTTAAGTGGCTGCAGATTTGCTGCCCCCATGTACATAGGTTCCTCAGAGGCCTAAAGAGCAGAGACCACTGCAGGACCATGGAGCAGCTATGTACATGAGTATATGAGGTATAATATTAGGGGTATATATGTATAGGTATGTGTGTGAAAACAATAATGTGCAACGACTGGCATTGCCAGTTATCCTGCAGAGCAGAATAGCTGCAAGGTGGCACAACTGTGTAGCACTAGGTGGCAGGTAATATTTGGGTGTTGAATTTCTGTCACTATGGTGTAGCTCTATTATAAGCCTGTTTTTGGAGGAGAGGCCTGAATAAAGAGAGGTAGATATGTTTGCTGTCATAAACACTGACAGATGCTCTTTTACTGACGTATGGCTATTGTATGTGACTAATATGTGATGACTAAATTTTGTATACTGGGAGAGCCCCAGGGTCAGACCTCTGTCTACTGACTCATGTGCAAGAACAAATGATTCAGTGAGATCTGTCTACAAGACTCATTTTTACTGTATACATAAAAAAGAATATAGAATTAAAAGGGTTTTAAAAAGGCCACCAAGGGTTAATAATAAATAAACCATACCCTCACCAATCCCTGATGTTAATACTAACCAGAGCCATTTTGATGAGCACAATAATTAGAATGTGCTATAGAAACTTAATATTCAGGCCTCATGCACACGGCTGTTGTTTTGGTCTGCGGACCCATTCACTTCAATGAGGCCGCAAAAGATGCGGATAGCACTCCATGTGCTGTCCGCATCCGTTGCTCCGTTCCGTGGCCGCACAAAAAAATAAAGCATGTCCTATTCTTGTCTGTTTTGCGGACAAAAATAGGCATTTCTACAATGGAGCGCGTTCCATTCCGCAAATTGCGGAAAGGAACGCGGAGCAGCTTCCGTGTTTTGCGGATCCGCGGTTTGCGGACTGCAAAACACATACGGTCGTCTGCATGAGGCCTAATTGAGATGTTTTATTTTAGCCTAGGACATCATAAAAACCACTGTTACACTGTTAAGTTTATTGACTGTGTCAGTAATGTAATATCGTATCCTAATATATAGGATAGACTGGGCAAACTTGGGCAGATGCCAGGCACACTGAGCATGAGTGGCCCGTAGCAGTCTGGGTAAACATGTTCTATACTGGTTCAGAGGTGGTTGACATTGACTCTGTGACTTTGTCACACAAGCATCCACATAAACCTGCACCACAGATTATGTAGAAATAAACATTGGTCTAAAAAGGTTAACCTCAAAGGAGTTGTCCCATCTGGACATTTATAGCATATCAACAGGATATCTGAGACCTGCTCCTATTTGGATTTTTTTGGGACGTCCCATAGCAGTGAATAGGGAAAGACGTGCATGTGAGGTTTGCTCTCCATTCATGTCAGGGGCACATTGTTGAGAAAGGAACAGGTGGGGCTGTATCTATCGGACAATTATGGTGTATCCTACCAATATTCCATGAATGTCAAAATGGTACAACCCATTTACGGCTCTGGGCCCCAATGCCAAATCAGTAACAGGGCTCCACAACAATTACAAAGTAAGAGCGTTACTTACCTCGATGGACCATATTTGTAAGCCAGGCTTCCTACTAATGTTAGCAAGTGGTTGTGTGCTCATTTTGGCAGAAAAACTGTAAGACAGGATTAGGGAAATGTTAGAATAATAAATTATTGATGGCAAAATGACATTTTAAACTGCATATTTTACATGAAGATGAACATAGGTGCGTATTATAGAAAATACTATTCCCATAGCAATGCTAACCACTGAGCCACCGTGCTGCCCATTTTGAATCCATTTTAGCCATTTCCGTCTGAGATACATTATGTAAAAAAGGACTTTGTGAACATAGCCTTATTTCTTCAGTCCCTCGCCAATCCAGTGCAGATGCTTTGGCAGTCCCTTGATAACCATCACATGAGGCAGTAATGGTGCAGCAGAGAGCAGGACCAGTAGCTCACCAATGCAAAACTGGATGTAAATATATGCTGTTTTTGCCACAGTTTCACCGTGGTTCTAGTTTTGACTGCAAATGAGGTGTGACATGTATCACTTTTGGTACATAAGGTCTATTACATGCTATTATAAAGACATAACTACAGTTCCTTGTAATACGAGGTGAAGTGTACTGAGTTTCTTGTTTGAATATATTCAAATAACAGAGCTGGAGAAATGAAGCCCAGGTTAAATAACAAGCTGCAATATTAACACTCATCATCAGTATGTACATTTAACGTAGCTTTTGATGGTAATGATCTTGGACTGGGGTTCATTTAGCCCATCAGAGGAAATGATTTTGAGGTCCCACCTCCATCTATATAAATCGATGCATCCCTAAGTGGCAGTGCTGGCTCCAACAGATCCGCCGAGAGACCGCCTTGACTATCATGGAGTCTGTCAGGTTTCCATCATGGGAGTCCATCATTTTGCAGAGCTTCTACTGGAAAACCGGACAACCCCCAAGATCTGTCTCAAATAACAGGTAAACAGGTAAGAATTTACCTTACCTGACAGACCCCATGCTGATGCTCAGGTTCTCCCTGCTGCAGTGGTGACATCATGTTCACAACATGTGACTGTTGTAGTCAATCGCTGACTTCATGTGGCTATTGACTGGCTGCAGTGGTCACATGTTGTCAACATGACATCACCACTACACCCAGGTAAATAGAGCCCGGCTGGGAGAACCGGAATAAGCACTTACCTGTTCTTTATTTCAGACACATCCCCCTGAAATTGGACAACCCCTTCAAACAGTTATGCTTGGGTCTTGAAACAATGGGCACCATGACCAAGTATAGAAAATCCTACAAGCTGTGCATAAAGTTCCAATACTGCTAGATGTAGACTTCAGCAGAGAGCAGTGTATAACCACACTGCTCTCTGCCGAGGTATGACACCATGCCAAGGCTAGTTTATTACCAGTTTAGTACCACAATTAATTTTTTTTTCTGGTGGAAGAAAATGTATTAAAAGGGACAAAAAATTGTTGGACTGCCTGGGCAAAATCTAGTCTGCTCTGATTTAAAAGTTAAGCCTTGTTCAGATATTTAGGATCTAGGCTAATTTGCTACATATTCTGTAGAGATATTGCTATAATGCTTGTACAAAGTAAATGCCATTGTGTGAACATAACAGTTCCACTTATAGACACAACTACAGTGCCGGCCTCTACATAACTTCGGCGCATCCTCCGCCAAATCTAAATTGACACCAACCTCCTTGCTGGCGTAGATTTAGAACATTTTCTAAATCTACAACAGACGTAAAAATGATAAATGAGACGGGCCTGCCGGCCCACCCCCTTCCCCACCCACTCAACACCTGCTTTTTTAGACATGGTGTGAGCGGGAAAAAGTCGCAGATTGCGGCGCAAATAACCTTTGCGCCGCAATCTGCGACAGATATATGTCAGAAAACTGGCATATATCTGATACTATATGACCCCCTTATTTTGTTAAATACGTTGCTTACACACAATAATTTGGCTCTGGCATTTTTTACATATAAAAAAAAGCCAGAATATGCTCATGTGTTTTTTACTGATGATTTTGTGGCCTTTTTTTCAGCATTTTTTATTTTTTTTTTCAAAATGGCTTTGTAAACTATGTTTTTCTTCATCTAACATTTGGAACTTTTCTGGAGGGCAGAAAAACACCACCACAATCCTATGTGTTAAAGCACCCTTAATTTGGCAGAAATAATGTCAGTAAATTCGAGCCAATGACCCGAAAGTAAATGTCCACATTTGATCATCATTTTACAAATCAGATCTAGTATTACTCCACATAAAAAGATTGGTAAACACCCTGGGGCAGATTTACTAGTGAAAATGCACCAGTTTTATGTGCCAAAAAACTGGCATGCATACTTTGCATCACATTTACTGACTGTTTTACACCTTTTTCTAAGCTTTTTATGCCTCATCCAATAGAGGGGTGTGGATTTGTTGGAAAGGAGCTCCATGTGCCAAAAATTCACATGTTGGTGTATTTTTGAAGTAAAACTACATCTACTTATAAGTGGTATAAACTTAGGGGGAACATTTAAGACCGGAGTTTTAGACGCAAGTCTTAATAAAGCCCTATGCTGGTGGTGGATCCGCCAAAGTTATAAAAAGGGGCCGACCTCTCCATAACTTTGGCAGATTCTACACCAGTTCTAAATGTAAGACAGCTTCCTAGCTGTCTTATATTTAGAATGCGTATGTAAATAAATAACAGAGTGGGCACTCAGTATCAGGACAGGATGCAAGGAAACGCAAATAGTAAAAGTTATTTTAATAAAATGACAGAAAATCTACAACATACTGAAATATAAACATAAACATTAACCCCACGCTAAAACTTTGCAAGTAGATGGCGTAAAAGTGCAGATGTACCAATATGGAGTAACAAAATAAAAATACTGGCAAAAAACGGCAATGGAGTCTCCTCAGTGGATGTAAATTGCTGCAATGGTGTTTGCTGAAGTCCAATAACCCCCAAGTTCTCACTTGGAGAATATAGTAGAGTCCCACAGTATAAAAAAGAGGTGCATAGAGTATTAGTGGTACTAATGTGCAGAAAAAACGTTACCGCTCCAGTGGTAAATGTTGCAGATGGCGGCTGGATCTCCACATGTAGCTGAAAATGGCATCCACTTTCCTGTAATGCTTCAGACACAGTTGCATGCAGCGTCCCACATGACGTGTCATACGACCAGGTGAAGTGTTCTCTGAGTGGAGACCAGGTTCTAAAGTCCACCTTTTATAGGGAATTTTGTGGAGCCTTTGAATCCTTAACTGGATAATAATGTATCCGCACAAAATCAACAGAAGATCCACGTAAGATAGTTTGCCCAATGCTGCCCAACCATATGCGTTTCGGAGGTCCTCCTCCTTCCTCAGTGGTATAGGATATACCACTGAGGAAGGAGGAGGATCTCCGAAACGCAAATAGTAAAATGAGACAGGCCTTCCATCCCCTTCTCCGCCCACGCCAGCCCACAATGTTAGACCTGGTGTGAGTGGGGCGAAGTTGCAGTAACCATCTGGGCCTGAAATGCGCCTAATATAGGCATATTTCAGTATAATAAATACCCCCTTAGACTAGATTTGTATTCTTAGACAGTGCAAAGTACAACACTATTAGTAAATCTGCCTCACTGTATTACATATGACTTATTTATCTTAAAAGAGTTTTCTGAGATTTAAATATCCTCTGCAAAGGTCATCAATATCTGATTGGTGGAGGTCTGACACCCGAGACCCCTGCCGATCAGCTGTTTGACCTTTTCTATGCTCATCAAGAACATTGCCATACATTCAGTATAAAACCCTTTAAGTAACATTCTTTATGCTGGTCAAGGACTGCATTCACAATACTGATTACTTCAGAGCTGTCTCAGTGTTTGTACAGAACATAGCTTATCTGCTATGGCATTCTGGAAGGCTAGGTTAGGTGACTTTTTAAAGATCAACTTAACAAATGAGCTTCGATATGCTGACAACAATTTATATTTGTAATGTATTTTTTTTTTCTTCATTTCATTTTGCTTTGATATAAAGTCTCATATTATGATATATTTTTGAGCTGCATTTATAATATGTTATTGATACTATTCTGTCAGCACATTTCTATTTTTTTTTACATGACATAAGGAATATTTTCCTTATTTGTGGATTTTTCTGCAAGCTTTATCTTTTAAAGTGTAGATTTTCTTTGCTACATTTTGTCCTTTCTTGTATGTTTATTTATTTAGTGAGTTAGTTAGGGAAGGGCTGTCAGTTCTCCCTTTTAAAGGTCCCCGTACACATTAGTGTATTGTCAGCCACATACTGCAGGAGTGACTGCCAATCTAATTTATATCCGGGGTTCTCAACTCTCCCCTGACAGTTGATGTTGGGGGGAGAGAAGTTTTAGGCTAAGGCCTCATGCACACAATCATATATGTTTAGCAGTTCAAAAAGACACGGTTGTACAAAACACAGATACTGTCCGTGTATGTGCTGCCATTTTATTTTTCCTATCTATAGAAATGTCCTATCCATGTCCACAAAACGGACAAAAATAGGGTGTTCTATTTATAAAAAATTTTTTTTGCGGGACTGCAGCATGGACATATGGATGCAGACAGCACACGAGGTACTGTTCACATTTTTTGCAGCCCCAATGAAATGAATGGGTTTGCACCCTATCTACAAAAATAGGGATCGTTTGTGGAACAAAAATATGGTCCTGTGCAGGAGACCTAAATGAAGAAAATATGACTAACATGTCAACTAGGTGTTACCATTTCTTTGTCAACAGGAAGTGACGTCCCCCCAGGCCCCCGACACACACAGTATTAACAAGGGTAATGGTAACACCCAGTTTATTTATTATTACATTTCTTGGAGGAATAACAAGAATTGAACCTCAGAATTATTGTCTTATGAAGAATACACCTGTTTCCTCTGACATGTGAGTAGTGCTGACAGGGTCCTCACTGTTTACATAACAGAAGTATATTGTGTAGCACTGTATACTGATTTTCACTCCAGTTTCATTGGAAGTCAATTAACCTACACTTTTTAAAGGGTTTTTTCATCTTTGGAGGCCTTTTGGGCAAACCCTCCACATGGCCAGACCTGCGGAGCGCTGCATATTTACCTGCTCCCCACCTCTTGGTTCAGACTGCAGGTACCAGAGCTTGGCAGCTGCAGCGGGTGAGCAAAGGAGCCAGAACCCAGTATCAAGGAGCAGGTGAGTATGCCTTCCTCTGCAGACCAAGTCACATGGAGTGATCTGCCCAAAAGATAGAAAACCCCTTTAAGGTTACGGCCACATGTTCAGATTGTTTGATGCCATTTTTGAAGCTAAAACCAGAATTGGGTTAAAAAAAAGAAGAGTAATATAGGTCCTTAAAGAGGCTGTCCAGGGTTTGTTTTTATTGATGGCCTATCCTCGGACATCCTGCTCTCTGACACCAGCATTGAAAATAGCTCCAGCATTGAAAATCAGTACCAAAACTAAGTTCCATCCATTGTGTGGTAGACAGAGCTGGTTACTGCTGCACTGCCCCCACTGAAATGAATGGGAGCAGTGCTGCAGTAATCGGCTCCATCCACTACACAATGGACAGAGCTGGGTACAGTAGTTTTGCCAACAACTTCCAGTGCTAAAGTTACTCCAAAACAGCTCATCTGGGGGATGCGGGGTATCAGACCCTCCGCCAATCAGGTATTGATAGTCTATCCTGAGGATGGTCCATTAAATCTGTGAAATCCTGGACAACCTCTATAATACTTTCTCTTCTGTTTTGATCCACTCCTGATTTTCATTCTTTACGAGTGAAGTCTTGTAGCACGTTTGGGCAGCGGACATCCTGTAAATTCTCCACATTTTGTCAACTGATGGCTTAATGGCGAGTAAAATGTTAAAACTTTAAAATCTTGTCTGTGGCTGGATGCATTAGCAGGAAGTCAACATTGTACGTGGCTGTATACATTGTACTGTTTGTTGCCTGGCAGGTGGCCTGTTTTATCTCACAAAGCCTGGATTTACCATTAGTTCAGGTGCTGCAGACTGATACATAAAGCGAGCGCTGTCTCCTACAATCCATTAATACTCAATACAAACACAGACATTCTAGTAAAGAGCAACTGTATTCACATCGGTCACATTTAACTCTTTCCAAAGGACTGTGTTAAATTACATACTGTCCACCAGTCCAGATTATGTATTTTACCTAAAAACTGAGGGGGGTCATTTATTATACTGAAATACAACTATATTGGCGCATTTCAGGCGCAGGTGGTGGCACAACGGTTAGTTGCGCTGCAATCTACAACTTCTGCGGCTCACGCCAGGTCTAAAATTGTGGGCGTGGCATGGGGGACTATTTCAGGCGTAGAAAAAGGTCTAAATCTAGGAAGCGCCATCCAGCCAAACGCCATTGCACACAAACTATGGCAGTGATCAAGGTCTAATGTTGACCGAAACATTGGCCAGTAACAAAGATATCTATTGCCTGGATGAAATGCACAAAAATGAACAAATGAATAAACGAAATTTACGTAACAGCAAAATTAGAGTGCCGTGGTTTATCTACATGTATTTATATACCACTGAGCACCCCCCACCATTAGAGCTGTGCCGTTCAATTTCTTCTTCAACTAAATCTAGGAAGCGGTCTTAAATTTAGAACTGGCGCTGGATGCGCCGAAGTTATGGAGGGGCCGGTGCCTCTTCATAACTCCTGTGGGATTTATTTAGACCAGCATCTAAATGGCCAGTCTTAATAAATGTGCCCCTCAGTTTCGTGGCGTTTTTCGCAACTGTGTGGTTTTTAGTGATGTTTTTTGCATCTGTGGTTTTGCAACAAGCTCCAGATGTTATTTGAATGTCTCTGGAAATTATGAAATGCAGGACACACACTTTTTTTTTTTTTCCATAATGGTGCATTTTTCGCCTCTCTGGCATTTCTTAATGCAGCATTTAGAAGCTAAGGCGTTTTTTCAGACATTCTTCTCCACAGGAAAAAAATGCCTAAAAAATAAATCACTCACACATTAGTTTAAAAAAAAAAAAAAAAATGCCACAGAAATCCACAAAGTGAATTCTATGGCTTTTTTGGTGAACAAATAAACAACAACAAAGCATTAATTTAATGTGTGTAAGAGCCCTTAGGGTGGTTAGATACTAATGTGTTTTTTAAGGCTAGGGCTACACGGCAACATGTGTCACGTGACAAAAAAGTCAGGCAACATTTCATGCAATGTATTTCAATGGTGTAGAAATGCAGCATTCGACATGCTGCGACTGCGAAAGTCACAAAAAATCAACCCAGCTTGGATTTTTTTTGCGACTGTCGTGTTGCAGAAGCATCTATGTCACATTGCGACATCATTGAAATATATTACATGAAATGTCATGCGACTTTCTAGTCACGATGTGCCGCTGATTTTTAATTTACGACATTTCTTTTTGGTGCAAAAAAATAAAAACGTGCTGAGACCTGATGTTACATGTTGGCCAGTAGGAAATTATAAAAAGCCCTAAAAACACTGGCACTGGCGCTTTAAGACAGCTTCCTAGCATTTCTTGCTCCCTTGGCTTTTTTTTTTTATAAATTGTAGATTGCCATAGGCTTCTGTATTGGAAAATAGGTCCCTACACAAAAGAATTTGCACCGCTAGCATGCATTTTTTTTTGACCACCTGCATTATTTGTGACTTCTCTTTGGGTGTTTTTTGCAGTGTGTTTGCCCACTAGCGTTTTCTTCATGGTGTTTTTCCCTTATAGAAAATATGTGAAACTGTGTTTTTGAAAAGAATCCAGAAAGACAAAAGTACCACCTAAATAACAGAATCGCAGCAAAAAAAAAAAAAATTCTGGCCTGCATTTCATATTTTTCATATGTCCGGGGCATTATAGAACAGACCTATCCTTGTAATGTGGGCAAGAATAGGACATGTTCTATATTTTTGTGAATGGCACAGAACAGACATACAGATGCAAACAGCACACGTACTGCTGTCCGCATCTTATGTAGCCCCATTGGAGTAAATGGGTCCGCATCCAATTTGCAAAAAATGTGATCAGATGCGGACAAAAACAACGTTCGTGTGCATGAGGGTACGGCAAGATCAGCTTTCTGCATGTAATTTTGGAAGCCAAAAACGGGTGTTAATTAAAAAAAGAGGAGAAGCTATAACTGTCCTTTAGACTTTATATACTTGAATGGTCCAATCCTGATTTTGGCTTCCAAAACTGCATGCAGAAATCTGACTGTGTGGTCGTACCCTTAGGTCTCATGCACATAACTGTAGGCAAACAGCGGGTCCGCAATATAAGGGCACTGGCACTGTGTGCGCACGGAGGTACCGATTGGAAGGTTTTCTGTCCATGCCACAAAAAAGTTGTGCAGGTGAATGAGGTCGCTTCCACAGATAGTAGGCACACAGTCGGTGCCCGTTCATTGCGGACCGCAATTTGTGGTCTGCAGCACTAGTATGGTCGGCACATGGTCGTGTGCATGACGCCTTAGAGTGGTGTCATACATTGCATTTTTAGGAAAAAGTTTTCCTGTCGTTTTTTTCTGCATATAAGAAAAAAAAACTGCAAAAGTCAAGTCAAAATGTCTGTATAATGGTAAATTCGCACAATAGTTTTTTGTGGTGTTTTTACTGACGTGTATGGTAAAAACTCCAACTCTAGATATTAGATGAAAGTCCATGGGAAATATAAAACACAGGACACATGCATTTTTTTTTATTCAGTTTTGGTAAATTTTTTTCAGGTGTTTTTCCATCCCATTCTCTATAAGGAAAATAAACACAAGAAAAAAATGCTATTCAAAAGGTCAAAAAAAAAAACACTAAATAATGCCACAAAAATACATGTAGGATGCAAAAAAAAATGCATGTGGTTTTCATGGCTTTTATTAACGGTAACGAAATGCCACACTAAAGACTTCCGGTTCCGGCGCTGGGATGTTAGCAGCGGAGTGAAGGAGCTCCGGCACCCGCCCGACTGAAAATCTACTCCCTGGCGCTAATACAGGTGCGGGGAGATTGTACACCCGGTGCCCGTAGCCCTTACACAGCGGCAGAAGTTTTTATATGGAGCGATACCTGCTCAGAAGCGGCAGTCTGAAGTCCGTTCCGGCAGACAGCGTGAGAGACCTGCAGAACAAGATGGCGGAGGCGTGTTCCTCCTCACCAGAGATAGTGCCTGAGACACAAGACGGGGGTGAGTTGCCAGCCCCACCTGCACCCTCATTGGTAACTCCTGCCATTGACTATAAATCCCTGGCAATAGAGGTGGCCACTTATTTAGCTCCAGATATAAGAGAAACCCTAACTACAACGTTGTCAAAGTCACTGCAGCAGATCCATGAGGCTATTCACCAACATGATGAGAAGTTGGGGGAGCTGGATCATAGAACACAATTTTTGGAAGCAGAAAATGCTAAATATGTGCGTGTCCTAAATGACATGACTAAGCAGAACTCCATACTATTGGACCGGGTGGAAGACTTGGAAAACAGGTCCAGGAGGAGTAATTTACGACTGATTGGTCTGCCAGAGACTGTTAAGCCACAGGCATTAAAAGGAATATGTGAGATTGACCTGCCTAGAGCACTGGGTTTGGAGGGACGTCATAAAGTGGAGCGGGCCCATAGAATTGGCCCGCCAGGTGATTCAAATCTACAGAGACCAGATGGGGCGCCACATAATCCACTCAAGCCGCGCCCAGTGATAATGAAATACCTGGACTACTGCGACAAAGATGCCATTCTTAAGGCTTTCAGGATGAGAAGCGGCCCACTTAAGCTGTTGGGTCACAATATACTATTATTTGGGGACTATTCGGCGGTGGTGGCAAAGAAAAGAAGAGAGTTCAGTCAGGTCTGTTCTAAGCTTTACAGACGACAGATCAGATTTCAACTTTTATATCCTGCCAAACTGCGTGTAACGCACTCAGATGGGTCCACCATAATGTTTCATGACCCGGCGGCGGCGGAGGAAATGTTGGACGCTTGGCAGACCAGACAACGGGGAAGAGATCTTGAGCGCGATAGCAATAACAGTTCCGGGTCGTCACATCTGGAGAAGATGCAAGAAGAGAGGAGTGGAGTCGACGCACAGTTCCCGGGACACGAACGCCGAGGCAGAGATAGGGGTACTGGATCCAGTCGCAAAAGATCTCCCAGGAGGGGTGAAACATCCTACCCCAAACGGTGACTGTTTGTTGGAGAACTTGTGTATCCTTTTTAAAAGTCCGCCGGACTGAAAGTGGGTGATCGTAGGCCTACAAAACGATGGTACCCCTCTATGACGGAAAGGAGGGGAGGTTTCACTGTTGAATTTGTTCAAAGGCGATGTGTTTTGCTGATTGAATGTCGCTAATGCTTAGTTGATTATAACTGTTATAGGTTGTTTGGGTGAGAAGATTGAGAGTGCATGAAGACGGGCGGGTGTCGCAACCCAGAAAAAAGGAAGTCCCGCGAATATTTGTTACAGTTGGTAGCTGCTCTGACTGTGAGGGGAAAGGGGTAACAGGCGGGTGGGAAGGGTTCATTGAGGGGCGTGAAGGGGATAGTTACTTGTAGATTTGTTCTCTCTGTGTGTCTCCTAGACTTTCGGCTGCTAAGGGTTGGTTGAGGGGAGAGTGACCATGAAAATCTTATCGTGGAACGTAAAGGGCCTAAAGTCACCCCATAAAAGGTGGATGGTTCTCCGTCATCTTAAGAAATTGAAGCCTGATATTGTCCTTCTACAGGAAACCCACCTAGGGGTAAATGATTATGACAGAATGTACCGGCTGTGGGTAGGTACCGTGCTGGGCTCTCCTGCTATTGAAAGGAAAGCTGGCGTAATGATTTTGATTAACAAGCAGCTTACTTACACTGTAGTGCAACATGTGGCTGATACTAGGGGAAGGTGGACGCAGACGCTTATTCAAATCCAGGACACGCAGTATAGTATCTATAATGTGTATGGTCCGAATACTAATAATGGGGCATTTTTTAGAGACTTGGAATTAACAATTCTGAGAGATGTTTGCCAATTCAAAATTGTAGGAGGTGACTTTAATTCGGTAGTGAGAGGGGTGGAGGACAGAAAGAGGTTGGGTGACAGAGTAGGGTCGGATGGACCTCAGGATAAGGTACTGCAGCCTCTGCTACACGGGGCCGGTTTGTTAGATCCTTGGCGCCAGCTCCATCCAGATGATCGGAGTTTTACATTTTATTCGGCCTCACAATCCTCTTGGTCAAGGATAGATCATATATTCTTGACTCATTCATTGTCGCATAGGGTGTTGGAGGCGGATATCGGAGACATTGTTATATCAGACCACGCTCCGGTGTCGGTGAGTCTGTTGGATACTTATCCTAGAGGTCCAGATTACATATGGCGTTTTCCCTCCACTCTTTGTACCAGGGAGGAGTTTGTGGAAAAATTGATTATTTGGTGGGAGGAATTTAAATCAGATAACATAGTTCATTCTGATGACCCCAAACTGCTTTGGAACACCTCTAAGGCGGTTATAAGGGGGAAAATAATGGGTTATGTGAGCGCTATAAAAAAAAAGGCTTTACAGGCCTTTGATCAGGCTAGCCAAAAGGTACGTGACGCATACTCCATATTTTTGAGGGACCCTACTGAGATCAATAAGCAGAAGTGGTCACTAGAACGACAGATATTTGAGGAATGTGTGAGAGAAAAGGAATCCTTAAAACAGTCGGAGGCTGAGGCTAGGTTATATAAATTTGGTAACAAATCGGGAAAACTTCTGGCGAACCTAGCAAAAGGGATGAGGGACCCCCAATATATCGCCTGTCTGAGAGACACTAAGGGAAATCTGTGCCATAATCCTGCAGACATTAATGCAATGGTAGGGGCATATTATGAGAAACTGTATCGAGATGGCACGCCTTGTGACATGTCAAGTACTATTTTGAACAGGGTTAAATTGCCCAAGGTAACGGAAGAACAACTCGCTTTTTTGAACGCGGATATCTCCATGCAGGAATTGCAGAAGGCCATCAAACATTTGAGTAACTCTAAGGCGCCTGGTCCAGATGGATTCACAGGGGAATTTTATAAAGCATTGGTGGCCCAGATTTCTCCCTTATTGGTGGAATTGTTTAACGGGGTTCTTGGGGGAACCATGGCATTAGATGACAACAACATGTCTTACATTAAGCTGTTACTGAAACCGGGAAAAGATCCTTTGATGCCAGGGTCGTATAGACCCCTTTCTTTAATCAACGTAGGTGCCAAATTACTGTCCAAAATAGTAGCGGATCGACTGGCGACGGTAATGCCTCAACTCATTGGATCTGAACAGGTGGGATTCGTTCAGGGTAGGTCGGCAGTGACAAATATTCGAACTGTGTTGGCGGTCCTGGATAGGGTCCAGCATCTTCCAGTAAAGGGGGAACTCCCAGCCATGCTCACCCTTGACGCTGAAAAGGCATTTGATAATGTTAGGTGGGCATGGATGGGAGCGGTGCTGGACAAAATGGGTTTTTCTGGCGCTTTCAGGACGTACCTCTCTCAGATGTATCATAACCCTAAAGCGAGGGTTTATACGCAGGGCTTTTTGTCTCCGTCCTTCAGCTTACAGAAGGGG
The DNA here is from genome assembly GCA_033119425.1 of Bufotes viridis. Lineage (NCBI taxonomy): Eukaryota > Metazoa > Chordata > Amphibia > Anura > Bufonidae > Bufotes > Bufotes viridis. The sequence continues at coordinate 332,387,746 of CM065593.1, read as the reverse complement.
ACACGTCAGGGGTGCCCCCTATCGCCCCTGTTTAACCTCTCTTTGGAACCCTTAGCAAGGGAATTATGTGAGACCAGTGTATATGACGGGATTAGAGTAGGGAGTGTGCAGGTGAAAGCGGCCCTGTTTGCGGATGACATAATCCTATTTTTGTCACAGCCTAAACTACACCTGAAGGGAGTGATGGAACGGTTGCAGGATTTTGGACGATATTCAGGATACACGGTGAATTGGTCAAAATGTGAACTACTTCCTTTAGCGCAGGGAGATGATGGAGCGTATTTACACTCAATGGGACTTGGAATAGCTAAAGCTTCGAAGGAAATTAGATACTTGGGGATTAATATAGGAAAATCACCACATTCTATATACAGATTAAACTACCCACCACTATTTTCCAAAATTAAGAAAGATCTTGACAGATGGCACAATCTTCCCCTCTCATTGATGGGACGTTGTCACTTGATTAAAATGATGGGCTCAGCAAAGTTAATGTACCCTCTACAAACTATTCCTCTGCTATTATGCCACGCAGATATCAGGGATTTGGAAAAATTTTTTATAAATTTCCTTTGGAGAGGCAGGAGAGCAAGAATTGCACTTAAGAAGTTGAAACTTAAAAAAGATCAGGGAGGACTGAACTTCCCGGATTTAAGGGGCTACAATTTGGCATGTCTCAGCAGGCACATCTTGGATTGGGCACATTCGAAGTCCTATTATTCTAACTATAGGGTGGAAAGCCAATTAGCATCGCCCTGGAACTTGATGGCCTTACTACACACTGCAGTTTCTAAATTACCTGCCGTAGCGAGGAAGGCATTGATTCTCCGTGATACAATCGTGGCGTGGAAAAATGTGAGAAAGCTTTATGGCCTTCCCTATCAGTTCTCCAAACATTTACCATTGCAAGGAAATCCGAATTTTACACCTGGGGTCACAGAGAAATCCTTTAAGGAGTGGGCGATGAAGGGGGTGACTAAGCTAGGTGATCTGATGCGTGAAAACGAAAATCGTTGGGCAACATTGAATGAATTGGAGGAGAGATGGGGGATACGTATACTGGCGCGGTTCCCATACTTACAGGTACATAGTTACATTAGGGGATTCAAACAAGATATGTCCTTGGAATGGAACTCCAACAAATTTGATTCTTTGTTGGGACATGGGAGTAAACTGTCTATCTCAGTATTTTACAATATACTTAGAGTAACATGGGAGAAAACTGTTGCTGCAAACTTGTACAAACAGTGGGAAAAACAATTAGGGGTAAGTGAAATTGATCAGGTGGCCCGTACAGGTTTACTAGCGGTGTATAAAGTGATCTCTAATGAGAGGATGAGAGAAACTCACTTCAAGATTCTTCATTGGGCAATCTATGGCTTTAATTTACCTTTGTCACCTACTAGACTTGATAGGCTTACAGCCTCCCTAAATGTAATTCTCCTGGCACAGACCTCCTACATGGTCTTTGGGACTGTGCTGAAGTGAGAGACTTTTGGGCCCAGGTATCTAGCATTTTGGCAAAGGTCAGTAATCTCAAAACCGAGCTAACGCCTATGATGGTAGTGTTTCAAGTTGCTACACAACAGGTTGAGGACGACAGAGGGGGTAAGAGGAGATCTGATCTGTCTATACTTGCCCACAAGATATTACTAGAGGCAAAGCGCAGTATCCTGTCACAGTGGTTGTCGCCTACTGTACCTACCATAGAAATGTTGTTGGGGCGTGTTAAACATATATTTAAGATGGAATGGCGAGAAGCTATCAATAGGAAGGAAGTACTGGGGAAAAAGTTCTTTAAAACATGGAAGAAATTTTTACTGTATTATGTTCAAAGATCGGAATATGGAGTCTGGCTGACCCCTTTCAAACTTACCTCTTGGTACTTGCTAGAAGATTTAAAAAACCAGTTAGGAGCCCTGAAGGTGTAATGCAGCTAAGTACTTTGGTTTGTACGGATTTTTCACTATTAAGTGATAATGTAGTAGTCGGAGACACACAGAGAGGATGGGGGGGGGGGTGGGGGGGATGGGGGGGGGAGAAGAGAGTTAATGAGGGGGAGGAGGGAGTGGGATTTGAAAGAGGTGTTTGATTACTTTATTGCGTCAAATTGGACTTAACCACGAACTGCATGGCGTTCTGGATGGTGCTGTTGGGGGATTGTGGGAGGGTTGGGGTACGGGGAGAGTGGGGGGGAAAGAAAAATTGTTTTGGAAAAAACTGATGTTGTCCTGTTACATTATTTTCGCAAGGAAGATGAAAAATTTGTACGTGGTACATTATATATACTGTGCACTGTATGTGAATATCTTGCAATAATTGACAACAATAAAAATTTATTTAAAAAAAAAAAAAAGAAATGCCACACTAAAGTCATGTGTGAAGGGTGCCTAAAAAAAAGCACACTACCTAAAACATTCTTGTAAGATATCCTGAAAAATGCCACAAAAATGTCTGTGTGAAGAAAGACTATATGACATTACATATATTGTTAGGCATCAGTTAAATATTTAGCCCTTCCTGACTAACAGCAGAACAAACTAGGGAAAACTGGAGTTGGCAGCCGTATCCTGGACAGGCTGGATTGTTAGAGCAGGTCAGAGATTTGTGACTACTAGAACCTAAATGTAGATTTCTCTTCAAGACTACCTTCTCTTCACAACCGATTCACCTTCAAATATCTTCACCACCTTAAGGAGAGTTCACATCGCCGTTTTATTTTCCGTTCTTCTGATCCGTCAGAAGAACAGAAAAAATAAAAATAAAAACAAGATCATGTAAAAAACGGATCCTATTGCACATTTGGCATCCATTAGAGCCATTTCTGTCTAAGATCCTTTTTTTTAGATGAAAAAAAAAGTACTGCATGCAGGATTTATTTTTTCCATCTAAAAAAGTATCACAGACAGAAATGGCTCTAACGGATCTAACTTGAATGGGTCCGCAATCCGGAAAATACGGAGCGGAGGCACAGAGCGGAAGTCCACGGAAGCACTGCGATGTGCTTCCCTGTTATTTCAGTCTGTGCTTCCGCACTGCAAAAAAATAGAACATGCTCTATTTTTTTGCAGTTGAAAGGGTCAGCATCCGCCAGAGCAGAATACAATTTGCGGTCCCCAATGCATGGAACAGGCAGCACACGTTCATGAGTAGTGTTGAGAGAACCCGAACTTTACGATTTTTGGTAACCGGACCGAACTTTGCCAGAAAAGTTCAAGCTCGGTGTTCGGGCATTTAACACAGCTTGTTGAAAGGCTGCAGGGCAGCCAATCAACAAGCTTTCAAGCTGTGTGCCCTTAGAAGCCATCACAGCCATGCCTACTAATGGCATGGTTGTGATTGCCGGCGCATCATGTGACCCAGCCTCCATATAAGCTGGATCACGTGTAGCACCTCCCACCAGTTCTCAGTAGTGAAGGGACAGAAAGCAGGCAGCTGAAGTGAGGGACAGTGTTAGTGCGATTTTCTTTGTGGGTGCAATGCACCATCTTTGCACCCCTTACACAGAAAGCTAATCATAAATCTGGCTGTTAATTCTGTGGGTGACCTACAGCGATTTTTTTTGTGGGTGCAATGCAACATTGTACTTAGTACCCCTGACACACAAATAAAATAGTTAATTGGTCTGTTAGTTAGGTGCACGTCATATACCCATTTATTGCGTAAAGTACACCTGCACTGCATACACGACAGGGAAAATAATATAGTTAATCCGTCTGTTATTAGGTGCACGTCATATACCCATTTATTGCGTGAAGTACACCTGCACTGCATACATGACAGGGAAACTGATATAGTTAATCCGACTGTTAGTTTGGAGCACGTCATACACCCATTTATTGTGTGAAGTACACCTGCACTGCATACATGACAGCAAAATTGATATTGTTAATCCGTTTGTTAGGTGCGCGTCATATACCCATTTATTGCATGAAGTACACCTGCACTGCATACATGACAGGGAAAACAATATAGTTAATCTGTCTGTGCCAGCTACATGCCCAAATGAAACACCTTCCTCAGGTGCACGTAGGCAACAGAACGTACAGCGTTATTTTGTAGGCCCGAATACCGGTGTACGAATGGTGAGGACAGAACAAGTAGAGGCGGTAGGAGATTGGGTGGCTGACGGTGCCTCCAGTTCCTTCACATTGTCTCCCACACGGTCCCCTGCTGAAAGCGCAGAATTCGCTCCTGCAGCCCATCGGCATCTGTCTTTCACCTCACCCCCTTACAAATCAGCCAAGCAGTCTGAGCCCCAAGTCATGCAGAAGTCTCTTATGCTTTTTGATGACTCTGCTGGCAGGGTTTTCGAGGGCGTCCACATAGCCCTGCTCCAGAAGTGGAAGAGATTGAGTGCACTGATGCCCAACCACTTATGGTTCAGGATGTGGACATGGGAGGACCACCGCAGCACATTTCTGCTGATGATGAAGACGAAACACAGGTGCCAACTGCTGTGGCTTTCTGCCGTGTGCAGACCGACAAGGAGGGCAGGGGTGAAGAGTGGGTGGAAGATGATGTGGAGGATGATGAGGTCCTAGACGCCACATGGAATCAAGGTCATGCGAGTGACGTGTGCAGTTCGGAGGAAGAGGTGGTAGTCACTAGAGTTGACCGAACTTGTATTTTAAGTTCAGCGTCCAAAGTTCGGGTTGGGGTTATCGAAGCATCCCGTTATGGATTCCGCTACCACGGACCATAATGGCATTTGGAATCAATAAGGTCCAGGTCCTTAGTGATGTCCAAGGTTCGGGTTCATTGAAGCATCCCCTTATGGATTCCAAATGCCGTTATGGTCCGTGGCAGCGGAATCCATAACGGGATGCTTCGATAACCGAACCCGAACTTTGGACGCCGAACTTAAAATACAAGTTCGCTCAACACTAGTAGTCACACAGCACCAGCCGCACAGCAAAAGATGGAGCAGTGTGCAAAAGCGGACTGGACGTCCCCTAGACAGTACGCCTGCTACTGCTCACCGCACCCAGGGACTGAGCACACCAAAGCCAGCTCCAAGGAGTTCCCTGGCATGGCAGTTCTTCAGACAATGTGCTGACGACAAAATGCGAGTGGTTTGTACACTGTGCAATCAGAGCCTGAAACGAGGCATAAATGTTCTAAACCTGAGCACCACATGCATGACCAGGCATCTAAATGCAAAGCACGAGCTGCAGTGGAGTAAACACCTCAAAAACCACAAAAGATCTCAGGCTCCTCCTGGTCCCTCTTCTGCTGCAGTCTCGGCATCTTCCTCCCCCTCGGGAGTGACAGTGGCACCTGCCACTCCATTAACAGAGGATGTGGCAGCAACGCCACCACGTCCGTCACCATCACCAAGCATCTCCACAATGTCCCATGGAAGCGTTCAGCTGTCCATCTCCCAAACACTGGAGAGAAAGAGGAAGTGCGATCTCTCACCCTGAATGCCAGAATTTCAAAATTGCTGGCCTTTGAAATGCTGTCATTCTGTCTGGTGGAGACGAAGACTTTTAAAAAGCTTATGGCGGTGGCTGTCCTACAGTTTGTGGTTCCCAGCCACCACTACTTTTCCAGGCGAGCCATTCCTGCACAACCGAGTGGTGGATAAAATTAGGTGTGCACTGCGCAACGCCATCTGTGGCAAGGTCCACATAACCACCGATACGCGGACCAGTAAGCACGGGCAGGGACGTTATATCTCCGTAACTGCACACTGGGTAAATGCAGTGGAAGCTGGGCCTGAGGCTGATAGCAGTTTGGCGCATGTCCTTACGCCACCAAGGATTGCAAGACTTTTTTCTTTGCCTCCTGTTGCCGCCTCCTCCTCCTACTCCACTTCCTCCTCTACTGCCTCCTCATCTGGTCAGCGTAACACCTTCACCACCAACTTTAACACAGCCAGGGGGAAACGACAGCAGGCTGTTTTTAAACTCAACTGTTTGGGGGAAAAACCTCACACCGCGCAGGAGCTGTAGACAGGCATGGAACAACAGACCGATGAGTGGTTGGTGCCACAGAGCCTCAAGCCTGGACTGGTGGTGTGCGATAATGGGCAAAATCTCGTAGCAGCTCTGGGCCTAGCCGGTTTGACGCACATCCCTTGCCTGGCGCATGTGCTGAATTGTGGTGCAGAGGTTCTTGAAAAATTACCCTGATATGTCAGAGCTGCTGCAGAAAGTGCAGTCCGTCTGTTCTCACCCTGCTGCTGCTCACTTGTCTGCGCTCGGCCTTCCCGCTCACAGCCTCATATGTGACATGCCCACAAGGTGGAACTCCACCTTGCACATGCTGGAAAGACTGTGCAGGCAGCAGCAGGCAATAGTGGAGTTTCAGCTGCAGCATTCACAGGTGAGTCGCTCTGCGGAACAGCACCACTTCACCACCACCGAGAGGGCTTCCATGCGGGACGTGTGTGCCGTGTTGTGCTGTTTCGAGTACTCCACCAACATGGCCAGTGCCGATGACACCGTTCTGAAATCCCTCTGCTCCATCACCACCATTCTGATTTTTCCTGCCGATGTAGCCATAACGTGAATAAACCTGGTCTGGAAGGAACAGAGCGATGGCTCTCGAATGGAGGACTTTGGAACAGTGAATATAACTTTTTTATTATTTTCATGCCTTGCCATGCCTTTTACCTTTGACAACTCCACTTCTTTAATCATCCAAGTGTGTAACTCTCATATGAGATTTGTCTTTATGTTGAAAAATATTAGACATGCCTAATCTCCTACACCTACTTATCATTCCCTCCACTGTTAATGCCTTTGCATATGACAGTAACAACTAACCCCTCCTGCCAGTTTTTTCCCCTCCTTTTTACATGTTTTTTCATACTACCTTAGATTATAGAATTGATTTGAACAGAGATCTCTGTGATCCTCATGTATTTTATTGGAATCTGTATTTACACCTTCTACTACTATGTAATGTACAGCGCTAATATACCATTACAGGGGCCAAACAAGCATGTGCTCTCAAGGGATAGAAAGGAATATGCGGTCACGTGCTGATTAAGCATTTATTACAATTCTACCACTAAGCATGCATGAGCCTAGTATCCATGTTTACTTTGGAGGTCGAAAAAAGTGAATAAACAAAGTAGCAGCATGTTAAAATCCAGTATGCCCAATCTCTGTTTCCCACAACAGATACCCTCTCCCCTCTCCATACACATTAGATTGTTTCACAATGCCACTAAAAACCTTTGTCCAATGTCCGTAGCCAGCCATCTCCATTTCATTTTCTGTTATCATTTTCTCACGTCATGTATGTTAGCAGTGACCATTGAATAAAGTATTTCATAGATTAAGAGAAAAGTAAAACACGAAAGGCTCTAATCTTCCACTTGATTAAACCTTTCCAACTATGCTCCATGACATTCTAGTGTATTAGACGGTTAAAGGGACACTACCACCAAAATGCTTTTCATTACAAAGGCAACCAATATGTGGCTATTTTGTAATGTAATTTTTTTTTTTATTAAAAAACAGGTGGTTGGTTTTCTATGTCATTTTTTTTTAAACTGCTCTATGTCATCTACTTCCTGCCATGGCTCTTTGACTTCCCCTTTCTTGGACTTTTAGCATGGAAGACACTTGCTTAACATTCTCCATCAGGCCATTACTGCGGCTACAGAGAGTCCTCCTGCATCACACAATACACTTATAAATGCAATGCTCTTCTGGGGTTCTGGGGGAATCTTTATCTAGGCCTGGCAAAAGAACAATGAATGTGTCATACTGTCACCCCATTTCCACACCTGCTATAATTAATAAGGATTAACTTGCAGATAACATTTTCCCCTCACAGCAGCAGTAAACTGACATGGATTACTTACACTTATCCGCATAGGTGACAGGACTCCATAAGAACATAATAAATGTAACCTTCATTGCAGTGATAATTCATTGCAATCTAAGGCATAATCTAGGAAGGGCTTAAAAAAAAGTAAGAAAAAGTTTTCAAAAATATATATTAAAAAAAAAGTTTAAAAATATGCACCAGCATGTCCCAAAATGCCCAAGCTACTAAAATAAAAAACACATTTAGCTTGTACGGTGAACACTGTAACAGGGAAAAAAATCTAAATGGCCAATTTGAATTTCATTTTTTTGCTTTAACTCAAAACCTAATACACATCCTAAAGCTGCATCACTGAAAACTACAGATTGCCCCTCAAAAAATTAGCCCTCGCTCCATAAATATAGAGATGTTATGGGGGTAAGAATGTGGTGATGAAAGTAAAAAAAAGTTTTTATTTTTTTAAATATTAAAATGCAAGAAAAACTATACAAATGTGGGATTTTACTAATCATACTGACCCAGAGAATAGGGGGAACAGGTTAGCTTTACTGCATAGGGAACGCCGTAAAAAATAAAACTCTGTGGCAGAATTGTTTTATTTTTTCAATTCCACCCCATTTGGAATTTTTTTTCCAGCTTTCCACTACATTGTGTGCGATATTAAATGGTGCCATTAGAAACAACTTGTCCCAGAAAAAACAGATCCTCCCATGCCCATGTTAACAGAAAAATAAAAACGTTATGGCTCCGGGAAGGCACAAATTAGAAAAACAAAAGCGCAAAAACAGAGAATCACTGTGTCATGAAGGGGTTACAGCCTTGACAAGCATTTTATTCCGATCACACAGTATAAACCCTTATGTTTTGGTTGAGTTCTTCGGTGGTGCATAGACATAAATATAGTTCTTTGTATGGCTCAACAAATTGTATGATCTACTCTACCTAGACTGAATCCTTATGCATAATACATGGAAAATCTGCAGCATTGCGTGCCAAACCATTAAAATCTAAAAGTGAAATGCTTCATATTTGTTTTGCAAAATTGCTTTTCTTATGACTTCACAGACAAAGCAGGCAGATTAACGTGACTTTAGATCTAGAAAAGCACTGAACACTTAGGCTATTTTTTACACTAGCACTAAAATGATCCTTTGCCGGAACAGCGCGCCGGAGTTCATCACATCTACCTTCGACTATAATGGGACCCGGCCTGTTTCTAGCATTAGTGCCGAGATTCGGCTAGATAAATACTGCTGAAGGCCCATGACCATGACATGACTTCTATCGTCAGGTCTACATGTCATTGCATGTGATACAGTTCATTGTTTTATAAATGATACTTGCATTTTGATTGATTAGATACCAACATGTTTCCTTTCTATGAACCATATACCACTGTTCCATGGCAGGGCTAGAAATGTTAGGGGTTGTATCAGGAAACATTTTAATGGCCTGTCACTAGGCTCAGTGTGCGATCAGCCAGTGACCTGACCACCATGACCCCCACCAGGTGGATTCATGGCAGTTGTTGACTATAATGGGCTGTCATGCAGCTATCCAGAGAAAAGCAAGAAGAGCAGACAGGTCACAAAGTCGTCAGAGCTACTCCCACTTCATTCTTGCAATATTCCTTCAAAGCCTTCCCTTAGACAACCCCTTTAAATGATTTATCCTATGATTCATGTGAAAAATGAAAATTACACATCATATAGAACACGACAATCTATTTATAACAAAGCTAGAACCAGCCCTGTACCTCACAGGGATTCAGAGACCTCCCCATTCATTGCTTCAATTGTTCTGCTTGATTTATCTCATGTCCTTTTTGCTGCAGCTCTATCCCTACCACAGCTAAGGGGGGGAGGGTCCTTTCTGCTGCAGCTTTTTCAAAAGATATGGCTGGTGACAGTTTAAGATTTCAAACAGCAGGTGGCGTTAATTCTTGATCTCTGGTGGTCTGGCTGCTTAGACCCAAACTGATCCTGAATGGAGCTGTGTTGCAGCCAGAGTCTATGTTTGTGGGGGTCCCAGGGGTCAGCACACCCTACCGATCATAATGTTATGGCATATCCTAGTGATGGGAATACCCCATCTAACAATTGTTTGGTATTCACAGAAACGTGGGGAGGGACAGGACTAAAAATATTAATTTAATGCTAAAATGAATATTCAGATTTGTCCTCCACATTAATCTTGTTTAGCAGTGGATAATCTAATCATTGGACTATATAGTAACACGCCACTATATCCAGAAAAATGTCAGCAAATATTTGGAGTTCAGGTGTGACACATAATCTAGGTTTCACTCTGCTCTTTCCTTTCCCCTGGCAGAGCGTGGGAATAAATACAATAAAGTGTTTGGTGTGGCTAGAGCTCGCAGTGATTTCTTCAGCATATGCCATCATGTGTGCGATCGCCGATCGTGTGTGTGATTGGATCTAAAAGAAAAGTCCATTCTCTCTCCACCAATTTGAATCCAATCCCACCTGCATATTTTGGTGTTCTAAGGATGGGCATAACTATAGTCATATGCAAATGCTATGGGGGCGTGAGGCTGAGGGGTCCAATCAGGTAAAGGACCTCCATATGTATTTTTGTGGGCAAAACTAATGCAGAATTTTATCAGTTACCCAAGATCTTACAACTTATGACACCTAACATGTATATATCTCTGTGAATTGTATAGTGATAATGATAATTGCAGTCACAATAACCCGTACAAGCTCCTCTATTCTGAGGTTGGTATTTCACACTTGCACTCTTTCTGTTTACTACCAGTTCTTAGCCCCCCCGGACCAACAGGGGTTAAAGGAAAAAAGTATTTTTATAAGAAACATATTTAAAAATCATTTTTCCTCACTGATTACCTGAACAGGGTATTGCCTGGTAGTGTTGATCATAAGTTATGGTCTATGGCAGGCATCCTCAAACTGTGGCCCTCCAACTGTTGTAAAACTACAAGGTAGGCTGTTCAAGCATGCTGGGAGTTGTAGTTTTGTAACAGCTGGAGCGCTGCAGTTTGAGGATGCCTGGTCTATGGCATTCTTAGATAACCCAAACCCGAATCCTGTATGTCAAACTTGAAAACACAAGTTCGCTCATCCCTAATGCCGAGGAAAACTGCATATTTATTTCTTCTTCGGTTAATAAGTGCCAACATATATTTTTATATTTATGGAAATTCGGCATTTGGAGACATCTCATTATACATCACATATACACTGCTTGTTTCCATGGTAACGACCACCCTGCAATCCATCAGCGGTGGCCGTGCTTGTCGTGCTAGGAAAAAGCACCAGCCTATATGAACTTCCATGGTTCTTGCCACCAGAGAAGCCAGCACTTTTTCCTATATTGTGCAAGCACAGCCACTGCTGATGGATTGCAGGGTGGTCATAACCATGGAAACGAGCAGCGTATAATGCAAAGGAAGAAAGAATCTAGCCAGCAAAGGAAGCAATATGGATAATTACAATACAGTAGAAAGTGGCTTCTATTAACTTTCTCTATATAATACATGCCACTTGCTGAAGTGACACAACCCTTTCAACCCCTTCAGGACACATAGTTACATAGTTAATATGGCTGAAAAAAAGACATAAGTCTATCAAGTTCAACCAAGAGATAGGTGGGAACGTGAATAGTGTGTAATAAACAGTTTATGCTCACAGCACGCAGATCTAGGACTCAGAATACACATTATCATGACATAGAGAGGGGAAAATAATTAAAGATAGTTTATGGGGGAGAGGGAGAGTTTATAAGGGAAAGATCCAGAACACAAGGATACATTGATTACGCACAGACGGGGCAATGACTATGTAAACTGATGCAGAGTCAGTCCATTGAGGAATGCTAACTAATAAACAAGTTAAAACCAACACATGCAGAGGCAGTCAGGCACTTCACAAATGAATTCTGATCTGACTTGGGTAAGAAATACACTTTGTACTGGAGTGAAGATGTGGCTGTCATACACAGAACAATAGTAAAAGAGGCTAAGCATTCTGCAGTGTTCAACCTCTGAGCTACAGATGGGGAAGGGGCCTCTGCCCTGAGCTCAGAAGAAGAGATGAGCGAACATTTAAAAAAAGTCCGTTGTTCGGCGTTCGGGTGGTGGTAAGTCGCGCATCCCGTTATGGATTCCACTATAGCAGCATATGGAATCCATAAGGGGCGGCTGCCACCTACCCGAACTGTTGCACAGCTGAAGGACCTGGGGTGACGTCACTGTCATGTGATCAGTGCAGGGGGCGTGGCTCAGCAACAGAACGCCGAACAACAGACTTTTTTTAAATGTTCGCTCATCTCTACTCAGAAGCTCAATAAGCTCTGGAGCCAGCCAGTGAAGGAAGACACACCCAGTCAGTCCTTCAGTCAGTCTATTCTGCTAAGAATGGGATTCACATAGTAAGAGCTCATGCACACGACCATATGTATTTTGCTGTCTGCAATACACGAATCCACCAAAAATACGGATGACGTCCTTGTGCATTTTGTGTAATGGAACTGGCTTCTAATAGAACAGTCCTATCCTTAATAATAATAGGACATGTTCTATATTTTTGCGGAATGGAAATACAGACATATGGAAACAGAATGCACACTGAGTAACTCGTTTTTTTTTTTGCGAACCCATTGAAATGAATGGTTCCGCATACAGTCCGCAAAAATAAAAAATACGGTCGTGTGCATGATCCCTAACGGTGAGTTCACCGCAAAATTGCTAGAAGGAAGACCCCTAGTGGCAGAGATTTCAGAAGCATTTTTAGGGTGGAAAATTTGTAATCAAAGTGATTTACAGATTTGTTCAGGGTCACCTAAAGTGACATTTGAGAAGAAGTTGCTTGAAAAGTAAGTGTCCATTTGATTATCACTATTATCAGGAGCATTGTTATTACCTGTCTAGTCATTGGAATGTGCTACAGGGCAAACCAAGAGAAATTAAAATTCCCTGCTGCTGCCTTGCAGATCAAAGACAATTTTATCAGCATATGAACTCTGAATCCCTTCACAGACAATTTTTTTTCCCCATTTTTTCATTGTTGCCTTGCAAGAGCTATTTTTTCAGGACAAATTGGGGTTTGATGGTGCCATTTTGGTACACATAACTTACCGCTTTTATCAACTCTTTCTGCAAAATAAATGTGGAGCCCCAGTTATGGGTCTACAACACAATGAAAGCCAGATATCCCTCAAAGGAAGGAAAACCAAGCAAAGGGGTGTCTCCATTACAGAGATCACCAAATCCACCATATTAAGTGGCCCCTATGTCAAGATCCCGCTTTTTTACAAGCTTTAAGGATGTGACAGGGAAAACCTAAGACAGTTATCCATCCACAGACAGCTGTTTCAGGGTGTTGCCCCTCATCAGTGCGGAGTAGGATTCTGGCTAATCGGGAGCAATGCCTCGGAGACTACTCAAACACAACAATAGCTGATCTCAGGGAGACCAGCTACAGAAAACACCACGGAGCCTTATTTAAGAGTCTCAACACAGCAATCCGAAGTGCAAAGTTCCCTGGGAAACAGGAATATGCAAAATAAATGTGGAGCCCCACTTATGGGTGTACAACACAATGAAAGCCAGATATCCCTCAAAGGAAGGAAAACCAAGCAAAGGGGTGTCTCCTTGTGATCAACTGTTGTGATCAACTCTTTCTGGGAGGGGGATGGGAAAAAACAGCAATACTGCTATTGAATTTTGATGCAACAAAAATATGTGGAGATTTTATTTTTGCAATTTTTTTCCACTGAAAAGCATTTTTTCAGTGGAAAAAATAATTTTTATATTTGCATTTTTTTTTAAATAAAAGTTCTTTTTAACTTTTTTAAACTATTTATTAATCCCACAAGGGATTAAAAAGCTATCTTTTGATTGCTTCTAAGATACATTACACTATTTATGTAGTGCAATGTATTTTACTGTTAGTGCTATACTGACAATCACTAGCAGGCTGCACCAGAGAGGCACCACCTGCACTAGGCCCCACGCTGTGTGTACTGACCTCCACACCCAAGATTTCAATCATGGGGAGCCAATGTGAGACAGTGGGGGTCTGCTCCCTCTGTAACTGCTTACATGCTGCACGCAATTTTGCCAGTGGTTTGTAAAGGGTTAAATGGCCAGGATTGGGCCGTTAGAGCATGAGCATGGCTCTCAGATCAGAGCCAAGCTCCCACTCTCCGCTGCATAGTAGACCCATGCAGCTCTTAGACTGGGCCACTGTAAAATGGCGGCCCAGCCTAATGCCCCTTTGTAACCGTCATAAAAAGGAGTATTAGTGATCACTAAGGGGTTAAAAACAAGTTACTTTCTTATAAGGCTACATGCACACGACCGTTGCCTGCTTCCGTGTCCGCTCCTCCTGCAAATTTTGCGTCCGCCCAAAAAAACGGATGACGGACCGTTTTTTTTTTACGGATCCGATTTTTATGGCAGATCCATTGTAAAAATGCCTATCCATGTCCGCAAACGTGAAAAAAATAGGACATGCACTATTTTTTTGACGGAATGAAAACACGGATCACAGATGCGGAACAAAAACGGTTGACCATCCGCATTTTTTGACGGACCCATTGAAATGAATGGGGAAGCATCCTATCCGTGAAAAAAACCGGAACGGACGCGGAAACAAACAACGGTTGTGTGCATGTAGCCTTAATGTCATGTTATTGTAGAGGAGGTAACAGGCCTGGATATACACAATCCCAGGCAGCTCACTGGAAAGTTACTGGACACTACTTTAAATAGACAAAACCAGTTCATAGTGATATCTTCCTGCTTGGCAACATTTTAGGACATCAGCTGTAATAAAAGCTTGGGGCGTAAACTGCTCTGCACCCTTTCACTGCTAAGTCAGTAAATTTCAAATAAATCAACATTTCCAATGCCAAAGTGAAGCCACATCCTTTGTCAGAATCAAAAACTATTGCTGAGATTTGCTAGGGCAATCAGCAACTTATTACAAGACAGCTTTACGATGTATACTTTTCAAATGCTATGCATAAATTCCTGTGACGTATTCCTACAGAGACACGTTAGTTACATACGTGTATACAGATTTGATCAGGTAAAACGTATTTCAATACTGCAAATTTACTTAAAGGGGTTATCCACACTCTCTGTAACCACTTTGCGGAACAGAGGAGCTCCTCTATCCCTCCATATTAAAGGGCGTTTTCAGGCTTCTGATATCGACGACTTAACCTCATGATAGTATTGAAAAAGATGGGTCGGCACTGCGGTTTGCACGTGGTGCACGCGTCCAGGGAAGGCGTCCCACAAGTATATAGCGAAGAAGGATCGGCACTCACTTTCTTGATGTTATGAAGAGACATTTATTCAAGGCATAACAGCATCATCAGTGACTACTTTCGGCTCAAGCCTTTTTCAAACTGCAATCAAAATGAGTCACCGATGATGCTATTATGCCTTGAATAAACGTCTCTTTATATCATCAAGAAAGTGACTGCTGGCCCTTCTTTGCTATCCTCAGGATAGGTGACTAATATCTGATCGGTGAGGGTGACACCTGGCACTCCCATCAGTTGCTCCCTGCAGCTTGTGGTGCTGGAACTAGCACTTTAAGTAGTATAAACCCTTCAAAGTCTAGCAGCCATGCTGGGTTACTGCAGCTCAGCTTCTATTGAAGTGAATGGGACCTGAGCTGCAGTAACCTGGTAAGGCCACTACACTTTGCAGCTGTGCTTCCTGCAGTTGGGGTGCAGGGTGTCAGACTTTTACCGATTGAATATTAGTAACTTATCTTGAGGATAGGTAATCAATATCAGGAGCCTGGAAACCCCCTTTAAAGGGAACCTGTCACCAGGAAATTCACTGATAAAGCAGGCATGCTGCCTTGTAGGACTCACGCTGCTGAATATAATGATACCTTTTACTTGGTGATCTGGTGCTTTATTGTGGAGAAATAGTACTTTTCATCCATATGCTAATGAGCGGATTTGAGTCCAGTAGTTGATATGAGTCCAGCGTTTTTGCTATTCAGAGCTGTAGCCACTCTCCTATTCACTTCTTCAGATGTAAAGGGGGCGTGGTTTATTTATTTATTGCTCTATAGAAGTGAATAGGGGAGTGGCTACAGCTCTGAATAGAAAAAATGCTGGACTCAAATCAGCTCATTAGCATATGGATTAAAAGTACTTTTTCTCCACGATAAAGCTGTCCTAAACAGATCACCAAGTGAAAGGTATCATTATATTCAGCAGAGTGAACCCTACAAGGCAGCATGCCTGCTTTATCAGTGAATTTCCTGGTGACAGGTTCCCTTTAACTCTCTAATAGGAAGAAACTAGGTTTTCGAAACTGGACAACCCCTTTAAACTATTATCTGCAATAGATTGGATTTACTGTGGCATAGCTCTTTTGTATTACAAGATTAGGAAAAACTTTACAAAACAATATAAATGAAGCAGTAAAAAGGACGCATATTTAGTAAAACAGGGCATAGCAAGAAGTGATAGAAAAATACTCCTTCCCCATCACACATTACCCTGTAGCTGTGCCACGTGTAGCTTAATTTTTTTGCCCAGTGACTACAAATCATTTGGAGCAGCAAAAAATTCTGGCCTTCATTACAGCACTTATAAAGGACAGCCCCAATCATTGCTAGAAGTCTGAATAGACAATCTGCTTGTTCATGCAGTATTACAGGGATAGGGGTCAAAGCTTGATCAAGTTTGAGGGGGCTTTTGGCAAAGTACCTGGAGTCCATGAACATTGAATTATACTACCATTATAATATCAAAATAAGGCCTCTTGCAGACGGCCGTTGCCCAGCCGTGGCCGTATTGCAGCCTGCATACAGTGGGTCCGCAATACATGGGGCACTGGCCGTATGCATTCCGCATCACGGATGCGGACCCGTTCACTTGAATGGGTCCGCAAATTTGGAGATGCGGTGCGGAACGGAACAGAGGCACGGAACGGAACGCCACGGAAGCACTACCGAGTGCTTCCATGGGGTTCCATTCCGTGCTTCTGTTGCACAAAAAAATAGAACTTGTTCTATCTTTTTGCGGACTGGATGGATCAAGTGAATGGGTCCAGGATCTGCATGCGGCTAGCCACGGTCGGTGCCCATGCATTGCGGTCCGTAGCACGGGCACGGCCAGCACACGGTCGTGTGCAAGAGGCCTAACTGTGCCCTGCTTTACCTGAAGTATACCACTATACAGTGCATATAACGTAACCATATAGTGCCCACTTAAAGAGGACCTGTCACCTCTCCTGACATGTCTGTTATAGTGATTGCCTGCATTCCCCATGTTATACCAATTCTGGGGCGTCTATTCTTATGACTATATGTTGTGCCATTCCTGTATTATTCATGCTAGAAGTTTACAAATTGCCAGCAGTCTACAGTAAAGGTACTGCTGGGTGTTACCAATAGATGGTGTCACACTGCAGGGACACATCCCCTGACTGGTAACACCCTTTACTGCAAGCTGCTGCCAATTTATTCATACACTTCTAGTAGAAATAGAGGAATGGCAAAGCAGCCACTAGCCAGAGAAAATAGAGACAGAAGTTGCTGAGAAATGGACAGACATACTGTAGTTTTAAATGGGCTATCTGCTTTGAACAAGTCTTAGCAGAAAAGAATTCTTAGCTGTTATTGTGAGGGCAGCCATTGATGGGTGTGTCACTGACCAGAAAATTTAGTTTTACACAAAACTATCACCACCCTGGGCTCACTGTGCAATGCATGGATGAGTCAGGCTAACAAGCCCTCCAGCTATAGGGGAAAAAACATTTTTTTCTACTCAAGCGAGAAAGGTCATAGGTGGTAGATTGATAGTTAATAGGGTTGTCTGAGTTAAGTCAGAAACAGTACAAAACTTGGACCCTCCTGCGAAAAAAGAAATGCGCATTGCTTACCGGACAGCTCCCGTGCAGCCTCTCCGGTTCTCCCAGCCAGACTCTGTTTACACAGCTGCAGCGGTGACATCTTGTTGACAGCATGTGACCACTGCAACCATTCACTGTCCTCTTTGGTACACCACTGAGCCCAGTGATTTGCTGCAGTGGTCACGTGTTTTCAATATGTGTCTCCGCTGAAGCCAGGTAAACACAGTCCGGCTGAGAAAAACAGAGCAGTGGTGAGAGGTTTGGACTGGCCATAGACCCTACCAGGATAATTCCTGGTAGGCTGATAACCAGTGGGCCACCCAAGTCCCCGAAGTGGCTGTCAGACAGCAGGTGCCCACCTGGATTCAACTCCTGGATTCCTGAAAGAGGCAATCCAGTTTAGTATTGTGGTGATGAATTGATGCTGATGTGGTGGTAGAATGACAAAGGCAGTCGCAAAGTGATGACATCATTGAGACTGCCTGCACCTGGGCTCAGGCAGAGAGATGATGTCATTGCAACCACATGCACCAGGGTGGGACATTACTAGGTGTACTCATTTTTTTAATACTAGGGACACTATAGAGGGCATTAGTGCAGGCATTTTACTACTGGCAGCACTATAGGGAACATTACTGGAAACACTGGGTATTTTAATTCTGCACTATAAGTTTTAATACTGGGGGTATTATAATAAAATATTAACTTCTGATGGAACAGTATTTTGTACTGCACTGTAGTATTTTGTCCTGCTGGGGCAGTATATTGTGCTGCACTGTGGTATTTGGTTCTTCTCTGGCAGTATATTGTGCTGCGCTGTGGTATTTGGTTCTGCTGGTGCAGTATATTTTGTGCTGTAGTATTTGGTTCTACTGGGGCAGTATATTGTGTTGCACTGTGGTATCTGGTTCTGTTGGGAAAGTATATTGTCTGCACTGTGGTATTTGGTTCTGCTGGGACAGTATACTGTACTACACTAGGGTATTTGGTTCTGCTGTAGCAGTATACTGTGCTGCACTGTGGTATTTGGTTCTACTGGGGCAGTATATTGTGCTATACTTTGGTATTTGATTCTGTGGGGACAGTATATTGTACTGCACTGCACTGTGGTATTTGGTTCTGCTGGGACAGTATATTGTTCTAAACTTTGGTATTTGGTTATTATTAAAGCGCCATTCATTCCATAGATTGTGGGAAGAGGTGATGAGAGGAGAGAAGGAGGTCTTGTGAGGATCAGAGATTACGTGTGGGGATGTATTGGGAAAGTAGTTTAGAGACGTATAGAGGGTACAAGTTGTGGACAGCCTTGTATGTAGTTGTTAGTATTTTAAACTGAATTCACTGGTCAATGGGAAGCCAGTGAAGGGATTTGCAGAGGGGAGAGGCAGAGGAGTAACGGGATGAGAGGTGGATTAGTCGGGAAGCAGAGTTGAGGATAGATTAGAGGGGTGCGAGAGTGCTAGATGGAAGGCCACAGAGGAGGATGTTATAGTAGTCTAGGCAGGAGATGATAAGGGCATGCACAAGCATTTTTGAGGAATGCGCGGATGTGGGATATTTTTTTTTATTGGAAGTGGCAGGTGGTGGAAAGGGCTTGGATGTGCGGTTTGAAGGACAGGGCAGAATCCAAGGTCACTCCAAGGCAGCGCACTCGGTTGACCGGGAAGATTGTGCAGCCATTGATCGTGATAGATAGGTCTGTTAGGGGGTTGAGCAAGATGGGAGAAAGATGATACATTTTGTTTTATCCATGTTAAGTTTTAGAAAGCAAGATGAGAAGAAGGAGGATATGGAAGATAAGCATTGTGTGATTCTGGATAGTAAGGTGATGTCTGGACCAGAGAGGCAAATTTGTGTTATCAGCATAAAAGTGATACTTAAAGCCATAGAATTCTATGAGCTGTCCCAGCCGGAAGGTGTAGATAGAGAAGAGCAGGAGTCAGAGCCTTGCAGGACACTAACAGAGAGGGAATGAGATGAGAAGGTGGTGTGAGAGTAGAAGACGCTAAATGTCTGGTCTGTGATGTATGATGTGATCCAGGAGAGGGCCAGGTCAGTGATGCCAAGAGATGAGAGAGTTTGAAACAGAAGGAAGTGGTTTACAGTATCAAAGGCAGAGTACAGGTTGAGGAGGACACAGTAATGTTTTTTGGTTTTGGCCGTAAGCAGTTTGTTGGTGACTTTGGTAAAGGCAAGTTCAGTCGAGTGTGGCGTCGGAAGCCAGATTGTAGCCAGTCAAAGAGGGAGCAAGAAGAGAGGTGAGAGGACAGTTCAGAATAGACATGTTCAAGTAGCTTTGAGGCATATGGGAGAAGTGATATGGGGAGATAACTGGACAAAGAAGATGGGTCAAGGAAACGCTTTTTGAGGATCAGTGTAATGGTAGCATGTTTAAAACCAGAAGGGAAGACATCAGCGGTTATTGATAGATTGAAGAGATGACTTAGGGCTGGGATAAACACTGTGGTGAGGTTGGGGATAAGGTGGAATGGGATTGGGTCAAGTGCACAGGTTGCGAGATGTGATCTGGAGAGTAGGTTGGAAAGTTTTTCTTCTGTGATGGTGGAGAAGCAGGTTTTGGGAGAAGAGGACTGAGTAGTTATGTAGAGGGACAGTGGGGACTGTGCACTGAAGCTGACGATATTTTGTTTAAAGTATGTGGCAAAGTCCTCAGCTAAGATGAGAGATGATGGTGGGGGCACTGGGGGATAGAGAAGAGATTTAAAAGTATTAAAAGTTGTTTAGGGTTGTGAGACAGGGGAGATGTGAAAGATAAGAAGTAGGCATGTTTTGCAGCAGCAAGTTAGGATTTCAAAATGAGGAGGGATTGCTTGTATGTGGTGAAGTGATCCTTAGAATGGGATTTCTTTAATCACCACTCAGCAACTCAGTTAGCTTGTCTCAGTTTTTTGGTTAGGCTAATGCCAGGGTTGTCTGTTGATTTTCTGTGTTGTTGTGTGTGAGGGCGGCAACAGAGTCGAGAGCTGTAGTTATAGTGGTGTTATACAGAGTGGTGGCGGGATCTGCGTCCTGGAGGGAACATATGGTAGAGAGCAGTAAAAGAGAGTCAGTAAGCAAGCGAAAGTCAAGATTTTTAAGATTCCTGTAGGGGTGTGTTAGAGTGTGGACTGGGGGAGTAGCGGAAGAGACCAGTAAAGAGAAGGTGAGTAGGTTGTGATCGGATAGAGGGAGAGGCGAGTTAGATAGGTTAGATAGGGAGCATAGAAGGGTAAAGATAAGATACAGAGTGTGACCATCTCTGTGGGTGGGAGTGGAAGACCACTGTGAGAGGCTGAAGGAGGAAGAAGAGTGCTAGAAGCTTAGAGGCGGCTGAGTGCAAGTGGCAATGGGGATGTTGAAGTCACCCATGCTGATAGTGGGGATGTTAACAGAAAAAAAGTGTAGGAGCCAAGTGATGAAGTGGTCAAGAAAGATGGTGGCTGGGCCTAGGGGGCGGTAAATGAAAGCTACTTGGAGGTTGGAGGGAGAGTAGATGCGAACAGAGTGTACTTCAAATTAAGGGAGTGTAATGGAGGGTGGCAGTGAAGTTGAGCTGAAGGAGAAGTAGGAGACAAACTCCTCCACCATGTTTGCCGCCAGGGCAGGGGGTGTGAGTGAAATTAAATCTGCTATAAGAGGGTGGAGCAGGAGAGGCAGTGTCAGAGGGTGTCATCCATGTTTCTGTGATACCTAGAAAGAAAGGAAAGTTTGTGAGAGATGAAGAAGTCGTGAATGTAAGAGAGTTTGTCTCAGACACAGCAAGCACTCCATAATGCTCCTGCAAGAGGAACCCAAGGAGAAGGGGTCAGGGGAAGGGTTTTCAGGTTAAAAGGGTTGCAGAAACTCGTAGAAGGAGATCGGTAGTGGAAGGTAGATGTGATAGTGGGGGTTTGCTGAGTGGGAGATATATCACCAGCAAGAAGGAGAAGCAGAGAAATTTTAGTAGGTGGGAGTAGGAGAGGCATGAGGTATTTGTGTGTGTTTGGGAAGGAAGTGTTATATGTTGCCAAACAGGTTTGTGCAAGCGGTCATATGAGTAGGTAAAATGGAGGGAGAGACAAATAGCTCCTTGCTGGGACAAGGGATGTGGGAGTATTTCAGACGGTGGCATTTGGTTCTGTTGGGGCCATATATTGTGCTGCACTGTGATATTTGGTTCTGCTGGGGCTGTATATTGTGTTGCACTGTGGTATTTGGTTCTCCTAGGGAAGTATATTGTGCTGCACTTTGGTAATTAGCTTTGTTAGGGCAATATATTGCGCTGCACTGTGGTATTTTTTTCTGTTGGGCCTGTATATTGTACTGCACTGTGGTATCTGGTTCTGTTGGGGAAGTATATTGTGCTACACTTTGGTATTTGGTTCTGTTGGGGCAGTATATTGTGCTGCACTGTGGTATTTGGTTCTGCTGGGGCTGTATATTGTGAGGCACTGTGGTATTTTGTTCTGCTGGGGCTGTATATTGTGCTGCACTGTGGTATTTGGTTCTCCTGGAGAAGTATATTGTTCTGCACTTTGGTAATTAGCTTTGTTAGGGCAATATATTGTGCTGCACTGTGGTATTTGGTTCTGCTAGGGCTGTATATTGTACTGCACTGTGGTATCTGGTTCTGTTGGGGAAGTATATTGTGCTGCAGAACCAAATACTAAAGTGTAACACAATATACTGTCCCTTTATGGCATTGCACACCCCACCTATGTGTGCTAGCCTTGCCTTCTTGCGTTGACCCCACCTACTCATATTGGCCCCACCTTTTGTCAATTGGGGCCCACATACATCATGGGGCCACTTTAAATTCCCGGTCAGCCTCAGGTTCAGTTTCTTTCTGAATCCGAACAAACCGTTTAATGTGTAACAACTGAAAGTCTTGCATTTTGAATGATAACGTAGGCATTTTACTAAGTCTTTTTGGATATAGAAGACATTCTTCCTATTGAGACATGGTGACAGCTGTTACCATGAAATCTGGACTAACAATAGTCACTTACTGCATCGAGGAGGAGGAGGAGGAGAAAAAATATTTGTTTAGAAATATGTTCTGCTTTGACTTTGCCAAACTCAGCTGGGTGCGTACCTTGCCGACATGTTCTACACAGCCTGATTGTATCAGGACACATTTGTTGGTTCTCGTAATAATATACACTGTATTGTATTACATAGTATTACAAAATTTCTGCTTAAAGTGAGCCTCTAACTTTAGAGACACTTTATAAATCTGCGTCATTTGCAATTTTTTGATATAATGCCACTCTTAGCCATGGGAGCTTTTAAAAGTAATGCACAAAGCTATTGCAAATGTAAAAAAATTTCCATACAGATCTCCCTCGCCTGACTGTGTGTACTCAGTTCTATTCACATCCTGCTGTATATAAATTAGGCGTGTGCTGCACAATCAAGCAAGGTTTTCCTTCACCTAGACTTGTAGCTGAATACCTCTAAGGGTACTTTCACACTTGCGTTGGTGCGGATCCGTCTGTTTATTTGCACAGACGGATCCGCACCTATAATGCAAACGTTTATATCCGTTTAGAACGGATCCGTTTGCAGTAGTTAAAAGAAAAATTACAAAGTCCAAAATGGATCCGTTTTGAATTACATTGAAAGTCAATGGGGAACGGATCCATTTTCAAATGCACCATATTGTGTCATTGAAAACGGATCCGTCCCCATTGACTTACATTGTAATTCAAAACGGATCCGTTAGGCTCTGCCTCTTCAGACGAACACCAAAATGCTGCATGCTGCGTTTTGGTGTCCGCCTCCAAAACAGAATAGAAGCGGAACGGAGCCTAACTGATGCATTCTGAACGGATCCTTACCCCTTCAGAATGCATTGGGGCTGAACTGATCCATTTTGGACCGTTTGTGAGAGCCCTGAAACGGATCTCAAAAACGGAATCCAAAACGCTAGTGTGAAAGTACCCTTAGAAGGAAGAGCGAAGTAGTTGGCATCTAGTACACAGGGCACATGCTCCACCAACACACTTCTAACTACACCCATGTAGAACACATTTCTAGTATGGAGCAGGGGAATAGCTGATGCAAAATTCAGAAGGGACCAGAAAAAATATATGTGGAAGTACAATATCAGAAAACAACAAAATCCTCACATAAAAAATAAAAATATCTCCTCCACCACATTAAAACATATATACAATACCAGCAATGCATATTAGTTATTTAGTATGGAAACTGTATCTATTACTCGCCCAACTATAGATAAAACAGGCATCTAACCTATATATCATGTGCAAGATCTGCCTGTAGGGTATATATCTCCTGAGGTAATAGGGTGGAGGTTCCTCTGCATGCTTCAGTAAGGAGTCAGAGGGAGACACCCTTCTTATCTATTAACACAGTGATAACTCTCTGAGTACAGATAATGTAGTAGATGGGTGTGAGCCCCCAGAATTCAGAACACACAACACACACAGTGTGACCTGTAGTCTGGGGCCAGGCTGCTACAGTGTGGGCCAAATTCTATATCCCCCCCGATCACTAGAGAACATACAAGGTAATACAGCGCTCCATACCTCTTACATCCAGTGACGTCTCCTTTGATGTAGATGTTCCCTTTCCTCGTCTTCTCCTTTCAGACCTTCAGACCAGACCACCATTTTTCAGCCATTTCTCGTCTCTGCAGTTTGACAAGAAAAATCTTTGTTTACTACTTTTCCATCATCCTCCCATCTTCTGGACAAATCATCCTACCACCCCCAATACTGTGCCGCTGTGCTCCCCAATATTATACTGCAGAAACCGATAAACCCCCTGATAATACTAGTACCACACAGTTTATTCCCCCTTCAATAATTATTGGCACACAGTGCCCTAAAATAACTGTGCCCAGCAAATAGTGCCCCTGCACTAATAGTGTAAACATAACGTCCACCAAAAATAATTGTGGTAAGCTGATACTGTGCCAATGTTCCCCCACAGTAATAGTGCTCCCAAAAGTCCCACCAATATTAATAATTATCTGCTAGAGCACACGTTAGTAATAGTGCGTAATAGTGCTCCTACAGTGCCCCCCAACATGTCCCCACTGTGTCTCAGAAGTAATAATGCTCCCATAGTGCCCATACTAGTAATCATGTTCCCCATAGACCACCCAGTAGTAATAAAGCCCATCATAATGCCCCCCAGTAGTACTAGTTCTCCTTATAATGTGCCAGTGCAAAAAATACCCCCTTTTAATGCCCCCAGTTGAGCTAATGTCCCCATAGTGCCCTATAATGTGCCAGTATAAAATACCTCTAAATAGTGCCCCCAGTAAATGCTCCCATAGTGCTCCTCCCCCCTTCCTCCTAGTACCCCCATAATGTACCAGTATAAAATGCCCGATATATAGTGCCCCAGTAGATGCCCTCAGTGTGCCCTATCATTTTCAAGTATAAAGTACCACTTCTTAGTGCCCCCATAGATGAACCCATAGTACTCCTCTCTCCCCTTCCCATAGTACCTACCATAATGTGTCCCAGTATAAAATGCCCCTATACAGAGCCCTCCATATAAAATACCCCTTCTTTGTGGCCTCAGTAGAAGCCCCCATAGTGTTCCTCTCCTCCTTCACCCATAGTGCTCCCCATATAAAATATCACTTCCTTGTGGCCTCAGTAGATGCCCCCATAGTGCCCCCCAATAATGTGCCTGTAAAAAGTGCCACCAATAATGTGCCAGTAAGAAGTGCCCCCATAGATGTCCCCCCCAATCATGTGCCAGTAAAAAGTGCCCCCATAGATGCCCCCTAATCATGTGCCAGTATGAAGTGCCCCCATAGATGCCCCCATAGTGCCACCCAATAATGTGCCAGTAAAAAGTGCCACCAATCATGTGCCAGTAATGAAGTGCCCCCATAGATCCCCCCCAATCATGTGCCAGTAACTAGTACTGTATAAAAAAATAAACACTTATACTTACCTCCATCAGGCTGGCAGCGATGCGATGCAGGCCTCTTCTGACCTGTGTCCCGCGCTGTACGGCTCAGGCAGCGCGATGATGTCATCGCGCCGCCTGCACTGGCCTCTGATAGCCTACAGGCACTTGGCCTGCAGCCTATCAGAGGAACGGGCAAGGGAGACGCTTCTCCCCAGCACCGCAGCATCCATCTGTATCGCTGTCCTGAGGAAGGCGATACATATGACTATGGAGATGAGCGCTTCCACAATGGAAGCGCTCATCTCCCTGTGCCCTGCCGCTACCGCCCCCCACTTGTCACCAGAGCCGCACCACCTGAGGCGATCGCCTCACTTTGCCTAACTGGCGGTGCGGCCCTGCTAGCTCCCCCTGGAATTTTACGCCCAGGGCAATGGCCCCCCTGCTGTTTTGGAAGGCATCGACGCTCCTGTGAGTGTAGTGGCCTTCTCTGTGCTTGCTAAGCACAACGCCATACATTGTTTAGCAGCTGTGCTTGGTATCGCACTCAGCCCTATAAAAGTCAATGGGGCTGTGCACAATACCAAGCACAGCACTATGCAATGTACAGTATTGTGTCTGTTAAGCACAGAGAAGGCCGCGCGCTCACAGGCAACCCCTTCTCAAACAGCTGATTAGCAGGGGTCCTAGGTGTCGGACCCCCACTGATCAGATACTGATGACCTATCTTGTGGATAAGCCATCAATAGTAAAATTCACGAAAACTTTTTTAATGGTCATCAACATATTATTAGTGAGCTCAGGTCAGCACAAATAAACATTCAGATGAACCAATGTGCCTGATAAAAAAGGGGGTCATAAGGGTCAAGCGTCCATCAATAAAATAGTGATGACCTACCCTGCAACGTTTGAATGTCCTATTCTAATGTTGATACATTCTATCAGAACAGATTTCAGATTGCATCACAATTTTTACTTAAACTACTTGAACGAATTACTGTAATTTAATTGGTTTGCACAACAATACATCTTCCTGTCTCAAGACTGCAATATTATCTTTTTAGCCTGAATCACTTGCAAGTTTAAAATAGAGATCTGTTGGGGAAGCCTTGTCTAGGGCAAAATTCCCAGATGACCTAAATAGTAAATTGTCTGTTCTTGTTCTTCATTACCTGGTATTGCTGGGAGGTTCTTCATCTCGGCGACATTGTAAACTTCACTTTGAAACCAATAGATCACTATACAGTGCCTTGCAAAAGTATTCACCCCTTGATTTTCTTCATGTTTTGTTACATTACAGCCTTAAGTTCAATGTTTTGTTAATCTAAATATTATGTGATGGATCAGAACACAATAGTCTAAGTTGGTTAAGTGAAATGAGAAAAATATATAAATAAAACTATTGTTCAGAAATAGAAAACAGAAAATTGACATGTGCGTATGTATTTACCCCTTTGTTAGGAAGCCCATAAAAAGCTCTGGTGCAACCAATTACCTTCAGAAGTCACATAATTAGTGAAATGATGTCCACCTGTGTGCAATCAAAGTGTCACATGATTTGTCATTACATATACACACCTTTTTTGAAAGGCCTCAGAGGCTGCAACACCTAAGCAAAAGGCATCACTAACCAAACACTACCATGAAAACCAAGGAACTCTGCCAAACAAGTAAGGGACAGTGTTGTTGAGAAGTACAAGTCAGGGTTAGTGTCACAGGTTATGGGGAAGGGGAAAACACCAGATACACACAACAAGAAAAAGAAAACAGTCTAGCCCTCAAAAGTAGAGATGAGCGAACTTTAAAAAAAAGTTCAGCGTTCGGGTTGTGGTAACTCGCGCATCCCGTTATGGATTCCACTATCGCGGCATATGGAATCCATAAGGGGCGGCTTCCACCAACCCGAACTGTTGAACAGCCGAAGGACTGGGGTGATGTCACTGTCATGTGATCAGTGCAGGGTCCCATATAGTGAGTCAGTCTGAGATTTTTTTTTTTTTTTGCCAGAAGTTAGCAGAAATGGAAACTTAATTTTTTTTTTTTTCCTCGGAAAGTGTCATTTTCCACTAACTTGTGAAAAAAAATGAAATGATACATGAACTCACTATGCCCCTCTGCGAATACTTTGGGGTGTCTTCTTTCTAAAATGGTGTCATTTGGGGGGTATTTATACTATCCTGACATTCTAGCACCTGAAGAAACATGACAGGTGCTCAGAAAGTCAGAGCTGCTTCAAAATGCCGAAATTCACTTTTTTGCACCATAGTTTGTAAACGCTATAAGTTTTACCCAAACCAATAAATATAAACTTATTGGATTTTTTTAATCAAAGACATGTAGAACAATAAATTTAGAGAAAAATGTATATAGAAATGTAGTTTTTTTTAAAAAAAATTACAGCAGAAAGTGAAAAATGTCATTTTTTTTGCAAAAATGTCGTTAAATTTTTATTAATAGCAAAAAAAGTAAAAATGTCAGCAACAATGAAATACCACCAAATGAAAGCTCTATTAGTGAGAAGAAAAGGAGGTTACAAATGCATTGTAAAATGAAGTGGAAGGGGTTAAAAATAATAAAAGTTAACTTACCTTAGCCACTTGATCGCGTAGTTGCGATCTCTCTTCTCTTTCCCTGCATCAGCTAAGATCTAAAGGACCTGTGATGACGTCACATCACATGGTCCAATCACATGGTCCATCACCATGGTAAGATAGACCATGTGATTGGACCATGTGATGTGACGTCATCTAGGTCCTGTAGATCTTAGCTTATGCAGGAAAGAGAGGAGAGACGCAACTACGCGATCAATGGCTAAGTAAGCTAACTTTATTATTTTAACCCCTTCCACTTCATTTTACATTGCATTCTTTATTAAGAATGCTATTATTTCCCCTTATAAACATGTTATAAGGGAAAATAATAGAGATCGGGTCCCGTTGCTAAGCAACTATGCGGGAAAATCGCAACGCATCCGCACTTGCTTGCGGATGCTTGCGATTTTCCCGCAGCCCCATTCACTTCTATGGGGCCTGCGTTGCGTGAAAAACGCATTGCACCCGCGCGGAAAACTCGCCCGTGTGAAAGGGGCCTTACTGTGTTCCTATTTAGGGGCTCCAAAGGCTATCCGGGTATGCTGGGAGTTGTAGTTTTGCAACATCTGGAGGCACACTGGTTGGGAAACACTGCACTAGACTATTCCAAGAGGTAGCGGCCTGGTGGCTCCCCTGCAGCGAAGGCCAGATCCCTGTATAGCGATGAAAGGATTGAATAACGGGGACCACCAGGATAACGCTCTCAGAACTAGCCCAAACCAGTTGGTTGGCACTGCCCATAACAACCCAGCCCCCCCCCCCCCCGCACCCTCATCTATCTCCAAGTGTTTTTCCTTTTCTTCTCTCATGTTCCATTAGTTTTTGGTACATATAAACTGCACCACTAATAATTTTGCACCTTGTATTTTTTTTGCTCTATGCCATGTTTAAATCCACAGCATGCTCTCAAATTTGCACGTGTTTGTTTTACTGCATGAGAGGGATGTCTAAACTCCATTCACAAGCAATTTACTCCACTCTGTTACAAGTTTTTGCTGCGGAAACAGCACTGAGCATCCACGTATAATATGCCAGGTGTGAGCGTAGCCTAAGGCAGCAAATCCCTTAAATAAGTACATAGAAGAAACATAACCAGGAACTGCATTACCTTATTACCCTATCACAGGGAGGTACTCCTTAATGAATGCTTTGTTATGTCAGTTAAATAAACACCACCTGTCAATCTTTAAAAAGTATTTCTCAAGATGCTTCTTTGTTCACTGCTCCATGAATAAATGTTTACTTAATTTACTTAATCCATCATCAGTTATAAAACAAGCAGCAAAAAAAAAGCAATATTGATCAAGCCAGCCTCCCAGTACAACAACACCGAATGCCTGTATAGTTGACATAGGTTGATAGTAAAACTAACTGGTCTTTGTTGACATATGAAAAATGTGTCTGTAAATGGAAGAAAGCGTGGCCTGGCACAATGTTTAAAATGGGTCCTCCATTCTGATGACTAATTTTGCCATTCAGGACAGAAGGGCTTTGCATTTCTTTCCAGTTATATGCCCCTTCAAGACCCCTGGGTCAATTCCTCCCCTTCCTATTTGCTAACAATGCAGTTCCTTTGGAGACAGTCCTGTGGAAGTTATCCCCGCTTAGTAGCCAAAGGGCTGTCCCTGTTTTAGCAGCTGCAATTATTAATATTAACTAATCAGAACATTTCTTTCATTTGACAACATGCACATGTGCTCACCCCTTTTTCTCAACTTTAGAAGATCATTTGGCAAAACTATTGTTTTTACTCTTTTTATTACAAGTACGGTATTTTTCTTCAGTGTCCCTCACTACTTCAACACAAGCCTAAAATCTACCCATCACCAACAAGGGTACCCTTGGTACAAGTAACAGATGTCTGCCAGTTGCTCAAAATTCACCTACTTACTTTGTTTGGGTTTGGTTATTGTTTAGACTTGTCTGGTTGATTAGGGTAGTGTGCTGATTGTTGAGTCTATTTATATCCAGATCTTACTTCGTTCTGGTTGCCAGGTATAGTGCAATTGGCTTTTCCACCCAGCTTCTGTAATTCTGATCTTATTCTAGTTTAGATTGTATGCTGGAATCTGTAGTTCCATGAAGTTTAGTGTGATGTGGTTGTATTTTGGAATCTGTAGTTCTATAGAGTTTAGCATGTTTGGAATTTGTTGCTGTCGTATTGTACTGGTTGGGTATAATTCAGATTGAGTCTATTCTGTATTCATTTATCCACTATCTACCTATATGTCATACATCTGCCATCCACACTGCTGGATCATTTCCTCCTTCCTTAACCCTCAGCATTCAGTTTTTAATATTCACCACTGAGTTTGTTTATGTGTCTTGTTTTCTGCCAGTATCGATACATGCTTCATCCATCAGATTTTTTTTTGCAATCGTCCGGCTGTTGTGATTTAAACCCTACTGTAAGTCTTAGGTGTTTCTGAGTAGCATGAGCCACCGATAGGACCTGGGAAAGGCGAATGCTATAGGTGAAGTCATTATACCCCCCACAGACCTTATGCTATATGGAGCAATGCCAAATCTTACAGGACAGGCAGATTCACAGTCACATCAACCGTATGTGCAGTGCAAATCATGTTGCTAAAGTTTAGCTCAACTAAATCTCCTACAACTCTTCAGAGCCATTGCCTAACCACTGCAATGCTTCCAGCCAGTCTTGACAATGGCTTTGGGACCTTACCCCGCCCAAATTCACTGTGCCCATGTTTTATTCAAAGTTTGTTGTGCCTTTTTAGTTTCTTATTGGCTCATCCACTTTTGTCTAGAATACCAATGGAAGAGTCTGTCCTACTCCTTGGATATACTATGGGTCTCATAACTTTCTTCTGACACCGTCTTATGAATAGCCACTGAAAACTACAAAACAACTGAAAGGTGGCATGAAGCAGGATGTGCTCAACCCAAAAATGCAGTTGTGCATTTATATATACAGGGGAGCAGATCCTGCACTTGTGGCCCGTTGCTAATGGCGATCCCCAGCAAAAATGCATACAGCGGAGGATGCCCGCAGCTGACCACAAGTACCACAATAGACATCCTACACAGGATGGCAATTGTGTGGATGTGATAAATAATATAACAATACAGCAATAACAAATGACAAGACAGGTGCACACTGCGGTCTTACTAAGCCCTCAAACTGATGTTAAAATTGAGAGATTAGTCAACATGTCCTGCTGTGGAGGACATGTCTAAGCCCATAGGAGTTTATACACCTCCAAAAAATTATATATACAAAACAACCTGAAAGGTGGCATGAAGCAGGATGTGCTCAACCCAAAAATGCAGTTGTGCTTATATATATATACAGGGGAGCAGATCCTGCACTTGTGGCCTGTTGCTAATGGCAATCCCCTGCACAAATGCATACAGTGGAGGATGCCCGCTGCAGACCACAAGTAGACATGTCCTCCACAGCAGGACATGTTGACTAATCTCTCAATTTTAACATCAGTTTGAGGGCTTAGTAAGACCGCAGTGTGCACCTGTCTTGTCATTTGTTATTCCTCCACTGAAAACTACCCCTACACAATTAGAGCACATCGAGTGCAGTTCATCATATGCATTCTTCTTAAAATAGGATGTTTAACAGGATCCTGGTAATTACTAGAGTAATTCCAACCCTATCTTAGTCACCTGTTTTTATAATACCTGAATTCCTCTCACAACTGAAGGTACAGAACAAAAGAAGGGAGGGAATCTAGATGTAACCAAGTATACATGACATTTTAAAGAAGCGATGACCATTTCCATTTATATTCAGAACAGGCGTTTTACGCTGCAGGCCAAGCTTCCCATATCCTCTCATTTGCAAAGTGAGGAATTGCCCTTTTCTGCAGCTTCCCTGTGACCAAGAGAAGGTCATGTGGCATCCTGTATGACAGTCTAGTTTAGTCTATAATCATACATAATTATAACATGCTCAGAATAGTTCTTTTAGAATAAATGTACATTCTGTAAGTAAATGTGCCAAGTCACATTCCCTATATACAGTGATTAAATATCACATTCGAGTCTTCTGTCACAAGTGTACATCAGGCAGATTTTCCAACATATTGGCATACAGTGGAACCTTTACTTCTTACATCTGCATAAATTATCATAGTCTAATATATGATTCTATATAGCAAAAAAAAAGCCTGACAGGTGCCAAAGGAACACTCTTTTGACATTTGTCAGGTGAATAAAGCCTTCAGGATTCATTTTATTTGCCAACTGTAAGGTTCCAATATGAGCAGAGCCTAAAATTTCAGCAACAGCTAAACACCATAGAAGAAAAGATCCAATCTTCTTGTTACATTGATACAAACATTTACAACTACTACCTGGAAAATAGAAAAATTAAGTATTTTATGGTATAAGGGTACTTTCACACTAGCGTTTTGGATTCTGTTTGTGAGATCCGTTTCAGGGCTCTCACAAACAGTCCAAAACGGATCAGTTAAGCCCCAATGCATTCTGAATGGATAAGGATCCGTTCAGAATGCATCAGTTCAGCTCCGTTCCGCTTCTATTCCGTTTTGGAGGCGGACACCAAAACGCAGCTTGCTGTATTTTGGTGTCCGTCTGAAGAGGCGGAGCCTAACGGATCCGTTTTGAATTACAATGTAAGTCAATGGGGACAGATCTGTTCCCCATTGACTTTCAATATAATTCAAAACGGATCCGTTTTGGACTTTGTCATTTTTCTTTAAAACTAATGCAAAGCGTTTGCATTATAGGTGCGGATCCGTCTGTGCAAATAAACAGACGGATCCGCACCAACGCAAGTGTGAAAGTACCCTAATACATAAGCAATTTAAAGGGGATTTCCGAGACTGTGATATTTAATGATCTATCCTCAGGATGGGTCATGAAAATTAAATCAGCGGTGGCTCCTACAACTGGGACCACCACCAATCATCAGTTTGAGGAGGCTGTGGCGCTCTGATGAGCGATGCCGCCTTATCACAGCATACCAACCACAGTGCTCTCTGTTGGATAGTAGCTTTGATTGGCTCAGCCTCATACACTTGAATGGTACTGAGTTGTGCCTAGACCATGTGACCATTGAACATGTCACTGGCCAAGGAATAGTCTGTGGCACTCACAGGAGTGCCCTAGCCTCTTCAAACAACTAATTGGCGGGGATCCCACGCTGATCTTATATTGATGACCTATCCTGAGGATAGGTCAACAATATCACAATCTCGGAAACCTCCTTAAAGAATGATGGACCATTGGGAGCTCCTTGGTTTGCTGCACACAGGATGATTTCCAGGAGCCTGAGATTTGTGATACCATCATCAGGAGGCTTCTCAGCACATTAAGGCCTCATGCACACGACAGTGAAAAATGGCCGTGTGACGGCCGTCTAAGTAACGGTCGTCACACGGCCATTTTTAGCACCAGCGAAAGTCTATGGGGCTATTCACATGGCCGTTCTTTTAACGGCCAGTGAATAGCGTCCATCCAAAATTAGGACATGTCCTATTTTTGGCCATTTCCATGGCCGTGTGGACCCCATTGAGATCCATGGGGCCGTTTTCAACGGCCGATTGACAGGAGTGCACCCGTCTAAGGGCCGTTAAAAACGGGTACACAGGTTAAAGAAAATGTCCCCCATGGTTTTAAATATTGCTCCCATAGTGCTCCGCAGCCAAAACAAAAAAAAAACTCACCTCATCCACTTGCTCGCGGTG
Source organism: Bufotes viridis (assembly GCA_033119425.1). Taxonomy (NCBI): domain Eukaryota; kingdom Metazoa; phylum Chordata; class Amphibia; order Anura; family Bufonidae; genus Bufotes; species Bufotes viridis. The sequence goes on along the minus strand of CM065593.1, from coordinate 332,353,934 downwards.
CGGCAGTCTCTTCTCTCTTCATTGAGCAGGACCTGCCGAAGGACCTTGCGATGTGCATGGTGACGTAACCACGTGGGAGCGCGCAGTGACCTCATCGTGCACATCATAGGTCATGTTCAGTGAAGAAAGAAGAGACTGCTGCAGCGGTGGATGAGGTGATTATTTTTTATTTTTTGGCTGCGGGGCACTAAACAAAAACAGTGGTGGGCCATTATGGGGGCATTATTTAAACCATGGGGGAAATTATTTTAGATGGGGGCATTATTAAAAATGGGGACAGCAAAAAAAAATCCTACACTATGGGGGGCATTATTAAATCTGGGATCCTACCTGGGGGCATTATTAAAGCTGGGGGCACTATAAGGCTGGGTTCACACGAGCATGTCCGGATTAGGTCCGGATGCGTTGCGATGCGTTCAGTGAAAACTGTGCGATTTCACAGGCAAAGCCATTCAGTTTTGCCTGCGATTGCGTTCAGTTGTTCAGTTTTTTCCGCGCGGGTGCAATGCGTTTTGATGCGTTTTTCACGCTCGTGATTAAAAACTGAAGGTTTACAAACAACATCTCCTAGCAACCATTAGTGAAAAACGCAACGCACCCGCACTTGCTTGCGGATGCAATGCGTTTTTAACGCAGCCCCATTCACTTCTATGGGGCTAGGGCTGCGTGAAAAACGCAGAATATAGAACATGCTGCGATTTTCACGCAACGCACAAGTGATGCGTGAAAAAAAACGCTCATGTACACAGCCCCATTGAAATGAATGGGTCAGGATTCAGTGCGGGTGTAATGCGTTCACATCACGCATTGCACCCGCGCGGAAAACTCGCCCGTGTGAAAGGGGCCTAAAAATATTATTTACACTGTGGGAGACATTATTTTAGCTGGGGCCAAAATAGGGTGCATTATTAAAGCTGGGGACAGTAAAAAAAAATCCTACCCTATGCGGGAAATTATTTTAGATGGGGGTCTACATGGGGGCATTATTAAAGCTGGGGGCAGCAAAAAAATAAAAAAAAAAATTCCTACACTATGGGGGACATTATTTTAGCTGGGGGCCTACCATCCTGTGGGTGTTTTCAGAAAGGTGGGCCTAGAAATAACTGCCAATCAAATTCATCCATTTTTCATGTCCGTTTTTAACGGACATGAAAAACTGATGCAAGACGGATGCAAAACGGACATTAAAAACTGACACAGGGCCAGAAAATGGATGCACACCCTGATGCAAAATGGCCATGAAAAACTGACAGTGTGTCCGTTTTTAACGGACGTTTTTTTTCCACTGTTGTGTTCATGTAGCCTTAGGTAACATACAAGATTGCATTTCATCTTCGCCATCATCATCATATTCACAGACACATACATGCTACTTGCATACTGTGGAGATTTGAGTCCTGTGAAACATTATATACAAAACCAGCAAATGACACATATAAGCTTATTCAGAAATGAGAATGAACAGGGGTCTTTTGTTCTTAGACCGGTCAACGAGTCAGAGAATTGTGTAATCAAATTGCAACATGGACATTCAATGGATGATTTGAAAACAATCTGCCATTTTGATATTTACTATTAATCCAATGCTGGAACTATTTTTTTTATATTAGATGGAACAGGAATTATTAACATAAAACACGTGTTAAACACATAATAAATTTGTCCACTTTTGTGGCAAACTTTGTAATAGAATTCTCCATTATTTTAAATATTGAACTCATTTGTTTGTACGGTAGACACTTGCTATGTCTAATATGTTCCAGCCTACTGGTAAAATTAGAAACCTTTTCCACTGCATTTTTTTATGCAACACGTGAATGAGAATTCATAAATTCTCATCCATGCGTGCAAATCTGCAATGGAAAATCCACAGTTCTTCAGTAATGTGTGCTTCACTTTAGATAAAATGAAAAGCATATCAATATAGTGGCTACAAAATGTAAAGCAGGTGGTTATTTACTCAATGAGTATCTTTGCTAACAATATACAATATCATATTTAAAGGGGCTTTACGACTTCTTAAAAAAAAAAAGCAGCAACAGAAGAGAGTGGAGGGAAGGGATTCTTCAGACCGTTGGCCAGAGAAACCTAAGAAGTTCTAAGTAGAGGCGCTAACTCGTGACCTCTACTTGAAATAGAAAGGTGTTCTATGTGTGTACTTTTACTGCGCTACATCACAGCAGTGATGTACTGTTGAAGCTGCTGAAACCTGTGATGGGCCATAGTGGTCACAGGGCCAAGATGCTTCCTGGTCCTTCAGGGACTGTAAGAGGCCAGGAATGGAGCAGCAGCGGGACTAAGTTGGTTTTTTATGTTCTGTGGGATAGGGGAGAACCTTCTAATTTTCTGATATTGCAGTAAGTCCCCTGAGGAGCTGAAAAAGATGATTGTAGTGATTCTGACTGCCGAAAGTCTATCACATTGGCTTTCACAGTGACTGTTCCTCCCTAGGGCCAGTGCAGTGAAAGGAAGGGGCACTCTTTCTTACCTCAGGGCGCTCCCCAGCATTAGGGCTCCTGTATGATGGTAGTATTTTCGGGTGCCCTTGGTGTTACCTTTTTTATGGGTGCAAGCCTGGGCGTGTAGGGTGTGCAATGGTTGGCGTATGGTGTAGGAGTCGGTAACCAAACCGGATTTAACAGAACAGATGTCTCTCTTTACTGTTGTTAAAAACTAAGGGTTGTAGTACGGTCTCAGAACATGGTTTCAACAATGTACAGTGCAAATCTTCCCCAGATGGTTTAATATGGGTATAGGCCAGATTTTGTCTGGCCAAATCCCAACATATTTGCCTGGTAGCATATTTATGCAGGATCACATTAAAGTTAATGCAGCCAGCAACATTCTGGTTCCATCCGGCAATTCCGAAAACAGAGAGCTCCGGCAGGCTGTTCTCTGTTGGAACACCCTGCCAGAACTCTTGCCGGCAGTGTAAAACAGACCTAACACCTGGTTAATCTTTTTTTATGACGTATCACTATTTAATTACATTTGCTTCCTTTTTTTTTACACAGTCTCAGCTACATGCATGTGTATAACTGAAGTTGAGAACCTAGAATCTAAGGAATCAAGGCTGTTTCCTTGAAGTTGAAGCATGTAGTGCTTAGCAGCAAGGTGTGGCTCCAGAAAGAAATGTGAGGGTTTTTATGTGCTTACTGTTAACTCCTCCAGAGAAACCGGAATTACAGGTTAAGGATTATGAACACTGTATTCCTCGGCTATATGTTACTTACAGTAATACCAAATATAGTATGGCAGAACAAATGTCCTAACATACTGTACGTGTCAGTACTTACAAGTCTTTGGGTACCTGGCTACAAGGAATACAGGCTGCAGTGTCATTCTCTCATTCTCTGGAGAGTACTGGGCTCTATGTAAAGTCTAGGCCTAGCTCATTGTATACAGTTTTACTGCAGAGTGACCTGGATATCTACATAGCAGCAATAGTCACAAATACAAGGTCATTATATTCTAACCATAACAGACCTCCCCAGGGCCGGACTGGGACTAAAATTCAGCCCTAGCATTTTAAAACAGACGGGTCCACTAGCTGTGTGCTGAATGGGAAATATGGTTGTGCGAAGCAGGCAGCAGGCCTTTTCCTGCCTGCAGCCTGAGTTCCCCTTGTCACCTCGCTTCCTGCACCTGGTGCGACGATGTCATCCTGACTGCCTGAGACCTGGCCCACAGACAGTCATGATGATGTCATCACTTCTGGTAGCCTATGAGAGTGAATGGCAGGGCATCACTATCACTATTTAACTGTATCACTTTTGAGGTCAGTGATACAGTTGTGTCGTGGTAGACACTACTTTCAGGGCCCTGGACAAAACATCCAGGGCTCAAGCCACGAATGCTTTGGCATAGCAATAACCAGGGTGGCCCACTCTGGCACCGGCCCATCTGGCATTTGCCAGAATTGCCAGATGCGCAGTCCATCCCTGGACTTCTCTTGCCTTTACTTTATGGAATGGGCAGTAGCTGTATGATGGCTACTTCCTGTCAGCCACATAAACCCCCTCCTGATCATTCAGAGGTTCCTCCTGTATCCTCTCTCAGGTCTCCCTGTCATTCAAATACATAACCCTACATGTCTAAATTATAATGATAACATTCAATACATTCCAAGTAAAGGGATATCTATACTTTTGTGGGTTGGGGGTGGACACAGGCAGGAGCGCTGCTCTGAATGATTTGCACCTTCAACTTTCATTGCCTCTACTTGGCTTTTTGAACATGTTGAGTACAGAGCAATAGAAAGTATAAGGCCCCTTTCACACACTGAGTTTTCCGCGCGGGTGCAATGCGTGACTTGAACGCATAGCACCCGCACTGAATCCTGACCCATTCATTTCAATTGGTCTGTGCACATGAGCGTTTTTTTTTCACGCATCAGTTCTGCGTTGCGTGAAAAACGCAGCATGTTCTATATTCTGAGTCTTTCACACAGCCCTGGCCCCACAAAAGTGAATGGGGCTTCAGTGAAAAACGCATTGTATCCAGAAGCAAGTGCGGATGCAATACGTTTTTTACTGATGTTGCTAAGAGATGTTTGTAAACCTTCAGTTTTTTATCACGTGCGTGAAAAACACATCAAAACGCATTGCATCCGTGCAGAAAAAACTGAACAACTGAACGCAATCGCAGGCAAAACTGACTGAACTTGCTTGCAAAATGGTGCGAGTTTCACTGAACGCATCCGGACCTAATCTGTCACGCTCATGGGCAAGAGGCCTAAGGCCCCTTTCACACGAGCGTGTCCGGATTAGGTCCGGATGCGTTGCGGATGCGTTCAGTGAAAACTGTGCGATTTCACAGGCAAAGCCATTCAGTTTTGCCTGCGATTGCGTTCAGTTGTTCAGTTTTTTCCGCGCGGGTGCAATGCATTTTGATGCGTTTTTCACGCGCGTGATAAAAAACTGAAGGTTTACAAACAACATCTCCTAGCAACCATCAGTGAAAAATGCAACACACCCGCACTAGCTTGCGGATGCAATGCGTTTTTCACGCAGCCCCATTCACTTCAATGGGCTAGGGCTGCGTGAAAAACACAGAATATAGAACATGCTGCGATTTTCACGCATCACGTGAAAAAAAAAACGCTCATGTACACAGACCCATTGAAATGAATGGGTCAGGATTCAGTGCGGGTGCAATGCGTTCACATCACGCATTGCACCCGCGCGGAAAACTCGCCCGTGTGAAAGGGGCCTAAGGGATCCATACTCCACACACTCAGACAGCTGAGGCAAAGCATTGAAAGACAAACATGCAGAGCACTTACAGCAATGCTTCTGCCCCTTCAATCTTTTTTTTACAAACATTTGGCTATCCTTTTCCTGTGCTTCTATGAAAAGTTTCAAGTATTGAGTAATGTTTACAAAAATACAATAAGCCATATTGTAAAAATAGTGCAGTATCCATAGTAGACTTTATTGTAACAGGTAAACAAGTATGCAGGTCATATTTGGATAAATTTATAGGTAAGTCAAAGGGTTTTACATCAAGGTCATGTTTATCGGTTGCTAATAAATAATGAGCTTTAACCCTTTCAGGATCAGGCCATTTTCTGTATTTGTAGTTTCGTTTTTTTTACTCCCTGCCTTTTTTCCGAATTGGGGAAAAAAATGCAATTCTGACACAGTTTTATGAGTTTTTACTGTGTTTCCTATGCAATAAAACTGACCCATGCCCTTCATTCTCTGGGTCAGTATGATTACAATGATGCCACATTTATATAGTTTTTCTTGTGTTTTAATACTGGCACCAAAAAAAAACTTTAGAAAATAATTTCCAGCATAGAATGCCAGGAATAGGCCGGACAAAAAATGCTGCGCGCAGCGGTATTTGTCTCGCAGATTCTCTGCATATTTGTTGGATTGCAGCCGGATCACCGCTGGACACCATTATAGTTAATGGGGCCAGACAGCATTCCGGTTGCATCCAGTAATGCTGGATCCGGCAGGCTGCTCCCAGCCAGAACAGCCTGCTGGATCAGCAAACGCAAATGTGAAACAAGCCTTAGCACTGCATTATAAACCATATTTTCTGTTATCCCATAGACCCCTGCTAGAGGGGTCTGGCACTGACTTATCTCCCTCTCCCAATTAAAATAGACATGCATGCTCAGCCAAGCCAAGTGTTAATGTTTATGGTGGAGTCGAGAGAAACAGCTGTTGACCCAATGAGCATCATCATGTGTATAGCCAGGTTAAAGGGAACCTGTCATGTTGAAATTGCAGTTCAAACTGCCAACAGCATGTGATATACCAGGAGGAGTTGAGCAGATTTATATACAGTTGTGTAGGAGTAAGAAAAAATGTATAAGAATTTTTATTTTGTTCATTTAAATCTCAGCTCTTTTTGAGCTTGGGAGTCCAGTGGGCTTCCTAACCAGTGATTGCTAGCCTTCCCTGCATGATTGTGCATTAATAGTTAGCGGTCAATCAATTATAAGACCACCCACTGGACTCCTAAGCTCAGAGTGAATTTTCATACCTAGAACAAACATTTTTTTCACATTGCTGTACAATTACTATAATATATTGTGCAGGGCCAGCTCCAGGTTCATGTGGATCCTTGGGCGCACATTTACATGTCCCCCTGTAGCTCCCACACCTTATAACGACCCCCAGTGGCCCCCATACAGTATAATGACCCCACAGTCTCCCCCATTCAGAAAAATGCCCCCAGTGGCCCCCACACTAGGGGTTATACTGTATGGAGGGGATCATTATACTAAATAGGGGGCACTGGGGGTCATTATACTGTGTAAGGATGAGAACCCAGTGGCCTCCTCACATACCTATCATTGCTGGAGCGCAGGGGAGCCGGCCGCCGGCCGTCCTGTTGTTCACTAACCGCAGCCCCCTTCCTCCTTCTCTCCTCAGGCCCGCTGCAGTAGTGAGACACATGTCTTGGCGTCACCGCTGGGTCGGGCGTGGAGTACAGAAGGAGCTGTGCAGTGATCTAGCTAGAACTGACTGGGCCCCACAACAAATTTAAGTACCACCCCCCCCCCCCCTAAAAAATACATATGTTAACTTATATGTTTTTTTTTTTTACAATGGAACTGTATGGTGAATGGATATCACTGTATGGCATCAGTCTGAGGCATCTGTTAATGTATACATTTTTGGTATACATTAAATGGATGGCAAAAATGTGATATGAACCCTGCCTTAGTGCCAGAATAAGCACTTCTATACAGCGGTGCAGCGGGGCAGAGAGGGAAGGCCACCATGTACTGACAGAGCGCACAACCTGGGCCTGGTGGTCAGGGGTGAGGACTGTGTTTCCCAAGCATTATTTATCTATTGGGAAATACAGGGCACAGTATAATACACTAGAATCTATATACTTTTCCCCACTCATGCCAGGTCGGAAAAAGGTGGCGTGGGTGGGGAAGGGGATACAGTTATTGCCATACAGTTATTGGATACCACTGCCATACAGTGACCGGATAACACCGTCATACAGTAACTGGATACCACCATACAGTTACCGGATAAAAGGGTATAAGAGGGCACAGTACAGGGAATGACTAGGGGCACTGTGCAGGGTATGCTAAGAGGGCACAATGCAGGGTATAAGAGGGCACAGTACGGGGTGGGGGCACAGTCAAGTGACCCTGTGATGTCAAAAGGGCCTTATGATGCATGCGGTTTACACACCACCATAATGAGAGGAAGAGGAGTGAGACAGTTGATAGACAGGAGAGGTGGACACAGAAAGTAGGTGGAAGGGGCTTTAAGGGGGATTCATACAAGAAGTAGGGGGCAGGAGGTATGTGCAGGGCAGTAACAGGAGATAGGAGGGTGGAACAGGAGCTCTGGATACATGAGGGAGTAAAGGAGACAGCAGGGGCTCCACGAGGATGAGATAGGACAGGATATGGGGGGCAGGTGTCATGGAGGCAAACTGCTTAATGAGGCAGTAAAACAACTAAATAGTATTGAAGCTGCTGGTCTACAGCATCCAGCAGCAGCCTGAAGAGTTCCCTGACCTCTCCCACCTCCTGTCCCACAGAGAAGAGACAGTAACAGTGAAGACTCACTCACAGACTGTCTTCACACTTCTGCTTCAGCCGCTGGGGTCTCTCTCCTCCTCAGGCAGCACATTCTGTGTAGAGGGGGCGTGTCTGAAGCTGGTAAGGCAACATGTCTTCTCTGCTGGAGTGAAAAGGGGGCGTGTCTGAAGCTCCGCAGCACAGGAGCTTGTAAGGGGGACAGAAGCAGCCGGCTTCAGAGGGCCCACCAGAGGATACTCCCTTGCTCCAGTCTGAAGCTGCGTAAGTGAAAGGACTGCAGCTCCCTTACGCTCCAGAAATGAGCACTTCCATCTGTATTGATGGAAGCGCTCATGTCACTACAGTGGGCCCCCCGGGAGCAGCGGGCCCCGGTACTTGCCCAGGTATGCCGGGTGCTGTCGCCGACCATGATATTGTGTCATTGCACAACATATTATAAATTTAAAGCAAGAATATTATACTGCATAATATATATACTCCTTATTCCCCTTCTCATAGGGGGGCCACAAGGTATATACTTACAGCATATAACTAAACCATCTAGAGAAACCCATTGTACACACATACACATCCATTCCCACACATATAACACATTTATTCAGATAGGTTTACCTCCCTCATAGAACTCGAGAAAATAGGAATATCTCATAGATCAAAAGATTAGACAGCAGTTATGTCCAACTTCAACCAACACATCCACATCTTTTTGAATTTCTATGAACATTTCAAAGTCATATGCAATGTCTTATATAGTGAAATATACTTATTAACTAGTTGCACCAGACTAGGAACATCAGTCAATTTCCAGGCCTTGATCACTACCTGACGTACAGGGAAGAGCACAAATCTGAAGAAAACCTTGTTATAAGAATCTTGTATACTATCAATAATAATCATGGACATAACTAAACACCTTAATTATTAATCCAGTTTAGGCCTCCACTTACAGGTGATGTCCCCTCTAAAAACATTTTCCTTTTTTTCTCAGTCTTGCACAGATCACTCTGATGACGTCTCTTGACCACAACTTGTTTCTGCCTTTTATGCCCCTACTAAGTAATCATCCTCATTTAGTCCCCAATGCCCACCAATAGTTCCCACTTCACATATAATGTCCACCAGTAGGGGCCTTTTCACATAAAATGCCCCCCAGTAGAGCCCTCTTTACATAAAATTCCACCCTGTAGTGCCCTCTTTACATATAATACCCCCGAGCGATCCTGGTTGCATCTAAGACGATGGATAATATGATTTAATACTGATGATATGGTGACCTTGGTTGAAGTAGTTGTTATATTTGCACTTACTAGCTCTTTTTATAACTATTAGCACTTGTACTTTAGGCCAAGTGTTAATCTGTCCGTAAAAGGGTATATTTTGTTCTGGGGTGAAATTTAATTGTCAAAATAGCAACACCCTGAATCTGGTGTCCCAGCTGTTGCAGGCCAAGTGTTAATCTGTCTGTAAAAGGGTATATTTTGTTCTGGGGTGAAATTCAATTGCCAAAATAGCAATACCCTGAATCTAGTGTCCCAGCTGTTGCAGGCCAAGTGTTAATCTGTCCGTAAAAGGGTATATTTTGTTTTGGGGTGAAATTTAATTGCCAAAATAGCAATACCATAAATCAGTGGTTTCAGCTGTGGCTGGCAAAGTATAATAGTGTCCGCCAAAACATATATTTTGTTCTGGGGTGAAATTTAATTGCCGAAATAGCAATACCCTGAATCTGGTGTCCCAGCTGTTGCAGGCCAAGTGTTAATCTGTCCGTAAAAGGGTATATTTTGTTCTGGGGTGAAATTCAATTGCCAAAATAGCAATACCCTGAATCTGGTGTCCCTGCTGTTGCAGGCCAAGTGTTAATCTGTCCATAAAAGGGTATATTTTATTCTGGGGTGAAATTCAATTGCGAAAATAGCAATACCCTGAATCTGGTGTCCCAGCTGTTGCAGGCCAAGTGTTAATCTGTCCGTAACAGGGTATATTTTGTTCTGGGGTGAAATTCAATTGCCAAAATAGCAATAGCATAAATGAGCGGTTTCAGCTGTGGTTGGCAAAGTATAATAGTGTCCGCCAAAACATATATTTTGTTCTGGGGTGAAATTCAATTGCCAAAATAGCATTACCCTGAATCTGGTGTTCCAGCTGTTGTAGGCCAAGTGTTAATCTGTCCGTAAAAGGGTATATTACACTGAAGGTGTATATACAAGTGCTGAGAGGGTCATCCTCATTAACTTCACATGCTACCGTGCATCTCCCATTATATTTCTGTCCGTTAAAGGGTATATTACAATTGTATGTTAAAATACAATTGCTGAAGGCATAATCCTACATATTTTTTCTCACGCTACTGTGCATCTCCAAGTGTAAATCTGTCCATAACAGGATACCTTTCATCCAGGGCCTAAATACTAGCCCTAAAAGAGATATTCCCCTAAATCAGTGGTTACTGCTGGGCCTGGATTAGTGTAATACGCTACATAAATACATAGGCAGATAGTGTTAGGTGCCTGTAAAAAAAGGCCTGAATTTAAAATTAATACATTGGGCCAAATATTTTTTTTATTATTGTGGTGCTTGGTGAACGGTAACAATGAGGAAAACGGACGCGGTCGTGGTGGTGTTAGTGTACCCTCTGGTGCTGGGAGAGGACGTGGCCATTCTGCCACAGCCACACGTCCTAGTGAACCAACTACCTCAGGTTCCAGTACCCGCCAGAATTTACAGCGATATTTGGTGGGGCCCAATGCCGTTCTAAGGCCCCTTTCACACTAGCGTTTTTGCTTTCCGTCCTAGAGTTCCGTCCTCGGGGCTCTAGGGCGGAAAGATACTGATCAGGATTATCCTAATGCATCCTAAATGGAGAGCAATCCGTTCAGGATGCATCAGGATGTCTTCCGTTCAGTATGTGAACGTTTTTTGGACGTTGACAAAAGCGTAGCATGCTGCAGATTTGTCCCCGTCCAAAAATCCGGAAGACATGACGTAACGCCGGATCCGGAATTAATGCCCATTAAAGTGCATTAATCCGGATCCAGCCTTAAGCTAAACGTCGTTTCGGCGCATCGCCGGATCCGACGTTTAGCTTTTTCTCAATTGTTACCATGGCAGCCAGGACGCTAAAGTCCTGGTTGCCATGGTAAAATATAGAGGGAGCAGGGGAGCAGTATACTTACCATCAGTGCGGCTCCAGGGGCGCTCCAGAGTGACGTCAGGGCACCCCACACGCATGGATCACCTTGATCGCATGGATTACGTGATCCATGGGCATGGGGCGCTCTGACGTCATTCAGGAGCGCCCCGGGAGCCGCACGGACTGTAAGTATACCGCTCCCCCGCTCCCCGCTCCTACTATGGCAACCAGGACTTTAATAGCGTCCTGGCTGCCATAGTAACCTGAAAGCATTAGAAGACTGATCAGGATCCTGATCAGTCTTCTAATGCTTTCAGGCGAGTTGCGTTCTGATGGATCCGGCGGGACGGAAGTGCCCGCCGAATCCTCAGAACGCAAGTGTGAAAGAGGCCTAAGGATGGTAAGGCCTGAGCAGGTACAGGCGCTAGTCAATTGGGTGGCCGACAGTGTATCCAGCAAGTTCACAACATTATCTCCCACCCAGTCTTCTGCAGAAAGCGCACAGGTGGCGCCTGAAAACCAAGCCCATCAGTCTGTCACATCACCCCCATGCATATCAGGGAAACTGTCTGAGCCTCAAGATATGCAGCAGTCTCTTATGCTGTTTGAAGACTCTGCTGGCAGGGTTTCCCAAGGGAATCCACCTAGCCCTTCCCCAGTGGTGGAAGACATAGAATGCACTGATGCACAACCACTGATGTTTCCTGATGATGAGGACATGGGAATACCACCTCATCGGAGTCCGCACGTCTCTGATTATGACGAAACACAGGTGCCAACTGCTGAGTCTTTCTGCAGTGTGCAGACCGAACAGGAGGTCAGGGAGGAAGACTGTGTGGAAGACGATGCAGGGGACGATGAGGTCCTAGACCCCACATGAAATGAAGGTCGTGCCACTGACTTTCATGGTTCAGAGGAAGAGGCAGTGGTGAGACCGAGCCAACAGCGTAGCAAAAGAGGGAGCAGGGGGCAAAAGCAGAACAGCCTACCGCCAAGAGAGTTGGTCTGCTACTGGCCACCGCCACCAGAGACTGAGCACCCCGAAGGCAGCTTCAAGGAGTTCCCTGGCATGGCACTTCTTTAAACAATGTGCTGACGACAAGACCCGAGTGGTTTGCACGCTGTGCCATCAGAGCCTGAAGCGAGGCATTAACGTTCTGAACCTTAGCACAACCTGCATGACCAGGCATCTACATGCAAAGCATGAACTGCAGTGGAATAAACACCTTAAAAGCAAGGAACTCACTCTGGCTCCCCCTGCTCCCTCTTCTGCTGCTGCCTCGGCCTCTTCCTCGGCCTCGGAGGAACGTTGGCACCTGCCGCCCACCAAACAGAGGATGTACCACCGACACCACCACCTGCATCACCAAGCATCTCCACCATGTCACACGGCAGCGTTCAGCTCTCCATCTCACAAACCTTGGAGAGAAAGCGTAAATTCCCACCTAGCCACCCTCGAGCCCTGGGCCTGAATGCCAGCATTTCTAAACTACTGGCCTTTGAAATGCTGTCATTCAGGCTGGTGGAAACAGACAGCTTCAAACAGCTGATGTCCATGGCTGTCCCACAGTATGTTGTTCCCAGCCGCCACTACTTCTCCAAGACAGCTGTGCCTTCCCTGCACAACCAAGTATCCGATAAAATCAAGTGTGCACTGCGCAACGCCATCTGTGGCAAGGTCCACCTAATCACAGATACGTGGACCAGTAAGCACGGCCAGGGACGCTAGATCTCCCTAACTGCACACTGGGTAAATGTAGTGGCGGCTGGGCCCCAGGTGGAGAGTTCCTTGGCGCACGTCCTTCCGCCGCCAAGGATCGCAGGGCATCATTCTTTGCCTCCTGTAGCCTCCTCCTCCTACTCGGCTTCCTCCTCCTCTGCTTCCACCAGCTCATCCAGTCAGCCACACACCTTCACCACCAACTTCAGCACAGCCCGGGGTAAACATCAGCAGGCCATTCTGAAACTCATATGTTTGGGGGACAGGCCCCACACCGCGCAGGAGTTGTGGCGGGGTATTGAACAACAGACCGACGAGTTTCTGCCGGTGGGCCTCAAGCCCGGCCTGGTGGTGTGCGATAATGGGCGAAATCTCGTGGCAGCTCTGGGACTAGCCGGTTTGACGCACATCCCTTGCCTGGCGCATGTGCTGAATTTGGTGGTGCAGAAGTTCATTCACAACTACCTCGACATGTCAGAGCTGCTTCATAAAGTGCGGGCTGTCTGTGCGCGCTTCCGGCGTTCACATCCTGCAGCTGCTCGCCTGTCTGCGCTACAGCGTAACTTCGGCCTTCCCGCTCACCGCTTCATATGCGATGTGCCCACCAGGTGGAACTCCACCTTGCACATGCTGGAGAGACTGTGCAATCAGCAGCAGGCCATAGTTGAGCTTCAGCTGCAGCACGCACGTGTCAGTCGCACTGCGGAACAGCACCACTTCACCACCAATGATTGGGCCTCCATGCGAGACCTGTGTGCCCTGTTGCGCTGTTTCCAACATGGCCAGTGGCGATGACACCGTTATCAGCGTTACAATACCACTTCTATGTCTCCTTGAGAAAACGCTTAGGGCGATGATGGAAGAGGAGGTGACCCAAGAGGAGGAGGATGAGGAGTCATTTTTAGCACTTTCAGGCCAGTCTGTTAGAAGTGGCTCAGAGGGAGGTTTTTTGCAACAGCAGAGGCCAGGTACAAATGTGGCCAGCCAGGACCCACTACTGGAGGACGAGGAGGATGAGGAGGAGGTGGAGGAGGATGAGGATGAAGCAGGTTCACAGCGGGGCGGCACCCGACACAGCTCAGGCCCATCACTGGTGCGTGGCTGGGGGGATACGGAGGATGATGACGATACGCCTCCCACAGAGGACAGCTTGTCCTTACCTCTGGGGAGCCTGGCACACATGAGCGACTACATGCTGCAGTGCCTGCGCAACGACAGCAGAGTTGCCCACATTTTAACGTGTGCGGACTACTGGGTTGTCACCCTGCTGGATCCCCGGTACAAAGACAATGTGCCCACCTTACTTCCTGCACTGGAGCGTGATAGGAAGATGCGCGAGTGCAAGCGCACGCTGGTAGACGCGCTCCTGAGAACATTCCCAAATGTCACAGGGGAACAGGTGGAAGCCCAAGGCGAAGGCAGAGGAGGAGCAAGAGGTTGCCAACGCAGCTGTGTCACGGCCAGCTCCTCTGAGGGCAGGGTTAGCATGGCAGAAATGTGGAAACGTTTTGTCTCCACGCCACAGCTTACTGCACCACCACCTGATACGGAACGTGTTAGCAGGAGGCAGCATTTCACTAACATGGTTGAACAGTACATCTGCACACCCCTTCACGTACTGACTGATGGTTCGGCCCCATTCAACTTCTGGGTCTAAAAATTGTCCACGTGACCAGAGTTAGCATTTTATGCCTTGGAGGTGCTGGGCTGCCCGGCGGCCAGCGTTTTGTCTGAACGTGTATTCAGCACGGCAGGGGGCGTCATTACTGACAAACGCAGCCGCCTGTCCACAGCCAACGTGGACAAGCTGACGTTCATAAAAATGAACCAGGCATGGATCCCACAGGACCTGTGCCTCCCTTGTGCAGAATAGACATTTATAACTGCCTCCCCCTCAACCATGTATTCTTGTACTCCGGGGCACTTCTTTATTGAATCCTCATTTTTTTAACTTTACCATGGTCTTGTGGTGCAACCCAAAGTTGAATCAACCTTTCCTCAATCTGGGCGCCGGGGCCTAAATAACTGAAAGTGGCCTTCTCCAGTGGTGGGTGATATGACGCCTTATTCCTTGCTGTGGGACCTCTCTCCTCTGTCTGGGTGCTGAGCCCGAAATAACTGAAAGTGGCCTTCTCCAGTGGTGGGTGATATGACGCCTTATTCCTTGCTGTGGGACCTCTCTCCTCTGTCTGGGTGCTGGGGCCGAAATAACTGAACGTGGCCTTCTCCAGTGGTGGGTGATATGACGCCTTATTCCTTGCTGTGGGACCTCTCTCCTCTGTCTGGGTGCTGGGGCCGAAATAACTGAAAGTGGCCTTCTCTAGTGGTGGGTGATACGACGCTTTATTCCTTGCTGTGGGACCTCTCTCCTCTGTCTGGGTGCTGGGCCCGAAATAACTGAAAGTGGCCTTCTCCAGTGGTGGGTGATATGACGCCTTATTCCTTGCTGTGGGACCTCTCTCTTCTGTCTGGGTGCTGGCCCCGAAATAACTGAAAGTGGCCTTCTCCAGTCGTGGGTGAAATGACGCCTTATTCCTAGCTGTGGGACCTCTCTCCTCTGTCTGGGTGCTGGGGCTGAAATAACTGAAAGTGGCCTTCTCCAGTGGTGGGTGATATGACGCATAATTCTCTGCTATGTGACCTCTCTCCAATTGATATTGGTTAATTTTTTTTTATTTTAATTCATTTCCCTATCCACATTTGTTTGCAGGGCATTTACCTACATTTTGCTGCCTTTTGCAGCCCTCTAGCCCTTTCGTGGACTATTTTACAGTCTTTTTAGTGCCTAAAAGTTTGGGTCCCCATTGACTTCAATGGGGTTCGGGTTCGGGATAAAGTTTGGGTCGAGTTCGGATGCCGAACCCGAACATGTTTGGGAAGTTCGGCCGAACTTCTCGAACCCGAACATCCAGGTGTTCGCTCATCTCTAAACGTAACCCTTTAAAGTGAAATAAAGTAGGGTTTTGATGACTTTGCATAAGGGAAACAGGCAAATCTCCACAAATGCTTAAACTTCAAAGTACCCCTGCGCCAGGGCACTACAGTTGCAGTAAAGAAAGTAAATATCAGCTGCCATCTCCCCTTACTGAAACTTGTTGATTATTGCTGCAATCTATTACATATTACATATTACCATTATTAATATTGGTATATATTATTACATAAATAGTACTGTCTAAAGTAAATAGTAAAGTCTATCATTCTACAAAGTAAATGTGTGAATTCTGATATTTGTATTGAAAATCACCAACTCGAAAACTTAAGGTTCCTTGAAGTATGTGTCCTGTGTGGTCCCAGACAAGCATCTGCATAACCATTTCTTTTTTTCCACTACTACTACTATAGAAGGTAATCCAGGGTTGTACAGAAACCCAGCGCTGGCTGGGGGCATATATTCCACCAGCCCTTCTCTTAGCTACACCCCTAAAATTTAAAGGCAATTACTATGAAACTATTCATCAGTAAATTACAATACATATAAAGACAAAATTGTGCATACCATATACTGCACCTTTTGTTGTTCCATGTGGAAAGTGACCAGAGAATAATGGATATAAAAGCTTGGATTTACAGTTTCACAATTTTCCTCCATGTGTCATCCCTCCATTCTTTTACCACCATTATTAGAGATGCTTGCATTTTTTTAAAAAATTCCATTCGGACGGTTCGCTAAATTTCCCAAAAAGATTTGTTTTGATCCGAATTTATTTGTGACGAATCACGTTAAAAAACAGCTATTTCCCAGCTGCAGAGAGCCTGTGTATTGGTGTAGAACACTGTGCATTGTAGACATGCATAGGGAGTCCGCTGTGGTAGTGAAACAGTACTGTAAATCAGTATGACATGCAAATGACAGGCGTGACTCTTAGAATCACTTCATACTTCATTTATTTGTTCAGTTACGGGGCCAAAACAGACCAAATAACTCAAGTGTGAATTCAGCCTTACAGGTAAATGTGAGAGCCAGGTCTGACGGTGCAGTGGCCCAAGATTCACTATAGAGTGAAAGAGCACACTGCTTTTACACCGTCGTCAGCTGATTCCACATAGATTTCTACAGAAACTGTTCTGTTACACGCTGATACAAGTAGTGCCCCCTGACCAAGTGGAGAGGGTGTCAACAGTAAGTTTGTGTGGATGTCATTGTTTATTTTGCTCTTCTTCTGATCCGTCATAAGAACAACTGAGAAAAAATGAATCCTTTTCAGCATCCACCTTCACATGTTCAGCATTTGGTCAGTAATCCATCAGTATTGCTAAGGCCAAAAATAAAACAAGAGTGGATCCAAAACAGAGATGACACATGATTGGAAAGTTTGTATGTCTTCTGTGTTTTGTACCCAGTCTTGCTTTTGGCTGCCAATTCATGAGCGTATCCTGTTGCAAAATAGGGACTGTGTGATACAGGCCTTACAGCTACTCCAAAGTCAGGATCTGTTGTGTTTCTCATTTTCCATCCTTCTGACAGATCAAAAGAAGGGTAAAATAAATGATGATGTCAACAAGGCCAAACAGTGACAATAGTGGCCCCCTCACAAAGTGGGGAGGGTGGAAACCGCATGAGGAGTCAACACAGTGGTCCAGTTACATTATAGGGAGGGTGTCAACCACATGAGGAGTCAACACAGTGGCCCAGTGACACAGTGGTGAGGTGGCAACCGCAGGAGGAGTCAACATAGTGTCCTAGTTAAACAGTGGTGAGGTGGCAACCGCATGAGGAGTCAACACAGTGGCCCAGTAACAGAGTTGTGAGGTGACAGCCGAATGAAGAGTCAACATTATGGTCAGTCACAGAGTGATGATTGTGGCAACCGCATGAGGAGTTAACACAGTGGTCAGTCACAAAGTGGTGATGGTGGGAATCACATCAGGAATCACATGAGGAGTCAACACAGTGGCCCAGTCACAGAGTGGTGATGGTGGGAATCGCATGAGGAGTCAATACAGTGGCTCAGTCACAGAGTGGTGAGGGTGGGAATCACATGAGGAGTCAACACAGTGGCCCCGTCACAGAGTGGTGAGGATGGGGAATCTCATGCGGAGTCAACACAGTGGCCCAGTCACAGAGTGATGAAGGTGGGAATCGCATGAGGAATCAATACAGTGGCCCAGTCACAGAGTGAACCATGCTGACATTGATGAAAAATTCCCACACCGCCGAGTATGGCATTTTCCCCCCACCACTCCATGCTGACTGCCTGCTACCACTGCTGACTGCCTGCTACCGCTGCCTCCGTGGACCTGTGCACCGCTACTTCTTTCTGGACAGGTAGGCCCCTGCATAGCAGGCGGTCTTCCCCGGGCACATTTGGCTACAGATCTCACACTGCTGCAACCCTGCTGACTCACGGCCACGCTACCACCCTGATGGCTCAGCTGCTGCCTCACACACAAGCTGCCACCTTGTTCTCCTGATGATGATGAAGGCCCCTCTTCACCCAGCTCCCACGTGCGATTGGCTACATCATCATCCACTACGGTCTGCACGAATTAAGTTTAAAAGATTTTGACCACCCTAAAAAGTTTAGTATCAAACCAGGTTTGGGTGAAAAACACAGAACAGGTGCAGATCTTCCCATTACACCTTATCTCTGAGTAGGCTTCCCTACTGGTTTTAGATTACAAAAAATGATGGAAATAACTGACCAAATAATAGAAGTGTGAACTCACCCTAAAGTGTATAGTATCAGGCCAGTATTTCATACCAACTCGGCAACTACTGATTGAAGAAGTGTTCTGCTTTGGCGAACGATGGTGACCCCTTTTCGGGTTATCTGTTCTCTGCCTTTATGGTGTGATCACCTGTAGTATCTTTTTTTTTTTAAGCTTGAGGAGCGTGCTTTCTTCACCTGTGCAGCATGCCAGACTGCACTTTCATTCCAGAAGCAAGGATGGATTGATAGATGTACTTATATATAAACTAAATACACCCCAAAATTGGTTGTATCAGACCACACTTTCACTACAGAATCAAGGATGTATGGAAGTACTTATATATAAACTAAATACACCACAAAACTGAATGTATCAGACTGCATGTTCACTACAGAATCAAGGATAAATGGAAGTGCTTATATATCAAATAAATACACCCCAAAATTGCTTGTATCAGACCGCACTTAGACCCCAGCATCAAGGATGTATGGAAGTACTTATATAAAAACTAAATACACCCCAAAACTGGTTGTATCAGAGTGCACTTTCCCTACAGAATAAAGGATTAATGGAAGTGCTTATATATAAAATAAATACACCCCAAACTTGGTTGTATGAGACCGCACTTTCACTACAGAATCAAGGATGTATGGAAGTACTTATATATGAACTAAATACACCCCAAAATTGGTTGTATCAGACCACACTTTTACTACAGAATCAAGGATTAATGGAAGTGCTTTTATTTAAAATAAATACAGCCCAAAACTGGTTGTATCAGACCGCACTTAGACCCCAGGATCAAGGATGTATGGAAGTACTTATATAAAAACTAAATACACCCCAAAATTGGTTGTATCAGACCACACTTTTACTACAGAATCAAGGATTAATGGAAGTGCTTTTGTTTAAAATAAATACACCCCAAAACTGGTTGTATCAGACCGCACTTAGACCCCAGGATCAAGGATGTATGGAAGTACTTATATAAAAACTAAATACACCCCAAAACTGGTTGTATCGGACTGCACTTTCCCTACAGAATAAAGGATGAATGTAAGTGCTTATATATAAAATAAACACACCCCAAAACTGGTTGTATCAGACAGCACTTTAATCCCAGAAGCAAGGATGGATGGATGGATATACCCCAAAACGGGTTATATCAGAGCACACTTTCACTACAGATTCACGGATGGATGTATTTATAGATACAAGTTGACACCCCAAAACTTGTTGTATCAGACCGCAATTTCACCCCAATAACAGAATCAAGAATTACTGGAATTACTGATGTATCGAAGAATGCAAACAACCTAAAATCAGTAGTATTAGAGCACCTTGTAACCTAAATTAGTGCAGCAAGGTGTAATAGAATAGCTTCTATTACCCAGGCTTTACACTCTCTTATTGGTCCCTGCTCTCTCCCTACAGTGTGGATAATGCCTCCCTATCCTTTACCTATACTATGAATAATCTTTCCCTGAACTGCTCAATAGTTATTTTTTGTGAATAAATTGTTTCCTTAACATTGTCCCTAGTCGCTGTCACGTCTCTCCCTGCACTAAGTTCACTGGAAAATGCCAGAGACCAAGCAGACTGAGACTTTTTATAGGTCTGTGACATCACAGGGGCTGGCTAGCTGCTGATTGGCTGGCTGACTGCATGCCATTGTGGGCGATCCCTCGTCCTTGGGCTTCTTATTTCCTCATTCTAACATGTGCAGCAGCCATTTTAGAAAAAATGTAATTCGTTACCACGAAGTGTGAGGAAATTCGACTTCATGCGGAATCGAATATTTCCAGAAATTCTGATCGAATTCCACTTCGTCAACTTCGATTCGCTCATCTCTAACCATTATCTTATCCTTTCTAGCATAAGTACAAGTAGCTGTCAGAAACAAATGCTATATGGTTTCTGAGTAGATGGTAGTAATACGGTCTTTGTCCATAGTGCAGCTAAGCCCTAATACAGTAAATGTCATGTCTAATAACCTAATATTTTACCTTGGAAGACATTGTCTACTAAATCCTCCATTTCAGGTATACCTCTTCAGAACCATTGGTTTTATATATTCACAAAATGACTTTGAGGGTATGGTAATATTTGTATTGTAGTATGGATTGCCTGAATGTAAAATGTGTACTTGCAAAGCAACAATGGATCAGAAAAATCTCATTATAGTCTCACCGCCTCAGCAGTAATATAGTATTGATCATCGTTTAAACATCATTACTCTATAACCTTTTCTTGTATTAATCATTGACCTAGGAGGGACTGGACTTGCTAAAGGCTGGCATTTGTAATCAAAATTTCAATGAGCTTTACTGAGAAGATTAAAGGGCCATCAATACTACAGGTTATATAGGTAGTTTGCATGGTGTCCATATAAGTCATACTCAGTGTTGGACTTAGGTGCCTAGGGCCCACCAGTGGAATTGATTCTGGGGGCCCAACCTGCAGCTACTGTACATGGACATATGACTTGTTTATTATTCGGCCTCATGCACATAAACGTGTTGTTAAAGCAGATGTGACCTCTGAGTCCTGTCATTTGCCAATAGTGGTCATGGGACCGAACCGGTCGCTGGTCCTGTGGGGATTAGAAGTGAGTCCAGTTTTTTATGTTATGGGGCACATGTCCGTACCATTCGGATTGTTGGCTCCAAGGGTCTACAACACCTTTAATGGTTTACTACATGATATTAATGGTAGCATGGTTCTCGCTAAACTGACTTTTATTTTTTCCTCAATACAGCCACTACATAGGACACCACTTTTCAGAATGTCGACTGTATAGGACAGCCAGCAACATATGTGCTTCCATCATTGCAATAGTTCAGCAAGGAAAACTATGGTTTTGAAAGTCTGGATCTGACAGAACATGCAGGGAGTAGTAATTTCTGGTGGGGAAGACAGGAAGAATGTAAAAGTCTGTGTTTTAAAAATTTTTTTACAGTAAATACCGGTTTTAGTTTAGGGACTGGCCTGGGGACTCAGCCTACTTATTAGGTCTCATTTACGCCACCATATTTTGTATCAGTTTCTGATCTACATTTTTTGCAGATTGCATTAATTTCCATGGGTCTGGAAAAAAATCGGATAGCACACGTTTGTCATCTGTGTGCTGTCAACATCCGTGTGTCCATTCCACAAGTTAAAGAATATGTCCTATTCATGTCCATATTGAGAACAAGAATAGTAATTTCTAGTAAAGGGAGTGAGAAAATTGTGGATTGCACATGGAAAGTATGCATGAGGCCTTACACACAGTTTCTGTTTTTCCAGTGGATACCACATTCCACCTCCTGCTCTTGACTTTTCAGGCTTCTTCCAAACTGAAATTTAACTGCTGCACTCTGCAAAGACGCATGCACATGTAGTTCATAGACACATGTCAGAAGGCGGAGCGGGCTCCCAAAGTGAAAGATGGGCCCACCCCCTGCAGATTTACAGTATGCCTGTCTTATAAATACTGTTGAGGGCCCAAGCCAGGGTTGGACTTGGATAGAATACTATGGGATTTTTATTAGCTGCCTATCAGGCTGTGCCTCGGGTATGGCTTTTCAGGCAACTTCCTATGACAGGCCTTGGAGACTTTACATGGCCTCTGGCTGCCATAGCAACTTATTGGAGCCCTGTGATTTCACTGCGGAGACCCCTCGTTCTGTCTAACCCCACAGATGCTGTGGTCATTATTGACGGCAGCTTTCCATTCATAGCTCTATACCTAGTACAGAGACTGTGCCTGGTATTACAGCTCAGCCCCATTCGCTTTTATGGGGCTGAGCTGAAACTAAGCCACATGACCGATGTACGGTGACGTCACATGGCCACACTCACTGAGCACCCAAACTCTTCTAACAGCTGAATACAAACTGGAATACCCCATGAATGCCTTTAAGGGGTTATCCGGTAATGTATATTGATGACCTATCATCAATATCAGATCGGTGGGGGGCTGACATCTAGGAGCCCCTTGAAGGCATTAATGGGGTATTCCGGTTGGTTAAAGTTATCCCCTATCCCCTACTGCTGGGACCCCCATCAATCACGAGAACGGGGACCCCATACCCCTGGGAGTTCCCCTGAAAAGAACACGACAGCCAGTGACACATGCGCGCAGCTGCTCCATTCATTTGTATGGGAGTACCACAGGTAGCGAAGCGCTGTATTCAGCCATCTCCAGAACTCCCATACAAATCAATGGAGCGACCGCCCGCATGTGTGACCGGCCGTTCCGTTCTTTTCAGGGGAGCTGCAGGGAGTACAGGGCCCCCGTTCTGGAAGAATAGGGATGTGGATAGGGGATAACTTTAACCAACCAGAATACCCCTTTAATGGATGAGTGCTAATTTTCAGCCGACACTACCATAAGGCTTCTGGTGTACAAAAACCATTTCCATAAGAAAGTGTCAATGATATAATCAAACCTGTAGTACTAGTAATACCCATAACGATGTGCCAGCAATAATAAGTATCTAAACCTTAATAGTGTGTCACCTAGTAGCTCCCCTACACCGAACAAATTATATTTCCAGGTCCAGTCTACATTGCTCTCTTTTTTAGTGTCATAAGGATTCCCCTTTCCTCCTTGTGGCTTTCTTTTCATCCTGTCTCTTTTGATCCAGCTGCAGCCTCCACTTTCATTCCCTGCTTTCTTTTTCTCCACGCTTCTCTCTGGCTCCACCCCTTCCTTGCTCCACTGTCTTCTCCTTCCCCCTTCTGCTTTTAAAAAAAAGACAAGGGTCCTATCTGGCTGGCCAAATATCAAAGTGCCAGCAGCAATTCCTCCCATCCACTCCCATTCCACCCATAGTGTTTTGGGAATGCCCCCAGATTGGCTGCGCCTGACTCCCAACACCCCCCGCCGATCAGCTCCTCAAAGAGGCCACTGAGCTTCATGAGCGCTTAGGACTCTTTTTAGACCATGTGATGTCATGTTCATCGGTCACAAAGGCCTAGATGCAGCTTGAACTGTGAACCCCTTGAGGAAGCAGTACGCGAAACGCAAGTCGGGGAGTGGGCTAATGGTGCATTTTTATGGAGTCTACCTCCGGGTCAGTATGCACTTCTTATTGTGGTGATTCGTTTATATGCTATGTATGTACTCAGCTTGGCCATTTAATACCAGCACATTGTTGTGCTTTACTCATACACTATTTATGTATTCAGCTTGGTGAACCCTTTTGGGCTAGGATATGTTACCCCTGTTATGCATGTACTCAGTTTGGTCTGGGTCAGTACATACAGTCATGGCCAAAAGTTTTGAGAATGACACACATATTAGTTTTCACAAAGTTTGCTGCTAAACTGCTTTAAGATCTTTGTTTCAGTTGTTTCTGTGATGTAGTGAAATATAATTACACGCACTTCATACGTTTCAAAGGCTTTTATCGACAATTACATGACATTTATGCAAAGAGTCAGTATTTGCAGTGTTGGCCCTTCTTTTTCAGGACCTCTGCAATTCGACTAGGCATGCTCTCATATAACTTCTGGGCCAATTCCTGACTGATAGCAACCCATTTTTTCATAATCACTTCTTGGAGTTTTTCAGAATTAGTGGGTTTTTGTTTGTCCACCCGCCTCTTGAGGATTGACCACAAGTTCTCAATGGGATTAAGATCTGGGGAGTTTCCAGGCCATGGACCCAAAATGTCAACGTTTTGGTCTCCGAGCCACTTAGTTATCACTTTTGCCTTATGGCACGGTGCTCCATCGTGCTGAAAAATGCATTGTTCTTCACCAAACTGTTGTTGGATTGTTGGAAGAAGTTGCTGTTGGAGGATTTTTAGGTACCATTCTTTATTTATGGCTGTGTTTTTGGGCAAAATTGTAAGTGAGCCCACTCCCTTGGAGGAGAAGCAACCCCACACATGAATGGTCTCAGGATGCTTTCCTGTTGGCATGACACAGGACTGATGGTAGCACTCACCTTTTCTTCTCCGGACAAGCCTTTTTCCAGATGCCCCAAACAATCGGAAAGAGGCTTCATCAGAGAATATGACTTTGCCCCAGTCCTCAGCAGTCCATTTACCATACTTTCTGCAGAAGATCAATCTGTCCCTGATGTTTTTTTTGGAGAGAAGTGGCTTCTTTGCTGCCCTTCTTGCCACCAGGCCATCTTCCAAAAGTCTTCGCCTCACTGTGCATGCAGATGCGCTCACACCTGCCTGCTGCCATTCCTGAGCAAGCTCTTCACTGGTGGCACTCCGATCCCACAGCTAAATCCTCTTTAGGAGATGATCCTGGCGCTTGCTGGACTTTCTTGGACGCCCTGAAGCCTTCTTAACAAGAATTGAACCTCTTTCCTTGAAGTTCTTGATTATCCTATAAGTTGTTGATTGAGGTGCAATCTTAGTAGCCACAATATCCTTGCCTGTGAAGACATTTTTATGCAACGCAATGATGGCTGCACGCGTTTCTTTGCAGGTCACCATAGTTAACAATGGAAGAACAATGATTTCAAGCATCACCCTCCTTTTAACATGACAAGTCTGCCATTTTAACCCAATCAGCCTGACATAATGATCTCCAGCCTTGTGCTCGTCAACATTCTCACCTGAGTTAACAAGACGATTACTGAAATGATCTCAGCAGGTCCTTTAAGGAGAGCAATGAAATGCAGTGGAAAGTTTTTTTGGGGATTAAGGTAATTTTTGGTGGCAAAGAAGGACTATGCAATTCATCTGATCACTCTTCATAACATTCTGGAGTATATGCAAATTGCTATTATAAAAACTTAAGCAGCAACTTTTCCAATTTTCAATATTTATGTAATTCTCAAAACTTTTGGCCACGACTGAACTGTCTATTGTGGTCATCTACTCATACTCCACTTTTTTACTTAGTTTGGCCACTTACTTCTTGTGCATTGTTGTACTTTATCTCCACGTTATCCATGTATTCAGCCTGGTGAATTATACATGTAACTTGGTTAATTACCAATTGTTGTGATTTATTTTTTTCAGCATTTATGTATTCAGCTTGGATATTTAACAGTCACTTTAACTGGGCTGTATATATTAGAACTATACGGTTCCAAATTAGACAGCCACATAGCCCTCTATTGCAGTGTTTTGTTTCACTGACCTTGATAAATATGCATTAGCACTTTATTATCCTATCAATAATCATGTACCAGCGGTCATTTTTTGTTTTATATATGGGTTTAATTGTTGTGTATTGTCAATCATGTGATTTTATATCGTGAATTTACTGTATATACTAATAAAATGTTGTTGTTTTTTATACGCATATGGTGTTGATACTCTTCTTTATATTTGGATTTGTATATTTTTGTAGACTCGGTAATTGATTGATATACGGGTCGCTAAATGTGAATTTTGCTTTGGGAAGGTTTTTTTGGTTCTAGATGCAGCTCAGTCTCATTCATGTGAACAGGGCTGAGCTGAGATACCAAGCACAGCCACTATCAAATGGACAGCACTGTACTTGGTAGGCTGTGGGCTCATAGGAGCTCTGGTGAGCGCCACAGCTTCTTCAAACAGCTTATCGGTGGGGGTACTGGGAGTCAGAACTCCGCTGATCTCATACTGATAACCTATACTGATTTCCTGAGGATAGAAAATCAATATGAAAATTCCAGAAAACACGTTAAAGCCAAGACCAGCAGGACTTTTTTTTCCATCATGTATAACAGAACAAAACGATACCGTTATTTGTGCCCATAGAAATGTATTAGGACAGAGCTAAACGAATTGCCTCTTAAAGGGTTCCATTTTGCATTCCGTCCTACAACTTCCGTTATATTCCATTAAAACACTGTTATAACAGAACACTATAATGGAATTACCTAACGCTAATGCGATCCCGTCCTAAGATTGTCATATGTTTTAAAAGTTGTATTATGGTATGTCCACATAGGAGGTAAAATATAGTAGAAAATCTGCAGCAGATTTTGCTGTAGATCTTCAGCAAAACCCACATCAGTTACATGCAGATTTTGTAGAAGATTCGCCATAGATTTTCACACTCTGAATTGCAAAGGGTAAAAATCTAGTGAAGATTTTCAGCATAATTTGGCATAATGTGGATTTAAAATCTGTACCATAGACCAATTTACACAGCAGAAAAACAGCCTTGCTAGACTTTCTCAGTCAAACTATTCACATTGACGAGAGAGGGAAGGGGGATAAGTGACGCAATTAGAACATCACACATTGCACTGATAAGTCTTTTATGGGCATCTGTATCTAGGCATATCAGGAGTATAATAGAGCTGTCACTCTGGTATCCCAATTCTACTAATGTACTATTTTTCTAACAGATAACATATTTGCAGCAGTAAACTAAAAAATGTATTACCGATCTATATAGGAGTTTTATCTACCTATGATGACTGCTACAGAAGGTCAACATTTTGTATTTAATTTTCTATGGCCTAGTACTGTCAACACGCAAAAGAAAAACATTCTAAAAAAATGGTCATCTATGCTGGAAGTGTCAATTTAAAATCTCATCCATATTGCTGGTACTGTAAAATGGTGAAACTTGGCTACAAGAAAATCCATGAAAGCAAATTCGCAACATGTACATGCCAAGTGGTTGTAACTAATAGCTTTGCTGTCGTCAATATAGTTTTTGGTGTTGGGGGAAGGGGAAAAAACACATGCCTCAGGGCCCATGTGCTGATCTTTTTAGATTCCTGCAATGCCCCTACAAGAAGCATACTATGGCATCATGACAAAGCACTATATGGTGACATACAGAGTGCCTACGGCTCCATGGTACTGAGCTGCAGGAACTCTAAGTTTCTCGGCACAACCTAAGAACACACAGACAATCTTACATTGGTTGGCCACTTTAGAAATATGTTTGCTAAAATCCCCTAACATTCTGTCACTATAAACTGACTATGCTTTGTGCATGCGCAAATACAGGCAGCAGAATCTTGTGTTTCTGTGCATGTGCTGGGTGTGTTCAGCCGTTCAGTGCCCGTGCAGAAGAGGGGGCAACCAGTAACATCCAAGAAAGTAGTCACCTGGATAAATCATGTGATTTCCACCTTTTATACTTTCTATGGATGGGGTAACTGCACTCTACAGTCGTGGCCAAAAGTTTTGAGAATTACATAAATATTGGAAATTGGAAAAGTTGCTGCTTAAGTTTTTATAATAGCAATTTGCATATTCTCCAAAATGTTATGAAGAGTGATCAGATGAATTGCATAGTCCTTCTTTGCCATGAAAATTAACTTTAATCCCAAAAAAACCTTTCCACTGCATTTCATTGCTGCCATTAAAGGGCCTGTTGAGATCATTTCAGTAATCGTCTTGTTAACTGAGGTGAGAATGTTGACGAGCACAAGGCTGGAGATCATTATGTCAGGCTGATTGGGTTAAAATGGCAGACTTGACATGTTAAAAAGGGGGTGATGCTTGAAATCATTGTCCTTCCATTATTAACCATGGTGACCTGCAAAGAAACGCGTGCAGCCATCATTGCGTTGCATAAAAATGTCTTCACAGGCAAGGATATTGTGGCTACTAAGATTGCACCTCAATCGACAATTTATAGGATCATCAAGAACTTCAAGGAAAGAGGTTCAATTCTTGTTAAGAAGGCTTCAGGGCGTCCAAGAAAGTCCAGCAAGCGCCAGGATCGTCTCCTAAAGAGTATTCAGCTGCGGGATCGAAGTGCCACCAGTAAGGAGCTTGCTCAGGAATGGCAGCAGGCAGGTGGTGAGCGCATCTGCACGCACAGTGAGGCGAAGACTTTTGGAAGATGGCCTGGTGTCGAGGGCAGCAAAGAAGCCACTTCTCTCAAAAAAAAACATCAGGGACAGATTGATCTTCTGCAAAAAGCATGGTGAATAGACTGCTGAGGACTGGGGCAAAGATATATTTTCCGATGAAGCCTCTTTCCGATTGTTTGGGGCATCTAGAAAAAGGCTTGTCCGGAGAAGAAAAGGTGAGCGCTACCATCAGTCCTGTGTCATGCCAACAGTAAAGCATCCTGAGACCATTCATGTGTGGGGTTGCTTCTCATCCAAGGGAGTGGGCTCACTCACAATTTTGCCCCAAAACGCAGCCATGAATAAAGAATGGTACCAAAACACCCTCCAACAGCAACTTCTTCCAACAATCCAACAACAGTTTGGTGAAGAACAATGCATTTTCCAGCACGATGGAGCACCGTGCCATAAGGCAAAAGTGATAACTAAGTGGCTCAGGGACCAAAACGTTGACTTTTGGGTCCATGGCCTGGAAACTCCCCAGATCTTAATCCCATTGAGAACTTGTGGTCAATCCTCAAAAGGCCGGTGGACAAACAAAAACCCACTAATTCTGACAAACTCCAAGAAGTGATTATGAAAGAATGGGTTGCTATCAGTCAGGAGTTGGCCCAGAAGTTGATTGAGAGCATGCCCAGTCGAATTGCAGAGGTCCTGAAAAAGAAGGGCCAACACTGCAAATACTGACTCTTTGCATAAATGTCATGTAATTGTCGATAAAAGCTTTTGAAACGTATGCAGTGCGTGTAATTATATTTCAGTACATCACAGAAACAACTGAAACAAAGATCTAAAAGCAGTTTTGCAGCAAACTTTGTGAAAACTAATATTTGTGTCATTCTCAAAACATTTGGCCACGACTGTACACTCTTTACATAGGCCTTAGATGGACAGCCAGAGCCTTGTACTGAGTAGTTGGGGTAAAGTATAAAGAGCTTATTGTGCAACAACAAACAGCTAATGGACTTTTATATTTTTATAAAATAGCCATCTCCTTTATCAGATTGGTGAAAATCTGATTGTTATCTAGTCAATATGCTAATATATAGAAAAAAATGCTTAGCCAGAAAAAACTATGTAATATTGAATACGTCTGTGTTAATAAATGCAAACGTATTATAGGTGTGAAACTTTTATTGGCTAACCGGGAAAAATCATATTGCAAGCTCTCATCTTAACTGGTATTTCTAAAGAAAATATATTAACTAGAATGTTACACATCTACTATAATCATATCTCCAATCAATATGAGTAATACTTTTGAAATCCAATTGTGTACTTGTAAAAAATTATCTAATCAATATGTCAGGAGTCGGAGAACATCAATTTTGTACCTTCCAAATATCCCTCATAAACTACAAGAAATACACTAATTGTGCTCTGACCTTAACAAAAATCAATGAATTTCTAACACGTTGTGGCACTGGAATTTTTGAAGTTTCTGACATTGTTTTTTTTAACTTATCTATGATTCATTTGTTTTAGCATTTTTTTACTATAAAGAATCTGTATTATCCTAAAGATAGATCATCATCTGACAGGGGCAGGTCAGACTCCTGGCACCGATCAAGGTGCCCAGTTAAACAATGCGGCCTCTTCCTAGGCCAGAGGCGTCACATCCATTGGGTACATGGCCTTTGCACAGCTCGGTACCATTCAATTGCATGGGATTGAGCTGCAATATCAAGCACAGCTGCTCTGTAATGTATGCCACCGGGGCGGATTGGCCATAGACCTTATAGGGAAATTTCCCAGTGGGCCGATGCACAGGGGGCTGCCTAGGCCCTCTTCATGGCTGGTCAGTTTTTGTGGAAGACTGTGGCCCCTTTAAAAAGCTGTTCAGTGGGGGTGCTGTTAGTCAGATATTGATAAGCGATCCTGAGGACTGGTCATCAGTATTTAAATCCTGAAAATCTGTTTAACCCCCTAAAGCCCAATTCACACGTCCGCAAGTGTTTTGCGGATCCACGGGTCCGCGGTTCCGCAAAACACGGACATCGGCGATGTGCATTCCACAATTTGCGGACCGCACATTGCCGTCACTCTCATAGAAAATGCCTATTCTTGTCCGCAATTGCGGAACAGAAGTGCGGATCCGCAATTTTGGATCCGGGCGGGACATAGTGTGTCGCCATAGAAATAAATGGGTCCGCAATTCCGTTCCGCAAAATGCAGAACAGAATTGCGGACGTGTGAATGGGGCCTATAAATGAGTTTCACATCACAGGTGAATGACATCACAGGTGAATCTTAGTAAGGGATACTGCTGTGATGTCACAATTGTTTGCTATAAGGTAAGCTGTTGGAACATCACTACTGAATTTCAGTTAGGTCGGCTGCTGAAACGTCACTGTGGATTTTAGTACTTTAAACTACTTTGACATCACAACTATGGAGGAGCTCTATCAAACTGGTGTAAAGTAGAACTGCCCATAGCAACCAATCAGATCCCACCTTTCATTTTGCAAACGAGCTGTGAAAACAATTTCTGCATACTTGAGGCTCCCTTGTATCTACAGACTTTACCCTGGGTTCAGACCTGAGCGTTCTTGAAACGCACGTTATACGCGCGTTTTTGTCGCACGTATTCCAGCGCGTTTTTGCTAATCGGAAACGCGCGTTCGTACTTGCGTTCTTGTGATTGACTACTGTGGTGTCAATCAGAAAACGCGCGACAAACGCCCCAAAAAAAGCTCAAGTACTTGTTTATGCGTCGGGCGTTTTACAGCGCGTTCAAACGCGCTGTAAAACGCTCAAGTGAGAACCAGGGCCATAGGAAAGCATTGGTTTTCATGTGTTGAGCGTTTTACAGCGCGTTTGAACGCGCTGTAAAACGCTCAGGTGTGAACTTAGGGTTAGACTGGCCATAAGTCTGCCTATTGCAGTTCATTATCCAGGGCACATTATCTGCTTTTGCACTGTTGATATAGTTTATACCTAGCTTTCATCTCAGACATATCGCTATTTCATTACTCTGTGCAATTAGGTCCCCTGATGTCACAACTACGACAGAAACATGGCATATTGGGAGCAGCTAGGAGTATAATAGGGTACATGACCATATACTAGGGCAAGTTTCCTGATAGGGTCACCCTTATCAGGGAGAGTTGCTCCGTGGTTAGGCTCTTTAGGGCATAATAGCCCCTTCACCACTATCATCTTAGGGTGTTATAGGATTTGGTGTCCTTCTCCTCTGCCACCTAGGAGACCCGACCCGGGCCTAACAGTCATATTAAAACTGGAAAAAACTCTAGAAAGTATAGTTGGCATAAAAATCAATTGCCTTAAGTGTATTTTAAACTTAGTGACATAGCTAATTTTAGCCTTAAAGGGAACCTTTGACTAGTTTTAAGCTGTTCTAACTAAAGGAAAGCATAAACTAGTGACTAGTGGCGGAGTTGTTTTGCTAAAATCTTATATTGAATAGCTCTAGCATTTAATACGCAGATAAGTCCTCATATTCATGAGCTCTTCTCCCCTCCCATCTGCCACTGAATATAGTAGAAATATATTGTCAATCAGTGTCAGGGGGCTGCCATGAATATGAGGAATCAGTAGCATTCTCTGGACCTCTTATAAATTAGGAGTTAGGGCAACATAAAACTGGCGACACATTTTCTTTAAGGGCAAGTAACATTTTTGAGGTACATATAAAGTATTAGGGTCCATTCACACGTCCGCAAAATGGGTCCGCATCCGTTCCACAATTTTGCGGAACAGGTGCGGACCCATTCATTTTCAATGGGGCCGGAATGGATGCAGACAGCACATAGTGTACTGTCCGCATCTGCATTTCCGATCCGCATTTCCGCATCCGCACTTTCGTTTCCGCAAAGCAGACAAGAATAGGTATTTTCTATTATAGTGCAGGCCATGTGCACAAAACACTTATGGACGTGTAAATGGAGCCTTAAATAATTTTATTTAAAAAAAAAATTTGGGGGGGGGGGGGAATAAAAAAAACTGCATTTTCAACATTTTTACCTCTTTTTACAACAGTTCACTATGTGGTATAAATAAGGACAACTTTTATTCTGATGGTAGCTAAAAGTTGCACACCCTATAGCTGCGAACGTGAAGAGATTGGTGCCCGTCCCTCTGGTGTCCACTGTCAAGGATCACCAATACCATCAAAACTATCCTACTTTCCAAACCAGGAGCATTTCCCAAATGCCCCAAAGTGGCATTATTAAACCTATTACCAAGTGACCTAACAGTAAACATTTTTGGTTAAGTAAGACGCTTGCTGCGGTAAGAACTCTCATAGCTTCCCATTGGAAATCTGATCTGACCCCTACTGTCCCTGAATGGATAGAGAAAGTTAACTCTATATATAGACTAGAAGAAATCTCTCACTGGGAATTAAGATCACACCACAAATTCTCCTCTATTTGGTCCCCATGGAAAAACTGGAGATCACCTAGCAGGAAATAAGAGCTTCCTACCATTTTTTATAGACTCCCTTGCCTTTGTAACGCCTACCACTTAAGTATAGAATACAACCCCCCATTCCACCCTTCCCTCCCTCTTGTTCTTCCCCCCTTTGTCCATATCTCCCCCCTCTTCTTTATAATACTCTGAGGTAACTTCCTGATCCAACTGTCTTAAAGTATAACTGTCAAATTTTTTTTTTTTTTACTATTGGATTCTGGTGATTAATATTACCTTATTGGCCCTGTTTTAATTTCTGATTCTTAAATAAATAACCCCTAAAAGCCACCTAAAAGTCCCCAGTATTGGCTATATTTACCTGAGATAAAATCATGTTGCTATGCCCCTTCCGTCTACCAGATGAGGACGGAGCACGCTGCTGCGTGCACTGGGAACTGATAGTGAGTCAGCATTGTAAGGGAATGTATAAAAAGCCAGGTTCTTCCTGACAGGAGATAACAGTGCTGGGCTGTGTGTGTGAACTTCTCCACATGTCTGTGCTTGGCAGACACTCCCTTAGCAGTTCTGGAGAATATACAGCTCAGAGAAGATATGGGGCTGCTCAGTGTATAAATGACAGCCTTATCTGATAAGAGGAGAGCTTGTAGGAGAACTACAGGCTTCAGCCAGACCTGGGAACTTCACTGCAAGACCCCCCTATACAGAGCTGGTCTTCACTAACTTCACTGCAGGTGTCCTATGGATTAGCCTCAGGGCTGAGGGCAGCCATTTTAACAGAATAGTGAAATTGCAGTTTTATGCAGACTGGTTGCTAAGGGCTGAATCTTATTAAATAAGGGGTAAGTAAGTCTAATAGTTATTGATTCAGGAATATTATCATATTAGTAACTACATATATGAAAACTGAAATTTGGGTCTAAATGTGACAGTTATCCTTTAAGGAGCAGAGCAATTCCAATTATTCTAACAATTTTTTTTTATTTTTTTTACGGTTCAGGGAAAATGCTCCTGGCTGTCCACCAAGAGATCACAACTACCTCATTTTGTATGTCGTGTTTGGCATAGTTATATATGTAATAATTGTATTATCTCTGGTATACAAACTGTTCTTCTTTTTCAAAATTAATAAAAATATTTTAAAAAGAAAAGAAAACTATATAGAGCAAGGGACATCAAGCATGGAGAATTTGTAATGCAATTAGGATTTTATTGTGGTGCTTTAAAGGTTGTGAATCCATTAGAATGATCTATATTTCTGCATACATTTGACATAAAACTCCATCAGTTTTTCACACAAGTCCTAAAAGTAGATAAAGATAAACAAATAAGTAATCCTGTTTTGTGGACGAGTGAGACCAAAATAGAAATTTTCGTTTAAATGAGAAGGATTATGTACGGACACAGGAAAACTCTGCTTTCCAACATAAAAACCTCATCCCATCTGTGAAACATGGTGGTGATAGTATCATGGTTTGGACCTGTTTTGCTCCTTCTGGACCAGTATGGCTTGCCATCATTGATAGAACAATGATATCTGAATTATACTAGCGAATTCTAAAGGAAAATATCAGGAACTTGGTAGGTAACCTGTAGCTCAAGAGAAGAAGGATAATGTAGTCACTAAGTGGTCCCAAGATTGTACTGGGATATTGAACTATGCTTGTATTGTATTGTTGAAAAATAATAAAAATCTTTGGAAAGATAAATCAGCTGTTCCACATCTCCTGTGTAAAGTGTGCGCATCCCAAAAATATCTGACAACCAGTGAACTTTTTCCGTAGACGGTGTCTGCTGTGGACAGTGACATTAGCTGCACCACATTTGCAGTGTAACATGTGCGCTGAAAAAATGTATCTGTGACATAGTGTACTTTTTCAATAGACGGTGTCTGCCTCTGACAGTGACATTACCAGTGCAACATCTGCAGTGTAACGTGTGCGCATAAAAGTTTTTTTCGTGACATACAGTGTACTTTGTCAATAGACGGTGTCCGCTTCTGACAGTGACATTACCAGTGCAACATCTCCAGTGTACCGTGTGTGGTTAAACAAGTTATCTGTGACATACAGTGTACATGTTCAATAGACGGTGTCCGCTTCAGACAGTGACATTACCAGTGGAACATCTAAAGTGTAACGTGTGCGTTTAATAAATTTATCTGTGACATACAGTGTGCTTTGTCAATAGACGGTGTCCGCTTCTGACAGTGACATTACCAGTGCCACATCTGCAGTGTAATGTGTGCGCATACATTTTTTATCTGTGACATACAGTGTACTTTTTCCGTAGACGCTGCGGACAGTGACCTCTCCCGTATAACGTTTCCTCATTCCAAATACCTGTGACATTCCCTGTAATTTTTTATTAGACTCTGGTGACAGCATTGACATTATCTGTGGGATATCCCCTATGTGATGTTTCCACATCCCAAATACCTTCTTTTTTTTTTTTTTTTTGCGCATACACTTCCAATTTTTACGCTACTGTACGTATGACATACTTTCAAGCATATATAACATTTAAAATGAAGAAGGCGAGCAGTAAGGGATGGGGAAATTGCCGTGATGCTGATGGTGCACGCAGAGGCCGTGGCCCAGGGCGCGTTAAAACTGTGCCTGCTGCCAGTGCACAAGAAAAACAATCATTTACGATACCTAGCTTCATGTACCAGTTTGCAGGGCGGCACAGGACACCACTCTTGAAGTCAGACCAGTGCGGCCAGGTGGTCGGTTGGATTGCAGCAGATAATGCTTCCAGTCGGTTAAGTACCACCCTGTCTTCCACCAAGTCCAGTCTCAATAGCCAGGAGTCTGGTCAATACAATCCTCACCCTGATCCTCCTTGCTCCCACTATGAAGATTCTGGGCAAACAAGTGATCCCACACTCGGATATTCCGAGGAGCTCTTTTCATCGCCATTCCATCATTTGGCCCTCTTGCCAAGCACGCTTGAAGAGGGACAGATCTTGTGCCTGATTCCCAACCTCTTGTGCATCTACAGTCACAAGAAAATGACGGTGGGGAATAGCAATTACTGTTTAATGAGGTGGATGATGATGAGACACAGTTGCCAATAAGTCAACAGCAATTACTGTGTCAAGAGGTTGATGAAGAGGATGAGACACAGTTGTCAATAACTGAATTTGTGGTTAGGTCAACAAGTCAGGAGGATGAGCAGAGTGAGGAAGTGGAAGAGGAGGTGGTGGACAATGAAGTCACTGACCCAACCTGGGAAGATGGAAAGCCAAGCAAGGACAGCAGTACAGAGGGGGAGGGATCTGCAGCTCTGCAAAAGGCAGGAAGAAGCAGTGGGGTGACAAAAGGGAGAAGGCGGGCCACGCCAAACAGGCACACAACTGTTTCACAGAGCACCCCTTTGCGGAAATCTCCCTTGCCAAGGGTTAGGTGTTCCGCAGTATGGCACTTTTTTTTTAGGAAAGTGCAGACGACAAAAGAATAGTAGTTTGCAACCTGTGCTGTACCAAAATGAGCCGGGGCATGAACACTAGCAACCTCACCAATACCAGCATGATCACATGGCATCCAAGCACCGTAATAAGTGGGACGAACAGCTGGGTCCACAATCTGAGTCTGCGGGTCACACCACTGCCTCCTCTTCCCCTATGTTACGTGCTGGCCAATCCCCTGTTTAAGGCGCAGGCCCGGATGCCTCCCACCCTGCACCTGGACCTACGCAATGACCATCAGCGACCACCTCCACTTCCGTGTCCCAGCGCAGGGTCCAAATGTCCTTATCCCAGGCCTTTGAACGCAAGCGCAAATACCCAGCCACTCACCCACAGGCCATAGAACTAAATGCGCAGCTTTCCAAATTACTGGCCCTTGAAATGTTGCCATTTAGGCTTGTGGACACTGAGGCCTTCTGCAGCCTGATGTCGGCGGTCGTCCCACGTTATGCAGTCCCCAGCCGCCACTATTTTTAAGGTGTGCCGTGCCCGCCTTACACTAACATGTGTCCCGTAACATCACACGTGACCTGACCAATGCAGTTACTGGGAAGGTCCACTTTACCACGGACACATGGACAAGTGCATTCGACCAGGGACGCTACAGTTCCCTGACAGCACACTGGGTGAAAGTTGTGGAGGCCAGGAGCGAGTTGTATCCTGGAATGGCACAGGTGCTACCGGCGCCAAGGAGTGCAGGCCCGACATCGATCAGGGTTTCTGCCAGTCGGTAGCTGGAAGCAGTGTAGCACTGCAGTGGGGAAGGGGCAACAGGCCATGCTGAAGTTGATATGCTTAGGGGACAACAGCACACCGCCGCAGAGCTGTGGCAGGGGATAAGAGATCAAACTGAGCTGTGGCACTCAACCTACAACCAGGCATGGCTGTGTCTGATAATGGCTGTAACTCAGTGGCGGCTTTGGAGCTCAGCACTCTCACACACATCCCATGCCTAGCCCACGTATTTAACTGGTTCAGCGGTTTCTCAAAACCTACCCCAACTTGCCTGAGCTACTGGTGAAGGTGCACCGCGTGTGTGCACATTTACGCAAGTAATCGACAGCTTCAGCCGGTCTCAGGGTAACCATCCCACTTCTGTTTCTACTCAAATGCTCGCTGCCCAATTAAGGACGACGCTTTGCATGTGGAAGAGGTGTAAATGGGGGAAGACATTACACAGGGTGATAGCCAGACAACCCTCAGTTCGACTTCTCAGCATGAATTGGACAGTGAAGAGGAGGAGAAGGAGCAGTAGACGGTTGCCTCCGCTACAGAGGGTAGTACCCATGGAACTTTAATTACATCTGTTCAGCGTGGGTGGGCAGAAGAGGACGAGGGGATAAAGAGATTGAGAGTCATCCTCCTGATGACGACAGCAAACTCTTGCCTGTTGGTACTCTGGAACACATGGCTGACTTCATGTTAGCCTGCCTATCCCGCGACCCACGCGTTATACACATGTTAGACAACATAGATTACTGGTTGTTCACCCTCCTCGACCCCTGCTACAGAGAACTTCTCATCTCTCATTCCTCTGGTGAAGAGGGTGAGCAAAACGGTACAATACCAGAAGGTCCTTGGTGAAAAACTGCTCCCAAAATTTCCATCTGACAACGCTGGAGGCAGAGTCCGTAGTTCCTTGGGCAACCGAGGAGGGGAGACAAGGGGAAAACACAGCAGTTCCGACAGAGGTTGGGCAACGCTTTTTGTTTTACAGAGTCAACTCACTTGCAGGCCCTCGCACATAATGTTTTACAGGGCCAGCTCACTTGCAGGCCCTCGCATATAATGTTTTACAGGGTCAGCTCACCTGCAGGCCCTCACCTACAACCTTTTAGAGGGTCCGCTCACTTGCAAGCCCTCACATATAATGTTTTACAGGGTCCGCTCACCTGCAGGCCCTCACATATAATGTTTTACAGGGTCAGCTCACCTGCAGGCCCTCACCTACAACCTTTTAGAGGGTCAGCTCACGAGCAGACCCTCACCCCTGTTTTATAGGGTCAGTTCAGAAGCAGGCCCTCGCCAATAATGTTTTAGATGGTCAGATCAGCAGGCCCTTGCTCCAAATGTTTTTGAGGGTCACCAGCGGGCCATTAATCATAATTTTTCAAGGGTGTGTATGATTCCCTTCTTTTATGTGTAACAAAGGGTGTATTGGAGTGTTGGTTCCTTGTAATTTTTGGGAGCCCTTTCACTTAGTGCATAGGCTTTATGAGTGTAGGAGTCTTACTACATGAACAATTGTACCACAATGTGAATGAGGCCCTCCTTTATGTGATATATAGGTTGTATCGGAGTGCCTCTTGTAATTTTTGGCAGCACTTGCACTTTATATACAAGTAAATATACAGGAAAGAATTTTTTGAATTTTTCCTCTAAAATGGATTTTATCTTTTGTTTTGTGCGTATTATTGTCAGTCTGTAAAAGTGGCGTACTACTCGGACAATATCTTTCCAAGCAGCAACCTGGGAGTCCAAGATGCATTCAGACATCCTCCCCATGCTGTTCCCGAACAATTTCGGTGGTGTTTCCATCAATTTCTGACCTTTTCCTATGAATCAGGCACCCTCCCTTCTTCATAGCAGGGGGTGCCTGGTTTAGGCCTTATTCACAAGTCCGTAGTGTTTTGCGGATCCGCAAAACACCTTGCCACCAGCCCTATAGAGATGCCTATACTTGTCCACAATTGCGGGCAAGAATAGGACATGCTCTACTTTTTTGCGGAGCTGCGGCCATAAGATTGGCGGTGCGCTCCGCAAAAACTGATGCGGAGAGCACAGTGAATTTCCCAACTTAGGAGTCCCTGCTCTGACTCCATATGCATATGTCCATATATGGAGTCAATGTTATAAACGTGAAAGGGGTATTCCTAAGAATTGTCATTGTGCTTAGGGACACCCCGTGTATATACATTTAGACTCTATTTTTGAAATGTCTCTGTGAGGATTTGAACTCGCACACTTCTACATTAAGGGCAAAAACCTTAACCACTGGTTCCACTGGTACAGAGCTCAATGCTAAGTCGGTGCTAAAAACCTCATAGAAGTTTCTCTTGTATAATACAAGAGAAACTTCTACGCTGTTTTTAACAGAAGAGAAACTTCTATGATGTTTTTCAGCCCTGACTCGGCATTAAGCTCTATAGCCCAGTGGTTCTTTCCTTTAATGTAGAAGTTTGTGAGTTCAAATCCCTACAGAAAGTTTTTAAAAATAGGGGCCAAATAAAACTTAAATACACAGGGTGTTCCCAACTGTGAAAATTTTTATTTTATTGAGAAAACAATGGAGCAAAACGTAAAATATGATCAAATAACACCCGTATTAACCTACACTAACCATTTTAACTTGTGTAACCAGTATTTTTAAAATGTTTTTCAGGGGATTCGAACTTACAACCTTCTACATTACAGGTAAAACCCTTAACCACTGGGCTATAGAGCTCAATGCTAAGTTACTGATGAAAAATGTCATAGAAGTTTCTGTGGTATAACACAGGAGAAAGTTCTATGAGGTTTTTCAGCAAAAACATAGCATTGAGCTCTACAGCCAAGTGATTAAGGATTTGCCCTCAATGTAGAAGGTTGTGAGTTTGAATCCATACAGAAACATTTGAAAAATAGAGGCGAAATGAAACTTAAATACACATGGTGTCCCCAACAGTAAAAAGTTAGATTTTATTGAGGAAAAAAAATGGAACAAAACGTAAAATATGATTAAACAACACCCGCATTAACACACACCAACCTTTTTAACTTGTGTAACCAGTATTCTTTGTTGGGAAAGGTGGCAACCCTAACAGCCCCCTCACTCAGGACCTCTAAAGGCCCGCTCACTGCAGCAAGCCAAGCTAAGACTTCGTAAAAAATTA
The DNA here is from genome assembly GCA_033119425.1 of Bufotes viridis. NCBI lineage: Eukaryota > Metazoa > Chordata > Amphibia > Anura > Bufonidae > Bufotes > Bufotes viridis. The sequence goes on along the minus strand of CM065593.1, from coordinate 332,313,910 downwards.
TTTTTTTCTTTTCATCGTGATATTCTGACTGTCATAACTTTTTTATAGTTATGTCCATGGAGATGTGTGGGGGCTTATTTTTCGGACGATCTGTTGTTTTTGACAATACCATTTGGGTTGTGTATGACTTGATCCCTTTTTATTCAATTTTCTTTGGAAACGGCCTCTTTAAAAAAAAAAGTTTTTGTTATGCCAGTCACCATATGGGCTAACTTTTTAAAAATATTTTATTAGTATGGGCGCTTTCGCATGCGGAGATGCCCATAATTCTATTTTTTATTTTTTTTATTTTGGAGAATGGGGGGTGAGAATGGGGATTAATTTTTATGTTTTTTTTGTTAAGACCCCCAAGTGGACCACAACTTACAATCATCAGATATAAATTGCTCCATTATTCTGTACAGAAATCACTTTATCACAGTACAGTGCTGCCATCTAGTGGCCTGAACTGGGATAAACTAACAATGAGCCTGGAAGCCTAGTACAGGCTGCGACTCATTTTTAGAACAGGGTGCTTTCCCTGATCTCCTCTGGAGGAAAGCTCGTCTGAAGAGGAATCTCGCTCTTCTGGTTTTTAAGACTCTCAGGTGCCGTGAGTAAGGGGAACTCATTGCTGTGAGGGGAGGGGGCATGTGGCATATTCTGGGGCCATGAGGGTGAAGAAGTGTGTTAGGAGCTTTATGGGGTGTAAATCTGTAAGGGAGCGCAGGAATCGACAGATTGTAACTGTGTTGTTAATACATTATTACAAGATTTGGGGCCCCACTTTTGCCCAGGGCCACATTTTGTCTAAAACCGGCCCTGATTAGGGTGGTACATATAGATGTGCATGCTCCTCCTCTCATTAGCCATGTACATCCGCATATTTACTATTATATCGTGCAGGATGTTTTGTATCTTTTTCCGTGATTTTTGATTGTTCTTTTGAATATAGATGCCGATACGGCATAGGTAGGTTTAGAGTAGGACCTGCCTGAGACCAAGTTGGTGTGGTTAGGCGGGCAAAAATGTGTTTTGATCAAAATATATTGGCTGAGAGTCTCAGATTTTATTATTAGAGTGAGGGCTTAGTCCATATATTATGTTTGCATCTATTGTTTTAGTGCATTATTTTCCATGATTTTATAAATGTAGCCATGTACATCTGCATATTTATTATCATATCGTAAAGGGAGTCTTGTATGTTTTTCTGTGATTTTTGATTAGTCTTGAAAGAGTGGCACCTTCAGGGGTAAATGCTCTTCTATCTTGGGAGTAGCATTCTTGTACACTTTTGCCCCTCCTATCTAACAGGCGACCTTGATTAGGGTGGTACATATAGCTATGCATGCTCCTCCTCTCATTGGTTGCTTGGTGTACACAGAGGTAACTAGAGACAGCACACTATATGTGCAGGGTCTGCTCTCCTGAATATAGATGCTTATATGGCATAGGTAGCTTTAGAGTAGGACCTGCCTGACTGGAACCATGTTGGTGCGGGTAGATGGGCATAGATGTGTTTTGATCAAAATATATCGTCTGAGAGTCTCAGATTTTATTATTAGAGTGAGGGCTTAGTACATATATTATGTTTGCATCTATTGTTTTAGTGCATTATTTTCCATGCTTCTATTAATGTAGCCATGCACATCCGCATATTTACTATCATATCGTGCAAGATGTTTTGTATCTTTTTCCATGACTCTTTTATATTATCTTTAATATTTTGTGTAATAAAGTCTTCCTTGTAATGTAGTTGGTTAGGGGGAGTTATGGATAGTTAGATCATACCCATCCCCCACTGTGCTGAGGCCACATTCCTGAGAAGTGCTTATGGCTACATGCACACGACCGTTGCCTGCCTCCGCGTCCGCTCCTCCTGCAAATTTTGCGTCCATCAAAAAAAACGGATGACCGACCGTTTTTTTTGACGGATCCGATTTTTATGGCAGATCCATTGTAAAAATGCCTATCCTTGTCCGCAAACGTGAAAAAAATAGGACATGCTCTATTTTTTTGACGGAATGAAAACACGGTCCACGGATGTGGAACAAAAACAAATGACCATCCGCATTTTTTGACGGACCCATTGAAATTAATGGGAAAGCATCCTATCCGTGAAAAAAAAAACGGAACGGACGCGGCAACAAACAACGGTCGTGTGCATGAGGCCTATCTCAGAGACATGCATGCTGCACACTGCATTAGGGGCAAAAGGTATAAACTCTGTTACATACATACATTAGTTGTCACTCCATTGAAGACTTTATTCTAGGTAAGATGTAAGTATTGATGTGCCCTATGTCTTGCACACCCTGGGGTGTCAGCCATGTGCAGTAACATGGCCAACTCAGAGTTTTACACCAGGTCAGTGACGATTATTTCCTTTTTATTATTCTGTATGTGATTTGTCTGTGTCTTATATATATTTTTTTTAAAGTTTTTATTATCTCAAAAAAGTACAAATTTATAAAAAAATACAAAATTACACAATCATCCCCAACCCAACCCACAACCCCCTCCCACCTTGCAGGAATAAAAAAAAAAACAAAACACATAACTGCTTAACCATCCCATTCCTTCCAGGTACTCTCCCTCTTTGCATAGGACCCTCTTTGGCTGTACAGGATCTTCTCATAGCTTTTCACCTTCCTGACCAAACTTAACCAGTTCTTGAAATCCGGGGCAAGAGAAGAGCACCAGTTTCTGGATACAAGAAGCCTAGCTAAAAACATCACTTTGGTCAAAAACCGGCGCTTTATAAGTTGACAATTAACCTCCGATAAATCCCCCAGGACCCAAACTTTAGGAGAATGAGGAATATCAATTTTAAGTCTCTGGGTCAAAATTGTTTGAACCATTCTCCAATAATTGCTCACCGTCGGGCAATCCCAGAACAGATGTATGTGATCTGCCCTGGGGTCACCACAACGGGGGCAATCGGAGGAAGCTCTAAATCCTCTCCTATGGAGCCATAAAGGTGTCACATATATTTTATGTATAATATTAAACTGTACAACAATATGATTAAAATTATGTGAAACTTGACTTAAATTATCTGTTACGTTCTCCCAATCCGGGGAGCCCACCTCTAACAGTGAAACAGACCAAGATCGCTGTCCTGGAGAAAGACATTCAGAAAAAAAGGTTTTCATCAAGTGTCTATAACAATGTGATAATTTAACTTTCATACTACCTTTCTTAGAAATCAAATCGTGTAAAAATACAGGGGTGTCTACATTAAGTGAGTGAATACTAGAAAGTGCCGACCTCAGCTGAAAATACGCGTACCAAGCCACCTCACCTACATTTTCCTTTTGCTTTAGCTCCATAAGAGACAGGATTTGTCCTCCCTTAACCACTTGGTTCAAATATTGAATATTTCTCACCCTCCAATATTGCCAACAATTCAGATCCTCCAAATTCAGAAGCTTTAGGTTATGCCATAGTGGAGTGCAGACAAGTGATGCCTCAACTTTAAACCAGCTCCTTATAACCAGCCAGGCTTTTGTAGCCATTCTGCAGAAAAATTTATAGCCAGTCTGTGTATTCAGTAAATAATCAGACTCTAGTACTGTGAATAAATCCGAAAAACCTGAATCCTTCACCAATTTTCTGCAGAGGTGGCTATTCTCCCAGTCATTAAAAAAGCAAAGTTGAGAGGCCATAAAGTAACCCCTAAAATAGGGGAGATTAAGTCCTCCCCGGTTATAGGGCATAGAAAAATAGAGGGCCTTTAATCTCACGCGTTTCCTCCCCCATAGTAAATCGTTAATCATCCGCTCTATCAATCTAAAGTACTTATCTTCAATCCATACAGGCGAGTTACGAAGGACATAAAGAACCTGGGGCAGCACCACCATTTTTATTAAAGAAATTCTGTCTGCTCTTGCAGGCAGAATTTTTTGCCATATCTTGATTTTCGATCTCAATTTTGCCAGTAGAGGAATCAAGTTCAGTTGTGAATAATCTTGAATTTTGGCAGAAACTATTATCCCCAGGTACTTTATTGAATCGGAAATCAATAACCGATTAGACAAGTTTTCCATAGATTCTCGCAGTTCATCTATAGGGAGGAGGGCAGTTTTCTCCCAGTTAACCTCCAAGCCTGAAGAGTAAGAAAATAGGTTAACTAACTCCATTATTCGCGGAAGAGTTTTTCCTGTTTGATGTATAAAAAACAAAATCTCATCTGCGTAGAGGGATATACGATCTTGCTCCCCCAATACACCGAAACCAGCCACTCTCGCATCCTGCCTAATACAAGCTGCCAGCGGTTCAATATAAATATTGAATAAAAGAGGGGAAAGGGGACAACCTTGACGGGTGCCTCTTCCCAATACAAAGCTCTTTGTCAGCATATCGTTGATCTTAATCCTGGCAGCTGGAGACTTGTATAACAGCTGAACCATCACCATAAATTTAGGGCCAAAACCCATTTTTTTCATAACCTCCCAGAGAAATGTCCAAACGACCCTGTCGAACGCCTTAGTGGCGTCCAATCACAGGATGGAGCGGGCACCATTCCCAGGAGACTGAATGTTAGAAAAAAGCCTATGTAGGTTGTAATGGGTACCCTTTTTTGGCATAAAGCCATTTTGATCTGGGTGGACGACAGATGATATAACCCGAGAGAGCCTATTAGCCAGGACTTTTGATAATAACTTGACGTCCGTATTTAATAAGGAGATTGGTCTGTAAGAGCTCAAATCCATCAAGTCTTTATCTTTTTTAGGAATCAAAACTATCAAAGCTTCCATCATAGACTGTGGTAGCGCCCCTACCTGTAGTGCTTGAGAAAATACCTCTAATGAATGAGGAAGGATGACATCACCATACTTACGATAGAATTCGTATGGCAGGCCATCTGACCCTGGCGATGAGTTCCCAGAGATAGACCCCAAAGCCTCTTGAATCTCCAACAGAGACCGTTCTCTTTCCAGAAATTTTTTTTGATCCTCCGTTATCATCGGCAGTGAAATTCTCTCCAGGAACTGCATCGCCAGGTCAGGTGGCAAACCGGGTGAAGCTGTATATATCTGGGAAAAATATTGAAGAAAGGTATCTCTAATTCCTTCTGGCTCTGATTGAATCACGCCATTTGAATTACGAATCGAGGTGATAACTTTCCTTTTCTTATCCTGTTGTGAGACTATTCTAGCTAAGAGCTTACCAGGACGTCCGGACTCTGAAAAATACTTTTGTCCCTTAAAGAACAATCTGTGATTTGCTTTCTCAATTACATAATCCTTCAGAGAACAGCTAGCCCTGTGCATCTCTTCCTTATTATGTTCGGTAGGTTGATACATAAATTGCTCCGTAGTAGATGCTACAGTCTTAACTAATTCCTCCTCTGTTTTCCTAAATGTTCTCCTCACAGCGGTAATATCGCTTATAAGAACCCCCCTCAGGTATGCTTTCAAAGCGTCCCAGACAACATTAATATTAGCAGAGGGGAGGTTCACCTCCCAAAAAGAGGATATGAGTAGTTTAGTGGACGGGTAATTATCCATAATGGTGAGCCAGTATGGATTAAGCTTAAAACCAAGCCCTCCGTTTTCTTTATTCTCCCCAATGCAAACATTAATAGATACGGGGGAATGGTCCGAAACTGTTCTTACTCCATATCGTATCCTTCTGATGTTGTTCAAATTGCTCTCATTAGTGAACGCCAGATCAATCCTAGACATAGCTCTTCCACCCCTGCTAACACAGGAGTATACTCTCTTTCCTCCACCAAAGTGGTCCCATATATCCACCAGACCAACCTCCAAACAGAACTGAGGCAGTGGGGAATTACAAATATTCCTTCCATGATCTGCATCTAGAGTCAGCCTGTCCTTTTTGGGGTCCATAACAGCGTTGAAGTCTCCCATCAAGACAAGCCGACTCTCTGGTCTCTTTTCTAAAAAGAGTAATAGTTGATTAAGTGGGTACATCGAAAAGGGTGGAGGTATATAAAAAAAGGCAAGAATGTAGCTACAGCCATAGAGCCTACCATGTAAAAAAATAAATCTGCCCTGATCATCTATATAGGAATCTATTAAGATAAAATCTACAGAATTATGGATCAAGACCGAAAGCCCCCCTAGAGGCACTACTAAAAGTAGAATGGTAAGATTGAGAGTGCCATCCCGTCATCAAGCGGGACACAGTCTCTTTGGTAAGATGGGTTTCCACTATACAGATAATTGCTGGAAGCTGTCTCTTTATTGCATCCATGATTGCTTGCCTCTTAGTCTTTTCTCCGAGACCTCTAACATTCCAAGAGACAATCCTAATGGACCTCATTTAAAACATAACAAAAAACAAAAAAAAAAAAAAAAAAACCCTTCCTGCAGGGTGGGTTCCTATCCCCCACTCCCCCCATTGCCCCCCCTCCGCTGGTCCGCCCGATCTAATCAGCAAACCTCTACCCTCCGGCCATTCTCCCCCCCCCATTAATCCCATCCCCCCTCCATCCCCTCCATCACTTCATTGCAAAATATTTCATATGCCCAGTTGTTACATTCAGTCCAGCACATCTTACGGTTTTTCAGATAATTGGGAAATCCCATTGTAGATCGCTCTTAATTTCGCTGGGTGCTATAGCGAATATTTAATGTCCTTAGATGACTAAACATTTCTTTAACTCATTTTAATAACTAACTTTTTCCCTTTTTACTTGCGATCCATTTCAGTTCATTTCAGAAAGATATTTTATATGCCCAGTTGTTCCATCCAGTCCAACACATGTTGCGGTTTTTCGAAGAATTGTAGAGTCCCATTATAGATCACTCTCAGTTTCGCTGGATATTGTAGAGAATATTTAATATCTTTGGAGGCCAAGAGTTTCTTTATCTCAGTGAAACTCCTTTTTTCTTGGGTCTGCCGAGCAAAGTCAGGAAAAAATAGCAGTTTTGTACCCTGGTAGTCAATCAGTGAACATTCTCTGGCTCTTCTCAGTATCATGTATCTATCCATCGACAATAACAGCTTCATTAAGATTACTCGTGGCAGCCTCCCTGGGATGGGTTTCCCCCCTGGAATCCGATGGGCTCTTTCTATTTGAAGCATAGACGAAAAATGTTCACTGCCAAGGTTTTCCACAATCAGATCTTTAAGTTGCTCCGCTAACTGCCGACCTTCAACTCCTTCTGGAAATCCAACTATACGGATGTTGTAACGCCTTGATCTGTTTTCCAGATCCTCCAGCTTGTTTTGTAAAAGGAGGTTTTCTGAAGCCAAGGACGCCATCTTAGATTTGATCAAAACAGTATCTGTTTGCAGAGAGTCGACCATTTTTTCCACGTTAAGGACTCGATCGCGGATTTTTGTCAGCTCGTCTTTTATCAGGGATATATCACTCTGCATAGAACCCAGCTGAGTGGACATCCCCTGCATTAGGATACCGTTATTTTTAACCGCACACAGGATTTTTTCAAAAGCTAAGGGATCATGTTCAATTTCTGTTGGAGTTAACAAGTTTTCCTCCCCTCCTTCTTGGCCAACCTCTGAAGGCTCGTCCTCAGAGAGTTCTTCAGCTTGGGGAGTTTTGACAACTTTCCTGGGGTTAACATGCAATTTCCCTTTAGGTAAATCTTTTTCATTCAGAGAGGGAGATTTCAAATACTTATCAATTTTACTCTCTAGTGTCTTAGACCCCAGCTTTGTTCCAGAAGAGTCAATTGAGCGCCGCTTTGGAGCCATTTTTTTTTTTTTTTTTTGTGTTGATATATTTTTTATTTTTTTTATCTCCGACTTTTTTTTTTTTTTTTCCTCCCCCTCTGTGTCTTTTATTTAATCACACTTAGTAAATATATTTATTTACTTAGCCTGCGTAAGATAATTTCTTCTTAAATCTTTTGATTTCAAGTTTTGAAACAGAATCCATGCTTTATTGGTAACAGGCACAAGGTGCATGCCAACAATATAGGAAAAAGTGAATGAGAGACACTTAGATGAATACAATTCATTTGAAAAAATTGGAATAAATCTTGATTACAATAGAAGATGACAAGTCACCTAAGCGTATAGGATGCAGAAGTCAGGAGGCAGTAGTGGTTGAAACAGGGTTGTGCATTAGACTATAGAACTTCACCTGCATCAATGGCCTTTATTCTTATAGGGAATCGTCTCAAAAAATTGTCTCAACTGCACTCCACTCCTGACCTGCCTTAGCTGTGTCAGGTGAAAATAAATCAGAATGTGATAGCTTGGCATGTGCTAAATTCAACTATAATACATTTGCCTCACAGACCGTTGCATTTACACAAATAGACACATTTGAGAATAAACTTTGAAATGTCCCCTGTTGATAAATAAGGGCCTTAACCTCTTGAGGACACAGGACGTACCCGTACGTCCTGTGTCCGGTCTTTAAAGATGGCGCCCGCTCCTGCTTCATGTGGGCGCCTTAGCCATGGGTGTCCGCATGGTTCTTGTAGCAGACACCCGCGGCTAATGTCCGCGACCGGCAGCTATGCCGATCGTGGACATTTAACCCCTTCAGATGCCGTGGTCAATTCTAACCAAGTAAATTGCCGTGGTCAATTCTAACCAACTAAGTTTTACTTTCGGTTTGCGCTACGGCTCCCCCGTGTGGCGATCGGTGGAACCGGAGCGCGCCTATAGTAGCCTGGGTCTCTATGAATGAAACCCAGGCTGCTCTCTAGTATTTCCTATGGAGCCTTTCCTGTAATAGGCTTCATAGGAAATATGCGATTTTTCCATACATTCCAATGCTATTGCATTGGAATGTATGATAATCGCAATCAAATGATTGTAAGTTATAGTTCCCCATGGGAACTATATAAAAGTGTAAAAAACAAAAAACAAAAAAAAACATAAAAGTTTTGCTAAAATAAAAATAAAAAAATTTAAAACATTAAAAAAATACACATCATGGGTGTCGCAATGTGCGAAAACGCCCATACTATAAAAATATAAAAAAAATTCCCCATACGTCAAACAGCAAAACGGAAAAAAAGCTTCCAAATGGCGGATTTGCCATTTTTGATCGCTTAATTTTCCACAAAAAAATTACATAAAAGGTGATCAAAAAGTCATATACACCCCAGAATGGTATCAATAAAAAGATAAGATTATGACGCAAAAAATGAGCCCCAATACAGCTCTGTACATATAATTACAAAAAAGTTATAGGGGTCAAAAAATGGTGACAAAAAAGTAAAACAGATTTTTTTCCCACTTTTGAATATTTTTTTCACTATCAAAATGCAAGAAAACCTATACATATTTCATTTGGGTAACGGCGTTACCCTTTCCTAGGTATCTTGTCAGTTTGGGCGGCAGCTTATCTGCTGCCGGCCCCGCGCAATTGCGCCTGGCTGGGGTATTTTGGCGGCGTCCTCGGTTCAGCATTCTCGGTCCCTGGGCGCCACCATCTTCCGGAGGTGATGCGGGGATTCTCCTTTGCGTCACTTCCGGATAATCCGACGCGATTTTTTTTTTTTTTCGCAGATGCAATTTTTTTCGCGTTTTCATGCGAAAATTTTTAAGTATTTTTTTTCTATGCTTCTTCCTGTGGAGGATTTACTGGGGGGGGGGGGTGGATTGTCTATCCCTCCCTTTCCCCTATTTTAGGAAGCAGTGTTTTCCAGTTTGGTCTCTGGCTGCATATGCTTTTTCAGCTAGCTTCCTAAAGTGTTTCCACTTGTGGTGTTTTTTTCTCCGGTCCTCAGCTGCCTCCGGTCTGTTTTTCTACCTTTCCTGCAGAGCTAGGTGGTTTACAAATGTTTTACTTGTCCCTTTTTTTCCCGCAGTGATGTCTTCTCCGCGGGATTCGGAAGGCAGGAAAGTGGATTCCAAGAGGAAGTATCTACCCTGCTACCATTGCAGCAGTCAACGGTTATTGTAAGCTGATCATACCTGCACTCGTGAGATCGCAGAAGGTAAACAGCTTAAAGCTGGGCTAATACCAGCTTGTGAGACCGGTTGGATCAGTAGTTCTCAGGGGGTTAGCATCTCCCCCCTTTGAACCGTTAGAGGAGGTGGACATCAAGTTCGTCACTTGGAAGTTTGTGTTTCTCCTTGCAGTGACTTTGGCCAAGAGGGTCTCTGAGCTTCAAGCTCTCTCAGCACATGAGCCCTATACCTTTTTCTTACATGACCGGGTCCTTCTTAGACTCCTCCCGTATTGTAGGCCTAAAGTTCCTTCCTTCCAGAACATCAACCAGGTGATATTCCTCCCGGTTCTGTTGACATCTACCACCTCCTCCTAGGAACCTGCTAGACATCCTCTGGACGTCTCGAGATGTCTCCGGATCTATGTGGATAGATCAAGGAGTTCAGGAAAGATGAGAATCTGCTAATTCTGTTGCTGGCAAGTTTAAAGGCTGTAAGGCATCCAAACCTTCCACCAGTCGGTGGATTGAGGAGGCTATTAAGGAATCCTTTGTTTCCACAATCTCTGGACCCTCCGGGATTCGTGAAGGCCCACTCTACTAGAGCTGTGGCTACTTATTTTGCTGAGAGGGGTCTTCTGCCTCTCAACATGATTTGCAAAGCTGCCTCCTCGAGCTCTGAATCGACATTAATCTCCCATTATAGACTAGATGCCAGTCTAGCTGAGTTTTTCGGCCTTTGGGCAGACTATTCTTAGTTCTGCCAGGCAGGAAGGCCATCCCTAGGGGTTTCTTCTTGCTATCTCCCCATCTGTGCTGCTGGTAGGACGTAAGGGAATCGTTAATTTCTAACAATAATTTTTTTTCCCTTAGTCCTAACCGCAGCACACAAATTTTCCACCCTAGTAAGTCTAGTTTTTTTCTTACTATAAACACAGTGGGCTGGGGGTTGACTTCCCCCTTTTAAGGAGATACTTAATTGTTAAATTGAGTTATTAGTCTTGGGCTCATTAAACATTCCGTCGGTTGTGCCAGTCCACGGGGGGTGGTTAACCCCATCTGTGCTGCTGTTAGGACTAAGGGAAAACAAATTATCGTTAGAAATTAACAAATACTGAACTGACTCTGTGTGAATACAATAGCTAGAACTATGCAGCAGCACAGCAAATTCTAAACAAATCAATGCACTAAACTATGTGGCACTACAAATTCCAGAATAGACAGAAAAAACACTACACTCTGTAGAACTATAAATACCAGAAAACACAGAATACACACAATAAACTAGAAAGAGACCAGTGTAACAGAATTTGGGAGGAACAGGGCATGTCAAAAAGGCATAGCTATAAACAGACTCAGCACTCTACTGATCTACTAGGCAAGGCTAAATAATAACCAACCTACTGTAAATTTAAATGCAAGGCAATTGCATAACTGGCAAAACAGAGTTAGCAAGTAGGTGAACTTGAAGCAGACAGGTCCTTGTTTGTAACATTTTGGCACATCCAAGATTGTCCACATTTTCTGGTTAGCTAGATATTTGAGGGTAGGTTGTCTATTGTGGGGTATCATGTTCTCATATTTATACCTTGATACTAATTGCTTCTTGCAAAGTCGATGGATTGGCATTTGGCAGATTTCCATTTTCTGGCTAATGAGGTTTTTGTTGCTTTAAGGACATGATATAATTCTATAACGTGGGGGAATATATTCTGTCTTTAGTAGAGTTGAGCGAACACCTGGAAGTTCGGGTTCAACGGGTTTGGCCGAACTTCACAAAAAACCCGAACCCCATTGAAGTCAATGGGGACCCGAACTTTTGGGCACTAAAATGGCTGTAAAAAAGTCCAGGAAACGGCTAGAGGGCTGCAAAAGGCAGCAAAATATGGGTAAGTGCCATGCTAACAAATGTGGTTAGGGGAATGACTTAAAATAAAATATATAAAAATAAAAAATCTAAATCTTAATCTAGGAGGAGGAAATGGATGTGGAGTAGGAGGTTGAGGAGGCGTCAGGTGGGAATAACATCAGCAGCGCGTCTACCAATGGGCATTTGTAGTCACGCATCTTTCAATCATTGTAAAACAATATAGATTCGTGGTGGCTCACTTAGGTGAGAAATGGATAGGTGCTACAAACCTAATAGGAGGAACACCAACCCTCCTGCAGACAATAAAACGAATTCAACAACAACTAATAAGGTGAGCACTCAACAGCTGGCAAAAAACTTAAAACACATTTAATAAAACACATGTACCAAAAAAATAATCATACGTAGTCCCTTCCCCATATAAAATACTGTAAACGATACTGACACAACAAGAGTCTCTCGATGCACACCTGTGGTGTTCAGATGTAAAAGTGGGATCCCCACTAATTCAGTTAGTGAGGTGGAGACTTATAACTTCATTACAAGTGTTCAAGTATCTTGGATATTTCAAAACTGTGGAGCCCTGGATTGGTATTACAGGATACTTTCACTGTTCCAATGTCCGTATTTCTAACGGTTGCCTTATCGCAGCTGTTAGAATTGGGTCAACCGCTAGGATAGTGTACGTTCAGCTGCTCCTTATAGTGGTATCGAGTGTTAGCAAGTTCATACCTCTGTTATACACAGTTGCTGGTATCGGCTGGGTGGTATTATTGTCAATCCATAAGGCACATCAGTGTTTAACCAGTAGGTGATGCACTCTTACCTCTCTCGTAGATCACAGAGGCTAAAGCATACGGTGTCAGCAGTGAGATATTGATCGCGTCTCTCGACGCGCTTACCCGGCAGGCGATCCCATAGTCTCGCGGTGTTTGGTGCGATAACTCGGTCTGATCCAAATGCCGTCTTGTATAGCTGTACCCGATGGTTTTCAATGGTTCAACTTATTCTTTAGTTGTCGCATGGCCATGCTAAAATTACTTGGAGGTCTTCAACATCATATGTAAGTTGTACCATCTTTCAATCATTAACAGACATTTTTACCAAATTTGGTTCCGTCAGCAATGCACAGCAGGGTTTTTTCACAGGCAAAATGGGATTCATATCACCCACCAATGGAACAGACGATTTTTGAAAATGTAGGCCCCTGGCACCCAGGCAGGAGGGGTTAATTCACGGCAAAACAGGGTTCATGTCACCCACCATTGGAACAGACAATTTTTCAAAAATTTAGGCCCCTGGCATCCAGGCAGAGAAGTGGTTTTTCACCAGAAAAACTGGGTTAATGTCACTCAACAATGGAACAGACGATTTTTAAAAATGTAGGCCCCTGGCACTCAGGCAGAGGAGGGGTTTATTCATGGCAAAACGGGGTTCATGTCACACACCACGGGAACAGGCAATTTTTACAAATGTAGGCCCCTGGCATCCAGGCAGAGCAGAGGTTTATTCACAGCAAAACGGGGTTCATGTCACCCACCAATGGAACAGACGATTTTTAAAAATGTAGGCCCCTGGCATCCAGGCAGAGAAGGGGTTTTTCACCAGAAAAACTGGGTTGATGTCCCCCACCAATGGAACAGACGATTTTAAACAATGTAGGCCCCTGGCACCCAGGGAGAGGAGGGGTTTGTTCACGGCAAAAGGGGGTTCATGTCACACACCAAGGGAACAGGCGATTTTTACAAATGTAGGCCCCTGGCATCCAGGCAGAGCAGAGGTTTATTCACGGCAAAACGTGGTTCATGTCACCCACCAATGGAACAGACGATTTTTAAAAATGTAGGCCCCTGGCACCCAGGCAGGAGGGGTTAATTCACGCCAAAACAGGGTTCATGTCACCCACCATTGGAACAGATGATTTTTTTAAAATGTAGGCCCCTGGCACCCAGGCAGAGGAGGGGTTTATTCATGGCAAAACGAAGTTCATGTCACACACCAAGGGAACAGGCGATTTTTACAAATGAAAGGATAACTGTCACATTTAGACCCTAATTTCAGTTTTCATATATGTAGTTACTAATATGATAATATACCTGAATCAATAACTATTAGACTTACTTACCCCATATTTAATAAGATTCAGCCCTTAGCAACCAGTCTGCATAAAACTGAAATTTCACTATTCTGTTAAGATGGCCGCCCTCAGCCCTGAGGCTAATCCATAGGACGCCTGCAGTGAAGTTAGTGAAGACCAGCTCTGTATAGTGAGGTCTTGCAGTGAAGTTCCCAGGTCTGGCTGAAGCCTGTAGTCCTCCTGCAAGCTCTCCTCTTATCAGATAAGGCTGTCATTTATACACTGGGCTCTAAATTGTCCTTCACTGCTAAGGGAGTGTCTGCCAAGCACAGGCATGTGGAGAAGTTCACACACACACAGCCCAGCACTGTTATCTCCTGTCAGGAAGAACCTGGCTTTTTATACATTCCCTTACAATGTTGACTCACTATCAGTTCCCAGTGCAGCCAGCATGCTCCGTCCTCATCTGGTAGACGGAAGCAGCATAGCAACCTGATTTTATCTCAGGTAAATATAGCCAATACTGGGGACTTTTAGGTGGCTTTTAGGGGTTATTTATTTAAGAATCAGAAATTAAAACAGGGCCAACAAGGTAATATTAATCACCAGAATCCAATAGTAAAAAAAAAAAAAATTTGACAGTTATACTTGAAGGCCCCTGACATCCAGGCAGAGCAGAGGTTTAATCACGGCAAAACGGGGTTCATGTCACCCACCAATGGAACAGACGATTTTTAAAAATGTAGGCCCTTGGCACCCAGGCAGGAGGGATTAATTAACTGAAAAACGGGGTTCATGTCACCCACCAATGGAACAGACGATTTTTTAAAATGTAGGACCCTGGCATCCAGGCAGAGAAGGGTTTTTTTCACCAGAAAAACTGGGTTGATGTCACCCACTAATGGAACAGACGATTTTTAAAAATGTAGGCCCCTGACACCCAGGCAGAGGAGGGGTTTATTCTGCAAAACAGGGTTTATGTCACACACCAAGGGAACGGGCGATTTTTACAAATGTAGGCCACTGGCATCCAGGCAGAGCAGAGGTTTATTCGTGGCAAAACGGGGTTCATGTCACCCACCAATGGAACAGGTGATTTTTTGAAATATAGACCCCTGGCACCCAGGCAGAGGGGTTAATTCACGGCAAAATGGGATTAATATCATCCACCAATGGAACAAGCGATTTTTAGAAATTTAGGTCCCTGCCACCTATGCAGAGGAGGGGTTTATTCACGGCAAAACAGGGTTCATGTCACCCACCAATGGAACAGACGATTTTTTTTAAATGTAGGCCCCTGGCACCCAGGCAGAGGAGGGGTTTATTCACGGCAAAAAATGGTAATATTGCACCCAACAATTTAAAAGAAGATTTTTCAAATTTTTGGTCCCTGTCACCTATGCAGAGCAAGGGTTTGTACCCGGCAAAAATGGTAATATTTCACCCAACAATTTAAAAGAAGATTTTCCGCATTTTCGGTCACTGTCACCTATGCAGAGCAGGGGTTTGTACCCGGCAAAAATGGTAATTTTGCACCCAACAATTTAAAAGAAGATTTTCCGAATTTAAAAGAAGATTTAAAAGAAGATTTTTTGGTCCCTGTCACCTATGCAGAGCAAGGGTTTGTACCCGGCAAAAATGGTAATATTTCACCCAACAATTTAACAGAAGATTTTCCGCATTTTCGGTCACTGTCACCTATGCAGAGTAGCGGTTTGTACCCGGCAAAAATGGTAATTTTGCACCCAACAATTTAGAAGAATATTTTCCGCATCCAGGCAGTGAAGGGGTTTTTCACCAGAAAAACTGGGTTGATGTCACTCACCAATGGAACAGATGATTTTTAAAAATGTAGGCCCCTGGCACTCAGGCAGAGCAAGGATTTGTACCCGGCAAAAATGGTAATATTTCACATAACAATTCAAAAGAAGATTTTCCGCATTTTCGGTCACTGTCACCTATGCAGACCCGGCAAAAATGGTAATATTTCACACAACAATTTAAAAGAAGATTTTTCAAATTTTCGGTCCCTGTCACCTATGCAGTGCAGGGTTACTTGACAGCAAAAAATTGGAATATGTCAACCCCTGAACTCCCAGATGGACTAACTATATTATTGTCCCCGACACATATGCAGTGCAGGCCGCAAATTCCTGGCCTTAAAAAATATGATTTTTCCACCACCCATGATTAACATGGATTTAAGTGGTATATTTTGAGGTGTAGGACCTCATCGTTCTCAACATCATCTTCCACCCAGTCTTCCCCCCTGCCCTCTTTGTCGGTCTGCACACCGCAGAAAGCCGCAGCAGTTTGCACCTGTGTTTCGTCATCATCAGAGATGTGCTGCAGTGGTCTTCCAATGTCCTCATCCTCAAACCTAAGTGGTTGGCCATCCGTGCACTCAATCTCCTCCACTTCTGGGGCAGGACTATGGTTATGGCCCTGGGAAACCCTGCCAGCAGAGTCATCAAAAAGCATAAGAGACTGCTGCATGACTTGGGGCTCAGGGTGAGGTGAAAGATAGATGTGCATGGGCTGCAGGTGCCAACTCTGAGCTTTCAGCAGTGGGAGAAATGTTAAGGTACTGGAGGCACTGTCAGCCACCCAATATACTAGCATCTGTACTTGTTCTGACCATTCATAGAGCGGAATTTGGGCCTACCAAATAACGCTGCAGGTTCTGTCGTCAACTTACACCTGAAAAAGGTGTTTCACTTGGACCTGTAGTTGGTGCAGAATGACCACGTCCTCTCCCAGCAACAGGAGCTCTACCAACACCACCACAACCATGACCACGTCCCTAATTTGATGTTCTCCTGATTATTTGCGTTCACCTACCAAACTAACAGATGGTTTATCTCCTGGGTCAATTTAACTGCCAATAGTCAACAATTAAGTTCACTAACAGTAAGGCAGTGCCCGTGTCATAAACAGAATACATTTCTTTAGGTCACACAACACTGTAGCAGGGCAATTCAATACAATTACTTCACTATCACCAAAATTTAATTTTTTAAACCAACAATGTAAAAACAGAAGTTAACGGTTTTATTTGACTGTCAGAAATGCAGCGTATACCGCTAATGTGCTATCTACCACAAAACCTGTGTGTTTGCAACCAACTATGTAAATGCGGAGTTTAGAAGGTTGCTTAAAATGACTGAAATACAGGGTAGTTCTCAGATCTGCTATGTAGCACAAAAACAGTCTTTATTGCAATAAACTACAGAAATGCAGCATGTCACTGCTAAATTTTAAAATAGTTTTTTGTGCGTTGTATGCCAAACTGCTCTGTGGAACAACAATACGGGTTTATTTTCCCCAAATACAGGAATGCAGTATGTCACTGCTAAATTTTAAAATAGGTTTTTCAGCGTTCTATGCAAAACTGCTCTGTGGAACAACAATACGGGTTTATTTCCCACAAATACACAAATGCTGTATGGCGCTGCTAAATTTTAAAATAGGTTTTTCAGCGTTGTATGCAAACGTGTTCTCTGGTACGACAGTACGGGTTTATTCTACCAACTACAGAAATGCACTATGTCACCGCAAAATTTTAAAATAGGTTTTTCAGCGGTGTATGCAAACGTGATCTGTGGTATGACAGTACGGGTTTATTCCCCCAACTACAGAAATACACTATGTCACCGCAAAATTTTAAAATAGGTTTTTCAGCGGTGTATGCAAACGTGATATGTGGTACGACAGTATGGGTTTATTCCCCCAACTACAGAAATGCACTATGTCACCGCAAAATTTTAAAATAGGTTTTTAGCAGTGTAAGCAAACGTGATCTGTGGTACGACAGTACGGGTTTATTACACCAACTACAGAAATGCATTGTCACTGCAAAATTTTTAAATAGGTTTTTCAGCGGTGTATGCAAACGTGCTCTGTGGTACGACAGTACGGGTTTATTACAGCAACTACAGAAATGCACTATGTCACCGCAAAATTTTAAAATAGGTTTTTCAGCGGTGTATGCAAACGTGATCTGTGGTACGACAGTACGGGTTTATTCCCCCAACTACAGAAATGCGCTATGTCACCCCAAAATTATAAAATGGGTAATGTAGGGGGACTTGACCTGCCAGAAAAAAGGAATTTTTCCTCCACTGAGCTACCAAAAAATAATTAGACTTATGTCCCTGGCAGGCTGGCACACATGCAGGTCACATGCGGTTCCAAGGACACTGCAGTTGCTAAAATGGCTGCCGACCCCCACCTCATTAACAGATGTATTAAAAATTATTTTGCAGTACCACTGGGCTCAGGGCTGGGCACAAATATGTAGCATAGCACCCTCAATAATTGCTGTAGTTTAAAGAGTTAACACCACCAAGTTCAACAGATTTCTTCTCTAATCTGTCCCTCACAGAAGCGGCAGCATCCTATCCCTACACTGAGAAGAGCAGAGTGACGTGCGGCGCTATGTGACTCCAGCTTAAATAGAGGCTGGGTTACATGCTGCACTTAGAAAATCACAGCCATGCCATGTAGTTAAATGCTTGTTGATTGGCTACCCTGCAGCCTTTCCCAAAAAGCAAGAAGAAATCGCTGAACAACGAACCCGAACCTGAACTTTTACGGAAATGTTCGGGTTTGGGTGCGAAAAATCGTAATGTTCGGTACGAACCCGAACCTTACAGTTAGGGTTCGCTCAACCCTAGTCTGGGGTACAGGAGAGTTACAGGAGACACAGGAGTTTAGAATAAACATGATAGAAAGTTAGTATCTGTAGCTCCATTTAGGCACCTTGCAGATGAGAGCGAGCGGATTAGGTCCGGGTGCTTTGCGGATGCGTCCAGTGAAAAATGCGCAATTTCGCAAGCAAGTTAATTTAGTTTTGCCTGCGATTGTGTTCAGTTGTTCAGTTTTTATCACGCGGGTGAAATGCGCATTGATGCGTTTTTCACGCGCGTGATAAAAAACTGAAGGTTTACAAACAACATCTCTTAGCAACCATCCGTGAAAAATGCATCATATCCGCACTTTCTTGCGGATGCGATGCGATTTTCACGCAGCCCCATTCACTTCCATGGGGCCAGCATTGCGTGAAAAATGCAGAATATAGAACATGCTGCGATTTTCACACAATGCACAAGTGATGCGTGAAAACCAACGCTCATGTACACAACAGACCCATTGAAAGAAATGGGTCCGGATTCAGTGCGGGCGCAAAGAGTTGCACCCGCGCGGAATACCCGCTCATGTGAAAAGGGCCTTAGAGATAAATTTGGAGAGCATTCCCAGAAAGTATGTAGAGTTCCCAACCATCCAAAATGTCTCTAGCTGTTGGCAGACAATGTTTCTAGAAATATTATTAAAAGCTTGTAGGGTGTATTATTCATCTAAATAAGAGTCTGCAGTAAGTCTCCTGCTTGTTTCCATAAGAGGTAGATTTCAACGAGATATTCTATACTTTAGACCACTGTTAAAGAGATAGTCCCCTATTTTTATGGACTACCCATAAATTTACGGATGATTGGCAACCCTATATGTGAACAGACTTGAAAACTGTTTGTTCCTGTTACAAAACAAAGTAATTTCCATCCCATGCAGATAAAAAGGTCTGTGTAAATATATATTACAATGTTGGGAACAATAGACTATGACTGTATGTACAGGACAAAGGTACAGGGTGACAATGATTTGATGTAGAAAGTATAGCATTGGCCAGAAACTGGTATTTCTAGATATTCCAGGTAAATATACTGTAATGTGAGATTTCTCGTTAGTTGTTTTTCTTATATGTCACATTGCTCTGCCTATATTTTATAGGTGCAGGTGTTTAAGGAAAAAAAAAGTTTGGACACCTTCCAGTATTGCAATCTGACCATACACTAATTATTTTAACATATGTTACTTTTACTTATCTTTTTAGTTACTTGCATATTCATAAGGACTAGAGTTGAGCGAACTTGTGTTTTAAGTTCGGCGTCCAAAGTTCGGGTTCGGGTTATCCAAGCATCCCGTTATGGATTCCGCTACCATGGACCATAACGGCATTTGAAACACGGGGTGAAGGACCTGGGGTGACATCACCATCATGTGATCAGTGCAGGGGGTGTGACTCAGTACTGGATTGGATAAAAGGTCGTAGGCTACCACCTCTTATCTAATCCAGTACGGACCACGCCCCCTGCACTGATCACATGACGGTGACGTCACCCCAGGTCCTTCGTGTTGTTTAAGGTTCGGGTTCGATGAAGAATCCCCTTATGGATTCCAAATGCCGTTATGGTCCGTGGTAGCAGAATCCATAACGGGATGCTTCGATAACCCAAACCCGAACTTTGGACGCCGAACTTAAAACACAAGTTCGCTCAACTCTAATAAGGACATACCTTTCACCTAAACAACAATAGGTTCGTGCCCTCAACACAGTTTTGTAACCCCCAACAATTTTTTATTGGTAAGAACTGATTATTTTATCAATATACGTTGTGTCACCGATTATATTTTATGGTCCAGTCATTAATTGCTTTAGCTTTGCATACGGTCTGACCATCCAAATGATTGGGATGAATCTTTTCACTACTTTAGACACTTCTTTCCTCTGGAGAACACTTGCCCTGCCTTGCAAAATCAGCTTTATTTATTTTGTGCCTGACTGCAGAAAATTTATGAAGTTATATGAGCTAAGAATTTACTCAAAGAGTAGATGTACTATTATCTCTAATAATAGAAATAATGTGCAAATAATAATTTTAGTTTTATTATATAAAATATAACACAATGCAATAGGAGTCTGCAAACACAGAATATATGGACTAAGGTTATACTTACTATATTAATAAACGAGAGGTTCTTAGCAATTATATTTTGATCAAAATATTTTTTGTTCATCCACCACCACAAGGTGGCCTCTTTAAGACAGGAAACTATGCTAAATACTACCTCTTTTGGTGCCAACCACCTTCAATGAATATTGCACCTGATGATGACACACATAGGTTTTAGAGGAGAAAAATACAAAAAAATTATTTTTAGTCAAACCCAATATATCAGACCTGAAATGAGACCCCCATATCAAACCTCAAATCAGACCCCCTATCAGATTGTCAGATCAGACGCCCATATAAGATCCTCAGGTCAGATCCCTATATGACATCCTCAGATCAGGCCCCCATATAACACACCCTTTAGAACTCCATATGAGACCTCAGATGAGACTCCCATCTGACCTCAGATGAGACTCCCATCAGGGCTAAAATAAATAAATGAACTTACCTCTCCCTCTACAACGCTACTCTGCAGGTCCGGTGTTCTCTCCTGCTGTCACACTCCCTAATCTTCTCTGGGCCCATGATGCACTGTGACCTGACTGCATGCAGCATCAGGTCATAGTGCACGTTCTACATCCTAATTCTGTACGCAGCCAGGACAGTGTAGAGAAGACCAGGGAGGGCTGAGTACAGGCAGCACTTGAAGCGCATCACTCAACGCTCCCAACGTTTCCTGCATACTAGTGAGCACTTCCATAATGGAAGCACTCACTAGTATTCGCTTTATAAGATGCACTGCCATTTTCCCCCCACTTTTGGGGGAAAAAAGTGCATCCTATAAAGTGAAAAATACGGTGTATACCGTATACAGGGGTGTGGAATTCCTATCGCCCGACACCTGGGACATGTAGTTCCAGGCGCCAGGCATGTAGTTTGTTAAGTAAGTTAGCCCTGCTGCGGGCAAGTAGCGGGCTCTGCCGGGATACTGGAATTTAGCACCGGCCCCGCAGCTCCTATCTAGTATTTATGTAGTTAATCTCTTTAGCAGTAGCCCGACCTTAATAACTATTGTTGCGCAGGCTCCCCGGGCAGCTTGAGTTTAACATCTCTGTTCCTCCATGCGCCGTCTGCCCCTTCATTCATAAAGTGGGCGGAGCAGACAGGCGGAGCATGGAGGAACAGAGAGCTGCCCGGGAGCCTGCGCAACAATAGTTAATAAAATCAGGCTACTTCTAAAGACATTAACTACATAAATACTGGATAGGAGCTGCAGGGCCGGTGTATTACTGCAGAGTAACACTGCACCGGCCCCGCAGCTCTTATCCAGTATTTATGTAGCTAATCTCTTTAGCAGTAGCCCGACCTTAATAACGATTTTTGCACAGGCTCCCCGGGCAGCTTGAGTTTAACATCTCTGTTCCTCCATGTGCCGACTGCCCCTTCATTCATAAAGTGGGCGGAGCAGACAGGCGGAGCATGGAGGAACAGAGAGCTGCCCGGAGAGCCTGCGCAACAATAATTATAAAGGTCGGGCTGCTTTTAAAGAGATTAACTACATAAATACTGGATAAGAGCTGCGGGGCCGGTGTATTACTGCACACTGCACCGGCCACTGCGAGTGCCCCTCCCCCCACAGTGTTGGGGGTCTGTGGCTGACACTGTTATGGGGGATCTGTGGCTGACACTGTTATGGGGTATATGTGGATGACACATATATAGCATAAGATGCTATATACAGTTGTGTTCAAAATTATTCAACCCCCACTGAAATTGAGTGTTTTGGCCAGTTTGACATTGATTTTGATATTTTCAGTCATCTTGTTTACAATTAAATCAAAGAGGCACTTGTAAGTCAGACAAATATAACAACATTTATAATGAAATAACCACAAATGTATTTTCTGTGCTCACATCATTATCAGTTTTATTCAAACCCCAAGTGACATTCAATCTTAGTACTTAGTACAACATCCTTTTCCAGTTATAACAGCTTTTAAACGTGAAGCATAGCTTGACACAAGTGTCTTGCAGCGATCTACGGGTATCTTCGCCCATTCTTCATGGGAAAAAGCCTCCAGTTCAGTCACATTCTTAGGCTTGCGCGCTGCAACTGCTTTCTGTAAGTCCCACCAGAGGTTCTCAATCGGATTTAAGTCTGGTGACTGCGAGTCACTTCAAAATGTTCCAGCCTTTAATCTGCAACCATGCTCCAGTGGACTTGGAGATATACTTGGGATCATTGTCCTGTTGAAAGGTCCAACGTCTCCCAAGCCTTAGGTTTGTGACGGACTGCATCACATTTTCATCCAATATCTCCTGGTACTGAAGAGAATTCATGGTACCTTGCACACGCTGAAGCTTCCCTGTACTTGTAGAAGCAATACAGCCCCAAAGCATGATTGACCCCCCGCCATGCTTCACAGTAGGCAAGGTGTTCTTTTCTTCATAGGCCTTGTTCTTCCTCCTCCAAACATAGCGTTGATCCATGGGCCCAAACAGTTCTAATTTTGTTTCATCAGTCCACAGAACACTATCCCAAAACTTTTGTGGTTTGTTCACATGACTTTTGGCATACTGCAGTCGACTCTTCTTATTCTTTGGAGACAGCAAGGGGCTGCGCCTGGGAGTTCTGGCATGGAGGCCTTCATTACGCAGTGTGCGCCTTATTGTCTGAGCTGAAACTTCAGTACCCGCATCTGACAAATCTTTTTTCAGTTCTTTAGCAGTCACACGGGGACTTTTCTTCACTTTGCGCTTCAGGTAGCGCACAGCAGCCGAAGTCAGCATCTTCTTTCTGCCACGACCAGGTAGCGTTTCAACAGCGCCCTTTGCCTTGAATTTGCGAATGATGCTTCCTATGGTGTCTCTTGGTATGTTTAACATCTTTGCAATCTTCTTATAGCCATTGCCCTTCCTGTGAAGAGAAATCACCTCTTCTCTTGTCTTCCTGAACCATTCTCTTGACTTCACCATGTTTGTAAACACACCAGTAAATGTCTAGAAGGAGCTGAGTATCACAGTCATTTTACATCTGCCTAATTGGTGCTTATTATGCTTGATTGCTGCTCCTTGACATCCACAGGTGTTTTCAATACCTGATCGAAAACACTTGAATGAACCTCTGTTCTTAAGAGTGGTAGTCTTTAAGGGGTTGAATAATTGTGTCAATGAAGAAATCACAAAAAAATAATTTAATACTGTATTACAAAAACAATTGATGTCATTTTAGTTGCATTTGGTTCATTAAAAAGTCCTTGTAAGATTTCATTTTGAACACAATTACAAATGTACACTAAATTCCCTAAAACCCTTTACAGCATTGGGGGTTGAATAATTTTGAACACAACTGTATGTGTCAGCCACAGATCCCCCATAACAGTGTGTCAGCCACAGATCCCCCATAACAGTGCGTCAGCCACAGTGCCCCCCCATAACAGTGCGTCAGCCACAGTGCCCCCCATAACAGTGCGTCAGCCACAGTGCCCCCCATAACAGTGCGTCAGCCACAGTGCCCCCATAACAGTGCGTCAGCCACAGTGCCCCCCATAACAGTGCGTCAGCCACAGTGCCCCCATAACAGTGCGTCAGCCACAGTGCCCCCATAACAGTGTATCAGCCACAGTGCCCCCCATAACAGTGTGTCAGCCACAGTGCCCCCCCCATAACAGTGCATCAGCCACAGATCGCCTGCGGCTGTGGCTACGGTGCCATTCACTTCAATGGATCTCCAGGCATGAGCCGGCTGTGATGTAGTGCATTCTGGACAGAATCATCTGGTGTGAACAAGGACTAAACTTGTAGTTATTTCACGCCACAAAGACGGAACGCAAGCTGGCCACCTCCCTGCATAAAGAAGCGTGGCAGAGCATTGAAGTCCATGGCACGGCACCCACCTCCTCGTCCACAGTGGAGGCACATTACTGCCTGTGTTCCAGTCCAGTGCCATCTGCTAAAATAGTGGTCGCAGCATTCCTGCAGATTGCACTAGACCGGGACTCGGCACCAATGTATTTAAGACCTTATTTAACCACTTCAGCCCCCCTAGCTTAAACACCCTTAATGACCAGGCCACTTTTTACAATTCTGCACTACGCTACTTTCACCGTTTATTGCTCCGTCATGCAACTTACCACCCAAATGAATTTTACCTCCTTTTCTTCTCACTAATAGAGCTTTCATTTGGTGGTATTTCATTGTTGCTGACATTTTAACTTTTTTTTGCCATTAATAAAAATTTAACGAAATTTTTGCAAAAAAATGACATTTTTCACTTTCTGTTGTAAAAATTTAAAAAAAAAACTACATTTATATATAAATTTTTCTCTAAATTTATTGTTCTACATGTCTTTGATAAAAAAAAATCCAATAAGTGTATATTTATTGGTTTGGGTAAAAGTTATAGCGTTTACAAACTATGGTGCAAAAAAGTGAATTTCTGCATTTTGAAGCAGCTCTGACTTTCTGAGCACCTGTCATGTTTCTTCAGGTGCTAGAATGTCAGGATAGTATAAATACCCCCAAATGACACCATTTTAGAAAGAAGACACCCCAAAGTATTCACGGAGGGGCATGGTGAGTTCATGTATCATTTCATTTTTTTCACAAGTTAGCGGAAAATGACACTTTCTGAGAAAAAAAAATAATTTCAATTTCTGCTAACTTCTGGCAAAAAAAAAAAATCTCAGACGGACTCACTATGCCCCTCAGTGAATACCTCGAGGTGTCTACTTTCCGAAATGGGGTCATTTGTGGGTGTGTTTACTGTTCTGGCATTTTGGGCGGGGCTAAATTGTGAGCCGCCATGAAAAACCTAAAGGTACTCGTTGGAATTTGGGCCCCTTTGCGCACCCAGGCTGCAAAAAAGTGTCACTTATGTGGTATCGCCGTACTCAGGAGAAGTAGGGCAATGTGTTTTGGGGTGTATTTTTACATATACCCATGTTGGGTGAGAGAAATATCTCTGTAAATTGTCAACTTTGTATAACATTTTTTAAAAGTTGTCGTTTACAGAGATATTTCTCACACAAAGTATGGGTATTGTGGGGAGTTGCTCTGGTAGACAGCGGTGCGGGTGCAGTATAGAGGCAAAGAGAGTCCAGGTAGTGCAGCAAACAGTGTTTTATTTCACACTTGCACAAACAAAACTCAAAACAGTCACTTAGTGTTACTTCACACACATAGCAAAAACTTGAGGCAAAACAAAAGTCCAAGACTGAATCAAATTCACCTGTGTGGTTTAGGTGCGTGTTCACACCCGGCTGTCAGCCCAGCCGCAGGAAAGTCCAACCTCAGGCTTCCAGGCAGACTGCACGCCTCTTTGCAAGCTCTTGCTTCCAGCCCTGAGAGCTCCACAGAACACCAGCAGTTTCCAGGTTAAATCACCTCAAATCCTAGGTGTTAGTTCACACCTGGCTGAATGCTCAGCAACACAAAAAGTCCACTGACCGTCTTTAAATGGCCTGCTCTTCTGACACACAGGTCTCAGCTTTTCAGCCCAGCACAGGGCTCAGATCCCAAACACAGAGAGAGCTTTGCATAAAACCCAGCTGTCTTAAGTGCAGCTAGGTAATCACCCAAAAACCCGGACCGGCACCTAAAATCCGGTCCAGTATTTGCCCTCACCTGGCTGCAATCAACCCAGCAGCACAGGCTGAGAGGAAAATACCTGTTTTTACCACCAAACCTCTCACTGTGTCACATACCCCCCTTTGTTCAACCCTGAGGGGGTGAACACACGCCAGACAGTATACCCAGAACCGGGCACTCGCATTTCCCTGTAACTGCCCTGCTCTGTGTTCCACTGAAAATCTAAAGTTCTGAAGTCACCCGAACCCTCTGGTGACCCAGGACTTTCCTTCTTTGTCCAGATGGGGACAGGCTGCGGCCAACCCCATATCACTCTTTCAGAGATGGCTTGTCGCCGAGCCACGGGCACCTGGTACGGCTTTAACCAGACTTTTGCCTGGGGCTCAGTGACAATATCACGGTGAGTTATGGAAGGGCATTCAGGAAATCACAGAACACCTCTGTGTTCCGACTAACAAACTCCTTGGCTCTCTGAGTCTGTTCAGTGGAAAGGCTGCCAGTAATTTTATCTGTGGCAGCCGCTTCCCTGTTAGCAGACAGAGGGACCGGAATCTCTTTCCCTAGATAAACCGGCCGCGGGTTGTTCTCAATACAAGTCTCTCTAACCTTCCAAGGTTTCCGTAAATTTACATGGTAGACCGGCTCCGGCTTTTGCAGTCCTGGCTGGTGTACCTTGTAATTTGGGTCTCCAACTTTCTGTGCTATTTTATAGGTCCCCTTCCCCTAGCGCTGTCCTTACTGTTCACAGGTGGCCCAACAACCAAAACCGGGTCCCTTTGGCTACGGACCCCAGACACTCGATTGCAGGTCCGGCTTTGGCCTGGCTGAGCCACCTTCCTATGTTTTCTACCTATCCTATTTAGGGGGACTGTCTTCCCCTCACCCACCGGACCTACTGTGGGTCCCTCTGCCTTGGGTTTCTGGGGTTCTAACACCTCACCTGGGCTAGGCCTCACTACTGGAAGTTTTCCTACCTGTCTGGGAACTGTACGTACCATGGCCGGCCACAGGGCTGGGAACAATGGAAAGTCTCTTCCTATTATCACATCATAGGGCATACTCGTGGTTACAGCCACCTCATGGACCTGCCTGCCGGCACACGTGCTTACAGACAACAGAGCAGTGGGGTATTCTTTTAAATCTCCATGAATGCTGGAAACCCCGACTCTCCGGCCTGTAAACTCTGTGGGTCGCACCAGGAAGCCCTCACCAGGGTCACCTGACTCCCTGAATCCAGCAGAGCTGCCACTGGAGTGTCTCCCACCTCCACCCGACACAAATGTTCATCATGGTTAACCTCTGACACATCGACCCTTCTGGCATATAATGACTGTCGATACCCAAAGTTCACATCCATGGGCTCACCCAGGAGGGGACAGTTGGCCCGTACATGGCCAGGCTCCTGGCACCGCCAGCATATTATAGAGTCCCGATCCCCAAAGGGCACATCCTGTGCGGTCTTTCTCAGCTCAGGCCGCAGGGTCTGGGGAGGGATTTTCTGGGTTTTATTACTCCCTTCCCCAGAGTTCCCCCTTAAGTTCCTCAGTAGCCCCATAACGTTCGACCAGGTCCACCATCTCCAGGGCACTAGTAGGAGATGTCTGGCCAACCCAGCGCTGGAGGGGTAGTGGCAATGCCCTCCAGAATTTGTCAGCTACAATACGGTCCAGCATAGCAGTGGGACTAAGTACGTCAGGCGGTAGCCATTTTTGTAAGAGTTTTAGCAAATTGTAATACTGGGGTCGTGCTGGCTCAGCTGGGTTAAACTCCCACTGATGTACCCGCTGGGCCCTGACCAACACATTCACCCCCAGTCTCGCCAGGATCTCACCCTTAACCACAGAGTAGTCTGCTGCTTGGTCGTCCGGTAAATCAAAGTAAACCTGTTGGGGTCCTGACGCCAGAAACGGAGCGATGACCTCTGCCCACTGGTCTCGGGGTAGTCTCTCTCACGGCCACCTTTTCGAACATCGCCAAGTAGGTTTCAACATCATCTGTCGGTGTCATCTTGGGAACGGCCATGCGGACTGCTTTCCGGGCATCGTGCACTCCCTGAGGCATCCCTGACTTTTCTAGCACCATTACGTGTTGCAGCAGCCGCTGGTTCGTGTCCTGCTGTCGCTGATTAGCCTCTAGCAGCTGTGCGACGGCCTGCTGTTGGACAAGTAAGGCTTCTTCATGTCTCTTTTGCTGTTGTGCGACGGCCTGCTGTTGGACAAGTAAGGCTTCTTCATGTCTCTTTTGCTGTTGTGCGATGGCCTGCTGTTGGACATCCATGGCCTGCTGTTGCTTTAAGTTGGCCTGGACAAGCTGCTTTATCATCTCCTCCATCTTGTCCTGTGTTGGTGGTTGCAGCTTGGCAGGCTTAATCCAGGACATACAACAGTGCCCCAAAAAAAAAAATGCTACGAAAAGTTTTGGCTTCACGCCAGCCTCACTGCAATTGCCCGCATCCTCCACCAAATGTGGGGAGTTGCTCTGGTAGACAGCGGTGCGGGTGCAGTATAGAGGCAAAGAGAGTCCAGGTAGTGCAGCAAACAGTGTTTTATTTCACACTTGCACAAACAAAACTCAAAACAGTCACTTAGTGCTACTTCACACACATAGCAAAAAACTTGAGGCAAAACAAAAGTCCAAGACTGAATCAACTTCACCTGTGTGGTTTAGGTGCGTGTTCACACCCGGCTGTCAGCCCAGCCGCAGGAAAGTCCAACCTCAGGCTTCCAGGCAGACTGCACGCCTCTTTGCAAGCTCTTGCTTCCAGCCCTGAGAGCTCCACAGAACACCAGCAGTTTCCAGGTTAAATCACCTCAAATCCTAGGTGTTAGTTCACACCTGGCTGAATGCTCAGCAACACAAAAAGTCCACTGACCGTCTTTAAATGGCCTGCTCTTCTGACACACAGGTCCCAGCTTTTCAGCCCAGCACAGGGCTCAGATCCCAAACACAGAGAGAGAGCTTGCATAAAACCCAGCTGTCTTAAGTGCAGCTAGGTAATCACCCAAAAAACCCGGACCGGCACCCAAAATCCGGTCCAGTATTTGCCCTCACCTGGCTGCAATCAACCCAGCAGCACAGGCTGAGAGGAAAATACCTGTTTTTTACCACAAAACCTCTCACTGTGTCACAGTATATATAAAAATACACCCCAAAACACATTGCCCTACTTCTCCTGAGTACGGCGATATCACATGAGTGACACTTTTTTGCAGCCTGGGTGCGCAAAGGGGCCCAAATTCCAATGAGTACCTTTAGGATTTCACAGGGCATTTTTACGCATTTGGATTCCAGACTTCTTCTTACGCTTTAGGGGTCCCTAAAATGCTAGGACAGTATAAATACCCCACATGTGACCCCATTTTAGAAAGAAGACACCCCAAGGTATTCCGTGAGGGGTATGGTTAGTTCATGTAAAATTTTATTTTTTGTCACAAGTTAGTGGAATATGAGACTTTGTAAAAAACAAAATTAAAAAAAAAAAATATCAAATTCCGCTAACTTGTGCCAAAAAAAAAAAAATTCTGTGAACTCGCCATGCCCCTCACAGAATACCTTGGGGTGTCTTCTTTCCAAAATGGGGTCACATGTGGGGTATTTATACTGCCCTGGCATTTTAGGTAACCTAAAGCGTGAGAATCCAAATGCGTAAAATGCCCTGTGAAATCCTAAAGGTACTCATTGGAATTAGGGCCCCTTTGCGCATCTTGGCTGCAAAAAAGTGTCACTCATGTGGTATCGCTGTACTCAGTAGAAGTAGGGCAATGTGTTTTGGGGTGTATTTTTACCATATACCTATACTGTGTGTGAGAAATATCGCTGTAAACGACAAATTTTTAATTTTTTTTATACAAAGTTGTCAATTTACAGAGATATTTCTCTCACCCAGCATGGGTATATGTAAAAATACACCCCAAAACACATTCCCCTAGTTCTCCCGAGTACGGCGATACCACATGTGTGACACTTTTTTGCAGCCAAGATGCGCAAAGGGGCCCAAATTCCAATGAGTACCTTTTAGGAGGGCATTTTTACGCATTTTTCTTCCCACGCTTTAGGGCCCCTAAAATGCCAGGGCAGTATAAATACCCCACATGTGACCCCATTTTGGAAAGAAGACAGCCCAAGGTATTCCATGAGGGGCATGGCGAGTTCATAGAAGATTTTTTTTTTGGCACAAGTTAGTGGAAATTGAATTTTTATTGTTTTTTCTCACAAAGTCTCCCTTTCCGCTAACTTTTGACAAAAAGTTTAATTTTTCATGGACTCACTATGCCCCTCAGCGAATACCTTGGGGTGTCTTCTTTCCAAAATGGGGTCACATGTGGGGCATAAAAATTTTTTCAAAGTTGTCGTTTACAGCTATATTTCTGACACACAGTTTAGGTATATATAAAAATACACCCCAAAACACATTGCCCTACTTCTCCTGAGTATAGCGATACCACATGAGTGACACTTTTTTGCAGCCAAGATGCGCAAAGGGGCCCTAAAACCAATGAGGGCATTTTTACGCATTTGTATTCTCATGCTTTAGGACCCCTAAAATGCCAGGGCAGTATAAATACCCCACAAGTGACCTCATTGTGGAAAGAAAACACCCCAAGGTATTCCGTGAGGGGCATGGCGAGTTCACAGAAAAAAAAAAATTGGCACAAGTTAGCGGAAATTGTTTTTTTTTTTTTTTTTTTTACAGTCTCATATTCCACTAACTTGTGACAAAAAATAAAATTTTACATGAACTCACCATACCCCTCACAGAATACCTTGGGGTGTCTTCTTTCTAAAATGGGGTCACATGTGAGGTTTTTGTACTGCCCTGGCATTTGAGGGTCTCCGCAATCATTACACGTATGGCCAGCATTAGGAGCTTCTGCGATTCTCCTTATATTGAGCATACGGGTAATGAGATTTTTTTTTTTCTGTTCAGCCTCTGGGCTAAAAAAAAAAAATTAAAATAAACGGCACAGATTTTTTCATTTGCATCGATAAATGTGGATGAAAAAATTGCTGCCAAAATCAGTGACTGCGGTGCGGTTGGCTGGGCGCTAGCTACCTAAAAAGTAGCTAACTAACTGGCGGTGATAAGGGACCCTTATGCCCCATTCACACGTCCGCAATTCTGTTTCCGCAAGAATATAGAACATGTCCTATTCTTGTCCGCAATTGCGGACAAGAAAAAGCATTTTCTATATAGTTCTAGCAATGTGCGGATCTGCAAAATGCGGAAAGCACATTGCCGGTGTCCGTGTTTTGAGGATCTGCGGATCTGCGGATCCGCGGATCCGTGAATCCACGGATCTGCAAAACACATATGGACGTCTGAATGGAGCCTTACAAGGGGTGTGATCAATGACAGGGGGGTGATCAGGGGGTCTAGATGGGGTGATCAAGGGGTTAACAAGGGGTTAATAGGTGACGGGGGGTGGGGGGGTTAGTGTAGTGTTTGGTACAACTTTACATAGTTACCTGGTCCTCTGGTGGTCCATCCCAGCAAATGGGACCACCAGAGGACCAGGTAGCAGCTATATCAGACGCTGTTTACAAAACAGCGTCTGATATAGCTCTTTGATGCGATTTAATTCGCATCTACAGCCTGCCAGTGATTCACAGGAAGTCTTGCGAGATGACGCGCCGATGCGTCGTCTCAGAACTACAGGACCGCCCGCAGGACGCATCCCTGCGTTAGGCGGTCCTGTAGTGGTTAAATACGGTTTTGATTTTAAACATTTTTTTTTATCAGGACAAGTAGATTGTCATGGGGGACAAGTAGATCGAGCCCTCGCTTTAGTCCTTCGATGAGTAGTTTTTTTTAAAATTTCAACACCCCTGGTATATATATATTAAAGATCTATGATTACGAAGCTTCTGATATTATTTATATAAGAATTGCATTGGGTGTAATAAAAGATCCGCCTTTTTTCACGGAAGACCGTTAGTGATGCCTTGTGTTCTATTCCATTCCTGGCTGTGATTTCCTCATCTGAAACTTTACAGGGACTTTTGCACCTGGCATTTTTAAAGGAGTGCTGCTATTACTATTTCATTCGTTATAAGAATATCTCTCTATAGAAGCAGGAGCAATCCAAAACAGAGCATGAATATCTGCAGGAAAATCTTAACCAAAGCAGGCCTACTGCTTTATATTGATGCATGTATTGCGCCTACAAAATTGTAGATAAAAAGGGGGAGGGGGGATTTTTCATGAGTGAAGTTTTTGAAGTCTGTATAAGGGCTCATGCACGCGAATGTGCCGTGTTTAGTGGTCAGCAAAACATGGATGCCAGCCATGTGCGTTCCGCAAATTGCGGAACAGAACGGACGGCCCATTATAGAAATGCCTATTCTTGTCCACAAAATGGACAAAAATAGGACATGTTCTATAATTTTTGCGAGGCCACGGAACGGAGCAACGGATGCGGACAGCACACGGAATGCTGTCGAATGTGGACAGCACACGGAATTTTTTGCGGCCCCATTGAAGTGAATGGGTCCACACCTGAGCTCCAAAAATGTGGCTCGGATGCGGAACCAAACCATGTTTGTGTGAAAGCGCCCTAATATTGAGTCTGTATTTGTATTATTTGTGCTAAATTTTGAAAACGGGGGACATTGATCAATTTGGTGCATATGTAAGCTTAGCACTTTTGTCTACAAATGTTACTTATTTATGCTTCTTTTTGAAACTTTTTTAAAAATTGCCTGGTAATAAATCTGGTGTGCCTAAAAAACATAGCTAACTATGACCTCTTTCCCCTCACCTTTCAAAAGTGTTAAGAATGGCGTAAAAAAAGATTTTATAAGCTGTACAGATCTGTAAAGAAGTCAACAAATTTACACCCTCTTTAGAACCCACATCTCCTGTTCCATGAAAATTAGGATGGCTACCAATCTGAAAATTTTTAAAAACTTTTAACAATCAGTAACCAAGAGTGCCCCATGTACTAGACACACCCTGTCCATGCATCAGAGAAACTGTTGGCTCACCTTTGTGTAGTTCAAATTAATTTATTGCCTAAACATACAAAGTAATCCTGCCTAACCAGTTTAATCTTCCAATAAATTATGTTGAAATGAAAAAAATATATCATGTGATATCTAGAACTGGACAGAAATCCATTGTATTCCATCAGGAAAAGGAAACACTACCAAGTTCAATGGCTTCTGTGTATTCTTTACATCTTTGTTTTCTAGTAACTATAACTAACTACTGCCTACACTATTGCAGCTTGTTTACATATCTTTCATAGAAACTGGCATATGTTATAGTTCAAGTCTATGCCAGCCCCTAGCTGGCACAGATTTCAGTTTCTGTCGCACAGAGTGCTAGTAGTGCCACTAATTCACTAAAAAAGCATCTGCCTCTTAACAAATGAGGTACATTTTACTGCAGAGCACAGGGAATCAAGATTGGTGTATGGGAATACTAGTCTTAACAAATGCCCCCTAGTGAGTTTTAAAATCTATTAACAGTGAATAGTGTCCTCTCTCATTCTCCATTCTTTTCCTCCTCCCCCTTTTTAGTTTCTAAGTCCTCCTTTCTCATCCTTCCCCTCAGCTATAATGACCTACCCTTTCATTCTCCTACTCGGCATTCATCTCCTCTTCTTTGAACCACCTACTATTTCCCCTCCTCCTTAAACGCTTTTCTCTTCCACTGTCTTCTAAGCTTTCCATCTTACACTTCTCCTTCTCAGACTATGTCTCTATGTAATTAAATATAACCAAAATGCATAATACTTAATAGTGACAAACGTTCATAATAGACAAAAAAAAATGATTTAGCATAGATATGTGTATATTATTATTAGAAAAAAAAAAAGACTGGCCTCCTCATACCCCTTCATAGCCAGCCAACCCTCTCCTAGTCTCCTCATCGGTCAAAACAACGTTGTTACGAACGAGAGGAAATCAGACTAACATAAAGTGTAAAAATTAACAATCATCTTAAATTTCGGAATTAAAATGACAAATTTGGACTTCTTTAACGATTAATAAGAAGCCATCATATAATAATTTTATTGTATAGGCCCATGACTACAGCACTTGCTGCTGCTATCATGGTACTAAGTAAATCTATTACTAGTAAGTGAAATAATTTTTTTTAGTTCTAATTATTTTATACACATATCCGTTTATAAAACAATATATTTTTAATAGATTCCAACAGCTAATATCTCTATATTGCTTACTTACTTTTTAATACCTAAAATAAAAATAAAAAGTCATTGAGGAGTATTTATCAAACTACTTACAACACTACTGCGGCATCAAAAAGTCACAAGTGATTGCGCTCAACATATTTGAGCAATAACTTGTGACTTTGTGAGCTTCTCCTAAATACCTACATTAAAAAAAAAGTCATTGAGGGGTATTTATAAAAGTACTTACAATGCTACTGCGGTGTCAAAAAGGCACAACTGATTGCGCGCGCCATAGTAAATATATTAATGGTAAGTGAAATAATTTTTTTTATTTCTAATTATTTTATACACATATTTGTTTATAACACAGAGTCATTGAGGGGTATTTATCAAAGTACTTAAAATACTACTACAGTGTCAAAAGGCGCAAGTGATGGCTCTCGCCATATTTGCCCAATTTATTGCGACTTTTGAGCTTTCCACCAAACTTTTTAAAGTGGTGGGGAAAGGCAGGGCTTAGAGGGAGAGGGCAGTGCCCATCGCAGCCCTCTGGATTTAATATAACTTAGGCCAGAAACTGGCGTATGTTATAGTTCAAGTCTATGCCAGCCCCTAGCTGGCATAGATTTCAGTTTCTGTCGCACGGAGTGCTAGTAGTGCCACTAATTCACTAAAAAAGCATCTGCCTCTTAACAAATGAGGTACATTTTACTGCAGAGCACAGGGAATCAAGATTGGTGTATGGGAATACTAGTCTTAATAAATGCCCCCAGTGAGTTTTAAAATCTATTAACAGTGAATAGTGTCCTCTCTCATTCTCCATTCTTTTCCTCCTCCCCCTTTTTAGTTTCTAAGTCCTCCTTTCTCATCCTTCCCCTCAGCTACAATGACCTACCCCCTCATTCTCCTACTCGGCAGTCATCTCCTCTTCTCTGAACCACCTACTATTTCCCCTCCTCCTTAAACGCTTTTCTCTTCCACTAAGCTTCCCATCTTACACTTCTCCTTCTCAGACTATGTCTCTATGTAATTAAATATAACCAAAATGCATAATACTTAATAGTGACAAACATTCATAATAGACAAAAAAAAATGATTTAGCATAGATATGTGTATATTATAATTAGAAAAAAAAAGACTGGCCTCCTCATACCCCTTCATAGCCAGCCAACCCTCTCCTAGTCTCCTCATCGGTCATAACAACGTTGTTACGAACGAGAGGAAATCAGACTAACATAAAGTGTAAAAATTAACAATCATCTTAAATTTCTGAATTAAAATCACAAATTTGGACTTCTTTAACGATTAATAAGAAGCCATCATATAATAATTTTATTGTATAGGCCCATGACTACAGCACTTGCTGCTGCTATCATGGTACTAAGTAAATCTATTACTAGTAAGTGAAATAATTTTTTATTTCTAATTATTTTATACACATATCTGTTTATAAAACAATATATTTTTAATAGATTCCAACAGCTAATATCTCTATATTGCTTACTTACTTTTTAATACCTAAAATAAAAATAAAAAGTCATTGAGGAGTATTTATCAAATAACTTACAACACTACTGCGGCATCAAAAAGTCACAAGTGATTGCGCTCGACATATTTGAGCAATAACTTGTGACTTTGTGAGCCTCTCCTAAATACCTACATTAAAAAAAAGTCATTGAGGGGTATTTATAAAAGTACTTACAATGCTACTGCGGTGTCAAAAAGGCACAACTGATTGCGCGCGCCATAGTAAATATATTAATGGTAAGTGAAATAATTTTTTTATTTCTAATTATTTTATACACATATTTGTTTATAACACAGAGTCATTGAGGGTATTTATCAAAGTACTTAAAATACTACTGCAGTGTCAAAAGGCGCAAGTGATGGCTCTCGCCATATTTGCCCAATTTATTGCGACTTTTGAGCTTTCCACCAAACTTTTTAAAGTGGTGGGGAAAGGCAGGGCTTAGAGGGAGAGGGCAGTGCCCATCGCAGCCCTCTGGATTTAATATAACTTAGGCCAGAAACTGGCGTATGTTATAGTTCAAGTCTATGCCAGCCCCTAGCTGGCATAGATTTCAGTTTCTGTCGCACGGAGTGCTAGTAGTGCCACTAATTCACTAAAAAAGCATCTGCCTCTTTACAAATGAGGTACATTTTACTGCAGAGCACAGGGAATCAAGATTGGTGTATGGGAATACTAGTCTTAATAAATGCCCCCAGTGAGTTTTAAAATCTATTAACAGTGAATAGTGTCCTCTCTCATTCTCCATTCTTTTCCTCCTCCCCTTTTTAGTTTCTAAGTCCTCCTTTCTCATCCTTCCCCTCAGCTACAATGACCTACCCCTCATTCTCCTACTCGGCAGTCATCTCCTCTTCTCTGAACCACCTACTATTTCCCCTCCTCCTTAAACGCTTTTCTCTTCCACTAAGCTTCCCATCTTACACTTCTCCTTCTCAGACTATGTCTCTATGTAATTAAATATAACCAAAATGCATAATACTTAATAGTGACAAACATTCATAATAGACAAAAAAAAATGATTTAGCATAGATATGTGTATATTATAATTAGAAAAAAAAAAGACTGGCCTCCTCATACCCCTTCATAGCCAGCCAACCCTCTCCTAGTCTCCTCATCGGTCATAACAACGTTGTTACGAACGAGAGGAAATCAGACTAACATAAAGTGTAAAAATTAACAATCATCTTAAATTTCTGAATTAAAATCACAAATTTGGACTTCTTTAACGATTAATAAGAAGCCATCATATAATAATTTTATTGTATAGGCCCATGACTACAGCACTTGCTGCTGCTATCATGGTACCAAGTAAATCTATTACTAGTAAGTGAAATAATTTTTTATTTCTAATTATTTTATACACATATCTGTTTATAAAACAATATATTTTTAATAGATTCCAACAGCTAATATCTCTATATTGCTTACTTACTTTTTAATACCTAAAATAAAAATAAAAAGTCATTGAGAGTATTTATCAAACTACTTACAACACTACTGTGAGCATCAAAAAGTCACAAGTGATTGCGCTCGACATATTTGAGCAATAACTTGTGACTTTGTGAGCCTCTCCTAAATACCTACATTAAAAAAAAAAGTCACTGAGGGTATTTATAAAAGTACTTACAATGCTACTGCGGTGTCAAAAGGCACAACTGATTGCGAGC
This sequence comes from Bufotes viridis, assembly GCA_033119425.1. Lineage (NCBI taxonomy): Eukaryota > Metazoa > Chordata > Amphibia > Anura > Bufonidae > Bufotes > Bufotes viridis. The sequence goes on along the minus strand of CM065593.1, from coordinate 332,276,483 downwards.
GCCATAGTAAATATATTAATGGTAAGTGAAATAATTTTTTTATTTCTAATTATTTTATACACATATTTGTTTATAACACAGAGTCATTGAGGGTATTTATCAAAGTACTTAAAATACTACTACAGTGTCAAAAGGCGCAAGTGATGGCTCTCGCCATATTTGCCCAATTTATTGCGACTTTTTGAGCTTTCCACCAAACTTTTTAAAGTGGTGGGGGAAAGGCAGGGCTTAGAGGGAGAGGGCAGTGCCCATCGCAGCCCTCTGGATTTAATATAACTTAGGCCAGAAACTGGCGTATGTTATAGTTCAAGTCTATGCCAGCCCCTAGCTGGCATAGATTTCAGTTTCTGTCGCACGGAGTGCTAGTAGTGCCACTAATTCACTAAAAAAGCATCTGCCTCTTAACAAATGAGGTACATTTTACTGCAGAGCACAGGGAATCAAGATTGGTGTATGGGAATACTAGTCTTAATAAATGCCCCCTAGTGAGTTTTAAAATCTATTAACAGTAAATAGTGTCCTCTCTCATTCTCCGTTCTTTTCCTCCTCCCCCTTTTTAATTTCTAAGTCCTCCTTTCTCATCCTTCCCCTTAGCTATAATGACCTACCCTTTCATTCTCCTACTCGGCATTCATCTCCTCTTCTTTGAACCACCTACTATTTCCCCTCCTCCTTAAACGCTTTTCTCTTCCACTAAGCTTCCCATCTTACACTTCTCCTTCTCAGACTATGTCTCTATGTAATTAAATATAACCAAAATGCATAATACTTAATAGTGACAAACATTCATAATAGACAAAAAAAAAATGATTTAGCATAGATAAGTGTATATTATAATTAGAAAAAAAAAAAGACTGGCCTCCTCATACCCCTTCATAGCCAGCCAACCCTCTCCTAGTCTCCTCATCGGTCATAACAACGTTGTTACGAACGAGAGGAAATCAGACTAACATAAAGTGTAAAAATTAACAATCATCTTAAATTTCTGAATTAAAATCACAAATTTGGACTTCTTTAACGATTAATAAGAAGCCATCATATAATAATTTTATTGTATAGGCCCATGACTACAGCACTTGCTGCTGCTATCATGGTACTAAGTAAATCTATTACTAGTAAGTGAAATAATTTTTTTATTTCTAATTATTTTATACACATATCTGTTTATAAAACAATATATTTTTAATAGATTCCAACAGCTAATATCTCTATATTGCTTACTTACTTTTTAATACCTAAAATAAAAATAAAAAGTCATTGAGGAGTATTTATCAAATAACTTACAACACTACTGCGGCATCAAAAGTCACAAGTGATTGCGCTCGACATATTTGAGCAATAACTTGTGACTTTGTGAGCCTCTCCTAAATACCTACATTAAAAAAAAGTCATTGAGGGGTATTTATAAAAGTACTTACAATGCTACTGCGGTGTCAAAAAGGCACAACTGATTGCGCGCGCCATAGTAAATATATTAATGGTAAGTGAAATAATTTTTTTATTTCTAATTATTTTATACACATATTTGTTTATAACACAGAGTCATTGAGGGGTATTTATCAAAGTACTTAAAATACTACTGCAGTGTCAAAAGGCGCAAGTGATGGCTCTCGCCATATTTGCCCAATTTATTGCGACTTTTGAGCTTTCCACCAAACTTTTTAAAGTGGTGGGGGAAAGGCAGGGCTTAGAGGGAGAGGGCAGTGCCCATCGCAGCCCTCTGGATTTAATATAACTTAGGCCAGAAACTGGCGTATGTTATAGTTCAAGTCTATGCCAGCCCCTAGCTGGCATAGATTTCAGTTTCTGTCGCACGGAGTGCTAGTAGTGCCACTAATTCACTAAAAAAGCATCTGCCTCTTAACAAATGAGGTACATTTTACTGCAGAGCACAGGGAATCAAGATTGGTGTATGGGAAAACTAGTCTTAATAAATGCCCCCCAGTGAGTTTTAAAATCTATTAACAGTAAATAGTGTCCTCTCTCATTCTCCATTCTTTTCCTCCTCCCCCCCTTTTTAGTTTCTAAGTCCTCCTTTCTCATCCTTCCCATCAGCTACAATGACCTACCCCCTCATTCTCCTACTCGGCATTCATCTCCTCTTCTCTGAACCACCTACTATTTCCCCTCCTCCTTAAACGCTTTTCTCTTCCACTGTCTTCTAAGCTTTCCATCTTACACTTCTCCTTCTCAGACTATGTCTCTATGTAATTAAATATAACCAAAATGCATAATACTTAATAGTGACAAACGTTCATAATAGACAAAAAAAAAATGATTTAGCATAGATATGTGTATATTATAATTTGAAAAAAAAAGACTGGCCTCCTCATACCCCTTCATAGCCAGCCAACCCTCTCCTAGTCTCCTCATCGGTCATAACAACGTTGTTACGAACGAGAGGAAATCAGACTAACATAAAGTGTAAAAATTAACAATCATCTTACATTTTTGAATTAAAATCACAAATTTGGACTTCTTTAACGATTAATAAGAAGCCATCATATAATAATTTTATTGTATAGGCCCATGACTACAGCACTTGCTGCTGCTATCATGGTACCAAGTAAATCTATTACTAGTAAGTGAAATAATTTTTTTTATTTCTAATTATTTTATACACATATCTGTTTATAAAACAATATATTTTTAATAGATTCCAACAGCTAATATCTCTATATTGCTTACTTACTTTTTAATACCTAAAATAAAAATAAAAAGTCATTGAGGAGTATTTATCAAACTACTTACAACACTACTGCGGCATCAAAAAGTCACAAGTGATTGCGCTCGACATATTTGAGCAATAACTTGTGACTTTGTGAGCCTCTCCTAAATACCTACATTAAAAAAAAAAGTCACTGAGGGGTATTTATAAAAGTACTTACAATGCTACTGCGGTGTCAAAAAGGCACAACTGATTGCGCGCGCCATAGTAAATATATTAATGGTAAGTGAAATAATTTTTTTTATTTCTAATTATTTTATACACATATTTGTTTATAACACAGAGTCATTGAGGGGTATTTATCAAAGTACTTAAAATACTACTGCAGTGTCAAAAAGGCGCAAGTGATGGCTCTCGCCATATTTGCCCAATTTATTGCGACTTTTTGAGCTTTCCACCAAACTTTTTAAAGTGGTGGGGGAAAGGCAGGGCTTAGAGGGAGAGGGCAGTGCCCATCGCAGCCCTCTGGATTTAATATAACTTAGGCCAGAAACTGGCGTATGTTATAGTTCAAGTCTATGCCAGCCCCTAGCTGGCATAGATTTCAGTTTCTGTCGCACGGAGTGCTAGTACTGCCACTAATTCACTAAAAAAGCATCTGCCTCTTAACAAATGAGGTACATTTTACTGCAGAGCACAGGGAATCAAGATTGGTGTATGGGAATACTAGTCTTAATAAATGCCCCCCAGTGAGTTTTAAAATCTATTAACAGTAAATAGTGTCCTCTTTCATTCTCCGTTCTTTTCCTCCTCCCCCTTTTTAATTTCTAAGTCCTCCTTTCTCATCCTTCCCCTTAGCTATAATGACCTACCCTTTTATTCTCCTACTCGGCATTCATCTCCTCTTCTTTGAACCACCTACTATTACCCCTCCTCCTTAAACGCTTTTCTCTTCCACTAAGCTTCCCATCTTACACTTCTCCTTCTCAGACTATGTCTCTATGTAATTAAATATAACCAAAATGCATAATACTTAATAGTGACAAACATTCATAATAGACAAAAAATAAAGATTTAGCATAGATATGTGTATATTATTATTAGAAAAAAAAAGACTGGCCTCCTCATACCCCTTCATAGCCAGCCAACCCTCTCCTAGTCTCCTCATCGGTCATAACAACGTTGTTACGAACGAGAGGAAATCAGACTAACATAAAGTGTAAAAATTAACAATCATCTTAAATTTTTGAATTAAAATCACAAATTTGGACTTCTTTAACGATTAATAAGAAGCCATCATATAATAATTTTATTGTATAGGCCCATGACTACAGCACTTGCTGCTGCTATCATGGTACTAAGTAAATCTATTACTAGTAAGTGAAATAATTTTTTTTTATTTCTAATTATTTTATACACATATCTGTTTATAAAACAATATATTTTTAATAGATTCCAACAGCTAATATCTCTATATTGCTTACTTACTTTTTAATACCTAAAATAAAAATAAAAAGTCATTGAGGAGTATTTATCAAACTACTTACAACACTACTGTAAAATATATAAATATATTAATGGTAAGTGAAATAATTTTTTTTATTTCTAATTATTTTATACACATATTTGTTTATAACACAGAGTCATTGAGGGGTATTTATCAAAGTACTTAAAATACTACTGCAGTGTCAAAAAGGCGCAAGTGATGGCTCTCGCCATTTTTGCCCAATTTATTGCGACTTTTTGAGCTTTCCACCAAACTTTTTAAAGTGTTGGGGGAAAGGCAGGGCTTAGAGGGAGAGGGCAGTGCCCATCGCAGCCCTCTGGATTTAATATAACTTAGGCCAGAAACTGGCGTATGTTATAGTTCAAGTCTATGCCAGCCCCTAGCTGTTTCTGTTGTTGGAGTGCTAGTAGTGCCCCTTATTCATTAAAAAAGCATCTCCCTCTTAACAAATTGGTTACATTTTACTCCAGAGCCCAGGGAATCAAGATTGGTGCATGGGAATACCAGTTTTAATATATGCCCCCCAGTGGGTTCCAAAATCTACTAAACAGTTAATACTGTTCTCTTATTATCCTTTCTTTTCCTCCTCCCCTTTCTTAGTTTCTAAGTCCTCCTTTCTCATCCTTCCCCTCAGGTTCCATGACCTCCCCCTTCATTCTCCTACTCAGCCTTTATCTCTTCCACTGCCTTATAAGCCTCCCATCTCATACTCTTCTTTCTCGTACTCTGTGTCTCTATGTCATAAAATATAACAGAAATGCTCAATACCTAATAGTGACAAACGTTAATAATTGACAGAGAAATAAAATTTGAATCTCTATATTATAGCATGTCTATATTATAATTAGAAAAAGAAAAAAAACTAGCTTCCTCATACCCCTTCATAGCCAGCCAACCCTCTCCTAGTCTCCTCATCAATCATAACAACGTTGTTACCAACTAGAGGAAATTAGACTCACATAAAGTGTAAAAATTAACAATTATGTGAAATATTGAATAGGCCCATGACAATAACACATGCTGATACTATCAAGGGGCTGAGTAAATCTATTACTGGTACGTGAAATTATTTTTTTTATTTCTAAATATTTTATACACATATCTGTGTATAAAGGCTCATAGCTGGCTGTCGCAGGCCTCTTCATAACTTTCAAGCTGTCTACAGTTTAGACCATTTTCTACACTTAAAACAGGCGCAGAAAATGGTCCTGTCCCCTTCCCTGCCCACAATTTTACACCTGGCGTGAGCGGAGCAAGGTCATAGACAGTGGCACAATTAACTGTTTCGCCGCCATCTGCGCCTGAAATACGCCCAATCTAGGCGTATTTCAGAATAGTAAATAAGCCCCTGTATTTTTACGAATGTTACCTTGGAGTCTGCAGCGATCTAGTGTTGTTGATGTGACATCACTCCTGCAGCAGTGAAAACAGGAGCACCTGAGGGGCAGCGCTGAATATCTTAGGGGACTGATGCTCAATTCTTTATTGGAGTCCTTAGGTGGGATTCAAATATTTAACAACAGGTTCCCCACTCAATGGGGAAAGGCAGAAATGCAGCGTCATTACACATATGTAAGAAGTCATAAAATAAATAAATAAATAAATAAATATACACCATATACTGTATAAGCTATACACACATAAATACCCTTCAAAATAAAGAGAAATCCCTGGCACTCACCATTAACACATTGCAGGTAATACAAAGGAGACAAACACATGTAGATTGGACTTGAGAAAGTGTCAGAGGACACAAAACAGCCATTGGCTGATCTACATGTGTTTCCTTCTAATGTGTTACCTGCAACTAGCGCTTTTGTAATGTTAAAGTTTCTGTCATTTTAATGCCTCTTATAGTGTCCCCAGTAGTTATGAGGCCCCTTATAGTGCCCCCAGGAGTTATAATTCCCTCTATAGTGTCCACAGTTGTCATAATGCCCCCTACAGTGTCCATAGTTGCTATTATGCCCCTTATAATGCCCCTGGTAGTTATAATCCCCACTATAGTGCCCCAGTAGTTATTGCATCACCTACAATGCCTCCAGTAGTTATAATCCCCCTATATTGCCCTAGTAGTTATATTGCCCCCTACATTGCTCCTATTAATTATATTGCCCCTAGAGTGCCCCAGTAATTTCAATGCCCCTTTTGGGTCAAGTAGTTATAGAATCACCTATAGTAGTTATAATCCCCCTATATTGCTACCACTAGTTATAGAGTCACTTATCTTCTCCGTCTTCGGTACTTATAATACCCCTATACTTCCCCCAATAGTTATATTACCCCCTATAGAGCCCTCAGTAGTTATTATGCTCCCTATAGTTCCCCCAGTAGTTATAATGCGTCCTATGGTGCCCACATTAGCTATAATGTCCTATAGGGTCCCCCCAATAGTTATAATGCTCCCAGTATTTATAATGTTCCCTATAGTGCTCCCAGTAGTTATAATACAACCTATAGTACCCTAAGTAGTTATTATAGTGCCCCCCTTTGGTGACTCCCGCTCCATGCTTTTACAGTCCTCAGCATGAGTTGGCACACCCTGGCATTGACAGTTTTGAGGTCTGCAGCCTATGAGAGTGGGCATGGGAGCTAATGGCTCATGTGCCCTACAGCAGTATTCAACTGTATCACCGTTCTGAGTATGGTGATACAGTTGTCTGGAACAGGAAAGAAAAGTTGCTGTCAGCTTGGAAATGGGGTTCAGCCAATAAAACGGTTCAGCAATCAGGTTGTAGTTTTAAAAACTGGATCTGGAGAACTGGTCAAATCCCTCCCTTGTTGCAGGCTATTCCCCAGTGTTGTTCGTTTTCTTACTGAAGCCAGTCAATCCCTTTAAAGAGTATAGTATATTCACATTTTACTGTAATTTATGCAATTGAAGATTATTTCCATAGATTTGAATAGAGTAGTTCTCAAAGAAGAATGGGACAGTCATCAAAATGTGTGCAACAAATCTGCCATGTGTGAATATATGAAAATGAAAGAAGTTAACTGAAAGTATGAACCAGCACTGTGGCCAAAGCAGGTGATGGGTGCAGATTCAACTCTCACCAGTCCACAAACAAACGAGAGGAGGCAGTACTCCAGTTTAGAGATGTCTGACACTGGGGGAATAAACATTTAGTGCTGCTTCTTCTCGTTTGTTTCTGAAAATAAAAGATTCATTCTTTAATTTTATAGCAGTCAGATTTTTCTGATAAAGATCTCGAAATCCACTTCATAAATATTTGCAACCAATTCTTTGTTTTAGGTCCCTTTTAAATACGTTGATGATTAGTAACAAAATTCCTTAGTCGAGACCATTGTCCTGTGTACAAGTGCTGCTAGTCCCCTGTTTGTCAGGTGATAACACCTTTTCTCAGCAGTACAGTGGATGGGGCTTCCAAAAATAGGGAAGTAAGTGTGCTCGAATAGCATTGAATGGAGAGAGCTGCACCTCCTTGCCATTCCCCTTAAGAGTTTGGGTGAAAAAAAAAATGAAGCTATCATTAGTTCAGCTCTAATGCAGACCTATGCATCCCCACGGCAATAGACAACAAATAACCGCAGGTAGCCTTATTGGGCAGCTGTAACTCTACTAGGGTTTGTTGTCTGTTACTATGGATAGGCATAGGTTTGCACAGGAGGTGTACTAATAAATCTACAGACCTACTGCAAAGTTAGAGAACATGCCATCATGAAGTGCAGTGTAATCTGCAGGCAGCAGGTTATAGAGCAGGAGAAGCTGAGCAAACTGATATATACTGTAGTTATGTGGGAAAAGATTCAGTAAAACTTGTATTTTATTAATTTAAATCTCTGCTATTTTTTTTATTTCACTGTTCACAGGGAAGGTGTTATCAGTGATGACAGCTATCTCTGTATAAACACTTGCACAGACAATATTATCAATCACTGATAGCTGGGGCGTAGCTAACGGCTCATGGGCCCTGAAGCAAGAGTTCCGCTTGGGCCCCCTTCCCTCAATGCCTTTTGTGTCTTCTAATGCGGCACAAGGGTCTTTAGGCCCCCTCAGGCTCCTGGGCCCGGTAGCGACTGCTACCTCTGCACCCCCTATAGCTATCCCCATGCTGATAGCACCTCCCCTGTGATTAATGAGGATATAAACCGTAGAGATTTACATGAATAAATTACAAGTTTTATTGAATCTTTCCCCACAACTCTATATATCAAACTGCTCAGCTCCTCCTGCTCTACAACATATTGCCTGCAGACTGCCCTGCATTTTTTGGTGACAAGACCTCTTTAAGACCTCTTCAAGATTTTTATACTGATAAACTATCCTCAGTATAGGTCATCAGTATCTGATCGGTGGGCTGTGAGGGCCGCGGCCTTCTCTCTGCTTTTCCTAGGTGGAGTGACGACATGTTCATGTGTCATGTGGCCTAGGCGCAGCTGAGCCGCATTCAAGTGAATGGGGCTGAGCGCGATACCAAGCACAACCGCTATAGGATATATAGTGCTGTGCTTGTTGAGCACAGAAAAGGCTGCGGCGTTCACAGGAGCGCGGGTGCATTCTCAAAACAGCTGATCGTGGGGGTCCTAGGTGTCGGACCCCCACAGATCAAATACTGATGACCTATCCAGAGGATAGGCCATCAGTAAAAAAAATCTCAGAAGACCCTTTTAAGCCCTTTATGCACATGACCGTTGCTTGTTTCCGCGTCCGTTCCGTCCGCAAATTTTGCGTCTACCAAAAAAAATGACGGACCGTTTTTTTGGGCGGAAAAATGCCTATCCTTGTCCGCAAACTTAAAAAAAATAGGACATGCTCTATTTTTTTGACGGAATGTAAACACGGACCACGGATGCTGAACAAAAATGGTTGACCATCCGCATTTTTTGACGGACCCATTGAAGCATCCTATCCGTGAAAAAAAACAGAACGGACGCGGAAACAAACAACGGTCGTGTGCATGAGGCCTAAAGAGCATCCGTCACATGATAAACCCTATTAAACAAGGCATACTGCCTGGTAGGGTTTAATCATGATGAATAAAAACCTATGTGTTGATGCAGGATAATTATTATTTTCATAAGTAATAGAGGTGGGTCTAGTCCCTCAGAGCACCGCTTCACCTCCTCCTATCTCTCTAGATGCCTCCAGTGTATAGTCAGACAAAAGCAGTGCCTCACATTCATCATACTGCGTGTGCCACTTGCTGCGTCTTTAGAAGGTCTGGACCCCAGTGTGTTCTGAGCCATCAGGTACAATGGGATGCATGGTTTCCATGACAACAGTGACTGTTGTCAGTAAGGCAGCACCAAGTGCTTTCAAGCTGGTAGTTACAGGGGTTCTCCCATCTCAACTTCTGTGGCATATCTCTAGGATATGTCACAAATGTCAGATAGGTGCAGGTCCCACCTCTGGGACCCGCTTCTGTCTCTACAATGGGTGAAGTGAAACACAGCACATGTGCAGCCACCTCTCTATTCAGAACTATGGGACCACCAGAAATTGCTGAGCCACCAGGGCTATTTTCAAAACTTCTATAGAGATCAATGGAGGGTGGTTTCTTCTTCCAGTTCAGGGGCCAATTCTGGAGATAGGACCCACACCTATTTGATCTTTGTGGCATATCCTAGTGACATGCCACAAATGCTGAGAATGGAGAAAGTAAAAAAGGAAGGAAAGCTATTCGAATTACCATCCTAAACCCTCTCTGTTCCAGCACCACTTGCTTTGTTTTCCTGCATGCATCTGTGATGTGCCCAGTAATTCTGCATGTTACAACTGCAGCCAATCACTGGTCTCAGCAGTCTTGTGCTATTTACAAGTGATGGGCTGCCGCAGCCACATGCGGTATACACACACGTCATTGCTGGGCGGTGCTGGAACAGAGGGGGTTTGGGGAGAGTAAGTAAAATATATCTTATTTTTTTATAGAACTTCGTAAAAAAGCCACGGCACATCCAATTGATGAAAAAGAAGTGTGATCTTTATTCACCCATCTAGCGACGTTTCGGTCCGCTTACTGGGACCCTTGTCAAGCAATGTGTATACAAGCAATGTGTCTATATATAGTGCACAACTCATTAGCATACATAATTGATAAATATTCAAAGTGATACAAAAAATGCAAAAATGCATATACAAATACGAATCTAGACATCATAGATATATCTTTCAGTGGAAAACAACATATACATGTCATATAATGCCGTGAATAAGTACTTTAAAAATACATAAATGTGGTCATGAGGAGGCAGGGGTGTAAGAATAAATTTGTGAGCCCCAACCATGTTGCGCAGAAAACCGCAGGTGTATTCAGACCTGCGGTTTTCTGAGTGAGAGGAGGCAAGGGGGGGGGGGTTTAGGCACGGGAGGGTTTATGAGCAGGCGGGGGGGGGGGGGGTTATGAGGAGGCACGGGTGTCTAAATAAACCTGTGAGCCCCCCCATGTTGCGCAGAAAACCGCAGGGGGTTAACGGGTTTATTCAGACACCCGCGCCTTCTCCCGTGCCGCGGGCTTCAAACACTGCGCGCTGAGCTGCATAGAACACACCCCCCTGAATTTGTAATCTGAGCGGAGAGCAGGGAGCAGAGCAGAGCGACACACCCCCAGAAATCAGCTGCTTAATGTTTCTTCATGACTTAATGCTTTTTCATGGTACAGCGGCATCCCCATCATTGCTATAATTTCAGTTTATCTGCTACAGGAACAGAGAAACAGAAACAAACTCATCACATGAGCAGCGCCAACAGAGCAGATTGACTAGAATGGGGCACCAGGTTTCTGTCATGTTACTGTAATAATTAGCAGGGCATGCTCTGCATTGGAGGCTCCTAATGGCCACAGCCTAAACTGTACAGCCTCCGGTGGGCACCAGGTACAAATTCAGAAGGATCGCATATAAAATCATACTGAGCCAATAACTGCCACTAGATGGAGCCATCCTCCTGATGTCGTCATCCTCCGCTGCGCTTGTAAGCTTCTTCGCTTTCTGTAGCTCCGCACCTGGGACCATCCTCCTGATGTCGTCATCCTTGTTCCTCCTTCGCTTCCTGTAGCTCCCCCCCCCCCTTTAGGAATTGGCTGCCACCTGTCGGCTCCCCTCCGGCGCTGCTCAGCTCCAACTGCAAAGAAACCGTTGGGTTACTATGACAACGATGACTATTGCAATACACTGCTGTTAGGTGGTCTCTGATTGGTCAGCAGTCACGTGACGGCAACAGACCAATAAAATGTTCACATTACCAATAGCACAAGCGCCTAGTCCGGCCATTTATTAGCGTCTCTAGCAGGCTTATGTGTGGTGCACAGTCAGGCCCTTGTGGGCAACGCGTGAAATATCAGAAGAAAACCCGTATAAAACATGCTATACTAAAAACTGCCACTGCCTGCTTTCCCTCCGCGTACCATTAACCCCGCCCCCAGGCAAGGTTGCTGCTGCTCCTGTGGTGAAATCGTTTTTTCTGTGTAAGCACATAAATGGGGGCGTGGCCAATCTGGCTAATGTACGGAGCCAGGTCTGTTACTATTCTATTGCAGTGTGAAGGGAGTGTTTGGTTATCATAATAGTGTAACAGGCTGGGAATCTAACCGAAGGCCCAATGTCTGGGGTCCCAGGCTGTTCACTATTGAAGTCCTGGCAGCTCCTTCAATGTGACTGTCCTATCTGACTCCTCCTCTCAGCGGCAGCCCTGGAACATGCCACAGTGGCCCTAGAACCTGCATAACTCCTCCACCCAGGCCCCACATAACATCTCACTGTCAAACCCATCAGTGACACATTGCCCTTCCTCCTCTACAGTAATGCTGCCCACTGACCAGCATCGGGACGTTCTGTGTGGGTGGAGCCAACATGACCACGCCCATCCTCTCAGTTGCGCTTCCTCCAGCCTCTAAGATGGCTCATGTTTAAAGATGGCACCTGCTCCGGGGCCATAGCCGTGGGTGGCCGTCTGCTTCTTTTAGCAGACCCCCGCAGCTAATGTCTGCAACCGGCAATTAACCCCTCAGATGCTTTTGCCAATGCTGACCACGGCATCTGAGCGCGCTGAAACAAAAAGTGCGCACTTTCGGTTGTGCTCTGGCTCCCCCGTGTGGCGATCTGAGGAGCCAGAGCGTGTATGCAGCAGCCCGTGTCTTTATGAATGATATGAGGCTGCTGCATAGTATTTCCTAAGGAGCCCTTGCCTGTAATAGGGCTCCACAGGAAAGTTGTAAAATCATCATAGATTCCAATGCAATGTTCCCCCATACAGTATAATGTCTCCTTGTGGCCCCCTTACAGTATGATGTCTCTTTGTGTCCCCCATACAGTATAATGTCTCCTTGTGACCCCCTTACAGTATGATGTCTCTTTATGTCCCCCATATAGTATAATGTCTCCTTGTGGCCCCCATATAGTATAATGTCTCCTTGTGGCCCCCATACAGTATAATGTCTCCTTGTGACCCCCTTACAGTATGATGTCTCTTTATGTCCCCCATATAGTATAATGTCTCCTTGTGACCCCCTTACAGTATGATGTCTCTTTGTGTCCCCCATATAGTATAATGTCTCCTTGTGACCCCCTTACAGTATGATGTCTCTTTGTGTCCCCCATATAGTATAATGTCTCCTTGTGACCCCCTTACAGTATGATGTCTCTTTGTGTCCCCCATATAGTATAATGTCTCCTTGTGACCCCCTTACAGTATGATGTCTCTTTGTGTCCCCCATATAGTATAATGTCTCCTTGTGGCCCCCTTACAGTATGATGTCTCTTTGTGTCCCCCATATAGTATAATGTCTCCTTGTGGCTCCCATATAGTATAATGTCTCCTTGTGGCCCCCATACAGTATAATGTCTCCTTGTGACCCCCTTACAGTATGATGTCTCTTTGTGTCCCCCATATAGTATAATGTCTCCTTGTGGCCCCCTTACAGTATGATGTCTCCTTGTGTCCCCCATATAGTATAATGTCTCCTTGTGGCCCCCATACAGTATAATGTCTCCTTGTGGCCCCCTTACAGTATGATGTCTCTTTGTGTCCCCCATATAGTATAATGTCTCCTTGTGGCCCCCTTACAGTATAAGGGTACTTTCACACTAGCGTTTTGGATTCCGTTTGTGAGATCCGTTCCAGGGCTCTCACAAACGGACCAAAACGGATCAGTTAAGCCCCAATGCATTCTGAATGGATAAGGATCCGTTCAGAATGCATCAGTTCGGCTCCGTTCCGCCTCTATTCCGTTTTGGAGGCGGACACCAAAACGCAGCATGCAGCATTTCGGTGTCCGTCTGAAGAGGCGGAGCCTAACGGATCTGTTTTTTTTTTACAATGTAAGTCAATGGGGACGGATCCGTTGTCAGTGACACAATATGGTGCATTTGAAAACGGATCCGTTCCCCATTGACTTTCAATATAATTCAAAACGGATCCGTTTTGGACTTTGTCATTTTTCTTTAAAGCTAATGCAAACGGATCCGTTCTGAACGGATACAAACGTTTGCATTAGAGGTGCGGATCCGTCTGTGAAAATAAACAGACGGATCCGCACCAACGCTAGTGTGAAAGTACCCTAATGTCTCCTTGTGTCCCCCATATAGTATAATGTCTCCTTGTGGCCCCCATACAGTATAATGTCTCCTTGTGTCCCCCATATAGTATAATGTCTCCTTGTGGCCCCCATACAGTATAATGTCTCCTTGTGACCCCCTTACAGTATGATGTCTCCTTGTGTCCCCCATATAGTATAATGTCTCCTTGTGGCCCCCATACAGTATAATGTCTCCTTGTGGCCCCCTTACAGTATAATGTCTCCTTGTGGCCCCCTTACAGTATAATGTCTCCTTGTGGCCCCCTTACAGTAAAATGTCTCCTTGCAGCCCTTACAGGACACCACGGCTGGGCTAGATGTTCCTAAGCCGCTTGAGGACCAGACAGGACAGTGGAAGTCTCCATTATCTGGTACAGAATATGTAAATACAGTTTTTTCTTTAAATCCTATGCCTATGTGTAACAGGAGTAATTGTAGAATGTTCTATACATTACAATTAAAGACCTGAAACAAGTTCATGTTTTGAGTGTTGAATGTTTTTCTTCTACATTGGTATTTATCGCAATATATCGTTAACGTTATACATTTCTTAATATCGTTATCGTGGGAATATTTTTGATATCGCCCCAACCCAATATCAGGTACTGTAAAAAAAAAGTCAGAAAACTCCATTAAAGAGTATACTATATTCAAATTTATACATTAATTTCTGCAATTGAAGATTATTTCCATACATTAGAATGCGGTTGTTGTCAAAAAACACTAGGACAGTCGTCAAAATGCATGCAACAAATCTGACAAGTGTGGTTATATTGAAAATGAAAGATTAACCCCTTCACGCCCGATGGCGTACATGTACGTCATCGGGCGTGTGTTTAAAGATGGCGTCTGCTCCTGCCCGCTGCAGGCGCCATAGCCGCTGGTGGCCGCCTGCTTCCTATAGCAGACACCCGCGGCTAATGTCCGCAACAGGCAGTAATGTCGAACGCGGACATTTATTGGAGGAGCCGGAGCGTGTGTGCAGCAGCCCCTGTCTTTGTAAATGACAGGAGGCTGCTGCACAGTGTTTCCTATGGAGCCCTTGCCTGTAATAGGGCTCCATAGGAAACTAGTAAAATGATCATAGATTCCAATGCAAGTGCATTGGAGTCTATGATAATCACAATCAGATGATTGCATGTTATAGTTCCCTATGGGAACTATAAAAAAGTGTAATAAAAAAAACTGTTTAAAAAAAATAAAACCTAAAAATTCAAATCACCCCCCTTTTCCCAAAATAAAAATAAAAGAACTAAAAAAAATAAAAAAATACGTGATGTGCGAAAACACCCATAGTATAAAGATATATTCCCCATACGGCAAACAGCAAAACGGAAATGGCTGATTCGCCGTTTTTGGTTTCTTAATACGTGATGTGCGAAAACACCCATAGTATAAAGATATATTCCCCATACGGCAAACAGCAAAACGGAAATGGCTGATTCGCCGTTTTTGGTTTCTTCATTTTCTGCAAAAAAATTAATAAAAAGTGATTAAAAAGTCATACGCACCCCAGAATGGTATCAATGAAAAGTTCAGATCACTCCGCAAAAAAAATGAGCCCCCATACAGCTCCGTTCACATAATTACAAAAAAGTTATAGGGGTCAAAATATGGCAACAGAGAAATAAAACTGATTTTTTTACCCACTTTTTATTTTTTTTATCACTATTAAAACACAAGAAAAACTATACATATAAGGTATCGCCGGATTCGTACTGACCTGTAGAATAAAAGTAACTGATTAGTTTTATCGAACGTCGTAAATAAAAAAAAAGGTAAAACTGTGGTGGAATTGGTTTTTTTTTAAATTTCACCCCATTTGGGATTTTTGTTCCCGCTTCCCACTACATCATATGCTATATTAACTGATGGTGTTGAAAAGTACAACTTGTCCCACACAAAACAAGCCCTCATATGGCTATGTGAACAGACAAATAAAAAAGTTATGGCTCTGGGAAGGCAGGGAGCACAAAACGAGCCTGAAAGGGTTAAAGGGGTATTCCTATTTGCGTGTTTCATACTTACTTGCTCCCGGCGCGCCGTCCACTTCCTGGTTTCGGCAGGGGGCGGGATCCTTCTTCATTGAAATCTTCTCCCTGCCGGGCCGCGCGCTGGACTGAACGCGCACGTCGTCGCGCATGCGCCCTGGTGACTTCTTCCTGGCCAGTATACTATACTGGCCAGGAAGAAGTCATCATAGCGCGCATGCACGGCGCTAGCGTGCGCTTTCGGGAGTACGCGCGCAACCCGGCCAGGAGAAAAGAAGTCGTCTGCGCAAGTGCGGCCACCGCGATTCCGGAGAAGAGCGGTGGCCGTAACCAGGGGAGACGGAAGACAACAATTAGGTAAGTATATGTTAATTATCTTCTAAGGGGTGGGAATTAGTTAATTAATTATATTTAGAAAAATGATCACTGTTCAATCATTAACAGATTTAACAGTGATCATTAAAGTGGGAATACCCCTTTAATTCTTTTTTTTTTTTTTACAATTATTTTATAGCAGCCAGATTTTTTCAGATAAAGATCTTGAAATCCACTGCATAAATATTTGCAACCAGTTTGTTGTTTTAAGGCCCTTTTACAAATGTCGATGATCAGAAACAAAAACCATTGGTCCCGACCATTGTCCTGTGTACAAGTGCTGCCATTCCCATGTTTGTCAGGTGATCGCATCTTTTGTCAGCAGTACATGGCATGGGGCTTCCAAAAATAGGGAAGTAAGTGTGCTTGACCATAGCATTGAATGGTGAGAGCTGAACCTCCTTGCCATTCCCCGTGGAACGCAGTGGGTCCCTGTTCTTGCACACTATTTTCAGAAGTCCAATGCTCGCAAACAGAAGCCGATGCCAGCAGTCCGCGCGTGCGCACAGGCTTTGCGCCCGTGCGGACTGCTGGCACCGGCTTTTGTTTGCGAAGTGCGCATGCACCGGCCTGATGCGCACTCCGCTCAAGCTCGAGCATCTGCGCACGCGCAGGATGGAGAGAGAGAGGCGGCGCAGAGGTGAAGAAGGAGGCGCTGGGCCCGGAACGGCCGGGCACCATGGATCCACGGACCTCCCCTTGGGCACCTTAATTCATTGATTGACAGGTTAGTAAAACCTGTTTTTTAGCACAATAAAGCCACAAATAGAGTTTATGGGGCCACCTTAGGGATCCTATTATAACCCTGGACATGAGCATATGTTTAGCTCATAGGGGTTATATGTCGTGACAGAATCCCTTTAATCACCCAGAAAACCCCTTTCATTTAAAGGGGTATTCCCATCTCTCGCTAGGATATGCCCCCATTGTCTGATAGGTGCGGGTGCGCACCTACAACGAGAACGAAGAGGGTAACGCTGTGGCTGGAGAACCCTGGATTTTCCGGGGTTCCGTCCACCACCAGGCGCTGCTCCCCGCTGTTCCCATAGAAGTGAATGGAAGCGTACCACGGATGCGCGGCCTTCACTCCCAGTCATTTCCATGGGGCAGATGGAAATAGATGAGCCAGCGTTCTGCTGTTTTCGGCGGCCCCATAGAAATGAATGGAGGGCGGCTGTGCATGTGCAGTGCGTCCTTTGTTCATTTCCCTGCTCCGTTCTCATTGTAGGTGCGGGTCCCAGCATTGGGACCCGCACCTATCAGACAATGGGGGCATATACTAGCGATATGCCCCCATTGTCTTAGATGGGAAAACCCCTTTAAGACACATTTGAATAGTAATAAAAACGCTGTGACATCTTGGCTGCGTGTAGTCGCCACAAGTTTGGCCGCTGACTTCATGCTTTCTTATAACTGAGCTGGTTCTAATAGTTTGAGGTTAGCTCCTAAGCCCCCTCTAGTGGCAGCTGCAAGCAACCGCAAGGTATCTTTCAATCCCCCGATTTACATAAGACATGGAACTCTCTTTCTGAAAAACAGAGCTCCAACCAGTATAAAACATAGCAAGAAATTAATCAGCACACACTTTTACATATATTTGAATAAAAGAAGCAACATTCTTTTAAATGGTGGCCAATATATTTAGTGGGGTAGTCTGGTCATTTGAAGTTATCCCCAATCTACAGAATAGGGAATCACTATTAGATGGTCTCGGCCATTAAATAGGCCGGTGTTTTTTCCTATAGTGTGCAAACATGACCATTACTGACGGATTGCAGGGTGGTCGTAACCATGGAAATGAGCAGTGTATAACGTGATGGAAAAATGAATCCAGCCAGGAAAGGAAGCATATTGGACAATCACAATATATTAGCAAGTGGCTTGCATCAACTTTCTCTACATTTGCTGAAGGGAGACAATCCCTTTAAGCTTCGGAGGGAGACTTGTGCAGCGGTGCCTCCATCTTCGCCAGTGCTGCTAGTGGAGTGGCGACCTGGCGGGGTAAGCAGCCACCTGGTGGGCAGTGGGCATTATTGAATGTCGGTCAGGGTGCCTGCCTGGGGTTCTTTATAAGCCCCGGAGAGTGGTGTGGCATGAATGCAGGGCAGGATGTTATAGCCAAGTGATAAAGTACAGGGAAGTCAGATACCCTAGATTGGACTGTACTTTATCGCTTGGCTAAATTGCCTGCATTGCATTTACTCCAGACCTCTCCCAGGGGCTTATTATCCTATATAGAAGGGAATGGAGTGCTGGTATTTACATGGGACTGTAAAGGAGGCACTGAAGGGAGGAGGTTAATTTATTTATATGGGACTCTATGTTGGAGGGGGCTGCAGGGAGAGCAATGAAGGTATTTACATGGGACTGTATGTTGGAGGGGGCTGAATGTAGGGGAGAGATGTTATTTAGACTAGTAATGGTCCCCCTGTATAAATACCCACCTCTTGGGGCACATTCACAGCATGACAAGAGAATGACAAGGGGGGGGGGGGGGGGAAATGACAAGGGGCGGGGAAGAATGACAAGAGGGAAGAGAAAGAGAATGACAGGGAGGGGGGGGGGGGAAAGTGACAAGGGGGGAGAAAGAGAGTGATAAGGGAGGGGGGAGAGATTGACATCCATTACACACAATGCAACCCTTACACACACAAAAGCACACACTGAAACACAATGCACCCCTTACAGACACAGAAACACACCTTGCACTAGGGTGATCACGTGTCCCGGATCGCCCGGGACAGTCCCGCATTTGGAGAGGGTCCCAGTCACCCTCATTCCGGGACAATGCAATGTTCCGGAATGACCTGAGCCGCCGTCGGCCGCTGCTGTTGTGACAGGGCCGGCGCTTCGATAGAGGCAAGGTGCCGGAGATTTGGAAGCGCTCATCTCCAGTCATCTGTTTCGCCATCCTCAGGACAGCGATAGAGATCGCTGTGCACTTGTGCAGCAGGGCAGGGGAGGGAGGTGTGTCCCTTCCTCTGATAGGCTGCAGGTACTAGGCCGGCAGCCTATCAGAGGCCGGTGCAGGTGGCACGATGACGTCATCGCGCCGCCTGACTCGAGCCCTGAGCCGTACAGCGCGGGACACAGCCTGCATCACTCACATCGCGATTCGCTGCCAAGGAGGTAAGTTTTTTTGTCAATACTGTACTAGTGGCTACTGGGCCTGGCACATGATGATGGGGGGGGGGGGGGGCTATGGCTACTGGCAGTCTGGCACTTACCCTAGGTACACACCTAAGCGTTTTTCAGCGCGTTCCTACGCACTGAAAAACGCACATGTGAAATGCCATGTATCCCTATGGGCATGGTACACATTTGGGCGTTTTACAGCGCGTTTTAACGCGCTGAACAACGCCTGACTCAAACGCTAGTGCTTGAGCTTCTTTGGGGCGTTTTTTCAAGCGTTTCCACCCATTGGAATGCATGGGAACGCTCCAAGTTGAAGATATGCGCGTTTTCTGTTTAAAAATCGCACATATGATCGCGCGTTTTTCTCATTTGACCCAGCATAAAAAGGCCCAATTTGGCTAACAGTCTGCAACTTTCATATAGGTGGGCCTACATTTTTAGTGGATCTGGAACCTGTCAATCCAAAAAACGCCTCAAAAACGCGCGTTCCTTAAATGCAAAAACGCCCATGAAAACGCGAGTTTGTCGTGCGAAAAAACGCTCAAAAAAACGCCCACTCCAAAAACGCTTAGGTGTGTTCCCAGCCTTATAGGGTGGGGGCCTATGGCTACTGGCACATGTTGATGGGGGGGGGGGGCCTCAGGCTACTGGCACAAGATAGGGGGGCCCTATGGCTACTGGCACATGATGGGGGGGCTCAGGCTACTGGCACATGATAGGGGGGGGCTCTGGCTACTGGCATATTATTGGGGGACATCTATGGGGGCACTTATTACTGGCACATTGGGGGCACTTCTTACTGGCACATTATTGGTGGGCACTATAGGGGCATCTACTGAGGCCACAAAGAACGGGTATTTTATATGGGGGCTCTTTATTGGGGAATTTTATACTGGGACACATTATGGTGGGTACTATGGGGAAGGTGGGAGAGGAGTACTATGGGATGATCATCTACAGGGGCACTGAGAAGGGGTATTTTATACTTACAAATTATGGGGGACAATGAGGGCATCTACTGGGGCACTAGATATGGGGCATTTTATATTGGTACATTATGGGGGGCACTAGGAGGGAGGGGGGAGAGGAGCACTATGGGTGCATTTACTGGGGGCACATTAGGGGGGCACTATGGCACTAAGAAATATGGGAAAATGCACAGGCAGATATGTTTTTGCCAGTCTCAGGTATAAGTTTGACGAAATGTACTTGTGAAAGTAAGTGTCCCTGAATGGCAGTTGGGAAATGTGGTCACCCTACCTTGCACCCCTTACACACACACTGCACCCCTTACAGACACACACACTGCATCCCTTACACACACAGAAACACACCTTGCACCCCTTACACACACACTGCACCCCTTACAGACACACACACTGCATCCCTTACACACACAGAAACACACCTTGCACCCCTTACACACACACTGCACCCCTTACAGACACACACACTGCATCCCTTACACACACAGAAACACACCTTGCAGCCCTTACACACACTCAGTGCACCCCTTACACACACACACTGCACCCCTTACAGACACACACACTGCATCCCTTACACACACAGAAACACACCTTGCAGCCCTTACACACACTCAGTGCACCCCTTACACACACACACTGCATCCCTTACAGTCACAGAAACACACCTTGCAGCCCTTACACATACAAACACAGATTCACACAACGCATTCCGTGCACACATTCAGAAACACACAATACATACCTTATACACAAACACACACTGCTTTCTATCCCTTACACGAAAACACACTGCATCCACTACACACACTGGTATCAGTATACACTACAGTCCACACTTTAGATTCTCTACACAACACAGAACACATCCCCTACACACTTCACCCACTGTGAACAAACTCATGGGTGGAACATGTAGGTGGACTTATGGGTGGGCCTTATGGGCATACTCACCGTCAGGCCCTGGGGCCTAGACCTTGGGCTGTGTAAAGGGCCCCAAAAAATAGAGCTGCTTACCGTTCTTCCAGAACATAGATTTTTGTGACCACAGTTACAAACAGCCTCCAGAGAGCCTATTCTACACAAGACCAGTGGAGCCAGACTGCAGCCAGAGCCCATCATCATCCTCATCTGGGTGTAAGTAGGCAATCTAGTACATTATTCATGGCTCTAGTCTCTAATTTACCTCACATTAAAGGGACACTACAGTCCCCAGAACCACTGCAGCTTAATGTAGTGGCTCTGGTCTTAATAGCCAGTCCCTGCAGGATTTTTAATGTAAAACCACACTGTGTGCAGCCCTGGTGTTAGTTAATATGGCAGGTCATATGGGTGGGGCACTGTGATGTCACATGGGAGGGGGGGGGGGCGGCAAACTTTTCTTTTGCTTAGGGCGGCAAAAATCCTTGCATCGGCCCTGCCTCCAATGCAGGTGTTGTATTATTTATTTGAATTGCTGCAAATTTCATCAGCTAAAAATGGTTAGAGGATATTTTTTTACTGAAAAAATGTAATACAGCCTCTGAATGCCAACAAAGATAACAATGGGCCAGATTTTTTAAACTGTCTTTGTTGCCCATAGCAACCAATCACAGCACCACTTTCATTCTGTATTGCACTCTTGAAAAATGAAAGCTGAGCTGTGATTGGGTACTATGGGCAACAAAGACAGGTTTTATTTTAGACAGTTTCATAAATCTACCCCCCAATTTTTTAAACTTCAGAATGTACAGACTTTAAAGGGGTTCTCCAAGACCAGGAACCCTTGTAAGGGTCCATTCACACGTCCGTGGTGTGTTGCGGATCCGCAACACACCTGGCCGGCACCCCCTAGAGAATAGGACATGTTCTATCTTTTGTGGAGCCACGGACCGGAAGTTCGGGGCCGAAGCCCGGAAGTTCGGGGCCGCGCTGCGCAAATGCGGAAGCGGAGAGCACATAGTATGCTCTCCGCTTCACGTCCAGCCCCATAGAGAATGAATGGGTCCGCACACGTTCCGCAGAATTGCGGAATGGATGCGGACCCTTTTGCGGACGTGTGAATGGGGCCTTAAGATGGATGGGCAATGAGCAAAAATAAGAAAAAATTCTTACCTGTCACAAACACTTGGATCCCACACCAAGCTCCTTCCTCCTCCACTTCTGGTAACCGCTGGACTGTAATTGTGATTTGCCGTCCACAGACACGTCACTGCTGCCGACCAATCAGTGGCCTCAGTGATGCTGTGTTCAGACACGGCACATAAACGCTACCACTGAGGCCTCTGATTGGCCAGCAGCAGTGACATGCCTGCAGAGGAGAAGGGAGCTCAGCCTGACCCGGAGTGCCGGTAAAAGGTGAGGTTACTCTGCACCCTGCCTGGCCATCTCAACAAAGGTTCTTGGCCCCGGAGAACCACTTTAAAGTGAACGTGAAAATGCATGTACAATAAAAGGATCAGGGATCAGATACAGTAGGTGGTGTATAGTCAGACAAAAGCAGTAGCCCAAATTCATCATACTGCGTGTGCCACTTGCTGCATCTTTATAAGGTCTGGACCCCAGTGTGTTCTGAGCCATCAGGTACAATGGGATGCATGGTTTCCATGACAACAGTGACTGCTGTCAGTAAGGCAGCACCAAGTGCTTTCAAGCTGGTAGTTACAGGGGTTCTCCCATCTCAACTTCTGTGGCATATCTCTAGGATATGTCACAAATGTCAGATAGCTGCAGGTCCCACCTCTGAGACTCGCTTCTATCTCCACAACGGGGCCCCAGAAGTGAAGGAGAGCACACTGCACATGAGCAGCGCCCTCTCCATTAACTGGTATGGGACTTTCAAAATAGCCAAGCGAGTGTGGCCACCTCTCCATTCACTGGTATGGGACCACCAGGAATAGCTGAGCCACCTGGGGTATTGTCAGAACTCCCATGGCGGTGAATGGAGGGTGGCCGACCTCACTTGGCTGTTTTCAGAACTCCCATAGCGATCAGATGCAGACAGAGCTGGAGCGGAGCGGGTTTGGGGACGGTAAGTAAAATATTTTTTCATCTTTTTATTTATTTTTTTCTAATATATTTTAAGACCTTCCCTGCCTTTTTTTTGAATAACTCAGAAAATCCTTTTAAGGGATCTGTAAATTCAGACCTGATGACAATGCACAGCTCCTCTATAGCGTCACATGGAAGGTGGCGTCCACATCATGACTATTATTTCAGTTTATCTGTTCTGCTATAGGACAGTAACTGGATTATCACATGATGGACATGAACAGCACCAAACAGAGCCCACTGACTATTGTTTCCAGATTGACTCTTGTGGGCACCAGGTAAAATTTCAGAAGTTGCAAATAAAATCATACCAAGAACTGTCACTAGATGGCGCCATCCCCCTGATGTGTTGCTCCGCTTCCTGAAGCTCCGCACCTGGGGCCGTCCTCCTGATGTGTTGCTCCGCTTCCTGAAGCTCCGCACCTGGGGCCATCCTCCTGATGTGTTGCTCCGCTTCCTGAAGCTCCGCACCTGGGGCCATTCTCCTGATGTGTTGCTCCGCTTCCTGAAGCTCCGCACCTGGGGCCATCCTCCTGATGTGTTGCTCCGCTTCCTGAAGCTCCGCACCTGGGGCCATTCTCCTGATGTGTTGCTCCGCACCTGGGGCCATCCTCCATCCCTGTAACGTCCTTCCCTTCATGAAGCTCCGCAGAGTCCGCCCCTTCAGGTATTTGCTGGTCCTTTAATCTCCCCTCAGGCACCCCCTTCTACTCTAGCTACAAAACAGCAGTTAGGTTACTATGACAACAATAATTATTGCGTCACGCAGCCGGTAGGTGGTGACTGATTGGTCAACAAGCTGCTTACATAACTGCAACGGACCAATGAACGGAAAGCAATCAGTTTTCATATCGTCAATGGTGCTAAAAGCCTAGCCCCGCCATTTATAAGTGTCTCCTAGCGGGCTTATGACTTCTGCATAGAGAATCCGTATAAAACACACTATAGTGAGAACTGTCATTAGAGGGAGCTGTCGTTTTGCTGTTGTCATTCTTGGCAGTGCTGCTACCCTCTTTTCCTTCTTATAGCTCCGCCCCCTTCCCTCGGGTGCTCCTTCTGCTGTACTTTTTTCTCCTTCTGAAGTCATGTAAATAGGCACGAGGCTTTGCAGGTTAGTGGGCGGGGCATAACGCGACAGGTGGGCGGAGCTAGCAGAGCCAGGGCTATTACCAGGAGAAAAACAGGTAAAGTCTATTGTAGGGTAAATGAAGTGTTTGGACTATCATAGTAGTGAAACAGCACTGGACTGAATCTGTAAGGGGCAGATGGCTGGTGGGCCATCCAATTTACCACTTCAGCGGGCTCCTAGTCCTGGCAGCCCTATCTTATTCCTACATACGCTCCCAGTGGCAGCCCCTGGAACCTCCCGCAGCGGCCCTGTAAGCTGCATAACTCAATTGCCGCAGTCCATAACATCACTCTCAGAACAGACATCAGTGACAGCACCACAATGCCCCACTTCCTCTACAGTAATGCTGGCCAATGACTAGTCTAGCATCAGGATGTTCTGTGTGGGTGGAGCTAACATAGCCCCCCCTCATCAGTTTTAGATAAAATGTGGCCCTGAGTAAAATCAAAAGTGGGGCCCCAAATCTTGTAAAATGTACCAACAACACAGTTACATTGCGGCCCTCCCTCACAGATTTACAACCCATAAAGCCCCTCACACAGATCTGCACCCTCATGGCCCCCATAATATGCCAAATACACTCCCCTCACAGATCTACACCCCATAAAGCCCCCACACACAGATCTGCGATCTGCGCTAATCATGACTGTGGATGTTTAACCGCTCAGATGCTGTCATATGTCACCAGGGCATCTGAGAGTGTTAGAAACCAGAAGCACGCGGTCAAAATATGGTAATGAAATGAAAAAAATAAACTTTTTCCAAACTTTTTTTTTTTCAGTATAAAAATGCATACATATGTGGTATCGCTGGATTTGTACCGACCTGGAGAATGAAGCGCTTCCCACTACATCCTATGTAATATTAAATGGTGGTGTTACAAAGTACAACTTTTCCCGCAACAAACATGTCCTCATACGCCTATGTGAACGGAAAATTAAAAAAGTTATGGCGCTGGAAAGGCAGGGAGCGAAAAACATTTGAGACTGATGCCCTCTGGCCATGTGCCGAGCCCAGTGATGGTTTCATCCTCTGCTGGAAGAGAAGAAGCGCAGCGAGATTTGTCAGAGACGCTGAAACCAAGGGTGGGGGCGGGGTTATCTGCGGTTGGTGATATAGTGGTGGTGGGGGGGAGACAACGGCGCTGCTGGGAGTGTAGACTATGAGCCGAGGAGAGGCGTGCTTAGGCTTTGCTGGAGGACGGGCCAGGGCACTCAACGGAGGCGTTCCTGGGCACATTTAAGGAAAAAAAACGCCCCTCTGGGCACCTTACTAGCTAATTTGCATAAGGAATAAAGTGGATTTTTTCAAGATAGAAACCAAGCAGCAAGGAAAGAAGAGCACATCTGGAAAGGAGGTAGTAAGTGCTGCAAGACAATAGTTTTAGTTTAATGGTGATGATTCTGGTGACAGATTCCCTTTAAGGAGCATGTGGTGAGCAACGTCACAAACCTCCTTCTAACCAATAGCAGTGTGGTAAGAAGAAGGAGGAGGCGGCACCAGGTTCACGCTCCTCACAGAACGTCCTGGCGCCAACATCCTGAGGCTGGGCTCGCTCTAGTGAGCAGGCCTGTAGAGTGGGGGCGCTGCTAGGGTTGCCAGCTTTCCCAACAAAAAATACCGGCCACTAAGTCGCTCCTGCTAAGTGTGGGGCTCGTCCCTTGAATGTGGGGCACTTAGGGGACATTATATTTTTTTTTAAGGGAGCACTTAAAGGGGTTGTCCTTGCTGTACATTAATAGAGCATTTATATGACTCCCCATAAATGTCCGATAGGTGCGTGTCCACTCCTGTGTCATGCATGGGGCCCTGGCGCACACTGCTGGGGTTAGAGAGGAGACCACGCATGCATAGCGTTCCCCATTCAATGCTTGGGGACTTCAAGAAAATAGCCATTTGTGCTCACTCGACTATTTCCAGACCACCACCATTCCCTAGGACTGGGACTCGCACCTATCAGACATTTATGGCATATCCTGTACTTTGTAAGGAACACCAGGTTTGGCATTAGTACTTTCAAGAGGGCACAAAGGGGGCATGAATACTTTGTAAGGGGTATGATGATAGGCATTATTATTTATAGAGGGTACAAAGGGGGCAGGAATGCTTTCTAAAGGGTATGATGATGGGCATTATTTCTTCTAGAGGGCCAAAGGGGGCATAATTACTTTGTAAGGGGTATCACGATAGGCATTATTATTTCTTGAGGGCACAAAAGGATTATGAATACTTTGTAAGGGGTATGGCAATGGACATTATTAGTGTTATGGGGCTCAAAGGGGGCATGAATACTTTGTAAGGGGTATCACTATGGGCATTATTATTTCTAGAGGGCACAAAGGGGCATGAATACTTTGAAAGGGGTATGACAATGGACATTATTAGTGTTATGGGGCTCAAAGGGGGCATGAATACTTTGTAAGGGGTATCACTATGGGCATTATTATTTCTAGAGGGCACAAAGGGGCATGAATACTTTGAAAGGGGCATGATGATGGGAATTATTACTTTAGAGCACCATTACAACACACAATCGTATTTTTCATCCACGTGCTACCTCTACTGCGGATAGCACACTGACCTATTAATTGCTATGGGGCAATGAACACATCTGTATTTTCTGCAGATCCGTATGGCTATTCCATAGGTTATAGAACATGTTCTATTCTGGTATATATTATGGATTTCTATTGATGGGAGCACTGTGTATCTGGCACTATTACATTTGGTGGGCACTATGGGGAAGATTTAACAAAACTGGTGCAGAGGAAAACTGGCATAGTTGCTCGTAACAACCAATCAGATTCCACCTTTCATTTTTCAGAGCTGCTTTGGAAAATGAAAGGATCAATCTGATTGGATGCTAGGGGCAACTAAGCCAGTCTTCCTTTGCACCAGTTTTGTTAAATATCCTCCTACAGTACATACCAAATAAAATAGTGGCACACACAGAGCACCCCACATAGTGGCACAGATGGTTATCGTGCACCACACAATAAAAGTGCAGTTTTATCTACCTAACAGAGTAAGGCTTTATGCACACAACCGTGTACGTATTTTTGCAAACCATGGATCGACATAATATGGATACCTTCTGTGCTAATTCAGCATTTTTCCTTTGCACCAGTTTTGATAAATCTCCGCTTATCTGTCTATGTGGCCTTTTTTGGGAGGGGGTAATCATAGTTATGATGCCATCTATAAAATACAATATTTGAGGCATCATACCACACAATAGATACATTAATGTGGGCTGATGGGCAGCAACAGACACAGGTTTAAGGGGATCAGCAGGATGGGGATTTTGTGTACGTTGGTGGTAGGTAGCGAGGATGCTGGAAACGTGAGGAGCCGATGATGTTTCTGCTGAATAATCTGCAGACACAGATCGGGGCAGGGGGATGTCGTCCTGGAGGTCCAGGCCAGATGGAAACAACTGGAAAATTGAATTCCATTTTAAGAACATGTTTGTCAGCTGTAAGTTACTGGATTTTCCTGTTCTACATTCACTTATAGTCAGGTCCAGACCTAAATCCCATTGCGGATCTGTGGCAAAACTCGAAAATTGCTGTTCACAGACGCTCTCCATCCAAAATGACTGAACTTGAACTTTTTTGCCAAGAAGAATAGGCAAAAATTTCAGCAAAGAAGGTAGACATACCCCAAAAGACTTGCAGCAAAAGGTGGTTCTACACTTTTGAAAACCATGTATCATTCTCTTCTCACTTCACACATACTTGCTACTTTATGTTGGTCTATCACACAAATTCCCCCCCAAAATAAATTTAAGTTTGTGGGTGTAACATGAAAAAATGTGGAAAAGTTCAACGGGTATGAATATTTTTTCAAGGCACTGTGTAAGTGACACATGCAGTATGTATGTAAAGTGCGATTGATGTGTGCAGCTTATCTAATTTGTGACTGACGTACGTACAGGATGTGTATAGTGTAGGGATGTCCCGATACCGATACCAGTATCGGTATCGGGACCGATACCGGCATTTTCACGAGTACTTGTACTCGTGAAAATGCCGCCGATACCGCTGCCGATACCGGAAGTTCCGGTCCGGCAGCTCCCATACACTATTGAAGCAAACCTAACATCTATTATCATGGCCAGAATTACTAACTATCACTCGCAGTCTCCTTCAGGTCTGGCGCTCAGTCCTCCATGCTCCTCCTGCCCGCCTGCCTTCTTCATTCATAAAAGTGGGCGGAGCGGGCAGGCGGGACAGGAGGCGCATGGAGGAACTGGGAGCTGAAGCTGCCCGATTCCTCCCAGCACCTCACGTCACTCCTGCGCGCTCCGCCCATTTTATGAATGTAGAAGGCGCGTGGGGCAGGAGGAGGATGGAGGGACTGAGAGCCTAACCAGGGAGACTGCGCACTAATTAGTTAGTAATTATGGCCACATTAATAGAGATTAGGTTTATGTCGTCAATAGTGTATAGAAGCTGCGGGGCCGGTGTATGAAAGAGTTAAGCTACACCAGCCCCTGCCAGTGTAAACTGCCCCCACACACATACACTATGATGGCACTTATGGGGGTCTGTGGATGACATTAATGGAGATCTGTGGATGACACTTATATAGCATAATATGCTATATATGTGTCATCCACATAGCTCCCTAACAGTGTCATCCAGAGATGAGCCCCCATTAGTGTCATCCAGAGATGAGCCCCCATTAGTGTCATCCAGAGATGAGCCCCCATTAGTGTCATCCAGAGATGAGCCCCCATTAGTGTCATCCAGAGATGAGCCCCCATTACAGCGTCATCCACAGATCCCCATTACAGCGTCATCCACAGATCCCCATAACAGTGACATCCACAGATCCCCCATAACAGTGTCACCCACAGATCACCATTACAGCGTCATCCACAGATCCCCCCATAACAGTGACATCCACAGCGCCCCCATAACAGTGACATCCACAGCGCCCCCATAACAGTGACATCCACAGCGCCCCCATAACAGTGACATCCACAGCGCCCCCATAACAGTGACATCCACAGCGCCCCCATAACAGTGACATCCACAGCGCCCCCATAACAGTGACATCCACAGCGCCCCCATAACAGTGACATCCACAGCGCCCCCGTAACAGTGACATCCATAGCGCCCCCATAACAGTGACATCCACAGCGCCCCCATAACAGTGACATCCACAGGGCCCCATAACAGTGCCATCCACAGGGCCCCCATAACAGTGCCATCCACAGCGCCCCGATAACAGTGACATCTACAGCGCCCCCATAACAGATCTCCCTGGATGCACATTGGTTGGAAAACACTATTATATTCCCATTTATTAATTTATTAACACTTGTACAAAGGAAAAGAAAAGCCGTTGTCCATAGCAACCAATTTCCAGCTTTAATTTTTTTCATTGCTATCAGTAACTGCGGCGCTGTTTATACGAGGTATCGGTAATTGGTATCGGCGAGTACTTAAATAAAAGTATCGGTACTCGTACTCGGTCTTAAAAAAATGGTATCGGGACATCCCTAGTATAGTGTATGACATGTCGACGTATATCAAATTATTTGCTGCACATACCACTTTTACATTAGATATATGTTGCATACACTCTCCCCGAATGTCCAAGAGGTTCTTAGAAAAAGGGGAGACCTCGTGGACCCCTGGAGAAGCTGGCGAACCTTACAGGTGCAGTGAATGTTCCTGGCAACTCCTGGAATTTAGTCTTAAATGCGTATGGTGCTGAGATGTTGGTTCATCAGACATAGCCCCCACTTCGAAACGCAGGGTGAGGGTCACGCCGTGTCACATTAAAGGGCGTTGCTTGTAAAAAGGGTGCTTGTGGGGGAAAAAATCTGGCGACACATGCTACACACAGTCCTTCTGGGGCCCAGGGTCAAAAAGTTGCAAAGTATGATGTATTATATCTAGTGGGTTTTCAATATTGTCACTGTATCCAAATATCAATGAATCAAAGGGTCTGTAAACCTATGACTGAACTTAAAAACCTAGCCCCCTTGATAAAATATAACTTTTAGGGCTGTAGTGTTGGTCAACATAAGATCCGCATTTTTCTTTGCAGATTAGATGCGGACCATTTCATCTAAATGGGGCCGCAAAAGATGTGAATAGCACATCCATTTGCTGACTGCATCCATAAATCCATTGAGTGGCCCCACAAAAACAATAGAACGTCCTATTCTTGTCCGTTTAGCAGACAAGGGTAGGACACTTGTGCAGGAGAAATAAAAATGGCTCTCGACTTGTGCCCGTGTTTTGCAGATCTACAATTTGTGGACTGCAAAAACAGATACAGTTGTGTGCACGGATATGGTCCCTTATTCTAATATTTAAAAATAAAAAAAACGAATGAAAATAACATGTCACCTATAAAAAAAACTTTGTGTACAAGGATAATAGTAATCACCACAAATGTTAAGGCGGATATATAGCTGATGCAGATGGGACTTTTTGTACCATTCACTCTCGGGATCACCCTCTTCTTAATGGGTAGTGTCCCTGTGCCATCCCTGCTTACAGAGAGCGCTCCCGCTCTAAAAGGGGCGACCCTACCTCTTGGTGGCTAAGCCCTATATCTGCCTTGTATATACAAAAAAAGAATGTCTTGACTTGTGCGTTTCCCCCGCAAAAAGGCTGGTTCATCCGGATACCAAACAGTTGTTGGCAGCATTAGTAAATATCTGTACCATCCGCAGATACTGGCACCCTAGATGTTAGGTGCTTGCATAGATATTAGATGCTGGCACTGAAGATATTAGGCTTTACAAATGTGACTCACTGTGTTTGCAGTGTGCATATGTGTGCGGAATTTGTCTAATGTGTGTCATGTGTCTAATGTGTGAGTGTTGTGTTCCGCATGTGTCTAATGTGTGAGTGTTGTGTGCAGCATGTGTCTAATGTGTGAGTGTTGTGTGCAGCATGTGTCTAATGTGTGAGTGTTGTGCGCAGCATGTGTCTAATGTGTGTGTGTTGTGTACAGCATGTGTGTAATGTGTGAGTGTTGTGTGCAGCATGTGTGTAATGTGTGAGTGTTGTGTGCAGCATGTGTCTAATGTGTGAGTGTTGTGCGCAGCATGTGTCTAATGTGTGAGTGTTGTGCGCAGCATGTGTCTAATGTGTGTGTGTTGTGTACAGCATGTGTGTAATGTGTGAGTGTTGTGTGCAGCATGTGTGTAATGTGTGAGTGTTGTGTTCAGCATGTGTGTAATGTGTGAGTGTTGTGCGCAGCATGTGTCTAATGTGTGTGTGTTGTGTGCAGCATGTGTGTAATGTGTGAGTGTTGTGCGCAGCATGTGTCTAATGTGTGAGTGTTGTGTGCAGCATGTGTGTAATGTGTGAGTGTTGTGTTCCGCATGTGTGTAATGTGTAGTGTTGTGCAGCATGTGTCTAATGTGTGTGTTGTGTACAGCATGTGTCAATGTGTAGTGTTGTCACATGTGTAATGTGTGAGTGTTGTGTGCAGCATGTGTGTAATGTGTGAGTGTTGTGTTCCGCATGTGTGTAATGTGTGAGTGTTGTGTGCAGCATGTGTCTAATGTGTGAGTGTTGTGTACAGCATGTGTCAAATGTGTGAGTGTTGTGTACAGCATGTGTGTAATGTGTGAGTGTTGTGTGCAGCATGTGTCTAATGTGTGAGTGTTGTGTGCAGCATGTGTCTAATGTGTGAGTGTTGTGTGCAGCATGTGTCTAATGTGTGTGTGTTGTGTACAGCATGTGTGTAATGTGTGAGTGTTGTGCGCAGCATGTGTCTAATGTGTGAGTGTTGTGTGCAGCATGTGTGTAATGTGTGAGTGTTGTGTGCAGCATGTGTCTAATGTGTGAGTGTTGTGTGCAGCATGTGTCTAATGTGTGTGTTGTGTGCAGCATGTATGTAATGTGTGAGTGTTGTGTGCAGCATGTGTCTAATGTGTGAGTGTTGTACGCAGCATGTGTCTAATGTGTGAGTGTTGTGTGCAGCATGTGTCTAATGTGTGAGTGTTGTGCGCAGCATGTGTCTAATGTGTGAGTGTTGTGTTCAGCATGTGTCCAATGTGTGAGTGTTGTGTGCAGCATATGTCTAATGTGTGAGTGTTGTGTGCAGCATGTGTGTAATGTGTGAGTGTTGTGTACAGCATGTGTCCAATGTGTGAGTGTTGTGTGCAGCATATGTCTAATGTGTGAGTGTTGTGTGCCGCATATGTCTAATGTGTGAGTGTTGTGTACAGCATGTGTCTAATGTGTGAGTGTTGTGTACAGCATGTGTCTAATGTGTGAGTGTTGTGTGCAGCATGTGTCAAATGTATGAGTGTTGTGTGCCGCATATGTCTAATGTGTGAGTGTTGTGTGCCGCATTTGTCTAATGTGTGAGTGTTGTGTGCCGCATTTGTCTAATGTGTGAGTGTTGTGTGCAGATTGTGTCTAATGTTTGAGTGGCACATTTGTGGCATTTGTCAAATTTGTGAGTGGTGTGTGCTGTGTGTCTATTGTGTGAGAGCCATCATGTGTGTCACATATGTAATGTATTGGTGGCGTGCATGTGTTTGGAATGTGTCTGCTTTTGCAAGTAACATGTGTCTCAAGTGAATGATGTGTGCACAGCTGCTTTATAATATTAGAGTTGTACAATGAGTGATGATGTATAATCTTATATACACGCAGTCTAACCCATAGGGCCTCGATGCGCTTAGGCTACTTTCACACTGGCGTCTTGTGCGGATCCGTCATGTATCTGCACAGACGGATCTGCACTGATAATACAACCACATGCATCCGTTCAGAACGGATCCGTTTGTATTATCATGAACATAGGCAAAACGGATCCGTCTTGAACACCATTGAAAGTCAATGGGGGACGAATCCGTTTTCTGTTGTGTCATATTGTGTTATTAAAAACGGATCCGTCCCTATTGACTTACATTGTCTGTCAGGACAGATCCGTTTGGCTCAGTTCCATCAGACGGACACCAAAACGCTGCAAGCAGCGTTTTGGTGTCCGCCTCCAGAGCGGAATGGAGACTGAAAGGAGCCAAACTGATGCATTCTGAACGGATCCTTATCCATTCATAATGCATTGGAGCAAAACTGATCCGTTTTGGACCGCTTGTGAGAGCCCTGAAATGGTTCTCACAAGCGGACCCAAAAACGCCAGTGTGAAAGTAGCCTTAGCCGGCAGGAAAAAAAGGCATAACATTTGACCATAGGCCACAAGACCCATTTCACCGCCAACCATTTAACACATATCAAATGGAGAAACAAAAAAGGGAGAATAAAGGGAGAAAAAAAAGAGGGTCCCAGAGGTTCGAACGGGGTGTAGAAATGTGAGGTGCAAATTAATAAGCGTGATGAAGATATCTTTCAAAATAAAAACAATACCACGTGTGAAAACACGGTCCAAACCTGGAAAAGCCCCCATATTTGTGTAAACCAAACCTAGTCTTACATAGGAAGATCAAACGCCTGTTTGAAAAGTAGGGTTTTCAGTGCACGTCTAAATGAGAGAAGATTAGTGTTCCTTTTCAGTGCCAGAGGTAGATGGTTCCAAAATCTTGCCATCTTGCCCCTTGTGCCGAAAATATTAAATATTAAAATTCGCAGAGTTACTAGACCTCAATGTCCTCAACGGGGCGTACCTGGTGAATTTAGGTCGCAGGTACAAGGGCCCCACATCATGGAACACCCTATGCATAAAACATCCAGTCTTAAACATAACCCGTTGTTGGACGGGGAGCCCGTGCAAGGCTTTAAGAGAGGGAGTAATATGCGAGTAACACCCGTTAGTAGTCTTGCTGCGGCATTCTGCACAAGTTGAAGTTCATGCAAGTTCTTCTTAGAGTGAGTGAAGGAGTATGTGTACTATGTATCTAATGTTAGCTTTGTGCACAACATATGTCATGTATGTGCAGTATCTGATGTGTAACTGATAGGTATTTACTTTAGTATTAATTGTGTAGTCTGGTTGTCTTTGAAGGGAGGGGCCTAGACACCCTTCCATAATTCATGGTGCTGCCGTACTTAGGATAGATTGGCGTTGTAGTGGTGCCAAGTTTTAAGTACCCAAAGGAGTGCTTTCTATTTATCTTATATACCTGGATGCTGGTGGATTTATAGTACTATAAAAGCTGCACTCCTCATAGTGTTCTGACAGTTTTTTGTTTTTTTCAGGTAGGAGAGTGGCACTATGGTCATATAAAAAGCATACAAAGATTTTAGATCATTCAAATTTTATTACATCCCTCCCCCCCCCCCCCCCCCATTTAACTAAATTGTTCAGGGTAGAAGATGACATTAGTTGGGTAGTGTTGTATACTTTTATCCTGGTTGCAGGATGAATATGCTGATTATGGACAGTGGCCAGAAGATGGCACTCTAACAATGTATTAATAATTGTATTTTCAATACATACAGTTTAAAATTTCCGCTATCCAGTCCAAAAGCGATACCTGTGCCCACTCCATTTTCTTATTCTTACCCGTACAGCGCTGGGGATTAAGTCACGTCCTGCAGTGCCATGGCAGCCAGGAAGGGGTTAATAAACATTTTAAGAGCTCATACACACGACTCTGTTTTGCGGTTCACCAATCCGCAAAACACAGATCCCCATCTAGTGCATGTCGCCAGTTATTTTTTAATCTCTGTAGAAATGTCCTGTCCTTTTCTGCTAAACGGGCAAAAGTAGGACATGTTCTATTGTTTTGTCGGGCCGCGGAAGATGTGCTGTCTGCATCTTCCCATTGAAATGAATGGGTCTGCATAAACGTGGATCGGATACAGACCAAAACTACGGCCGTGTACATGAGCCCTTATTTGAAGTCTCCGGTGCAGCCCGCTGTTTTTCCCAGTCTCTACTTAAGCACTCCTGCTTCGATTCTCTTTCCGGCCTCCCCTGTAACGCATCCAGTGGGCAAGTGCAGCAGCCTGGTCTTTCTCAGGCTTTTCACTAGTGTTGTGCCGGGCTTTGCACAACACTCTCTGGTAAGAAACACATCTCTATGGGGATTATCCTAGCGGGCTAGGAGATATTACATCAAGAGGCGCCCCTCTTGTTTCTGTTGTCTGGTTATGTTGGGATTTTTTTATAATTAAATGCTATGTACACCTTTGGGGGCAATTTTTTTTATTATTGCATTATACTTATTTTGAGCTAAAAATCCTTTTTTCAATTGGTCTTTATTAACAATATGGAATCCTTTTTTGTATACAGAGCTGACATTCTCTACTAGCTGCCTGTGGATTTTTTGTCCTTTCCGTCATCTGGGGAGCAGATGGACTTCTTATCTCTGCTCTCTCACATCATAAGCACTTATTAAAGCTCAATCCTTATCTTACTGATAAGAATGTGGCTTACAGAGGACATTTCATGGGTCCGAACATTGTAAGATAACTATCTGGACTTGTAGAGTGGCGCCTAGGGATCTCAATGCACTTACTATTATCCCTGGGTGCAGCTCCGTTCGCCCGCTGGGCCCCGTTACCTTCTCCCGTGCTGTATGGTAATTGCTACTAACTTTGCAACATGGAGGAGACATCAGCTTCTCTCCCTGGGCGTTCCTTCTCCCTGGCTGTAGCGCTGTCCAATCGCAGCGCAGAGCTCAGAGCCAGGGAGAAAAAACCTCCCAGGCTGTGAGCTCTGTGCTGCGATTGGACAGCGCTACAGCCAGGGAGAAGGCTAGCCCTGATCTGACACACCCCAACAAGTTTGTAAGGTTGGCAGATGAGGGGGATGTCAGTTCAGGGAGAGCACTGCTGCAGCCAGACACTTCCTCTGCCAGTCAGGGGAATGTCGGCTCCATAAGCAGGGGACCAGGAGAGCAGGGCTGGCCAGACAAGCACTGGTAGTGGGGGGACTCAATTATTAGGGCGATCTGTCACAAAGACTGGGATTGTCGAACGGTGTGTTGTCTTCCTGGCACTGGAGTTCGACACATCGTGGATCGGGTTGACAGATTATTGGGAGGGGCTAGAGAAGAGCCAGCAGTCATGGTCCATATCTGTACTAATGACAAAGTTAGAGGTAGGTAGAACATCATTAACCACTTCAGCCCCCCTAGCTTAAACACCCTTAATGACCAGGCCACTTTTTACAATTCCGCACTACACTACTTTCACCGTTTATTGCTCCGTCATGCAACTTACCACCCAAATGAATTTTACCTCCTTTTCTTCTCACTAATAGAGCTTTCATTTGGTGGTATTTCATTGCTGCTGACATTTTTACTTTTTTTGCTATTAATCAAAAATTACCGAAATTTTTGCAAAAAAATGACATTTTTCACTTTCTGTTGTAAAATTTTTCAAAAAAACTACATTTCTATATAAATTTTTCTCTAAATTTATTGTTCTACATGTCTTTGATAAAAAAATCCAATAAGTGTATATTTATTGGTTTGGGTAAAAGTTATAGCGTTTACAAACTATGGTGCAAAAAGTGAATTTCGGCATTTTGAAGCAGCTCTGACTTTCTGAGCGCCTGTCATGTTTCTTCAGGTGCTAGAATGTCAGGATAGTATAAATACCCCCAAATGACACCATTTTAGAAAGAAGACACCCCAAAGTATTCACGGAGGGGCATGGTGAGTTCATGTATCATTTCATTTTTTTCACAAGTTAGCGGAAAATGACACTTTCTGAGAAAAAAAAAAAAAGTTTCAATTTCTGATAACTTCTGGCAAAAAAAAAATCTCAGACGGACTCACTATGCCCCTCAGTGAATACCTTGGGGTGTCTACTTTCCGAAATGGGGTCATTTGTGGGGTGTGTTTACTGTTCTGGCATTTTGGGCGGGGCTAATTGTGAGCCGCCATGTAAAACCTAAAGGTACTCGTTGGATTTGAGCCTTTGCGCTCAGGCTGCAAAAAGTGTCACTCATGTGGTATCGCCGTACTCAGGAGAAGTAGGGCAATGTGTTTTGGGGTGTATTTTTACATACACCCATGTTGGGTGAGAGAAATATCTCTGTAAATTGTCAACTTTGTATAAAATTTTTTTAAAAGTTGTCGTTTACAGAGATATTTTTCACACAAAGTATGGGTATATATAAAAATACACCCCAAAACACATTGCCCTACTTCTCCTGAGTACGGCGATACCACATGTGTGCCACTTTTTTGCAGCCTGGGTGCGCAGAGGCCCTAAAACCAATGAGTACCTTTAGGATTTCACAGGGCATTTTTACGCATTTGGATTCCAGACTTCTTCTCACGCTTTAGGGGCCCCTAAAATGCCAGGGCAGTATAAATACCCCACATGTGACCCCATTTTGGAAAGAAGACACCCCAAGGTATTCTGTGAGGGGTATGGTGAGTTCATGTAAAATTTTATTTTTGTCACAAGTTAGTGGAATATGAGACTTTGTAAAAACAAAATTAAAAAAACAAAAAAACAATTTCCGCTGACTTATGCCAAAAATAAAAATTCTGTGGACTCACCATGCCCCTCACAGAATACCTACGGGTGTCTTCTTTCCAAAATGGGGTCACATGTGGGGTATTTATACTCACCTGGCATTTTAGGGGCCCCTAAAGTGTGAGAATCCAAATGCATAAAAATGGCCTGTGAAATCCTAAAGGTACTCATTGGTTTTAGGGCCCTTTGCGCACCAGGCTGCAAAAAGTGTCACACATGTGGTATCGCCGTACTCAGGAGAAGTAGGGCAATGTGTTTTGTGGTGTATTTTTACATATACCCATGCTGCGTGTGAGAAATATCGCTGTAAACGACAACTTTTTAAATTTTTTTATTCAAAGTTGTCAATTTACAGAGATATTTCTCTCACCCAGCATGGGTATATGTAAAAATACACCCCAAAACACATTGCCCTACTTCTGCTGAGTACGGCGATACCACATGAGTGACACTTTTTTGCAGCCAAGATGAGCAAAGGGGCCCTAATTCCAATGAGTACCTTTTAGGAGGGCATTTTTATGCATTTTTCTTCTCACGCTTTAGGGCCCCTAAAATGCCAGGGCAGTATAAATACCCCACATGTGACCCCATTTTGGAAAGAAGACACCCCAAGGTAATCCGTGAGGGGCATGGCGAGTTCATAGAAGATTTTTTTTTTGGCACAAGTTAGTGGAAATTGATTTTTTATTGTTTTTTCTCACAAAGTCTCCCTTTCCGCTAACTTTTGACAAAAAGTTTAATTTTTCATGGACTCATTATGCCCCTCAGCGAATACCTTGAGGTGTCTTCTTTCCAAAATGGGGTCACATGTGGGGTATTTATACTGCCCTGGCATTTTAGGGGCCCTAAAGCGTGAGAAGAAAATGCGTAAAAATGCCCTCTAAAAGGTACTCATTGGTTTTAGGGCCTCTTTGCGCATCTTGGCTGCAAAAGTGTCACTCATGTGGTATCGCCGTACTCAGGAGAAGTAGGGCAATGTGTTTTGGGGTGTATTTTTACATATACCCATGCTGGGTGAGAGAAATATCTCTGTAAATTGACAACTTTGAATAAAAAATTTAAAAAGTTGTCGTTTACAGAGATATTTCTCACACACAGCATGGGTATATATAAAAATACACCCCAAAACACATTGCCCTACTTCTCCTGAGTACGGCGATACCACATGAGTGACACTTTTGCAGCCAAGATGCGCAAAGGGCCCTAAAACCAATGAGTACCTTTAGGATTTCACAGGACATTTTTACGCATTTGGATTTTCACGCTTTAGGACCCCTAAAATGCCAGGGCAGTATAAATACCCCACATGTGACCCCATTGTGGAAAGAAGACACCCCAAGGTATTCCGTGAGGGGCATGGCGAGTTCACAGAAAAAAAAATTTGGCACAAGTTAGCGGAAATGGTATTTTTTTTTTTTTTTTTTTACAGTCTCACATTCCACTAACTTGTGACAAAAATAAAATTTTGCATGAACTCGCCATACCCCTCACAGAATACCTTGGGGTGTCTTCTTTCTAAAATGGGGTCACATGTGAGGTTTTGTACTGCCCTGGCATTTTAGGGGTCTCATAATCATTACACGTATGGCCAGCATTAGGAGTTTTTGCTATTCTCCTTATATTGACCATACGGGTAATGAGAATTTTTTTCCGTTCAGCCTCTGCGCTGAAAGAAAAAAATGAACGTCACATATTTTTCCATTCACATTGATCAATGTGGATGAAAAAATCTCTAAAAAATGTGCAAAAAAAGAGGAAAAGCTATAAAGCTGCGATCGCTAAGGGACCCTAAGGCCTCATTCAGCGTCCGCAATTCTGTTCCGCAAAATTTTGCGGAACAGAAATGTGGATACATTCAATTCTATGGGGACAGACTTTGTCCCGCTCGGATCCGTAATTGCGGATCCGTAATTGAAGATCCGCAAAAGTATAGAACATGTCCTATTCTTGTCCGCAATTGCGGACAAGAAAAGGCATTTTCTATATAGTTCTGGCAATGTGCGGATCCGCAAAATGCGGAAAGCACATTGCTGGTGTCCGTGTTTGCGGATCCGCGGATTTGCGGATCCGTGGATCCGCAAAACACATGCGGACATCTGAATGAGCCTTACAGGGGTGATCAGTGACAGGGGGTGACAGGGGGTGATCAGGGGGTGACATGGGAGATCAGGGGTTAATCAGTGACAGGGGGTGGGGGTGGTGGGGGTGGGGGTGGTGGGGGTGGGGGCGGTGGGGGGTTGTGTGGTGATTGGTGCACTTTGATATTTTTCTCTGGTGGTCCCAAGCAAAGGGACCACCAGAGAAGCGGGCAGCAAGCAGATCAGACGCTGTTCACAGAACAACGTCTGATCTGCGATTTTTCTGCCATATACAGCCTGCCAGCGCACGATCGGCGCTGGCAGGCTGTAGTATAACTACATGCGAGCGCGCCGATGGCGCGCATTGCGCATGTGCGGGCGCGTCCTCGCGTCATCTCGCGTCTCGCGAGATGACGCGCCGATGCGTCCGATCAGAGCTACAGGGCCGCCGCCAGGACGCAATCCTGCGTGCGGCGGTCCTGTAGCGGTTAAAAATTATTTGAGGGATTTAGGTCAAAAGCTTAGGGCAAGGACCTCCAAGGTAGTGTTTTCCAAAATACTACCTGTACCACGAGCCACACAAGAAAGGCAGAGGGAGATTAGGGAGGTTAATGAGGGGATAAAGAACTGGTGTAGGAAGGAGGGGTTTGGGTTCCTAGAGAACTGGATCAACTTCTATGTCGGCTACAGGCTCTATCGTAGAGATGGGCTGCACTTCAATGGGGAAGGGGCAGCTGTGTTGGGGGAGAAGATGGCTAAAAGGTTGGAGGAGTGTTCAAACTAGGGACTGGGGGAGAGGGTAATTACGTTATAGGATGGGAAGATAGTGCAGATTAGACCAGGGCCGAGGTAGTGGTACTGGGGGAGGAATGGAAGGAGGGACTAGAACAGTTCAGAAGGAAAGGTGTAGGATAAAAAATTTACATAAACCTCTTAATTGTATGTATTCGAATGCTAGAAGCCTGACTAATAAAACTGGTGAACTGGAAATAGTGATGTGTGAGCAGGACTATGATATAGTGGGAATAACGGAGACATGGCTGGATGATAGCTCTGACTGGGCAGTTAATGTACAGAGGTACAGTCTGTTTAGAAAGGATCGCCAAAACCGGAGAGGGGGAGGGGTCTAACTTTATGTAAAGTCCTGTCTTAAGCCCACAGTCTGAGAAGATATAAGTGAGGGACATGAATATGTGGAGTCACTGTGGGTAGAAATACATGGAGGCAAAAACAATAATAAAATACTAATAGGAGTTTATTATAAACCACCTAATATACCAGAGTCCACAGAAAATCTACTACTAAGGGCTCATGCATATCCGCAAAAAAAACGATTGCATTCCGTTTTTTTGCTGATCGATAGACTTCAATAGGGCCATGTCCTGATTTTCACTGACAAGTATGTTTAAATTTTTTTGCTGAGCCATGCAATGGAAGAAATGGGCCCCATAGAGGTGAATGGGACAACATCTAATCCGCAAAAAAACATATCTGCATTTTTGCGGACAGCATACGGCCATCTGAATGAGCTCTAAACGAGATAGACGAGGCAGCAGATCATTAATGAGGTCATTATTTTGGGAGACTTCAACTACCCAGATATAAACTGGGAAACTGAAACCTGTATATATCATAAAGGAAACAGGTTATTGGCAATAACCAAAGACAATTACCTTTCCCGAATGGTTCAGGACCCGACTAGAGGGATGGCCATACTGGACTTAGTATTAACCAATAGACCTTACAGATGTGCAGGTTGGGGGACACCTGGGAAATAGTGACCATAAAGTAATAACCTTCCAACTGTCATTTAAAAGAGTGTTTCTTCAGGGAGAAACAAAAATACCAAACTTCAAAAAAGCAAAATTTAGCCAACTAAGAGAGGCCATAGGCCTAACAAACTGGGACAAAGTCCTTAAAAAATAAAAATACAGCCACAAAATGGGATATTTTTAAAAACATCCTAAAATCTAATTGTGAGAGGTACATACCTTATGGCAATAAAAGGTTAAGGCAGGGCTCGACAAATCCCAGGCGCCAGGTCGCCATGGCGACCAGGAATTTGGTCCTGGCGCCTGGGTATTTGTCAGCCCGTTCTGTCAGGTGCCCGGGCGCAGGGCCGGCGCGGACTAGGAGCGCCGCCCCCCTTCATGCTGCAGCCGCCCGAGCGCTCTATATAGAGCCTCAGGCGGCTGCAGCACTGCCCGGGCTGGCGCGTCCATGAGGGCGCACCGCCCGGGCACAGCATGAAGAGAGGGACTGACAGGAGGGAAACGCTCAGCGCTCCCTCCTGTCAGTTCCTCATTGTAGCGTGGCCGAGCCCTGTATGGTCTGCGGTACAGGGAGCATCTGTCTCCTGTACCCGGCCGGACTGACAAGAAGTGCGCACACAGTGTGCACTTCCTGTCAGTCCGCCCGGGTACAGGAAACTAAAGCTCCTGTACCCGTGGGACTATACAAAGCCTCGGCCACGTTACACTAGAGAGGGGGCAGAAAATGACAAGGGGGAAAGATAATGACAAGGGGGAGGGAGAAAGTGAATGACAAGGGGGAGGGAGAAAGTGAATGACAAGGGGGAGGGAGAAAGTGAATGACAAGGGGGAGAGAAAGAGAAAGTGAATGACAAGGGGGAGAGAAAGTGAATGACAAGGGGGAGAGAAAGTAAATGACAAGGGGGAGAAAGTGAATGACAAGGGGGAGAGAAAGTGAATGACAAGGGGAGGGAGAAAGCTAATGACAAGGGGGAGAAAGTGAATGACAAGGGGGTGAGAGAAAGTGAATGACAAGGGGGTGAGAGAAAGTGAATGACAA
Source organism: Bufotes viridis (assembly GCA_033119425.1). Classification (NCBI taxonomy): domain Eukaryota; kingdom Metazoa; phylum Chordata; class Amphibia; order Anura; family Bufonidae; genus Bufotes; species Bufotes viridis. The sequence continues at coordinate 332,233,858 of CM065593.1, read as the reverse complement.
GGGGGTGGTGAGAGAAAGTGAATGACAAGGGGTGGTGGTGAGAGAAAGTGAATGACAAGGTGGGGGTGAGAGAAAGTGAATGACAAGGGGGTGAGAGAAAGTGAATGACAAGAGGGGGGGGGAGAGAAAGTAAATGACAAGGGGGAAAGTGAATGACAAGAGGGGGAGAGAGAAAGTGAATGACAAGGGGGCAAAGAGATTGACAAGACGGACCCTCTGCCCTCCCTCCGGACCCTCTGCCCTCCCCTCCGGACCCCTCTGCCCTCCCTCCGACCCTCTGCCCTCCCTCCGGACCCTCTGCCCTCCCCTCCGGACCCTCTGCCCTCTCCTCCGGACCCTCTGCCCTCCCCTCCGGACCCCTCTGCCCTCCCTCCGGACCCTCTGCCCTCCCCTCCGGACCCCTCTGCCCTCTCCTCCGGACCCCTCTGCCCTCTCCTCCGGACCCCTCTGCCCTCCCTCCGGACCCCTCTGCCCTCTCCTCCGCACCCCTCTGCCCTCCCCTCCGGACCCCTCTGCCCTCTCCTCCGGACCCCTCTGCCCTCTCCTCCGGACCCCTCTGCCCTCTCCTCCGGACCCCTCTACCCTCTCCTCCGGACCCCTCTGCCCTCTCCTCCGGACCCCTCTGCCCTCTCCTCTGGACCCCTCTGCCCTCGCCTCCGGACCCCTCTGCCCTCCCCTCCGGACCCTGTAATCCTTGTAAGGGTTTCCACATGTCATGGCGGCCGCGAGTGGCAATCACTTAGACGCTGGCAGCATTTGACGTGTCATGTAACCTATTGAAAAGGGGAAGCATTATGGGGGGCCCTATACACTCGCACATTATGGGGGGCACTATGGAAAACAGGGGTAGGAACACTATGGGGTCATCTACTGGGGGCCCTATTTACTGGCATGCATTATTGGGGGGCTCTATAGAGAAGTGGGGGGGGGGAGCACTATGGGGGCATCTATTGGGAGCTTTATGACGCGGCTCCGCCTGGCTCCTAACTTTTTTAGCTGGCTCCTAGATTCCAAGAAAATTTGTCAAGCCCTGGGTTAAGGAACAAGAAAAAAACAATGTGGATAAATAGAACTGTAAAGAAAGCAACAAATCACAAAAAGAAAGCATCTAAATCACTAAAACAGGAGGGTACCAAGGAAGCACTGAAAAACTATAAGGAGGAAAATTTAAAATATGTAAAAATCAAATAAAAGCAGCCAAACTAGAGACCGAGAGATTAATTGCCAAAGAGAGCAAAACTAACCCTAAAATGTTCTTTAGTTATATAAATGGTAAAAAGTATAAATCTGAAGGTGTCAGCCCTTTACAGAGTAATGAGGGGGGAGTTGCAGAGAGCGATGAGGATAAAGCAAAGCTATTAAATATTTTTTTTCTCCACTTCCCCATTAAAAATGCCCTGTCTGACCCAGGAAGAAGTATATCAGCGTCTTAAAAAGATTAAAATAGACAAATCTCCAGGACTAGATGGCATACACCCCTGTATCCTATGAGAATTAAGTAATGTCATAGCCAGACCCTTATTTCTGATATTTAGGGACTCTAAACTGACAGGAAGTGTTCCACAGGATTGGCGCATAGCAAATGTGGTGCCAATATTCAAAAATGGTCCAAAAATAGAACCCAGAAACTATAGGCTGGTAAGTTTAACATCTGCCATGGGTAAACAGTTTGAAGGTTTTCTAAGAGATGCTATCTTGGAGTACCTCAATGAAAATAAGCAAATAACGCCATATCAGCATGACTTCATGAGGGATCGGTCATGTCAAACTAATTTAATCAGTATCTATGAGGAGGTAAGTTCTAGACTTGACAGTAGTAAATCAATGGATGTCGTATATCTGGACTTTTCCAAAGCATTTGACACTGTACCACATAAAAGGTTAGTATATAAAATGAGAATGGTCGGACTGGGAGAACATGTCTGTATGTGGGTTAGTAACTGGCTCAGTGACAGAAAACAGAGGGTGGTTATTAATGGTACACACTCAGATTGTGTCACTGTCACTAGTGGGGTACCTCAGGGGTCAGTATTGGGCCCTATCCTCGTCATAATGTTTATTAATGATCTTGTAGAAGGCTTGCACAGTAAAATATACATTTTTGCAGATGACACTAAACTGAGTAAAGTAATTAACATGGAAGAGGACAGTATACTTCTACAGATGGATCTGGATAGATTGGAGGCTTGGGCAGAGAAGTGGCAGATGAGGTTTAACACTGACAAATGTAAGGTTATCTACATGGGACGGAATAATGCAAGTCACGCATACATACTAAATGGTGAAACACTGGGTAACACTGACATGGAAAAGGACCTAGGAATTTTAGTGAACAGCAAACTAAGCTGTAGAAACCAGTGTCAGGCAGCTGCCACCAAGGCCAATAAGATAATGGGTTGCATCAAGGGGCATAGATGCCCGTGATGAGAACATAGTCCTACCACTTTACAAATCACTGGTCAGACCACACATGGAGTACTGTGTACAGTTCTGGGCTCCTGTGAACAAGGCAGACATAGCAGAGCTGGAGAGGGTTCAGAGGAGGGGAACTAAAGTAATAACTGGAATGGGGCAACTACAGTACCCTGAAAGGTTATCAAAATTAGGGTTATTCACTTTAGAAAAAAGATGACTGAGGGGAGATCTAATAACTATGTATAAATATATCAGGGGTCAGTACAAAGATCTCTCCCATCATCTATTTATCCCCAGGACTGTGACTGTGACGAGGGGATATCCTCTGCGTCTGGAGGAAAGAAGGTTTGTACACAAACATAGAAAAGGATTCTTCACGGTAAGAGCAGCGAGACTATGGAACTCTCTGCCTGAGAAGGTGGTTATGGTAAGTTCATGAAAATAGTTCAAGAGGGGCCTGGATGTATTTCTGGAGTGTAATAATATTACAGGCTATAGCTACTAGATATCTGATTTCCTGATTGGAATCGGGAAGGTATTTTTTTCCTCTTAAGTGGGGAAACTTGGTTTCTACATCACTTTTTTTTTTTTTGCCTTCCTCTGGATCAACTTGCAGGATAACAGGCTGAACTGGATGGACAGATGTATTTTTTCGGCCTTATAAACTTATAAACTATTAATATTGGCACTTCATATGCATTAATTGGCTGTGTGGTTAACACAGGTGAAACAAGTAAAATAATTGTGTTTAACCTGCAAAAAAATGGATGGCAAATTACTGAACCACAGCAGTGCAGCAAACCACATGCCTTTTTTTTAGATGCCGATAACTACGATGCTTCATCTATACTTGCATCATGAAATAATGGCAAGTACAGGTACAGCCCAGCAATCAGCAGTACATAGTGTGAAATAGTACCCTTAGGCCCCTCTCACACGAGCGAGTTTTCTGTGACGGTGTAATGCGTGAATTGAAAGCATAGCACCCACACTGAATCCTGACCCATTCATTTTAATGGGTCTGTGTACATGAGCGTTATTTTTCACACCCCATTTCTGCGTTGCGTGAGAATTGTAGCATGTTCTATATTCTGTGTTTTTCACGCAGCCCTGGCCCCATAGAAGTGAATGGGGCTTCAGTGACAATACATTGCATTCGAATGTAACCTGGATGAAGTCCGGATGCAATGCGTTTCTCACTAATGGTTGCTAGGACATGCTGTTTGTAATTCTTATTTTTTTTTAATGTGCTTGAAAAATGCATCAAAACTGATTGCACCCGCACAGAAAAAACTGAGCGCAATTGCAGACAAAACTGACTGAACTTGCTTGCGAAATGGTGCAAGTTTCACTGAATGCATCCTGACACAATATGTATCGTTCATGTGAAAGAGGCCTTAGACCTCAGCTGTGGGACAATAGTGTGCTGCTAGGCCAAGAACCGCACTGCACAACTGCAGTGGTGTATCACAATTTGCCTCTATTTCTTGCTAACTTCATATGAACCATATAAAAATACTTGTTAACCTGTTTTTTAGGCAAGATGTGCTACCATTATCACTTTATTTTATTAGCAACTTACAAACACATGGCTGCACTTTGGTCACTAAGTTGCACTGTACGTAATGGCCATGATAACCTTAATTAAAGAGGACCTTTCATCAGTTTTGACATAGGCTGACTATGTCAAAACCTTGTAGTGCAGCCCCCACTGATGCAATGTGCGTGGTTTGTTTTTCAAACCAAGCCCCCCCCCGTTGGTCCACTGTGGAGCCCCGTTCTGTATTGTACCGACCTGTAAACTCGCAACAGGGCGGAAACGCAGTCTTCTGCTATGGGCGTCTCCTTTTCCCTGGCTTTGACCGCCATCCAATCAAAGCGTACTGCTCAAAGCCTGGGGGGGGGGGGGGGGTTGAAAAAACCCCACACACATCGCATCAGTGGGGGCCGCACTACAAGGTTTTGACATAGTTAGCCTTTGTCAAAACTAATGAAAGGTCCTCTTTAATAAGGAGCTTTGAAGCTGCCATCATTTATTTATCTCCTTATTTCAGCTCCTCATACCAGGTCATTATATAAATTCTTTACAGACTGCCTTGTTTGCCTTTGTAATCCTATAGAATTTCCCCATAAGTGATTCCTATGTTAGTAGCTTGTCCCAGGCAGCGAGGCAAGTACAATTTGTGTGAGGGGGCGGGGCATTTTTGGTGTTGAATAACCCCTTTAACCACTTGAAGACCACAGGTTTATACCCCCCTAGTGACCAGGCCCTTTTTTACAATTCCGCACTACACTACTTTCACCGTTTATTGCTCCGTCATGCAACTTACCACCCAAATGAATTTTACCTCCTTTTCTTCTCACTAATAGAGCTTTCATTTGGTGGTATTTCATTGTTGCTGACATTTTTACTTTTTTTGCTATTAATAAAAATTTAACGACATTTTTGCAAAAAAATGACATTTTTCACTTTCTGTTGTAAATTTTTTTTAAAAAAACTACATTTCTATATAAATTTTTCTCTAAATGTATTGTTCTACATGTCTTTGATAAAAAAAAGTCCAATAAGTGTATATTTATTGGTTTGGGTAAAAGTTATAGCGTTTACAAACTATGGTGCAAAAAAGTGAATTTCGGCATTTTGAAGCAGCTCTGACTTTCTGAGCGCCTGTCATCTTTCTTCAGGTGCTAGAATGCCAGGATAGTATAAATACCCCCCAAATGACACCATTTTAGAAAGAAGACACCCCAAAGTATTCGCAGGGGGCATGGTGAGTTCATGTATCATTTCATTTTTTTCACAAGTTAGCGGAAAATGACACTTTCTGAGGAAAAAAAAATTATAATAAAGTTTCCATTTCTGCTAACTTCTGGCAAAAAAAAAAAAATCTCATACGGGCTCATTATGCCCCTCAGTGAATACCTTGGGGTGTCTACTTTCCGAAATGGGGTCATTTGTGGGGTGTTTGTACTGTTCTGGCATTTTGGGCGGGGCTAAATTGTGAGCAGCCATGTAAAAGCTAAAGGTACTCATTGGTTTTAGGGCCCCTTTGCGGACCCAGGCTGCAAAAAGTGTCACTCATGTGGTATCGCCGTACTCAGGAGAGTAGGGCAATGTGTTTTGGGGTGTATTTTACATATACCCATGTTAGGTGAGAGAAATATCTCTGTAAACTGACAACTTTGTATAAAAAAATTTAAAAATTGTCGTTTACAGAGATATTTCTCACACCCAGCAGGGGTATATATAAAAATACACCCCAAACACATTGCCCCACTTCTCCTGAGTACGGCGATACCACATGTGTGACACTTTTTGCAGCCTGGGTGCAAAGGGCCCTAATTCCAATGAGTACCTTTAGCATTTCACAGGGCATTTTACGCATTTGGATTCCAGACTTCTTCTCACGCTTTAGGGCCCCTAAAATGCCAGGGCAGTACAAATACCTCACAAGTGACCCCATTTTAGAAAGAAGACACCCCAGGTATTCCGTGATGGGTATGGTGAGTTCATGTAAAATTTTATTTTTGTCACAAGTTAGTGGAATATGAGACTTTGTAAAAACAAAATTAAAAAAAAATATATATCAATTTCCGCTAACTTGTGCCAAAAATGAAAATTCTGTGAACTCGCCATGCCCTCAGCGAATACCTTGGGGTGTCTTCTTTCCAAAATGGGGTCACATGTGGGTATTTATACTCACCTGGCATTTTAGGGAACCTAAAGCGTGAGAATTCAAATGCGTAAAATGGCCTGTAGAAATCCTAAAGGTACTCATTGGTTTAGGGTCTTTGCGCATCTTGGCTGCAAAAAGTGTCACTCATGTGGTATCGCCGTACTCAGGAGAAGTAGGGCAATGTGTTTGGGGTGTATTTTTACATATACCCATGCTGCGTGTGAGAAATATCGCTGTAAACGACAACTTTTTAAATTTCTTTATACAAAGTTGTCAGTTTACAGAGATATTTCTCTCATCCAACATGGGTATATGTAAAAATACACCCCAAAACACATTGCCCTACTTCTCCTGAGTACGGCGATACCACATGAGTGACACTTTTGCAGCCAAGATGCGAAGGGGCCCAAATTCCATGAGTACCTTTTAGGAGGGCATTTTTACGCATTTTCTTCTCATGCTTTAGGGCTCCTAAAATGCCAGGGCAGTATAAATACCTCACATGTGACCCCATTTTGGAAGAAGACACCCCAAGGTATTCCATGAGGGGCATGGCGAGTTCATAGAAAAAAATTTTTGGGCACAAGTTAGTGGAAATTGATTTTTTATTGTTTTTCTCACAAAGTCTCCCTTTCTGCTAACTTTTGACAAAAGTTTAATTTTTCATGGACTCACTATGCCCCTCAGCGAATACCTTGGGGTGTCTTCTTTCCAAAATGGGGTCAGATGTGAGGTATTTATACTGCCCTGGCATTTTAGGGCCCTAAAGCGTGAGAAGAAAATGCGTAAAAATGCCCTCCTAAAGGTACTCATTGGAATTTGGCTTCTTTGCATCTTGGCTGCAAAAAGTGTCACTCATGTGGTATCGCCGTACTCAGGAGAAGTAGGGCAATGTGTTTGGGGTGTATTTTACATATACCCATACTGGGTGAGAGAAATATCTCTGTAAATTGCCAACTTTGAATAAAAAAATTTAAAAAGTTGTCGTTTACAGCGATATTTCTCTCACCCAGCATGGGTATATGTAAAAATACACCCCAAAACACATTGCACTACTTCTCCTGAGTTCGGCGATACCACATGTGTGACACTTTTTTGCAGCCAAGATGCTAAAGGGCCCTAAAACCAATGAGTACCTTTAGGATTTCACAGGGCATTTTTACGTATTTGGATTCTCACGCTTTAGGACTCCTAAAATGCCAGGGCAGTATAAATACCCCCATGTGACCCCATTGTGGAAAGAAGACACCCCAAGGTAATCCGTGAGGGCATGGCGAGTTCACATAAAAAAAAATTTTGACACAAGTTAGCGGAAATTGATATATATATATATATATATATATATATTTTTTTACAAAGTCTCATATTCCACTAACTTGTGACAAAAATAAAATTTTACATGAACTCGCCATACCCCTCACGGAATACCTTGGGGTGTCTTCTTTCTAAAATGGGGTCACATGTGAGGTGTTTGTACTGCTCTGGCATTTGAGGGTCTCCGCAATCATTACACGTATGGCCAGCATTAGGAGTTTCTGCGATTCTCCTTATATTGAGCATACGGGTAATGAGATTTTTTTCCGTTCAGCCGCTGCGCTGAAAAAAAAAAAAATGAACGGCACAGATTTTTTCATTCGCATCGGTCAATGTGGATGAAAAAATCTCTGCCAAAATCAGTGACTGCGGTGCGGTGGGCTGGGCGCTAGCTACCTAACAAGTAGCTAGCTAACTGGCGGTGATAGGGGACCCTTATGCCCCATTCACACGTCCGAAATTCTGTTTGCGGAACGGAATTGCGGACCCATTCATTTCTATGGGGACAGACTTTGTCCCGCTCGGATCCGAATTACGGATCCGCGCTTCGGGTCTGCACTTCCGTTCCGCAAAAATATAGAACATGTCCTATTCTTGTCCGCAATTGCGGACAAGAAAAGCATTTTCCATATAGTTCTGTGCGGATCTGCAAAATGCGGAAGCGCATTGCCGGTGTCCGTATTTTGCGGATCCGCAGATCCATGGATCCGCAGATCCATGGATCCGCAAAACACATACGGACGTCTGAATGAGCCTGTAGGGGGTGATTAGTGACAGGGGAGTGACAGGGGTGATCAGGGGGTGACATGGGTGATCAGGGGTTAATCAGTGATGGGGGTGGGGGGTGTGTGTAGTGATTGGTGCACTTTTCCTATTTTTCCTCTGGTGGTCCCAAACAAAGGGACCACCAGACGAGCAGACATTAGGCATATCAGACGCTGTTTAAAAAACAGCGTCTGAAATGCGATTTAAATGCGGTTTTTTCCGCATCTACAGCCTGCCAGCGCATAATCAGCGCTGGCAGGCTGTAGTTTCAGTTGTCCCGGCTCCGATCACATGAACGCGCGCGCACGCCGCGCGCGCGTTCATGTGAAATCTCAGGTCTCACGAGATGACGCCGATAGGCGTGACTGAGACCTGAGAGAGCCGCCGCGCTGACGCCCATCGGCGTTAGCGTGGCGGCAAGAGGTTAAGCAGTCAGATAACAGCTGCAATAGGCTGGTTTTAGTCCCACCTTCAGCTTTACATCTTGTAAAAAGGCCCACAGGTAGGGAAGAAGTGGGGACTTCATCTTGTCTGTGCAGGCAAACAGTTTAGGGACATTTCTACTGTTACTTCAACTATCACCGTCATCAGGGCTCATACACACTGCCGTGCCTCCCGCACTTTTTTGGAGGCCCCATTTTAGAAATGTGTATTCTTGTCCGCAAAACAGACAAGAATAGGACATGTTCTATCATTTGCAGAACGGCCACATGGATTCAGACAGCACATGATGACATCTGTCTGCTGTCCACATTTTTAGCAGCCCCATAGAAATGTATGGATCCATGCGCGATCTGCAAAAAATGCAAACCGGACGCAGAACCAATATACAGTTGTGTGCTTGAGCCATTATTCAGTCAAAGTATTTTTGCATAACATGATTAGTAAAGAAGGGCCTGCCACATAAGAGTGGCACTGGTACACCCCATCTAAAAGAACCTGTGGTCCTCTGGGGCACAGCACCATCACTAGGAAACATTGACAGTTTCATCTCATAGTGCATCTGGGTACCAGATGGACTTACCTTTGCTCCCCATGAACATCAGTGAGCTGTGGCCACCCATTGCCCTCTCACTAGTTCCCTAGTGTTCCCCTTGCAATACTTTACCATCAGTTGCATGCTGGGCCAGTTAACAAGCTAAAAAAGTTATGTTGGCAGGGACCAGGTTAACCACCCTCTTTCTCCCCTCTTGGTAGAAGTGGGCAGGTCCTAGATCCTACTCCTAAGGGTCTTAGGGGCCATCAAAATATGAAGATCTTCTGTGAGACCACTACTCTAGAGAGACTAGAAGACCACCAGGAAACCTGAAAGCGACAGCGCTTCTAGTCAGCAGAGTGACCAGCTTTACAGACCCTGATGCAGGTGAGAGACTACGGCCAGACACCCATCACCTAGAATAACAACAGGCCATACTAACTCCAAGCCTGCAGTACATAGTGGGCACCTATATCCACAAGTGCCAGCTTACAGCTTATCTGAAGTGCCCTAAATTGCCACCTTGCCAGCCACCATACCTCATCATCTGGGGGCAGAAACTGCATTTTGTACCAACTACTGCTGGATGTACTAAAACTTATTTTTTGCACTACAGATAGACTTTTATTTCTGGCCTGAATCTTTAAATTACCTTTACACTGCACGGATCCTGAGGGAGCAATGGCTTGAGGGAATATACCAGGACACAACACCTCATCAGGGCCACTACCACTCATCACCGCATGGGCATGACTTTAGCTGTCTCTCCTAGGAGTCCTTTCAGGATTTACTTTGCTTTTTACTAGGACATATTGCTTCAAATCATAAACTACACGGAGCTTAGCTTCTATCCCTCTATCATAACCTGCTCTCAGATAGGATAGCAGAAATTGGATAAATATGAATTTATAACTTCCTATTCACTAACTGCACATCAAGTAGTGGCAAATCTGACATAAAATGGCAGCGTGTGAATAAAAAATCCTCCTTCATTGTAACTTTAGCATTCCCTTACAAGCACTGACTTTTTGTATCAATATTACAGGGAACTAAACATAAAACCAAGAATTTTATTTGGATATTTTAGCTTTGATGTGGTTTTACCATAGAATCTATTTATTGCAACCAAGTAAGCTGTGCATCATTTAACATCTGTATAAAATGAGAACATTAGTATAGGTTTGCTGATCTTTGCTTCCTTGACAGAGTTGGCTCTGTGTAGAATAATACAGCTGGATGGAAAAGGAAATTCTTGTTGACCTATAGACTTGATTTCCCAGTTCTTAAACCTTGAATATGACCTTGTTCTGACCACATCACAAGTCTTAAATGCAGCGTTGTATTGTCTACGCTTTAACCCAAGCTGAGAAGGGTCTTGTGAATTTTGTACTGGATCAACCGATATAACTAACCTCTAGATGAAAGGTTGTCTTAAAGGGAGTCTGTCACCTCAATTAAGGGGGTTCTCCAGGCTTTAGGTCCTCAATATCCGATCTGTGGGGGTTCAAAGATTGGGGTGTGTAAAGTAAAATATCACATCACTCAAGATAACAAATCCTCTACAATAATATATTGATCCCGGTGCTGATATTGTGCCATTGCTTTCATATACAGCCACGAGTGATGTCATCAATCACTAATTGTATTGCATATTACCTAATAGTAAATAATGCCACCAACAGTTGGTGTATTTTTTTGCATGACGCATTTATACAGTGCTGTTATACTTGCGTCTGTGTCCAAGTGGAATAAAAAAAAAAATGATGCTGATAGCGTGGCACTGCCTGCTGATGTGAGTGATGTGTCACTTAATGTTTTGCGTATGTATAGTTCTAGTCTATCCAGAGAAAGAACAGGACTCAACGGCAATCCCAATGCAGATTAGGGTTATTGAGACTCCAGAGTCCCAGAAAACAGTAAACAAGCTATGTTTCGTGTTCACATGCCCTTTATCAAGCTGCAGTGCAGTGGTGGATCTGGACCAGAGCACTTAATCTGCATTGTGATTCCTGTTGAGTGCTGTTCTTTTCTTTGGATAGACTTGTATTTCTGGTAATCCATGACACTGGACACCTGAGGGCCCTGCACCTCCTACCCAGGGGTGTAACTACCATAGCGGCAGACCATGCGACTGCTATGGGGCCCAGAGCAAGAGGGGGCCCAGTCTCAGTTGGGATTATCTCCTTTTCTACTGATGGTGAAAACTTGGTCAGGACTCTACCCTCTAAAGCAGGGGTGCACAACCTGCGGCCTGGGGGCCACATGCGGCCCTCCATACCATTCTGTGCGGCCCCCAAACATCTGGTAAAAGACATGTAGATCTATGTCTTGTGGCTCTTTACATGTATCTTTCATGTATTCTCCTGTTAGATGGGAGTCCTAGAACTGTGACTAGACAGTTATAGTATATACTGTATGTTCAATATGCCAAAAATACAGTATTTCAGTTGGTAATGCCCTTTAAGTTTTATTTTCGGCCCTTGGGATTGGTTCAGACTGACAATGTGACCCCCAACTAGAAAAGGTTGTGCACCCCTGTAGTCTAAAGGAACAACTTTTAGCAAATGAGACAGTGGAAAAATGACCCAAGGGTTATTGAAAAGGGCTTAGGCAGAAACCCTTCTGTCCTGTGTGGGAGCCTGGTTTGATCCTTGCTATGGGGCCCTTACTTCTCTATGTACACCACTGCTCCTACCACGCATATAGCTGTAAGGCTTCGTTCACATCACCGTTCAGCCTTTCCGTTCTCCTGCTCCTAAAAGGACGGAAAAGCCACATAACTGACACCAATTAGGACCCATAGACTACAATGGGGTCCATTAGGTGTCTGTTTAGAAGATGATTTTTAAGCGGAGACAAAAGTTGGGCATGCAGGACTTTTGTCCCCGCTTAAAAATCATCTTCTGAGCGGACACCTAACAGACCCTATTATAGCCTATAGGGTCCTTAGGCTCCTCAGTTTGGTGTCAGTTATGAGCCTTCTCCGTCCTTTCCGTTCTCTTGCTCCTAAACGGAGCAGGAGAACGGAAAGGCTGAGCGGTGATGTAAACGAAGCCTAAGTTGTGCAACTTGTAGCTGATATTTTGCATAGTTATAGCGCCATCAAATATTCACATATTGTTCTCCGTCACATGTACACTGTGCCGTTTGTTTTGGCTCTGTGTCCAAAAGCAGTTGAAACATTTTTTACATTTAATTAAATAATTCCTGTTGCTGATACTGTGACTGAAGTGGCAATCATTTCTGTGTTGGTGGTGGTATTTGTGCCACGTGTAGCCATAGTGGTGGTGGTGGTAGGGGGAATTTTTGACATAGTGGTAGTGGCATTCGGGGCAGATATAGAACTGCGATTCATGATGGGGGCAAGGAGCCCATGACATACTGTAACACAGTCTGAAAAAAGTGTCGAGGATGATCATAATAATGACAGCAAATCAGGAGAGGGGACTGGAGAAGGATTGGAGCGGTAGTTATCGCCCGGAGAGTGGTCTTGGTACTCACAAGTTACAGTGGCAAACTCTCTCTCTGGCACTCTCTGGGGCCATGCAGTGTCAGGTGGGCACACCCTTTCTTCTCTCGTGCACTTCTTGGATTTGGGACTCCTACCTGAAAGTAGGTGTACTTGTGATGTTAGGTGTTGATCTGGGTGGAAGGCAGGAGGGCAGATAATATGATCGGTAAATTGTGAAGTCAGTAACCAGGCCAACTGGAATCAATAAATAAGTATCTCTTTAGTAAAGTGCAGAATAGGAGGAGGAGTACATCTGTCACAAACATGACCAAACATTGGAGAACAAAACAGTTAGGTCCTTAAACATTGTGGCAAGCATGGCAAGCTGCATTCTTGGTTGCTTACTTGTTGACAAGCATACCATTAGCATCAAGCAAAGGGAAGATTATTGGACATTCATGCTTTTAGACCCTCGCTATAAAAGGAAACCCTATTTCTGAAAGTATGGCAATATTGTTGTATGACCATTATATTCTCTGCACCAGCTTGTTGAAGTTTTTGCCAAGCAGGTGCCTGTTCACCATATGGAGAGCTCCACAACCCTTGCCAGCATCCCCACTACAAGTACCAGAAGCAGCACCAGCAGATGCCAGTACAGTTTGCTGAACGTGATTTTTCTCTGCTGTGCCAACCTGACGCACATCATCAGATGGATACATACCGCCTGAACAACTGGGTTCAGGCATACTTGGACACCCTAAACCGGGGTCAGCAGATTGGGACAGTGGCTGGAAGCAGCCCAGTTTGCCATCAGTGTGTGGTCTTGTCCACCCAACAATGTATTGTCAGAAAGAGTATTCAGGTGGCATCATTATGCCGAAGTGGACATGCTTGTTCACTATGTTCCATACTGTACTGCTGCTCCCAAATAGGGATAATTTATTGACAGTTTTTGTAAAAAGCTTTCCAAGACAATCAGCCACACTGTTAAAAGAACATATTGTCATGGTGGTGGAATTCGTGGAGAATATATCTTATATATATATATACAGTTGTGTTCAAAATTATTCAACCCCCACTGAAATTGAGTGTTTTGGCCAGTTTGTCATTGATTTTGATCATTTCAGTCATCTTGTTTACAATTAAATCAAAGAGGCACTTGTAAGTCAGACAAATATAACATAACATTTCTAATGAAATAACCACAAATGTCTTTTCTGTGCTCACATCCTTATCAGTTTTATTCAACCCCCAAGTGACATTCAATCTTAGTACTTAGTACAACATCCTTTTCCAGTTATAACAGCTTTTAAACGTGAAGCATAGCTTGACACAAGTGTCTTGCAGCGATCTACGGGTATCTTCGCCCATTCTACATGGGCAAAAGCCTCCAGTTCAGTCATATTCTTAGGCTTGCGCGCTGCAACTGCTTTCTTTAAGTCCCACCAGAGGTTCTCAATCGGATTTAAGTCTGGTGACTGCGATGGCCACTTCAAAATGTTCCAGCCTTTAATCTGCATCCATGCTCTAGTGGACTTGGAGGTATGCTTGGGATCATTGTCCTGTTGAAAGGTCCAACGTCTCCCAAGCCTCAGGTTTGTGACGGACTGCATCACATTTTCATCCAATATCTCCTGGTACTGAAGAGAATTCATGGTACCTTGCACACGCTGAAGCTTCCTGTACCTGTAGAAGCAAAACAGCCCCAAAGCATGATTGACCCCCGCCATGCTTCACAGTAGGCAAGGTGTTCTTTTCTTCATAGGCCTTGTTCTTCCTCCTCCAAACATAGCGTTGATCCATGGGCCCAAACAGTTCTAATTTTGTTTCATCAGTCCACAGAACACTATCCCAAAACTTTTGTGGTTTGTCCACATGACTTTTGGCATACTGCAGTCGACTCTTCTTATTCTTTGGAGACAGCAAGGGGGTGCGCCTGAGAGTTCTGGCATGGAGGCCTTCATTACGCAGTGTGCGCCTTATTGTCTGACCTGAAAATTCAGTACCCGCATCTGACAAATCTTTTTTCAGTTCCTCAGCAGTCACACGGGGACTTTTTTCCACTTTGCGCATCAGGTAGCGCACAGCAGTCGAAGTCTGCATCTTCTTTCTGCCACGACCAGGTAGCGTTTCAACAGTGCCCTTTGCCTTGAATTTGCGAATGATGCTTCCTATGGTGTCTCTTGGTATGTTTAGCATCTTTGCAATCTTCTTATAGCCATTGCCCTTCCTGTGAAGAGAAATCACCTCTTCTCTTGTCTTCCTGGACCATTCTCTTGACTTCACCATGTTTGTAAACACACCAGTAAATGTCTAGAAGGAGCTGAGTATCACAGTCATTTTAAATCTGCCTAATTGGTGCTTATTATGCTTGATTGCTGCTCCTTGATCAATACCTGATCGAAAACACTTGAATGAACCTCTGTTCTTAAGAGTGGTAGTCTTTAAGGGGTTGAATAATTGTGTCAATGAAGAAATCACAAAAAAACATTTAATACTGTATTATAAAAACAATTGATGTCATTTTAGTTGCATTTGCTTCTTTTAAAAGTCCTTGTAATATTTCATTCTGAACACAATTACAAATGTGCACTAAATTCCCTAAAACCCTTTACAGTATTGGGGGTTGAATAATTTTGAACACAACTGTATTTTGGCCTATTTGCCCCCATAAAACTCAGCTCTTAGTGGAGTGAATGTCTGTTTAGCTCTTCTTCTCTGGTGTAATGATTCTAGCAGATTTTGCTAGGGAGTTTCCCACACAGGCTAAGTGTAAGATTGGCTGTGATTGGTCAAGACTCCTAGGCAGTAACAACAGTTTAACTCTATGCTTTCTGTTGATAATTCTGCTGTGTCATTGAGCTTACCTTACATTCATATAATGAATCTTAAAGGCATATTATCTTTTCTGCTTCTGTGAACACAATATATAGCTGTTACATGACATCCAAAACATGAAGTCACTATAAATAACTCTGCTTTTGTCTTTAACATATAAACATATGAACTGTATTAAGGTTATTGGCAGGTCTTGCTGTATACACAAATAAGCCATATTAGCAACCTAGGACATGTCTTAGCTGGCCAGCTGCAATATATATTCTTTAAAATAACTCCAAACCTTACTTCCTAAAAATTGATTATTTTTGGACCGCTTGTTAAAAACAAGCCATTTTTTATTCCAATACTACTGTGTGTATATAAACACCGCCAGGCATCTGCCCCCAAAACGATTTAGTTCTTGGACCATTTTTTTTATTTTAAAAAAGCATAACAAATCTGGCAGTGCAGTGTGTCAATTTACTGTACAGTTTGCTAAGGATTATTAGCGATGGTGCACCGTGGAAGCAGCTTTGTGACTGCTATAGAACTCCTGTTGGGAAAGGATCCATTCCTGGTTAAGTTTGTCTTCACTTTAATGGTTAGTTTAAACCTGCACAGGGATGTGGTCTCCTCAAGTGCTGCAGCGTTATAAAGGAAAATCTACCCAAGTCAGAACAATTGGGGTTCCTCATTCTATATGTACGCAAATAGCAAAAAAAGGATTATAGGAATCTCAGCGAAAGATTTCCTTCAACACACCAGAAGAAATACAGTTATTTATTACAGTGTTTCCCAACCAGTGTGCTTCCAGATGTTTCAAAACTACAACTCCCAGCATACCCGGACAGCCTTTGGCTGTTCAGGCATGCTGAAAGTTGTAGTTTTGCAACAGCTGGAGGCACACTGGTTGGGAAACACTGATTTATTATAGTGTAATGAGACAGTTGCACTGCAGCCACCATTATAGCCTTTTTATGCCGCTATGATATTAATTACGTCTTCTAACCTGTAAAGGGATATTTGTTCCTGTGTGAAGCCATGACAATACTTTATTCCTTCCAGCATGATAAAAGCTCAGTGTAATGCTTTTAGTAGTGTGGTCAGATATGCACCACAAGAAACTAGAATAAGGATTCTGCACTTATATGAAATAAACAAGGAAAAAAAGCAATATTTATTTAGCAGCTGTGACTAAAATGTAAAACTCATATGAATGCTTTCTAGCGTACAGCAGAAATATTCTAAAGTAATTTGTTTTACATTAAAAAGGAAGCACCCTCAGCTTTTCGACAATCTTACAATCGACTGTATGTATTCAACTGATGAAGCCTTGCTTTAGAAATCCAACAAAGCAGAAGGTGGAACAAAAATGTCACGCGCATGTATATATTCATATGCAAAATCATAAGCATGCTGTGCTTTGCCATTCCTGTTCCCAGGATCTGTCCTTTCATTGCTGTTTCTTGTTTATACTTTGAATGTCATCTTTTTTATAATTCTCTTTTCAATATTGTGAAGGTGCCTCCATGAATTTCACAATGTAAATCACTGCAACCAGTAGAAACTTGATTCAAATAAATAAATAAATCAGAGCCAAGGAATGGCTTGTTTGCATGGCTGAGCCACTAGACCTTAAAGGGTAACGGAACCTTGTTCAAAAAATGAAAGGCAAAAACCCTTCTCGGTGTGCTCTGCCCTTTTGGCTTTCATTGGTTCTGCTTGACTTTTCGAGTTTATGGAGTACGGATCACGTATATTTTCTATGGATCTCTATTCCACAAAGCACAAAACACAAAGCAGAGCTGATGAATACTGAAGGGACAGAGCACTTCTGCCACTTTGTTTTCTCAACAAAGGTTTAATTACCCTTTAAAGACAATCAGAAGTGTTGCTTGTAGCTGGCCAGCTAAGACCTGTCCTAGGTTGCCAATATGACTTGCATGTTTATATAGCTAGACTCAGGGGCGTAACAATTGCAGTCGCAGAGGATGCAATCGGGCACGGCGGGGGGAGGGGGCCCACTGCGCTCACATGTAATGGGAGCGCTCTGCCAGGTCCCGGCATGAAGTACAGTGACAATGCCGGGCCCCGTCAGAGCGCTCTTCAAACATTTATAACTGACACACTCTTCAAACATGTATAACATGTGCTAACAGAGAAGAGGGGTCACAGAGGCAAGTGGGGGCGCGCATACTCACTTGGCAGACCTTGTCACTGCGGGGCTGTCATCTCCAGAGTGAAGCAGGGAGCTCTCTCCGCTCCCTGCTTCACTGTTCTTCTGAGCTCTGGCGCTCCCCCTGCTGGCTGCACATTGCACTGCTGGCTGTGGGAGGTAACGCTGAAAGCCTGAGAATTGGCCTTCAGCACAGCCAGCAGCGTGATGTGAGTGTGGGAGTGACTCATCAGGGAAGAAGGTAAGTATGTGTGTTTTTTTTTTTAAAGCTGCAGACTGGAGGCAAAAGGTGGGGCCACAACTAGAGTAAGGGGGCACAAAAGTGGGCATTTTTACTAAGGTGGCACCTAATCTGACTGAACTATTTGAGGAGGCACCTAATCTGACATAACTACTGTGAGGGGGCACATATGTTGGCATAACTACTGTGAGGGGGCACATATTTGGGCATAACTACTATAAGGGGGCACATACAATGCTGCCCATAATTATTCATACCCCTGGCAAATTTTGACTTAAAGTTACTTTTATTCAACCAACAAGTAATTTTTGACGGGAAATGACATAGGTATCTCCCAAAAGATAATAAGACTATGTAAAAGAGGCATTATTGTGGAAAAAAAAGCATTTCTCAGCTTTTATTTACATTTGTGCAAAAAGTGTCCAGTCCAAAATTTTTCATACCCTTCACAAACTGTCACAGTCTGTGGGAAAATCCAAAGTTCTATACCATTCCAAATAGACCAAGCTTTTCTAAAGCATCCTAATTACCCTGATTAATTGGGAACAGCTGTTTTAATCAACTCAACAGGTGAAAACCAGCAGCTCTCTGCAGTTGGTTTGTGGACAGTCATGGCTAAGGCTCCATTCACACGACCGTATGTTGTCCGCAAAAAAACGGATCCGTGTCCGCAAAAAAAGGATTGTATTCCGTTTTTTTGCTGATCCATAGACTTGTCCTATTGAAGTATATGGATCAGCAAAAAAACGGAATGCAATCAGTTTTTTTGCGGACACGGATCCGTTTATTTGCGGACAACATACGGTCGTGTGAATGGAGCCTTAGACAAAGGAGCTCAGTGAGGACCTGCGGGTGCGCATTGTGGCTTCTCACAAGTCAGGAAAAAGCTACAACGTTAAGTGGTGCGAGACCGCGCGTCCTTTCTCTCCTTCCTTTTCACAAGCTGTATGCAGTGCTTCTAGTCAAGCCGTCTGAGTGGCCCAGGCTCCTTCAATCCGGAGATCAAGACGCAGATAAGGTTGGGCATATAATATGGTTCTCTCCCAGCCGATTTATACTCCTCCAAATTAACGCCCCTGACGAAGCTCACGGAGTGAAACCCATGTCGGGCTGTAAGAGACATCTATTGTTTTATGCCTGTTTTAACAGTTGTTTGTAAGTACAATAAATATTATGTACTTTAAAAGTGACGGTGCTACACCAGAGGAGGTATTCTTTGTATTCCTAGTGGACAACTAGTAAAGGTGGTTAATTCGGAGGAGTATAAATCGGCTGGGAGAGAGGTGGCAGTTTTATATATGAAGAAAAGTTGAAGTTAATAAAGAAGCACTTCATAGAGCTGCGCCTGTCAGATTGCTAGCATCTTAAACGATTTGGGGGCATAAGCCGAAATGCATATACAAATTCTCAATCTACATACAGCGCTACCAAAAATATAGTACCAGCATTTCTCTACTTGTGAACATTCTTTTTCTTCATCTTCTTCATTGCACACAGACCTCCATGATGATTTCTTCTAGCCATGTCTTGGCTCTGCAATGTTTACAACATACACATCTTAGGTTACATACTTCCATCATCTTCCCCTCCTTCTCAACACAAAGTCACTATCCTGGTGTCCGAACAGTGTCATCCTGTTGCTACCCCAATACAGTTTCTACTGTGCTCACCAATGCCCCACAATACTTCACTGCAGAAATACTGCAGAATAGTGCCATACAGATAGTCTGCCTGAAAATACTTGTACCATACAAATAGTTTAACAGGCAGTGGAGATGGACCCACTGTGCCAACTAACCAGTTTGACTTTCAGCTAAGCCTAAGGGAATTCTCCTGGCATAACCCTTGTATTCACCCTTAACCCCTGTACAAGGATGTGGACTTCGCTGCAGGGAACCTACCAGGCCACTACCTCCAGGAGTAGTTTTGGTGTAGTTGGCAGCTAACCCATGAGGGTCATAGACACCATTGCAAAGCACCAAAGGGGTCAGGCAATGCTCATCAGTAAATGAGTCGAGGGTCAGGACAGGCGATGTGGAGCAAAATTAATAGGCAGGAATTCAGTAAACAAATGGTCAGTCAGATAATAACACCTTTTCTTGGCTAGAGACCAGGAACCTAAAGCTCAGGCACTCTTCCTTTTGGGGACGCGGGTTTATATACCAAGGGATATTCAGAAATTGGCTGGGAATACATTTGCCTGCCTTATAGGCAGGGGGGCCAGGGGGCTTATGATACACATGCATGCCGCAGTCTACAGAACTTAAGAATATCGGCGGCTGGCACCATCACTGGCAAGAGAGCTAGAACAGAGCATGGGAGTGGAGGTAAGCAGCATGGCATCCGTGCCAGCAGGGAGGAGCAGGGCAGCGATGGACTTGGATTGCCAGCATGACAGCGCCCCCTTAATAATTATTTCCACATAGTGCCATAAAAAATAATTGTTCCAAGCAAATAGTACCCCTGACAGTGCCACAAATATAGTGGTCTCCAAAAATAACCGTAGCAAGATGATAGTGCCCCTGACAGTAATAATGTCCAACCAGTGCTTCCAAAACTAATTATATAAATCAGAGAGCCTGCAATAGCAATAGTGGTTACCCAGTATCCCTAAAATAAGTTGCCAAGCAGAGCACCTTCAACAGTTGTATTGTTCCTTTTTACTGCCATCAAAGATGAATTTGCCAGGGAACCCGCACCACAGTAATAGTGCTCCAAAAGGTCCAACCAATAGTAGGAATTATTTTCCAGAGTGCCCTTATTGGTAATAGTGCCCCCTACAGTACCCACAATAGCAATAATGTTTCCCCAGTTTCCCCATTAGTAGTAATGCCCTCTTTATTGGGCCCAGTAATAATAATGCCCCCATACTGCCCCCAGGAGTAATAATAGTGCCTGTTCTTTTTCACTATCTTGCATCGTTTATTGGTATGCTCCTCTCTTCTCCTCCCCCTCTGTTTCAGCTTCAAGTTAGTTCAGCCTAGCCACTTCCTGTTTTCCCAGTCATGCATTGCTGTTAGTGTGTGCTCAGCTTTCTGAGGAGAATCTCCATTTTCTTAGCAAGGAGATATTGTTGGCATAATTCTTTTACCATCTGGATTCCCTGCAACATCTTGTAATACAAGCTCCGGATTAAAAAGCTACTTGATTAACTCCTAGGTGTCTGATGCGTAAACTGTAAGTGGAGAATGTCTGATTCAACAAGTCACCTCAGTGCGCATAGAGGCTGCTCTCTCACAGATGCGTAATTGTATAAAGCTGACATTTCGAAACGCCACAGTGCTCCTATAGTTGCCATCATAATAATAATGCTGCCTATAGTCAATAGTAATGAACATCCCCATATCCCCCAATAGAAATAGTGCCCCAGTAGTAATAAAGCCCCCATAATGCAGAATAGGAGTAAATAAAGCTTTCTCAGTGCCTCTAGTAATAAAAAAGTGCCAACCTCAGTAATAAAGCCCCAAATAGTGTCCCAGCAGTAATAATGCCCGCAATAGTGCCCCAGTAGTATAAAAAGCCCCTCCATAGTGCCCCCAGTAGAGATATTCTCTCCCATAGTGCCCCGAGTATTAATAATAACTACTTCCATAGTAACGCCAGTAGTAAAAATGACCGCTATATTGCCTTAAAAAAAAAAACTAACATAGTGCCCTTAGACGTAATATGTTTCCCCATAGTAGCCCCATTAGTAATAAAGCCACCCCCTGTTGTGCTCTCTATAGTAATAATGGCATTCTTATATTGCCCCTAGTAGTATAATCCCACAGTGGCAAAGAAAAAAAATAATCAACTGACTCCCATTCCATGGTTTTCTGGCTTGTGGCCTGAGCTGCCTGCATCCTGGCTCAATAAGTCTCTATGATGTAATTGCATTACCTGCACCATTGATCTTTCCACCTGTATGCTTCAGGCCTAGTGGCTAATAAGCGTTAACAGTCATCACTGCCCATGCTTGCTGCAGTTTTCATCTATATCGACATCAATACAGAGATACAGTGGAATATGGTGTGGTCACTACATTCGGGCCTCATGCCCCTGATCTTTTGGCAAGTGAAGTCCCTGAAGCTAGCGATGCCCCTGAAGCCAACTGGTTATGATGTGATTGCTTCTCCTTGTAGAGTGAAAAGAGAAGTGGACAGGGAGAATGACCATTTGGACATTCATAATGGACCCTGAGCCAGAGGAGACGTACTGCCTCTTAGTTATACATTTACACATTTAAAACTGGCCATACACATTAGATGTAGGTCAGCTGAACCTGCTGATTTTAGGTTTAACTTTTCTTCAGGGGCATGGCTTACAAGATATGGCATGGCTAATCTACATCAGGATTAGCACTATTTAAAGCATACTTGAGTTTTCAAAAAAAAGGTTTGCATGGTTATACTTAATTGTAGAATCATAACTGTAAAGGAGCAGGTATTTTTTTGGTTTTTCCCAATGTCTTCCCCAACCATATTATTCCCTGTTTCAGCTGCAGAGCTAGATGCATTTCTCTCACAAGCATCGAGCGTGTCCCTTCTGTGCCGGTATTGTGTGCAGTGACCTTACTTCCCCTTATGTTTGTTTTCTCTAGGGAGTTTAGAAAGCTGATAAGGAGTGGGAGATCACACTTACAGACACATAGGAGCTTCTCTGCTCTTGGGAAGCAGTTTAGAAACAGTTCTATCAGGCTCAGGATCTCAGGTAGCTCTGAAACAGCCCCATTCTCTGAGTCTCTGTTATTAGGGATGGATCTTGCCTGACAACAGGCAGTAGTTGCAAGTTAGGTGGTAGTGAGACCCCTTAGACATTAATGCTTTTTTAGGTTTATACAGGCAGATTTTTTAAATTAAGTCATTTGGAAATTTGCTAATTGCACCATTCTCTATTATATTAAATTGTGTGAAAGTACAGTGACTTTTGAAAAAGGACCTGTCAACTTTCCAGACATGTCTGTTTTAGTAACTACTTGCATTCCCCATATAATAACAGTTCCGGGACATTTATTCTTATTGTTCTGTGTCGTGCCATTCCTTTGTTATTTCTACTAGAAGTTTATGAATGGATTTCCAGCAGCTTGCAGGAAAGGTACAGGTGGGTGTTACGGGGGGGTCTCTGTACAGTCTGACACCAGGAGCACTGATTGGACAAACACCTGCTACTGGTAACACAGAGCAGTACCTTTACTGCACACTGATGGCAGTTTATTTGTAATCTTCTAGCAGGAATAATACATATACACAGAGTCATAGAGATCTGCAGAATTATTGTTACATGGGGAATGCAAGTAGTTAGTAAAACTGTTACTCAGAAGAGGTGACAGGTGCTCTTTAAGATACTCTAGTAGCATAGATATAGTGCAATATCAAGCTCATAACATAAACATTTCTCCAGAACCAAATGCCATAAATACAGCACCATAACCCAGTTCATAACATAAGTGCAACACAAGAACCCAGCACAATACATATATACAGCACCAGAATCAAGCTCATACCATCTATACCACACCAGAACTAAACTTTTATATATATATATATATATATATATATATGTATACAGCACCAGAACTAAACAGATCAATTTGCCTAGTCAGGTTAGCTTTTGGTATAGCTTGAATAGTTGTAAAGGTTGCTGAAAGTTGCTGTTTCATAAACGAGAATGCTACCCATGAAAGACTATTTATCGGGGGTGACCCTATCTGGCAAATGGCCTACAGTTTCTTCTATGACTCTACAGATGGGGATTGCATTATGGACTAAGCATACAGTACCTTTGTATGGCAAGTAGTACCATTGAGACACCCTGCAGTACCTATAAGGGTTCTGCAGTCACTAATACCTGAAGTAGATATTTCAGTTTGGATTGCTTGGGGTATTAATACAATGGGGGACATTAATGAATGTTCTATATTAATCTCTTTACCAGAATTATGCACATCTTGCACATTGATTAAAAAGATTTATATAAATATCTTTAACTGAGTCTTTGTTGTCTTTTCCTTTTCAAGTTTCCTTTCACCTCTTTTAAGTTTTTTCTCGGATAACAGGATACTTAGAAAAGGATTATACATAAGTTATCAAGCAATTCGGTACCTTTGTAAGCCATATACCATTTATTTTTCAAAATAAGAATTGGATTTGAATTGTTCTTTTACCTCTGAGCAATGACATTGTTTTTTTATTATAAACACTATTACTTGTAAATGCTCAAATAATGTGGAAGCTACAAGGAAACTATGACACAGTTGGTATTTTACTCTATATGGGTTGGCTAAATATTTCCACGGGCATCTCCCCTTTGTTGGAGATGTGCCAAAGAGATAGGAACATTAATGCAATCTTGGTGGCATTGCACAGGTTTGGGGACATTCTGGAATAAATTTGCTAATTTATTGGGTCAGGTCATTGATAAGGTTATTCTCTGGGGGCCTGAGGTAGCTTTTATTATTATTAGAAATAGAAATGATACTTAAAGGAAACTACTGTCATCACTTTCTAAGCCTATTTATTCACTCACTTTTCTAAAAATACTTTTTAATACATTAATAAGGATAATAAAAATCAATTCTGAACGAACTATCAGTTCAGAGAAAAACCTAAAAAAAATGTTCCCACCATGTATGTAAATGAACCTTAGATGAGTCCTGTCTCCTCCATGCTTCAGAGATGAGTCCAGTGTTCTCTGACTCTTGGAGTGCAGCCACGCCCACTGTGAAGGAGCCCAGCACCGCCCCTCATCCTCGGAATCTCCTCCTTGCTCCCCGAAGTCACAAAGTTAGAGAGCCGTAATCTCGCTATGGGCGAGATAGCACATGCGCAGTTCGTTCCCTGAGGCTTATGCCAGCACAGGGAAGGAACACTATGTCGACACTGCGCACGCGCTAGCTCGCGCATCGTGAGATTACGGCGCCCTAAGTTTGTGAAGTCAGGGAGCAAGGGGGAGATTCGGAGGATGCAAGGCCGTACTGGGCTCCTTCACAGTGGGCGTGGCTGGGCTCCTGAAACATTAATAACAGCCCATTGGGCTACTTAGTTGCCTCATTTACATATATATAAAATCGTTTTTTTGACACAATAAAAGCACAGAGAGCTATGGGGAATGGATATTGTGGACGTGCTAGAGGCGATCTAGTAGCCCATGTCCTCAGCTGTATACCCAAAATCCAGGTGACAGGTTTCCTTTAACTCCAATGTAACCATAATATCACACATACAGTAACTAGGACAATGGTAACTAAGCACTGGAAGAATACCACCTTACCTGATATCAAATAAATAATAGCCAAAGTACATTACAACTGCACTATGGACAGTCTTACAGCCATTTGATTAGACAGGTCTAATGCTTTTATGCATAAAAGGGAGAAATAGTTTATACAGTACGCTCTAAAAATTAGATTTGAAGGATTTTTTATTATATTTCCTCTTCTTTTGTTTGTTATATCACTCTTATTGTATTATTATAGGGCAATGCTGGCTCGAAAATTATCACCTAGCCTCTATATTGATAAACCTGCAGTAAAACCTGTCTGGTTACAGTACAAGGGTAGCTATAGGTGTGGACACTCCACGTGCATTTGATGTAATGATATGCAAGTCCCGACAGATATTCAGTCCATGTCAAATAACCATACCTCCAATCAGGCAATACTCAAACTGAAATAACTTATTTTTTGCTTTTATAAGACGCAACTGAAGATAAGACGCACCCCAGGTTTTAGAGGAGGAAAAAAAGCAAAAAAATGTTTTCATCATAACTCATATCAGACCCTCATATCAGATCCTAACATCAGACCCCCCCTATTAGATCCCCACAACAGACCCCCATATCATAACTTTACATCAAACCTCCATATGAGATCCGCTCATGAAACCCCCATATCAGATCTTCAGATCAGGCCTCCATATCAGATCCTCAAATTAGACACCTATATCAGGACCTCACATCAGACCTTTTAATCAGTTCGGCAGATCAGACCCACATATCAGGAACTCAGATCAGACCCCCATTTCAGGAACTCAGATCAGACCCCCATATCAGGACATCAGATAAGACCCCCATATCAGGACATCAGATCAGCCCCTCGTATCAGAACTCAGATCAGGCCCCCATCAGACCTCCATGTCAGATATCCCTATCAGACCTCTGTGTCAGACCCCCTCAGATCAGACCTTAAAATAAATAAATAAATTAACTTAAAAAATTACCAAATCCAGGTGGACAAACCTTGTGACATCATACCAAGGGGTGTAGCTATAGGGGAGCAGGGAAAGCGGCTGCTTTGGGGCCTGAATCGGAAGGGGCCCACCCACGAGGAGGACTAAAAGATTTTATTGTCAGGGCCCCTTCAACAGTATTATCTAATGATATTATATACAGTGCCACTATAGGAAACAGAGGGAGCGGCTGTCGGGACTTTTCTGATTTGCCACAGGAGTGAGGGTTGCAAAGACGTTGCTGGGGGTGAAGGGGGCCCGTTCAAAAATTTGCCGGGGGGCCCAGTCATTTCTAGTTACGCCTCTGAGAGTCAAGTTCCGACAAGTCTACCGTCAGTGGGTCAGATATAAAGTGATATAGCTATATAAGAAATCACCGTGAAAATATCACTAAAAATTAACTTTTAATAAATCTTACTGGATAAAAGCAATGACAAGTGGTATCTCAGATCCGTATTGGCAGGGGGGTATTTTTGGGGCAGGAGGAAGAGATACTGACCCTGCTCTAGCCCTAACCCACTGTATTTCCCTGCCTAAAAAACGGAATAGCCGCCCCGATAGGGGCAAACCCATGTCAGGAACCTCCTAGTATCCCCTACCGGGTCCCTGACACAGGACAGAACCCAACACCAGTGTGCATATATACAGTTAATTAGGTACGTCAGTCCGTCAATGTCTGTTAGAGTTCAGACGGTCACTCTTGGTCCAATATATAGGTTTCAGTTAGGTGCATCGTAATATTGATGTATCCTAGGTGCAATCATAAGTTTGCAATAGCCGAACTAGTCTCCTGTATCAAACATGGATCATGACACCCCCTCTTTAACCCAAACACACACAGCTAACTAGTGAAATATATCACCACAGGTATATAGTTAGCTATCCAATATGGTCATTATGCGTAGGACCGCAATACTTGCGTGTATCCCAATGTACCGGTTGTTACATGTGGGATGGAGCTATGACATCTACGTACGACCTCCTTCCTGGTAGCTGGCGGTGTGTATTGTCACACAAGCCTATTTGAAGGTGCCGCGCGCCTCGCTGCCCGGCGTCTATTTCCGGTCATGTGGTACTATACAGGTCATGTGGGTTGACGTCACAACACTGTGTCTCTGCTGTAGTTTAAATGCCTTAGCGTCAGTTGTGCGTTCCACGTGAACCGGATATGCGTTCCATCTAAACCGGAAGTGCCTGCCCAGTCTTCATCTATGGGCGCACTATCAAGGATATTAAACATATATTATACAGGTAGTGCAGCATCTATTGTACGTTCCACACAAACCGGGTATGCGTTACATTTGTCTCATTAATTCCCCCTGGGCAAACTCTGTTATTATTAGTCAGCTGTAGTCACAATCTAGTTTAAGTTAAGTAATTTTAAAGAGAAATACACACATACAAATAATTATAGGAAGGTTAGCCAGGGCAGTTTATACCCTAATTACCCTGTCAACATAGGTGGGAGGGGCCGGGGCACAACAATAACGGTGCCGTGCATGAAACCATCATACAAGGCAGCGCAAAACACACCCAATCATGGTGTGTCTGGGCCTACATCTCCCTTTGGTTATCAATAGGCCACTGTCTTAAATAAAGCACGTGAACTCAATATTGTCATTCAATCCTAGGGGAACATGGGAATTCAGTAGATATATCCACCGTGCTTTTGTTTCAGAATTTGATCCACATTGCCTCCTCTAATCGAAGGTCGAATCACCTCCACAGCCGAAAATAAAAGAATCACCTTTTCATCCATGTTTATGTTTTGGATATGTCTTGGGATTGGTTTATCCCGTTTGTTGCGAATATCACCAATATGTTCTAGGATCCGAACTTTAAATGCTCTGCACGTTTTCCCTACATAGATTTTGCCACAACTGCACCTCATCACATAAACTAGTCCCTTAGTGTTGCAGTTAGCAAAACCTCTCATTCTGTATAACTTATGATCCAAGGCGTCACTGAAGGTGTCACCCACCTGGATAAACTGACAGGCCTTGCAATGCCCACACTTAAAGGTCCCTTTGGACCTATTCTGGAGCCAACATTCTTTTTTGGGGGCTACAAAATGGCTTTGTACCAAAAAATCCCCCACACTGCGTCCCCTCCTGTATGTGACTGAGAGATAGTCTGGAAGATGGTCACTCAGATCTGGGTCAGTTTTCAGGAGGGACCAGTAACATAGTAACATAGTATATAAGACCGAAAAAAGACATTTGTCCATCCAGTTCGGCCTGTTTCCTACAAGTTGATCCAGAGGAAGGCAAAAAACCCCTGTGAGGCAGAAGCCAATTTTCATCACTTAAGGGGAAAAAAATTCCTTCCCGACTCCAATCAGGCAATCAGAATAACTCCCTGGATCAACGACCCCTCTCTAGTAGCTGTAGCCTGTAATATTATTACACTCCAGAAATAAATCCAGTCCCCTCTTGAATTCCTTTATTGTACTTACCATCACCACCTCCTCAGGCAGAGAGTTCCATAGTCTCACTGTTCTTACAGTGAAGAATCCTTTTCTATGTTTGTGTACAAACCTTCTTTCCTCAGACGCAGAGGATGTCCCCTTGTCACAGTCACAGTCCTGGGGATAAATAGATGATGGGACAGATCTCTGTACTGACCCCTGATATATTTATACATAGTTATTAGATCTCCCCTCAGTCGTCTTTTTCTAAAGCGAATAGCCCTAATTTTGATAACCTTTCAGGGTACTGTAGATCCCTCATTCCAGTTATTACTTTAGTTGCCCTCCTCTGAACCCTCTCCAGCTCTGCTATGTCTGTCTTGTTCACAGGAGCCCAGAACTGTACACTGTACTCCATGTGTGGTCTGACTAGTGATTTGTAAAGTGGTAGGACTATGTTCTCATCACGGGCGTCTATGCCCCTTTTGATGCAACCCATTATCTTATTGGCCTTGGCGGCAGCTGCCTGACACTGGTTTTTGCAGCTTAATTTGCTGTTTATTAAAATTCCTAGATCCTTTTCCATGTCAGTGTTACCAAGTGTTTTACCATTTAATATGTACGGGTGACTTGCATTATTCCTTCCCATGTGCATAACTTTACATTTGTCAGTGTTAAACCTCATCTGCCATTTTTCTGCCCAAGCCTCCAATCTATCCAGATCCCTCTGTAGCAGAAAACTGTCCTCTTCAGTGTTAATTACTTTACACAGTTTAGTGTCATCTTCAAAAATAGATATTTTACTGTGCAGGCCTTCTACAAGATCATTAATAAATATATTGAAGAGAATAGGGCCCAATACTGACCCCTGAGGTACCCCACTAGTTACAGTGACCCAATCTGAGTATGTACCGTTAATAACCACCCTCTGTTTTCTGTCACTCAGCCAGTTACTTACCCACATACAGACATTTTCTCCCAGTCCGAGCATCCTCATTTTATATACTAACCTTTTATGAGGTGCGGTGTCAAATGCTTTGGAGAAGTCCAGATATACGACATCCATTGATTCGCCGCTGTCAAGTCTAGAACTTACCTCCTCATAGAAGCTGATTAAATTTGTTTGGCATGACCGATCCCTCATGAAGCCATGCTGATATGGTGTTATTTGCTTATTTTCATTGAGATACTCCAAAATAGCATCTCTTAGAAACCCTTCAAACAGTTTACCAACAATAGATGTTAAACTTACCGGCCTATAATTTCCAGGCTCTGTTTTTGGACCCTTTTTGAATATTGGCACCACATTTGCTATGCGCCAATCCTGTGGAACATTCCCTGTTATTATAGAGTCTGTAAATATCAGAAATAATGGTCTGGCTATGACATCACTTAATTCCCTTAGGATACGGGGGTGTATGCCATCCGGTCCTGGCGATTTGTCTATTTTAATCTTTTTAAGTCGCTGTTGTACTTCTTCCTGGGTCATTATCTCCCTTACTTGGTATGAAGCCGAGACATAGGTCCCAATTATACGTATGACATCTTCATTAGTCTTATTCTTAGTTTGTAATAGTGTGGACCTCTCACTGTCACGAGCGTGGTTCAAGGCCTCTCTCAGGTGTCTGTCAGGATAGCCTCTTTGTTTAAATCTCAGATACAATTTTGAGGCTTCAATCTCAAAGTCATCAGGGGTAGAGCAATTGCGTTTTAACCTGAGGAATTGTCCTTTGGGGATACCTCTGCGCAGTGACTTTGGATGGAAACTATTCCACCTAAGGAGGCTATTAGTGGCAGTTTTTTTACAATATAAAGTGGTTCTCAGTGGGCCCCGTCTATTTTTGCTGATTTTCACATCCAGGAAAGAGATGGAAGAGTCATCAATTTCAGATGTAAAGCGTAATCCAATATGGTTGGTATTAAGGCGGAGCATAAACTTGTTGAAAGCCTCCCTGGGCCCAGTCCACAGAAGTAAAATGTCATCTATGAACCGAACCCAGAGAGGAATGAACTGGGTCCAATTCGGTCGTATCCTCGGTGAAGATCACAGTGTCCTCCCACCAGCCCAGGCGCAGGTTCGCATAAGTTGGTGCACAAGGGCTACCCATCGCTGTGCCCCTGAGCTGGAACTTGAGTCTAAAAACAAAATTATTATGCGTGAGTACAAAGGACAGTATTCTCAAGACGAAGTTGTTGTGGTTTCTGAGATCAATACTTCTGGAGTCAAGAAAGAACTTCAATTCACCGCCTGTAGTCCCTTGTTGTGAGGTATGGAGGTGTATAACACCTCAACGTCAATCGAGGCAAAAAATGTATCTGCCTCAACATTTATACCCTCTATCCTCTGTAATAAATCAGTAGTGTCACGCAGATAAGATGGTAAAGTCAATAGAAATGGTCGCAAGATATGATCAATGTATGTGCCCAGATTTTGAGTTAAGTTACCAATTCCGGATACAATAGACCGGCCTTTTAATGGGTCTAAGCCCTTATGTATTTTTGGCAGACAATAAAAAGTCGCTACCCTGGGATGTTCCGGAAGCAAGAACTCAAATTCCTTTTTATTTATGAGTCTATCATCTATTGCCTCCCGTAGGATGTGTTCCAACTCAGATTTATATTTCTGAGTGGGGTCAGTTCTAAGGACCTCATAGTTGGTTTGATCCCTAATGAGATTCATACACATAGACTCATACTGTTTGGAATTCAGAATAACAGTATTGCCACCCTTATCAGAGGGTTTAATAATTAGTTCTTTATTACTGGTAAGGCTTTTCTGAGCTTCCATTTCCAAATAGGTGTAGTTTTTGTACATGGAAGTCTCGGTAAGATTCTGAAGATCTCTGGTAACTGAACTCAAAAATAGATCTATATGAGCCTCTCCTCCTTTCGGTGAATTCTTAGTGCTTAGTGCAATCTAACTTAAACTAGATTGTGACTACAGCTGACTAATAATAACAGAGTTTGCCCAGGGGGAATTAATGAGACAAATGTAACGCATACCCGGTTTGTGTGGAACGCACAATAGATGCTGCACTACCTGTATAATATATGTTTAATATCCTTGATAGTGCGCCCATAAATGAAGACTGGGGCAGGCACTTCCGGTTTAGGTGGAACGCATATCCGGTTCACGTGAAACGCACAACTGACGCTGAGGCATTTAAACTACAGCATAGACGCAGCGTTGTGACGTCAACCCACATGACCTGTATACCACATGACCGGAAATAGACGCCGGCCAGCAAGGTGCGCGGCACCTTCAAATAGGCTTGTGTGACAATACACACCGCCAGCTACCAGGAAGGAGGTCGTACGTAGATGTCATAGCTCCATCCCACATGTAACAACCGGTACATTGGGATACACGCAAGTATTGCGGTCCTACGCATAATGACCATATTGGATAGCAAACTATATACCTGTGGTGATATATTTCTAGTTTGCTGTGTGTGTTTGGGATAAAGAGCGGGTGTCATGATCCATGTTTGATAACCCCCACATGCATACTGATGGTCTTACTATCCCTATACCGGCTCCTAGGACAACGGCTGGGTATACTTTAAAGGTTGTAACTATATATGCAACAAGAGTCAGCTTGTGTTGAACAGAATCGGTTGACACTAATTTTCATGGTGCTTTGATTTTTGGGACATTGAGCCCTTAATTTTCTGTGGTCCCCTGATGATCTGCTGCCCTTGTGAGGGAGCAGTGAAACGCGTCGGGACAGGAGACTAGTTCGGCTATTGCAAACTTATGATTGCACCTAGGATACATCAATATTACGATGCATCTAACTGAAACCTATATATTTGACCAAGAGTGACCGTCTGAACTCTAACAGACATTGACGGACTGACGTACCTAATTAACTGTATATATGCACACTGGTGTTGGGTTCTGTCCTGTGTCAGGGACCCGGTAGGGAATACTAGGAGGTTCCTGACACGGGATTGCCCCTATCGGGGCGGCTATTCCGTTTTTTAGGCAGGGCAATACAGTGGGTTAGGGCTAGAGCAGGGTCAGTATCTCTTCCTCCTGCCCCAAAAATACCCTCCTGCCAATACGGATCTGAGATACCACTTGTCATTGCTTTTATCCAGTAAGATTTATTAAAAGTTAATTTTTAGTGATATTTTAACGGTGATTAGTTACGCCTCTGATCATACCCAAAAAGACTGGAGCCAGCCAAGATAATAAAACAACCTGCTTGATAAATCATTAATTGCTGAATTATAAATAACTTAAAAATTTATTAGAATAATGCAAAAATATCAGCAATTTCTATATAGTTCAAATTGTTCTATATCACAGCATGATAAGAACTTAAAGTTCTATCTATTCTAATGCTCCTGAACTATTCAGCAAAAATTGCCTCAAAGCAAATCTGCTGGTGAGAAGCTAAAAATCCTTACAGTGGAAAAAAAAGGGAACATCATATGCAGATCTATTGGAGAATACATAATACAGCCAGAATCTAAAGTTTTCCATTTCAGGAGGACTTTAAATTGACAATCAGACTTTTTTATTTTGATCTTAGGGTCCTTTCACACTTGCGTTCTGAGGATCCGGCAGGCACTTCCGTCCCGCCGGATCCGTCAGAACGCAAGTCGCCTGAAGCATTAGAAGACTGATCAGGATCCTGATCAGTCTTCGAATTGCTTTCAGGTTACTATGGCAGCCAGGACGCTACTAGCGTCCTGGTTGCCATAGTAGGAGCGGGGGAGCGGTATACATACAGTCCGTGCGGCTCCCGGGGCGCTCCAGAATGACGTCAGAGCGCCCCATGCGCATGGATCACGTGATCCATGCGATCACGTGATCCATGCGTGTAGGGCGCCCTGACATCACTCTGGAGCGCCCCGGGAGCCGCACGGATGGTAAGTATACCGCTCCCCCGCTCCCCGCTACATTTTACCATGGTAACCAGGACTTTAGCGTCCTGGCTGCCATGGTAACCAGTCAGAAAAAGCTAAATGTCGGATCCGATGCGCCGAAACGACGTTTAGCTTAAGGCCGGATCCGGATTAATGCATTTCAATGGGCATTCATTCCGGATCCGGCCTTGCGGCAAGTGTTCCGGATTTTTGGACGGAACAAAAAGCGCAGCATGCTGCGGTATTTGCTGCGTCCAAAAAACGTTCCGGTCCTGAACTGAAGACATCCTGATGCATCCTGAACGGATTTCTCTCCATTCAGAATGCATGGGGATGATCAGGATTCTTCCGGCATAGAGACCCGACGACGGATCTCTATGCCGGAAAACAAAAACGCCAGTGTGAAAGGGCCCTTAAGGCGGTATTTCATCTAAGAGTATGGCTACACAGCGACGCTGTCGCAGCCAGATTTGCAGGGGCATCACAGTGTAACAGTGGTCCCAAAGAATTGTATGCCGCAATTAAGACTCCTGAATTACAAAAAATCCAACTCTTCAAATTTCTTTGTGAATCAGGGGCTGCAGTCGCAGAACATGTGCGACCCGCGCTGTAATCCCATTCATTTCAATGGATTCACCACTACACTCCAATGCCCCTGCGATACTAGCCATGACAGCTGTTGCATGACCAGTATTGCCATGTAGCCATACCCTTATACTCACCTCGCTGATTCCCTGCTGCAGCTGTGACCAGATCTCCATTCTGCTCTTATTCCTGCAACTGTTCATGACAGCAGAAAATGGTTGGGTTTGCCGCTAAGCCAATCATGGCTGATGTGGGTCCTTGCTGTAGCCAGTGATTGGCTGAGCACCAATCCCATCTATTTCCTGCTGTGTCGAGAATAGGAGCAGGATATGGAGAGCATTGGGGATCGTGTCACCAATGGAATGTCATCAGCAGTGGATTGGTGAGGTAAAACTTTTATGAAAAAAAAAAATTAAACATTTGAAGGCCATGCCAGACTACCCCTCTAAAAAGTTGTCCCACAAAAAGTTTAAATGTACAGTGCCATCTGCTGTTTCTTTTTTTTTTTTTTTCTCATTTCTGAGGTGGATGCAAATGCTGAGTTCCATCCTTCAACTGCCCCCAGAGCTGTGATAGGGAGTGAGTGCAGCAGAAAGAACATGCCCCTGAGCTGTCAGCTTGATATAAATCTAGCAGAGCAATTTCTAGAAATTATTGGTCTCTGGATCTATGGGAGGTACTGGGTTGGTTCTAGCTTTGTTAGAAAGAGATTGTCAAGTACTATAAGATGTCTTATTTTAATTTTTTTACATTAATCATGGGATAACCTCTTTAAAGGGAGTCTTTTACCTAAAATCACCATTATAGAACACTAACATCAGGATCTCCATTACATTCCCCATATTATAATGTTACCTTTCATATTGCTGTCCATCACCTATTTTCTCAGAAAAACACTTTTATTCCATATGATAATTAGCTTCTGAAGGTGCCCAGGGGCGGCGTTCATACGGCCAGTGCCCATGCCCTTCGGCGCTATTCAAACCTGCGCCGTTCAACACAATCTCCACGCCTGCGCACAGCATTACCTATTATGGGCAGAGGCACCAGAGCGTTTAATGCGCATGCGCCAGGATCGGGATGTGAAGGCCGGCGCATGCGCATTAAATGCTCTGGTGCCTCTGCTCATAATGGGTAATGCTGTGCGCAGACTCGGAGATTCTGTTGAACGGTGCCGGATTTCTCACTGAAGGAAGGAGGTAATCAGAAGAACCTAGGGCGGGCCAAAGGGGTGAAAGGGGAGGTGTTTGGTTTGAAAAGCGCCAAGGGGCATGGGCACCGGCCGCATGAACGCTGCCCCTGGGCACCTTGAGAAGCTAATTATCATATGGAATAAAAGCGTTTTTCTGAGAAAATAGGCGATGGACAGCAATATGAAAGGTAACATTATAATATGGGGAAAGTAATGGAGATCCTAATGTTAGTGTTCTATAACGTTGATTTTAGGTGAAAGACTCCATTTAAGAGGTAATGCTGATGACAGTATTATCAATCTCTGAGTTGTGTGGAGCTGTAATACAGCATCCTTAGAAGTCCGTAGGACCATACTGTATCTCGACATACTATCAATTTCCTGCAAATGCATATGGAGGTTTGGAGGGAAACATTTACACGCCATTCTCCATTAGATGCAATGCAATGCTTCTAAATGAGAAATGTGTCCGCAAATGAAGCGGTACAGAAGCACCATAAGACAGCACACATAGTATGTAGCCATAGAGACTTTGTGTGACTTTGTTGCTAGAAAGACAGAAAAAAATATATAATGTTGCTGCTGTTTGTTCCAGAGTTTAATATAATGACTATTTCTGTATAAAAATAATTTTTCTCAGTCAAGCATCCAACAAATTGTCCATTAGAAGAAGATATCAGTGTAATTGCTTCAGATCTAGCTATGCAGATAAACTATGCAATTTGCAAGCATCTAAAGAATGTACTCATGAAAACTAATGTAAAGTCATGCCTGAAATTATGCATACAAGCATATGGATTGTATCCCCTAAAGAACTGTTAAAGTGAAGTGTATAGACGACATTCCATGTTCTATAAGACAACGATCCTATCAGTTTACTGGAGCATCCTAATCTGTGCAGATGTTTAACATTCAACAGTATATGACTTAAACCAGAGGCCTCCAGAATGGAATCTGAAAATGTACACTATCAAACCTCTAACTCAGAAGGCTAAACTGTGAGCAGAATGTATAAACCCAATTTCAAAAGGTCAGTAACAAATTTTTGTGGTATTAGACTCAATGATACATCAGCAGAGTTTGCATTTCTGACAGTAGTAGTCTAAATTGACCAATTTTGTTACCAGGAGAGTAATGGATAGAGTTAATGGATATACATAAGGGCAGACAATATCATTACAGCCTTGTGAAATGAACATGGACTCATTTGACTCATTATGACTGGAAATCCTCGTGTTTTTTTTTATATAGAAGACCTGTGCAAAGGGTTGGGGATAAAGAGCACAAAATCTAGAACATTTGATGGAATAATTTACCAACATGCTGATAAATCAGGTCATCAAATAACTGATGCTTTGCTTGATGGAGGATAATTGTACATTTATTTTATATCAGTATAGTACTTTTCATTTTATTTACATTTTCACTTGTTTTTCAATCTATGTTATTTTTAACTTTTAAATGCAAGTTTTAAATAAGTAAATAATGAACCACTTACTTTATGAAAGACCACTATATTTTGGGAGGGATCCAATAGTTCAAGCCATGCGAGGTGCCCATTTATTATTCATTTTTAAAGGGGTTATCTCACAAGTAGTTGTGTCATCTCAGGCATTGGTGGCCTATTGCTAGGTTATGCCACCAATGTCAGATAAGTGCAGGTCTTACCTCTAGGACCTGCGCTTATCTCCATAAAGAGCCCCCCAAAGAGAAGTGTGCTCTCTCGCTTCCATGGGAGTTCTGAAGAAGCTTGTTGTGCTACGCTGTTTGCACGGTAATGAGACAGCACTCGGAGGGCTCTGCTGTTTCCCGGCTGGGAGGTGGTCGGAACTGTGTCTCATCTCGCCTTAGTAATGGCGAGATCAGACATCAGCGGGCCATACACATTCAATAGCTGTTTATCTCTCGCAACTCCCTCCAGGCTTCCCCATACACTTCCTATGTAGAAGAGTGGAGAAAGCCACTGCCAGACACTTCTGGGGGCAGCTTATCCCCTGCAAGAACAAAAGGAATGGGTGTAAATATTCATTTTACCAGATCCTTGTCTCCCTGGACATCATGAGCTTGTGTGTACGCCTGGTGGACTCTACTAAAAATGGCCACCTTAAAGACAGCTAAACTGAATCTAAGATTAGCAAGAGTAAAAAGAGAAGAAAAAAAAGCAGAACTGTAGCTGACAGAGAACTGCATAATATTAGAAAGGAGTATTCAACTCTTTTCAGGTATATTAGTAGGAAGAATAGGAAAAAAAATGGGACTACAAAAAATAGGCAACGTCACTACATTGATGGGGACAAAGCTGTCGCTAACCATTTGAATATTTACTTTTGTC
The DNA here is from genome assembly GCA_033119425.1 of Bufotes viridis. Classification (NCBI taxonomy): domain Eukaryota; kingdom Metazoa; phylum Chordata; class Amphibia; order Anura; family Bufonidae; genus Bufotes; species Bufotes viridis. The sequence goes on along the minus strand of CM065593.1, from coordinate 332,196,426 downwards.
CAGTATTTTCAGAAGATGGCTTTCAAAATCGTAACAGCTGTAAAGGCTCAGCTCCAGTGTTTTCAGAAGCTGATGTTATGGGTGAATTGACGTATTTAAAGTCTAACAAGGCAATGGGTCCATATGGCCTTATATATCCTTATAGAACTCCGCTCTGTGATTGCTGCTCCTCTTAATGACTTCTTTAACCAGTCCCTCCTGACAGGGGATGTTCCTGTAGACAGGAGGATTGCCAACGTTGCGCTTATCCACAAGAAGGGTAGCAGAGAAGAATCTGGACACTACAGGCCAGTTATGTTTGACCTCTGTAATAGTAAAAATAATGGAAACTCTCCTGAAAAAAAGATAGTTGACCACCCAAAAAACAGAAACTTGTTGGATCTAAAACAGCATGGCATCACCGAGGGCATATCATATAAACTAATCTTATTGATTTCTTTGACTGTGTCACAAAGGTGGTGGACAAAGGTGGCACAGTGGATATTGCCTGCCTGGACTGCAGCAAAGCCTTTGATACAGTGCTTCATTAAGGGCTGATGGTCTGGTGTGGACAAGTTACAAGTGGCGTACCTTAAGGGTCTGTCCTGAGTCCTATTCTTAATATTTTTGTAGGTGACACAGGATAAGGTTTGGTAAATAAGGTTTTCCTGTGTGCTGATGACACAAAAGTGTGTAATAGGGTTGATATTCCTGGAGGCATTAATAACATGGAAAAATAGTCCAAACAATGGAAACTGCAGTTTAGTGTGTCCAATTGTAAAATGATGCACTTGGGGAAAAGGAACCCACTATCATTTTGGCAGTGCTGTGTTAGCCAAGACTTTAAAAGAGTAGGATCTAGGGGTCCTGATATTAGTCAGCTTCAAAATTGGTGCACAGTTTGAGCAGACGACTGGAAAAGCAAGTAGGATGCTTGGCTGGATAGCTAGAGGTATAACCAGTAGGAAGAGCGAGATGGTGATCCCGCTGTATAGAGCACTAGTAAGACCACATCTGGAATGCTGTGTCCCGTTCTGGAGATCCCACCTACAAAACAATATAAATAAAATGAAACAGGTGTAGAGTTGAGCGAACTTCTGCTTTAAGCTCGGCTTCCAAAGTTCGGGTTCTGGTTATCCAAGCATCCCGTTATGGATTCCGCTACCACGGACCATAACGGCATTTGGAATCTGGGGTGAAGGACCTGGGGTGACGTCACCGTCATGTGATCAGTGCAGGGGACGTGGCTCAGTACTGGATTGGATAAGAGGTCGTAGGCTACCACCTCTTATCTAATCCAGTACTGAGCCATGCCCCCTGCACTGATCACATGACGGTGACGTCACCCCAGGTCCTCTGTGTTGTCCAAGGTTTGGGTTCATTGAAGAATCCCCTTATGGATTCCAAATGCCGTTAATCTACAGTAAGTTAATTTAAAGGTGCCTGGGATAAATGCAGTTAATCTATGTTCCTATGATATGCACTAAGATGGCAGTTCTTCAGCTTGTTTATGTTTAATTAGGTAACATGGAGGAGTGGGGACCCCTAATGGTTGAAAGTTGTCACAGTTAAGCCATTAGGAGGTGGAGACAAACATAGATGATGATTGATCAGCTCACCACTCCCGGGCGTTCCCATGTGCATGGTCCTAGACTAAGCAGGTCGAGCAGGCAACAAAGAAAGGAAACCCAGCAACTAGAGGAAGTCGTTTTATAAAAACTTATTTTATTGAAAAATCCATAAAATAGACCATAGACCAACCATAGACCTCCGCTGAACAATTGCCATGTTTCGGATAGGTTATCAGTATAAAAGTCTTGGAAAATCCCTTTAAATATAAGTAATACTATAAATCTATCTAGGCACAGGCGTAGCTATAGGGGTCACTGTGGTCGCAGTTGCAACCAGATCCCTAAGTGGGCCCCACAGGGTTCCCTTTGCCAGTGGCGCACCGCTGATTATGTATGGCCGTCCTCAGGATGGCAATACAATTAGGTACTGTGGAAGGTGCACAGGAGCAATGTCTCCCTGCCCAGCCATTACCTCTGGTAGGTTCCAGGCCCAGTCTGAGGCCGGCACAGGTAGCGAAGACGTAATCATGATCACGCCACCTGAGCTGGGCAGTGTACGGCTCTGGAAACAGACCGAATGCAGTCTGCACCGTATTGCGGACAGTGGAGGTAAGTATCTGCGGATATCGTTTTTTATTTTACACCATGATGTGGGGGCATCTACTGGGGCACTATGGAGACCTTGGGGGGGGCACTATGGGGCCATCTACAATGGGAGAGGGGGGACACTATTGTGACATTGGCGGTGGGGAGGCACTATGGGAACATTGTGGGGGAGAGCACCAGGGCACATGAGCCTTTAGCTATGCCCCATGCCCCTGTATGTAGACACTAATGTGGGGCAAAAAAGACTCCCTAAAAAATGTCCAGAAGGATATATTTTCCATCTTAATGATGACCTCTCACCTCTCCTGACATGTCCGTAACTACTTGCATTCCCCATGTAATAACAATTCTGGGGCATCTTTCCATATAACTCTGTGCTGTACGATTCTTCTATTATTCACACTACACGTTTTTAAATGACTTGTCAACTGACTGCAATAAAGATGCATCTAGGTGTAACTAGTTGGGAGCACAGTCTAACACTGTCCAACTAGTGCGTGCAATGTCACACTGTGCAGGGAACCCCGCTCCCAACTGGTAACACCCAGATGGACCTTTACTGCAGACTGCTGGCAATTAATGCATGAACTTCAAATTGGAATAATTGAGGATTAGCACAACAGAGAGTCATAAAAATAGATGTTGCACAATTATTAATACATGAGGAACACAAGTGCTCTAGTTACTAAAACAGATCTGTCAGGAGAGGTGACAGGTCCTCTCTAAAAGTACTGCTTGAAAAGAAGAGCAATTATCTAGGATTGAAAGAGAACTGGTGTCTCTGTACAATCATCTGTCAGATAAATGTGGTGTAAAAATGACAGTGTTCAGTGATTGTAAATGTCCAGTCACGGAAATATTCTATACCATTATGTACTGGAATCAGATTTTACAGGATATGATTGCCTGTGCAAATGTGAGGAATGCCATTGTGAGTCGCCATGTAAAACTGCAGGAAAACATATTGCTCATAAACAAAACAATAAACCTTTTTCTAGTTATATATTGCCTTTCAGCACCTGAGCAGAACAACTAAAAATGTTGAGCAGAATGTGACATTTGCAGTATAATTTGTGAATATGGATCAATTATTTTCCTCTACATATTTATAAGCCACAAATCTTGCCTCACGTAAAACAAAATGTGCTTGGTAGCATAGCATGAAATCGCTTAAAACACAGAAAACAATGCTTCGGAGTCAGTAGTGTCTGCAGTTATTGTTTGCTCTGCAGAAAGTAAATACACGCTGCTTGTTTACATTCTGCTCTGTCAATGAGGCAGGACTTCCAACAGTAAAATATTTTTTCAACCATGATTTTTCTTTATATTGCAGATCACAAGGCTCTGAGGTTAATAATGTTATGAAATCTGGATGTTATGTAAATGACAGCTGAAATTAATGTCACTTATGATCTAACATCATGCTTGGGGGAAAGACGTATGAGCATTGCTTAGGTACATGTCCATAGGAAGTAATGCTATTAACACAACATATATTTAAATCATTTACACATCTAAAAATACGAGGCTTTGAAGGATTGCATCATCTGACCTTCCACTGCCACCCAGCTATTGTACTTCAGCAATATGAGTGAATGAAGTCACGTGACAGCGAGTACCTATAGAACTGCACCCAGATAGAGACAGTAGAAAGCCAGGATCATGGGATTTCCGGCACCTGTTCAAACGACTTCAAATCACTAAATAAACATTACCCCTCCCCTGTATTCATATAGTGTCATTGCTTCCGCAATTCACCCTACCTAAACTCTTGCTGATCCCGTTTTCATTTTGAGTTTATTATATACTGGCTGAAGGACCCGGCTTCACCCGGGTATATTTAATCTATTTAATTTGATGTTTGTGTGTGTCGTTAAAAGATATCAACACTATCCACTATAACAGTGACATCTACAGCACCCCGCCCCTTAACAGTGACCTCCAGAGCCCCCCACTCCTTAACACTGACCCCCACAGTGCCCCGTCCCTTAAAATGTCACCTCCACAGCAGCCCACCCTCTTAACTTTGACCTTTACAGCAGCCTTCCCCTTTAACAGTGAGTTTTACAGCACACCACCCCCTTGACAGTGACCTCCACAGGGGCCCTCCCCCTTAACAGTGGCCTTTACAGCAATCTCCCCCTAACACTGACCTCCATAGCAGACCATTCTCTTAACTGTGACCTCCACATTAGCCTGCCTCTAGGGGGGCCAAAGGTCCAGTTTTAGGCCTCTCAGACAGCAGCACTGTGCTCTCTGAGCGTGAGCTGCAAAAAAAAAAGTCACCCTCACTCCCACCTCTACAGCTGAAAGAAGTTAATTTTTAACTTCCGTCGGCTACGTAGGGGGCGTGGCCTAAATAGGTCAGGGTTGTGGCTTAGCGGGACCAAAAAGTTGATTTTTAACTTCATTTTTTTAATCCTTGTTGGCTAAAGAGTGGGCGTGGTCTAACTGGATAGGGGTGTGGCCTTATTAACAGATCACCCTAAGACAGCAGAACTGTCTTGTCTGAGAGTGAGCTGCAGAGAGAAAGTCACCGTCCCTCCCACCTCTGCAGCTGACAGAAGTTGATTTTTAACTTTATTTTGGAAACCCCTGTCGGCTGCAGAGGGAGGGGGGCGAGGCGTGGCCTAACCGGGTCAGGGGCGTGGCTTAGCTGGACCTAGAAGTTGATTTTTAACTTCATTTTTTCAATCTGTTGGCTGAGAAGTGGGAGGGGCGTGGCCTAACTGGATCTGGGGCATGTCCTTTTGAACAGCTCACCCTAAGACAGCAGCACTGTTCTGTCTGAGTGCGAGCTGCAGGGAGAAAGTCACCGTCCCCGTCCCCCCCCCCCCCTTTTGCAGCTGACAGAAGTTGATTTTTTATTTCATTTTTTTTATCCCTGTCAGCTGAGGAGTGGGAGGGGGTGTGGCCTATCTGGATCAGGGTGTGGCTTAGCGGGACTTAGAAGTTGATTTCTAATTTAATTTGTTCAATCCCTGTTGGCTGATAGGATGGGGCGTGGCCTAACCGGATCGTAGGAGTGTCCTTTTGAACAGTTCTCTCTAAGACAGCAGTACTGTGCAGTCTGAATGTGAACTGCAGGAAGAAAGTCACTGTCTCTCCCACCCCTGCAGCTGACAGAAGTTGATTTTTTATTTCATTGTGTGTGTGGAGACAAACTGCCAGCGAGCTTCTATTGGCTGTTAAGGGGTGTAACCAGGCTTCTATTGGTTAATGCATTTTTTGGGAATATCTCAGGAACGGTATGTCCCAGAGAGTTGAGACCTGGTCTAAATCCTTCTCGGACACCTGATGTACCTGTGTGCTAAATTTCATGATTGTAAATGCGACGGTGCGGATTCCTTTAGCGGACATACACACATACATACACACATACATACACACATACACTCAGCTTTATATATTAGATAGATTCTAGTGTATTATACTGTGCCCTGTATTTCCTAATAGATAAATAATCCTTAGGAAACACAGTCCTCACCCCTGACCACAAGGACCAGGTAGCGCTCTGTCAGTACATGGCGGCCTTCCCTCTTAACTCCGCTGTGTACTATTGCTTATTCTGAAACTAAGGCTGGGTTCACATCCTATTTTTGCCATCCATTTAATTTATACCAAAAATGTATACGTTAACAGATGCCTCAGACTGATGCCGTTCAGTGGCGTCTGTTCACCATACAGTACCATTGTAAAAAAAAACATACAGTTGCAAGAAAAAGTACCTGAACCCTGTATGTGAATGATATGGATTTCTGCACAAATTGGTCATAAAATGTTATCTGATCTTCATCTAAGTCACAACAATAGACAATCACAGTCTGCTTAAACTAATAACACACAAATAATCAAATACAAGGGGGGGTGTTCAGTCAGCACTCCCTGTTTTTATGCAGGTGCACGTAGCTATGGCAACTATACATACAAACACAGAAATGCACAGCACTCTGCAACAAGAGCTCTGCCCAAGATGGGAGCAATAAGAGGACATTAGTGATATTGTATGCAAACAGTGGAGACATTGGTTTACATTTTGATCAAAAGGTAGTAAGCCCACTCACCCCGACACGGTTGTCTCCTAGAGTGGGTACTAACGCTAAATCTGACCTGTAATGGGCCATGACAGCCACATAAAATCCTCCTAACGCTAAGTCCTACCTGTTATGGGCCACGACAGCCACACAAAATCCAGGAGTGTGGGCCCAGCATGCATGCTGGGATAAACCGTACTCATTAACCCCTTCTGGTGCTGTAACGGCCTCCATTAGATCCAGGGATGCAGGTACCAACATGCATGCCGAGCCCACTGTGCACTCCTCCTGGAGCCAGATGGCTACTAGCAGGCAATGTGAGTACACATTCAGCTTTATACTCACTCTGATTAAAAACCAGCATCTAGGGCAGAAACACTAGTCAGGTGTGCACGACTGAAGTGGAGGTCGCCACACCTCCAACTCATATTAAACAGAAACAAACACAAGGGGGGGTGTTCAGTCAGCACTGAACTGACTGAACACCCCCCCCTTGTGTTTGTTTCTGTTTAATATGAGTTGGAGGTGTGGCGACCTCCACTTCAGTCGTGCACACCTGACTAGTGTTTCTGCCCTAGATGCTGGTTTTTAATCAGAGTGAGTATAAAGCTGAATGTGTACTCACATTGCCTGCTAGTAGCCATCTGGCTCCAGGAGGAGTGCACAGTGGGCTCGGCATGCATGTTGGTACCTGCATCCCTGGATCTAATGGAGGCCGTTACAGCACCAGAAGGGGTTAATGAGTACGGTTTATCCCAGCATGCATGCTGGGCCCACACTCCCTGGATTTTGTGTGGCTGTCGTGGCCCATAACAGGTAGGACTTAGCGTTAGGAGGATTTTATGTGGCTGTCATGGCCCATTACAGGTCAGATTTAGCGTTAGTACCCACTCTAGGAGACAACCGTGTCGGGGTGAGTGGGCTTACTACCTTTTGATCAAAATGTAAACCAATGTCTCCACTGTTTGCATACGATATCACTAATGTCCTCTTATTGCTCCCATCTTGGGCAGAGCTCTTGTTGCAGAGTGCTGTGCATTTCTGTGTTTACACAAATAATCAAATGTTACCATCTTTTTATTGAACACACCATGTAAACATTCACAGTGCAGGTGGAAAAAGTATGTGAACCCTTGGATTTAATAACTGGTTGAACCTCCTTTGGCAGCAATAACTTCAACCAAACGTTTCCTGTAGTTGCAGATCAGATGTCAGACGTGCACAACAGTCAGGAGTAATTCTTGACCATTCCTCTTTACAGAACTGTTTCAGTTCAGCAATATTCTTGGGATGTCTGGTATGAATCGCTTTCTTGAGGTCATGCCGCAGCATCTCAATCGGGTTGAGGTCAGGACTCTGACTAGGCCACTCCAGAAGGCGTATTTTCTTCTGTTTAAGCTATTCTGTTGTTGATTTACTTCTATGCTTTGGGTCATTTTCCTGTTGCATCACCCATCTTCTGTTGAGCTTCAGCTGGTGGACAGATGGCCTTAAGTTCTCCTGCAAAATGTCTTGATAAACTTGGGAATTCATTTTTCCTTCGATGATAGCAATCCATCCAGGCCCTGATGCAGCAAAACAGCCCCAAACCATAATGCCCCCACCACCATACTTCACAGTTGGGTTGAGGTTTTGATGTGCTGTGCCTCTTTTTCAACACCCATGGTGTTGTGTGTTTCTTCCAAACAACTCAACTTTGGTTTCATCTGTCCACAGAATATTTTGCCAGTACTGCTGTGGAACATCCAGGTGCTCTTGTGCAAACTGTAAAAGTGCAGCAATGTTTTTTTTGGACAGCATTGGCTTCCTCTGTGGTATCCTCCCATGAAATCCATTCTTGTTTAGTGTTTTACGTATCGTAGATTCGCTAACAGGCATGTTAGCATATGCCAGAGACTTTTGTAAGTCTTTAGCTGACACTCCAGGTTTCTTCTTCACCTCACTTTGCAGTCTGCGCTGCGCTCTTGCAGTCATCTTTACAGGACGGCCACTTCTAGGGAGAGTAGCAGCAGTGCTGAACTTTCTCCATTTATAGACAATTTGTCTTACCGTGGACTGATGAACAGCAAGGCTTTTGGAGATACTTTATAACCCTTTCCAGCTTTATGCAAGTCAACAATTCTTAATCGTAGGTCTTCTGAGAGCTCTTTTGTGTGAGGCATCATTCACATCAGGCAATGCTTCTTGGGAAAAGCAAACCCAGAACTGGTGTGTTTTTTATACGGCAGGGCAGCTGTAACCAACACCTCCAATCTTCTGTACTCCACCGCAGTATTTCAATGCACTCTGACAATGCCAAAAAAATTGATGGGGGTTTTGAATGGCCATGACCCCCCTCCTCCTCGCCATTGTCTGTATCAGAAACGGAGGTCTCTATAAAGCTTGATTAGCATATAATTATGTGACATTTTAATAATTGTTTGCAGTAACAATGGTTGGACTGGGACAACAGAGTACCAGAGGATCCTCCAGTGGGGCCAAGCACTGACAAAGTAAAAAACAGGGTCCCTTAGAAAAACAGGGCCCATGAGGTCTAGCAGAGGATAATTTGTAGCTGACTTTGGAACCGATAACCACTAGATATTCTATTAACCCCTTCCCGACCAGCACCGTAATAGTATGGCTCTGCGGGAAGTGACTTCCCAACCAGCGCCGTACTACGGCGTGCTTATCGGGCAGGTGCAGGAGCTGCGCCCGCCCAATCAGCTGCCGGGGTCCGGTTGTTTTTCCCCTTAGCCGGACCCCTGCTGTACACGCCGGCATCGGTGAAAACACCGATGCAGGCGCATTAACCCTCACTATGCCACAGTCAGCACTGACTGCAGCATGTTCGGGGTCTGTGGAGGGAGGGAGCTCCCTTCGCGTCCCCATCGGGTCCCCGTGCTGGGTGACGGGGAGCCAATGGATGGAAATGCAGCCCTATGCCTTCCTTAGGCATCGTGCTACCTTCCCTGTTAGCCTGTGAGATCCAGCCCCCTGGATCTCACAGGCAGGAAGGCTGTAAGTGTATTAGGCCTCTTGCACACGACCGTATGTATTTTGCGGTCTGCCAAAAAAATGGATCCGCAAAAAACACGGATGACGTCCGTGTGCATTCGGTATTTTGCGGAACAGAACAGCTGGCCCCTAATAGAACAGTACAATCCTTGTCTGTTATGTGGACAATAATAGGACAAGTTCTATCTTTTTGCGGAACGGACATACGGAAATGCGGAAACGAAATGCACACGAAGTACCTTCCGTTTTTTTTGCGGACCCATTAAAATGAATGGTTAAAAATAATAGACACATTGGGTATCGCCGCATCTGTAACAACCTGCTCTATAAAAATATCACATGATATGCCCCCTCGGCTAAAGGACCCGTGATGACGTCACCACAGGTACTTTAGATGGCAGCTAATGCTTGAAGAAGACAGAAGAGATCGCAACTACGCGATCAAGTGGATAAGGTGAGTTAATTTTTTTATTTTTAACCCCTCCATCCACATTTTACTAAGCATTCTGTATTGAGAATGCTATTATTTTCCCTTATAACCATGTTATAAGGGAAAATAATAAAGATCGGGTCCCGTCTCTTAGCAACCATGCAGGAAAATCGCACTGCATCCGCACTTGCTTGCGGATGCTTGCGATTTTCCCGCAACCCATTCACTTATATGGGGCCTGTGTTGCGTGAAAAACCCACAAAATAGAGCATGCTGCGATTTTCACGCAAAGCAGAAGTGATGCGTAAAAATCACCCATTCATATCATGTGCATAGCCCCATAGAAATGAATGGGTCGGGATTCAGTGCGGGTGCAATGCATTCACCTCACACATTGCACCCGCGCGGAAATCACGCCCGTGTGAAAGGGGCCATGGTGTGCTGTCCACATCCATTCTGGTCCCATTGAAAATAAATGGGTCTGACCCGTTCCGCAAAATTGCGGAACGGATGCGGACCCATTTTGCAGACGTGTGAATGGACCCTAACACTGGGTTCAGACCTGAGCGTTTTGAAGCCTAGCCTTTTTGGTGCGTTCAAGACTTGCGTTTAGGCGCGTTTTTCAAGCGTTTTGGTAAATAGTGTAGGCGCGTTTGACGCGCGTTTATGTGATTGACTGCATAGTTGGCCAATGACCAATGATATAGTTTGGCCAATCTGAGTGCTTTAGAGGTGTGACATTCCATGGTGGCTGATTCAGCATGTTGCAAACTTTGTAAAACGCGCATCCATAGGCGCGTTTTACGCTGCACAAACGCCCGAACAACACGCCTATCGCGTTTCCCATTGAAGTCTATTGGCACCAAACGCTCGAAAAAAGCCCGAATTAACGCGAACATACTTGCTTATGCGTCGGACGTTTATAGGCGCCTACGAACGCGCATAAAAACGCGCAAGTGTGAACCACCCCCATTGGAATGCATGGTTCCTGTACTGTTGTGCGTTTTTATGTGCGTTCGAACGCGGCGTTTTACGCGAAAGTGTGAACTGAGTGTAAAGGTGACAATGCATTTTGATTTTCTGATTTCAGATTCAGCAAACCAATAATCTGTAGCTGAAATCCAAAAGCCTCCTGAAAAGCCATAAAATCTAACAAGTAGCACAAAAAACATTTCTGTTTAGCTTCACAAAAATTTCTTTCAGAGTAAGGCCCTATTCACACATCCGCAATGTAGTCCGCATGTATTCCGCAATTTTGCGGAATACATGCGGACCCATTGACTGTGAATGGGGCCGGGAACGATGCGGAGAGCACACACTGTGCTCTCCGCATCCGATTTTGCGGAGCGCGCCGCCGATCTTCCGGTCCGCGGCTCCGCAAAAAAAATAGAGCATGTCCTATTCTTGTCCGAAGAGGCATTTTTATGGAGTTCGGGCAATGTGCGGTCCGCAAAAATGCGGAATGCACATTGCCGGTGTGTCCGTGTTTTGCGGATCCGCGGCTCCGTGGATCCGCAAAACACTTGCGGATGTGTGAATAAGGCCTAAAGGAACCTGCTGTGTCATGAAATATAATAATACAGGAGAGCATTGGTACATTTTGGCCAATTTGTTAGTTTTCTAAGAGAAATGGCACTAAAAGCATCTGTTGGGCACTTTTTTCCCTCCTCTATAGGAAATAAAATGGATATTTGGACAAATGAGCATAAAAATATAAAAAAAAAAGTCGGGCCAAAAATGTTTTGGATAATCTGATGTTTATAGCCAATGTCATTCTGTGTTGCTTCAGAATCTTAAAGGGGTTGTGCAGTGGTATCCTCAGGATCAAGGGCGTAACTACCGGGGAAGCAGGGGAAGCGGCTGCTTCGGGGCCCGGGCTGACAAGGGGCCCGGCACCAGGCAGCGCGTGTCCTCTCTCCCCTCTACTTCCCCGGTAATCTGCTGCTGCGCCAATTGCTGACTGAGACTCGCACTGTCTCAGACTCAGTCAGCTGTGCTGTCTGTCTGCTGTGCCGGGCCCCCCCTCCCTACCGCCCCTTCATAGTTTGCCCCGCCCCGCTGCTTAGGCTTACATTGCTGCCTGCAGCCTCTGGCTCTGTGGTGGGCGGGCCACTGACGGCAGGGCCGTTTCTTGGACTAGAGGGGGGGCGGGTGTCCGCCTGTCACAAGGGGGGCGCTGGAGCTTGCCATACAATCCCCCCCCTCCCCCTCCGATTCGCTGCCGTGCCCGCCCCGCTCACTAAATCTATCCAGCAGTCTGCTGGAAGCAGTGTCATACTGTCCCCCTCCACTCTGGCTGACTCTGGCTGCGGGATGCTGGGCCTGGTGCTGGGCGCCGGCTACTGTAAGTATGTACCCTATCTGGCCTGCCACAATGCTATCCCAGCCCCTCCTCAGTTATACCCCTGTAATGTACCCTCAGTTATAATTTACCCTGATACCCCTCAGTTATATTATATAACTGAGTGGTATCAGTTATACAGGGGTAATATAACTGAGGAGCGCAATCAGGGGGTATAATGTCCCCTGATAGGCCTCCTGAGTTATATTACCCCTGTATAATAATGTACCCTGATGCCCCTTAGTTATATTACCCCAGCGGGGTAATAAAACTAAGTGGTATCAGTGTACATTATTATACAGGGGTAATATAACTCAGGAGGTCTATCAGACATTATACAGGGGTAATATAAGTTATATTACCTCTGTATAATGTGCCCTGATACCCCTCCTCAGTTATATTACCCCTGTATAACTGATACCACTCAGTTAGGCCTCATGCACACGACCGTTGTTTGATTCCGTGTCCGTTGCTCCGTTTTTCGTGATTTTCTGCGGACCCATTGAGTTTCAATGGGTCCGTGGAAACCTCGGCAAATGCACAGTTTTTCCTCCGCGTCTGTGGTCCGTGATTCCAGTCCGTCAAAAAAATATAACCTGTCCTATTGTTGTCCGTGAAAAACGGTTCACGGACCCATTCAAGTCAATGGGTCCGTGAAAAATGCGGATGGCCATCCGTGTGTCATCCGCGTTCCGTGTCCGTTTTTTTTGCGGATCCCTTGGCAGGCACTTGGGAAAAATTGTCAGCCTGTCTTTTGGTAAAATCTTTTGGGTCATATCCGCTAAAAAAAACGGAAGACACACGGAAACACAACGGAAGGCAAAAACGGACACGGATCACTGAACAACGGAACCCCTTTTTGCGGACAGCATAAAAAAAACGGTCGTGTGCATGAGGCCTTATATAATATAACTGAGGGGTATCTGGGTAAATTATACAGGGAGGGGTAATATAACTAATGGTATCAGGGTACATTATTATACAGGGGTAATATAACTGAGGAGGGCTATCGGGACATTATTCAGGGGGTAATATAACTGTTATATTACCCCTGTATAATATCTGATAGGCCTCCTGAGTTATATTACCCCTGTATAATAATGTACCCTGATACTACTTAGTTATATTACCCCTTGTTACCTCATGTACAGAGTCTGAAGAGGAAGAACGAAAAAACCATACTGCCCAGTGGACGGCGTGTTCTTAGACCTAGCCCCCCAGCCGAAGTCGTGTCTGAGATCCCCAAGGTCAAAGCCAAGTAATTGTAAGTTTTCATGTGGAGTATGTTTATGGTATACACATATAGCCTACACTGTGCCACACAATATACAGTATACCGCTACACTGTGTAGGGGCTATACTGTATATTGTACAGCATGGCGCAGGGGTTATATTGTCCGGCATGGTGTAACCTCCATACATTTTATGTACAGTATACAGTAATCCTTGCACCTTGCCATACAATATACAGTAGGGGGAAGGATGGGGCCCAGCAATTGGCAGGCAGTGGCGATGGGCCATATATATATATATATATATATATATATATACACACATATATACTGTGTGTGTGTATATATTGTGGGGAGTCGCTCTGGTAGATAGCAATGCGGGTGCAGTATAGAGGCAAAACAGGGAGTCCAGATAGTGCAATAAACAGTGTTTTATTCACACTTGCACAAAATAAAACAGTCTCTTGGTGTTAATTCACACACATAAGAAATCAAGCGGAAAAACAAGACAGTCCAAAACAGGCTCCAGTCACCTGGGAGGTTTTTAGATGCAGGTTCACACCTGGCTGTCAGTCCAGCCGTAAGACAGTCGCCGTCAGGCTTCCAGGTCGTCTGCCCTCCTCCTTGCTTGGTTCTTGCTTCCAGCCCAGAGAACTTCCAAACACAAGTGAAACAGTCTAACAGCAGCTCCAGGACAATCACACCCTCCACACCCAGCTGCTGGCTGTGTTATAAAGGCCCTGGAAAACCCGGCCTGGACCGTGGGGAGTAGGCACCCACCCAACTCTTTGCCTACTCCCAGTAAGAGCCGGCCCGGATTGGCTTTGCAGCCAAACTAAATAGCAAGGTGTCAAGCAGCACTAGCTGCTGCTGACACACCAAAAATCCGGCTCTTACCTCACCGAGGCCAGGAACCTCGGTGACACGTACCTCCCGTCGACCACAGTACCTTGCACCTTACCACATACCCCCCTTTGTTCAACCCTGAGGGGGTGAACACATGTGAGGCAGTGGACGCGGGACAGGGCATCTGCGTTACCCTGCAAGCGGCCTGCCCTGTGTTCCACGGAGAACTTGAAGTTCTGCAGGGATAGGAACCACCTGGTGACCCGAGCATTCCTCTCCTTTGCCTGGCTCATCCACTTGAGAGGGGAATGGTCGGTCACCAGACGGAACCTCCTCCCTAACAGGTAGTAGCGGAGAGATTCGAGTGCCCACTTGATAGCCAGGCACTCCCTCTCCACTATGCTATACCTGGTCTCGGCGGGACTGAGCTTACGGCTCAGGAAGACAACGGGATGTTCTTCCCGTTGACCTCCTGAGACAGTACAGCACCGAGGCCTACCTCTGAGGCATCCGTCTGTACTATGAATTCCCTGTTGAAGTCGGGTGTCACCAAAACCGGGACCCACACAGGGCCGACTTCAATGCAGAGAAAGCCTCTTCTGCCTTCTCACTCCAGTGAACCTTTCCGGACTTTCGTCCCTTCAATAGGTCTGTCAATGGTGCTGCTATCGTGGCAAAGTGGGGCACAAACCTCATGTAGTACCCTACAATCCCCAGGAACGATTTTACCTGCCTGGTAGTGACCGGTCGGGGCCAGTTACGTATGGCTTCTACTTTAGTTACCTGCGGCTTGATGACTCCCCGCCCAATAACATATCCCAGGTATTTGGTCTCTTCCAACCCAATCGCACACTTCTTTGGATTGGCGGTTAGTCCAGCTTTCCTCAGGGCATCCACAACCGCCTGCACTTTGGGCAAATGGCTTTCCCAGTCGGTGCTGTGGATGATTACATCATCTAAGTAGGCCGAAGCGCACCGACGATGAGGTCGCAGTACAATATCCATTAACCTTTGGAAGGTGGCGGGGCGCCATGCAGGCCAAAGGGTAACACCTTGTAATGATACAGGCCCTGCGGGTAACAAAGCGGTTTTTTCCTTGGCCGCCTCCGTTAAGGGTACCTGCCAGTATCCTTTAGTGAGGTCTAGCACAGAAAAATAACGGGCTTGCCCTAAATTCTCAACAAGCTCGTCTACCCGGGGCATGGGATACGCATCGAACTTGGACACTTCATTTAATTTGCGAAAATCGTTGCAGAACCGCAACGTCCCATCCGGCTTGGGTATTAGAACTATGGGACTGGCCCACTCACTTTTCGACTCCTCAATGACATCAAGCTTCAACATTAACTGCACTTCCTCCGCGATGGCCCGTCGCCGAGCCTCGGGTACCCGGTAGGGTTTTAACCGGATCTTGGCCTGAGGCTCAGTGACGATGTCATGTTGGATGAGAGACGTGCGGCCAGGGAGGTCCGAGAACACATCCGTGTTCCGACTGACGAACTCCCTGACATCCTGAACTTGTTTGGAAGACAGGCTGTCTGCGATTTTTACCGTGGTTACCGCTCGCAGGCCTCGAACTGTGGGGCTGGACCCTTGTCACCTAGAAGCCCTGGCCGGGGCTGTTGTCGTCGGCCGTGTCCCTGTCTTTCCACGGCTTCAGTAAATTCACGTGGTACACCTGCTCCGGCTTGCGCCGCCCGGCTGGTGTACTTTGTAATTTACTTCCCTACCTTCTCAATAACCTCATAGGGGCCCTGCCACCTGGCTAGGAACTTGCTGTCAAGGGTGGGCACCAGAACCAAAACCCGATCTCCCGGGTTGAAGCTCCGCACCCGAGCCTGACGATTGTACACCCTACTCTGGGCTTGTTGCGCTGCCTCCATATGCTCCCGGACCAGCGGCAACACCCTTTCCATCCGTTCCTGCATCTGGGTGACATACTCAATGACACTTTTGTGGGGGACAGGCTGTTGTTCCCACGCTTCCTTGGCGATATCCAACAGGCCCCGAGGGTGTCTGCCATAAAGCAGTTCGAAGGGCGAGAACCCAGTAGAGGCCTGGGGCACCTCTCGCACTGCGAACATGAGATAGGGCAGAAGCAGATCCCAGTCCTTCCCATCTCTAGACACCACCCTTTTAACATGTTTTTTAAAGTTTGATTAAACCTCTCGACAAGACCGTCTGTTTGTGGATGGTAAACGGACGTCCGTAACTGCTTTATACGCAACAATTTACACAGTTCCCTCATAACTTTGGACATAAAAGGGGTCCCTTGGTCTGTCAGAACCTCTTTTGGCAGGCCCACACGGGAAAACATTTCCATTAACTCTTTGGCAATGAGCTTAGCTGAGGTATGTCGCAGAGGCACCGCCTCCGGATATCGAGTGGCATAGTCGAGAACTACCAGAATGTGTTGGTGGCCCCTGGCAGACTTTTGGTACAGGCCCAATTAGATCCATAGCGATTCGCTCAAACGGGACCTCAATAATTGGAAGAGGTACCAGAGGACTACGGAAATGTGGCTGGGGGCTATTTATCTGACAGGTGGGACAGGACTTACAATACTCTTCTACTTCCTTAAACAAACCGGGCCAGTAAAATCGCTGTAGTATGCGGTCCTGCGTTTTCTGCCACCCCAGGTGTCCCCAAGAACATGTTGGTGGGCAAGCTCCATGACCAGCTTGCGATACGCTGTGGGCACCACCAACTGTTCAACAGGCTCACCTCGGATTTGGTTCACTCGATACAACATATCCTGAAGAACAATGAATCGCGGAAACATTAATTCAGCCCCAGGTTTCTGGGGTTTACCATCAATTATTATGACACTTTCCCAGGCCCTGGTTAGGGTTTGGTCCCGGTGTTGTGCGGTCCCAAAATTTTCCCCGGAGACATTGAGGTCTGCCAACTCAGGTCCCGGTGGCAAGTCCTCCGTGTCTCCCACCATTACACTCAGTGGGGTTGTCTCCCCTCTACCGCAGCAGTGGTGGTCACCCCTACCGCTGGCCCTTCAGACTCGGGCTCCCAGGGTTCTGGCCTTCCAGTGGTATCAGGCCACTCTCCTAGGGTTACCCCTGTCTCGGGTCCATCAGACAGTTTTATCGCCGGCCACAGTGCCGGGAAACCTGGGAAGTCCCTCCCAAGTATCAATTCATGCGGGAGTTTGGTAGCAACAGCCACCTCGTGGGTCCACTTACCAGCCGCTGTGGACAAAGTCACTAGTGCAGTGGGGTAGTCTTTTAGGTCTCCGTGGATGCACAGGACCCCGATTTTACGGCCGGTATACTCCACAGGCCGTACCAGGGCAGCCCTTACCAGGGAGACTAGACTCCCGGAGTCCAGCAGGGCCACCGCCAGAGAATCTCCCACCTCTACCTGACACAGGTGGTTATTGTCCTGCCCCTCACGGGTGCCAGTTGCGCACAGCTTCCGTGCATACAGGGAGTGGCGATAGCCATAGTTCACATCCATCGGCTCATCCCGATGCGGACAGTCGGCCCTGATGTGGCCTGGCTCCTGACACCTCCAGCATACCACGGGAGGCGGATCCGCAGGGGGTATATTCCGTGCAGGCCTCTCTGTCGCCGGACGCCGGAACTGGGGCGGAGGCCTCCGGGTTTGACTGACCCCTTCCCAGCAAGATTCCCTGCAGGTTTCTGGTGGCCTCGTAACGCTCCACCAGGTCGACCATCTCCAGGGCACTTACCGGAGACGCCTGGCCGACCCAGTGTTGGAGGGGATAAGGCAGGGCCCTCCAGAACATGTCGGCCAGTAGACGGTCCAGCATAGCAGTCGGACTTAGAACATCAGGCTGCAGCCACTTTTGCAACCGATGCAGCAACTCATAGTACTGCGGCCTGGCGGGTTCAGCCGCTTTAAAGTCCCACTGGTGGACCCGCTGAGCCCGGACCAACACGTTTACCCCCAATCTGGCCAGGATCTCCCCTTCACCGTGGGGTAATCAGCAGCCTGGGCATCTGCCAAGTCAAAAACTTGCTGGGGCCCGGATGCCAGGAACGGAGCGACCACCTCGGCCCACTGGTCACGGGGTAACTTTTCCCTCACGGCTACCTTCTCAAAGACCGCCAGATATGTCTCAACGTCGTCCGAAGGGGTCATCTTTGGGATCGCCGCACGGACCGCTTCCGGGCATCATGGTCGTGGTGGGACGCTCCTGCAGCTTGTAACGCCATCACGTGCTGTAACAGTAGCTGGTTGGTCTCCCGCTGCTGCACGTTAGCCTCTATGAGAGCTTTCACAGCCGCCTCCATGTTGCCAGCAACTCCTACTTGTAGCTTTGCTGGCTTAATATATGCCATGCACTTGTGCCCAGCAAAACAAAAACAAACTTCGGGCGGTCACGCCAGCCTCACTGCGCATGCCCGCATCCGACACCAAATGTGGGGAGTCGCTCTGGTAGATAGCAGTGCGGGTGCAGTATAGAGGCAAAACAGGGAGTCCAGATAGTGCAATAAACAGTGTTTTATTCACACTTGCACAAAATAAAACAGTCTCTTGGTGTTAATTCACACACATAAGAAATCAAGCGGAAAACAAGACAGTCCAAAACAGGCTCCAGTCACCTGGGAGGTTTTTAGATGCAGGTTCACACCTGGCTGTCAGTCCAGCCGTAAGACAGTCGCCGTCAGGCTTCCAGGTCGTCTGCCCTCCTCCTTGCTTGGTTCTTGCTTCCAGCCCAGAGAACTTCCAAACACAAGTGAAACAGTCTAACAGCAGCTCCAGGACAATCACACCCTCCACACCCAGCTGCTGGCTGTGTTATAAAGGCCCTGGAAAACCCGGCCTGGACCGTGGGGAGTAGGCACCCACCCAACTCTTTGCCTACTCCCAGTAAGAGCCGGCCCGGATTGGCTTTGCAGCCAAACTAAATAGCAAGGTGTCAAGCAGCACTAGCTGCTGCTGACACACCAAAAATCCGGCTCTTACCTCACCGAGGCCAGGAACCTCGGTGACACGTACCTCCCGTCGACCACAGTACCTTGCACCTTACCACAATATATATATATATATATATATATATAGAAAAAAGGCGCAGGTAGCAGCGCTCAAATAACGGGAAATTGGGTGCAATTCCTGTCGTCCCTGGATCGGGATCAGCAAATTTTTAGATGAAGGAAAAGGCAGCACTCCGTGGATATGTGGAAAAAATGGATCCCTTTATTCCATACTGTGCACAGTATGGAATAAAGGGATCCATTTTTTACACGTATCCACGGAGTGCTGCTTTTTCCTTTATATATATATATATATATATATTCTCGTGACTTGCCAAAGGAGTGGGGTTTACACAAGAGGCGGGGGAGGAAACGCGCAGGGGGGCCCATACAAAAATTTGCTGTGGGGCCCAGTCATTTCTAGCTACGCCCCTGCTCAGGATAGGTCATCAATATCTCACCTGTGAGAGTCCTCCGACGATTAGCTGTTTGAAGGGGTTGCAATTAGAGATGAGCGAATCTCAAAGAATAGTTGCATGCTGGTTGTGGTAGTCGCTGCATCTCGTTATGGATTCCACTACCGCGGACTATCCCGGCATATGGAATCCATAAGGGACGGCTTCCACGAACCCGAACTGTTGAAAGCCGAGTGACCTGGGGTGACGTCACCGTCATGTGATCAGTGCAGGGCGTGGCTCAGCACTGGATTTGATCACGTGCTGAGCCACGCCCCCTGCACTGATCACATGACGGTGACGTCACCCCAGGTCCTTCGGCTTTTCAACAGTTCGAGTTCGTGGAAGCCGCCCCTTATGGATTCCATATGCCGGGATAGTCCGCAGTAGTGGAATCCATAACGGGATGCGGCGATTACCACAACCCGAACGCCGAACTATTTTTTAAAGTTCGCTCATCTCTAGTTGCAATGCCTGTCAGAGTGCTGCATCCTCCTCAATGTTTACCTGTGCGCCATCTAGCTTGTAGCGGCGGTGCAGTGTCATTACAACTGCTCTTCCCATTCTGTAGGAATACGCAAACTTGTAAGGGGGCACTATGAACTTTTGAGAAGGCACTATGAACTTGTGAGGGGTCACCACAAACGTGTGAGGGGTTACTGTGAATTTTCGGAGGGGGCACTATGAACGCTAAGGGGGCACTATGAACTTCTGAGGAGGCACTATTAATTTGTGAAGAGTTAGGGTACTTTCAGACTAGCGTTTTGGATTCCGTTTGTGAGATCCGTTTCAGGGCTCTCACAAACGGTCCAAAACGGATCAGTTAAGCCCCAATGCATTCTGAATGGATAAGGATCCGTTCAGAATGCATCAGTTCGGCTCCGTTCCGCTTATATTCTGTTTTGGAGGCGGACACCAAAACGCAGCATGCAGCATTTTTGTGTCTGTCTGAAAAGGCGGAGCCTAACGGATCCGTTTTTAATTACAATGTAAGCCAATGGGGACGGATCCGTTTTCAATGACACAATATTGTGCATTTGAAAACGGATCTGTTTCCCATTAACTTTCAATGTAATTCAAAACGGATCCGTTTTGGACTTTGTCATTTTTCTTTTAACTTATGCAAACGGATCCGTTCTGAACGGATACAAACGTTTGCATTATAGGTGCGGATCCGTCTGTGCAAATAAACAGACGGATCCGCACCAACGCAAGTGTGAAAGTACCTTTACTAGGAACTTCTGATGGGGTCACTATGAACTTGTGAGGCAGACACTATAGATGGCAAGGGAATACTTCAAACAGTGAGGGGCAGAATGAACTTGTGAGGAGGGCACTTTACATGGTGAGGGCTACTATAACAAATGGGGCCACTGTTAGCTACATTATTAGGCAGCTTAAAGATGGGTATTTTTATTGTGTGGGGGTAGACAAAAGATGATACTGTACTGGGGCACAAAAGGAGTGTTATTAATATTAATACCCCTTTGCTGGAATAAAACAGTAATAACAGCCACCTCTCTGCCGCCACACAATAAAAACACCAATCTTTATTGTTTTATTATTTTCTAGAAGGCACAAAGTGGGCATTATTCCATTATAGAGAGCATAAAAGGGACACTTACACAACTTTTTAAATTAAATGTTCTGATTTTATTAGGATAGAAGAGTGTGTTGGCGCTAGTACTCAGTGGGGTACAAAAGGTGGCACTATTACCATGTGGTGCACAAAGGGGGTACTTTTATTTTGTGGCAGGGCCGGTTTTAGACAAAATCAAAAGTGGGGCCCCAATCTTGTAATAATGTACTAATTTGTTAAAAACCAGAACCGCAGGCTTCTTCTTCAGGCAAGCTTTCCCTCAGCGGAGACCGGGTAAAGCACCCTGTTCTAAAAATGAGCCGCAGTCTGTACTAGGCTTCCAGGCTCATTCTTAGTATATCCCAGTTCAGGCCACTAGATGGCAGCACTGAACTGTGATATAGTGATTTCTATACAGAATAATGAAGCAATTTCCATTATTCTGTATAAGTTGCAATCTGATGATTGCAAGTTGTGGTCCACTTTAGGACCTAACAAAAAGTAATAAAAAAAAAAAGTTTTGAAATTAAAAAAACCTTAAAAAGTAAAATCACCCCACTTTCCCCACCCAAAAAAATAACAAAAAAGAAAATAACATTATGGGCATCATCGCATGCAAAAACGCCCGTACTATTAAAATATAAAAAAAAATAAAAAGGCTGATTCGCTGTTTTTTCATCACTTTTATCTAAGAAAATTGAATAAAAAGTGATCATCATACACACCCCAAAATGCTTCTGTGGGGATTTGAACTCACAACCATCTCCATTAAAGGCAAGAACCTTAACCACTAAGCTCTATATTAGATTGCTCTAGCTATATTATGGCTAAAGACCCTCATAGTAGTTCCCCACACATTATGCATTCATATATATCAGAAGTATCATTTTATATATTTTTTTTAGTATTTACATACTTATTTTGTGCCATACTTTTTTTACAATTACTAAAAAATATATATAAAATTAGGACGCTGTTGATGTCTATATTTGTCAAATATCATTTTGTCATATTTCTTGCTTTTGGCTTATTGTAGCCCTTTTGATTACACATGTACTTGAAGGATACATGATTGTCCTCAATGGTGTATTACTTTATTGTATACAAACAAAAAATACTTTAATAAAAAGATAATTACAAATATATATATATATATATATATAATTGAGCTCTATACTTAGTGGTTAAGGTTCTTGCCTTTAATGTAGATGGTTGTGAGTTGAATCCCGACAGAAACATTTCAGAAATAGAGGCTAAATTAGACCTAAATACACAGGGTGTCCCCAAGCATACTGACAATGCTTGGGGATACCCCCATTCACTGATTCCATATATGGACACAGCCACAGTGATCTGATTGGGGCCCTGTGCGGTTGCCCAGTTTGTCCCCCAACACACACACCTAACGCTAGCCCTGTTATGTTGCACTATTCAGTCTTTTCAGAAATGCTTTTGTAGGGGCACTTTTTTAGGGGGGGGGGGGTATATAATTCTATCTTTAACACCAGTATATCTGGAGTACAGTATTTAAGAGCACTGCGCAACACAGCAGGTACGATAATAGGGCCGAATGGATCAGTAACTAGCACAAAAGTGGGGGTAGCAGCAGAATAAGGTGCTCGAGCAGGCTGAAAAAAGGTAGGAAAGAACCTAGAAAAAACTATGAGCCAAAGATATCCACGTTGTAATCTGCAGAAATGAGCCATAGTGGTCTGGGACAAATGGGAAAGAGGGGAAATGTAAAGGACTCCAGAGACATCAATTGTAAGTCATTGGATTTAATTGTACAGTAATCACTTCTATGATCTACACAGTGCCTATGTAAAACTAACATCTACCACTGTGTGGTCACTGTATATCAGTAATACTGGTCTTTGTATATTCAGTAATAGTATGGTGGTATTACCACTTACTATGTAGTGAAAATGGTAGTGGTCATGGTTGAGCAGTAATATTGTACAGTGGCATCATAGGTAATACTGGCATTTGCAAGTTGTGTTTTGTCCATTAACAGTATGGAGATAGTATTTTATCATTGAATAGTGGTATTATTTGGTCCTGATATTACAATATTATTTCTTTTATTTTGGGTTGGAGGAGCTGAAAGTGGCGGGAGATGAAATGGGTGAGTATACATTATTGCAGTATGACAATTATTCGCCTTTCTCTGATAACAAACAATGGCCTGAGGCCTCTTCATCCTCTGGAATCAGATGCAGGTGTTGTGATGCAGTGCCGCCTGCGCTGGGACACTGACGTCCTGAGCACTATTTACTAGTCTTCTAGGCAACAGGCTTTAAGCATCCTGTGGCCTAGAGAATGGCATGCTGGGAGTCGGCGGTTTTCTGCTCTGCCAGACTGCCACAGGTTTCAACTGTATCTGTGTCCAGGGGAGGTGCTGTTTTGCTGATAAGAGCAAGACTTCAGGTTCAGATACTCTTTAAAGGGGTTGTCCCATCTCAGACAATGGGGGCATATCGCTAGAATATGCCCCCATTGTCTTATAGGTGCGGGTCTGGCTGCCGTATTTACAGACCCCCTCGTACTACCTGTACATTGTATATACAGACCCCCTAGTACTGGCTGGCTACCATAGTTACAGACCACCTAGTACTGCCTGTTCACCATATTTACAGACCCCTTAGTACTGCCTGGCTACCGTATTTACAGACCCCTTAGTACTGCCTGGCTATCGGATTTACAGACTGCCTAGTACTGCCTGGCTGCCGTATTTACAGACCCTTTCGTACTGCCTGTCCATTTTCCTACATCCTGTTTCCTACAAGTACTGCTTGACTACTGTATTGACAGACCACATAGTACTGCCTGGATGCTCCATTTACAGACCATATAGTACTGCCTGTCCACTGTATTTATAGACCTCCTAGTACTACCTAACTACTGTATTTACAGACCCCCTAGTATTGCCTGGCTGCCATATTTACAGACACACTAGTACTGCCTGGCTGCCATATTTACAGACCCCCTAGTACTGCCTGGCTGCCATATTTACAGACACACTAGTACTAACTGGCTGCCATATTTACAGACCCCTAGTACTATCGTACCACGGTATTTGCAGACCCCCTTGTACTACCTGTCCATCCTATTTACAGACCCCTATTACTACCTGTCCACCTATTTACAGACCCCCTAGTACTGCTTGTCCACCATATTTACAGACCTTCTAGTAGTACCTGACTACCGTATTTACAGACCCCCTCGTACTGCCTGGCTACTGTATTTATAGACTCCCTAGTACTGCCTGTCCACCCTATTTACAGATCCCCAAGTACTCCCTGACTACGGTATATGCAGACCCCCCTCGTACTGCCTGGCTGCCATATTTACAGACCCTTTAGTACTGCCTATCCACTCTATTTACAGATCACCTAGTACTGCCTGACTACCGTATTTACAGACCTCCTAGTACTACCTGACTACTGTATTTATATACTCCCTTGTACCGCCTAGCTACCGTATTTAGAGATCCCCTAATACTGCCTGTCCACCATATTTACAGACCAGCTAGTACTACCTGACTATGTTATTTGCAAATTTCCTCCTACTGCCTGTCCACCATATTTACAGAACCCCTAGTGCTGCCTGTTCACCATATTTCAGACCCCCTAGTACTGCCTGTCCAGCGTATTTACAGACTACCTAGTACTGCCTGTCCAGTGTATTTATAGACCCCCTAGTACTACCTGTCCATCCTATTTACAGACCACTTAGTTTTTTTCCCCTTAAGCGGGAAAATTGGCTTCTGCCTCACAGGTTTTTTTTGCCTTCCTCTGGATCAACTTGCAGGAAAAAGGCCGAACTGGATGGACAAATGTCTTTTTTCGGTCTTATATACTATGTTACTATGTTACTGCCTGTCTACCCTATTTACAGATCTCCTAGTACTACCTGACTACGGTATTTGCAGGCCCCTTAGTACTGCCTGTCCACCCTATTTACAGAACCCCTAGTGCTGCCTGTTCACCATATTTACAGACCCCCTAGTACTGCCTGTCCAGCGTATTTACAGACTATCTAGTACTGCCTGGCCAGTGTATTTTTAGACCCCCTAGTACTACCTGTCCACCCTATTTACAGACCACCTAGTTTTTTTTCCCCTTAAGCGGGGAAAATTGGCTTCTGCCTCACAGGTTTTTTTTTGCCTTCCTCTGGATCAACTTGCAGGAAACAGGCCGTACTGGATGGACAAATGTCTTTTTTCGGTCTTAGATACTATGTTACTATGTTACTGTCTGTCTACCCTATTTACAGATCTCCTAGTACTACCTGACTACCGTATTTACAGAACCCCCCCTCATACTGCCTGGCTACAATTTTTACAGATCCTTTAGTACTACCTGTCCACCTTATTTAGAGACCTCCTAGTATTACCTGACTACAGTATTTGCAGGCCCCTTAGTACTGACTGTCCACCCCATTTACAGATCCCTTAGTGATACCTGAGCACAGTATTTGCAGACCCCCTAGTACTGCCTGTCCACCCTATTCACAGACCACCTAGTACTGCCTATCCACTCTATTTACAGACCTCCTAGTACTACCTGACTACCGTATTTACAGAACCCCCCCCCCCCCCTCGTACTGCCTGGCTACCATATTTACAGATTCTTTAGTACTGCCTGTCCACCGTATTTAGAGACCTCCTGGCACTACCTGACCGGTATATTTGCAGACCCCGTCGTACTGCCTGGCTAGCTGTGAGTGGCTGCTGACAGGAGCAGTCTGTGAGGGAGGTAAACGCTCGGGGCTGTGTGGAAGCGGCTGGTGCAGGCAGGGAGCAGCAGGCTGTGATGCAGCAGTGTTTCCTCCTCCTCACTTGTGTGCTGTGTGTGTGACAGGCAGGAGCCGGTGCAGGAGGCTACAGCACGCATATAGCGCACAGCGGCGGAGGGAAGATCATGCTGTCCCCGCAGTGCTCCGCAGCAGTATGACTGTGGGGCAGGTGAGGAGGAAGATGCAGCCCACCTCAGAGAGCAGCGGCGGCACCGGAGTCAGCACCGCAGGGCTCAGCCGCAGCAAGAGCGTCCGGGAGCAGCAGGCGCAGCTGAAGCACAAGCTGAGGGAGCTGCCATCCCTGCTGAGGAGCGGCCTGACCCTGCGGAGAAGGAGCTCGGTGTATGGACCCTCACCTTCTTTATCGGACACGGAGGAGACCGCGGCGGCCACTGCCACCAATGGCCCGGTAAGTGACACCTCCTGCCTCCCTTATGGCTTCCTGCAGTCACCGCACCTGGAGAGCTCCTGGCGGGGTACAGGTCGTTCACTACATGCCATATCCCAGTCCGCAGCGGGGTCCAGCTCCCCGTCCATTCACATGTAACATGCCAGTGCTTATAGCCACATGCCACTGTACTGCAGTCACAAGCCTTATGCCAGTGCTTATAGCCACATGCCACTGTACTGCAGTCACAAGCCTTATGCCAGTGTGCCCGGTGCATTTCCTGTATTCCACAAGCCATTTCATGTTCATGCACCCTATAATAGAACCAGATGCCATATTTCAGGGTACCAGTGCATTACTATACACAAAATGCCATATGCCAGGGTACCCAATGCATTTACTGTACACCAAATGGCATATTCCAGGGTACCCAGTGCATTACTATACACAAAATAACATATGCCAGGTTACCCAGTGCATTACTATGCACAAAATGCCATATGCCAGGGTACCCAGTGCATTTACTGTACACCAAATGGCATATTCCAGGGTACCCAGTGCATTTACTGTACACCAACATCCATATGCCAGGGTTACCAGTGCATTTACTGTATACTACATGCCATGTACCAGGGTTATTGGGGCATTTACTATACACTAAACACCAAGTGCCAGGGTAACCAGTGCAATTACAACACACTGAATGCCATATACCAGGGTACCCAGTGCTCTGTTCCACAACCCATGAACATGGGTACTCAGTACTTGTGAGGCACTGTATATACATCAAACCCTAAGCCAGTGTACCACGTCATGTACTACAATCACAGTCTATATGACAGGGCACCCAGTACGTTTACTGTATTCCGTAAGTCATTTACATGAGTACCCAGGTTGTTTACAGTACACTAAAACCATATGACAGGGCACACAGTCCATTTAATGTGCTCTAAAACAGTATGTCAGAGCACTCATTGCATTTATGATACACTATTTCCATATGCCAGGGTACCCATTTATACAACAAGCCGTATACTAGTACAGTCCGGTATATATCTGTTCATGTTAGGGGCAACATACCAATGCATCCAATTTCTATACACTACAAGCTGTGTGCCAAGGTACCCCGTTTATTTACTATACACTGCCGACAATACACCAGTACAGTTACTTACCAGTTCATTTAAGGGGCATCATGCCATTGCGCATATATCATTTACAGGACTAGCAGTATATCAGTGCACCAAGTGCCGTATGCTGGTAATCACACCATTACATTCACACTACCAGTGCACCCATTGCTTTCGCACTACCAGCAGTCTCCTAGGACAGAATTCGGTTTATTAATACCGCAGGTGACATGCCGGTGATCTCAGTGCACTCAGGTCATGTAGAGAGCAAGTATTATACATCTAGGATATCCACGTTGTTTACTTGCAGCATGCCAGTTTACCAGTGCATTTACTCAGCGTTCAATATTCCAGTGTGCCAGGCTGGCCATCGACACCACAAGCTTTTACACCGTGACCCCAGTGATAAGCCCCGGGGACAATCGCTGTCATTATCTAAGGGCTATTGGGGATTGACAATCTGTTATTGATGAGTTCTCTTGATGGAGACTTGTATTGGGCGATGAAATGATAATTCATTATGAGGCACTTTACATGTACTGGTTGTGAATTGTATGAGAAATGCAGGTGACGGTGTATGGGTGCTGCTCCACCGTACATTTATGCACTGAGCCCTATAATGATGCTCCTAATCCTCTACAAAGGGAAGAAAAGGCCATACATCTCATTCATTTAGATAGCATGTCAGGGTGCCAGTGCCATTTCCTTCTGCTGAAAATGAGACAATCTATCTACGTTAGCAGGATGCCACGTTATCATTCATAGCACTAAGGCTGGCCACAAACACAAGATATCAATCGCCCGACTCCTCCATTAACACCTACATTCAACCAATAAGTACTAGGTATCTCTGTAGGCAAAAAAGACCATCCGATTGTCAATAGATCCGGTTAATAACAGTGGAATTAATCAGCTAAAATATAAGGGTATCCTCGCTTGGGGTAGTTCCAACTTGTAGGGGTCTCTTGTCAATAAGCTGATCACCAATTCTCTCTTCTTGGACCCCCGTGATCAGCTGTAATCCGTGTTGATTTCCTGCTGTTCTGCTATAGGGGAAATCAAGCATTACACAGTGCCCATTGAAATCAATGTGTTTTCTGTGTAATACAGGACAGGATGGTCATCCAGAGCGAGAGAGATAGTCTTTGTAACCACTCTTCACTTTAGACAAGAGATCAGGATCCTGAATACAGAACCCCTCTATATTAAAGGATTATTCCAACTGTGACAAGTTATCCCTGATTAGAGATGACTATTAGATTGGTGGGGGTTCCAGTAGAAGGACCCTGACCAATTGCGAGAATGGAACCCTAACCTCTTGGGGCCCCCTTAAATGAACGGGTTGTGCTTGGGCGCTGCATTCACTCCACTCCATTCATCTGTACGGAGTTCTGGAGACAGCCGAATACAGCAATCAGCTATTACCAGAACTCCCGTAGAGATGAATGGATCTTCAGGAGTGGCACTGTGCATGCCCGACCTGCCGCTCTGTTCATTTTGGGTGGTTCTGTCCTTGTGATCAGTGGAGGTCCCAGTGGTAGGACTTCAGTGCCTTCTCAAAAAGCTGATTGGCGGGGATCCCAGGTGTCAGACCCCCACTGATCAGATACTGATGACCTATCCCGAGGATCTATTAAAAACCATAGTAAGGCTGACTTCACTTCTGCGCTTTGAACTCTGGCAGTCTCTTCCGGCAGAGGAACAGACTGCTGGAGTTCACCATATCCGGCATAGCCAGATACCACTGTGCACCGCCGGATCCCCATTTACTGTAATGGAATCCGGTGGGAATCCGGACAATTTCCGGCATACATGCTGGCTTTCAGCCGGTCAATACAAGCTGTGTGTAGTATTCTTTTGTCCAACTGAAAGCCGGCATGTACACCGGATACAGTGAATTCCATCAGTCTGTTCCTCCGCTGGAACAGACTGCCAGAGTTCAAAGTGCATATGTGAACCTGGCCTAATACCTGAAAGCCCCTTTAAGCTTGACTGGTGAATACATACACAGCTTTTTTTTTTTAAAGCCACAGTTTTTATGTCGGCCTTTGGAGCAGTATTTTGAGCC
Organism: Bufotes viridis; assembly: GCA_033119425.1. NCBI lineage: Eukaryota > Metazoa > Chordata > Amphibia > Anura > Bufonidae > Bufotes > Bufotes viridis. The sequence goes on along the minus strand of CM065593.1, from coordinate 332,167,018 downwards.
AATGTCAAAAGTGAATTTAAATGGAACTGGAAATAATAAGGCCCTTTTTAAGGGCTCATGCACACACCTGTGTCTTTTGTCCGCATCTGATCCGCATTTTTTGCAGTTCGGGTGTGGACCCATTCACTTCAATCGGACCGCAAAAGATGCGGCAGCACATTGTGTGCTGTCCGCATCCGTATGTCTGTTTCGAGGCCCCGCAAAAAAAAGAACATATCCTATTTGCTATTCTTGTCTGCATTATGGACAAGGAAAGGACAGTTCTATAGAGGACAGGACGTTACGTTCTGCAAAATGCGGAATGCACGCCATACATGGTGAAATGCCTGACCAAAAGCTAAGCTCATTTAGACATCTCTTCTGTAATCTCATTAGCTCAGCATGGTAACGGCTGCAGAATTACATGTCGGAGGATCTTCTTAAACAGTGTTGGGATCTTTTGTTCTACTGAGAGGAGTGATAACCTGCATTATACTGTTAGCCTGGATTCTCGCCCTAGTTCTGACCATGGGCTGAAATTTTGAATTGTGTGTGCATGGCTTTACCTAGATGTAGTGTCATTTCATCACAACATTGAACGGATGGCACATGGCACACGTGTGCTGCCTTATGGTATCTATGTATGGCTCCATAATACCCGATAGAGCTTCTAGGAGACAGTAAATCCATGATGAGTGCAGTGATCTCCAACCTGTCGCTCTCCAGCTGTGGCAAAACTATTACTCCCAACATGCCCTAAAAGCTGCTGGTTGTCAGTGCTATGGATGTGTTGAGCGAACTTGTTGTTTCAAGTTCGGCGTACAAGGTTGGGGTTATCTAAGAATTCCGTTATGGATTCCGCTACCAAGGACCATAAGTTATTGTCCATGGTAGCAGAATCCAAAACACTATATCCAACACTATATGATGGGAGTTGTAGTTTGCACCAGCTGGAGAGGCATAGGTTGGGAACCTTGCGACAGCATGCCATGTATGAATAGAGAGACACATGAAGGTACTGTATGGTCCCGTTGACTTAATGGGTGCTGTATTATGGCTCAGTACACCTTGGAGCTTGTACATTATGTTTTCTTTTGCCTTTTATGTTTATGGATCAAATCATATTTTTTAAATAATTTTTGCATACATTTATGCGGCTTTAGCTTTATACATTGTATCTATATTCGAGTTTACCATAGGAATAGAATATAAATTACACACAATGAGCCCTGTAAAAAATGTTGTATATTTTTTCCCTTGAGCTGTAATTTGAGCCAACTCTAGTTATTGTAATCCCAAAGGACCTATGATATATTACCTTTGTGTGACACAACTAGTTTATCTGGGATGCTACACTGGTAACTAGATCAGTGTCCCCTTGTAGTAGATTAGCCGTGTAATGGATACATTTGTCAGTATAACCCACGTACTGTCATGTCTATTTCTTCTTTTTATTTAAAAAGTAAAAGAGTTTGTAACTGATAATAAAAATACCGTACGGACCGGTCGGCACTGCTGTATTGCCGCGCAGAGGCCTGGGGTTTCTATGTTCTGACTTTTCTTCATTAGCGTCGATAGATGTTGTGTAAAGCGCTCTGGAGTATGCTGGTGCTATAGAAATAATAACTAAAATACTGAATAAAATAGACACATAAAATACACCACAAAGTTGGAGTAATGTATGTCAGAAAAGTGATGCAAGTTACATCATGTCATTAAAATGCCATATTCTGCTCCTTGAACAACATATTTGAAGAAAGTTGCCAAAATGATTGTTTTTTGCCATTATAATTATGGATTTTAATTTGTATCTACATGAATAACTTGAATAAGATATATTGTAAGTCCCATACTATGTTTTCATCCAGTTTCCCTGAAACTAGGAGCATAAAAGTAAAAGATGCAAATACAGGGCATCGGGGTAACTCCTTCGTGTGTTCTTCACTTATGCTATTTTCTCAGGGGCTTTAAGTGCTTAAAAAAGACCAAAACCAAACCACACTGGCCGCGGTTTACTGATGTGTTGTCACCAAAAATCTATCTAAAAAAGTGGGGCATGTAGGGTTTCTACAATTTTTTTTGGACATGATCAATTTCGGCGCAATTGTGGTATAAAAATCTGTCTCAAAATAAGCCAACCAATGGTTGGTATAGAGTCAGAGAAAAGCTAGCTATAATGTAGCCTGAGCCTGTGTGATAGATCTGGTGCAGGTCTAGACAGCCGGTCTAAGTTTACTCCTTCTACAGCCTTAGGCCTCTTTCACACGGGCGTTGCGGGTGCACTCCGTCAAACAGTGCGGGTGCGTTGCGGGAATCGCCGCGATTATTCCCTGCGAGTGCAAAGCGCTGTCATGCGTTTTGCACGCGCGGGAGAAAAATCGACACTTTTGGTACCCAGACCCGAACCTGCACTTCTTCACAGAAGTGCATGTTTGGGTCAGAAATTGTCCCGCTGGTATTATTTCACATTATAACATAGTTATAATGTAAAATAATACCCTTGGCCATCTCCCTAATGTTTAAACTGGTGCAGAATGAGTTAAAATAATAAACTAATAATTACTTACCTGTTCCATTTGATCGCGAAGCCCGGCATCCTCTCCGTTAGCTTGAAAGATGTAAAGGACCTGTGATGATGTCACAGCATCACATGGCCCAATCACCTGCTCCATCACTATGGTGATGGAGCATGTGATTGTCCATGTGACCATGTGACATCATCCAAGGTCCTAACCACTATCCACAGCCTGAGGATAGAGGTTAAGGACCTTGGATGATGTCACATGGTCACATGGACCAATCACATGCTCCATCACCATAGTGATGGAGCAGGTGATTGGGCCATGTGATGTGACGTCATCACAGGTCCTTTAGATCATCGATGCTGCAGGGAAAGAGAGGACAGATCGCGACTCACGCGATCAAGTGGCTAAGGTAAGTTAACTTTTATTATTTTTAACCCTTCCTCATCATTTAACAATGCATTCTTTATTAAGAATGCTATTATTTCCCTTATAACCATGTTATAAGGGAAATAATAGAGATTGGGTCCCGTTGCTAAGCAACAATGCGGGAAAATCGCAACGCATCCGCACTTGGTTGCGGATGCTTGCGATTTTCCTGCATCCCCATTCACTTCTATGGGGCCTGCGTTGCGTGAAAAACGCAGAATATAGAACATGCTGCGATTTTCACGCAACGCAGAAGTGATGCGTGAAAATCACCGCTCATGTGCACAGCCCCATAGAAATGAATGGGTCCGGATTCAGTGCGGGTGCAATGCGTCCTCCTCACGCATTGCACCCGCGCGGAAAACTCGCCCGTGTGAAAGGGGCCTTAGGCCTCTTGCACACGACAGTATTTTGCAGACCGTATACTGGCCGTTTTTTCAGTTCAGTATACTGACAGTATACTGAACCATTCACTTCAATGGGACCGCAAAAAATACTGAAGTGTCTCCGTATGCCTTCCGTTTCCGTTCCGTTTAAATATAGAACATGTCCTATTCTTGTCCGCAAATCACGTTCAGTAGCTCCATTCAAGTCAATGGGTCCGCAAAAAAAACCGGAAAGCATACGGAAAGGCATCCGTATGTCTTCCGTATCTGTTCCGGTTTTGCTGAACAATCTATTGAAAATTTTAAGCCCAGCCCAATTTTTTCTATGTAATTACTGTATACTGTATATGCCATACGGAAAAACGGAACGGAAAAACGGAACCGAAACGGAAGCCAAAAAAACGGAACAACGGATCCGTTAAAAACGGACCGCAAAACACTGAAAATGCCATACGTTCGTGTGCAAGAGGCCTTAGTAAATATGAGCCCTTGCCTCACATCAGATCAGTAGGGTGTCAACAGCGAGCCTGACATAGAAAGAACTTTTTGGAACAGTTGGTGCCAAATTGATATAAAGCAGGCTGCGTAATAAATGTGGTACATCTCATAGCATAGTCGACACCGCCTTACAGCACAGCATTGCTGTTGTAAAAAATGGTACCAGTCCACAATGAATTTGCGTATCATTGCTAAAAGTTTGCACGCGCGCAATGTGAATCTTTTTTTTTGTAGCAAAACAAGATTAATATCAGCACACGTCTTCCATTAAAAAATGTTATGATGCATTATGTATGATAAATGTGTCCCATTGTCTTTTATTATGTCATTCCTAGATGTACGCTCCATGGCTTTAAAGAAGCTGTGCAAGAATGGGCAACCCCCCTCCCCACCCCCCAACCAACACACACACACGCACTTTTCCAGACCTGTAAGGGCTCATGCACATGACCGTATGTATTTTGCGGCCCACAAAACACAGATACACCCAAAAAATGGATGACACCCGTGTGACGGCCGTATTACATCCATTTTTTTTGCCGATCCATTGTAACAATGACTGCCCTTGTCTGCAAAACAGACAAGAATAGGGCATGTTCTATTTTTTGCGGAGCGGACTTGCGGACATACAGATATGTAATGCACACGGAGTCATTTCCGTTTTTCTTTTTGCAGCCCCATTGAAATTAATGATTCCACATGCAAAAAAAACGTAACAGAGACGGACAAAAAATGCGTTTGTTTGCATGAGCCCTAAAGGGAAGATTACTTAGTTTCTTCCCTGTGCTCCACGCTTCTTCTTCCCCAGGTCTGCGATGCTCTGCTGGGCTCACTTGATGTAAACATCTGATTTGACATTGCCGCAGAGAGACCTGATCCTTCTTGCATCGTGTGACCATGTGTCATACTGGATATTTACATTGAGGGAGCCCGGTGAAGCATCGCAGGCCCGGAGACGATAGAGTGGGAAGCGAGCAGGTAAGTGATCTTCTCTTTACTATTCTTGCACAAGCCCTTTAAAGAGTTTCCTCTGCTGCACAGACAGACAGCACTTTGATTCCCTGGTGTGATAGAGGCTGAGATAGCTGCTTAAATCTGCTGTCAGGATCTCACACTCTGAAATACCAGCATATTTAAGAGGTTATTCATATAAACTTGTTTAAAAAAATGATATTAAAAATACAGGTTCAGATAGGGAATGTCATCACAGAGAAGGGAGATGAACAGCAGACTGCACTATAAGCTTTGAGCTAAAGAGATCAATCATCTGAAACAGAGCAAAACCATTATATATACTAAAGATGTTTTTTTCCAACCTTTTTTTTATCCACTTTTTTATGTGGAAAAAAAAGTCTGAAAAAAACCCACTATTCAAACAAATGTGCCAATACAAAAATGGCACTAAAAAAGCCATACCAAAAACCTAAGTGGTTTCAGCAAAGTAAATTTGTGTAGTCCTATTACACCTGCAGACGATTGTTGGGAAGGGTACTTTTACCCTAGGTACACACCTAAGCGTTTTACAGCGCATTCAAACGTTTCTTAGTTACAAAAACGCGCATCCAAAAACGCGCGTAAAACGCGCGTCATACCCACGATTCAGAAACGCCTAGGTGTGTTCCCAGCCTTAGAGATGAGTGAATTGCCTTCTTGCTAGCTGAGGAGACCCGGGTATTACATGCAGATAATCTGAACGATTATCTTCAGGTGTAATAAGGCCTTAAGAAAGAAATGTGAAACAATAGGTGCTATGGATGGGCTAGAAATCAGCCTTTCTCATCAGTGTCCCCAGATTGTGCAAATAATGCACACGGCGCAGGTTACTCTATTTAAAGAGGTGAAGCATTGACATCTGTCACTGGCTATGAAGACAGACTGAGGAAGAATATGTTATAAATGTCATTTTGAACATCTACAAAAATGAATTATGGTGCATTAACTCCTTCAAAGGTGCTCCCGCGCTGATGGTGTGGTCACGTACAGCAGACAATTTCCGTGTCTGAACACAACATCTGCATACATCTGAACGAGGTTTGCAGCTTCTTAACAAACCCTCCTAATTTGGTGCCCTCTTCAGTACAGTAATTATGGAATATGCATAATATATACATCCTGCTGTGAAGCTGAAGTGTTCATGAAAGAAGCATTTCTGGAAAATATTCCCCTAAACGGTCTTATGATAACTGATATGGTGAGACGGCATGTAAAAATGGTGATTATTGATCTTTGTTAAGGTTTTTCCCCCGTTGATTGCTACATAAACACGGCCCCAATATTCAGGTTACATATTCAATTAAAATGGCATTTCCCATTTCCAGATCAGATAAATATGACTGGAACCAAAAAGCCAGATAGAGTTACTAGAGTTAAACCATACATTATCACTGGTGGATCTAGATTTTCCAAGCTGAGCTGAGATTTACCAATTGCATTAGGGTAACAATTAGAGATGAGCGAATTTTCGGTTATGAAATTAGTTTGCGATTAGTTTACTGGTAAAGGGTGAATTGCGTTATGGATTCCGTTACCACGGGCTATAACGCAATTCTATGACGGAATGCATAACGGAATTTTCATTCCGTCATAATAGAAGTCTATTGGCATAACAGATCTGTCCCGTTTATGCAGGGGACGACTCCTGGGAATAGGTCATCATTTTATATTACTGGATAACCCCTTTAAGAGACGAATCTGGAACACCAAGAGAAGCTTAAATATGAAATAGATTTTCTATTGGTTTATTTAAAGTAATCTATGTATGTCAACATAAATATGTCAATGCTAATAGTATGGCAGATTTAAAGGACACCTGTCAGCAGATTTGTACCTATGACACTGGCTGACCTGTTCTATCTGCGCTTGGCAGCTGAAGGAATCTGTGTTGGTCCGATGTTCATATGTGCCCGCATTTCTGAGAAAAATGAAGTTTTAATATTTGCAAATGAGTTTCTAGGAGCAAATGGGGCGTTGCAATTACTCCTAGAGGCTCAGCTCTCTCTGCAACTGCCGCACCTTCTGCACTTTTATTGACTTTTTTCACTGCCTGGCCCTGTCAATCAAAGTGCAGAGGGTCTGGCAGTTGCAGAGAGAGCACACATAAGGATGCTGGCACACAGTGCAGTTCTGACATATATTCAGGGTGCAGTGTCCAATTTAGCTAATTCAGCAGCCTCAATAAACCCTGGTGTTCTGCATAGTGGAAATTATTTAATAAATTTCACCTAGCTACAATAAAAAACTGCATCCTGAATGCATGTCAAAATAGTGCTGTATACCAGCACCCTAAGTGTACCGGCAACTCCCCATTCCTCCTAGAGGCTCATTTGCATATATCCAAACTTTATTCTCAGCAGTGCGGGAACATATGAACATTGGACCAACATCGATGTCTTCAGCTGCCAAGTGCACATGTAACAGGTCAGCCAGTGTCATAGGGACAAATCTGCGAACTAATCTGAGCTGCCCGAGCAATGGAGGTAACCTGGCAGCACCGGATCCTGGCTCCTCTCTGCCCACTTCCTGGGTTATCGGGAAAACTGTAGGGCATAAAGAGGAAGCAGAATGCAGTCTGAGAGCAGCCATAGGTAAAGAGCCAGGACCACTGGGCACTGGGACTAAATTTATTCCTTCACTATACTAGATTAACAGTAGTGCTGAAATCATTGCTTTTGCCGACCACCAGAGATTTGGCATTGAAGGGAATCTGTCATATCCAGCAAGCCCTATTAAGTACAACGATGCATGTATAGAACACCTGGCACTGACTCCAGATCCGTCATTTATATGTCAATACAATGAATTTTGGTGCATTCCGTTTCGTTTAGTTCAGTTTTGTCCCCATTGACAATGATTGGGGACAAAACGGAAGCGTTTTCTTCTGCTATTGAGATCCTATGACGGATCTCAGTAGCAGAATTGAAAACGCTAATGTAAAAGTAGCCTAAAGAAGCCCCCCGCCCTGTCAGTGTGGAGGAGAATGAGGGAGCAGCTGCAGAGCTGACAGGTGACTATTAAGAGGCTAAAACAAATGCTTACTGATTTCATGTAATGCAGGGCTTGTCTCTGGTTAGCTGTACGTGAGAGGATACACACTGCTCTGGGGTAGTGGGGGAGGTTATCTACATTATGATTGGTCTCGTCTGTGTCTGTTTAGCTGTATGTGAGTGGATACACACTGCTTTGGGGTAGTGGGGGAAGTTATCTGAATTCTGATTGGTCTCGTCTGTCTCTGGTTAGCTGTATATAAGAGGATACACACTGCTCTGGGGTAGTGGGGGAGGTTATCTGAATTCTGATTGGTCTCGTCTGTCTCTGGTTAGCTGTATATAAGAGGATACACACTGCTCTGGGGTAGTGGGGGAGGTTATCTGAATTCTGATTGGTCTCGTCTGTCTCTAGTTAGCTGTATATAAGAGGATACACACTGCTCTGGGGTAGTGGGGGAAGTTATCTGCATTCGGATTGGTCAGTCTGTCTCTGGTTAGCTGTATGTAAGAGGATACACACTGCTCTGGGGTAGTGGGGGAAGTTATCTGCATTATGATTGGTCTCGTCTGTCACTGGTTAGCTGTATGTGAGAGGATACACACTGCTCTGGGGTAGTGGGGGAAGTTATCTGCATTCGGATTGGTCTCGTCTGTCTCTGGTTAGCTGTATGTAAGAGGATACACACTGCTCTGGGGTAGTGGGGGAAGTTATCTGCATTCTGATTGGTCTCGTCTGTCTCTGGTTAGCTGTATGTAAGAGGATACACACTGCTCTGGGGTAGTGGGGGAGGTTATCTGCATTCTGATTGGTCCTGCTAGTTCATGTAAGGAGAGCAAGAGCTTATGGGAAGTGAGGGGGATACAGGATGGCCCCAAGGACAGGGCAAAGATCACCACAGGAAGTGCAGTACAGGCCATCTTAGGAAGATGCTGAAATAGAGGCACAGAGAAATAGGGTTGCTACGGGCTGAATACAGACATCAGAAAGGTAAAATTAACTAAAAAATAAAGGTTCATGAACATCTTCCCTTCAGCATCACATATGTTAGGAATTTTATTTTTGGTAGTGAAATGGCAGTTACACTTTAAAGTTGTTTTTTAACCCGGGATGACTATGGCGTTTAACAGATATGCCCATGTAGTTGCTTACTTCGTTTACCTTATTTGCATTTGCAAACTGTCTGCCACGTCTGAACATGAACTAAGTGTCTTGAGATAGGAAAAATGACATTGTGAAGCATGCTATACACCGGTTTATGCTATAAAGTTATAAAGTTGGGTTTGTTTTTATTTTTATGTACAGCATGAGAAAGGTTTAGGTACAAAAAAAATCCATACAGTTCCCATAGGTAAGCCGTTAGGTGTGATGCAGCTAATCATGGTACAAAATGACTTTTATTTTAGTGTTAATTTCTGTAATTGAAATTATCTGTCATTATAATAATCCGGTAATGCAACAGATCATTTGTAGAGTTCTTTTAGGAATCATATTAGCACTGATTACCATCTGTGAAAGCCTTGCTTTGCCTTCCCTCAGTGCAGAATAGGGAACTAACCTTTCATTTCACTAGAGTACACAAGGACCTCCGCAGCGCATTGTACTGTGGCTGTGCAATTCACATTAGAGGGAAGGCGTCTGCACACAATGAGCCAGATATATCAGTCTAAAAGCACTTTTCAGCATTTGCTAAGGTTGGAGATTCATATGTATTCGTGCCCTTGAGCATGTTACTACAGTCTGAAAGTCATTGTCAACTGCTTCCCTAAAAAATATAGGACAGCTGTGTAACGTCCGTGTTGCATGTTTTTTTTTTTTGCAGATCCACAGTAAGGCCTCTTTCACACGAACGTGCCGCAGCGGCTCGTGGACCCATTCATTTCAATGGGTCCGTGATCCGCCCGTTCCGCAAAAAGATAGGACATGTTCTATCTTTTTGCGGCATGGAATTACGGAACGTAACCCCACGGAAGCCCTCCGTTCCGCATCTCCGGATTTGCGGACCCATTGAAGTAAATGGGTCCACATCTGTGATGCGGAATGGCCACCGAAAGGCACCCGTGTATTGCAGATCCGCAAATGCGGTCCGCAATACGGGCACGGGGCGCACACATTCTTGTGAAAGGGGCCTAACAATGCTGTTTTTGTCCGCAAAAAGGACAAGAATAGGAAATGTTCTGTCTTTTTTGCGGGACTACGGAACGGACATATGGTATGCAGACAGCAAATGATAGGAATGGGTCGGCATCCAATCCGTAAAAAATGCAGATCGGATGTGGATCAAAAATACGGTCGTGTGAATGCGGTCATCGACAAAAAGTTCGAGTTTTATCTTCACCACTGCCCCTCTGGGACTGTAGCTGATCAGTACAGAAATACAGAATCTGAGATGTATCCCAGTAGGTCTATGTAACATTTTGTAAATTACAGAATTCTTTTAAAATACATCTGTCTTTAGTCATGTGAAATAAGAGACCTAATGATAGTGAGGAACATTTACTAAAGACTGACGTTTCCAACTCCTACCAGTCGTAGTAGAAACCCCATTGGCGGAAGCTCAGACTAGTTTATTGACAGGCGCACACCTCTTAATAAATTTGCTGCATCCTCTGCTGTCCATACGCCACGACAGCCAGGCGGCTGGAGGAGATTGCGGTGTAATGGGCGCCAGTTTTTTGGGCCACGGAGCTTCCATATGCAGCCAGCCTCCTGCCGTCCACACAGTGCCCACTGTTTGGGAAAGTGTTGAGGGTGATAGAAAGAGATAAAAAGTTGCAAACTTGGTCACAAAAAGTGGCAAACTTGGTCACTTTTCACAAAATTTGCACAACTGCCATCGTATTCTTAGGGTCCCACAGTTTAACATCCACACAGACAGGACATAATAGTATCTAAAATGCATATGTGCCCTGAATCCCAGAAAAATAGGATGTCAGACAATAAGACTGTCCTTGTAGTCCTTATGGGGATCAAAGTGGAAACAAGGAAGGAAGCCAGCAGTGGTGTTCCAGGAGTCTTGTAGTTTGGCTCTTTGTAATAGAAAAATGAGCTTGTTATGGATCAGTGCAGGTGTGCGGGGTGTTACAGGACTGCCTTCAAACAGGAAGTGGATATGAAAAGCCTTTTCTACTTTTAGACCTTTTGTTTCTCTCTTTATGTGGTATTATCCAATAGGCAGGTGATAACTGGAGTCTTTGTCCAGAAATGAACTCTGTGTGTATTTTTTTGGTCTTGTAAATATGAAAAAATTACCTATGTAAATATAGAATAGTATATTTTTATATAGTATATATATATATATTATATTTTTTCACGTGAGCTCTTCTTGATCTCACTGTTGTATTTGCTTTTACGGTTCGTAGAAAATGTCAGTGCTGCCGCAGTCTCCCAAATGCTGCACCTTTTTTTTTATCCACCCCCACTCACCTATTTTAGAGAACCTGTCAAGGATTATTCCCTATAAAAGTCATTGTATTCTACCACTCCAGAGGTCACACGCCTTCTGTGGGCAGCGGCGGCATTTTTCATTCTGAACACTGCAGCGTATAGTGACATAATGATGAAGAAGCCTGCGATGGTCAGTGATACACACAAGGATTAGAAAAAAAGAAATATTGCTTAAGCATTTAATGCATTAAACATACAAACAGTTATTGCCTGTAATGATAAAGGAATAAAAAGAGGGACGCTTGTAAGATTGTACGTTTTTATTTCTCTGTTATTCCTCCTGGAATTGGATGAATAGTTTCACGTTTCATTTGTGCTTTTCTTTGCTGGTTACAAATCTGTCTAAAAGATTTAAATTATGCTCACTTATCATGTTAGTTCTACATTTGTTGAGTGAAGTAAAAAGACATTTTTTTGTAATATCGGTGTATGTAATATTTCATGACAATTCTAGCGCAGTAATAGGTGCAAAGTACTTATTAAATGTGGGCCTATGACTTTGTCTTATCAGTGCAGTCTGGGAGAAATAATAACGAAATGGCGCAAAACAGCGTACCAAGAAAATCTTCTCCCAAGCTGTAATTATGTGAAGAATGAAGCCATTTATTAAGGCCGCATTCACATCAGCATTCATATTTCTGTGAAAATGATCAGTGCCATATCCATCACTAGACAGACATGGATGCTGCCCGACAGACCCCATTGACTATAATGGAGTGTGTTGGGGTTTCCGTCATGCTGCCCAGCATGCTGCACTATTATGCTCCACGTTTTTGACGGAATCCATGACGGAGGACCCCAACGAAGTCTCCTAAGCAGATGAGAACGCAGCCTATAATACAGACCCGTCGCCAGGGGATGTTGGAGAAATGTCCATAGGATCCACCTATTATCTCATACAAGTTCCCTTCCTGATGGATTATAACCTAGTTTCTGTCAGGGCTTCTTATCTCCATTTGTGGCTAATGAAATAGAACACATGCTTGTCTGTGTTTCGGCTCATTATAGCTGTCTGCTGCTTTCTGTACATTAATTTTTACCTGCCACATACTTCTCTGTTAATAGTGACCGCATTCACAATTGTATGAAGAGCTTTATAATATCTGTTATTTGCATAAAACGACATGTCACTCATCAGTAATTTTACAGCAGTGTAAACGTATTACTGTCGTGAGGAGGAAATATAATCTATAGATTGGCGCCAACTCTGAACACTGTCTACAAGGCATCCGTGCTTACTGTCAGAGGTCAAAGATGGGTGTGAAAGGAGATGGGATATTGTCAGGACTAAGCATTATAGTAATGTTCATTTTTACCTACTATGTTATTTTGAGCCAGAATAGAACTTAGATTTATCATGGACCGGCGGCGTACGCCTCATCATAAATTAGGCACAGCATCCGGCAGTCCGTGCACCTATACTGATATCTACTGGCGTTGATTTCAGTGTTCTTTTATGCCAAAAGACTGGCATAAAAGATGATATATTTGGCAGGGCTGCTGACCCAGCACCCTTCCCACCCTCTCCACGCCCCCTTTCAAGAAAGTGGCAAGGCCGGTCATATCTATTAGGGCTCATGCACACAGACGTTGTGCAGCCATTCCGTGCATCGGGGACCACAATTTTCTGTCCCCAATGCACGGGCAACGTCCGTGCGGCGGCCGGGATGGATCCAGACCCATTCAACTTGAATGGGTCTGTGATCTGTCCGCACCGCAAAAAAATAGAACGTTATATTTTTTTGCGGTGCTGAGGCACGGCCAGAAACACCACGGAAGCACTCCGTAGTGCTTCTGTGGGGTTCGGATCCGTGCTTCTGTTCCGCATCTCCGTGATTGCGGACCCATTCAAGTGTGCGTGAGCCCTAACTCAGTGGTTTGAGCCATTATGTTAGGAACAGTTGTGTTGGGCTCACATGTCAGTGTAACATGTATCTGCTAGTTCAATATTTTTAGACCAGCAATACAGTCAGTTGTTACCGAGTGAAATTCGGGCCTTGAAGGGGTTGTCCTGCCAATCAGCAGTTTGAAGAGGAGGCGGCGCAAGCACCTCCTCCTCTTCACTACACTGCGCTTTTTCTCTGAAGTGCCGTGTAATACAAGTACTCGCTCCATTGAAGTGAATAGAGCAATGTGCTTGCAATTATGCTACGCCACTGCTCCACAAGAGACGACGTGCAGTGTAAAGACCAGGAAGCGGAGTTCACATGGAGCACATCCTCCTAGTCAAACAGCTGATCGGCGGACTCCTCTCAATACAAATACTTACCTGTTAAAGCACAGCCTCTGTGCAATGTGTACAGGTTTTAATGTGGATTTACACTGCCCGACTGAGCAGGCAATGATCAGAAAGACACCGTTCCATCCAGATGCTCGTCGGTGGCGGTAAAGAGCTGCATTTACAGGGATCAGTCACCTCCACTGTATGGGGACGAGCGATAGCTACTACAATTGCTCGTCCTCAAACAGATTCTTTGCTTCTGGGCAGCAGATCACTGTTCACACAGTGCTGCCCAGAAATGATGATTGAGGTGGTCACATGAACAATGATTTCACCCGATGAACGAGCATTTTGCTTCTTCTTTGGGTGGCCTGTGGAAACTTTACATGGACAGATTATCAGGAAAGATCGTTCGTAATCTGGCCATGTAAATCCGTCTTTACATGGCTCTGTATGAGCAGAGATATTCTTTGTTTTCTTCTCACAGTACATACAGCATCTGATGAAACATGCCACTATTTTTTCCGTTAGATTGCATTTGGAGGTACATCCTTATGTACCTCATTGGAGGCTCTATTACTACTCTGTTGTGGGCTGTGTCTATTAACCCATGCGCCAAATTCATCTGCAGTTATAACTGTTATATTTGGCAAAAGAAAATAGCATTGAAAATGCAATTAAGGTTTTGTACCAAGAGTGACAAAGAGTAAACTAAGCCTTTTCTTTTCAATTAAAATATAAAAATCACATCTTATTGACATCAGGCGATAACTTAAGGACCTACGTTTTGCTTTCATTGGAAGAAATGTTCTGTAAACCTTGGAGCTCTTAAACCTAAGCTCTTGGAGATTCCCAGCTAAGGCTACTTTCACACTCAAGTTTTGGGCGGATCCGTCATGGATCTGCAAAAATGGATCCGTTACAATAATACAACCGCATGCATCCATCATGAACGTTTGTATTATCTGTAACATAGCCAAGACGGATCTGTCATGAACTCCACTGAAAGTCAATGGGAGATGGATCCGTTTTCTATTGTGCCAGATTGTGTCAGAGAAAACGGATCCGTCCTGGCACACAATGTAAGTCAATGGGGACGGATCCGTTTTCTCTGACACAATCTGGCACAATAGAGAACGGATCTATCTCCCATTGGCTCAGTTTCGTCAAGCGGACAGTGAAACCCTGCAGGCAGCGTTTTGGTGTCCGCCTCCAGAGTGGAATGGAGACTGATCGGAGGCAAACTGATGCATTCTGAGCGGATTTTTTGCCATTCAGAATGCATTAGGGTAAAACTGATCTGTTTTGGACCGCTTTTGAGAGCCCATGACGGATCTCACTAACAGAAAGCCAAAACGCGAGTGTGAAAGTAGCCTAAGCAGTCATGAGTTATTTTCAAGGAGACCCACTTTAAAAGCACAATACATTAGGGCAGATTTACTAATCCTGTCTAATATTTAGATGACATAAACTTAGACCAGACAGTCCAAATATGTCATAAATGAATTTGGTACTCTGTTAGACACTTTTGTCTATTTTACCCCGATTGGTAGGCTTAGCTGGCACCAATATTTTGCTCTGAAATTTTTGCTCACTATTGGCACATGTCGTATAATAATCCACGACCCTTTCTGCTGAGCCATGCCCTTTCTCCGCTTCAAGAAAGCATTGCAAATATTACACAGTGAATGGCAAAGAATGTTTCCCTTGTGTCTAGAGATCGATAAGGACATTAGAGTCACGTCAGGGCACACAATTAAATGTTTTATTTTACTTGAATGCCAGGACTGGAGTAATGCCAACCAAATACAAACTGCAGGCATAAAGTGTTGAGTAGAGTAGAGGCTTGGGCAATGAACCTTCATCACTCCCCATTCTTTTTTAAAATCTGGCGGTTCTTCCATTTACATTGTGATCTTCCGCTGGTTTAGAAGTATAAATTAAATAATTGTGATAGCTGTAACTTTGCAGTCAGCTTAGAGGACAGGCTCCAGGCATTATATTTGCTTTTATTTGATTTAATGCCATACGGCATAAGCCTACTCATTTCAGTGGTAAACTGTGAGAAGTGAAGGAATGTTTACTGATATTGCACTTTCCTAGTAGTTGAACATTTTACTTGCTCTGCGCATGTTACTTAATGATGTGAGAAATGCATGACCACTTGCTTTAATCAGGGTGGCTTATCAGAAGATAGATGAGGGTCCAACAAGTGGATTTAAAAAAAAGAGGACGAATGTATATTTTTTTGATCTCTTGGTGTGTTTGAAAAAGTCTCTTGTTGAGTCAGAACGCATCAAATATATGTATTTAATGTGACAATAAACTAATGAGCATTACAACAACTAAAGTAAGTGCCGATCTATTCTCTTCAGCACTCCAGGCCTTGTCAAAAGAAAGAAAAATCCCACACACTACCAAAAACTCCAGTAATGCCTATAAAGAAAAACATACTGAACACCGCTCCGTATTAAGTGAGACAAGTGCATGCTTCATTTGGTGCCCCAGAGTCAAATGCAACGTTTCAGACTTGCAGGCTTTTCATCAGGCTGAGGATCAAGTGACTCAGGACTTGAGGTTGCTGCTGGAGCATTGCACATGTATTTGCAAAAGAAATGAAATCAACAGATTCAGGTATGAATCTGGCCTAAAGGTGTATTCACACAGCAGTAATGGTGTGGTAAAAAGCGGAATCCTTCAAGTACCAGAAATATTGTGCACCTGTACTTGCAGTTGCTAAGTTATTCCACAGATGCAATTTTGAATACAGTTGGCATCATCTTCGTTGAAAACCTCAAAGCAAGAAAACGGCATCAAAGATGCATTACATGCAAATAGACAGAGGATTTTGCTATGGTTTCTGTGGTGTGGTAATGGTGCAGCAGCCTGCCATGCCTTACAATTGCCTGTGAGTATACACACAGCCAATCTTCAATGAATAAAGCACGCTGCCCTGTGCATGATAAAACCTTAGTTTATCCAAAAGGCTTTGGTGTGCACAGCAGGAAATTAAGAGTTAAACTGAAATAAGCTTCTTTTGACCTCCTACATGAGCCATACAGGGCTTAACGAATGATCTAGATGCAGAGATTATTGCATACAAAATGAAATCCCTAACTTTCCGTTTAGAAATAAAACCATGAGATTTTCAAGCCCTGTGTAGTGAGGGCAAAATAGCATAAATCTGACAATAAGCACAAGCCCTTCTCCTTACGCTGGATTCAGACCTGAGCGTTTCTGAGACGCGTGTTTTCCGTGCGGTTTTGTCGCACGGTTTACGCACATTTTTGTGCGCGTTTTTGGCAATAGTAAACGCGCGTTTTACGCGCGTTTGTGTGATTGACTGCAGTGTAGTCCAATGACCAAATATCCCTGTCTATATGAAGTTTGGCCTTTCCAGCATGTTGCAAATTCATAAACGCGCGTTCGAACTTGCGTTTTCAGTGTCAAAAATGCGTAAAATACAAGGGTTGCGCGTTCCCATTGAAGTCTATGGGCCAAAACGCGTGACAAATGCCCCAAGAAAAGCTCAAGTACTTGTTTATGCGTCGGGCGTTTTTCAGCGTGTTCGAACGCGCTGTAAAACGCGAAAATGTGAACCAGTCCCATAGGGAAGCATTGGTTTGCATCGGTTATGCGTTTTACAGCGCGTTCGAACGCGCTGTAAGACGCGCAAGTGTGAACTGAGGGTTAGAGTGGTCTGAGACACAGTATGGCATTTCTACTTCGATATACAAGCTGTGATCCGTTAGGGTGGCCCATAAAAAAGTAGCCCGCCTCCAGCAATAGTATGTCAAGATGAACGAGCAAGGGGATTTGTTTTTTTTAATTACCCACAAGTCACAAAAGATACTGAAAGTGGTCCCCGTTCACATCTCTGCATCTCTGGGCACATCGGATTATGTTGGCTGATACTGCTTGAAGCTCCTCAACATTGATGCTCCGGATGGTGTTTGTGATGTTTTCCTTGAGTTCATCCAGGGGATGAGGATTGTTAGTGGACACTTTCCGTTTTAAATTTCCCCACATGTAGAAGATTGCATGTGGACAAGTCTGGGAAACGTGGTGGCCATAACCCCTTGCTCACATTTCGCTCCTCCGTAAACAGTTCATGAACCCGTGCCAGTGAGTTCCGTGAGGTGTGGCATGTTGCCCAATCTTGTTGGAAAAAGCAGGACATTTTTTTTCTTCTGCAGCATCACTGCTAAAGAGCTGCAAGCAGTATCAGCCAACATAATGCGAAGTACCTGAAGATGAATAGGCGTGAACTGGGACCATTTGCAGCTTCTTTTGTGACTTGTGGGCAATTAAAAAAAACAAAACAGTCCACTTGCTTGTGCATCTTGTCATACTATCACTGGAGGCAGGCTACTTTTTCGTGGGCCACGCTGTATAATATAGTAAAAGGAAAACCTACTAAATTATATTTGAATTTAGGTCCTTCACAATGAGCATGTTGTAGCTTCTGATTATGAGACTACTTTATAATGTGGTCCCCAAAATGGTATTGGTGCTGAGCGGAACAAATAGAGAGGGCATCTATACAGCAAACTGTTCAAGAGGAAACTGCGGCACTCGTCATCCAATGTAAGTCATCTTTATCAAAACTTGGTCATAAGATACAGACAGATATCGGGCAATGTCCATTTCGAATGACCCCCCTCACGTTAAATCCAGGGCCTGGATGAAGTGTGAAACGACGCATTGTTCAGTATTTGTATCCTATGGCCAAGTTTTAATAAAGGCGATTTACTGTACATAGGATGGGGAGTGCCACAGTCTCTTCTTGAACTGTTTGTGGTATAGGAAAAAGGTCTTTTGGCTGACAATGCTTAGGCTACTTTCACACTAGCGTTAATATTTTCAGGTATTGAGATCCGTCATAGGGTCATTGTCAATTGGGACAAAACGTAACTGAACAGAACGGAGTTCTCCAAAATGCATTCCGTTACGTTTGGTTGCATTCTCATACCGGAGAGCAAACCGCGGCAAGCTTCTTTCCGTCATGGGATGCGGAGCAAGACTGATCCGTCATGACCCACAATGCAAGTCAATGGGGACACAATAGAAAACTGATCCGTCCCCCATTGACTTTCAGTGGAGTTCATGACGAATCCGTCTTGGCTATGTTAAAGATAATACAACCGGATCCGTTCATAACGGATGCAGACGGTTGTATTATCAGTAACAGAAGCGTTTTTGCTGAAACGACCAGCAAAAACGATAGTGTGAAAGTAGCCTTTGTTCAGCTTAAAGTGTATATTGATATTAGTGGAGAAAGAACAGATCTGTTAAATGGTATACAGTAGCATAAAACAGGCATCTGTGTGATGGTTTCCAAATGGCAAGTTCCCATTTTTGTAATTTGCATGCAAATGTATCCTCTTGCATTTGGGTACGTCAGTTATTAAAAGGGGTCGTGCGACTAATAAAAATGTATCCCACCCAACAGATGTCGCTGTTATATCACTTTCCCTAAATACCACCGTTTATCAAAACTGCCTTTTTCAAAATAGATTAGCCTACCATTGCACTCTGTGGCAAAACGGTTTTGATTTTCAGCTGCTGTAGGTTGCGTCCTACATTGGAGCCTTATAATGTAGGATGTAGAAAGCTTCATTGGTAAAAACAAGGTTAGCTTCACATGATCTGCTGATGTCCGGACACATCTCACTGCACTCTGGCATAGACAGCAGACACCTGACAAATCAGGAAGTAGGATTTAAGCATGGGGGATAAGAAAAAACTGCAAATGAGGTAAAGTAAAAAAAAATTCCAAGGTAGAAATGGAGCTATTGATAAAAATAACACATTAGAGTGAAAAGTAAGCCTTTAATTTTTCATTATAAAAAAAAAGGATACCCTAATGTGTAAGCTGTTTTTTTCTTTAATGTCTTGTTTCGAAAAGTTACCGTATGTAGCACACATTTCTCAGTACTGTAAAGAAAAGGAATCCAAATGTTAACCAGCAGATGTTTATGTCTGCGTACATCTATGGATACTCTACATTAAACATCTGGATAAGTGTTCTTTGGTATACTTCAAACTATATGGAATAACATTTTGTGAATTGAAACTGATTGCTCCCATGAACGTCAGATTTTATGTACTGCTAGTGAAGAGCAATGTAGTAACTATACCCAGGTTCATGGCTCATTGAAATGGTCTATGATATTCCATTCGCAATGTAATATTCATATAGGAAAAAAAGAGATGAGATTGTGGAAAGTGCCAACTTTTGCCGATCATGCCCTATGCTAGTAATTTCAGCCCACAATGGTTAAAAAAATTGGACCTGACAGATCTCATTTTTGGCATGCATGGTTCATGTATAATTCTCAGAAGCTGGTCGGCTAAAATGGTACAAGTCGCCCTTCTTGTATGTATGGGCAGCTTAAGTTATGTCATATAATTTGATCATAATTTTTTTTTCTCAACCAGCCTCTTTTGAACGGATGGATAAATCCCCAGCAACTGTATCAAGAAATTTGCCACTGACTCATAACATTTAGGTTGTTTCCAATGGATGATCTGTTTATGGCCACTAAAAAAGGAAAAAATGTCTCATGGAGTGATGCATCTGGCTCCTAAAGTACAGAGTAATTTAAATACTCGTTCAAACATACTGCTAATTAAGTCAGCTGCATCAGAATATCAGCACCAATGTTACCAAGCTAATTTTTTATTTTTGTCTGGGCAGCCTCTCCAACTTATTTTATGCACAAATTAGAAATATAGCTCAATATACTGATAACTCATTATCAATATTAAAGCGGTTGTTCAACTGTTAATATTGATGACCTATCATCAGGATAGGTCATCAATATAAAATTGGTGGGGGGTCCGACACCCGGCACCCCTGACATTCATCTGTTTGAAGAAGAGGCGACGCTCCATGCGAGCACCTCTCAGGCCCCTTTCACATCTGCGTTTTTGCTTTCCGTCCTAGAGTTCGGTCCTCGGGGCTCTAGGACGGAAAGATACTGATCAGGATTATCCTAATGCTTTCTGAATGGAGAGAAATCCGTTCAGGATGCATCAGGATGTCTTCCGGTCTGTATGTGAACGTTTTTTGGACGTTGACAAAACCGCAGCATGCTGCGGATTTGTCTCCGTCCAAAAATCTGGAAGACATGCCGTAACGCCAGATCCGGAATTAATGCCCCTTGAAGTACATTAATCCGGATCCGGAATTAAGCTAAACGTCGTTTCGGCGCATCGCTGGATCCGACGTTTAGCTCTGCGCATGCGCAGCAGCAGTTCCGATCGGGGCCCCAGTGTAAGCTGGGGCTCTGATCGGTTACCATGGCAGCCAGGACGCTACTGAAGTCCTGGCTGCCATGGTAAGTTCTCCGCAGCAGTGTACTTACCTGCGCTGCGGCCTCCGGGCGCTCCTTCATGACGTCACAGGTCCGGGTGGTGCATTGATCTATGCGCCGCGGAGACCTGTGACGTCATGAAGGAGCGGCCGCAGCGCAGGTAAGTACACTGCTGCGGAGTACCATGGCAGCCAGGACTTCAGTAGCATCCTGGCTGCCATTGTAACCTGGATCCTGATCAGTCTTCAAATGCTTTCAGACGACTTGCGTTCTGACGTATCTCTTCATTACACTGACCGTCGTCTTGGAAGTGCAGTGTAATACAAGTTCACCTGAATGGAGCGAGCACTAATTACACTATCCCAACGCTCCACTGGAGATAAGATGTAGTGTAGTGATGAGAAAGCAGTGCCCCCATGGAGCTCTGCCTCATCATCTCACAGCTGATCAGCAGGGGTCCCGGGTGTCACACCCCCGCTGATCAAATATTGATGACATATCCTGACGACAGGCCATCAATTATTGGTGGGACGACCCCTTTAACTGATAGCTGTAAAATGATGATAATTAAAATCACTGTGACCTGCTAAAGTACCATCAGCCTAAAAAAAATCACAGATACATCTATTTTTCATAGACACTGAAAAGGTGCTGTATTTTTATGGACTGTCCAGGAATTTCAGAGCGGTTGGCAACAGTTTTCAGGGGATATTTCCAAAGAAAAAAGACAACAGTAATAATTAGGCAAGTAACACAGACCTGGCAGTGATCCTATATTATGCTCTTTGTCAAAAGTTCTCTTAAGTACAATGAAGACATCATAAGAAATTATTTTTCCATCAAAATCGTTTTGCTGATAATTCTTCTCTTATACTCTCATTGGGACCTTTTGAAGCCAGCAAATTGTGCATTAATAATGCTAGCGCTTTGTCATTACCTTACATGTGTCATAGGAACGTGATAATTGAAGTCACAAGGAAGGCTGATGGTGTCGAGAATGCTGCTCAGAACTGCAGTGCGAGTTAACAATAGAAGGACGGATTCAAAGATATTTTCACTCTTTGATGTATTGTGTAGTTTTTAAAATGTGCAGGATTTGTCGTAGGTGGAATACTTGAATTTGCCAGAATGAAGATACTTTCTTTAAATGCATACACCTGAATAACTGGACATGATTTTGGCATTATGTAGGGAAATTTGCATTTCTTTTTATATATGCCTGTTATACAGATATTCTTATGCCTTAAAATGGTTTTCCAAGACTCCTCTGGATAGGTCATCAGTATCTGATCGTGGGCCTCCGGGCGCTCCTTCATGATGTCACAGGTCCGGGTGGTGCATTCATCTATGCGCCGCGGGGACCTGTGACGTCATGAAGGAGCGCCCGGCGGCCGCAGCGCAGGTAAGTACACTGCTGCGGAGTACCATGGCAGCCAGGACTTCAGTAGCGTCCTGGCTGCCATTGTAACCTGGATCCTGATCAGTCTTCAAATGCTTTCAGGCGACTTGCGTTCTGATAGGTCATCAGTATCTGATCGTGGGGGACCCCTGCCGATTAGCTGTTTGAGAAGACACCGGTGCTCCTGTGAGCACAGTGACCTTCTCTCTGTTCACCAAGCACAGTCCATTTGATGGTATCTCAGCTCAGCCCCTTTCACTTCAGTTGGGCTGAGCTGCACCTAGGCCATGTGACTGATGATGTAACATGGCCTAGGGCAGTGGTGGCCAACCTACGGCAAGGTTGCCAGAGGCGGCACTCAGAGCCCTCTCTGTGGGAACCCGCACCCTGGAAAAAGTCTATGGTGTACAAATATGCCTTAGGCTTTTCCTGCCATTCATCACACAGGTCGCATTATGAACAGCACAGACAACGGACTGAATGTAGGCAAGCTATTATAGCTAAATGATAAACATATACTATATTGGACTGTAGTAACCAGGATAAATATGTTGGCACTGTGCGATAAATAAGTGGTTTTTGGGTTGCAGTTCGGGCACTCTGTCTGTAAAAAGTTCGCCATCACTGGCCTAGGGAAATCAGCAAGCGCTGTGCCTTCTCGAACAGCTGTTAGGCAGGGGTTCTGGGTGTCAGACCCCATGGATCAGATACTGATGACCTATCCAGAGGAGAGGTCATCAGTAGTAAAGTCTTGTAAAACCCTTTTAATTTCCCCCACTGTGACACTTACCTGCATATGACCCGATATCCTGACATGTAATGATAGTCTATTGCCTTCTTGTTTTATCACTCTCTTGTAATTATGGTCTCTGACTCTCCCGCCAGATCTTGCCCAAAGTGAACGTGTAATAGCTTTTATACAGTATGTAATGAAGTCGGTTTGTGGCTTTGTTGTAAAGGAGTAAAAGTCTTTTATCATTCATCCCAGGTGAGCCTGCAGAAATTCCCAAGTGCTCTTTGTAACTGGGGCTTTTTGTCCCGCCAAAAAAACCCAGATCACCTGAATGAATGTGGAGAGCTTAAGGCAACAGGAGGAGGGAAACAGGATATTAGGAAGTTTACAATTCTCACAAACCACTGTGCACATGTGTATAATCCTAGGGTGTGACAGTACTTGCAGAGACAACAGACACTTCCAGACGTGCAGCTCATGCGAGTCATCAGAGGCTGCTCAAATCGAAATACTGTCATGTAAATCCCCAAAAAACAACATTTAATATTAATGCCAGACTGTGTGGACTAAAAGTTAGCATTTTTTGGCCGTAAACTGCAAATATGTTGGTAAAATAATAAAAACTCCTCTTTCTGAGCCCCCCACAGATCCAGCGCCATTGTTCTGTCCTCTCTGCCGGGCTACTGCTGTGACATAAAAATTTGGCTGTATTGGTGACATTGCTTGGCATCAGCAGTCTTGTGCCATACACCGCTGAAGCCAGTGATTGGCTGTAGCGATATACAGGACATCAGCTAACACTACTTCACAGCTGCAGTCTGGTGGGGAAGACAGAGCAGCAATGATGGATTGGAGGGGGCTTGGAAAGGGGAGTTACATTTTAATTTTTTTATTTTAGCAGCATCTCAACAGTTTGTCCTCAAATTTTTTTTATCATGGTATAAACAAGTATAACAAGTATAAATTTTTTTATCATTAGGCTCTGTTCACATCTGTGCTATGACTTCTGTTAATAAGTAATGTAATAACTAGAGATGAGCAAATCGAAGTTGACGAAATGAATTCGATCCAAATTTCAGGAATTATTCGATTCGTACCGAATCCGTATATTACCTCACGCTTCGTGGTAAAGAATCGCATATTTTTCCTAAAATGGGTGCTGCACATGTGAGGACATGGAGCAAGGAACTCTGGGAAGGTGGGATTACCCATAATGCCATGCATGCAGCCAATCAGCAGCCAATCAGCCCTGTGATGTCACAGCCCTATAAATAGCCTCAGCCATCTTGGATTCTGCCATTTACCAGTGTGCTTAGTGCAGGGAGAGACATCAGCAGGCGCTAGGGACAGTGTTAGAAAAAACGTCATTGTGCTAAAAAAATGATTTACAAGTGCAGGGAAAGATTATTCAAGGTGTAGGGAAAGGATAGGGAGGAATCGTTACACAGCATTTATGTTGAACAGGGTTCAGTAGGGGAGGTTACAGCCTGGGTAATAGGAACAATCCTTTTACAGCTTGCTGCACTGACTGGGGACCCAAATTGCCATTATACAGCTCTGTAATTCCAGCAAACCGTTCTTGTTATTGGGGTGCAAGTGCTGTTTGATACAGGCATTAGCAGGATTTATGACAAGGAAATGTTTCCACATCTTATTTGCCCTTGTGCGGTGCAGATATATGTTCTAACGCATTTTGGCTTGTATTAGTGGGAAAAGGGGCTTATTAGCCGTTGTGTGGTGAAGTACGAAAATTACAGCCCTTTTTGTCGTGTATTAGTGGCAAAAGAAAAATATATTTGTCGTTCAGTGGTTCAGTTATATGTTCTAAAGCCCTTTTTGGCGTGTAATAGTGGCAAAAGAAAAAAATATTTCACGTTCAGCGTGGAAAAAAGAAACATATATTTGCCGTTCAGCGGTGCAGTTATATGTTGTAAAGCCTTTTGTGTCGTGTATAAGTGGCAAAAAAAATATATATTTGCCGTTCAGCGGATATGTTCTAAAGCCCTTTTTTCGTGTATTAGTGGGGAAAAAGAAAAAGGGCTTATTAGCCGTTGTGTGTTGAAGTGAGAAAATTACAGCCCTTTTTGGTGTGTATTAGCAACTAGCAGAGTTTGCCCTGGAAAAGCTGTCCTGCCCGGCCAGTAGTGTAGCATCAGAGCATGTGTTTAATGCGGCGGGGGCCATAGTTACCCAAGAAGAACTCGTCTGTCCACCCAAAATGTGCAAAGACTGACCTTTGTCAAGAATCAGGCGTGGATCAGCCAGGATTTCCACCCACCAATTCCTGATGCATCAGACTAGATCATCCATGGTGCCACACCAACACGTTGACAAAAGAGACCGGTTTCTTCTGGCTACCTTCCTCAGCTACTATTCTGTTGCTGCCACCCGCCTGAGGCCACACATCTGATGCCAAGTGCTCCTTTTTTCACCCACCATCTTCAGCTGGTACTCGTATTGCCACCCATCTCCCCACTCTGTCACCCTGTGGTCTCCTGATGCTGCCGCCACCTCCTCTCTATGTCACTGTGCCACTCTGTGTCCTCCTCCTGATGCTGCCGCCACTTCCAGACTCAGTCATTAAGCCAATCTGTGGTCTCCTCATTCACGTGTCATCTTTGTTTTGGATCCACTCCTATTTTTTTTGGCATTTGCAATACTGATGGGTTACTGACCAAATGCTCAACAGACAGGATCTGTTTTTTTGGGGTTATTGTCCTGACTGATCAGAGGAAGGGCAGAATAATCAGTGACGTCAACACAAACTTAATGCTGACACCCTTTTTGCTCTGTTGGGGGGCTCTACTTGTATAAGCGTTTAATAGAACAGGTTTTGTAGACATCTATTTGGAATCAGCTGACGACTGTGTAAAAGGCGCTAACATCGACCTGTAAGACTGAGATCATACTTGAGTCATTTGGTCAGTTTTGGCCCCCTGATTGTCCAAATAAGTGAAGTGTGCAGTGATTCTAACCCTGGGTTCACACCTGAGCGTTTCTGAGACGCGCGTTTCACGCGCTTATTACAGCGCGTTTTTGCAAATAGGAAACGCGCGTCATACGTGTGTTCGTGACTCTAGAGACCAATTGAAAAAGGCATATCTACACTTTAACGCGTGTTAAATGCGCGTTTTACGCTCATTCCCATTGAAGTCTATGGGTGCAAACGCGCGACCAAACGCCCAAAAGAAGCTTAAGAACTTCTTTGAGCGTAGGGCGTTTTACAGCGCGTTCAAACGCGCTTTAAAACGCTCAGGTGAGAACCATGCCCATAGGGAAACATGAAGCTCCCGACTTCCTTCTGACAGATGTTGTCAAGGGACAGAAGGATTAGGTGAAATTAATATTTTCACCCAATCTGGGAGGTAAGCTGCCGCCAAAGGTGCTTGGCAGTGGCTTTCTCCTCTCTCCTATTGAATTCACCTACATGTTTGGCCAAACTAAGTGTGTATGTGGGACTCGTCAGGGATAGCTGTCAGCCAAACGATCTTCTGACAACTATTGTTTGTGTCTAGAGACAGTGTAAAACTGTGCCAGATTTATCACAGTGACTGATGCTGGATGATAAATCTGTCACACCTTTAGACAGTCTAGTTTATACCAACTGTAAATTGGCTTAATTTTTGCCAGAGTTGTGTGCCAAATTTCTGATGCAATTTTGGTGCATGGGGTTACATGGTGTTCCAGTGAAGTCACAACCCTTTAAAAGACAGCCACACCTCTTGTTGAGAGTTCCACAAAATGTATCTAAAACACTTATAGAAACAGTTACTAAGATCTGCATATTATACACTGACTGATCTTAACCTGCTCCCCGCTGGCGCCAAAAATCAACAATTATAAGAGGCGCATCTGTGCTGGCCCCTGCGTGCTTGAACAGAAATCTATACCAGCAAAGGAGCTGGAGTAGATTTGTTTCCTGATGTAGATTACAAGGTGTGATGAGCCTGCGACGCCAACCCTGCACTGCCAGCTCCCTTCCCGACTTTGCCCAGTTTATGGAAAAGTGTTGAGTAGTTCTGCAGACTACGAAAAAATGCTACATTTTGCTCAGGTATGGCATGCTCCAAACGTTGTGACTTTTTGTTACCAGTTTTCTGGTGTGCGGGGGATAATAAATTTCCCCCTTAATGGATAAGGCATGTGAGCCAGAATTCTGCTGCATTTTCAATGGTAAATCTGCTGTATTGTTGAAATTAGAATTTGTTTTGTAATGCTCTTTATTCATATATCCATTCTCAGTGGGGAAAAAAAACTGAAAATATTTCCAAAGAAAATCACAACGAATATCAAAATGTAAGAACACCCAGAGCTGTATGAAATTTCCCAAAATAACTGTGCTGTAACCGTCAGGCTATAACTGCTTATTCATAGTCTTTTTTTCAACAGAAATCTGATGTGTCTGTAAATGCAGGTTGTGTCATGTCAGCAAAGTATGGTACTTCCTCAATGAAAATGTGTAAATAATAACCTTTGAGCCCTGGGAGGTGGGGTCGGGTGTGTCTCCAGTCTTTTTACCATCACTCAGGAACTCTAGGTGTTAGCATTCATTTTTGTGCAGTATATGCATATATGGTATTTTGGTGCATTATTTAGTATTTAACATAATGCAAGCATATGTTATGTGTCACTGTATGGAAATTTAGGAATTCCTGCCTGCACAGGGCTATTTTAAGGTCTCGATTAAACACTGGCGACACAGCAGACAATTATTAGGAACGATCTGTTTGTTCCCGATAATTGCCTGGTTGTCAGAGGAAGTGAAAGCTACATTTACATGCAGTGATCACCTCCTCTGTAAGGGGCAGGGGATCACTGCTGTGATCGCTCATCCTAATGTGGAATCATTGTTTCTGGTCAGCAGATTGCTGTTTAGAAAGCACAACCTGCTGCTTTCTCCCAGTGAACCAGTGAGTGATCAGCCACACATTTACTCAAGGCAGTTATCAGGAACGAATTCTCCTTCCTCATAATTTCGCTAATTATTGTCCAGTGTAAAAGGATATTTAGGCTGGAGCTACACCTGTCGCATGACCAAAGATTGCTATGTAGCAGTGCAGCCATTAAACTGAATGGAGTCACAGCGTGGCTCGCAAGTTGCTGCCACCGTGAGTGCTGCATTCTCTTCATTGTTTAGGGTACTTTTACACTTGCGGCAGGAAGGATCCAGCAGGCTATTCAGCCTGCCGCATCCGTCCTGCCGCAAGTGGCCAGGCACTGCCATGCTGCCGCTCCGTCCCCATTGACTATAATGGGGCGGGGGGCGGAGCTATGGCGCAGCACGGCAGTGCACGGCCGGAGATCGCCGGACAAAGTCCTGCATGTCCGACTTTTAGTCCGGCGATCTCCGGCTGTGCAGTGCCGTGTTGCGCCATAGCTCCACCCCCACCCCATTATAGTCAATGGGGATGGAGCGGCAGCACGGCAGTGCACGACCACTTGCGGCAGGACGGATGCGGCAGGCTGAATAGCCTGCCGGATCCGTCCTGCCGCAAGTGTAAAAGTACCCTTACCTGCTCGCCGTCGACATTGCACAGGCAAGCAGTGTAATTCCAGCTCCTCTCCCATTCACTTGAGTGGAAAGGGACAGTTGTAGTTGCACACCATCCTATTCATGTGAATGGGACAAAGGAGCTGTAGTTATAAACTGCAATGTTAACGCCGAGCAGGTAAACCGTGAAGAGAATTCAGCATTCGCTGGAGCGCTGTGTTCTCTTTATACTGCTGATCGGTGGGGGTGCCGAGAGTCGGACCCCTAAGGATAGGTCATCAATTTCAGAAACTGGAAAACCCCTTTAAGCCTCTGCTCTTTATTACTAGTTTTCAATTTATGTACACTTGAACATACAAGGTTCTTGCCCAGCGTTTTGAAGACCACTAACGGCCTATTTTTTATTCAGATTTCCATACATCATTCCTGGTCAAGCTTTTTTACTTCCCTACCAATATGAGGTATATTCACACGTGGCATAAAATTTATTTCCTGTTGGTGCCACAAAAGGCTGTATGTTTGTACTTTGTTTCATTGACTAAGGCCCCTTTCACTCGACAGTATTTTTGGTCCGCACCCGATCCACATTTTTTGCGGATCGCATATGAACCCATTAATTTTTATGCAAATAAACACTGTGTGCTGTCCGCATCTGTATGTCCATTTCGGAGTCCTGCAAAAAGAGAGCATATGTTCTATTCTTGTTCGTTTTCGCCCATAACAATATCCATTGTTACAATGGGTCTGCAAAAAAACAAAACGAATGCAACATGGATGTCACACGGACCGCAAAATACATACGGTCGTGTGAATACAGCCTTTGTAGTTATCATCTGTAAGTAGCGTTTTGACCACAAAGAAATGGAAAAAACATCAACAAAAGCACTGCTAAAAGTCATGAAGCTCAGGATGCACATTGTTTGCTCCACGTTCAGTTTTTTTTAACAATATGAATACATTGTGTATTTGTATTTTCCGCTATTGATTTATTTCAGACCTCATATGTTAACTGTCTTCTATACTGTTATCTAGAACCTGCATTATAAATCACTGTTTACGTTTTAACATCTGCAGAGAAATGTTTATATTTCATGCCGTATTTCTGCTTGCAAATAAATCATTCCAAGATGGGTTATTAAATTATACAGAGAGAATCAAATATATCATGATTATCTGTTACCAGTAGTGAAACCTTGTGATCTCTGGTTATGTCCTATTCTAAGCCTACTTTTACATGGGCATATTTAGGTGTACAACTTTCCATTATACATTTTTTTCTGTTGAAGTTGGTGTTCTGGTTTGTTGCTTAGTCCGGGTTCACATCACAGTTTAATTTTTCAATCTTCTGATCCATCAGAAGAACAGAAAAAAAAACACGATCCTGTATTTTAAGCATCCATTATGCACATTTTGGATCCGTTTTAGCAAGCAGGACTTTTTTTGTCTATCTAAAAAAATGGATCTTAGGCTGGATTCACACGTCCGTTTAAGACGGACGTGAACTGTCCGTGGTAACCTGGGCTGGATTCCTGCTTAGAGCAGGAGCGCATGGCGTCATAGCAACCAATGATGTGTTAAACGGACGTGTGAGTCCATCCTTATGGGGATAGAGCGCAAACGGATGCAAAATGTACATAACTAATGCACAGGTTCCTTTTTCTTTTCTTTTTTTTTTTTTTTACAGGGTCAGGTTTTTTTTTTTTTTCTGTTCCTCAGACAGAGTAGAAGAACGGAAAAATAATGGTGATGTTAACTCTCCCTTACATATATTGCTGGCCATAATACTGCCTTGTGAAAACTAAACACCCCCCCAACTTTCATTTGTTTTGTGTATGAAAAACGCCCATTGATGTCTATGGACATTATTCAGGCTTTTTTTAAAAAGCTTTATACGTGATAAATTTCTGCCTGTATGGTCACCAGTGAGAAGGCACCAATGATTCAAAGCCACATTCCCAATCCCAACTGTTTAACCATAAAAAACTTGGTGATCAGCCATCAATATAAGGGCTCATGCACACGGCTCTAGTTTTGATCCCCGTCCGCTCCGTTGTTCTTCCTTCCAGATCAGATGCTGACCCATTCATCTCAATGGGGCTGCAGAAGATGTGGACAGCACACCCGTGTTCTGTCCGCATCCGTAAGTCCGTTCTATGGAGCCGCAATAATATAGAACACGGATAGGATAGGACATTTCTGCAGGAGTAAAAAAAAAAAAATGGTGGCATACACTCAGCTGGGATCTGTGTTTAGCGGATCTGCGATTTGCGGGCGGCAAAACAGTTGCAGCCATGTGCATGAGCCCTAATAGGTATTGGGGCAGCCGCAAGAAAATAAACCATGTACTGGAAGTTGGAGGAACGGGAGCCAGCATGCTGGAACGGAACAGCATGAAGCAGGTAAGTTATGAATTTTTTTTGAGGCGATGCAGGCTAGGGGTCTCCGTTAAAAGTATAAATTTCACCATTCATTTTTCGAAGGAGCTCTAAAAATAAGATGCGGAACTTGATTGGTTGCTGTGGACGACTGAGCCAGTTTTCCTTACATGTTCTTGTCGTGGAACATTGTATATGTGTGCTTTTTTATAGTATTACTTATTAGTGTTAGTTGCTTCCTGTTTCTCTGTTTGGGTTTGAGGGCAGATGAACAAACCATTACAATATGAGTCATTAGGCCTGTGAGACAAAGGGAGACGGTGACATCATGAGTGAGAAAACTGGTTTTATTTAACAAACAAATCTACCTTTCTTTACCTCATTTCTGTTGGTGCCACAGAATCTTTGTCTGACAGCAGGTCAAAACGCGTTAAATGTTCATTTTGCCCAAGTGATCTGCAAGTGAAGACACATTTAGACAAGAAAAGAGGTTAATGAAAAACTGTCCCAAGTGTGGAAAAGCAATAAGACGCTAAAAGTAATATAGATTCTGCTCAGAGCCCAACAGGTCAATTAATATGTAGTCTACGAGAATTTAAAGACCAGTAAGAGCCAACTGCCTGGTTGTACAGAGGAGAAGGTAGATGGGAGAAAAGAGGAAAATGGCAGAGTGTTTCCATTTAAGTGACATGGTCACATGTGGCCGATTTGTCACACAAATTTTTGTGACTGAACATCCATTTACATATATGCAAAGCGGGTTGTTTGTGCAACATGTGTATTGACATATACAGATCCCATTCAGTGGTGCCAGCCTCGGCATGGCCGCACTGGGAGATGTGCTGTTGAGCCACACCCCTGGTAACGCGACCATATCCTTAGTAACTGGATGCAATGCTTTTCTCCCCACAGTGGACGTGTGCTGGGAGAAAATTAGCAGTGAGCTGATTAGCTCAGCTACTCTCTTACTGTGTCCTAGTGTTTCTGAATAATAGAATGCCAAGTCAATAGACCTATCAGGTTTTGATCCAGGGACTCAGCGCTCTAGTTAAATCCCTTCCTGGCCATACACCATTGCCAGTGATAGTATTTGTGGTCTCTAGCTGGTTTCCTTGTTACTGGTTCCTGTATTGCTATTTGTTCCCAGTGTTCCTGACCCTGGCTTGTCTTCTGACCACTCTCTGTCTCACATTTTGGTACAGCATAGCCCATCTGGTTCTGACCCATTTTGTACATCTCTGATTTTGTGTTCTCTGTGTTGTGTGTCTTGCTTGTCCCACACCTATACTAGTGTAGGGACTGTCGTCCGGTTGCGGTTACTATTTGTATGGAAGCTTTTTTCACTCCAGTGGAACATGATCAGGATTTAACTTTCTGAGAGAGGTTCTTTATCCATCTACATTCAATATATCAACTAATAAAAAGTGAGACAGAAAGCGTGATTTCCCTATTGCCTTTCCACTGCCGTCTTGATGCCAATTTGACCTTGACTCGAAGATCTAAGTAATCTGGTCCAGAATGGTTGCTTGGGACTTGCTGCTTGACAACATAATTTAAAAAGCTGCCTTTAGTGAGTTTATCCCAGTAACAAGTTTGTCTCAAATGATATGTCCAAGAAATAAGTAGCACTGCAAGTGTAAGTTGCAACTTGTGATACACTGTGTCCGCAGTAGTACAGACTTTGTTCTAAAGTTTGTGTATGTAGCATAAATTATATAGATGCTGCAATACTCCATTAAAGGAATTGTCGAAGTTATTTTTATTGATAACCTATCCTCAGTTTAGCGGGGTCCGGCACCCCAGTGATTAGCCGGTTGAAGAGAAGGTGCGCGCTGTGGCAGCACTGCCTTCTCTTCATTGTTTATCTGTTCGCTGTCGCAACAGCAGTGGTAAGCAGGTGTTATTACAGGTGTAATTGCACCTAAGCCATCCCATTCCCTTCAATAGGACAGCTTGTTCCTATTCAAGCAGTGAGCGGGTAAACAATTTTAGAGAAGGCAGTGCTGGCTTGGCACGTGCCTTATCTTCAACCAACTCATCGGCGGAGATGCCGGGTGTTGGACCACCGCTCATCTGATATTGATGACCTATCCTGAGGATAAGTTGAACAACCTTTTTAACCACTTGCGGAGTGCCCTTTGATTATGTATCCGGCCAGTCCACATTTCACTCTGCAACAATGTTTTTTGAACTGCGATCGAGTAGGGACAGGATGCTAGGCTCCCCATAGAGAGGGCATAGACTTTTTTTTTTTAATTTTACCGTCCCTGGGTTATCTGTTGCTGTATACACAGCGCTCAATGAGAGCTTTGTATATAGATCAGGAAGTGGCAATGCTTCGGCTCAGATCCTAGTGATGATTGGGAGCCGAGTAAGTGCACTTGTTGCTGGGTCTTAGAAGACCTAAATCAGCTATGCAGTAAAGGACTGCATTTCCATTGTAACTAGGGCTAGTATGGCAGCCTCAGTAACAGGAGAATTCACTAGTAGAAAAATGTTATAATACTCCCCTAATGGTCTTGTATGAACTTATGGGAGAGCACAAAAAGTATACGAAATAATTAAAAAATTGACCCCACTAGCCCACACTGCAGCTTAGAGCCATGCCCCTGGTGAATGTGACCCATATATCCCCTATATCAAAATGACCGTAATGGAAAGGGGACATAATTTTTTAAAAATAATATTTTAGTTGCATTTTGAGCTAATAAAAAAGTAGAAAAGCAGATTTTTCCTTTTTTCAACATTTTCCCAGTATTAAAAAATATGTAGAATAAAAATGACGTAAAAATAAAGTCCCATGCATCAATAGAAATAAAACGCTAAATTTGGTTAACCAGATGTGGACCAAAAATTAAGGCTTTCAAACACACATACTGAAAAAACAGAAAGCAAATCTTCTTAGGAAAGGGGGTAAAAGGCCCAGTCTTGACCTGGTAAAAGAGCCAAAACCATACATATTTTTTGAATAAAGCATAGACTTTACCATACTGGAATACTTTAATATCTATAATGTTTTTGCTCTGTTTCTGATGACTCATCTGTTTAGCTCATTCCCTATCTGAACCTATATTTTTAATATGATTTTTTAAAATAAGTTTATGTCAGTAACCTCTTGAATATGCTGGTATTTCAGAGTATGAGATCTCCTTAGCAGATTTGAGCAGCTATCTTTGCCTCTATCACAGCAGGAAATCAAAGCGCTGTCTGTGCAGCAGAGGAAGCTCCTTAAGGCTAGGTACAGCCGTGCCTTCAAACTCTGCTCAGAAGGAAAGTGGTGCAATGATAAAAAGGGCATGGAGATACTAATCTGTTCTACTGTATATTCTAATATTGCATGGCATAACTTACCATGTATGTTGCTTTATTTAAGTGGTCAGAAAGATTGAAATATTTGCAGTTTTCCACTATTGGGGAGGGCAGTTAGCTTTATCTTGAAATAAATGA
This sequence comes from Bufotes viridis, assembly GCA_033119425.1. Classification (NCBI taxonomy): domain Eukaryota; kingdom Metazoa; phylum Chordata; class Amphibia; order Anura; family Bufonidae; genus Bufotes; species Bufotes viridis. The sequence continues at coordinate 332,132,788 of CM065593.1, read as the reverse complement.
ATTTCGCAGAAATTGATGGATAGTTCTGGTGCTGTTAATGAAAGCATGTGTACAGCAGACAACCTATGAAGGAGAGGCTATAGCTGTTCTTGGCTTGTAATTGTTTTAGTTTGTTGGTAAGAACTGTATATGAGTATTGATGAATAACATTGCTATACAGGCCCTTGACAAAAGTGGTCCCCCAGTCCCCCATCACAACTTCCTAGCCAGCCTATATCCATATAAAAAATGGAGCACATATTTAACAAACCACCTAGCTTATTATTATAGATACATTGGTCACTGGTCATGTGGTAGAAGGAATTGGGCCAGTTTTCTGTGTAATGAGAAGAGCCACCAAATTTTAGTTTATTTGTGCATGGGCACTTTCTGTAAAAAATAAGGATACTGAACTTTTTTGGTGATAAATGTCAATCCCTGGAATGTCTTGAAGATGTAGTTGTGCCACCTATTGTATGACTCGACTGTTGCTATGCACCTGAAATGTTAAGGTAAAAAGTGCAATTGAAAACGCCGTAAGTAAAAGAATACAGTCCCAGTAGTTTTTATGCTATTAATAGTTTAAACACCTAAAAAGGATGGAAGACTGTAAAGGTTTTATACAGGGTGATCATAAATTTTTAAGAGGTAGGTTATGGATGGTATTTTTAACTTTTCCATCCTGCGTCTTTTCGAATTTCCCAGGTGACTGACTGAATAAGAAGCAGATTGCTGTTATGGAAGACTGCATAAGGTTGTGCACCCGAAGCAGACATGCACAATTTCCTATAATGGAGACATATGGGTATGCAGTTTTGGGTTGTAAATGAATTCCATTTACAGCTAATTAGAAATCAGTAGATGGCATTACTGATTAAGGTAGCCCATACTATTTTAACTTCTGGCTGTGCTTATCCATTGGCTGACAAAATAAATCCCTGTGAGGCAATTGCCACTTTAAGCTTATTGAAAAAAAAAAATCCCAATTTCATTAGTAAAGAGAAGACTGCTTATGAGGAACAGACTTTCATGACTACTTTGTCTCTGTGAAGAGTTTTCTTGTGAAAGCTGGTCATACTTAATCATGTGTACATAGGCGCGGAGTCTGTATGGTAGAGTACACAGGGGGCTGACTCCTTAGTATGGAGCCACATGGTCGCAGTACACTGCCGTACAGTCTCTTTCGGGTGTCATGTATTGAGAATGTCCTCACGTATATCTCACCTAAAAGCACTGGCTATAAGGCTACTTTCACACTTGCGCTTTCCCTTTTTCCGCTATTGAGATCCATCATAGGATCTCAATAGCGGGGAAAACCACTTCCGTTTTGTCCCCATTCATTGTCAATGGGGACAAAACTGAACTGAATAAAATGGAGGGCATCAGAATGCATTCCATTCCGTTTGTTTGCGTCCCCATTGCAGACAGAAAAACGCTGCAAGCAGCGTTTTTCTGTTCGCGATGTGGTGCGGAGCAAGACGGATCCATTCTAACACACAATGCAAGTCAATGGGGACGGATCCGTTTTCTCTGACACGATAGAAAACGGATCAGTCCCCCGTTGACTTTCAATGGTGTTCACGATGGATCCGTCCTTGCTATGTTAAAGATAATACAACCTAAACTGCGCCGTAACATGGCTGTGTGCCTAAGCTGTAAACATGAGATTTTTTTGTGCTGGTCCCAAAAGTAGGCTCTCTCACGTAGAGAAGGGTAGACTACAATGACCAGTGGGGGGAATTGGGATAACCAATTTAGAGTTCATCCTCTCAGATCATGTTTTTTTTCCCTCCATGATAGTTACCTGGTATCTGTTTATTTCCTTCTCACCCTATTAGATACATCCATGGTCTTTAGACCTCAACTAGCATGTGTATGATCATGGGATTCTGGAAGTGGAGAACCAGGAGTAGTAGGAATGTAAAATTCCCTGCTTGTCCTCTGCAGACATCAACTGCTGTTACCAGAATTGCTCCTAAAAGACAGCTATTCTGATAATAGCCCTCCATTAGGGAATTCCACATAATGTAGAATTTTAAAGGCTGTCTGTCAGCAGGTCCCTCACAATATTTTATGTGCTTTGCATAAATGAATAGCACATAATACCCTGTATAGAGGAGAGCAAGGAACCTGCTGACAGATCTATTTGAATAAAAAAAAAAAAAGAAAGGCTCTTTTTGGCGGCACAACTGCTGATTGATTTAATCATTGCTCATCTGTTTGATATACAGAGTCCAGAGAATCTGGCCATAAACAGGATGCATGACAATGTTTTACGGCATGGTGTTACTAGAGAATAGCTTGACCAGCGCGCTCTGTGCATCTAAAAATCTTAGAACCGCTATTTAGCAGTTGATTTTGGGAGAGAAGAACAGCAATCCACCCTAATAAACCACAGTATTCTTGGACTGCAGTGACATTAGTGTTCATGACGTTAAAGTATTGCCAGCCAAGGAAGATAATGATTTCTACAATATCTAGTGACTGACACTGAGGTTCCTTTTCTAACCACAATCAAGCTCTGCACAAGCTGAAGCACATCTAAAATTCTTTATGGTTTCCAAACTATTCTGATATAAAACCACTTCCTTCCTAATCTCAGTCTCTATAGATGTAGGGTTTTTCTTTTACACCGCATGCTGAACTGGATTGTGGTTTGTTTTCCTTACACAAAATCTGTGTGAAAACTGCTTGTACTCACTCCCCCATTGTTTCTTAGTGGGAGTTGATGCCGTAGTCCATGCGGCACAGATTATTCTGCATGCAGATGTGTAATTTATGCCATGGAGAAAAAGAATCGACCACTGAGCAATGCTAAAGGCTCATGCGCACAGACATTTTTTTTTCCATGTCCGTTCCTTTTTTTTTTTTTTTTTATCAGATCTTTTTATTGATTATTGCAATTAAAATATATTTTCCAAAACAATATAAAAGTGTCAATACTTTAACAGTAACATACAGTTACACTGCAGCATATTTTTACATTATAGCTTATTGACATACAAATACTTCCATGTCATACATAGTATCCTCCGAAGAACCATTAGGCCAGGGCTTGACAAATTACCTTGGAATCTAGGAGCCAACTAAAAAAGTTAGGAGCCAGGCCGAGCCGCGTCATAAAGCTCCCAATAGATGCCCCCATAGTGCTCACCCCCCCACTTCTCCATAGAGCCCCCCAATAATGCATGCCAGTACATAGGGCCCCCAGTAAATGCCCCATAGTGTTCCTTCCCCTGTTCTCCATAGTGCCCCCCATAATGTGCAAGTATATAGGGCCCCCCATAATGCTTCCCCTCTTCAATAGGTTATATGACACGTCAGATGCTGCCAGCGTCTAAGTGATCGCCACTTGCGGCCGCCATGACATGTGGAAACCCTTACAAGGATTACAGGGTCCGGAGGGGAGGGCAGAGGGGTCCGGAGGTGAGGGCAGAGGGGTCCGGAGGAGAGGGCAGAGGGGTCCGCAGGAGAGGGCTGAGGGGTCCGGAGGGCACAAACACAGCGGACATTTTACTGAGCACTACAACCCCCAGCTGGCGCTCAGTCCCCGCATCACTACAACGCCCAGCTCTTTCCCCCTCTTGTTATAATATAATAGACTCCCACACTCCACTGGGTTTGGTTTTGATTCTTGCTTTATTAAATTAGAATAAAGCAAGAATCAAAACCAAACCCAGTGGAGTGTGGGAGTCTATTATATTATATTATCTTGGCCTGGGAACCATCTCCCCCTACCCACGAATTCCTTATAGTGGAGTATTGTCCAACTCTCTACCACTCCCCCTCTTGTTATTCACTTTCCCCCCTTGTCATTAACTTTCCCCCCTTGTCATTCTCTCCCCCCCCCCATGTCAATCTCTTTCCCCCTCTTGTAATTCACTTTCCCCCCCTGTCATTATCTTTCCCCCCTTGTCATTCACTTTCTCCCCCCCCACCTTGTCATTCTCTTTTCTCCCCTTGTCATTCTCTTTTCTCCCCTTGTCATTCTCTTTTCTCCCCTTGTCATTCACTTTATCCCCTTGTCATTCACTCCCCCCCCCTTGTCATTCACTCCCCCTTGTCATTCACTCCCCCTTGTCATTCACTTTCTCCCCCCCACCTTGTCATTCACTCCCCCCCCCTTGTCATTCACTCCCGCCCCCTTGTCATTCACTTTCTCTCCCCTTGTCATTCACTTCCTCCCCCTTGTCATTGTCTTTCCCCATCTTGTCATTCTCCCCCTCCCTCCCCCGCCTGTAATGTGGCGTGACTGAGCTCTGTATGGTCCCACGGGTACAGGAGCTTTAGTTTCCTGTGCCCGGGCGGACTGACAGGAAGTGCACACTGTGTGCGCACTTCTTGTCAGTCCGGCCGGGTACAGGAGACAGATCCTCCTGTACCGCGGACCATACAGGGCTCGGCCACGCTACAATGAGGGAGTGACAGGAGGGAGCGCTGAGCGTTTCCCTCCTGTCAGTCCCTCTCTTCATGCTGCGCCCGGGCGGTGCGCCCTTATGGACGCGCCAGCCCGGGCAGTGCTGCAGCCGCCTGAGGCTCTATACAGAGTGCTCGGGCGGCTGCAGCATGAGGGGGGCCGGCGCTCCTAGTCCGCGTGTAGGACGCGCCGGCCCTGCGCCCGGGCACCTGAGAGAACGGGCTGACAAATACCCAGGACCAAATTCCTGGTTGCCATGGCGACCTGGCGCCTGGGATTTGTCGAGCCCTGCATTAGGGTATTTGAAAATCTTCCCAACCCTCCCAAACATATTTTATCCAAAGTGCCTGGGTGACGCTTACTCATGTTTCTCATAAGTTATACAACTATAGGGGTATGAGCTAACCAGTCGCCCCATATTTTATCGAACTTTTGAGGGCATTCTCTCTTGGTAAAGACTCTTTTTTCGGCTATTAACATATCGTGTACCTTCCTTACAAATACATCTATTGTCGGCGGGTTTCCCTGAATCCAATGCGGAACCATTCACTTCAATGGGGCTGCAAAAAATGGAAAGAGCTCCGTGTGCATTCAGTGTCCACATTGCTGTTCCGCAAAAAAATCGAACTTGTCCTATTATTGTCTGCATTATGAACAAGGATAGGACTGTTCAATTAGTGGCCGGACATTCCATTTTGCAAAATGCGGAAAGCACACCGCCGGTATCCCTGTTTTGCAGATCCGCAATTTGCAAACTGCAAAGCACCCAAAGGTTGTGTGCATGAGCACTGACTCTGTGTGGATCTGTTGCCTGTACAGCTTCATCTGATTTCTGCTGCGGTAGTTTTTCCAACACGGTCTGAACATGCCTTTCACGTTTGCGGGGAATTTATTTCATGTTGACACTACAGTATAACCCTCCTCCAGTATGTTCACACAGACTAAATCTGACCTGTATTTGTTATGGAATCCACAACACAAATCTGGGGCGGATTCTTTAAAGTTTGTCGTGCCACAGATCAAGCTGCAGATTAACCCCATGGAGTGGTTCAGTGATACCCGCAGTGGTTTGTGCACCAAGAAGGGATCATGCACAGAAAAATCAGCATCATATAAACTACTGTGTGGATTTCCCTTGGGGGAGGGGGATGCAATTTTGATCATATTCTGCACAGATTTCAGAGCGTAATAACAGCTGTGTGAACTGATCCTAATAGAGCAGTCTAGAAGAAGAGTGAATATATGTGGGAGATACTCTTCATTTAAAGAGATTCTGTCACCAGGTTTGACCCCTGTCAGCTAAACATATGCTGACACTCAGGGTCTCATCAATATTCCTAATGTGGGCTCATCAATGCGATCAGTAGCTTTATTTTGGCGAAAAACAGGTTTTACTAACCTGTCAATCCAAGAAATAAGGTGTCCAAGGGGAGGTCCAGGGATGCAGGGTGCCCCCGCACCCATCGCTGTTCGTGCCCAGCGCCGCCTCCTACTCTTCTGTGCCACCTCTCCCTCCCCCTCCTTCTGCTGTAAGATCTGGCGCGTGCGCACAGGGCGCATGCGCACTTTGCTTGAAGAAGCCGATCCAGGAAGTCCGCGCGTGCGCACAGGGCTCAGCCTGATGCGCACACGCGGACTTTTTGGATCAGCTTCTTCAAGTGAAGTGCACATGCGCCCTGTGCGCACGCGCCAGATCTTACAGCAGAAGGAGGGGGGGGGGGGGGGGAGGGAGAGGCGGCACAGAAGAGTAGGAGGTGGCACAGAAGAGTAGGAGGCGGCGCTGGGCACGAACAGTGATGGGTGCGGCCGAGCACCCTGCATCCCTGGACCTCCCCTTGGGCACCTTATTTCTTTGATTAACAGGTTAGTAAAACCTGTTTTTTGCCAAAATAAAGCTACTGATCGCATTGATGAGCCCAAATTAGGAATCTTGATGAGACCCTGAGCGTCAGCATATGTTTAGCTGACAGGGGTCAAACCTGGTGACAGAATCCCTTTAAGGTCATACTGGGTTCAGATAATAAATCCTAAAAAAGAATTAAGAATTAAAGGGCTGTTTGAGGAATTTTATATTGATGGTTTATTCTTAAAGGGGTTGTCTCATCACAGACAATGGGGGTATATCGCTGGAATATGCCCCCATTGTCTTATAGGTGCAGGTCCCACCGCTGGGACCCTCACCTACATCGAGAACGGAGCCTCTAAAGTGGTGGAGGGTGCACTGGCTCGGCCATAGAAGTGAATTGGAGCGGTGGCCTGTCATGCGCGATGCGCTCCCATTCACTTCTGTGGGCGGCCGGACCGGACGAGCGATCATCTGCTGAAAATTTGTCAGGTATAATACAGGCTTTACAGCTTAGTATCCTTATGCAGCTCCTTAAACTGTGTCGTAGATGGAGCTTTTTACTGCAGCACTGCTCTAATTGAAGTGAATGGGAGCAGTGACCAGCCCTGTCGACTACACGGTGGATGGAGCTATGTAATTACAGTGCCAGAGCTACAGCACATTTGATGATGGGGTGCTGGGAAACAAAATTCCACTGATCTGATATTGATGACCTATCCTAAGGATAGGCCATCAATATAAAAAATCCTTGGTAATGCCTTTATTAATTGCTTGTTGTACTTGCTTGTTCCAATTCCTAGACATTCTTGACAATCTAGGTCATTTACAAAAACATTAATTAGGGCTTTGTAGATCAACAGTTACACAGTTTGCAACTTTGACAACAGTTAAGGTGGATTTAGACGGGCAGATTCTCTGACAGATTATCAGGAACGAACATTCCTGCTAACACTCTTCTCAACAATCTGCCCGTGTAAAGGTGCCGCCGATCACCTGTCAGCAGATCTGTACCTATGACACTGGCTGACCTGTTACATGTGCTCTTGGCAGCTGAAGACATCTGTGTTGGTCCCATACGTGCCTGCATTGCTGAGAAAATTATTTTTATATATATATGTGTGCAGCGGTGTTGCTGGTACTGCTAGAGACTACACTCTCTCTGCAACTGTCGCACCCTCTGCACTTGGATTGGCAGGGCCAGGCAATTTAAACGTGATCACACCTGACCCTGAGTCCTCCTAAAGTTTTGTTCTGCGCTGGCGCTTCAGTATCCGGCACAGGCTTACCGGCAGTTGTATTCTGTAATGCAAACCTCTTTCCTGCAGGGCTGTGGAGTCGGAGTCGAGGAGTCGGAGTCGGAGGCAATTTTGGGTACCTGGAGTCGGAGTCGGCAAAAAATGGACCGACTCCGACTCCTACTAGATTTAAATTGGAATAAAAAAAAATTGGAATAAAAAAAAGCAAGTTTAAATGTCCCAATTCAGATAAAGTTATAATTAATTTCTTCTCTACTGTAAGAATAAAGGCCAATGCATGCAGTGCGTCACTTTACCGCTAAACAAAGACGTTAAGTGCCGTGAAGAAGCATGCTTTTCATATGCTTTACTATGCAGTTAAAGGGACACTGACAGGCTGATTTACCGGCTAAAGATATATCTGCTGGTATTCATCAGAGGATTAGGAATACAACTAGACGACTGTTACACCCAGTTGAGGTTTACTTGTGTACCTTTGTGCCCAAGGGGCAGGCGCACATGTAGAGTACTGGCAGCACTAGACAGGACTAGGTAGCGAGGAGGAAGAGAGAAAGCTGGCACAGCCTCAGCATAGCCAGACGAGGCTGCTGCCAGCACTCTACACGTGCGCCTGCGCAGGAATTCAGCGTTCGGCTAGCCTGAAAAAAAGGCCAGTGCAGTGAATAATAACGAGGGGAACAGCGCTGGGAAGCTGTACTTCAGGCGCGGCTGGGCACAAAGCCGCAGGAGATGCTGCCCCATTGGGCACAAAGATAGTGAATTTGCATACAGATTAAAATGTTTTTTAAACACAGGTACAGCTTAACTGGGGGTAACATTAGTATAGTTTTATTCCTAATTCTCTGATGAATACCAGTATATATATATATCTCTTTAGCTGGAAAATCAGCCTGTCAGTGTCCCTTTAAGGAGCGGCAATACTTACACTTTCCATTGTCTTGTGGTCTGCTGTTACAGGGAACCCATGGTTATCCTTGCCTCTCACTGATAACTGATTAAGGACTGGAGACACTTGTATAAGTTAAGGGAATGGATAGTCAATAGTTCAAGACTGAAGCTGCAAACCATTTGAAAAACTGCTATCATTCAGCTAAGGCTATAAAACATGTAAACTCAGATTGTTAGCTTAAATTTTAAACATGATTATGGGATTCTACTAGGAAAATCATGTTTTAAAATAAATGTCCCTTCCCCTGCCCCTTCCTGGATCCTCCCACTGCTCTATCTTCAGCAGAAGATCAGCACACAAAGGAGAAGGCAGCAGCTTCTGCTCAACTACCTCTCTGTGCTCGAGGAGATTAGAGGAACTTGGTGGAACAGCTTCGTCTTTGCATATTAAATACAGAGGAGTCGGAGTCGAGGAGTCGGAGTCAGAGTCGGAAGTTTCAAAATCTGAGGAGTCGGAGTCGGAAAATTTATCTACCGACTCCACAGCCCTGCTTTCCTGTACTGTTTCTGCGGTGGATACTGAAGCACATGGCTCAGTAGAAGACTTTAGGAGAAGTCAGGGCCAGGCATGATGCTGATTACACTGCCTGGCTCTGCCTCTCAAAGTGCAGTGGGCGTGGCAGTTGCAGAGAGAGCAGAGCTACTCTTCTATGTGTAACAGCTACACCCTTGTTGCTCTTGGAGGTTCATTTGCATATATTAAAACATAATTTTCCTCAGAAATGCAGGCACGTATGAACATGGGACCCACGCAGACGCTTTCAGTTGCCAAGCGCACATGCAACAGGTCAGGCAGTTTCGTAGCTACTAATCTGCTGACTGATGTCCTTTAAGGCTCCTTTACAAGGGCTAACTCAGCAGGCAGTAATCATCAAATCGTTATTTTTTGGCAGCAGACCCCTATTTACATAACACAATCTGCTGCCCAGAAATTATGATTTTGATGCCTGCCTCAACAATGCTTTCACCCGATGAACAAGCATTTGCTTGTTCATTGGGCGATAGGTGACTACATAGGACAATTAATGTCAAAATACAGACAAAATAACCTGTTGTGCTATCACCATAAAGACTAGATAAACTAACAATTGTGTGACTGGCTATATAAGAATTCTCTTTTTTGCACTGCTTAAAGTGCTAAATGTTTACTTTAAAAAGTGCAAAAATACATTGATCAGTATGACTTTAAAGGGGCTGTTCCCTATTTACAGGTCCCTGATCCGGTAATAGAGTGGTAGAGAAGATCCTTGTCTAAAAAGGGAATATATTAATATATTTGTGCCAGAAAACTGGCATCAAAAAGTTGCAGTTTTGGGACATGCCATTTCTGTGCAAAACATTTTCGGACTGTGTGTGTGTTTTTTTATTTTTCAAACACATTTTATTGTGTATTTGTTATTTTTTCCACATAAAGAAAAGGGCCCTACAGAAACACAGTTGTACCCAAAAGCAATTACATGTCAAGATAATGAGAGTAAGGATAATAAGAGTATTAATATTGTGGGGATTTGCTCCGGTAGACAGGTTAGCGGACGCAATATAGAGGCAAGGAACCAGGTAGTAACTCAAACTTCAGTGTTTTATTTACACTCAGAAAAAAACATAACAGTCCTTGTGCTTGTTCACACAGCCAAACAAAACAGAGTTCACCTGAAATCCTAGGTGTTGCTTCACACCTGGCGGAAAGCTCAGCAACCCCAAAGTTCACTGGCAGGCTTCCAGACTGTTTGCAGTCTTTCGTGTTCAGCCCAGAGGACTCCACAGCTTCACTGTCAGGATGGAAGACAATCCACACCACCTGACAGTGCTGCCTGAGCTTTATAGCCCAGCCAAAACCCGGCCTGGAACATGGGGAGTAGTCACCCACCCAGCACTTTGACTACTCCCAGTAAAAGCCGTCCCGGATCAGCTATAGTAGCCATGCTACCTATCAAAAGTGTCAAACAGCTACTGCTGCTGACATGAAAAACGGCTCTTACTCCACCGAGGCCAGGAACCTCGTTGACACGTATCTATCATCCACAATTATTCCATGTACCTTCTTACAATATAAATACAAGTATCAAATACTGACATGTGTGGAGGTCCATCTCAACTTTCAGATAGCGCCATAGAGAATCTATCAAATACCGAAAAAGGCCATCAGGGAAGACATCTTCCCCCATCCCTTCAGTTGTGGGGTGTCATACCTGGTAGGCTAAGGGTCCCAGATTCCTCTTCAGGTGCTCTGTCAGGTACTATTGAGTAAATAGAAAGGGTTCCATCTCTGTGTGTGTTTTTAACAGCGCTTTTGGGACTTTTGAATTGCGGGTGGAAAAGTGGAAATGTTAGCTTTGTTAGGTGCCCTCCTGATTTATCAACAGCAAATTTTTACATAGTGCCAAAAAGAGGTGCAATATTACGCCATGCTTGGAGTACAAATATTGGAATAACATTTCCAGACAAAAGTTTTATATTTAAAGGCGCTCCAACTTTATTACTCTGTGTAATGTTTGATATGCCATTGTGACAAATCTCTCCTATAGCGACTGGCTGCAGGAGATAGTACAACGCGTTTCTTCCCATTATCAATGTTATTGGTCTGCTCTGACACACCAAGGATCACAAGATTGCAAATTAGGTCAAGTCAAATGACGGTTGTAAATCACACTTATGTAAATATCCCATAGGTATGTAAATGATTATTTAGAATCAGTACATATTGACAGGTCTGTCTATTCTGTGATGGCTTTTAACCAGTTGTTAGATATCAGCACGGAGGGGAGATTTCATCTGGAGTCTTTGTTCATTCAGGGACGTTTGAAGCAGACATGTCTTCAAGTACTTGTCATCTGCTGTGTATGTGGTGCTCCGTCATCCTGCTAAGTCCTGTCTGAACTTATTAAATACGGTACTCTTTGAAATTTCTTGGGGAAACCCTTTCGTGGCTGTGTGTTCAGCTCTGCAGAATAACCCATTACTCAGATCCTTTGCCCCTAGAACTGTGTCTGGCAATAGAGTACATGTCAGTGTGAATAAGTGTCCCTGAGATGATGCTGGAAATAGTACAGATGATTTGATTCATCACATTTATAAATTTGTGTCACAAACGAAACAATTTTCACCATGTCACTTCTCTGCTTATGTGATGAATAGGACACTTAGATGTTCCAACAGTTCACATGTGTGATATTTTACTTGGTGCAAAGCAAACGTGTGAAACGTGTTGTGCAAAGAAGCTTCAGTGGCGGTTCATGATCATATGTTGTCTGCTATGGAGGTTCGGTTTCACAAATAAATGTTTGGTATGTCAGACTGGCTGGTTACTGGTCTGGTAGGCATCATTTGTAAGAGACTCCATATAAGTGTAGTTAAGGCTACTTTCACACTAGCGTTTTAGCTTTCCGTTTGTGAGATCAGTTTTGCCCCAATGCATTCTGAATGGAAAATGATCCGCTCAGAATGCATCAGTTTGCTTCCGATCAGTCACCATTCCGCTCTCGAAGCGGACGGCAGCGTTTTGGTGTCCGCCTGATGAAGCAGAGCCAAACGGATCTGTCTTGAACACCAAAGTCAATGGGGGACAGATCAGTTTTCTATTGTGCCAGAGAAAACGGATCCGTCCCCATTGACTTACATTGTGTGCCAGGACGGATCAGTTTTCTCTGGCACAATAGAAAACGGATCTTTCCCCCATTGACTTTGGTGTTCAAGACGGATCTGTCATGGCTATAGAAGACATAATACAACCGTATCCGTTCATGACGGATGCATGCGGTTGTATTATTGTAACGGAAGTGTTTTTGCAGATCTATGACGGATCCGTAAAAAATGCTATTGTGAAAGTATCCTTATCTGAAAAAGGTTGGCTCCTATATAATTAAAGTGCATATCTTTCTGGCTTAACAATGTGCTTACTCAGTCTACCTTCCCCAAGTTGCTATAGAGCTGAAAACATACTTGCTAGCTAGTAGTAGTTTCTCATCCTGAGAATAAAGCCTCATTTACACGTCCGTGTCTGTGCACAAATCCGTGAGCATGTGGTCAGTTATGCGTCCGTGACGGATCCGTGTTGGGTCTGTGTGTCAGTTTTTTGCTGTCCCTGTTTCACTGACACTGAACAGCTGAAAAATAATTTTCAAAGCATCTTTTCCTAATGATCCGTGAAACACGGATGCAACACGGATGGCGTGTTTCATTTGTGTTTTTTACGGACCCATAGACTATAATGGGTGTGAGGGATATGGGAACACGGGCCAAGATGGAAAATGCATCCGTGCTGAAAACACGGACCGAGCTAAAACACTGATGTGTGAATACACACATTCAAATGAATGGGGACGTGTGCTGTCCACGGAGAACACGTACAGCACACGTCCGGGAAACACTGATGTGTAAATACACACATTCAAATGAATGAGGACGTGTGCTGTCCACGGAGAACACTACGTGAAACACTGACGTGTGAATGAGGCTTAAAGGGAATCTGTCACCTGGCTATCCACAATTTTTTTTTTTTCCTTTAGCCTAGGGCAATAAAGTACCTTATATCCGGATCTGTAGTTCTTTTTTCCGTGTGTCTTGTAGTTTCTCTTAAAAACCGCTTTATCCATTATGTTAAATGCTACATTCACCTGCGCGAGATGTATTCCGGGCAAATGAGCGAATGTAGCCGGGGGCGGAGCCGTAGCCTTGCCTCTGGGACAAGATTTCAGCTGCTGAAGGCGTTCTTTAGATTCAAATTTAGGCGGTCTGGGCACATCAGGGGGGCGTTCCTGGGCTCCTTGGAAGAGAAAAAACGCCCCTCTGGGCTCCTTACAGACTAATTTACATAATGGATAAAGCGGTTTTTAAGGGAAAATACAAGACACACGGAAAAAAGAACTACAGATCCGGATATAAGGTACTTTATTGCCCTAGGCTAAAGGAAAAAAAAAATTGTGGATAGCCAGGTAACAGATTCCCTTTAAGTCATCATTTTCTTTTCCAGGATAGCTCTTTTTAGTTTCCAGTGCACATGCCACTGACATTAGAATTGGAGCATGTGCTCGAGAAATATAAGAACAGGAAGGAGCATAGAGCTTAATATAAAGCTTTAGAGGTAAGGGTTCCTCCCCCCCATTTGGCATGATACTGTATGGATGTAATGTGATGCAGGACCTTTGGATCCCAACATTTCCACACAACAAGGGGCCCAATGGTAAAGTTGGCTATTGGAAACAGCCAAATCAGTGTGTTTGTCTATTTCTGAACTTCTCATTAGGAGGGATGAGTGCATGCTTGTGAGAACAGTGATTTGGGAACACCGAGGCTACCTGCACACATCGGTGCAAGTTTCAAAACAACAACTTAACACGCTTTTTCATAAGGATATCTCCGCATGTGATACTTGTGGACTTTGATGCAGTTTTGCCCTGATCTCATCCTTTGCATTGCAAAGGGTGAAATCCACACAGGAAAATGTACACAAGCCATTGACATATTACGGATTTCAAAATCTGCACAGAAAAAAATGCTAAGTGTACATGAGATCTGTCAAATCTCGTACAGTTTGCTGATACTGTATCACGCTACAGTTTCTCTGTATAAACTACAAGCAATTGACAATGTGCAACGGCAGGCTAATAGGTTTGGGGTCCTGGAGGTTGGATCAATACCTGTCTTTCTTGTGTTACCTGTCTGAATAAAGTATTTATCACAAGCAACGGTGTGGTCTCCAGCACCAAGGTGACCTTTGATATGTGACGTGTAGTAAGCTTGCTAAGGACACAAAATAGAATTCGTTATCTTTCTGGTCATGCCGCTACATGTAATGGATTTGGGGCTGATGATCAAAGTCAAGCTGACTGGGAATGCTAGTCAGCCAGAAAGGATTTTTGTTTTTCATCCACGTGTCCGAAGAAAGCAGTGCTAAGATATAATTTTGAATAAAATATTTTTCGTGGTGTAATCTGTTAATATAAAAAAAAAATATTCTGTGGTGGAACATAAAAAATTGGTTTAAAAAATTCATCTTCCAGACCTGTCTATTTGCAGTGAGGTGGTTGTGTAAGAATCCGCCACTGCTACATCTGCAGGCTTCTCCAATGTGCTGCCTTCGATTATATTCAATCTCCTGCTGTAAATGGACACGTCTTATATTGATTTTTTGTGCTGTGTGACTTTGATGTAATCCTTCAATTAGCAGTCTGTTGATAATCATCACATAGATAAATGCCGGTGCCCCTCAGTGATGGACAGGAAACATGAGGTTTTATCTTACACTTTTATTTGATAAGCAGTCTTCATATTTAAAGCGACCTTCTGGTTCACGAAAAAAAAAAAAAAAAAAACATTAACTGGGGAAAGAACAGAACACATAAGGTCCCTTTACACAGGACAATTCAGCAGGCCATTGTCGGGAAGGAAGCGTCCTAATTGTCAGTGAAGCAGACTTCTGCATTTATATGAAGCGATCTCCTCCAGAGTATGGGGAGGAGCAAACGCTAATGCCATCGCTCATCCACATACAAAATCATTGTTGATTTTGGTGTCCGCACAAATGATTATATTACCCCATGAACGAGCGTTTTGCCACTCAAATAGCAGGGCTGGACAAGTGGGAAGTGTCTTTGGCTACTGATGTGCAGTGTGAGAAACGGTGCAGCTATCTTGGATGGCAGAAGAGGAGCCCAAGAATTAAGGGATCTTCGGCTGAAAAGGTGAGAAGGAGGTCACCATGTAAGTGTTTCGTTTGTTTCCCGGTTAATGTGAATTTTTTTCTTGCACTGGATGGTTGCTTTAATAAATAAAGGGATAAGATTTAGGCCTCATGCACACAACCATATCCATTTTTGCAGTTAACAAATGAAATGAAATGAACGGGTCCGCATCCAATCCACAAAAAAAAATGTCGACTGAAACTACGGTTGTCCCCATGAGGCTTTAGGATTATTATTTAAAAACTACTATTGAGCTAGTTTCCAGGCATAAAAGGTCCTAAATGTGTCGGGCCGAATTCCCTGCCCTCTCCACGGCCACATGTGCATTCAAAAGAGGGTCTTGCAGCTACTTGTACGCTAATGGCTAGCGCAAAAATATTTGTGAATGACCCCCCAGTATATGGTTTTCCATGGTTGGTGCACTCTTCTATATTTTCAGAGAAGTCCATTCTGCCAGTTTTCATTGAAATTCATCGCACTTCTGTCTACCAAAACTAACATAAAGGAATGAAAACCTGGTTTCATGCTGATGCACATTTTGCAGCGTGGTTTACAATGATTATGTCCAGAACACGGTTTGGATAATGGTGTTCACATACACATTAGACTAGTTATTGTGGTCCATCCGATATAAGACACGGTGCCAGGAGCTGTTGAAGCCACTGCTTCGGATACCTCCTACCGCATTGTGGAAAGTGTTCTGTGTTACCATCAGAGTAAACAGAGTTCTCATTAAAGTGTTGCGGGTGATGCATGCAAGTCACAATAGGTAATTATAAGCCCGGTAGGTTATTGTCTTACCATATATATAATAGTAATTATTTTCCTAACCGTGAACCACTTTCAGTAGCTTTAATCACTGCCTACTATGTAGATGCTGCTTTATTTGTATCTATCTGCAAATTAGATCTGAGATCAAAAATAGAATTTAAGGCGCAGAAAAAGTTTACACAAAACAGAAGTGCAATAGCTAGTGATGACAAAGACCAGATCAGGCCCTTGTGCATCCGACCTGGTTAATCTTGTGGCTTTATTTCAGTGAATCGCCATATTTCTACAGTTAATACCATTTTCCCATGACAGACTTGGTTAATGCTGATGTAGAGTAATACACTGTATAAAAACACAACTGTCGGCAGTAACTTCACAATGTGTTCCATCCAGTTCTAGGGAACATTTTATTTTCTCAAGGCACAAAACCTGCCCGTTCTTTTATGTGCGCCTCTCGTTTTGATTTATTGGCTGCCAGGTGGTGTAGCAATTGGGACTTTTTTTTCCCTTTCCGAAGTCTTTGTTGAATGAGAGTGGAATAACCTGAGACTGCTTGGCTTTTAATCCCACCTGCACAACTCCCTCTTTGTGTGACCTTGAGCTAATTAATTGGCCTCCTGTTGCTTTTCCTCTGTGTCTCCCTTCCTTTGTGTTTCTCTTCCGCTTTTGTACCTAATAAGCAGAATGATGACTCACAGATAATTCTTAGTTCCAGAGAGGTCACTGGTCTCTGATTCCTGTCACTCATTGTTTGTGCTGCTAACGCTTCCAAGAGTATGTTGTAAAGGCATTTCATCTTCCCTCTCACAAAGTTATAACCAAGGCCTAGATTTACTAATGTGTCTGCTCCTGAAAAGTGGCGCATCTAGGGTTTCTACGCCTTTTTTGTTTTACAGCATGTTTGACAAAGGCTGGGGCTTAGTGGAAACGGGTAAGGGTACTTTCACACTTGCGTTATTCTTTTCCGGCATAGAGTTCCGTCAAAAGGGCTCTATGCCGTAAAAGAACTGATCAGGCATATCCCCATGCAATCTGAATGGATAGAAATCCGTTCCGTTTGCATCAGTATGCCTTCAGTTCAGTCACTGTCAGGCGCTTTGGCTGGACATAATACCGCAGCATGCTGCGGTATTATGTCCGTCTAAAATGCCTGATCGGTCGCCGGAATTCCGGATCCGGCATTAATTTACGTTGACTTGTATTAGTGCCGGGTCCAGCATTGCGAAACAACTAAAGGACGGATCCGTCCTTCCGGTCTGCACATGCGCAGACCTGGAAAACTGTGAAAAAGAGTGCAGGACGGATCCGTCCATCCACATGACACTAAACGGCGGATCCAGCAGGCGGCTCCGACGATGGAACTGCTTGCCGGATACAAGTGCCGCAAGTGTGAAAGTAGCCTAAGGCTTCATGTGAAGGGCTGGGCTTAAGATGCTCTATTTTGCACCAAAATTGCAGCATAATTTTGTCTCTATAGTTGGTATAGAGTCAGAGAAAAGTGTCTATCCCTGCACCACATTTATCATCCAGCCTGAGCTACCGTGATAAATCTAGTGCAGATCTAGACAGCCTGTCTACGTTTACTCCATCTTTAGGATTAGAAAATCTAGGCAACAGTCTCTCATTTCATGCTGCACATCTCTTTCCTTAGGCCTAATTCACACGTCCGTAGTGTGTTTTGCGGAAACACGGATCTGCAAAACACGGACGGCTGCAATGTGCATTCAGCATTTTGCGGACTGCACATTGCTGGCACTATATAGAGAATGGCTTTTCTTGTCCGCAATTGCGGACAAGAATAGGACATGTTCTATTTTTTTGCGGAAACGGAAACACGGATGCGGAAGCACGGATACGGAAATGCGGATGCGGACATCACATAGTGTGCTGTCCACATCCATTCCTGCCCCTTTGAAATGAATGGGTCTGCAACACTTCCGCAAAATTGCGGATGGGATGCGGATCCATTTTGCGGATGTGTGAATTAGGCCTTAAAGTCTATGTTCAACTTTAGAGACTTTTTTTTATGATTGCAGTTTACTTATTTTGGGCTAAAAAAATAAAAAAATAAATTAATTGGTCTTTATTAAAAATATTTAGCCGTTCTCTCACAAAGGGTTAACTGTTTTTCTAGCTGTGTGAATGTACTTTTTACTTTCAATTTGTTCCTCTACTAAACTGTATCTATACATTACTAAAAGGTCATAAACACTTATTCAAGCCACGGTCTTATCAGTAGGATAAGAACTGAGCTATAATGAGTGTTTATAAGGTCAGAGATAAGGAGCCCTTCAGCTAAGCTGCCTGACAAACAGAGTGAAAATTCAGATCCTGCTACCAGATAAACTCAAGGCTGCTCAAAAAGACCAATTGAAAAAAGGATTTATTATTTTTTTTAGCTCAAAATGAGTACAATAATGAAAAAATTGCCCCCAAAGGTGTATATAGCATATCGGTTGTCTCATTTCAGCAAATGGCATTTATCATGTAGAGAAAGTTAATACAAGGCACTTATTAATGTAATGTGATTGTTCATATTGTGTCCTTTCCTGGCTGGATTCATTTTTCCATCACATTATACACTGCTTGTTTCCATGGTGACGACCACCCTGCAATCCATCAGCGGTGGCCATGCTTTAAGTCTTCATATAAGAAGGCCTCATGCACACAAACATGTGCCGGCTAGGCCCGTGCTGCATGCATGCACTAGGTTTTTTTGCGGTGCGGAGGCACGGACAGAAACCCCACGGAAGCGCTGAGTGGTCCTTCCGTGGAGTTCCCTGCCTCCGTTCCGCACCAACCTTCAAGTGAATGCGTCCGCATCCGTCATTCGGGGTGCACGAGGCCTGAGTGTATGTTCACACAGAGTTTTTGCTGTCCTGAAAAATAATACACATTTTGCTATAGGATTCAGCGTTTTTTTTTTGTTTTGTTTTTTTTAAGCAGAGGTTCTAAATGCATTTTTTAATGCAATTTTTGACGTGGTTTTTGATCCTACCCATTTCCATGGGAAGTTTGGGTGTGAAGTCGACACAGAATCTGCACCAAGAATGACCATGTTAGTTGCCCATAACAACCAGATTCCACCTTTCATTTTTGCAGAGCTCCTTTTGCAATTTAAAGGTGGAATCTGATTGGTTGCTATGGGCAACTAAGCTAATTTTCTTTTACACCAGTTTTGATAAATCTACCCCAGTGTTGACATACTAGTCTTCAGATCTGCAGTGTTTTACATTATTAGCAAAGTGGATGAGAGCTTAAAGAGGTTGTGCAGTGGGTTTGTATTGGGTCATCAATATCAGATTGGCCAGGGTTTGACTCCCGACACCTTCTGATGAACTGTTTAAAGAGGAGGCAGCGCTCTTCCAGATTTCCTGCTCATTGTCTTGCTTGCAGCGCACTGTAATTTCAAGCGCCCATTATATTAAAATGAAAGGGATGAGCACTTATAATTACACTGCGCCACCACTGCAAGATAACGCACCAGGTAATCGTGAAGAGGAAGCAGTGCTCACATGTGCGCCACCTTCTCTTCAAACAGCTGATCTGCAGGGGTGCCGGACGTCAGACCTCTGCCAATATGATATTGATGACCTTTCCTGAGGATAGGTCATCAATACAATCCCACTGCACAGCCCCTCAAAGAAAGGTCATCCACACTCTATGAAAAATAGTATAGTATAAATAGTATAGTAATAGTATAAATTGAGCCCTGCTGTGTGGATTTAAACTATGTGGCATGTCAGTTTATGCTGTGGATATTCAACATAGATTTCATCTTTTGTAATGCATAGGGTAAAATCTGTGACAATTCTGCAGCAGAACTTCCACTGTGGAATCATAGCAAAACACGTAAATCTCAAAGGAATTATCTAATGGACCCTATCTGGGTGTGGGTGTAATTAAATTACTAAACACATGAGCCGCACGACTTAATTTGCAAACTTGACCCAGATATTTTGCTATAAAATATAACTTTCAATGATGACAGTAAAAATAGTCGCTCAAATGATTCCATATAAGCAAATAGCATTTCAGATATGCAGTCGGAACAACCCACTACATTTGTTTTAACCTCAAATCAGATTGCACAAGGAGTGTGCTTCAGATGACATCATGAGCGACTAACCTGTGCACACAGTGTGCACAGGTAACAAAGTGTACATACAAGTTTAGGGATACAGGTTTGTGTGCACAGGTAAGTTGCGCATGATGTCATCTGAAGCACACCCCTTGTGCAATCTGATTTGAGGTGAAAACAAATGTGGTGGGTTGTTCCTACTGCATATCTGCAATGCTATTTACTTATATGGAATCATTTGAGCGACTGCATTGAATCAGCCACCTCTCAATATAAAGTACCTGATTGTTTATACCCCCACCGCAACCTTCTTCTTTCAATGCTGCCCAACCCCTGATGAAGCCAGTGTAGCTGGCGAAACATGTCGGGGGCAGTAAGTAGGTTTTAAGTGTAAGTGAACCAGGCAGCTGTATTACTTGGGTTTCCTGGGAAGAACGGAAAAAGCCACTGTGTATCAACTGGTTTGGACTGGTGTTCCTGTATTGAGTGTGGGTGGAAGCCATGTCACTGCTGCCTGTAACTGTAACCAGAGGCAAAAAGAGCGCTAAGCAAATAGCAGCCAAGCTGTGTGCCATCACTTGTAACCTTCAAGTTGAGTGCTTGATTGAGGCTGTAACCACCAAGCTAAGTGCCTCTGTTTGTAACCATTATGCTTCGTGCCCCAGCCACGTTTCTGATCCTTTGAACTGTGTTGTGTCCACCTCCCGTACTGCACCGCCTCCCTTACTGGGCCATCCATTACTGTGCCGTCCTCGAGTGGGATGTCATGTTAGGGTCAACGGCACTTAATAAAAGCTGAGCCTTTTTCATGCATGCGTAATTGAGCCATGTTTGTATCTGAATGGAAGAATATAATGCAAGACAGTTGAGACACTATGACAGATACAATACTGGTAAAATACAGAACTAAATAGAAAAAAAAAAACAGTATTTTTGTGTCCATTTGAAGATGCATTTTATGCATGTTTCAGTGCACTCATGTCGTTGAGGTCTATGAGAAATCTTTCTATCTCACAGTCCCCCAAACGAAGTAACGTCTTTCCTTTTAGGCTGTATACTACGTGTTTACTAGCATGAAGTGGATTTATTGTGCTATATTATTGAATCTTCGCAATTACAAGCTGTGCATTAACATGTAAAGTACTAGAGCTGAGTGAATGTCTTTCCCTCCCCCCTCCAGTCAAGCAGATAAAGCAAGTCACCCATAGTGCAGAAGCATATCACATGTGACTTCTCATTGCGTGTTGCATGTTATTTTCTATGTGATCGGATGTTAGCTGCAACCACAACTGAAGTCTTGCTTATTAAATTACTATGTGGCACGCATCCTTTCATTCCTGATCGTTATATGAAGAACGCACTGGGTGCAGCACGCTCAAAAAGTGCCTTCATTTGCTAAGTGCTGTGAAAAAACCACCCCTGTGAGCATTTGCCTAGTTTATGGTTTTTAATAAAACAAGAGCCTGCTGGACAAATTACATGCAAGGCACTGTCTAGGTAACGCACATGCATTATATTCCAGTGCAGTCACCTCTGGAAGGGAGCGATACAATAGGAGCCCAGGGGAGAGAAAATGACTGCTAACTAAAAGCCTGTATACCGTGTGTGCTCCATTACTGACTAGAACATCTGAATGCTAAGTATTCCTGGATGGACGGGAACGGTCCATGTGGCAGAGCATATCCAATGTTTAAGAGCGCATACAGTTTCTATGGAAACCTAGGCTTACGGCAAGTATCAATAGATGCTGCGTGGTTGTCAAGACCTCAAATGGCTGAAAATAATTGGATGATAATTTTTTTTTTTCCAGATTCATCTTGGTAAGAATATCTTATCAGGATATTGTCATCATATCTCCACACAGCAGCAACGCTTGCCGAACGCTCAGTGTAATAAAAACTAATGCTGGAAGGATCCCGGTTACTTCTGGATGTCATTGCATTCTAGAAGCATGTTAGGTTTTTAATCTGTTATATCATTTTTAAGCGTAGAACAAGGAGGTGATAAAATATCTTTTTTTTTTTTTTTTTTTACATTTTATTATTTTTGCCCCAGTGCCATGTTCTCAGCCGTTCTGTCATCAGACTATTGTGGTGTTTGTATATACATCGGACATATAGGGGGAGATTTGTCACAACTGGAGTAAAGGAAAACTGGTTTAGTTGCCCATAGCCACCAATCAGATTCCACCTTTCATTTTCCAGAGCTCCTTTGGAAAATGAAAGATGGAATCTGATTGGTTGCTATGGGCAACCAAGCCAGTTTTCCTTTACATCAGTTTTGATAAATCTCCCCCATTGTTTGGGTCGGTGTGTACATGAGTAAAACCCATCCCCCTGCCCCCTCTGAGCAACACTGGTCAATCAAGCGGAGCGCTCTCCTTATGTTTTAGACATCATTTTTTTGTTGCCTCGTCTGGAAGGGGTGCATGGCTAAACAAGAAAAAAGGTGTGACTTGTCAGAAAGGGGTGCAGCTTAAGAAGCGTCAGCAGACATCCCAACCTGCGAAAACTCATTTCAGGGAGGTGCACTTCTGATTTCAGGGAGGTTTTCTTTTTTTTTTTTCTTCATATATGCAGAACATAACATATAACAAGGTTACTGTGCTGATGCAGTATAAAGGCAAGTATAACATGAACAAAACATATATGGGAACATAGTGAAACATTATATAATGTATGACCAAAAAAGAACTTTCTACTATGCCTGGGTGACGGCGCAATGAGGGGAATCGAGGTTTCTGACAGTGGCATGTGATGCCGCGCAGCCACAGTGGCGGTAGTTCGAGTAAGGCTGGCGCACGCGCAGTAGCTGCAGGTGGGCTAAAGCTCCGACTGGCAAGTTATAGGACATGACTTCACCAGTCGGAGTTCTCGAGGAGTCAGAGGACCGGCCGAGAAGGGGACACTGCTACAGGTTGCCAGAAAGGTTTACTGCGAGTAAACCTTTCCGGCAGGGGTCAAGTCCTGGGAAAAAAAGTGTGGGAACTCACCCAAGTGCTTCCGCGTGACGTCACAGTTCGTGGCGTACGCAAAGGGCAGGGGGGGTCGGGAGGAGGAGCAAGCAAGTACCGTATTTTTCGCCCTATAAGATGCACTTAGGTTTTAGAGGGGGACAATAAGAAAAAAAATGTTTTCATTACACCTCAGGTCAGACCACCAATCAGACCCCCAATGTTAATAAGACCTCAGCTAATAGCCCCTAACAAGATCCCCAATTTTGATAAGACCCCATTAAGACCTCAGATCAGACCCCAATATGAATGACCCCCAATCAGACCTCAGATAAGATCTCCATGCCTCATAGCAGCCCCCAGTGCCTCTCCATCAGCCCCCAGCGCCTCTCATCAGCCCCCAGTGCCTCTCCATCAGCCCCCAGTGCCTCTCACCAGCCCCCCAGTGCCTCTCACCAGCCCCCATTCCCTTAACCAGCCCCCAGTACCTCTCACCTGCCCCCCAGTGCCTCTGATCAGCCCCCCAGTGCCTCTCATCAGCCCCCCAGTGCCTCTCATCAGCCCCCCAGTGCCTCTCATCAGCCCCTAGTGCCTCTCCATCAGCCCCCAGTGCCTCTCTATCAGCCCCCAGTGCCTCTTCATCAGCCCCCAGTGCCTCTCCATCAGACCCCAATGCCTATCACCAGCCCCCAGTGCCTCTCATCAGCCCCCAGTGCATCTCACCAGCCCCCATTCCCTTAACCAGCCCCAGTACCTCTCACCTGCCCCCAGTGCCTCTGATCAGCCCCCCAGTGCCTCTCATCAGCCCCCCAGTGCTTCTCATCAGCCCCTAGTGCCTCTCCATCAGCCCCCCAGTGCCTCTCCATCAGCCCCCCAGTGCCTCTTCATCAGCCCCCCAGTGCCTCTTCATCAGCCCCCAGTGCCTTTCCATTAGCCCGCAGTGCCTCTCCATTAGCCCACATTGCCTCTCACCAGTCCATAAAATATATATATAAAAAAAAAACACTTACCCTCTCCTGCTCCTGGACGCCTCCGCTCGTCTTCTGCTGCTGTCGGCTGTGCTGTGAAGGCTGCACACAGCGTGACGTCACAGAGTGACTTTCTCCTGTGCGCAGGCTGCAGAGCTGACAGCCAAGGACCAGGAAGTGGTGAGTACAAAGCCTTCACTGCTTTCTGGTCCTTTTGCCCTGAACGGGAACGGCGTTCCTGCTGTGAAAAAAGTGCAGGAACGCCGTTCCCACCCGTTCCCCCTAGACTCAAGCCCTGCTTTCTGGGATATATTGTTTCCCATGCGGACGTCAGGGAGCCGCTATCTAATAGTGGGAGACTCCCTGAACGTCCGGGAGACGTGAGATCCCTGCGTCAGTGTAGGCCAAAATTGCACCAACATTTTGGTGCAAAGTTCTGACTCAAAATAAACCAATAGGTGGTAGCTTAGACTAAATGGTCTATAAATGCACCAAATTTATCCCCCAGCATCAGCTACTGAAATCTGGTGCATCTTTACAATGTCTGGTCTAAATTTACATTGTCTAACTGTTAGACAATATTAGTAAATCTGGCTCTGTGTGTGCAGTGCGCTCTCTTCTCTGATTGCTCCTATCAGCCAAACTAATCAGGGAGCAGACATATCCCTATACTATGCAGGCCTGGCACAAGGCAGCATAGTCTGATGGTGGAGGTGATACATCCCCAATAGACATGTCCAGTGATGCTCTCCATACAGAATATAATAGATGGGGACCAGAAATCTAGTGAAGGCTACTTTCACATCTGCATTTTCCTTTCCGGTTTTGAGATCCGGCAAAGGATCTAAAAACCGCAGGAAAACGCATCAGTTTGAATAATAAAACCGGTTTCATCCATTCAGAACAGATCTGGTTGTATTATATTGAACATGCTGGCATCAAATACCATTGTAAATCAATGGGCGCTAGATCAATTTTCATGTGCGAAAAAAAAATAGGTCCGGCACCATTGACTTACATTGTTTTTGATGCCAGATCTGGCATGTTCAGTTTCCCATGCTGCACGCAAAAACTCTGCTTGCAGCGGTTCTGTGTCCAGCATGGGAATGCAACAAAACGTTCATTCTGGTTCACTCCGTTCTGGTTTGTTCCATTTTCTCCCCATTGGTAGTGAATGGGGTCAAAACTGAAACGTTTTCCTCCAGTTTTGAGATCCTCTGCCGGATCTCAAAACCGGAAAGGAAAACGCAGATGTGAAAGTAGCCGAAGAGAGCCTGAGAGTCACAGAGTTGGAATGGAGTGGAGGGTCGTTGTGAAATATGGATTTCTTTGGGGGGAAGAAGGGGAGCTAAAAAAAATCCTGGACAACCACTCTTAGGGCTCTTTCAGACTAGCGTTTTTGTTTTCCGGCATAGAGATCCGTCGTTGGGTCTCTATGCCGGAA
Source organism: Bufotes viridis (assembly GCA_033119425.1). Lineage (NCBI taxonomy): Eukaryota > Metazoa > Chordata > Amphibia > Anura > Bufonidae > Bufotes > Bufotes viridis. The sequence continues at coordinate 332,107,445 of CM065593.1, read as the reverse complement.
AAATCCTGATCAGTATTATCCCAATGCATTCTGAATGGAGAGAAATCCGTTCAGGATGCATCAGGATGTCTTCAGTTCAGGACCAGAATGTTGTTTGGCCGGAGAAAATACTGCAGCATGCTGCGCTTTTTGCTCCGGCCAAAAATCCTGAACACTTGCCGCAAGGCCGGATCCGGAATTAATGCCCATTGAAAGGCATTAATCCGGATCCGGCCTTAAGCTAAACGTCGTTTCGGCGCATCGCCGGATCCGACGTTGAGCTTTTTCTCAATGGTTACCATGGCAGCCAGGATGCTAAAGTCCCGGCTGCCATAGTAAAGTGTAGTGGGGAGCGGGGGAGCAGTATACATACCATCCGTGCGGCTCCCGGGGCGCTCCAGAGTGACGTCAGGGCGCCCTACACGCATGGATCACGTGATCGCATGGATCGCGTCATCCATGCGCATGGGGCACTCTGACGTCATTCTGGAGCGCCCCGGGAGCCGCACGGACTGTAAGTATACTGCTCCCCCGCTCCCCACTACTACTATGGCAAAAAGGACTTTAATAGGGTCCTGGCTGCCATAGTAACCTCAAAGCATTTCGAAGACTGATCAGGATCCTGATCAGTCTTCTAATGCTTTCAGGTGACTTGCGTTCTGACGGATCCGGCGGGACGGAAGTGCCTGCCGGATCCTCAGAACGCAAGTGTGAAAGAGGCCTAAGGCTAACTGCACACTTTACATGTTACGTGTACTTTTTTCTGTGCAGCGTTGAGGCCTCATGTACACAACCTTATTTTTGGTCCACAGAACCATTCATTTCTATTTGGCTGCAAAAAGTGCAGACAGCACACGGATGCCAACTGTCTGTATTCCTGTGGCCTTTCCGCATATTAAAGAACATGTCTTATTCCTGTCCATTTTGCACATAAGAACAGGCTTTTCTATAATAGAAACCAAGGAAAGTGCAGGATGCACCCTGCCATTGGCTATAACTAGTGGAAATAAGCAGGGTATAACGCGACTGAAAAATGAATCAAGGCAGCAAAGGAGGCAATATGGACCATCACAATACATTAGTTAATTCCTTGTATTAACTTTATCTACAAGATGAATGCCATCTGCTGAAGTGAGACAACCCCTTTTATATCTAGTATACTACAACAATAACTATAGGAGCAGTTTGGTATGATTGAAACAGATTTACTGCACAGACTTCATTATTTTGCCTACATTTATCGAGAGAGGAAAGCTATTGGAGCAGCTTTTGCCCAGAGACAACATGTTGAGACAAGGGCACAGATTTCAGCTGCGGTTCCCAAAGTTTCTACAGCAGAGCAGAAGGTGCTGGGAGGCAAATGTCACAGAAGCGTGAATCTTGTAAGGGTTTGCATGACTGGACACTAATATGACAGCCTGAGACTCACATGCCCTTGTCCTAATACTCTCATTTTAGCAAATGTGATAGATTTCCCCACTGCGAAATGTATTGCTTGGCATCTGACAACATTATGATTACCAAGTGCGGCCTCTATGTATGAAGCAGGCTGTTCATTGAATGCTATGTATCAACTTTCTGTATAATCTAGGGCCGTTTATATATTTACTGGACTGGAATAAAAAGAATCAGTGTCACTGAAACTTCATCAAAAGATCAACTCCTTTAGAAAATCCCCTTTTATAAAGACCAGATTTTCAGTTTCCTTATGCATATTATGTAGAAGACCATTTGTAATACAATTTATGAAGTTTTTACCAGAACAAGTTTTGTTTATAGGACAACAAATAGTGGAAAAGGTATACAGTTATGATGTGATATTGATGACCTAGGGTATGACTAAAAACTACAAAATTATTACCCACGCTGCCTGCCCGGTACAGAACAATATATTCAAGATGTTTTACTTTGTCCTGGAAAAGTACTGTATATTGTAATGACTTACATTACATTTTATTGGAAAATACTCAGCATAACTTGTAATTTATTAATCCAGATTCTGTCTCGTTCTAGAATTGGGAGTCCAGTGGGTGGTACTACCCAATAATTGATAGCTATCAATTCATGAGACCACCCACATGACTAGATTAATTAATTAATTCTTTAATTAATAAATGACAAGTTAGAGTGGGTTTACATCAGCGTTATGTATTCCGTTATGGCCTTCCGTTATAACGGAAAATAACGGAATCCATAAGACGGAAGTCAAAACGGAGGCCTTTAAGAGGCATTCTGTTTTGATTCTTCATAATACAAGTCTAAAAGCAGCATAACGGATCTATTATGCAAGAGTCCAGTCCTGCATAACGAAAACCAGGACGGATCCATTATGCTGCCCATAGACTTGTATTATTACGGAATGCAAAACGGAAGCCCTTAAAAGGCGTTCTGTTTTGCTTTCCGTCATAATAGAAGTCTATGGGAATCATAACAGATCCATCTGATTCCCGTTATGCAGAACGGCCAAAAAAGTCCTGTTGACAGGACTTTGTTTTCCGTCTTGCATAACGGGAAACAGACGGATCCATTCTTATTCCCATAGACTTCTATTATGACAGATCGAAACAGAATGCCTCTTAAAGGTTTCCGTTTTAACTTACCTTAGCCACTTGATCGCGTAGTTGCGATCTCTCCTCTCTTTCCCAGCATCAGCTAAGAACTAAAGGACCTGTGATGATGTCACATCACATGGTCCAATCACATGGTCCATCACCATGGTAAGATGGACCATGTGATTGGACCATGTGATGTGACGTCATCACAGGTCCTTTAGTTTTTAGCTGATGCTGGAAAAGAGAAGACAGATCGCAACTACGCGATCAAGTGGCTAAGGTAAGTTAACTTTTATTATTTTTAACCCCTTCCTCTTCATTTTACTATGCATTCTTTATTAAGAATGCTATTATTATTATTTTCCCTTATAACCTCCAGAATACTCTACCCGAAACCGGACTTCAGTGATGAAGTCCAGCTTCAGGTCTGGGTACCAAACATGGCGATTTTTCACACGCGCATGCAATACGCATTACAAACGTTTGCACCCGTGCGGAAAAATTGTGCATATTCCCGCAACGCACCCGCCTCTTATCCGGGCGTCAAACATGACGCCCGTGTGAAAGAGGCCTTAGACTGAATACCTATCACAGGTCATCACTATTAGATCAGTGAGGCTCCAGACACGACCACTTCACAATGTACGATGCTGTGTAGTTCTGGTGCCTGGTTCTGGCGCAAAAAAAATCATTTGAAAACAGCTGAGTATCAGTCCCCCGCTGGTCTGATATTGCTGAGCCTTCTTAAAGAGGTTGTTCGGTCCCAAAAGCAAAATTCTTTTTATGTGCTCCTAACACCCCTCACCCTGCATACAAATGCCCCCAATGCCAGTTTTTGATGTCCGAGCTTTCCTTTCTCCCTGGAAGACATCAGATTATCCTGGCAGATCTGTTTACTTTCTCCTCTTCTTGTTTTGTTGAATATATAACTTTATTGACACACAGGCCTGGCTGCACTGCACAGAGATGAGTCACAGCCTGTACACGCCCCCCACACTGCTCTGTCTGCAGCAGCTACTCCCTCTATAACTCCTGTGTCCATCTTTCTGCACACAGACATGAATCTACTTCTCTCTCAGTGTCTGAATCCCATTACTGACCGTCCACGGGCTCTTCCCTCACCATCTCCAGAGTGTAATAAACAGTTGGAAGCAGCAAGCACACCCAGACACATCTGTATCTAATCTTATCCTGTGTGATACAGCCTGCTAAGCTGTGTAGCTAAACTCATCACCTGTGTATCTAAACCTTTATGCACACAACCGTATCCATTTTGTGATCCACATCTTTTGCAGTCCCACTGAGTTCTGTGGATTTGAGGTCGTCATTTTGAAGACAAGAATAGGACATGTTCTGTCTTTACTGGAACTGACATACGGATGTAAAAACACACTGATGACGTCCATGTGCTTTCCACATCCGTATGTCAGTTCTGCGAAAGATAGAACATGGCCTATTCTGGTCCTCATAATGCAGATCTGAAACCCATAGAACTCAATAGGACTGCAACAAAAATGAGAATCGCACACGGACAGTAACCTTATTTAGTGGATCCGATACTTGCAGACCGCAAAACCGAAACGGTTCTGTGCATGAGCCCTATCACTTACACTCAGCACTCATAACAATGACATCCACACTGCCCCCATAACAGTGACATCCACAGTGCCACCAAAACAGTGACATCCACAGTGTCACCATAACAGTGACATCCACAGTGCCCCCATAACAGCGACATCCACAGTGCCACCATAACAGTGACATCCACAGATCCCCCATAACAGTGACATCCACAGTGCCACCATAACAGTGACATCCAGTGTCACCATAACAGTGACATCCACAGTGTTCCCATAACAGTGACATCCACAGTGCCCCCATAACAGTGACATCCACAGTGCCACCATAACAGTGACATCCACAGTGCCACCATAACAGTGACATCCACAGTGCCACCATAACAGTGACATCCAGTGTCACCATAACAGTAGCATCCACAGTGTCACCAAAACAGTGACATCCACAGTGTCACCATAACAGTGACATCCACAGTGTCACCATAACAGTGACATCCACAGTGTCACCATAACAGCGACATCCACAGTGCCACCATAACAGTGACATCCACAGATCCCCCATAACAGTGACATCCACAGTGCCACCATAACAGTGACATCCACAGTGTCACCATAACAGTGACATCCACAGTGTCACCATAACAGTGACATCCACAGTGTTCCCATAACAGTGACATCCACAGTGCCCCCATAACAGTGACATCCACAGTGCCACCATAACAGTGACATCCACAGATCCCCCATAACAGTGACATCCACAGTGCCACCATAACAGTGACATCCACAGTGTCACCATAACAGTAGCATCCACAGTGTCACCATAACAGTGACATCCACAGTGTCACCATAACAGTGACATCCACAGTATATCCATAACAGTGCCATCCACAGTGCGTCCATAACAGTGCCATCCACAGTACCCCATCATCCATTTCCCCCCTTGTGCCATCAAGTGCCCCCTTGTTTGCCATCCAGTGCCCCCTTGTTTGCTATTTAGTGCCCCTGTTTGCCATCCAGTGCCCCCACTGTGCCATCCATTGCCCATTGTGCCATCCAGTGCCCCTGTTTGCCATTTAGTCCCCGTTTGCCATCCAGTGCCCCCACTGTGCCATCCATTTCCCCTTGTGCCATCCAGTACCCCTTTGTTTGCCATCCAGTGCCCGCTTGTTGCCATCCAATGCCCTGGATTGCCTTCCAGTGCTCCCATTCTGCCATCCATTACCCCCATTGTGCCATCCAGTTCCCCCCTTGTGCCATCAATTGCCCTCATTGTGCCATCCATAGCCCCCTTGTGCCATCCAGTGCCCCCTTGTGCCATCGAATGCCCCTTTGTGACATTCATTGCCCCCTTGTGACATCCATTGCCCCCATTGTGCCATCCAGTGCCCCCTTGTTTGCCACCCAGAACCCCCTTTCTGCCATCCATTGCCCTCCTTGTGCCATCCATTGCCCCCCTTGTGCCAACCAGTGCCCCCTTGTTTGCCATCCAGTGCCCCGGTTTGCCATCCAGTGTTCCCATTCTGCCATCCAGTGCCCCCTTGTGCCATCCAGTGCCCCCTTGTGCCATCCAATGCCCCTTTGTGACATTCATTGCCCCCTTGTGACATCCATTGCCCCCATTGTGCCATCCAGTGCCCCTTGTTTGCCATCCAGTACCCCCTTTCTGCCATCCATTGCCCCCTTGTGCCATCCATTGCCCCATTGTGCCAACCAGTGCCCCCTTGTTTGCCATCCAGTGCCCCCTGGAACATGCACAGCATAGCGATCAGCCTCTGTGGCTGATCGATATGCTGTCGCTCCTGCACAGCGCTTACATCGCGCTGTTCAGGAGTCAGTACAGGCTTCACATAGAAGCCTGTACACTGCAGAGAGTGGCCAGCAATCCCACGCATGCGCACTATGATTCAGCATAGTGCGCTTGAGTTGTAAGTGAAGACGGCCGGGCGGAGCTTTCTTTTGCAGGAGGCGGTGACGTCATTAATGACGATCCGTCTCCTGCTCAAGAAAGGAAGAGAAGACAGGAAGAGAAGAAGACGGAGACTCACCGGAAGACAAGAAAGCCTGACAGGAGCAGTCACGTGACCGGGTGGTGGATCTTGGAACTGGCTGCGCTGTAGAAGGTAAGTATGTGCTCAATAATCTTTCCTGCACCAGTTAGGTTTTAATACAAAAAAAAAGTTAAAGCCCGGAGAACCCCTTTAAAGATAGGTCATCAGTATAAACGCCTGGAAAAATTACTAAAATTCTTGTGAAATACTTTTTAATATTTAATAGTGTATCCATGTGCATTCACATGGGTGTGGTGAGGCTTTAATTTTAAAAACTTACCACGCCTGCTTTATGCCAATTACTGTCTTTTTTAATTACGGTATCTGCAGTTTTTAAGTCGAGTAAATCTGGGCACACTTTTCACTGCTGTCAGCCTCTGTAATATCATCTCGGCTTCAGTTCTGGAAAATCGAAAGCACAGGGTTCTATAGCAGGATATAGACTCTTTTATTATATTACAGTTTTCCTTAAATACATAAATACAAGTGCATTTTTGTATTACTTTCATGCTTTGATTGTGAAAGCAACATGATTCTGCCATCTGTTGCTGCTTGGAAGGATGCCTTCACATGCTGCGGATTTGGTGGCAGAATTTTCCGCGACTGAAAATAATTTCCATTAACCTGAATGGGTCTTATAGAAACTGATTTTCAGTCGTGGAAATTTCTGCAACAAAATCCAGTGTGTAAAGGCACCCTAAGGACCTGTTTACACAAACTTTTTCGGTGCTATTTTTTCATGTGTTCTCTTCACAGAATCTGCACAAAAAAAACCTCTAAAAAGCCTCCTATACATCTCAATGGGAGGCAAAATTAGCTTTTTTCCCATGCTGAAAAAAAAGCATGCTCTATCTTGGAGAGGAATCCACGCTGATTTCCCCATTGAAATGAATGGGAAGTTGAAAAAATAACACGCCAAAAACTGCAAAGATTCAGCACTGATTTTTTTTCAGGGTGTTTTCAAAATCGGTCGTGTGAACATGCCCTAAAGGTCCCTGCAAATGGTGCAGATATGTGTGCAGAAATCTGCACAAAAAAAACACACATAAATCCCCGGACTATTAGTCACAGTTTATATGCGTTTTTTGCAGCTTTTGTTAGCTTTATCTGTACTTTCAAACTCCAGAAAATGAACTTCATTTGTTGTGCAAATGAGATCCAAAATGCCCAGCTGGGCGTCACCAGTGGTTTCAAGAGCCCAGGACTGCCTCTTCATCTCTAGCAGTACCTTTCCTTGTGCTTTTCACTCTGCCCCCTTCGTAGATGTCATTATTTCACCCCAGCTCCACCCGCGGCTTCAGAAGAATGATGCATGCGCTATACCTACAGTGAGTCTGATGCCCACTGCAGTGCTCAGGCTCAGGCAAATTCAAACTCTACGCCTGTGCGATTGTTCAGTGAAACACAGGCTGACGTCGCAGGTGGAGTTGAAGGGAAATAGTGACATCTAGGAATGGGTGCGGAGTGGAAAGAGCAAAGGAAGGTAATGCTGCAGATGAAGAGGTGATCTTAGGCATTTGGAGGAGGTGGTCCTCAGTTCTCGAAAACCGCTGGTGACGCCCTGCTGGGCACTTTGGACCTCATTTGCATACCGAATAAAGTACATTGTCTGGAGTTTGGAAGTACAGATGAAGCTAACAAAGATATAGTTGAAATGATGCATTGCGCTGGCGTTCCTTTCGTGTAGGAGAAGTAGTTGACCGATTCCCTTTACCACATATACAGTACATCATAATGCAAGTCATAGTCTTATAGTAATGCAGCTTGGTAGGAAAAGTCAGAGGATAATTTAGCAATTTGAGAAACAGCAATGCAGTTGATTTATGAATGGCCAGTTTTTTCAGCTGGCAGTAGAATCAGATGAATGGCCGTCCATTGACAGTTTGATTCCATCAGAATGGGGGCTGCTCACTATAACGTCCATGTGGCGTAAAATGGCATAGCATTGCAAGCAATCCCTTTAATGATAAATTATACCGCCATAATGAGAGCAGGGTAAAGCCTCTGGGTGACCTGAAGAGAATTAGCTTGATGGGACATAGTATGATAGATGGCAGTTTAAGAACCCAGTTATGTTTTTTTATTTTTTGGCTGGAGTATTATATATTGGTTTTATTCCGTTTCATGTCTTTATTTGATTACAATAAGGCTACCACACAGAAGCTTTTGTGACTGTAGAAAACTGGTTATATAGAAATGTCATTCCCTAATTGTGATGGCACAATGTGTTAATGAGACGGTTAGTCGTATGACATTTGTGCTAATTATGATGTATTCTTTTACATAGTGCCCATTTATTTTCATGTCCGATATTAGGTGTAATGTATTTGTCTTCACATTGTTGCAGATCAGGCTAAAACTGTTATTCTCTTGTATTTTCAGATATTATCGGAAAGAATTTCCAACCTGTGTATAGATAACTCAACCAACAAGGTAAATATGCTGTTTATTTCCATGCCATCATATTTCACAGCAATGTATACCAATTGTATTGACTCATATCAGTCACTGTCCCCAGGGGGACTTGCAGCTAAATCTTCTTGATCAGGCATATAGAAACGCCTCAATTTCATAGTAAACCAATTAACCTCCTTCCTGTTCCACGTAAATTTACAGGCTAATGGAGCGATCTCTGAGATTTTAGCCCATTAATTTATATCTCTTGTTTGATGGCACTGCCCGCTCCTGTCTACATTGCCAACAGCTGGATTGGGCTGTCTGTCTGACCGTGTTCTGTGACAGGGAACTGAAACAATCAGTTCCCTGTCAGTAAAAGAAAGACAGATTGAATGGGTAGCATCAAAGAGCTCTGCTTCTGTAATATGTTATATGCTCAACACCATTGTCCCTGGCAGTATGTAAGCCATCAACTAGGGGATTACATTGAGCGGACGTCGGCAGCACATACAGGTAATGGTGCATTTAGACTCTTCGAGAAGCAGCTGATTGTCAGAAAGGAAGTGTTTCTTTATGACAATCAACTGCTCATCAAATGGAGGTAAAGAGCTGCATTAACTTGCAGCGATCATCTCCACAGTATTGAGGACCAGCGAGAACTGCTGCTACTGCTTGTCCCCATACAAAGTCATTGTTCCTGGGCAGCAGAGTGATGTTTAGACAGCACAATCTGCTGCCTGGGAGTGATGATTGAGGTGTCCACCTCAGATCATTTCACACGATGAACAAGCGTTTCGCTCGTACATAGGGTGATCTGCGGCACCTTTAGATGGGCAGATTATTGGGAACAAGCATTCGTAGGAACATTTGTTCCCAATTCGGCCTGAATATCGGGCCATGGAAATCCAGCTTTAGACTGACTGTCTAGACCTGCACCAGATTTATCACAGTGGCTCACGCTGAATGATAAATCTGGTGCAGGGATAGACACTTTTCTCTGACTCTCTAACATCTGTTAGTTGGCTTACTTTGAGAATTTTGCACCAGGATTGTGATGCCATTTTGGCACAAAATGGCGCCCCACTTATTTTATGTTAAGCTCCACCCCTTTCTGCTAAGCCCCGTCCCTTTGTTAAGCAAGCTAGAAACAATTGTACAATCCCTAAAAGTGCCAGATTGCACCAATTCATGGATCAGATCACGTTTTTTGTTGCATAGTCAACATAAAAGAAAAAACTGTTGATTTTCAGTGCTTTTGGGGGAGGGGGTTTTACTGTGCAAGATACAGCACCCAATACAGAACAGTAAGTCACGGTAGGTTCTAGATTGTATACCTTATTATGGGCTATCTGTATTACAATATGCATGCCATTTTACTGATGGTCTTGATATCACTTCTGTCAGCACATCACAAATCATGAGCTTTTTGTTTATCCCAAAAAAAAAAAATGACAAACTTTTATATTCTGAAGCTCTAGTCTTAAGAGCCCTTTATCGGGGCCTAGAATCTTAAAGATAATCGCTAACAAGCGTTCATAGGAACACTCGTTAGCGATTATCTGGTGGTGTAAATGTACCATTGATTAATAATTTGATCGTTCGTGCATACACAAAAATCGTTATTTGCCGGCTGCTGATCGTGCTGTGTAAACACGATCTGCTTTTGGCAAACAACTCGTCAGTATGGGGAAGAGTGATGGCATAAGCAATCGCTCCTTCCCATACTCTGGAGGAGATCGTTACATTTAAATTCAGCGGTCTCCTTCACCAGCGAAAGGCAGATTGTCGGGAATGCTTTCTTCCCAGTAATCTGGTGCTCTGTTGTCCCATGTAAAGGGACCCTTAGTAAACTTTCTGGAGCAGCACAAAACTATCATTACTGGTGTCTGTGTCATCTCCTTATCTTCTCTCATAGCCTCCTGTTAGTCTTAGAGGGGGTTTAAACAGGCCGATGGAGTGGCTGATTGTGAGGAAAGAAGGGTTTCTTCCCGACAGCTGGCTGCTCACTAAGTGAAGGAGACGGCTGCATTTACATGCAGCGATCTCCTTCACAGTATGAGGACGAGCGATCACTATAACAATCCCTCGTCCCAATACAGAATCATTTTTTCTGGGCAGTAGATCACTGTTTAGACAGCATAATCTGCTGTCCAGAAATGATGATTGGTGGTGCCTGCATGAACGACAGGATCACCCAGTGCTCAAGCGTTTTGCTTGTTCATCGGTTGATTGGCGGCACATTTAGATGGCCATATTATCAGGAACAAGCGTTTCCGATAATCTGGACGATTATTGTTTCGTCTAAATCTGCCTTTATTTATGTGTGAAAATCCCATCAGTGCAACTCTTTGATGGTGTGACCTTGTAACTGGAGATAAAATATGATGTAAACCAATGTCCTATCTTGACCCGTAGAGGACCAGCGCCGTACATGCATGGCGCTGGTGGACGTAACTTAAGGAACAGCGCCATACATGCAGGAGCTGCGCCCGGCCGATGAGCAGCACGGACCCGGCCGTCACTGACAGCTGGGCCCCTGCTGCATATGCCGGCACCGGTGAAAACACTGATGCCCGTGTTAACCCCTTGTATGCCGTTGTCAAAACTGACCGCGGCATGCAGAGGGTTCATGGAGGGTACGGGTGCCCTCCGATTCCCCATCGGGTCCCCACGCTGCAGTGATGGGGATCCTATGGCAGAGAAGGCAAGCCCGATGCCTTCCATAGACATCGAAGCTTGCCTTGTACGGAAGCCTGTGAGATCCAGCTCTTAGGCTAGGTCTCACAGGCAGGCTGTCAGCATAAAAGCTGACAGCCAATGCATTACAGTACATGTATTGTAATGCATTGCACAAGGGATCAGACCCCAGAAGTTGAAGTCCCAGAATGGGACAAAAATAAAAACAAAAAAAAAAAATTTTCATAATAAAAAAAAAGTTAAGTAAAAAAAAAAAAATTTCCCAAAATAAAAACACATAAAATTGTGAAAAAGAAAGAAAGAAAACCAGACATATTGGGTTTCACATGATCAATTCCACCCGCTCACCCTAACGCCGTAAAAAAAAATAAAAAATGTGCTAAAACAATCATTTTTTTGTCACCTTACATCACAAAAAGTGCAACACCAAGCGATTAAAAAGGTATATGCCCCCCCAAAACAGTACCATCACCTCATCCCGCAAAAAATGAGTCCCTACAATAGACAATCAGGCAAAAAATTAAAAAAAACGATGGTTCTCACAATATGGAGACACTAAAACGTTTTTTTTATTTAAAAAATGCTTTTATTGTGTTAAAAGTGATAAAAAAATAGACATATTAGGTATTGCCGTGTCCGTAACAACCAGTTCTATTTAAATAAAAACAGTGTCAAAAAAGCAATTTTTGTCACCTTACATCACAAAAAGTGTTATACCAAATGATCAAAAAGGCATATGCCCCCCAAAATAGTACCAATTAAACCGCCACCTCATTCCGCAAATAATGAGACCCTACCTAAGACAATAAGTCAAAAAATAAAAAAGCTATGGCTCTTAGACTATGGAGACACTAAAATATCATTTTTTTGGTTTCAAAAATGCTATTATTATGTAAAACTTAAATAAGTAAGAAAAGGTATACTTATTAGGTATTGCCACGTAACAACCTGCTCTATAAAAATGTCACATGACAACCCCTCAGGTGAATGCTGTAAAAATAATTAAATAAAAACTGTGCCAAAACAACCAATTTTTTTCGTCACCTCGTCCCATAAAGTGTAATAATGAATGATCAAAAAATCATATGTACCCGAAAATGGTACCAATAAAAATGTCAACTTTACCTGCCAAAAAACGAATCCCTGCACAAGACTATTGGCAGAAAAAAACCAAAAAGAAAATGGAGACACAAAAACATAATTTTTTTTAAAATGCTTTATTATGTAAAACTGAAACAAACAAATGAAGAAAGTAGACATATTTGATATCATTGCATCCGTAACAACTTGCTCTATAATAATAGCACATGATCTACCCTGGAAAAATGCAAATCACAGCCCAGTTGCAAATCACGTAGGATTTTATTTGTAGACGTGCGGCTAATACATGCGTGCAAACGTTTTCGGCCTATTTGGCCTTCATCAGGCACTCTGCCGCCTTTGTGGATAGGAATAGATGGGAGAGATTTATGGAGAAAAGGGAGCCTGCCAGCCGCCCAGGAGAACTACTCTCCTGGGCGGCTGGCAGGCTCCCTTTTCTCCATAAATCTCTCCCATCTATTCCTATCCACAAAGGCGGCAGAGTGCCTGATGAAGGCCAAATAGGCCGAAAACGTTCGCACGCATGTATTAGCCGCACGTCTACAAATAAAATCCTACGTGATTTGCAACTGGGCTGTGATTTGCATTTTTCCTGTGAATGGGAGTGGGAATCCGATCCACAGCCCAATAAAAACAGAACAGCAGGATTATACAAAGCTTTGAATAGAGACATGATCTACCCTGTCAGATGAATGTTGTAAAAATTAAAAACGGTGCCAAAACAGACATCTTTTGGTTACCTTGCCTCACAAAATACGTAATATAGAGCAATTAAAAATAATATGTACCCCAAAATAGTACCAATAAAACTGGCACCCTATACCCTAGTTTTCAAAATGGGGTTATTTTTTGGGAGTTTCTACTGTAAGGGTGCATCAGGGGGGCTTCAAATGGGACATGGCATCTAAAAACCATACGGCGCTCCTTTTCTTCTGCGCCCGGCCGTGTGCCCTTACATCAGTTTACGACCACATGTGGGGTGTTTCTGTAAACCGCAGAATCAGGGTAATAAATATTGAGTCTTGTTTTGCTGTTAACCCTCGATGTGTTAAAGAAAAAAATGGATTAAAATGGAAAATCTGCCAAAAAAAGTGAAATTTAGAAATGTCATCTCTTGTGGGACACCTAAAGGGTTAACAAAATTAGCAAAATCAGTTTTGAGTAACTTGAGGGGTGTAGTTTCTACAATGGGGTCATTTATGGGGGGTTTCCACTATGTAAGCCCCACAGTGACTTCAGACCTGAACTGGTCCTTAAGGCCTGGTTCACACCTGAGCGTTTTACAGTGCGTTCCTACGCGCTGTAAAACGCTCAACAGGCGAAAACCCATGCTGTAAAACGCCCATAGACTTCAACGGGAACGCAGCAAAATGGATGTTTGCGTCTTAAAAACGCGCGTACGGACGCGCGTTTCGCACATGGCAGGTGACCTTGGCAGACCTTTTCATTGGACACTTCTGTGGTCAATCACACGAACATGCGTACGACGCACGTTTCCTATTTCCAAAAACGCGCAGTAATATGCCCCGAAAACGTCCGACAAAAACGCGCGTATCAAATACAGTCAAGTGTGAACCTAGCCTAAAAATTGGGTTTTGAAAATTTTCTTAAAAATTTTAAGAATTGCTTTTAAAATTCTAAGCCTTCTAACATCCTAAAAAAATAAAATGACATTTACAAAATGATGCCAACATAAAGTAGATATGGGGAATGTTAAGTAATAAATATGTTATGAGGTATCACTTTCTGTTTTAAAAGCAGATAAATTGAAATATTGCAAATTTTTCAAAATTTTTGGTAAATTTGGGATTTTTTCATAAATAACGGTGAAATATATTGACTTAAAGAGGACCTTTCAGTAAAAAAATATTCATGGGATACAGCAAGGACTCCCTGGCTAAGAGAGGAGCGCTGCGATTGGATGCGCTCGCTGCCAGAGAGAAGAGACACCGCCCACCATAACTAAATGAAACCTCTGAGGCTGGGAACACACCTAGGCGTTTCTTAATCGCGCGTATGACGCGCGTTTTAGGATGCGCATTTTTGTAACTAAGAAACGCGCGTCATACGCGCGATTCAGTGATTCTCCCCTATGGCATCATTGTCCATAGGCGCGTTTAAACGCCCCAAAGAAGCTGATGTACTTGTTTGGGTGTTGGGTGTTTAACAAGCGCGTTCAAACGCGCTGTAAAACGCCCAAATGTGAACCATGCCCATAGGGATGCATGGCTTTTCACATGTTGAGCGTTTTTCAGCGCGTATGAACGCGCTGAAAAACGCTCAGGTGTGTTCCCAGGGTTACTATAACCAAGTTGCCTCATTAGCATAAGAGGCGCAGAAGATACCGGGAGCGCTGTGGGCGAACTGGGGGGGCGTTTGAAAAAAAAAACCTGTGTGCGGACATCAGCGGCAGCAGCTCTGTAAGATGGTATAAGTATCCCATGAATATTTTTTTGCTGAAAGGTCCTCTTTAAATTTATGACTATCATGAAACACAATGTGTCACGAGAAAACAGTCTCAGAATGGCTTGGATAAATAAAAGTGTTCCAAAGCTATTACCACATAAAGTGACACATGTCAGATTTGCAAAAAATGGCCTGGGCAGGAGGGCGAAAACTGGCCCAGGGTAGAAGGGGTTAAGGCTAGTTTCACACTTTCGGCAGGACAGATCCGACAGGCTGTTCACCCTGTCGGATCTGTCCTGCTGCTATTTCGCCGTGCCGCTGGACTGGCGCTCCGTCCCCATTGACTATAATCAGGGGTGAGGGGGAGTTGCAGCACAGCACAGCTGTACACGGAGAGAGGACGCCGGACTAAAACTACGACTTGTCCGACTTTTTAGTCTGGCGGCCTCTGCTGTGCACTGCCGTGCTGCGCCGGAACTCCGCCCCCACCCCCATTATAGTCAATGGGGACGGAGCGGCAGTCCTGCGGCACGGCGAAATAGCTGCAGGACGAATCCGAAAGGGTGAACAGCTTGTCGGATCCGTCCTGCCGCAAGTGTGGAAGTAGCCTAAGCATATAGTATTTGTTTTTTTCTCAAATACAAAGATTTCCTACAAGATGAGCATTCGTTTCTAGTCACATCAGTTATCGGGACTATTGGCTGTTATCACTTACATGGTTTGAATATAAGTGCAAAATGTCTTGAAAATCTTGAAAAGCCAGGCCTTGCAGCTTTCTTCCCTGGCTGGTCGTTGAGTTATTTATGCCTTAACATATTCCACTGTTTCTGAAATATGGAATGTATATTAATAAGTTACAAGCAGTCAGACATCCCACTACTTGTGCCGTTTTTACGGTTTATCCTGCAGGGATGCTAGGGGTGACAAGAGGTATGACAAACTCTTATTTGCTGTATTGAGAATGCATAATTAAAATTGCTCCAGGAATTGTCAGGCAAGAATGTTCTTAAAATCCATGAAGTATTAGTTTATCTCTTTACCCTCGTCTGTACCTAGAAGTGACCACCTCTTCTCTTACACCCTGCTTATTAACTCCTTACCATTGCTTATACATAGAAATGCCCACCTCTTGTCTTACCCCTTTCTTTATAAGCGGAAAAGTAATATGTACCTAAAATCATATGGTGTTTGTCCATGAACATTATGATACATATGTAATCACTGGGGGTCTCACTGTTGGAACCTTCACCACTCATAACAATGCGTCTCCGAGTCCCCTTGGTGCCCCTGCATGAGTCATGGGACTGACAAGTACAGTGCTACAGAAGTAAATGGAGTGGTTTTCACTAATTCACACTACTTCTTTATTTGAATCGCTGTTCTCATGATTTGTGAGGGTCTCAGTGGTCAGACCCCCAGTGATCATATTTTTATCATCTGGATTGGTGATAAATGTTGTTTTTGGGCCAATCTCTTTAACACTATATGATTTTCAGTCTAACACAATGTGCATAGAGATCAAAAGCCCCTTCGTAGTCACAGAATTAAAGGGATTTCATTAGGAGAAGCCACCAATTTAATATGCTTGGGGGTCTGACTCTCAGCACTCCTGCTGAACACCCAGCACTTCCGCCTGTTCATTATTTACCTGGCACAGCTGCTTTTTAGTAGTGGTATTGCAGCTTCAGATTTATTTGAAAGGGACTGAGTTCCTCTTAGTTGTCAGGGAGTCAGATCCCGTAATCTTAAATTGATGACATATTTTAAGAATAGGTTATACATTTTCTAGTTCGGGAAAACGCCTTTAAATGATAAAATTTTGCCTGTCTCTTACCAACATTAGGAGGAGCTTAAGAGCCATGCCTAACTATTTCATTTGGGCCCCTTGCACACGACAGTATTTTACGGACCGTATACTGGCAGTTTTTTCAGTTCAGTATACTGACAGTATACTGAACCATTCACTTCAATGGGTCTGCAAAAAATACTGAAGTGTCTCCGTATGCCTTCCGTTTCCGTTTTTCTGTTTTTTCTGTTCCGTTTAAATATAGACCATGTCCTATTCTTGTCCGCAAATCACGTTCAGTGGCTCTATTCAAGTCAATGGGTCTGCAAAAAAAAACGGAAAGCATACTGAAGTGCATCTGTATGTCTTCCGTATCCGTTCCGTTTTTGCTGAACAATCTATTGAAAATGTTAAGACCAGCCCAATTTTCATTATGGAATTAATGTATACTGTATATGCCAAACGGAAAAAACAGAACAACGGAACCGAAACGGAAACAAAACGGAAGCAAAAAACGGAAAAACGGATCCGTTATAAACAGACAGCAAAACACTGGAAAAAAAATACGTTCGTGTGCAAGAGGCCTTAAGCAGCTGTTTTTAGGCAGGATATCTGTTGCAGCCAGCCTGCCTCAAATTTCAGAGAGGAAGAAGAAGCAACTTGGGGGCTGTCAAGCACCCCAGTTTTCACCCTGGTTTGCTTTATTAATCAGATTTTTTTTTATTTAGGTGAAAAAAAATATTTAAGAAAAGTAACTATACATTAAAAAAGGAAGAAAATGTATTTGACTTTAATTAGCGCTCCTTTTCTTTTTCAGTCATACGGGGAGAGCGTAACATGTGCTGGGAGAGCTTTGAGGAACGCAGTAAGAATTCAGTCTCCTGCTCTTATCAGGGATCGCATGTATCTTACTTGTATTTGTCGGTAAGTTACCTATTGCTGCAAAAACTATTGATCATACATATAAAAATTGAACAATGTAGTATAACATAAGCATTCCATGCTAATATATGCGTGTATATATATATATATATATATATATATATCATATATACAGTAAAGACAGGCCTTTTTATCCCCTGCTCAGGACCGCTGTTTAATATATATATATATATATATATTATAAGATATTATACAGCAGTATAAGCAGTGAGGTAAGATACTGTAACCATCATCCGCAGTGTCTCTGTCTGTATGTGTCTGTCTCTCCCCAGCGGCTCACTTCTCCTCCTCCCCCTCCCCTGTCCATAGACGTGAAAGGTCAGCATGTAACCTGATCCCTCGGTGAGCTGATAATACGTCTCGCCTTTCAAGGCAGATTTTCTTGAAGATGTTCACATCTCACCCTATAGACCCATTCACAGGCAAACCACTTAGAGTCATTCATAGGTACCTATATAAAATTCCTTGTAATAAGTTTTAATAGGATATATGAAACAACACATGTACGGTAATTGAAAACTTCCTAAAGAATATCATGTAAGATTACATTTTTTATGACTTAGGCTACTTTCACACTAGCGTTTCTATTTTCAGGTATTGAGATCCATCAAACGCTTCAGTTTTGTCCCCATTCATTGTCAATGGGGACAAATTGTAACTGAACAGAACGGAGTGCGCCAAAATGCATTCCGTTCCGTTCTCATACTGCTTTCCGTCCTGGGATGTGGAGCAAAACGGATCCACAATGCAAGTCAATGGGGACGGATCCGTTTTTCTCTGACACAATCTGACACAATAGAAAACTGATCTGCCCCCCCCCCCCATTGACTTTCAATGGAGTTCATGACAGATCCGTCTTGGCTGTGTTAAAGATAATACAACCGGATACGTTCATAACGGATGCAGACGGTTGTATTATCGGTAACGGAAGTTTTGCTGAACTCTGCCGGATCCAGTAAAAACGCTAGTGTGAAAGTAGCCTTACAAGAACAGTAAGTCTCTTTCCATGTACCCTCATCTATAATTGTTTTTGGAATTGCAGCTAATCCGCAATCAAGTTAAACGGGCTGAGCTACGCTTTCAGACACAGCCCACCCACTGACAAGAGTGACAATGTTCTGGGTAAAAAAAAAGGAGAACCTTTTTTTCTAATCTCAGACAACCTGTTTAATATAATTTGCCTTGATCCTACCTTGTCTCATATTGCAGTCAAATTTGTGACAAATGTGTAAAGGAATTTCCAGTGTCCATTTCCCCCCTCCTGTTACTCACAACATTTAGATTTGTCGTCCCCACTGCTCTGTCTGCAGTTGAAGGCATGGTACTATTTACAACACCCCCTTATTAAAGCGCAACCCCACCCCAGCGTCTGCAAGTTGATAAATAGAAGGGATCAGGAGGAAATTAAAGGGGCTGTCTGCTTTTTTTAAAAAATATTAATGACCTATCCTCAGGATAGTTCATCAAAATCAGATCAGCGCGGGGCGACTCCCAACACCCCCGCAGATCTCCTTTTTGAAGAGAATGCAGCACTTATAAGATTGCTGTGCTCTCTTCACTGCTTACCTGCTCACCATCGCAAGGTGTGATAATAACTCCGCCATCCCATTCACTTCAATGGGACTGCTCCTTCCTATTCACTTGAACAGGAAGGAGCAGTCCTATTGAAGTGAATGGGACAGCTGAGAAGGCAGCGCTAGTACAAGTGCTTCGGTCTCTTCAAACAGCTGGGAGTCAGCCACATGCCGATCTGATATTGATGACCTATCCTGAAGATATAGCATCAATATAAAAAAAAAAAGCGGACAACCCCTTTTATACATTTGTTCTCTTCAATATTGCTACATGCCCACACGTGGCTTATACACTGATGTTTTTCTGCAGCGGAATTAGGTGCTGAAAATCTGCAGCATTTACAGTAGCAGCAAAGTGGATAAGCTTTTAAAAAAATCTCATCCACACACTAGACTGCAGAAGATTTCTGTACAAGTATCTGCCCATAACTTGGCAGGAGGTCAGGATTTTAACTCCACAGCTTGCCAATTTATGCAGCAGATTCCATCCACAGATTTCACCCTTAGCAATCCAGAGGGTGAAATCTGTGACAAAGGCTACATGCACACGACCGTTGCCTGCCTCCGCGTCCGTTCCTCCTTGAAATTTTGCGTCCGTCAAAAAAAACGGATGACTGACCGTTTTTTTTTGACGGATCCGATTTTTATGGCAGATCCATTGTAAAAATGCCTATCCTTGTCTGCAAACGTGAAAAAAATAGGACATGCACTATTTTTTTGACTGAATGAAAACACGGATCACGGATGCGGAACAAAAACGGTTGACCATCCGCATTTTTTGACGGACCCATTGAAATGAATGGGGAAGCATCCTATCCGTGAAAAAAAACGGAACGGACACGGAAACAAACAACGGTCGTGTGCATGGGGCCAAACGCACAGCATTTCCACAATTAATTCTGTAACAAAATCCACATCATTTGGTGCAGATATACTGTGGATTTCCGGCTGCAGAAAATACACAGTGAGCAAGTTTCTCTTTCTTTTTAGCATTCATTTGCAGGTTTATTGTCCCTTTAAGAAATTATGAGCTCACCAGCATCTCTTGTATTTCCAGCTTATAGAGCCTCTGTTAGTATGACCAGCCCAATTAAACCATATTGTCTGCTAGAGTTGGTCATGCTGATTAAGACGATACCTTATTTATCTTTATAGGTTGCAATGTTCTTGAGATCAAATCAGGCAGTTGGAGCACCAAGGGGAGGGCTGTAACACTTTGAGCACCACTATTTCTTTGAAGAGAGCGCTGTATGGGGGACATGAAAATACTTACCTTGCGATCCTCCCAGCAGCTGTGCGTCTCTCCTGTGTTTGAAGCAGCTGGCACCTCCACTTCCAGGTGGAATGACATTGAGGCAGTTTCGCGCATAGGAGAGGAGCGCAGCTGCTGGGAAGATCGTAAGGTCTGTGTTCTCTTGTCCCTGTACAGCGCTGTCTCTGCTGCCGCCAATGATTGCAGGCAGGCAAATATAAGACAGAGCATTAGCAAAATCAGGCATTTCTAGGGTAATGCATGATTTAGTATTATACAGTGCCAACAGTCAGTCCATAATAACATATTCACACTGGGCCACCAGTGATTATTCCCAGCGCAGCCATCATTACAGGGGGCTATTAACCCTGTCAAGAAAAGGGGAGGGGGGAGTGTACTGAGCACTAGGGGCATAGCTGTAGCAGTATTCCAAGAGTTGACCCATCCCCTCTATGCTCGAGCTGCCTAATTTACATAAATATAAAAAACTAATTTATCACTGCAGATCCTATATCCATGAGACCGATATGAATTTGATTAGCATGATCAACCCTACCAGGAAATATGCCCGGTTTAATAGGGTTGATCATGCTGTTAGAGGCTCTTTACCTTATCAGGAAATTCAAGGCTTTTACATTTCTTTTAGATTTCTTTCTCTAATGTAAAATCGTTTTCATTATAAATTATTTCCAGTCACATAATTTTACATTAAAATAATAGATAAAAAAAATTGACTTTTGACTATAACAGGAAAACAATCTGTTCTATTTTCTCTTTTTTCTAGTTTTGTTCTGAACTCTTATACTCTTATTTTTTGTGTGTTTTTGATTTTTTTTTTTTTTTTTTAGAAAAAGTTGTGTGGGATCGGAGCTGGTGGATTGGCTCATGCAGCACTGTCCATTCGTTCAATGTAGATACACGGCTGCTGGAATCTGGCAAATATTGCTCAAACTGGGAATCCTGCTTTCAGGTTGGTTTAACGGAAAGCGTTTGTGTTTATGGAGTTTACCTAATCCTTATGTGAGATGAGAGAAGGGGCAAGCAGTTTTTCTTTCTTTTTTTTTTTCCGGAAAATGTTCCAGCTGCTGTAAAGAATTATTGAGATGAAAATAATTTTATGGCTAACCGTGTTACTTCTGTTCCTGGATTGAAAGGTAGCGGTGCATGAAGGGAAATGAATGTCCTAGGCTGACAGCACGTACTATTACATCAATTATACTTCTCTTTGGTACACGTGCATGACTCTATATAATGCAGCCGGTGCAGTTGCTATGTTTGTAGCAAATCCTTTATTGTACGTGCTTCCACTAGTTCCAGGCTTGAAATTACGGTATGTGTTTTCTGTGCACACAGAAAAGCCTATCAGTTGTAACTAGTCTGTGTTTAGCATTATGGCTTCTTATGGTCCCATATGTGCCCGCATTGCTGAGAAAAATTATGTTTATATATATACAAATTAGCCTCTAGGAACAACAGGGGAATTGCCATTACTCCTAGATGCTCAGCTCTCTCTGCAAATGCCGCGCTCTCTGCACTTTGATTGACAGTGTTAAGCAGGCGTGATCACGTTGTCACTGCCTGGCCCTGTCAATGAAAGTGGAGAGTGTGTGGCAGTTGCAGAGTAAGATGAGCCTCTAGGAGTAACGGCAATGCCCCCGTTGTTCCTAATGGCTCTTTTGCATATATTTGTGCGTAAGTGTTCGGCAACCAACTACGCATGCACGCGAGGACGCATGACAAAGTAAGCAAGCACAGCCTGAGTCGTGGACACTGCGCGTGCGCCCTCAGGGGTAAGGAGAGCTGATGCTCTTTTATCTTGTGAAATCTCCTTACCCCTGAGGGCGCACGCGCAGTGTCCACGACTCAGGCTGTGCTTGCTTACTTTGTCATGCGTCCTCGCGTGCATGCGTAGTTGGTTGCCGATCCTTCCTGTAATTTTCCCTTAAGCGCACCCGTGGAAGTGCGCTTGTGCTGAGGTGCACACCCCCTCCGCACCCGTGGTACTGCGCTTGCGCGGAGGCGCACACCCTCGGAAGTCATGTGGTGTAAAGGAATCTGATGAGGTAAGGTTTTCTGACAGAACACCAGTCCTCAGGGGCCACCTGCCGGTCATGTTTTCAGGACTTCCTTAGGATTGAGCAGGTGATATAATTAGTGTCAGTGCATCGGGACTTACCACAGGTATTCATTCTGTGGGATATTCTCAAATCATGACCGGGAGGTGGGTCCCGAGGACCGGAGTTGAGAAACACTGCACTAAACAAACATATTTGTTTTGATTACATATAATAATAGCCAATGGGGGCCAGTCACCTGTGACAGAAGTCTAAGGCTACATGCACACGAAAGTGAAAAAAAAACGTCTGTTAAAAACAGGCACACTTAGTTTTTCATGGCCATATTGCATCAGTGTGTGCATCCATTTTCTGGCCGTGTGTCAGTTTTGCATCCGTTTTTCATGTCTGTTAAAAACGGACATGAAAAATGGATGAATTTGATTGGCAGTTATTTCTAGACCCACCCTTCTGAGAACACCCATATGATGGTAGGCCCCCAGGTAAAATAATGTCCCTCATAGTGTAGGAATTTTAAATTTCTTTTTGCTGCCCCCAGCCTTAATAATGCCCCCATGTAGGCCCCCAGCTAAAATAATTTCCCCCATAGGGTAGGATTTTTTTTTTTTTACCGCCCCCAGCTTTAATAATGCCCCCTATTTTGGCTAAAATAATGTCTCCCACGGTGTAAATAATTTTTTTTATAGTGCCCCCAGCTTTAATAATGCCCCTATGTAGGCCTCCAGCTAAGATAATGTCCCCCATGTAGGCCCTCTGGTAAAATAATGTCCCCCATAGTGTAGGAATTTCTCTTTTTTTTTTCCGGCCCCAGCTTTAATAATGTCCCCCATAGTGTAGGAATTATTTTTTTAATGTCCCCAGTTTTATTAATGCCCCCAATGTAGGGCCCCATCTTAAATAATTTCCCCCATGTTTTAAATAATGCCCTCATAATGGCCCACCACAGTATTTTTTTTTTTTTGTTGATTTTGCAAAAAAAATAAAAATCCCTCACCTTATCCACTTGCTCATGCTGCAGTAGTCTCTTCTCTCTTCACTGAACAGGACCTGCCGAAGGTCCTGCGATGTGCGCAATGACGTCACTGAGCGCTCCCACGTGGTTACGTCACCACGCATATCGCAGGTCCTTCGGCAGGTCCTGGTGAATGAAGAGAGAAGGGACTGCCATAGCACGAGCAAGTGGATGAGGTGAGTTTTTTTTTAAACCCCTAAAAGGCCATATAGATAAAGTGTACCCGTTTTTAACAGCCGTTAGACGAGTGCACTCCTGTCAGTCGGCGCTAAAAACGTTTTCATTGATTTCAGTGGGGTCTGTCTGGCCGTGGAAATGTCCTTTTTTTGGACGGATGTTGTTCACGGCCATGTGAATAGCCCCATAGACTTTTATTGGAGCTAAAAATGGCCGTGTGACGACCGTTACTTAAACGGACGTCACACGGCCATTATTCACTGTCATGTGCATGAAGCCTAACAGTGTTATCTGTCATCCATAGGCAGAACTTCCTCTATTTAATGTATATCAGGAGCTTTTTAGGTTTTTGGTGTATGGAGACAAAAATTGCAGTCTGAAAACTGACGGGATCGAGCTGTCTGTGTTGCATGTTAATAAAACACTGTGTGCAGGAGCACACAGTACCATCACAGGCAGCTTGCTAATTAACAGGCTTCTAGCACAGGACCATGTCTTTAGTTCTTTAAATTTACTGTACATAGGGCGAACGGACAGAAAGGCGTTAACAATTTTCATCTTTGGCCAATCCTTAGGCTCCTGAGAACCTTAATGAAACTAAAACACACAGTACAGTGGTCCATCTAGATACAGTATTAATTAGTCCTAGGACGACCATTGTATGTTGAAACCATTGTAAGTTGAGTAATCGGTTTCATAGCCCCAAAATGTCATCAAAGATAAGAGACAATGAAGATTTAAGAAAAATAAGCAGATAACTAAGACAGATAAACCAAGTCCTTACATATAACAGTCAAGAATAGCTGCAAACTAGCAACTAATACCACTATTTTACCAGAGAAGTATCCTTGATTGGTTGGATCTGAGTCTGAGGCATTGTATGTTGAGTCTAGTTTTATTCACTGCCTGAAAAGGATACTAAAACAAAATAATAACCCTTTAATGGGTTAATTAATTTTAGCTTAAGGGCCAATAATATTTCCCCCCTTTGTGTTTTTTACTTTTTATTTTTTTCTTTATTTTGTGAGATTAGTTGTAGGTTTTTAAGAAAACATTTTTGGGTATATATAGTGTAGTAAATAACTTTTATTATTTTATTTTTAGGGGAAAAAAAATATAAAAATTTTTTTTGCATTATTTTGTGGGATTTATTTATAGTGTTCACTGTGTGTATTATTTGGGTAACTACAGTGATGAGAATGCCAGGTTTCCGTAATATATATATATATATATATATATATAGACAAATGAAAAATCGAGCAGCACTCCAAATATGTCCAAACAAAATATGCGTCTTTATTCACCCATCGGCATGGCAACGTTTCAGCTCCTGCTGGAGCCTTTTCACTTGAAAAAGGCTCCAGCAGGAGCTGAAACGTTGCCACGCCGATGGGTGAATAAAGACGCATATTTTGTTTGGACATATTTGGAGTGCTGCTCGATTTTTCATTTGTCTGCATAGGCTGGAGTGGGTTTACTCCACAGGTGAGCCTTGCACCCGCCACTCATTTTACTAGGTGGTGCTGCCTCATTTTTCATTCTATCTATCTATCTATATATATATATAATATATATATATTTACTATTTTTCCTTTCCTCCTGCAGCCTGTTAGCTCTGCGGATGCTCCCTCTCCTCCTCCAAACTGAAGGGGAGGGGGGCTGCTGCTTTAACTGCTCATATCTCTGGTTTGTTTTGGCTTCATATTATTTGAAAGCTGGCATTCCACGCTTTCAAACAATACCAGAATGACGGCAATATCTTCAGTACATGGGAAGATATCACTGTTAGAAATCAGGATGTAGTGAATGCAGCTGAAACTGAAAGTAAAAGCAGGTTTTACCTGCGATTATTCCCGACTCGATTTCTAACAGCGATATCTCCTCTGTTGCTTGGACTAATGCTGTTATTTTGGACTTGTATGAAAGCCTATAATGCTTCTAGCTGCTACCATTCAGGAAATATCAGCAGCTAAAGCAGCCCTCCCCGATTCTACTTCTCAGAACAGTTAAAGGGGTTGTCTCATCATAGACAATGAGGGCATATCTCTAGGATATGCCCCCATTGTCTTATAGGTGCGGGTCTCACTGCTGGCAACCGCACCTATATAGAGATCGGAGCCCCGCAAGGTGGTAGCTGGAGGACTCCGGTCCGGTCACCACCAAGCCGGCTCCCCATAGAAGCCGGCTTGGTTGCATGCGCGGCCCCGCTCCCATTCATTTCTATGGGGCCAACGGAAAAAGCCGAGCCAGTGGTTGGGTATTTTCGGCGGCCCCATAGAAAATGAATGGAGGGCGGCTGCTCATGCACATTGCGCCCTCCTTCCCTTGCTGAGTTCCATTCTCAATATAGGTGCGGGTGCCAGCGGTGGGATCCGCACTTATAAGACAATGGGGGTATATCCTAGCGATATGCCCCCATTGTCCATGTTGAGACAACCCCTTTAAGTACTTTTCCCAATGTCTGAGCTGACCTTGGGCAGATCAGTTAGGTGGTTAAACTGACCATACACTAGAGAGTCCAACTTTTGAATAAATTGTCATCTGTCAAAGTTAAGTATTTGGAAGACAATTCCATAAGTTAAAGCAACAAATTGCCAATCAGTTTGCGTCTTGTGACCTGGATTAGGCATCCAAGAGTGAGTATTATACCTGCAGAACTAATGCTCTTGTATACGGCCCCTGGAGCTCAATTTTTTAAATACCCATTCCAACATTTTTATTTAGTGGTTTCCTACAGGCTTCTGCAGTACATTACTGCAATTACATTTACAATATTAACGTAATCTCACTTACAGAATGTGCTTAGCTGACAGACCAGAGCTCTGTGCTTACATTCTTTAAACTCCTATTTCCATGAGGATAGATAAAGATTGTTCAGTCTTTTTTTATATCTCTGGTATGATAGGAATAATCTTTTTTAAGAATATTTTGTATATGTTCTTTTGTTTTCAAATTATATTGCAGTAGAAGATGATTTGTGTCTCAAGTGGGGACAAAATAATATGTATATACAACTGCAGCTGAGCTAAATTTAGGGTACTTTCACACTTGCGTTGTTTGATTCCGGCAGGCAGTTCAGTTGCCTGAACTGCCTGCCTGATCAGGAAAACTGTATGCAAACGCATGTCATCTGCAGACTGATCAGGATCCTGATCAGTCTGACAAATGCATTGCAATACCGGATCCATTTTTCCGGTGTCATCCGGAAAAAATGATCCGGTATTTATTATTTTTCACATTTTTAAAGGTCTGCGCATGCACAGACCTAGAAACCGGATCCGTTTTACTGGAACACTTGATACCGGATCCGACATTAATACATTTCAATGGAAATTAATGCCGAATCCGGCATTCAGGCCAGTGTTCCGGAATTTTGGCTGGAGAAAATACCGCAGCATGCTGCGGTATTTTCTCCATCCAAATAACGTAAAAGTGATGGAACTGAAGACATCCTATGCATACTAAATGGATTGCTTTTCATTCAGAATGCATTGGGACAAAAGTGATCAGTTTTTTTCCAGTATTGATCCACTAGGACGGAACTCAATACCTGAAAACTTTAACGCTAGTGTGAAAGTACCCTTAAAGGTAAATGTGTTAAAGGGTTTGTCCCCAAAAAATAGACTACAGCTTTCAAACCAGAACCTGGATCTGAATACTTTTTTTATTGCATGTAATAAAAAATATAGCATAGCTAAGTTATTCAATAACATGTATCTGTATACGTCCAGCTGCTGTTTGTTTTTATTTTCTTATTTTTGACCTGCTCACTGAGAAGGCCGCACATGCTCAGTTTCATCCTTTAACTGCATCCTGAGCTGTGATAGGGAGAGCATGGACACGCCTCCTTAGCTGCAGCAGAAAGGACACTCCCCTTGAGTGTTCAGCTTGATGTAAATCTAGCAGAGCAATGAATGTGGAGATCTCTATATCCATGTGAGGTACAGGGCTGGTTCTAGCTCTGTTAGAAAGAGGTTGTCATGTACTATATATAGTCAATTGTTTTTTTTTACATAACCCCTTTAAATAAAAAATGACACAAAAAGGTTAGCTAACGCTATCAATGTATTTGAATGGCTTTTGTCAAAAGATGGCCCAAGATAACACTGTGGTGAGTTATAAGAGTCAATGTTACATCTGTATGCAGTCAAAAAATGTTGTCTTGTCAACAACAGTTCTGTATGAGTTGATAGGTATGATTGCATTTCTTAAAGAACAGGTATAGTAAACTTGAAGTATAAGTGGGATTGAAAACAGTGCCACTAATAATAAGAAGAAAGATATATGTACCCAACTCCTACCTAGAGATTTTGATATGTTCACAAGGCCAGTTCTTGAGCAGAAACAACTTTTCACCCATCATAGTAGCGGCAGCATGAGCTCCTGAATTCTAGAGGAATTAGCTTTCTGTATCCCTGTATAAGGCATCTGTGGTAAATAGTTTTAGGTGTAATTGCCTATTTCCTCCTGGATGGATTTATATTTGTAATATTCTTTTGAGGGGTTTTGTTCTACAAATTCAATTAAAACTTAAAAAATGTAAATCTAATTTTTTATGGTTTCTCTTTTTTAATACTGTAAAGGTTTCAAGTTATCAGATCCATTGTGAGCTTGAGATAATCATGGAAATCATTTCTCAAAAGGCACCAGATTGCTACCACACAGGGAGGGTTTACCAGAAACCTCATTGTCTACCAACTGCTGAGAATTAATGTTTCCAGGAGAGCGCCTTCATGTTTAATATCCTTCTTGTGTTCATACCCATGTTTGATGTGACCAAAGATGAACAATCTGCCAGACCATGGCAATTTTTATAGCAGCAGAACTAGAGTGTGCTGATTCTGATGGAGGCAGTGACCTGTCTTCTCACATGATTATTGGCAAGTGCAGTGCTGTGTATAGAGGGTCATTGTCATGATATGGGGAGTAGAGCCCTTTGACCACAATCTAAAATGACTGAGGAGCCAAGAAAAATGGGCATGATGTGAGACTCCTGTGATTTTTAAATAGGCATGAGAGCATATTAATTTTTATTTGACATGAAATTTCCACTTCTTTATTTCTTATCTCCAACAGTGGACAAGCAGCATTGCTTCCAGGATGGCTTTGTGTTCTACCAGTTTTCCGCAGATGAGTGTGCTGATGCTGTCTGTGAATTTGGAAGAGACAAAGGCTGGCAGATGGGAGTTCAACTCCTAAAACAGCTTGCACCACTTGCTCCACTGACCTCGAATATCTGTGATGTGTAAGTTTTGTGTACTGTACATCAGTTTTGCCAAATGTTGAAGCTGACTAGTCAAGAACTGGCTGAGAGTACTGTCTATTAATGCAGTGTTTAACATCCATATTTTATGTGTTTTCATCATGATATAACATATGAGACAGAAAAATCATTGTGTCCTAACATACAATGATTAGGAAAGTCTTCAGACCTTTTCACTTTTTTTTAAATGTTTTTATGTTCCTGTCTTGTGCTATAATAAAACAAAGTCCAAGTTTTTCCTTCATTCTATACTAAATATCCCATACTGACGAAGTGAAAAGATAATTTTAGAAATCTTTGCTAATTTATTGAAAAGTATTGCACTGACATAAGTATTCATACCCTTTACTTGGGACTTAGTTCAAGCACCTTTGACAGCAATTACAACCTCTAGTTTTTCTGGGTATGAAACTGCAAGGTTTGCAGACCTGGATTTGTGGATTTTCTGCCATTCTTCTCTATATATCCTCTTAAGCTCTGTCAGGTTGGAGGTTGACCGTCGATGGATAGCCAAAGTCTATTCAAAATTCAAAATCCATTAATAAAGTAGATTACAAAAAGTGTTATTAGGGCATTAGGGACACTTTAACAAAAATTGTTCTCAAAAGTTCAGTTACTCTTTAACATGTTAACCATCAGGTTTAGCTCGGCTACATCTCTACTTGTGTTGCCCTGCCGTCTGTTAATTTGGACCCGCCTACAGCATGGGACCTCTTTTAGGTTTTTTTGGGGCCATTTTATTGCCCCTGGGAACAGCGATGCCTCAAAATGGCATTTGGAAAAGTTGTGTCGGTAATATCATTAGCGTTGAGTTGGGTGTTGCTATATAGAAACATAGTATATAAGGCCGAAAAAAGACATTTGTCCATCCAGTTCAGCCTGTTATCCTGCAAGTTGATCCAGAGGAAGGTAAAAAGAAAACTGTGAATTAGAAGCCAATTTTCCCCAATCAGAATAACTCCCTGGATCAACGACCCATCTCTAGTAGCTATAGCCTGTAATATTATTACACTCCAGAAATAATCCAGGCTCCTCTTGAATTCCTTTATTGTACTCACCATCACCACCTCCTCAGGCAGAGAGTTCCATAGTTTCACTGCTCTTACCGTGAAGAATCCTCTTCTATGTTTGTGTACAAACCTTCTTTCCTCCAGACATAGAGGACGTCCCCTTGTTACAGTCCTGGGGATAAATAGATGTTGGGAGAGATCTCTGTACTGACCCCTGAGGAATGAAACGTTCTTTTTATTTGGTGTGAACTGATGGAGGAAATGAATTAGCTTTAAGTAAGAGGTTTTCATAACTGCACAATCGACTCCCTTTTAGAGCATCACAGTAATAAATTCAGCTCTTCAGACAAATGAATCTGCAAATATAAAGGCATGTAAACCAAGCCCGGATATAGCAGCAGTAAAGTGCCTGCAGTAGATCACATTAACGTCACAGACGTGAGTGCATTAAAGTGACTGTCTGGATGTTATTTGCCTCATGTAGAGATGGCGCATTGAAAACGAAATGAGCTGCCTCTGTAAAGAGCAAGCTGTTAGCTTTCTGTCTGATGAAAGCCTCATTACGTATACATAGCAATTTGGGCATCTAATGCAAAAGAAAAACACCTAAATACAAAGCTATGTTGCCTAAATGGCAGTATCAGAAGCCCATATTTCCTGAATGACAGGTCTACACCCTCAACCTGTACTCGCCTCTCCACTTTCCACTAATATATGTCTTGTGTTTGTCTCCAAACATAACCTAGCCATATGGTATGTACACAAGTGACAGGTGCTTGTTTGCAATGCATATATCATACTGTATGTATCTACTCCAAGCTACATAGAATTAGTTCATATGGGCTGCTAACATCATCTGCCTGATATATTTGCTTCCATTCCCCCTTTGTGTTGCTCATAGTGATGTCAGGACATAAACCAGGTGTATGATTAGTTAAAGGGATTGCGTTTTTTTTAAAGGCAATTAAGATATTAATATATATATATTGTGGTAAGGTGCAAGGTGTCATATGTGATGGCAGGTACGTGTCACCGAGGTTGCTGGCCTCGGTGAGGTGAGAGCCGGGTTTTTGTCTGCAGCAGCTAGTGCTGTTTGGCTTTGTTAAATAGCATGGCTGCAAAGCCGATCCGGGCCGGCTCTTACTGGGAGCAGCTAAAGAGTAGGGTGGGTGGCTGCTCCCCACGGTCCAGTCTATGTTTTGGGCTGGATATAAAACGCAGCCAGCAGCTGTGTCTGGGGGGTGTGATTATCCTGGAGCTGCTGACAGGGCTGGGAGTTCTCTGTCCAGGAGGAAAGAGCTCAGCAAGGAGGTATTTTTGTTCCTGGCTACCTGAAGCTGGATTCTCCTGCGGCTGGGCCGACAGCGTGGTGCGAACCTGCACCTACACCTCCCAGGTGACTGAACCTGTGTTGGACTGTTTTTGTTTGGCTACGTTATTTCCGCTGTGTGTGAACTGTCACCAAGAGACTGTTTTTCATTTTGTGTGCAAGTGTGAATAAAACACTGTTTGTTGCACAATCTGGACTCCTTGTTTTGCCTCTAAACTGCACCCGCACCGCTGTCTACCAGAGCGACTCTCCACATTTGGTGTCGGATGCGGGCATGCGCAGTGAGGCTGGCGTGAACGCCGAAGTTTTGTTTTTCTAAAGTGTATGGAATATATTAAGCCAGCAAAGCTGCAAGCAGGAGTTTCTGGCAACATGGAGGCTGCTGTGAAGGCTCTCATAGAGGCTAACGTGCAGCAGCGGGAGACCAACCAACTACTGCTACAACATGTGATGGCGTTACAGGCGGCAGGAGCGTCCCACCACGTCCAAGATGCCCGGAAAGCGGTCCGTGCGGCGATCCCAAAATGACCCCCGCAGACGACGTTGAGACGTACCTGGCGGTTTTTGAGAAGGTCGCCGTGAGGGAAAAGTTACCCCGTGACCAGTGGGCTGAGGTGGTCGCTCCGCTCCTGGCTTCCGGACCCCAGCAGGTGTTTTTCGACTCTGTCGGACGACCAAGCGGCAGATTATGACACTGTGAAAGGAGAGGTCCTAGCCAGACTGGGCGTGAACGTGCTGGTCCGCGCCCAAAGAGTCCACCAGTGGGACTTTAAAATGACTGAACTCGCTAGGCCGCAGTTCTACGATCTGCTGCACAGGCTGCAAAAGTGGCTGCAGCCCGATCTACTAAGTCCCACTGCCATGCTGGATCGGCTGTTGGCGGACATCTTTGGAGGGCCCTGCCTTATCCCCTCCAGCACTGGATCGGCCAGGTATCGCCCACCAATGCCCTGGAGATGGTCGACCTGGTGGAGCGCTACGAGGCCACCAGAAACCTGCAGGGGACTCTTGCGGGGAAGGGGTCAGTCAAACCCCGGAGGCCTCTGCCCCAGTTCCGACGTCCGGCGACAGAGCGGCCTGCCCGGAATATACCCCTGCGAGTCCGCCTCCCGTGGTATGCTGGAGGTGTCAGGAGCCAGGCCACATCAGGGCCGACTGTCCGCATCGGGATGAGCCGATGGATATGAACTACGGGGTCGCCACTCCCTGTATGCACGGAAGCTGTGCGCAACTGGCACCCGTGAGGTGCAGGACCATAACCACCTGTGTCAGGTAGAGGTGGGAGACTCTCTGGCGGTGGCTCTGCTGGACTCCGGGAGTTTAGTCTCCCTGGTAAGGGCTGCACTTGTACGGCCTCGCGGAGTATACTGGCCGTAAAGTCGGGGTCCTGTGCATCCACGGAGACCTGAAAGACTATCCCACTGCACTAGTGACTTTGTCCACAGCGGCTGGTAGGTGGACCCACGAGGTGGCTGTCGCTACTAAACTCCCACACGAACTAATACTTGGGAGGGACTTCCTCGGTTTTCCGGCGCTGTGGCCGGCAATAAAGGTATCTGAGGGACCCGAGACAGGGGTGACCCTAGTAGAGTGGCCTGATACCGCTGGAAGGCCAGAACCCTGGGAGCCCGAGTCTGAAGGGCCGGCGGTAGGGGTGACCACTGCTCCAGCGGTAGAGGGGGAGACAACCCCACTGAGTGTAATGGTGGGAGACACGGAGGACTTGCCACCGGGACCTGAGTTGGCAGACCTCAATGTCTCCGGGAAAATTTTGGGACCGCACAACACCGGGACCAAACCCTAACCAGGGCCTGGGAGAATGTGCTGAAATTGATGGGAAACCCCAGAAACCAGGGGCTGAATTAATGTTCCCACGGTTTATTGTTCTGCAGGATATGTTGTATCGGGTGAACCAAATCCGAGGCGAACCTGTTGAACAGTTGGTGGTGCCCACAGCGCATCGCAAGCTTGTCATGGAGCTTGCCCACCAACATGTTCTTGGGGACACCTGGGGTGGCAGAAAACCCAGGACCGCATACTGCAGCGATTTTATTGGCCCAGTGTGTTCAAGGAGGTAGAGAATTATTGTAAGTCCTGTCCGACCTGTCAGATAACTAGCCCCCAGCCACATTTCCGTAGTCCCCTGGTACCTCTGCCAATTATTGAAGTACCGCTTGAGCGAATCGCGATGGATTTAATTGGGCCTGTACCAAAGTCTGCCAGGGGCCACCAACACATTCTGGTAGTTCTCGACTATGCCACTCGGTATCCGGAGGCGGTGCCTCTGCGACATACCTCAGCTAAGCTCATTGCCAAAGAGTTAATGGAGATGTTTTCCGTGTGGGCCTGCCAAAAGAGGTTCTGACAGACCAAGGGACCCCTTTATGTCCAAAGTAATGAGGGAACTGTGTAAATTGTTGCGTATAAAGCAGTTACGGACGTCCGCTTACTCATCCGCAAACAGACGGTCTTGTGGAGAGGTTTAACCAAACTCTAAAAAATATGTTAAAGAGGGTGGTGTCTAGAGATGGGAAGGACTGGGATCTGCTTCTGCCCTATCTCATGTTCGCAGTGCGAGAGGTGCCCCAGGCCTCTACTGGGCTCTCGCCCTTCGAACTGCTTTATGGCAGACACCCTCGGGGCCTGTTGGATATCGCCAAGGAAGCGTGGGAACAACAGCCTGTCCCCACAAAAGTGTCATTGAGTATGTCGCCCAAATGCAGGACCGGATGGAAAGGGTGTTGCCCTTGGTCCGGGAGCATATGGAGGCAGCGCAACAAGCCCAGAGTAGGGTGTACAATCGTCAGGCTCGGGTACGGGACTTCAATCCGGGAGATCGGGTTTTGGTTCTGGTACCCACCCTTGACAGCAAATTCCTAGCTAGGTGGCAGGGCCCCTATGAGGTGATCGAGAAGGTAGGGGAAGTAATTACAAAGTACACCAGCCAGGCGGCGCAAGCCGGAGCAGGTGTACCACGTGAATTTACTTAAGCCGTGGAAAGATAGGGACACAGCCGACGACCACAGCCCCCGGCCAGGGCTTCTAGGTGAAAAGGGTCCAGCCCCACAGTTCGAGGCCTGTGAAGCAGTAACCACGGTAAAATTGCAGACAGCCTGTCTTCCAAACAAGTTCAGGAAGTCAGGAGTTCATCAGTCGGAACACGGATGTGTTCTCGGACCTCCCTGGCCGCACGCCTCTCATCCAACATGACATCGCCACTGAGCCTCAGGCCAAGATCCGGTTAAAACCATACCGGTACCCGAGGCTCGGCGACGGGCCATCGCGGAGGAAGTACAGTTAATGTTGAAGCTCGAGGTCATTGAGGAGTCGAAAAGTGAGTGGGCCAGTCCCATAGTCCTAATACCTAAGCCGGATGGGACGCTATGGTTCTGCAACGACTTTCGCAAGTTAAATGAAGTATCCAAGTTTGACGCGTATCCCATGCCCCGAGTAGACGAGCTGGTTGAAAGTTTAGGACAAGCCCGTTATTTTTCTGTGCTGGACCTCACTAAAGGGTACTGGCAGGTACCCTTAACGGAGTCGGCTAAGGAAAACCGCATTTGTTACCTCGCAGGGCCTGTATCACTACAAGGTGTTACCCTTTGGCCTGCATGGCGCCCCGCCACTTTCCAAAGGTTAATGGACATAGTGCTGCGACCACATCGCCGGTACGCCTCGGCCTACTTGGATGATGTAGTCATCCACAGCACCGACTGGGAAAGCCATTTACCCAAGGTGCAGGCGGTAGTGGATGCCCTGAGGAAAGCCGGACTGACCGCTAACCCAAAGAAGTGCTCCATAGGGTTAGAGGAGACAAAATATCTGGGATATGTAATTGGGCGGGAGTCATCAAACCTCAGGTAACTAAGGTAGAGGCCATTCGTAACTGGCCCCGACCGGTCACCACCAGGCAGGTAAAGTCGTTCCTGGGGATTGTAGGTTACTACATGAGGTTTGTGCCCCACTTTGCCACAATAGCAGCGCCATTGACAGACCTGTTGAAGGGGCGAAAGTCTGGGAGGGTTAGCTGGAGTGAGAAGGCGGAGGAGGCTTTCTCCGCGTTGAAGTCGGCCCTGTGTGGGTCCCCGGTTTTGGTGACACCCGACTTCAACAAGGAGTTTGTCGTACAGACCGACGCTCGGAGGTAGGCCTCGGTGCGGTACTGTCGCAGGAGGTCAACGGGGAAGAACATCCCGTTGTCTTCCTGAGCCGTAAGCTCAGTCCCGCCGAGTCCAGGTATAGTATAGTGGAGAGGGAGTGCCTGGCTATCAAGTGGGCACTCGAATCTCTCCGCTACTACCTGTTAGGAGGAGGTTCTGTTTGGTGACCGACCATTCCCCTCAAATGGATGAGTCAGGCCAAGGAGAGGAATGCTCGGGTCACCAGGTGGTTCCTATCTCTTCAAAATTTCAAGTTTTCCGTGGAACACAGGGCAGGCCGCTTGCAGGGCAACGCAGATGCCCTGTCCCGCGTCCACTGCCTTCACGTGTGTTCACCCTCAGGGCTGGAACAAAGGGGGGTATGTGGTAAGGTGCAAGGTGTCATATGTGATGGCAGGTACGTGTCACCGAGGTTGCTGGCCTCGGTGAGGTGAGAGCCGGGTTTTTGTCTGCAGCAGCTAGTGCTGTTTGACTTTGTTAAATAGCATGGCTGCAAAGCCGATCCGGGCCGGCTCTTACTGGGAGCAGCTAAAGAGTAGGGTGGGTGGCTGCTCCCCACGGTCCAGTCCATGTTTTGGGCTGGATATAAAACGCAGCCAGCAGCTGTGTCTGGGGAGTGTGATTATCCTGGAGCTGCTGACAGGGCTGGGAGTTCTCTGTCCAGGAGGAAAGAGCTCAGCAAGGAGGTATTTTGTTCCTGGCTACCTGAAGCTGGATTCTCCTGCGGCTGGGCCGACAGCGTGGTGCGAACCTGCACCTACACCTCCCAGGTGACTGAACCTGTGTTGGACTGTTTTTGTTTGGCTACGTTATTTCCGTTGTGTGTGAATTGTCACCAAGAGACTGTTTTTCATTTTGTGTGCAAGTGTGAATAAAACACTGTTTGTTGCACAATCTGGACTCCTTGTTTTGCCTCTAAACTGCACCCGCACCGCTGTCTACCAGAGCGACTCTCCACAATATATATATATATATATATACACTCATCATCTGAACCCTGTCCGTGCCAGTGCTAACTTCTCCGTGTTCCACGGCATTCTTTGCTTTCATAACTGCAGCAGCGACATGCCTGTACACCCCCCGTGACCACTGCAGCCAGTTACTGGCCTCAACAGTCTTGTGCCATATATTGCAGAGAGCAATGTTTAGCTGCAGTGGTCATACAGGCAACCCCATTACTGCAGACAAAAACATGGCTGCAGCAGCGGGAAGCATTGGAGCGGCAGTGCTGGAACAGAGGGGTTTTTAAAGGGTGAGTAATGCATTTGTTTATTATTTTAATACTGTCACAGCCTTCAATACAATTACTTGGACAGCCTCTTTAATACTGTGTATGAATAATTCTTTCTTGAATCGGGTCCTGGGCTGTTGATTAAGATGGGTTTACACACACAGATTTCTGACTAGTCAGACCATTCTCACAGAGGATGAAATTTGCTTGTTCGTTGGGTAATAGCCCTTTACATGGGCCAGTTATCGAGTGTGATCTTTCATACAAATAGTCATTACTAATAATTGTCCCTCAGACTGATAACGGTCTGATTGGGCAGAAACTGATCAGAAATCTGTATGTGTAAAAAAAGAAAATAACATTACTCTTCACCTCAGTCTTTAAGTGTCAAAGATACTAATGTCAAATCACTCATAGGCCTTGCTGTGTAACATATGGCTCCTGTAACATGGGCAGATTTTCAGCCCAGTAATGAACGCAATTGACGATACTGTCAACTGGTGCTCGTTAAACATGGAGCAATTATCTCTGGTATAGGGAGAACTATAGTGCTAACAATTGTCTCCATATAGATGATAATTGGCTCATGTAAATGGCATTAATTGAGTGCTGATGGACATACTATATCCTTGATCGGGGCTCATTAACAGGCAGAAAATCCTCATACAGCTTTCAGTGGTCAGCAATGCATCCCCTGTTTACATGGGGCAATGTAGTACCGGAAAACAATGATTTTGGATGCCACGTAAAAGATCCACAAAAGCTTGTTTGCTTGGTGACTGTTGACACAGTAATGACGTTTGTACAGATGTTCCTTCCCGATCATGGTCCCATGTGAAAGGGCACTAAGAAATACAGTCCTATACTATAGTCAGTAGGTATCTAACTTTTGGAGGCAGGTACATCTCAGATAGAGTAAAGTATATGTATTATTTGACTTTTTGTTTTTACTACATACACATACTGTGTTCTGTTGAAACACATAATTGGAATTCCTTGGTTAGTCCTCAGATCAGTTTGTTCTGTTGTGTCTTTTTTAAAATTAAATCAGACCGATACTGAGAGGCACGAGCTCCATCCATAGTGCACCAGTTGCAGAACTTTTCCATGTACAACCATAAAGCAAATAAGGAATCTGCCCTTGACTCTTTCAAATGGGGCTTTGCATGTTTTATAGGAGTCAGGGCTGCTGGGAAAGATGTAGGAGAGGGGCAAAGGTTACAAGTTATTTTGCCAGTCTCCTGATGTGTACATTTGGGTAATTCATCCATTTTGATAATTCAGGATAATTTCAGGATAAAACATCTATTTGTAAAAATGCTGTCATTTAAAGACCTGTCCGGGTGACTAATTCCCTTTCATTTTCTGAATTCTGCTCATGCTAATACATATTTTCCTGAACTGTGTTCTCTACTTTGTGTTATTTTTATAAGAATATACACCTGCAATGTCTAGAGTCAATTGTGTAGCAACAGCCATGTGACAAGGTGACTCCTATATCTGTGGTTAGCTTTTAGTCTAATTAGGTGGTCACCTTGCTGAGGAAATCATGAAATCCTTTTACCTTCAAAATTATGCAGACACAGATAGTCCTGTAGCATTTCTCATTCATTCATTTCCACATCACTAAACAAGGATAGCAGGAACATCCTGGTAGAGAAGCTATTGAGAAAAACATGGCTGCTGTGCTCACAAAAGGGCGTGCTTTTATTTTAGCACAGTTCTTCAAGTGCAATTATGTCGCTTGGGAGCCCCCTCTGATTCCCAGACTAGAGAGAGCCATTCTGTATGAGCAGTTCCTGCTCTGACAAACAAGAATTATCCATCACATGCAATAGCTGCCATGTAATGCTACATACCCCCTACTGTTGCTGCATCATGGAAAATGTTTGGCTGGCCATGAACTTTCCCTGCAAAGTAAGCTGTGTGCTAGGGGCAGACGTTAAAAGGTGATGCCCCCAATGAGATAACTTATTTAACCTCTTAGGGACATAGGACGTACCGGTACGCCCTGATGTCCTGCTACTTAAGGCCATCAAAATCAGCAGCGCGGGGTGATTGGAACAGAGTGCCTGCCGAAATCGTTCCTGTCCTGTGACCCCCCCCATATCGGCGATCGCAGCAAACCCCAGGTCAATTCAGACGTGCGGTTTGCTGCGTTTCCGGGTTATTTGGGTCTCTCGTGACCCGATAACCCGAATAGGATGGTGATCGGTGGTGTGATAATACACCACCAGTCACCATCCTTAGATCTTGTGAGGTGATGGTGACATCACCTCACAGGATCGATTTCTATTGGCTGCACGGGAAGGCGGGGTTAACTCCCCCTGCTCTCCTCCTCCATTCTTTGCCCGGTAGCCGTGGAGAGAAGCAGGCATATTTAGTAGCCCAGCACCCTCCTGTGACCCTCCAAAGTGCCATCTGCCACTATCAGGTAGGTTAGGGAAAGCTTAGGGAAACTTTTAGGTCAGGCAGGGAGACTTAGGGAGAGTTTAGAGTTAAGCAGTTTACAGAAACACCCAATATTTGGTGGTAAACTGCTGTACGGGCACACGGCAGGGCGCAGAAGGAAAGGAACGACATATGGTTTCTGGAAGGCTGATTTTGATGGCCTTTTTTTTGACACCATGTCCCATTTGAAGAACCCTGATGTACCCCTAGAGTATAACATAGAAACATAGAATGTGTCGGCAGATAAGAACCATTTGGCCCATCTAGTCTGCCCAATATGCTGAATACTATGAATAGCACCTGGCCCTATCTTATATGAAGGATGGCCTTATGCCTATCCCATGCATGCTTAAACTCCTTCACTGTATTTGCAGCTACCACTTCTGCAGGAAGGCTATTCCATGCGTCCACTACTCTCTCAGTAAAGTAATACTTCCTGATATTACTTTTAAACCTTTGCCCCTCTAATTTAAAACTATGTCCTCTTGTAGCAGTTTTTCTTCTTTTAAATATTCTCTCCTCTTTACCGTGATGATTCCCTTTATGTATTTAAAAGTTTCTATCATATCCCCTCTGTCTCTTCTTGCTTCCAAGCTATACATGTTAAGGTCCTTTAACCTTTCCTGGTAAGTTTTGTCCTGCAATCCATGTACTAGTTTAGTAGCTCTTCTCTGAACTCTCTCCAAAGTTTCAATATCCTTCTGCAGATTTGGTCTCCAGTACTGCACACAATACTCCAAATGAGGTCTCCCTAGTGCTCTGTAGAGCGGCACGAGCACCTCCCTCTTTCTACTGTTAATGCCTCTCCCTATACACCCAAGCATTCTGCTGGCATTACCTGCTGCTCTATGACATTGTCTGCCCACCTTTAGGTCGTCTGATATAATGACCCCTAAATCCCTTTCCTCAGATACTGAGGTTAGTACTATATCACTGATTTTATATCCTGCTCCTGGGTTTTTACGCCCCAGGTGCATTATCCATAAAAGTGACCCCATCTAATAAACTACACCCCTCAAGGTATTCAAAACTTATTGTACAAACTTTGTTAACCCTTTAGGTGTTCCTGAAGAGTTTATGGCAAATAGAGATACTCTATTTGGTATTTTTTTTATAAATAAAATTGAATTTTTTTTTACTTCATTTTACCAGTGTCATGAAGTACAATATGTGACAAAAAAACAGTCTCAGAATGGCCCGGATAAGTAAAAGCGTTTTAAAGTTATCACCACATAAAATGACACTGGTCAGATTTGCAAAAATCGGCCTGGTCCTTAAGGTGAAAATGAGCCCTGTCCTTAAGGGGTTATGGCGTTAAGGCTAGGTCTCCATGGGGCGGCCATGATGTGGTGGCTAATGGCCTCACAAATGTGATGGTGGTACCACTGAAAAAAGAACTAATTTTTGTGGTTGGTCATGTCCGCCGGTGAGAGAAATTGCAGCTGCCCGATGGAGATCCAGCCTAACCATAAGAACTATTCTAAGCTTATAATTTTCTCAAGGTCCAATATCCATTTACTGTATGTAATATGGGTCTTCATATGAGGCTCGAAATCTCTTATTCCCTCATTACAGCCATAGACTTAAGGTGGATTTAGACGGGATGACTCTGCTGCCGATTGTCAGGAAGGAAGCGTTCCTTCCCAACAATCGGCTGCTCGTTCAGTGAAGAAGGCTGCTGCATTTACATTCAGAGATCTCTTTCACTATATGAGGACAAGGAATGGCTATTGACTGATAATTTGGATAATTGGCTCGTGTAAATACAACTTTAACTGTAAGAAATTAGGAGCATGGAGGGAATACAATGTATACAGCTCTTTTTTCAATTCCGATAGAGGGAGCAGAGGGAAAACATCCTATGGCATGTAGCCTATAGACAAACCATATCGCTGAGAATCGGATGGGATGGGCATATAAAATTTAGCTTTTATTGGTATGCTTTAAAAGTTGGTCTAGAAAATAAACAAATAGAAAAAAATATACAATTAAAAACTGTCTCTGTAAAGGGATAGCAGAAATTCAGTAGACCAGATTGGTCACACGGTACCAGCCATTCTCTGCAGTAAAGGTAGTCTGGGCTATAATGCCTCAAGTTCAAGCCACTAGAATTCTCATAGGGATAAGGTAAACCGTATTGTAGTAAATCAAAGAAACTCAATGTAGAGTGGCAAAAAAACAAGATTAAAGGTCTAAGAAAGCCGGTATGACATGTGTAGTTGTCTGCTGTGGCCAGGTGTGCTGCAGGGATGCAACAACTGTGCCCTCGAAAAAACAATTGCTAACAAATCCCAGTTTGCAGTTTAAATCTCTTACTGAGATTGTAGAGCAAAGTTTCCAGTGACACCCAAGTATGCAGAAGAGAGGCAATTGGGATTTTAAAAACCTGGATCACCCCTACCTTTTCTTAAATGATTGTCATAGTGGAGTAAACCGCCATACAGTGTGTGGAAATCACTCGCGGTTAAGATCACACAGAGCGCTGCACTTAGCAGATACGCAGCAGCAAGTACAACCTACGGAAGCCCTGCAGGTTATCCGAGGCAACACTCGGGGTAACTTCTGACTACTGCTGCTGCAGACAACTGCTATTGCCCTACTGTAACCCTCACAGACAGTGTAGCAAAGATAAAATTAATTAACCCTACGTATTTCCATATCCCTACATCATCAGGAGTCTTTTGTGTACATAAGTAGTGCCATAACGCCCTGTTTCATGGTTTCAAGCATCAGTGGTATAGCTAGAGCGTGCAGTATGGCTCTGATGGTGGCCATGCACGGCACTGTCTAGACGCAGACTCTAAATAGATGTAGCTCCAACCAGAGGTCGCACTACGTTTTTTGCAGAAGAGTAAAAATACTCATCTGAACATTTTTGAGGAGTATTGTTATCGGAGTAGGAGTACGAAAGTTGCAGAAATTCAAATTCATAATACGTAGTCCTAGCCTTGCTCACATCTGCGTTGGAGCCTCTGTTGCAGATCTGTCAAAAGACCACACAAAAAAGCATTATATGCAGGACTTTTTTGTCTGGTAAAAAGACGGGAACTGAACGGATCCCGTCATAGTCGGTGGAGTCTGTTCAGCTTCTTCCCTGTCAGTTAGGCATGTATCTTTTTGCTGAACTTTGCAGAATGGAAAAGAGTGGTACACTATTTATTTTTTTTTTTACAATGGAACTCCAAAGTGACGGATGCCACAGTATGGCATCTGTCTGAGGCATCCGTTAATGTATACGGTTTTTGTGTACGTTGAACGTATCACAAAATCCCAGCCTTACGTGCCCGATCCAGCACTTCTGTTATTTTTGTTGCTCTGCTCATCTAACGGAGCAGAACAACAGAAATAAATAGCACTGGTGTGAATGTGGCCTGATGTTATTTAATCTAAGTAACATCAGGCAATTATAGCGATAAAGTCCAGTCCAATATAGCGGATTTAACCTTGTACTTTATCACTTGGCTATAATAGCCTGCCTGCATTCACTACACACTACACTACAGACATCACACACACTACACTACATGAATCAGTGTGTGGTGCAGTGTGTGATGTATGTGGTGCAGTGATGATCACACACTGCATTACACACTACTGTCACCTTGATGTCCGGGGCTGTTTGTCACCTCTGAGGAGTCCTCTTCAGCTCCTCCACTGCCATGTTTCCCGGGGTCCTTGTCCAGCACACCCAATCTCCTTACTGTATAAACTCTAGGGAGCCGGCCCCCTCCTCCTTCCAGCTCCCGCTGGCTTCCCCTGCTGCTTGGCGCTGTATCGCTCCAGCGCCCACCCAAACCAATCAATAGTAAAGCTCCTTACTGTATGGAGCTTTGCTATTGGTCCTTTCAGACACAGGCAGCATCGCTGCACTGCCCGTGCCATACACTGCGCTCCCTGCGCTGATGAATGTGAGGGGGAAAAACTTTTTCCAGAGAGTAATATGGACTGAACAGGTGTCAATGACGCTTGTACAGGCGTTATTGCGACCACTGGCTCCACCCATCTCTTACCTGGCGCGCGTACCATTCAGCCCCCATGCGTGTCATATACATGTCATAGGGACCTGATGTCAGTAGGTTGGGCTGCCAGGAGGAGCTGTGTTGCTAAGCAGCAAGGACGCCATGTGTGTGTCCTACACAGGATCCCAGACATGAAAGCCTATAGAGAAATCAGATAAAACGTGTAACTCCATTACCGTGCATTTCAGTATCAGTTTATTTCAATATTTCATCTTTTTCCTCTTCCCTGTAGGTCTGCTGATAAGTTAGAAAATGGACCCGATGCAAACAACAGAATCCTGCAAATCCAAGCACTTGCTCGTCTTACCTCTGCAGTAAGTTAAACGAAAAGATGTTATTTGTTACATGTTATCTTTGACCTTGTATGTGCAATGCCGATATCCCATCTGAGGGTCCTTTAACATGGGCCAATTTAAGCAGACGAACGAGAATATACAAGCTGAACTGTGCTCATTTTAACATGGCCTGTTGTGTGAATAAATGGGGGATGAGAGATCCTTACTACGATTTTTCTTACCTGTACAATTTGCATATTGTCGGCAGCGCATCCCCTGCAGACAGTAGGTAATATTTATGCTGGTATAAAAGTTCCGGTCAGCTGGTGTTTTACACCGGGTCCGGAATATTTTTTGCAGAGAAGAGTGTAACAATTTTCTTTGTCTACACACTGTAGTAATATCAGAGGTTGAATTTGTATGACCTGTGCTGCGCTTCTACACATACAGCAGACTCGGCAGGACAAGGTATAAATGATTTTCACAGTGTTATATTGGGTATTCAAATATGGGTATTAGATAGGTTAAAATGTCCCTGTGCCCAAGTCTGTTTTAGTGACTTATTGTATTCTCAAATCAATATTGATTCTGGAGAATATTTTCATTTAACTTGATGCTTCGCCATTCCTCAATTATTCCTGTTTGAAGTTTATAAATATAGTTACATCTGTGTTGCTAGCAGTGGGGAGGAGGGGGTCCATGTACGATCTCCCACTGGCAGCACTGATTGGATAT
The DNA here is from genome assembly GCA_033119425.1 of Bufotes viridis. Lineage (NCBI taxonomy): Eukaryota > Metazoa > Chordata > Amphibia > Anura > Bufonidae > Bufotes > Bufotes viridis. The sequence goes on along the minus strand of CM065593.1, from coordinate 332,063,396 downwards.
TGTCAGTCTGTACAGGGACACTGGTAACACCCATTTGCAGATTCATAAATAATCTTCCAGTAGCAATTACTGTGGAACAGAACAACGTAGAGTTATGGGAAAAGATGATCTACAATTGTTATTTCAAAGGGGATTCAATAATTTAGCCAAACCGACAAGTCAGGAGTGGGGGCAAGTCCATTTTAAGTGAGCATAAAGTACTTGCAGACACGGCAGAAAAAAAAAAATCTATGTATTACGTGGACCTTTCCATAGTAGATTCTACAGTGCAAATCCACATTATGAGATATAATAGCCTTTTTCTGGATCTGAAAATTGGTGATATTCCCTGAAATTGTACATTTTTGTTCACTACATGTGGATGGGATTTTAAAAACTCTGAACACTGTTTACATGCATTGTACAGTAATTTGTCACAATGAAAATTCATGACAAATCCGTCATGTCTGAACATAGCCTGATGGCTCATGTTCTGGACATGACTTAACTGACTAGAAAACATAAATGCAGAGTTTTATTTCCGTTCTAAAGTCTGAATTTGTGCTCCCTTGTGTTATATGCTGTATAACTTTGGTGTCTACAGTTTGGATTGTAAGCGAGCCTCTTTCATGTGGCTCCAGGCTAACCAACACCATGCCAATTAAGCGTCTAGGTTTTAGTGGGAAAGTCCTGGATTCCAGGCTCTGTCTAGCAACATTGCTCATGTCTGGTCTTTCCTGCTTGACTCATCTCCAGTGCTGATGTCTGACTTCAGGGGCTGGCACAGAAATTAGTGGCTACATTAAAGTGGCTGCTGAATGGCAACTTACATGCAAATTATCATTGTGCTGGCACTACGCCACACAGTACAAGTGGGTCCAAGGGGCACTGTTGTATACTATGTGGTCCTAGTGCGAGGCCTGCAAATTAATCCTGTGTCAAAATATGTGAAAGTAGGTGATTGGTTACAAGTAGGGTAGATGCGGCCAGGATCTTAAAGGGAACAACGCCTATAAGTATCACCACACAGTATCAAAGTTTAGTAAAATCATACAACTTTATTTCATTATGATAAAATGTTTAAAAAGACAACAAGTTGTTTAAAAAAAAAAAAAGACATGTGACATGAAAAAGGGGGAACCAATATGCATAAAAATAATCAAACATGAATACTAAATAAGTCCATATAAAAGACAAATGGAGGATAGCAACACTGTAACATATGAAAACTACATAAAAACATAAAAAGACCCCGCAACAAGAATATACAAATAATAAACAATATACAAAATAATGGGACCTTATACCATGGTTCCCATTGGAAGAAACCACGGTGAAACGTGTCAGGGGTGTGAGGGCCCATTATTTTGATCACTATAGCTTTCCTTCATATGGTTGTTACTGTCTGCATATGGTCTTCCAGTACACTTTTAATGTATATTCTTGTTCCAGGGTCTTTTTATACCATTATGTGGTTTCCATATGTTACATGGCTGCTATCCTCTATTTGTCTTTGTGATTTTTTTGTGCCCATTTGTGTGCGTTGGCATTTGTACAGGATCTTTAGGGGCAAGAACTACATATAAAAAGCGTGTCGTAGTACGTACTTTTATGCTTCCAGATGCTTCCATGTTTGAGGATTTAGAATGGCAATTAGTCACTAAAATATATTTATCAATGGGGGGAATTTATCATAAGGGGAATATTTGAAGTCAGTTTTGCTTGACTCTGCCGGTAGTTCCTTGCGCCAAATTTATCAAATGTATGTTGCTTGTTAAATTTGATGCATCTTTAACACTTTTTTGAGAAATGCTACTGTAGCTTATATACCACTACTGGAGTGACTTTGGGACTTTTTATAAAGTCCCATTGATAAATCTGGAGTTAAACTCATTAACATAGTTAACCACACTCATTTTACCATCCACTTTTCAAAATTGAAGTGAGTAGTGTAAAATGCAAAAAGTAGCTAAATGTTTTCACAAGTGACCCCAAAAAGTCATAAAGAACTATTTTGCCACCTCTTGCAGGCAATTCTGGAGTGGTGGGCAGGAATCTAGTCCAGGACAATTGTGAAATAGTTGAACTAACTGATATTGGGGTGACTTTGTACAGACACTGACAGCTAGCATATGTCCTGCTAGCTGTATGCAAACCCTGTGTAGTTTCCAGGGCAGTGTGTGAACTCCTGCAGTGTCTTCAAACTGCGAACCACAGACATAAAGTGGTGGATACTGTAGGCCCTACATGATTATATTCCCGAGTCCTGGAAAACACTTCTATAGATAAGTTCACATGTGCTGCATTGGAAGGGATGCAATAGAACTGCATGTTTATTCTAAAGAAATAGGAAAAGATCTAGAAAAAGATTAAAGGCATGCAACAATTTTGTTTCAGACAAAACACTGTTTTGGTCACTTTTGGTGCAAAATGGATTCCTTTTAGAAACAAGGGAATCCATTTAGAGCTTGCTCACGTCTTTGTTTGAGGCTTCGTTTGGGGTCTCCGTCACAGGTTCCGCTAAAAAGAGCAATCAAAAAATTCCTGCATGTAGGACTTTTATCTCCACTGAAAAAATGGATACCTGGATGGAAAAAGATCAGACCTGCATTATAGTCAGTCAGTTATGTGCCAACAAAAAAGACGGAAATAACTATTGGTGATGTGAACTTGATGCGAGGTTCAGGCCTCCAAACAAATAAGAGTAAATTTGTCTAAACCCTCTAATACATAATGTCAGGAAGAAGGACTGGAAATGTTAAATTTCAGAAATTTTAGCATGCGAAATCGTTTTGTTCTGTTCGGAGATGAGCCACTTCTAGAGATGTATGCAAGTGGTTAAAGGTGCCCATAGCTGTTGGCCAAATGTTCAGTTGGCTGACTGCTAGACTTCCTCCCCCATCCCATACACATGCAATCTCGGAGGTAACTGGAAAGAACTGGAATACCCCTTTAAGTACATGACAGAATTATGTTCTGTAGAACAGAAGTTGAATGTTTAATGTGCTAAATCCCACTCAAGACTTTATGGTATTTCTTTATAAGCAGAAGCAGTTCTTCTAGGTCAACGTCCATATATTTACATTTCTTCCCTCCTATATTTACTGCAAAACTTGTTTCGGTTTGCCTCTGCCAGATTTGAATAGTCACACCTTAATTTGTTTCAGCTCCTTTCCCAGTTTGCTGAAAGTATTTCCATTGTTATTGACCGAGCCAGGATTGTATTTGCTAGTGAAATGAGCATTCATGTGTCATTTGTGCAGAGTTTGTAAAGCCAGAGCGTGGCCTGAGGAGACAGCAGTGGCTGTGGCTCATTAGAGCGCTCATTTACAGAGATCATTAAAATAATATCCCAGCGATGCAAAATCCAGAGACATTTGTTATGCCTTGTAAGACTTCACTCCTATCTGTGATGGGTAAACGGAACACTTGTCAGGACACAGCCAGCCAGCCCAGTGAATCCATCCGCTTACAATAATTGGTCACAAATGAGCAGCTAGCTGACAAAACATATTAAACCTGAGAACATACCCTGCCTTGGCCAACTGGGATACGCCTGAACAGCTCCATTAACTTTTGCACTCATGAATCTGTAATACCTGTGTAGTCAGTCCTAATCTGTATGCCCTTTAAGAACATTTGGATTTTAGTTTCCTATAAACTTGTGCTTATTTCTTTTTAACCATTATAAGCAACATCCAGTCTCTAGCCTAAAATACCCTAAAAAGTCTAGGGGGGGATTTATCATTCCCCCACACCAATTTACCCTATAAAAAGGCGCAAACCTCATGTTTGTGTCTTTTTAAACCCCATTGTGTTCCTACGTTGCCCTCGCCACTTTCCTGAGAAGGGGACTGGGCCCAGCATATTTATCTTCTTTTACGTCAGTTGTCTGGCTCCAAGCTGGCGTAGATTTCACTTTAGACACACAAAGCATGCACCTTGTCAAAAATTAGGCGCATCCTCTGGCAGTCCAGGAGAGGACTCTGTTTTCCATCCTGCATAACGGAAACCGGACGGATCCATTATACTGCCCTTAGGCCTCTTTCACACAGGCGTCACGTTTGACGCCCGGATAAGAGGCGGGTGCGTTGCGGGAAAATGCACGATTTTTCAGCGCGAGTGCAAAGCATTTTAATGCATTTTGCACGCGCGTGGGAAAAATCGGCATGTTTGGTACCCAGACCCGAACCTGGACTTCATCAGAAGTTCGGGTTTGGGTTGAGTATTCTGTAGATTTTATTATTTTACCTTATAACATGGTTATAAGGGAAAATAATAGCATTCTCAATACAGAATGCTTAGTAAAATGTGGATGGATCGCGTAGTTGCTATCTCTTCTTCATTCATTAGCTGTCGGCTAAAGGACCTGTGATGACGTCACTGAGCTCATCACATGGTCCACTCACATGGTCCATCACCATGGTGATGGACCATGTGATTGGACCATGTGATGTGACGTCACCACAGGTCCTTTAGCTGGCAGCTAATGCTTGAGGAAGAGAGAAGAGATCGGCAACTACGCGATCAAGTGGATAAGGTGAGTTATTTTTTTTTAGTTAATTTTTTTATTTTTAACCCCTTAATCCACATTTTACTGAGCATTCTGTATTGAGAATGCTATTATTTTCCTTTATAACCATGTTATAAGGGAAAATAATAAAGATCGGGTCCTGTCTCTTAGCAACCTTGCAGGGAAAATCACACTGCATCCGCACTTGATTGCGGATGCTTGCGATTTTCCCGCATCCCCATTCACTTCTATTGGGCCTGCGTTGCGTGAAAAACGCACAATATAGAACATGCTGCGATTTTCACGCAATGCAGAAGTGATGCGTGAAAATCACCGCTCATGTGCATAGCCCCATAAAATTGAATGGGTCCGGATTCAGTGCGGGTGCAATGTGTCCACTTCACGTGTGACAGGGGCCTTAGACTTCTATTATGATGGAATGCAAAAGAGAACGGCTCTTAAAGGCTACGGTATTAATGATCTTGCGACTGCTAATAAATGTGTAATAATATCCTTCCTGGAAGGTTTATATAGCTTATTAGGTGTGGCCCGGACTATCATGTCTAGTGTGACCCAAAAGTCCAGGCATATAAGTTTCCGTAACACATCCTGTAGTCCATCCCAAAAGGGGCGTATCACAGAGCAATGCCACCAAATATGTGATAAAGTACCCACATCACCTCCGCATCTCCAACAATGTGCCGAGTCAGATAATCTCTTCCTATACAGCAATTCTGGAGTTCTATACCATCTAGAGAGTAGTTTGTAATGACCTTCCTGGATGGTAATGCAAGGTGAAAAGCCTTGTGATGATGCCAACACTCCCTTCGTCTCCTTGTCTGACAGCACCAAGCCCAGTTCTTTCTCCCACTCTACCAGGAAAGGAGGTTTAATATCTCTCCCCTGACCTCCCAGCAGCGAATATAGAGCAGAGACTTTTTTGTGTTTCAGAATCGGAGACGCAGTACGTTTTTCAAAGGGGGTTAATGTCCTTCTTAGTTCATATTTCCTCAAGGCACTGCGGCAGACCGTTTGAAAGTGAGACTGGTATAGAAAGAAGGAAGAAGATTGTCTGAGAGAGGCAGGGAGAGCTTCAAGAGGTGGAACCTTTCGTTCCTGAAAGAATTCACCTAAAGTAGTAGAGGCAAAAAAATTCCATAGTTCTGGGTAGGTCCCCGTTGGGGTTCCCATAAGGTCTGGAAGTAGCCTGGCCGACATTAGTGGGCAAGGCTCCTGAATAAGTGTGCTACGTGTTTTGCACCATGTCTCCCACAGTCCCCTCAACAGGGGGTGACAATCCTCCGAGTCTGTAAGGTGCCAGTTTGGAAGCCAGAGGTGTCGGAGGAAGGAGGGGCCTGTAACATGTTCCGCTTATCTGACTACATCAATCTGTCTCTTTGGATCCACCAATTCTAGCCATCTGTTTAATTGTATAGAATTATATTGTTTTAACACTGTGGCTGTATGAATTTTCAAAGCAAAATGTAACATGAAATTAAAGTAGGCTTTGATTTTATCTCATTGTGTAATGTGAATCAAGTCCCATGTATTCACGATGCTGATTTAATAAGGCTTACCGTTTTCAGGTATGAGGGTTGTATCATTAGCAAATGGAACATTGTTGATGTTTTGACCAAACTTGAAACCTTGTTCATCTTCTTCCATCCCGCTCCTGTTAAACGTGTATAGGTTGTGTAAAATCCCAATTATTGTTTAATCATTCAGGGGTTTGAACCCTGTAATTAAAGTCAGCATTCTTTAGTCTGTTTTAATTTTGTCTTGATCTACTGTTGTGTCAGTGAATATGCATCAGTGAATTTTATTAATTTGTCCTTTAGATATCTAGAAAGGCGGGCATTATTACTAACAAGCTTCTTTAGTTGCAGAGGAAAAATGCACCTTCTGCTGGTGTAAGCAAAGCTTCAGGTTGACTCTTTATTAGTGGCTAAATGAGATACTGTTAATGTTATTCCGTTACTGTCATTGAAAGTATAAGCACATAGACTTTCTGATTACCAGTGCGCCTGTGGACCACATTATCCAATAATAATTAAGCAGTTAAATGGCTTCCTATTAAGCGCTGCCGTCTGCAGCAAATCACTGTTTCTGGCAGGTAATCGGATGTTTTTTGAAGATACGAAAAGGGGAATTTACGTTGCAAAACTTCCAAAAGTGCTACACAGAAGTCCTTTAAATATCCATTTTAGTGCTTGACTTTCAATGATGGCAAGGTAGTATAGTGTTATCATAAGCATGTTATGTAGGTCAGAAATTATTATACACTATACACAGGGGCGTAGCTAGAACTTACTGGGCCCCACAGCAAAATTGTGTATGGACCCCCCCCCCCCCCTCCATGACTATCCTGGCATCCTATATGTGCATATGTAAGGGAGAGTTCATATCACATTTTTGCCACCCGTTTGATGTATACGTTGGAAAATGGGATACAAAAGCGCAGCACACTGCAAAAACGTATACATTAACGTTACAATATATATATATATTTCTTTTTACAATGATGCCACTGTATGGTGTCAGTCTGAGTCATCTGTTAGCATATACATTTTATGTATACATTACCAGGGGTCAGCAACCTTCAGCACTCCAGCTGTTGTGAAACTACAATTCCGGGGGATAAAAAAACAATATAACATTATAGCTCCATATCATGACTGGATAACACTGCCATACAGTGACCGGTTAACACCTCCATACAGTGACTGGATAACACTGCCATACAGTGACTGAATAACACTTCCATACAGTGACCGGATAACACTGCCATACAGTGACTGAATAACACCACCATATAGTGACTGTTTAACACCACCATACAGTGACTGGATAACACCGTCATACAGTGACTAGATAACACTGCCATATAATGACTGGATAACGCCACCATATAGTGACTGGATAGCACTGCCATACAGTGACTGGATAACAGGGTATAAGGGGACACAGTACAATATGTGATCAGGGGCACAGTATGGAAGGTAAAGAGGGCACAGTACATGGTATGATTAGGGGCACTGTACAGGTAAAGGTAAGGGGCACAATGCAGGGTATAAGGGCATAGTACAGGTTAGTAGGCACAGTATAGGGTATAAGAGGGAATAGTACAGGTTAGGAGGCACAGTACAGGGGGTATCCCTTATGCTCCTGTAATGTGCCTCATACAGGGTAATATAATGGGGCATAGAGCAGGGGGCACAGTACAGGGCAGGGAGCTCAATAGAGCATAGGGGGTACAGTACAGGGCAAGGGGTGGGCTGCACAGTTTAGCATAGGGGGTACAATGCAGCATAGGGGGTACAGTACAAGGCAGGGAGCATAGTACAGCCTAGGGGGCACACACAGTGCAGCATGGCGGGCACAGTACAGGGCAGGGGGCAAAATACAGCATAGGGAGTACAGTACAGGGCAGGGGGTACACAGTGCAGCATAGGGGGCACAATACAACGCAGGAGGCATACACAGTGCCTCATGGGGGGTACAGTACAGGGCAGGAGGGACACACAGTGCAGCATGGGGGTACAGTAAAGGGCAGGAGGGACACACGGTGCAGCATAGGGGGTACAATACAGGGCAGGGGGTACACAGTGCAGCATAGGGGGTACAATACAGGGCAGGGGGTACACACAGTGCAGCATAGGGGGTACAGTACAGGGCAGGGGGTACACACAGTGCAGCATAGGTGGTACAGTACAGGGCAGGGGGTACACACAGTGCAGCATAGGGGGCACAGTACAGGACAGGGGGCAGAATACAGCATAAGGGGCATAGTACAGGGCAGGGGCACAGACTTACCATTGTGGTTCATCAGGCAGGCAGTGAGTCTGAAGGTCGGCAGCATTGGCTGGCTGGCAGGCTGCAGCGATGCTCTGGGTTGTTCCTGATTCTTGGATGTCTGTTACGGCCAGAGCAGGAGGTCAGCTGGCACTACAAGCTCCGCATGGAGCTTCTAGGAGTCTGGGAGGGAGTCTTGTTTGTGACTGAAATATTACTTGAAACGATTGGTGGAACAGCAGCTTCCGCTCACTGCTCCTCCACCAATCAGATAACACAATGCAGCAGCGCAGAGGAGAGGTAGGAGAATCCCTCTCTCCCCTCTCCTCTTGTTTCAATGCGCAAAGTTACCAATCTCTTCCCCCTCCCCCAAGACAGGGAAACACGGGGAATGTAAAAAAAAAAAAAAATTTAATTATTAGAAATATTGCCCTGCTGGCCACATTCCTGCCCCTACGGAGCTCAGGCCCCGAAGCAGTCACTTCCCCTGCTTCCCCGAAAGCTACCCCACTGACTATACACATATTTATTTATGTCCCCAGTAGAAGCTAGAATAAGGATGCCGACATTGATCTATAAGAAGTTTTATCATGGGAACACAGGCGCACAGTAGCTGCAGAAACAGTGCCTGTAGTGTCAATAAGTTTTCAGTAGAACATATTGATAAAAGCATTTTTCAAGTTGTCCTAAAGTGGACCTGTCACCTCTTCTGACATGTCTCTTTTTGTTACTACTTTCATTCTCGATGTAATAACAATTCTGGAGCATCTGTTCCTATGATTGTGTGTTGTGCCTCTCGTTTGCTATTCCTACTAGAAGCTGAGTTAATTGCCAGCAGTTTGCAATAAAGACCCATCTGGGTGTTACCAATTGGGGGCGTGTCCCTGTATAGTCTGATGCTATACAATCAGTGCTGCCAGTGTAACTGTGCAGGAACACCCAGCAGGCAACACACAGACAAACTTATTGCAGAACATTGCCCGTTCATAAACTGGTTATAAGAAAAGAAGCCCCAAAAATGTCATTATATGGGAAACGTAGTAGTAGTTACAGACATGCCAGGAGAGCTGACAGGTCCTCTTTAATTAGCCACCACTTCAAAGCTGCTTTCGAGTATTATTTAAAGTTTTTTTTTAGTCTCATCATAAACTTAGGCTTTGTCCTCTTCCTGTGCACTTTGGAGGACATATAATAAGACCATTGTATTACACACCACCAGTCTTATTCTATCCCCCACTGGCATCAGATGCACCCCAATTATTAAGAGGCTCACACCTCTTAATAATAGTGGTGCATATATGCATATCCGTGCACCAAGACAGGAATCTGCGCAACCAAGGCTGCTGGTATAGATTTCGGGTATAATCTATGAAATTAGGAAATCTGCCATTCAGCTCCGGTCTCCTTGGCACTGAACATTCCACTCCTGGACTTGAAGATCCACTAGAAGGGGTTGTCCACTCGCCACGATCAGTGAAAAATTCTGCTGTTTATTTCCTAATATATTTTGTCCGTCAATTTCTCAGGATTTCAATATTTTGATTCCACTACAACTTAAGAGAAATATCGTCTTTTTATTCATTCTCTTGAGGAGCCCCTTTAACTTTTTTTTTTTTTTTCTGTCTAAAAGAATTATCTGGATTATAGCAGATTTCATTGTGTAATGCTGCAAAGCGGTACGGAATTTAGAAAAAGGGCAATGTAATTTCCTTATGTATTGCTGCCCTCTAGTGTTCAGTTTACAAAATACCCAACACTTCTGAGGGAATGTAACAGATTACTCTTAACAATCATTGTTGAAACCTTTCAGTACTACATAGACATGTTGGGAATGACATTGTATTAGTGATTGGGGAATCTTTCATTAAATGGGTAAACTAGTTTCAGAAAATAGAAGGTTAATTACTGTACAAAGTTGAACAGTTTTCCATTTTACTTTCCGCATGAGCTCCTTATGGTCTTCAAGATGTTGTTCAATAGACACTTTAACGAATAACGATACAGGCTGTGTGCAGCAAATTTGCAGCCTTTTACTGTACAAGCCAAGTGAGTCAAAGGAAAAAAAAATAAAATGCTGCGTACAAAATCGGAGTAAATTAACCCGCAGTACAGATTATAAATTCGTAGCATATCCATTTAGGATATGTTCAGATGGCATAAATACTCATCAGAAAATCCAACGTGTATTTGACATGGAATTTGCAGCAAAAATCAGAGGCTGACCCTTAGATTTTCACTGCGGTTTTGCAGTTTGCATGCCACAGATCTGCCAACAGACTTCTAGCTACATACAATGGGGATGATCCATGTGTCAGGACTTGCTGCTGTCATTGCACATTTTCTGTCAGGAAACCACACCAAGAAGTCGCATGCCATAGGTTTCCCATTGAAAACAAAAGCAAGTGGATTCCACATGAATTTCTGCAAGAAAAAAAAGGCCATATGAGCATACTCTAAGGCCTCGTTCACATTTCCACTTGTCACTGATGTGCGCTGTCTGCATTTACTGCAGACAGGACATGTACCTATTCATATGGGCATTCACACAACTGTATGTACGGTATTTTGCTGTCCACAAAATGCTGATCCGCAAAGAATACGGATGATATTCATGTTGCCTCCGTTATTTTGAAGACACATTGTAACAATGTCCATTCTTGCCCGCAAAATGGACAAGAATAGGGCACTCTTTTTTTTTTTTATCTTTTTTGCGGCTCTGCAGAACAGACATATGGATACAAAGAGCAACAAATACAGATAAGATACATGAGAAAACATACGGAGGTGTGAATGGCACCTTAATACCGTATGTTTGTTCACACAGAATTTTTTTTACTGGCTGTGGGTCAGTGAAAAAAATCAGAGACTTGCAACACTTTGGTCCATGATGTGGACCAAAAGCGCCCATTGAAGTGCATGGGTCCGTGAAAAACAACACAACACGGATGGCGTCTGTGTTTGGTCTGTTTTACACTGAAACTGAGGGCAAAAAATGGACACATGAACCAAACGCGGATTCCTTTTTTCATGGAAGTTAAACGGACACAGAAACGTGAACAAGGCCTTAGGGTATTCCACACATGACTGAAATGCTGCAGCTGTTCTGCCACAAATAATCTGCAGCATTTCTGCATGAAATTCGCAGTAAAAAAAATGCCACTGCCAAATTTAAAGACAGCTGGGGGTGGGGTTCAGTGTATGGGCTGCAGTGAGGAGTGACTGTTACTTGTTCATATGCCATTACTCAACAGTTTGTCCCTTCTGAAATTTCATCCAACCACTCCAAGTCACCTCACTGAAGACGATATAAGATGTACAGTATGAGAATTTTTTCTGTATATATTGAAGGCTGTGTGGACTTTCCTGGTTCACTGCACTGCCCCCACGGGTTTTATTTTTTTTGCATCCTTATAAAATAATGTTGGATAGACTTTTTTGGATCCAATGGAGTGACAGTTTTCATAAGCCTTTTCTGCTAGGTGGGCAATAATGATCTCTCCTCCTTGTAGAAAATCGATGTCAAGTTTGTTTAAATTTTCGGAGTCAGGCAGAACATAAATAAATCCGAAAAGATTACAAAAGTTTCTATCACTGGAGCACTTACTGTGAAGCTATGCCTAGTAAACTTTACAAGTAATCATCATGGAACATATTTAAGGCTTCTGCACACAGGCATGTCTGTATTTTGGTCTGCAAAAAATGGATCCACTGAATATGGATAGCTTCCATATGCTTTCCATATTTTTCTCACTCCTGTCAATTGAAAGGGCGATTCTCATCCTCAAGTATGGACAAGAATAAAACCTGTTCTATAATTTGAAGAATGGCCACATAGATCTGCCAAAAATACAAATTTGTGCATGATCCCAAAAAAATAAAAAATGGGTCAGTGTGGTATCCGCTAAAATATAGATAACACACTGAAAAAAAAAATACATTTGTATGAATGAGCCCTAACACTGGGGTTTCTTAATGATTGAACTGTTCTGGATTTTTTTTCTTATCTGTGTAATTTAAATTGACACTAGTATAAGAGATATAGGCTGTAGAACCTTAGCCTGGTTATATTTCTACGCCAGGCAGATAACATTAAAGGGCTTCTCCAGGCATTATGCAAGCATTCCTTGGACCTGCTGAAGAAATATTGTTACTTCTTACCTGTCCCCCATGCTGCTGTCACTTGGCGTAAATGCTGTGGATTTGCTGCTGTGGATGTCTGTGCGGCAAATCTGCACGGTCATACGTGTGCATTGAAGGCCAGACAGCAATTCATTAGGGGCAGTGTGACTAAATCACAACTTTCAACAGTGTTTTATTGCTTTTTCCAATAAGGATTTTGCACGTGAAACACTAAAGCATTAAAGCTGTTTATTTTAAATAATTGTGTTGAACAATTACCATAGCTAATGTTGTTTTTAATCATTAATAAGCCATTATTTGTTAATGAACAGTGACAAATCATAATTTCTTTTCTAGGGGTACTTTCACACTTCCGTTATTCTTTTCCGGCATAGAGTTCCGTCATTCTCTATGCCGGTAAAGAACTGATCAGGCATATCCCCATGCAATCTGAATAGATAGAAATCCGTTCAGTTTGCATCAGTATGCCTTCCATTCAGTCACTGTCAGGCGTTTTGGCCAGACATAATACCGCAGCATGCGGCGGTATTATGTCCGTCCAAAATGCCTGATCAGTCGCTGGAATGCCGGATCCGGCACTAATTCCCATTGACTTGCATTGTGAAACAACTGAAGGACGGATTCGTCCATCCGCATGACAAGCGGAGGGACGGATCCGTTCTTGCAATGCATTTGTAGACGGATCCCCACCCGGATCCGTCTACAAATGCTATCAGTTGTCACACTGAACGGCGGATCCGGCAGGCAGCTCCGACGACGGAACTGCCTGCCGGATCACAGTAACGCACGTGTGAAAGTACCCTAACAATGTCTACATAAATTAAGTTTAGGGTACCTGCACCCAGGGCCATAAAATCTGTGGTGGATTTTGTGCAAATAATCAGAAAACCTGCATATATAACATACAGATTTTTGTTATGAATTTCACCCCAGATCTCTGTGTTTACTCTGTGTTTACTTTGAAATGGGTGAAATCCATGCTAAAAATTCAGAGAAAGAATTCACTGTAGACCTGTTTCTGAAACATTTTATGTAAAATTTGCTGGTACTGTATTATGCTGCGAATTAGCTGCTGTAAAATCCTTAAAGGGGTTCTCCAGGAATGAAGAAAATGAAAATACTTAAATATTACTTTATTATAAATATATTCCCAAATACCTTTCATTAGTTAAAATGGCTCATTTTGTCTAGGGAGCAATCATTAGGAAAAATTAAATGGCTGCTGTTGTATTAGTACACACAAAACCGGCAGGACAAGTTACTTCAGAACACTGAGCTAAAGAGCTGCCTCAGTATCCTCTCTGCTCCACTTGTCAGGGATTTTGAACCTGAATACAGCTGATAAGACCCGCGCCTGTCTCCACAAAGAGAAAATCCTAGTTATATGCCATCCATGTCCCCGATGGACCGACCCCTTTAAAGGGGTTATCCGAGACTATAAAATGTCTCCCATATGCCCGGGCACCTCACACGGAATATACTTACCTGGCTCCCCGCTCCCTGCGCCGTTCATGGTCCCCGCAGCGCCTCTGCATCTTCTCCCCCGTGTGCGGATGAAAACATCCAGTGTCAGGGGGGAGCAGCCAATGGCAGACGGAGACAAGCCTCCCTAGCGTCACCCGTGATGCTAGGGAGGCTCGCCCTTGTCCACGGATCTTTTCATCCGCGGCGGTGCGGTGACCAGGAGCGGCGCAGGTAGCCAGGTAAGTATATTCAGTGTGAGGGTCCCGGGCATATGGGGGGCATTTTTTAGTCTCGGCTAACACCTTTAAGTAAATTGCTTGTGAGCTCCTATATGACTTTAATTTCTGTTGCTGTAGATTTTGCTGGTAGCATGTTTTTTTTTAAATTACATATTTTTTATAAAATGTATAATGGATTAACTGTAGCGTGAGAGTAGGCAAAAGAGAAATATTTAATTCATTTACTGTTTTACTGACATTGCATAGAATTCAGGATTAATGTGTTGTTGATAGTGAAGTTCCCTTGAGGCAGTTACAGTGGATTACTTTCTATTTCATAACTTGCCGTCTTTTGTAATATTTGAACATATTGTAATTTAATTGTATTCACCGTTGGGCACTATTGTATTTTCTGTTTTATTAGATCCAAGAAAGTGGAACAAGATGTATGATTATTGCACCCACATTGTTCTCAATTAGATGGATGAAAAACTGCTTGTTACATTGTGTTCTTCAATAAGCCATAAACTTCGAGCAGATACTGAGAATAAGGCCCCATTCACACTTCCGCAATTTTGCCTGCATCCATTCCGCAATTCTGCGGAATGGATGCAGACCCATTTATTGTGAATGTGGCCGGACGTGATGTGGAGAGCACACTATGTGCTCCCTGCTTCCGCATTTGTGGAGCAGCGTCCCCGAACTTCCGGGTTTTGGCCCCGAAACATCCGGCCGTGGCTCCGCAAAAGATAGAGCATGTCCTATTCTTGTCCGCAACATGCAGACAAGAATAGGCATCTCTATGGGGAGTGCCGGCATAGTGTTGCGGCACTCCCCATAGAGATGCCTATTCTTTTCCACAGGTTGCGGACAATAATAGGACATGCTCTATCTTTTGCGGAGCCGCGGCTGGACGTTCGGGGCCACGGCTCCGCAAATGCGGAGAGCACATAGTGTGCTCTCTGCATCACGTCCGGCCCCATTCACAATTCAGAATTGCGGAATGGATGCGGACAAAATTGCGGATGTGGGCATGGGGCCTTACACCCAGCATACAGGACATAAGAAGTGATACTCTGCAGTGTCCATATATACAGAATAAGAGCCGATACTGAGAATTACACCCAGTATACAGGGAAAGAGAATTGGTACTGTGCAGTGTGCATGTATATATATGTGTATAACTGCTTTCCTCATGTGTACTGATTCTGTTTCTGAGTTCAGAGTGAGTAAACAGTGCAGTGGGCAGGGGAGAAGTCTGATAAGTGGAGAAAGAAGCATCTTTCTGTGGAAGATATATTACAAAGTTTATAATATTCGCTTGCACTATTGATTTGTGGAAAGTTGTGTTTAAGGGTCCATTCACACATCCGTGTGTGTTTTGCGGATCCGCGGATCCGCAAAACACGGAAACCGGCAATGTGCGTTCCGCATTTTGCGGACCGCACATTGCCGGCACTCTCATAGAAAATGCCTTTTCTTGTCCGCAATTGCGGACAAGAATAGGACATGTTCTATTTTTTTCGGGAACGCGATTGCGGACCCGGAAGTGCGGATCCGCAATTGCGGACCCAGCCGGGACATCATCTGTCCCCATTGAAACTAATGGGTCCGCAATTGTGGATGTGTGAATGGACCCTTAGTTAGGAGTATAATTTAAAGGGGTATTCCCATCTCAGACAATGTCCGGTCAGAAAATGGAATGCTGACGGAACGGAAGACATCCTGATGCATCCTGAACGGATCTCTTTCCATTCAGAACGCATGAGGACTAAACGGAAAAGTTTTAACAACAATACAAGTGTGAGACAGGCCTAAGTAGTCATTTATACTTACTGGTTAGTACATTCACTATATAGGATGTGTTTTTTTCCCCAACAGTTTCAATGCATGCTTTGTGAAGTTCTGTAGAACTTTTTTTACTTTAATTTATTTTAGGCCTGCACAATATATCGCGAAAGCAATCGCAATTAATCGCCATATCGCAATCGCAATTTGCTGACCCAAAAATGCTGCAATTATATTACAGTACATTTTGCTTTATAAGACACACTTTTTTCCCCCCAAAAGTGGGGGGGGAATAGCAGTGCGTCTTATAAAGCGATGGTTGACTTTCTTCGTGACACTGACACTGTATCTCCGGCCGCTATGCTGCACAGCGCGCCCGGCGATACATCAGTTACAGTGCGGGGAGGGAGGAGGGGCTGGAGGAAAGTCGTTATTTTAATGAACACATGTTCTTATATCTATTTTATTTATCTGTTCTGTGCAGTGCTATTAGGAAAATGGCAAGTTTTGTATTTTGTACTTTTGCAGTAATGCAAATATGTATTTTATTTTGAAAAACACTGCGCATTTCAGTTCTTGAGTTCAGCATAACTACATTTCACATTATCAGTCATCTGTGTGTGCTTTTACCTGGAAAATCCAAGCAGATAGACCTCTAACACAATTCCCTTAAAATATCGCATTGCGTATTGTTATCGGAATTTTTAGGGCCCTAATCGCAATCGCACAAAATTCCCATATCGTGCAGCCCTAGTTTATTTACATTTAGAGTTTATGGAAGTCAGTCCAGGTGCATGAGTCAATAAAGCCAAAACAAGGAAGACATGTTGTGGTAACAACATCCCTGAGAATGTGCATTGCAAAATGTGATTCTGTTTGCAGCAGAGTCAATTAAAAGCTTCCTTTGCTGTCACTCTGCTGTGTATCTCAATATTGTAAAAAGTTGTCACAGGAAAGAACTGTCGACGCAGCTTCCTCCATAACATCCACTGGAACCTATTAGTAAGACAGCCCACAATGATCCTAGTGAATAGGTTGGAATTATAGGGGAGAGGCTAATACTACTGATATGCTGCAAGAACTGCAACCTAGTCTTATTTCTACATGCAGTTTGGATATTTGGATGGAAGTATTTTTGGATTTAATAGAAATTATCATGGCAATTTACGTTTCTGCTACAGATCTGTGATAGCTGAGTATACTTATTCTGACAATCCTTAGTAATACTGTTTTTGGAATTCTTGCATGCAGAATAAAGTCAGAAATGAATCTTTTTGATTCAGTTTGGAGCTCCATTTTACATTAAAATGTGTGTTTTCTATTCTGTCTGGTATCATAGGTGCAGAGGGAACTAGCAGCTGTTATCGCCCTGAAAGCCCGAAAGTCTGGTGAGTAAATCGGTGGACAATCGCACAAATTATGAGCCCTATGTACAGTAATAAGCCAGTGGAAGATCCCACATAATCATGAGCTCCATACACAGTAATAAACCAGTGGAAAGCGGCACAAATTGTGGGTTACATATACAACTTATTAGATAGTGATACATATACAATAATAAACCAGTGGAAGATATCACAGATGATTGGATATATACAATATATAGTAATAAACCAGTGGAAGATGCCCCATAATTATCAACTAAATGTATAGTAAGAAGTCAGTGGTCGATGCCACAAATCATGAGCTACATACACTACTCACAAAAAGTTAGGAATATTTGGCTTTCAGGTGAAATTTTTTGGGAAAAAAGTAAAAAGTTCACGCTACAGTGATATTATATCATTAAAGTGGGGCATTTAAGTAGAAGCATGCAATGGCGATTTCCTCATCTCAAACAATTTATTGAAACAAAAGCCAACAACAGTGTTGGGTATACCCCTACAAAAATGTAAATGTCTCAAAAACGTGTCAGGTGGCCTTGAGCATGAATTACAGCTTGACAACGACGTCTCATGCTGTTCACAAGTGGACCTATTGTCTGCTGATGCATGGCATCCCACTCTTCTTAAAGGGCCACCCTCAGGTCATTGAGGTTCTGGGGTACAGAGTTATAAACCTCTACACAGAACCTCAGCTCATCCCATAGGTTTTCAATGGAATTCAGGTCTGGAGAAAGGGCAGGCCACTCCATTTGAGGTACCTCAGTCTCCAGCAGCTGTTCCCTAATGATGCGACTACGATAAGCTAGAGCAGTGGTGCCCAACCTACGGCCCGCGGGCCAAATCCGGCCCGCGAAGCCGTGTCATGCAGCCCGCACAGTACCCGAACCTTTCCCTCATTTTTTCAGTGCAAGGTGCACTGCAAACAGCACAGGCAGCAAAGCGATGCTGCCTGTACCTGCAATAGCCAATAGCAAAGCTCCAGGCAGCAAGGAGCTTTGCTATTGGTTGGACTGGGAGGGCGCCGGAGAGTGCCTGCAGTAGGGAAGCGGCGGGAGATTAAAGGAAGAGGGGCAGCTCCGGTGGTGGCTAAAGCATGGCAGCGGAGGTTCAAGCTTACATCCCAGGCAAAAGAGGGACCTGCGGAAGAAGGTGACATCACAGTAATGTAAGTAATGTATCGATGTGTGTAATGTATGTATTGCAGTGTGTGATGTATACATGTGTGATGTATGTAGTGCAGTGTGTGATGTATACATGTGTGATGTATGTAGTGCAGTGTGTGATGTATACATGTGTGATGTATGTAGTGCAGTGTGTGATGTATACATGTGTGGAATATAGTAGTACAGTGTGTGATGTATACATGTGTGATGTATGTAGTGCAGTGTGTGATCATCACATTCTGCACTACATACAAACACATGTATACATCACACACTGCACTACATACATCACACATGTATACATCACACGCTGCACTACATACATCATACACAGACATGCATATATCACATACCCTCACAGTAATAATGGACAGATATGTGTCCTCTTCACAGTAGTAATGTATATGGGCATTACTACTGTGAAGAGGGCACATATCTGGCCATTATTGCTGTGAGGGGGCACATATGTGCAATAGTACTGCGAGGGGGCAAACGTGAGCATATCCGGCCATTATTATTGTGAGGGGGCATGTGTGAGCATTACTAACATGAAGAGGGCACATATCTGGCCACTATTGCAGTGAGGGGGCACGTGTGACCATTACTGAAGTGAAGAGGGCACATATCTGGCCATTATTACTGTGAGGGGGCACATGTGTGCAATAGTACTGTGAGGGGGCACACATGAGCATATCTGGCCATTATTATTGTGAGGGGGCATGTGTGAGCATTACTAACGTGAAGAGGGCACATATCTGGCCATTATTACTGTGAGGAGGCACATGTGAGCATTACAAAAGTGAAGAGGGCACATATCTGGCATAACTACTGTGAGGGGGCACATACCTGGGCATTACTACAGTGAAGAGGGCACATATCTGGCCATTATTGCTGTGAGGAGGCATTACTAAAGTGAAGAGGGCACATATATGGCATAACTACTGTATATCTGGCCCCCTCACAGCAATAATGGCCAGATATGTGCCCTATTCACAGTAGTTATGCCCAAAAATGTGCCCTCTTCACAGTAGTTATGCCCCAATGTGTGCCCTCTTCACAGTAGTTATGCCCAGGAATGTGCCCCCTCACAGTAGTTATGTCAGATATGTGCCCCTTTCACAGTAGTAATGCACACGTGCCCCCTCACAGTAATAATGGCCAGATATGTTCGCTCTTCACAGTAGTAATACTCACACGTGCCCCCTCACAGCAGTAATGGCCAGATATGTGCCCTCTTCACAGTAGTTATGCTAACACGTACTCCTCACAGGGGCATTTCTTTCTAGCAAAGCTACTTGGTTCCGGCCCGCAAAATTTATACCAAATCTAGTGCGGCCCTCGGATGAAAAATGGTTGGGCACCACTGAGCTAGAGCATTGTCGTCCATGCAAATGAAATTAGGCCTGTGTTGTCATGCAGAGGCACAATGTCTGGATTAATGATGGGCTTGTCACTGTACCATTCAAAAAGTGTAGGGCAGTTCTGTAATGACTAGACACACCTGCCCACACTGTACCACCACCAAAGGCTCATCTGGTGACTGATGCATAGCGCTCTCCTTGATGTCTCCAACATTGTTGATGTCCAGTAATGCAGGGGAAATCTGTGCTCTGCTTATGGAGTATTTGTTCCCTAACCACAGTTTGCACTCAGCACTGGCCTTTGGGATTTCTTCAGATGTAGCGGATGAGTTGCTGAAAAAAACTCAACCTGCTTTGATGGGTGTTTTGGTGCTGTTAAGGTTTTTACAGGTGAAGCATGTTAAATAAATGGGTTTCACCTGTAAAAATGGCAACTGCATCAAAAGCGCACATGTATTTCCCAATGTAGTTTTGATGCTTTTAAAAGGGTTTTCCAAGATTTTTTTTACTGATGAGCTATGTGATCTGTGGGGGTCTGACACCTGGTACCCCTGCTGATCAGCTGTTTTGAGAAGACAACGATGCTCATGTAAGCGCTGCTGCCTCCTCACAGCTTACCAAGCACAGTGCTGTACATAGTATAGCAGCTGTGCTTGGTATTGCAGCTCAGCCCCATTCACTTGAATGGGGCTAAGCTGCTCCTAGGCCATGTGACTGATTTCACTGGCCTAGAAAAGCTGAGAGAAGGCCGCAGTGCTCACAGAAATGCCACTACCTTCTCAAGCAGCTGATCAGCGCGGGTACCTGTGTCAGACCCCCACTGATCACATACTGATGACCTATCCAAAGGATAGGTCAGCAGTAAAACAAAATCTCACAAAACCCCTTCAAAGCATCATTCGCACGTCAGTGAATCCCGGACGTGAGCTGTACGTGTTCTCCAAGGACAGCACACTTCCCCATTCATTTTACTGTGTGTATTTGTGTATTCAGACATCAGTATTTTAGCACGGTCCGTTGTTTTTTGCACAGATGCATGCTCTATTTTGTCCGTGTTCACGGATCCATCACGCCCATTGTAGTCTATGGGTCTGTGAAAACCATTGATGCAACACGGGTGCCATTCGTGTTGCATCCATGTTTCACGGATCATTTGGAAAAGATGCTTTGAAAATTATTTTTCAGCTGTTAAGTGTCAGTGAAACACAGATAGCAAAAAACAGACACATGGACCCAACACGGATCCTTCATGGACAGCTTCACGGTTGTATCACTGACCACCTCCTCACGGGTTTGAGCACGGACACAGATGTGTGAATGAGGCTTAACTGTGTGGAGCTGAAATGCAGCTGAAAATGTTAAATATGAGTTTGTAGGAAGTAAAGAGAAAAGTGATCCAGAATATACCGTAACTGATAAATGCAATGCATACAAAATGTAAAATAAGTCAATATTTTATAGCAGGAATCAAATCCTGTTAATACAATGACGTTCTTACCTTGCTCATAAAATACCTGTAAGTATCTGTGTAGAACTATCAGTTAAAATGTGCATATGACTAGTACTGTTATAATGCTTTCCAGGTCACAAAGAGTTATACACAGAACAATGAATTAGTTTAAACGTACCCAAAATAAAGAGTTCTCTGTCTTTCTTAGATTTCATTTATATGCAGCCCAGTGACACCGAATGAGGGTCATCTTAGCACAGCACAAAACGGAAAAACAACCATGTAGCATAGTGGCCCATTGTTTATTGGCAGAATTTTTCACAATGCTTGTGTGTAACAGGTTGTGTTTTGTTTGTTCAGTTTTTCATTCCAAATCTGACAAATGAATGAGATTACTTCAGGCGTGGCGCAGGTAATAAAAGGGGAAGTCATAAAAATGAATCAAGTTTATCTGGATGTGTTGCTTGTGACTGTGATATCTCTTAGGCCTCTTTCACACAGGCGTCATGTTTGATGCCCGGATAAAAGGCGGGTGCGTTGCGGGAATATGCGCTATTTTTCCGCGCGGGTGCAAACCTTTGTTAAGCGTTTTGCACACGCGTGTGAAAAATCGCCATGTTTGGTACCCAGACCCGAAGCCGGACTTCATCACTGTATTCTGGAGAATTTATTATTTTCCCTTATAACATGGTTATAAGGGAAAAAATTAGCATTCTTAATAAAAATTGCTTAGTAAAATGAAGATGAAGGGGTTAAAAATAATAAAACTTAACTTACCTTAGCCACTTGATCGCGTAGTTGCGATCTGTCTTCTCTCTTCAAGCTTCAGCTAAGAACTAAAGGACCTGTGATGACGTCACATCACATGGTCCAATCACATGGTCCATCACCATGGTAAGATGGACAATGTGATTGGACCATGTAATGTGACATCATCACAGGTCCTTTAGCTGTTAGCTGAAGCTTGAAGACAAATCGCAACCACGCGATCAAGTGGCTAAGGTAAGTTAAGTTTTATTATTTTTAACCCCTTCATCTTCATTTTACTAAGCATTCTTTATTAAGAATGCTATTATTTTCCCTTATAACCATGTTATAAGGGAAAATAATAAAGATCTGGTCCCGTTGCTAAGCAACCATGCGGGAAAATCGCACTGCATCCGCACTTGCTTGCGGATGCTTTCGATTTTCCCGCAGCCCCATTCACTTTTATGGGGCCTGCGTTGCGTGAAAAACGCACAATATAGAGCATGCTGCGATTTTCACGCAACGCAGAAGTGAAAACGGACACGGTCCCATCATGGATCCTTTACAGACATCTTCTTGGATGATACACGTACACTTTTTTTCATTGACATGACATAGAAATGTGGATGAGGCCTAAGAGTGTGTTGCTTTCATGTCTACACAGAATCTATTAAAGTGTTGGGACTAATAAATTTAGAACTCGATAATATTTAATTAAATCGGCTGTCCAGGTATTTTTTTTTTTCCTCCAGAAACTGAGACACTATTGTCCATGGGCTGTGTCTGATATGAAAACTCTTCTTTTAAGTCTGCTCTGCCGCAGGAGAACATGTCCGTTCTGTTAAGCCCCACCCATATTTATAAAACGTGCCACAAAAAGCTCTAAATGTCATTACATTTTTGAGTAAAAGATGTTTTTGCAAGAGAGTTCTGGGATATGGCTTCCAGTAGATACGCTATACAGCTGTTTCTACTTACATTAGTAAGCCATTACATTAAACCACTGACAGGTGAAGGGAATAGCGTTGGTTATCTTGTAACAGTGGCATCTGTCATGGTGTGGGATATATTCGGCAGCAAATAAACAGTTGCCTCTTGAAGTTGATGTATTGCAAATAGTAGACGTTTGCAGGTGTAAGGATCTGAGGCCCTTTGACAAGGACTAAATTGTGATGGACAGATGACTCAGAACATATCCAGTCAGATCATCTCCTAATCAGCAGGTCATGTGGGATGTTTCTGGTATACAGTGGTTAGTACCTACAAAAAATGGTCCAAACAGATGCAACCAATGGACCAGTGCACAGGGTCATGGATGCCCAAAACTCAATGACTTATGTGGGGAGTGAAGGCTAGACTGTCGGGTCTGATACCATATAAGAGCTATTGTAGCACAAAGTGTAGAAAACATTAATGCTGGCTATGATTAAGGCTACATGCACACGGCAGTTGTTTTTCTCGGCTTCCGTTTCAGTTTTTTTTTGCTGATAGGACAGGAACCGATTCATTTAAATGGGTCAGCAAAAAAATGCTGACAGTTCATCCGTTTGTGTTCCGCGTCCGTTGTCTGTGTTTCCCTTCAGCAAAAAAAGTAGTGCATATCCTACTTTTTTCTCATTTGCGGACTAGGATAGGCATTTATTACAAGGGATCTGTGAAAACAAAGGAATCCTCCTCAAAAAAAACTGATGGACCATCAGTTTTTTTTGCGGATCCCAATTTGCGGACAGCAAAAAACAACTGTCGTGTGCATGTAGCCTAAAACAGTGCCAGAACACGTAGTACATTGCTGTGTATAGGGCTATGTAGCCACAGCCACTGTGAGAAGAAGGCAAGCCAGCAGAAGGTGGTGTGATGCTCTGGGCAATGTTGAAGTTGGCAACAATATCCCCTAATGCCAGTGGCCTTTTTCAGCATGATAATGCAACCACACCCTCCACACTAGAAAATTCTGATAAACGTGAGTTGATTTGAGGCGCATTTACACAGCCCGAGGATCTGTCAGATTATAGGAAACGACTGTTTCTGCGAACTGTTGTCCCTGACAATCTGGCCATGTAAATGTGCCGCCAATCACCCGATGAATGAGCAAAACACTCGTTCATACACACCGATCATAGTTTCTGGGCTGCAGATCTACCATCTAAACAATGATCTGGTGCTCAGAAACCATGATTCTGAATGAGGGAGAGGGATCGCGATCCCTTGTCCTCCTACAATGAAGGAGATTGCTGCATATAAATGCAGCAGTCTCCTTCACTGAATGAGCAGCCGACTATTGGGAAGGAATGCTTCTTTCCCGACAATCCGCCGCTCAGTTGACCCATCTAAATCAAGCTGTGGCCTCCTTATTGCCAAGATCTGAATTTGAATAGAATGGTTGTCACACAAAAACATTTTACAGTTTTCAAACCAACATTGGGAGCTCAGTACTTTTTCTAATTGAGTATAATAAAAAATTTAGTATAGCCACTGAGTTATTCAATAAAATGCATCTTCATAGCATCACTTGCTGTTTGCTGTTTTTCTAGTTTCTCTGTCCACCTTACTGGGGTGGACACTCATGTTCAGTTCCATCCTTTAGCTGCAGCAGAAAGGACATGCCCCCGAGAAAGGACACACACACACCCTGAGCTTCTAGCTTGAAATAAACATAGCAGACCTATTGGAGCAATGAATGGGGAGATCTCTGGATCCATGTGAGGTACAGACCTTTATTAGAAAGAGATTGTTATAAACCATATGATATCTAATGGCAATTTTTTAAAGTAAACACGGGATAACTCCTTTAAACATCTATGGGATGTACTGGATAAGTCCTATCCATGTAGATGCCACCTTGCTACTTAAAAGTCTTAAAATATCTTAAAAGTAACTTATCAAATGAAAATGCAGCATTATCTACAGGCAGCATGTTATAGAGCAGGAGGAGCTGAGCAGATTTATACAGTTGTGGGAAAAGATATAGAAAAACGTGTAAATCATTCATTTAAATCTCTGCTTTTCTGAGCTTAGTAGCCAAGTGGGCTGTCTTATCAGTGATTGACAGTCTTCCTTGTATAAGTTTGTGTAAATACACAGAGAGCTGTCAATCACTCAGAAAGAGCAGAGATTAAAGCGCTTCTGTCACCCCCCATTTAGCAATTTTCAGTATCGGACATTAGCTATTTGCTAATGTCAGCTGAGTCCAAACATATGACTCTTACCTTTTTCTGTGCTGTAATTTCTGTAAAAATCGTACTTTTATATTATGCAAATTACTTCACTACCAGCAACTTGGGCGGTTACTTGCTGGTAGCCGCCGCATCCTCGGACTGTAAACACGCCCCGTCTCCACTTGATAGACAGGGTCAGCGAGCGCTCTCCTCCTCCCGCTAGCCCTGTCTGCCAATGAAATCCCGCGCCTGCGCTGTAAACGTTCCTCATTCGGCACAGGCGTTCTAAGTGAAGGACGCGCGCTTGCCAACTCCTTCCTCAGTGCACCTGCGCCGATGACGTCAGACTACACCCAATGCCGGCAGTCTTCTTTTCCGGGTGTAGTTTGACGTCATCGGCGCAGACGGATGCAGACCCCTTCAACTTGAATGGGTCCATGATCCTTCCGCACCACAAAAAAATAGAACATGTTCTATTATTTTGCGGTGCGGAGGCACCGAGAGAAATTCTACGGAAGCACTCCGTAGTGCTTTCGGGGGGTTCCATGCCTCAATTCCACACTGCACCTTCCGGATTGCGGGCCCATTTAAGTAAAACAGCTGGGGCCAGTATATTGTGGACCCGCTGTTTGCGGGCTACAATACGGAGACATCTGTGTGCATTAACCCCTAAATTACAGTTTTTAATCTTTTCCCTCAAAAATATGTATCAATCTGCTCAGCTCCTCCTGCTCTATAACATACTTCCTGCAGTTTGCTGTGCATTTTTATGGTGACAGGTTGTCTTTGTAGGATCTGCCTCTTGTTCTCAATGTCAGATACCATATAACACCTTCAGAGCCATTGTGGGGTACATGCCACCTCGAGTCTGCTTTGGAGGCACAAAGGGGACGTACAGCTATAGTATATTTATAAAGCAGCATATTTATTCTTCCTTTTCATTTTTGTGTCTGGCAGAGGCTTTTCTGTGCAGAACTGGAGCTGAGTTGTAATTGTTCATCACTGTAGATTTAGCCCGGTGTCATGCTGCGACAAAATCGATGTCATTTTACACCGGCTATTATCTGCCGTGTCCTGTATAGCCGTCACCTGCCCTTAACTTTTCTTAAACAAAGGGGAAGTTGTTTCTTTTTTCCCACTGGGTGCAGTGATTTACCAGGAACGCTGAAACAAAATGACAACCTGACAAATGATTTCTCTTTTAAACGTCTGGGGTATGGTGATGTGATGTATCGGCATCATTCTGCCATACAATAACATTGTCAATATGGGAAATTACTTTTGTTCTGTTCCTACAATGTGACCAATCTGGATGTCTGCGTGGCTAATCTCTGTTCTGCTTGATTCTTGTGTCAATGAAAGGAAGTGTTTCTGTGTATCTTTCTTCAGCCCAGTTTCCTTTTTTTCTCAGTTTGCAGAAAATCCCCCAGACATTGCCGCATGAAGCTGCGTGTGTAAAATCCCCACATCATTCTTTAGATATGCAGAAAATGTAGGTTTGCGACCAAGGCGAGTTTAATAACATTTGCATAGCGAGCTTGTGATGTATGCGGTTCTATATACATATAGGGCTATAGAATGCTGGGCTAATTGGTTTTTAATCTCTCCAGCATTTCCAAATTAAAAAGTCAGGATGATAACCGGGCTCTGCCGGGAGAAACCTCCGGTTTGTGTGTTTGTATAACAGAGGGACAAGGTGCTTTTGCACGGAGTTACTGTAATGAAAGAAATCTCCCTTTATCTGTGACGCCACTGAATATTCATAGCTCTAATTAGTTTCCTTTTTGTAATATAACTGATTTACTTAGTAAAATATGCCTCTTAGCACTTGTTATCTGGGCTGCCTGCTCCCAGGAGCTTCCAATGTAGTCCTGAATTAATGAGTAGTTTTATAGCATATTTGGTGAAAAGCGATATCTGCTGTTGATATCCTGTGAGGAGAGGCATCGGTAGAGAATGATGGATTGTGACTTATCACGGCCCTGAATAGCTGGCGGGCTATCTGCTGCCCTGCATCATCATAACTATAAACTATGCAGGCAGTCTCGTGGATTAACCATGGTGCTGCCTGCTTTTTTATGTTTTGCGCTTTAACATTGCTGTTTAGTTTGCATTTTTTATACATTATGTATCTGGCAGAGAACGGGTCTCTGATAGCACATTTTATTCGATGCTCTAAGCAAATGTAAGTAAAGTGGAAAATCCTGTAGATAGAAGCACACAGTTCTTAACCTCCTGTAACTTATTCTTACCCAGAACCAGGGTTGGACTGAGAACTTAAAATGGCCCTATTTTGTATTCTAGTTCAAATTGACAGAAGGCTGGGCCAACATAAGTAGGCAGGCCCAGCAATACCATATTTGGGCACATTATACCACCCTAGCAGAGCCACACACCACAGTTCATCACAAAATAATGCCCCAGCAGCACAAAGTGCTGTACCTCCCCAGAAGCTGCCCCTCTGCGGAGGCTTGCCACAGTCAGCTGCCACATTTTGTCTTCCTACTCCAGTTGCGTCAGGATAGCAATGCAGTTGAATTCAGGAGTCAGTAAGGCAGAGTCCACTGGGAAGTCCACTGGGAAGTTTTCCTGTAGGAAAGTTTACATGTATTATGATTACTTAATTGCAGTAGTTCTTAAAGGGGTTGTCCAAGAGTCAGACAGACCTCCCAGGATGACCTGCCATGGAGATTATACTTACTTACCTGGTCCCCGCTGCTGGGTCCAGTGTCTAACGCTCCTGGGCCATCTCTTCATCTCACTGCCACGCTGAGATTAACATCCGTCACGCGGGGGGGCTAGGTGATTGGCCGCAGCGGTGACCTTCTCACCTTGCGTCACAACTGGTCACATGACCAGCATTAGACACTGAACCCAGCAGTGGGGACCAGATAAGTATGATCTCAACCACGGGTCAGCCGCTTGGGAGGTCTGTCTGACTCTTGGATGACCCCTTTAATAGCTGTTATCATATGAATTCCCTTTTCTGTCCTCTATCATCCTACAATTCTCTGCAGCACTTCCTAGTTCAAGAGGGACTTGTAGTTCTGTTCTTCTAGAAGTTCCTCGTTTCTGAATTTAATGCCAAGACTGGCTGAGCTGCTGGGGAACTCTAGTAGAGAAGTGAAAAAGCAAAAACGGAGTGTATGGAATTTTAGATGACAGCTCCTATAAAACAGGTCCAGGCAAAGGAAGGTTTCTTTAAAGGGGTTGTCTCACCAAAAATATTTAACATTTGTCAAAGTAGCACCTGGATTTATTTAAAAATTTTGTGTGGCCACTGAGTTATTCACTGAAATCTATCTGTATAGTGCCACCTGCTGTTTGCCATTTTCCTTATTTCTCTGTCCACCTTGCTGAGATGGACACACGTTTAGTTCCATCCTTTAATTGCCACCAACCCATCTACTGGTAAAAACTGTGACAATTAGTATAGAGGGAAAGAGCTGTCACATAAAGGACATGCCCTATGAGATGTGATAGGGAGATGGCTGCAGCAGAAAGGAGACACCCCCTCAGGAAGGGCACACCCTCTAAACTGCCAGCCTAAATTAAATCTAGCGAAGCAGTTGGAGTATTGAATAGGGAGAGCTCATGTGAGGTACAGGGCTGGTTCTAGCTTAGGTAGAAAGAGTTTGACATGTATTAAATGGTGTCTGATTTAATTATTTTTTTACATAATTCAGGACATAACTAGTGTTGATCGAGCACTAAAGTGCTCGAGTAGAACACGTCGGGATGCTCAGGTGCTATACCGAGCACCCGAGCACAATGGAAGTCAATGGGAGAACCCGAGCATTAAACCAGGCACTCCCTGCTCTGAAGAGGGGATGGTGTCTAGTTCTCATGAAAAGGTCAGAAATTGATGGAAACACCACTGAAATGGTTTGGGAACAGCATATGGAGGATGCATCTTGGACTCCCAGGTCAATGCTGGGAACCATGTTGTCCGAGTAGTACGCCACTTTTACAGACTGACAATAATACGCACAAAACCGAAGATAAAATCTATTTTAGAGGAAAAATTGTTAGGAAACCTTTCCTGTATATTTACTTGTATATAAAGTGCAAGTGCTGCCAAAAATTACAAGGAAGAGGCACTCCAATACAACCTGTATATCACATAAAGGAGGGCCTCATTCACATTGTGGTACAATTGTTCAGGTAGTGGGACTCCTACACTCATAAATGCCTATGCACTAAGTGAAAGGGCTGCCAAAAATTACAAGAAACCGGCACTCCAATACACCCTTTGTTGCACATAAAGGAGGGCATCTTACACACCCTTGAAAAATTATGATTGATGGCCTGCTGATGACCCTCAAAATCATTATGAGCAAGGGCCTGCTGGTGACCCTCTAAAACATTATGGTTGAGGGTCTGCTCCTGAGATGACTCTCTAAAACATTCGGGGCAAGTGACTGCTGCTGATCTGACCATGAAAAAATTATGGGCAAAGGCCTGCTGCTGAGCTGAACCTCTAAAACATTAGGAGCGAGGGCATCCTAATAAGCATGTTGATATGATGGAGGAGGAGGAAGAAGGAAGAGAAAAGGAAGACTTAACCATATACCCTTTTTTGTGGTGGAAGGGGTGCATAGGAATACAGTGTATTCAATACACCATAAAAGCCACATTTAAAGTGCCTTTATGTTCAGCCGCTTTCCTCTGGGGGAGTAGAGAAGTCAGGGGAAATCCAGGCCTTGTTCATTTTTATAAGAGTCAACCGGTCAGCATTTTCATTTGATAGGCAGATGCGCTAATCAGTTCTCATGCCTCCATCAGCACTAAATACACGCTCTGACAAAACGCTGGCGGCTAAGCAGGCCAGCACCTCAAAGGCGTAGAGCGCCAGTTCGTGCCACGTGTCCAGCTTGGACACCCAATAGTTGTAAAGCACAGAGGCATCATTGAGAACGCAGAGACGGTCTGCTATGTGCTCCTTCACCATCTTCCAAAAATTTTCCCTCCTTGTGAAAGTAGGCTGTGCATCAGGGTGAGGGTGCTGACGGGGTGTCATGAAACTTTCCCAAGGCCTTGGAGAGTGTTGCCCTGCCTCTGTTGGAACTGGTGTGTTTCCCTCGTCTCCCCTCCTCGGTTGTCCAAAGAACTACGTACTCTGCCGCCAGCGTTGTCAGCTAGAAGTTTTTGGAGCAATTTTTCCACAAGTATCTGGTAATGCACCATTTTGCTAGTCCTCTCCACCACAGGAATGAGAGATAAGAAGTTCTCTTTGTAGCGGGTGTCAAGAAGGGGGAATAACTAGTAATTTGTGTTGGCCAAAATGCGTATAATGCGAGGTTCATGGGAAAGGCAGCATAACATAGTCAAGCACAAGTCAGCCAAGTGTGCCAGAGTCCTAACAGACAAGACTTCGCTGTCCTCAATAGGAGGATGACACTCAATCTCCTCATCCTCTTCCTCCTCTTCTGCCCATCCACACTGAACAGATGGAATAAACCTGCTATGGGTACTACCCTCTGTAGCGCTGGGACGCAGAAGTGGATGTGCTAACTGATGGTGCTTGTGAAAGTCCAGGTGCAGGGCGGGAGGCATCCGGCCTGCGTCTTGTACAGGGGATTGGCCAGCACGTAACACAGGGGAAGAGGAAGCAGTGGTGTGATCTGCAGACACTGATTGTGGACCAAGACGTTCGGCCCACCTATTAGGGTGCTTTGATGCCATGTGGCAGATCATGCTGGTGGTGGTGAGGTTGCTAGTGTTCATGCCCCTGCTCATTTTGGTACGGCACAGGTAGCAAATGACAATTCTTTTATCGCTTTCATCAAAAAAGCGCCAGACTGCGGAACACCTACCCCTTGGCAAGGGAGCTTTCCGCAAGGAGTTGCTCCGGGGAACATTTGCGGGCCTGTTTGGTGTGCCTGGCCTTCTCCCTTTTGCCACCCCACTGCCTCTTCCAGCCTGTTGCTGTGCTGCAGAATCCCTCCCCCTCTATACTGCTGTACTCGCTCGGCTTTCCACCTTTCCATGTTGGGTCAGTGATTTCATCGTCCACCACCTCCTCTTCCACTTCCTCACTTTGGTCATCCTCCTGACTTGTTGACCTAACAAGAACCTCACTTATTGAAAAGTCTTTCTCATCCTCATCATGAACCTCGTGAAACACTAATTGCCGTTCCCCACCGTCATCTTTTTCTGACTGTGGATGCTCAAGAGTTTGGATATCAGGGCACAAGATCTTCAAGCAGGCTTGCCGAGAGGCCCAAATTAAGGAATGGCGATGAAAAGAGCTCCTCAGAATATCCGAGTGTGGGATCACTTGTTTGCCAAGACTCTCCATGGTGGGAGAAAAGAGAATCAGGGTGAGGATTCTGTTGACCAGACTCTTGGCTACAGAGACTGGACTTTGTGGAAGACATGGTGGTACTTAACTGACTGGAAGCATTATCTGCTGCAATCCAACCGACCACCTGGTCGCACTGGTGTGACTTAGAGAGTGGCGTCTTGTTCCGCCCTGCAAACTGGGAAATTAAGCTAGGTTTCGTGGATGAGTGTGTTTCTTGTGCTCTGGCAGCAGGCACAATTTCAGGCCTTTTCATACACCATCAGCAGCACGGCCACTTCCCCGTCCCTTACTTCTCTCCTTTATCATATTAAATGGTATATATGCTTGCAAGTATGTCACATGTACAGTAGCGCAGTTTTTTTAAGTGTGTGCGCAAATAAATTACAGTCAATGTCACAGATATTTGGGATGCGGAAATGTTATACAGGAGAGGTACCACAGGTAATGGCACTGCTGTCAACAGCGGCTAAGAAAAAATTACAGTCAATGTCACAGATATTTGGGATGCGGAAACGTTATACAGGAGAGGTACCACAAGTAATGGCGTTGCTGTCACCAGTGGCTAAGAAAAAATTACAGTCAATGTCAGATATTTGGGATGCGGAAACGTTATACAGGAAATGTAGCATAGGTAATGTCACTGTCCACAGCGTCTACGGAAAAAGTACACTGGATGTCACAGATATTTTTAGGATGTGCAAACGTTACACAGGGGTGTAGCGCAGGTAATGTCTCTTTCCGCAGCGTCTACTGAAAAAGTACTCTGGATGTCACAGATATTTTTAGTATGCGCACACGTTAAACAGGAGATGTAGCGCAGATAATGTCGCTGTCCGCAGCGTCTAAGAAAAAAGTACACTGGATGTCACAGATATTTTTAGTATGCGCAAACTTTGTACAGGAGATGTAGCGCAGATAATGTCGCTGTCCGCAGCGTCTACGGAAAAAGTACACTGGACGTCACAGATATTTTTAGGATGCGCAAACGTTATACAGGAGATGTAGCGCAGGTAATGTCACTGTCCGTAGCGGACACAGTCTACGGAAAAAGTACACTGGATGTCACAGATATTTTTAAGCTGCGCACACGTTACACAGGAGATGTAACGCAGATAATATCGCTGTCTGCAGCGGCCAAACAATTGCACGCTATTTAGCGTGCAGGTTGCGCTAAAAATATATATTGCTGCCAGATACAACAAAAGTCCTTAAAAGGACTTTTGGGTCTCTACAATTGCACGTAATTTTGTGCAGGTTGCGCTAATAATATATATTGCTGCCAGATACAACAATAGTCCTTAAAAGAACTTTTGGGTCTCTAACACCAACCCTGCCTAACAAAAAAATAAAATGTAATTCTCTACACCAGGGATGGGCAAACTGCGGCTCCCCAGCTGTTGCAAAACTACAACTCCCGGCATTCCCAGTTGCTACAGCTATCGGCCTAGAGCAGGGCATGGTGGGAGTTGTAGTTTTACAACTGCTGGAGAGCCGCCGTTTGCCCATCCCTGCCCTACACTATCTGTCCCCTCTACAGCACAGCTTTCCCATACTAAGACTGAGCCGAACCACGTGTCATCGGGTGCTTTATAGCTGGTGTTCAGCCGAGCATGCTCTCTCAACACTAGACATAACCCCTTTAAAGTAAAACTTGAAAAGTGGTAATTAGGGAGGAGCGAATCGACTTCGGATGAAACATCCAAAGTCGATTCACATACAGCTTCGTTCCAATGCTGTACGGAGCTTCGCAAAGTCTTGCGAGACTTCGGGTGATAACTTCATAAATTAATTTGTACTGTAAAAAAACATTTCCAGAACTCTGAGTTTGGGAAATAGTTTTTTTTACAGTACAGATAATTTATGAAGTTATTACCTGAAGTCTTGCGAGACTCCGACTCATCGGAGCCAATACATTCTAATACTGTACGGAGCTCTTGCGCCGTACAGTATTGGAACAAAATTTTATGTGAATCAACTTCGGATGTTTCATCCAAAGTTGATTCGCCCATTCCCAGTGGTAATCCAGAGCATTGTTTCTGTGACCCGCTGATTGTTTTATAGGGTTAAATGAGATTACATTCTCTTCAGGTTTATTTCATATTCTCCTAATGCAACTTTTCCCAAATGATTCTGTGTAACAATGACTGACAAAACTCACATGGGATTGCTTTATGTGAACGGTAATTGGGCTTTTTCATCTTTGTCTTAGCTGATGTGCTAATCAGTTGTCTTCCTCTTAATATAATACACCCACTCCTGTAATCCTGCACCTGTGAGACCATCAGATGATTGCTATTGTGTAAAAATTACAGAGATAGAGATTATTTTTCTTGGGACCAAGTCATATCTGTCTTCAGACATCTGGCAACCAAGTTATCCTGCAATAAAGGAACCTGACATGCATAAAAGGAAAAGATATTATAACAAACTAATTATAGTTAGATGCAGTGAGGTAAAAACGACTGAAATGTCTCTGTGGACCACGCAGGAAGTAGACGCTGGTCCTAAGATTACAGTGGCTTAAAATATTCAGTTCCTTTAACCTCTTTTGAGTTTGTGCTATGAATAAAATAACCTGGTCTGCCCATATTTTAACATCTTTTATGAACAGGAAGATACAAATTATTTATTAACTCCCTTACCACCTCTAACCCTTACTGTCTGTTACAATATAATGGGCGCTGATCCTTACGATTGCCTCCACACAATACATTCTATATGTAAATGTGTCAATAGAAATACTGAAAGCTAAATTACAAAACACGAAAAAGTAATGTACGATGTAGTTGCAAACAATATATGATGACGGATGTGTGGCAAACATTCATATGCTTTTCTTAAAGGGATTGCCTGAGATTTTGATAGCCTATCCTCAGGATGTGTCATCAGTATCAAATTGGTGGGTGTCCGGCTACTGGCACCCCTCCAATAAGCTGTATGAAGAGGCGGTGGTGCTCTGTGAGCTCTTAGGCCTCTTTCTAGACCAGGTGACATCATCTTCATCGGTCTACTCGCAGCTCAGTCCCATTCAAGTGAATGGGGCTGAATTACAATATCAAGCACAGCCACTATGCAAAGTATAGTGCTGTGCCTGATAAGCAGTAAGGAGGCTGCGGCGCTTACTGGAGCTTCGGTGAGCAGCGTGACTTCCTCGAACAGCTGATTGGACAGGGAGCCAGATGTCAGAGCCCTGCCGTTCTCATATGAATGACCTATCCTGAGGGAAATCTTAAAGAACCCCTTTAATTTTTATGCTGCCATATCAAAGCACAAGGTAATGCCAGTGATTTACAGACCTTTGATGCAGATTGAATGACAGAAGCAATATACCGGTACTTAAATGCTCTAGGACGGTATAATGAACACACCTATTGGTTGGTGACTTTTTTTTAAACTGTTGAAATGTACTCCTATTGTTTAATGCTGGTTGTTAACAGGGAAGAAAATATATGAAATGTAAATACTGGGTATCATTTACGTCCATCTGGGTCTACATTTACACAGTAGCGATACATCAGGAAGAGCTGTCTCCAACTGACGTAAAATATATGGAGATACTAGTTTTCTCCCAGGCTAAGAGGCATAAAAACCAGTATACAGTTTGTGTTAGCATAAACTTAAGCACCCTGAATTTGGCTGTTCTCCAAAGACCACAGGTTTTATGTCTTTTTCATTACAGGGAAATTTTCCCAAGAAAACATGGGGTTAGGAAAACTGATGCTTTTGTATTTTGTGTGATCTTGTAGGACAGTGTTGCCTATGCAGCAACTAATAAATATATAATTTTTTCTATCTCAAGCCATGTCACTTACTAATACCGTTTGTCAGATACATAAAATATAGCCATGAGGGCTTATTCATATATGTCTGGCCCTTTAGTCTTTATTCCCCTTTGACGTAGTTAAAAAAGGTCAGAGGGAAACTATTGATGAAACTGTTTCCATAATTTCACATGAGGTCAGGTTTGTGACTAGTGGCACAGGTTTTACTGCCAGATGTCTTATGTAGTATATCTCTGCCCAGCTATAGATATGAATCTTTGTCATAAGCTGTGTCCAAACCCCTCCAAAAGAACAAAAGACACAACTGATCAACACAATGGTTATAAGTGAACCAGCATTGAAAAGAAATATGTGTA
Organism: Bufotes viridis; assembly: GCA_033119425.1. Classification (NCBI taxonomy): domain Eukaryota; kingdom Metazoa; phylum Chordata; class Amphibia; order Anura; family Bufonidae; genus Bufotes; species Bufotes viridis. Next base: position 332,027,796 of record CM065593.1, on the reverse strand, counting down.
GGATACATGCCCTGGAAAGGTACATCACACAAGTCTATTCTTTTAGCACCGTTTATGTGCTGAGTGATGTCATATAAGATTGGCAGTAGTAACAGTACATTAAGGCCTCTTGCACACGACCGTATGGCTTTTTCAGTGTTTTGCATTCCGTTTATAACGAATCCGTGGTTCCGTTTGTAGTTTCCGTTGTGTTTCCATTTCGGTTCCGTTCCGTTCCGTTTTCCGTATGGCATATACAGTATACAGTAATTCCATAATAAAAATTGGGCTGGTCTTAAAATTTTCAATAGATTGTTCAGCAAAAACAAAACGGATACATACCGAAGACATACCAATGCCTTTCCGTAGGCTTTCTGTTTTTTTGTGGACCCATCAACTTGAATGGAGCCACTGAACGTGATTTGCGGACAACAATAGGACATGTTCTATATTTGAACGGAAAAACGGAGTGTAATGATTTTCCCTTTTGGTAGTACAGGCTTCCCTTACCGTGTTTATTTATTACAGTTTTGCAAATTTCAGGAAACCGGAAACAACACATTAATACTTACTAAGGGTCCATTCACACGTCCGCAACTTGGATCTGGATCCATTTCGCAATTTTGCTGAACGGGTGCAAACCCATTCATTTTCAATGTGCCGGAACGGATGCGGACAACACACTATGTGCTGTCCGCATCTGCATTTCCGGATCCACACTTCCGGATCTGCAATTCCGTTCCTGAAAAAAATAGAACATGTCCTATTCTTGTCCACAACTGCGTACAAGAAAAGGCATTTTGTATTATAGTGCCGGCGATGTGCGGTCCGTGAAATGCACATTGCCGAAACGCACATTGCCGGTGTCCGTGTTTTGTGGATCCGCAATTTGCAGACCGCAAAACACCTATGGACGTGTGAATGGACCCTAATAGTGACTGATCTGTAATGCCCCATTTTCCTTCACTCTATCATGATCATGTGACATTTTCCACTGTGTTGGTTCCCTATCCCAATGACATGGCAGGGTTCTGCTTATTCTTCTGGACCCTGCCCTGTAGATGTTATGTCAGCAGTGATGCCATGTCTTAGGGAGGGTTTTACCATCAGGGCTTCAAGCAGGCTTGGATCTGTGACATTCGAGTTGGGAGGGAGACGAGACGTAGAGACCTGCTGCTACAGACAATCCCAGTGAGTCTTGCGCCGGGATGTAAACACAGGGTGCGGGTTACAAATTACAGTTATGCTGGAGGAGTCAAAATGCAGTTAGAACATCATGATCTGAATTATGTAATGCATTAAGGTAGAATGCTAGTTTTATTATCAGTGTAACCTGAAAACCCCTTTTATACAATATAGATATACTGTATATACAAAGGGGTGCTTCTTAGCTTTATGCTGCCTGTTGTCTCAAGCCATTCTCATGCACATTGTGTAAGTCTCAGTCCTCTGTCACTAGATGGGTAACAGGCAGGACAGCTTTAAATGATCACTGTTGTTGCACACAACTTTGTATAAATCAATAGTGTAAGCAAATATTAGAAACTCTATGGCCCTGAATTATCATAACTTTACTCCAGAATTCTTGCGTCAAAAATGTGCAACAATAGGGCTTTTGTGACTTTTTGTACTAGTCATTGCGCAAAATTTTGCAACTTTTTTACTCGTTTGCACAAAATTATGCGACTTTTTTCATTTTTACACCACTCACTCCAGTTTTGTAATGAGTGAAAAAGTGGGTTTGGTTAACTCATAGTTAATGAGTTTCACTCTAGATTTATCATTGAGACTTTTTTTTTTTTTTACTCTCACTCCAGGAAGAGGGTTGAGTAGGAAAACTGGAGTAACTTCTCTAGACAAAAGTGTTAGGTCTAAGGATAAGCCAAATTTATCAAGTAACATGAGACATTTGATAAATGTGGCATAAAGTACTCCAATGCAGACTCAAGCAAAACTTACTTTAAATTTTTCACTCATGATAAATCCCCCCCCTATGTCTCAGGAAAGAAAAATGCCTTGTAGTCCAGATAACATAACTTTCCCCTTTCCTAAAGTAGCATTCTCTCTGAATTCTGTGATAAATCTGCCTTGAGAGACCAGGACTGGCTGCCTGCTCACTGAAGGATCAGCTTACATTCTCCCATAGAAGTCTGTGGAGAGGGGAGAGTGGGATAGAGAGAGAGGCATGACTCAGTAGCTAATAATTAGTCTTATATCTCACCCCAAATAATTAACAGTACAGATGTGAATAAAGTATGTCTCTATGATGTCCTTTATGGTGCTTCTGAGCGGTTCTCAGTGAGTTAGGAAGAAGAATCTGCAGTCTCTGTGTATATTCTCTGGGAAGACATCATTACAATTAGTCTCCACTCACCAGCTCAGAAACAACTTAAAATGAAAGTGGTAGCCTGTAGGGGCTGCTAATAAAATGCCAGAAATAAGTCATAAAATGATTAGAATGTGTGCTCAGTCATTTATACATATATGGCAGCTTATTTTGAAAATGACAGTTATGCTGTAATACTATATTCACAACAAAGTGAAAAATGCCCATGTGACAGCGTTTTTTGTAACTGCCATATCACAGCCATTTTTAGAACAAATTGAAGCCAATGGGGGTATTCACATATTTTAACAGCCAGTGAAAAAGACTCACCTCAACCACTTGTACGCATGGGGACACTCACTCCTCACTGGATCCAGCAGGACCAGCGCTCCCAGTGTGGTGACGCTGGGAGTGTGAGGTCCTGCTGCCTCCAATGAAGAGTGAGAGTCCCTGCACGTGCAAGTGGTTGAGGTGTCTTTATTTTCTTCTTTTTTTTACACAGGCAGAATGGGAGCCAAAGAGTATGCATTCCTTATGCTGAGAGCCACTAATGGGGCATTCTTTATACTTTGGGCCACTTGGGTAGCATTAATAATAATGGTAGGCACTAATGGGACATTATTAATACTGGGGGGTACTAAGGGGGCATTAATCATACTGGGTGCACTATACGGGGGCATTTGATGTCCAGGGGACACTATGGGAGGGGGGCGGGTATGTATACTGAGGGCACTGCAGGGGTTGGTATTTAAAAATCAAATCCAAAGGAATTCATCCATTTGAAACAACCAGAAAATGGATTCACTATTGGTTGATAAATGGCTGTGAAAAACTGCCAGTGTGTCAGTTTTCAACATCCGTTTTTTTCACTGTCGTGTGAATCTACCCTAACCTCTTTCCACCAAACCAAGGACATATCTCATACATCCTCCAGGGTAGCACTGCCGAAGCCAAGCATGTATCTACAGATGTAGCAGAGCTAAAAGAAATGGCTAACTGACTTTTTCAGTGGTTTTCAATAGCCTTTGTCATGACATAACTCAGTGATATAGTAACATAGTATATAAGACCGAAAAAAGACATTTGTCCATCCAGTTCGGCCTGTTTTATATAAGTTGATCCAGAGGAAGGCAAAAAAAAACCCTGTGAGGCAGAAGTCAATTTTCCTCACTTAAGGGGAAAAAATTCCTTCCTGACTCCAATCAGGCAATCAGAATAACTTCCTGGATCAACGACCCCTCTCTAGTAGCTGTAGCCTGTAATATTATTACACTACAGAAATACATCCAGACCCCTCTTGAATTCCTTTATTGTACTCACCATCACCACCTCCTCAGGCAGAGAGTTCCACAGTCTCACTGGTCTTACTGTGAAGAATCCTTTTCTATGTTTGTGTACAAACCTTCTTTCCTCCAGACGCAGAGGATGTCCCCTCGTCACAGTCCTGGGGATAAATAGATGATGGGACAGATCTCTGTACTGACCCCTGATATATTTATACATAGTTATTAGATCTCCCCTCAGTCGTCTTTTTTCTAAAGTGAATAACCCCAATATTGCCCCATTCCAGTTATTACTTTAGTTGCCCTCCTCTGAACCCTCTCAAGCTCTGCTATGTCTGCTTTGTTCACAGGAGCCCAAAACTGTACACAGTACTCCATGTGTGGTCTGACTAGTGATTTGTAAAGTGGTAGGAGTATGTTCTCATCATGGGCGTCTATGCCCCTTTTTATGGAACCCATTATCTTATTGGCCTTGGCAGTAGCTGCCTGACACTGGTTTTTACAGCTTAGTTTGCTGTTTATTAAAATTCCTAGATCCTTTTCGGTGTCAGTGTTACCGAGTGTGTTACCATTTAGTATGTACGGGTGACTTGCATTATTCCTTCCCATGTGCATAACTTTACATTTGTCAGTGTTAAACCTCATCTGCCATTTCTCTGCCCAAGCCTCCAATCTATTGACCAATTATCGGATTTACTGATACTATCGGCCCATATTCAGGATTTTCAACGTCATCAGTATCGGCATCTAACCTTGCTGATATGCCGATAACGAATCGCGAAATGGATGGCGCTGCTGTCAGCGCGATCCATGTTCCCTCAGCAGCACAGGGGAGAAGGAAGCAGTGTCTCCCTCCCCCTGTGCCGCTGCCACCAATGAGAGGAGAAGGGGAGGGGCTGTGGCCACTGCGCCACCAATGAAGTTTACTCACTCATTAATTCAAATACAGCAGGCGGGTGAATGATATAGCCCCACCCGACCTCTATGAGAGGTAGCTGCGTTCCGCGGCAGTTAACCCCGCACCTGAGGGGTTAAGTGCCGCGGATTGCAGATACCTCTCATAGAGGTCGGGTGCGGCTGTATTTGAATTAATGGGCGAGTTATTTTCATTGGTGACACAGTGCACCCCAGTATTAAAACCATTGGTGGCGCAGTGCGCCCCACCCCCACCCCCCAGTATTAAAAACATTGCTGGCACAGTGCGCCCCCCCCCCCCCCCAGAGCTCAGTATTAAAAACATTGGTGGCGCAGTGCTTCCCCTTCAGTATTAAAATCATTGGTTGCAGTGGCCACAGGATCCCCTCTCCCCTCTTCATTGGTGGCACTGGCAGCTTCTGATTGGAGCCCCACCAGTGTAATTGCTGGGCTCCGATCGGTTACCATGGCAGCCAGGACGCTACTGAAGCCCTGGCTGCCATGGTCAGCTCCCTGCTGCTGTGTGAACAAGGGTTCTAGTCCCTAAGGGGGTTAATAGTTAAAAATAAACAGTAAAAAAATAAGTTGCGTTTTCTTCCAACTCTACCCCATTTATAATTTTTTTCCAGCTTCCCACTACATATGCAATATTAAATGGTGACATTAGAAAGTAAAATTTGCTCCTCAAAAAATGTGAGTTGATATATTTCACCTTTATTTTTCTAAAAATCCAAAACTTACCCAAAAATTTTCAATTTTTAAAATTTTAATTTCTCTGTTTTTTTAAGACAGATAATAGTTTTCTTTACATTTCCCATATGTCTACTTTTTGTTAGCATAATTTTGTAAATGTCTTCATTTTATTTTTTATTTTTTTGGGATGTTAGATGGAGTACAATTTTCGATGCAATTTTAAACATTAAAAAAAAATTAAAAACACCTCTTTATAACCGCTTCAGCCCCCCTAGCTTAAACACCCTTAATGACCAGGCCACTTTTTACAATTCTGCACTACACTACTTTCACCGTTTATTGCTCCGTCATACAACTTACTACCCAAATGAATTTTACCTCCTTTTCTTCTCACTAATAGAGCTTTCATTTGGTGGTATTTCATTGTTGCTGACATTTTTGCTTTTTTTGCCATTAATACAAATTTAACGACATTTTTGCAAAAAAATGACATTTTTCACTTTCTGTTGTAAATTTTTTTTAAAAAAACTACATTTCTATATAAAATTTCTCTAAATTTATTGTTCTACATGTCTTTGATAAAAAAAAGTCCAATAAGTGTATATTTATTGGTTTGGGTAAAAGTTATAGCGTTTACAAACTATGGTGCAAAAAGTGAATTTCGGCATTTTGAAGCAGCTCTGACTTTCTGAGCACCTGTCATGTTTCTTCAGGTGCTAGAATGTCAGGATAGTATAAATACCCCCAAATGAGACCATTTTAGAAAGAAGACACCCCAAAGTATTCGCGGAGGGGCATGGTGAGTTCATGTATCATTTCATTTTTTTCACAAGTTAGCGGAAAATGACACTTTCTGAGGAAAAAAAAGTTTCAATTTCTGCTAACTTCTGGCAAAAAAAAAATCTCCCACGGACTCACTATGCCCCTCAGTGAATACCTCAGGGTGTCTACTTTCCGAAATGGGTCATTTGTGGGGTGTGTTTACTGTTCTGGCATTTTGGGCGGGGCTAAATTGTGAGCCGCCATGTAAAACCTAAAGGTACTCGTTGGAATTTGGGCCCTTTGCGACCCAGGCTGCAAAAAGTGTCACTTATGTGGTATCGCCGTACTCAGGAGAAGTAGGGCAATGTGTTTTAGGGTGTATTTTTACATATACCCATGTTGGGTGAGAGAAATATCTCTGTAAATTGTCAACTTTGTATAAAAATTTTTAAAAGTTGTCGTTTACAGAGATATTTTCACACAAAGTATGGGTATATATAAAAATACACCCCAAAACACATTGCCCTACTTCTCCTGAGTACGGCGATACACATGTGTGCCACTTTTTGCAGCCTGAGTGCAAAGCTCTAAAACCAATGAGTACCTTTAGGATTTCACAGGGCATTTTTACGCATTTGGATTCCAGACTTCTTCTCGCGCTTTAGGGGCCCCTAAAATGCCAGGACAGTATAAATTCCCCACATGTGACCCCATTTTGGAAAGAAGACACCCCAAGGTATTCCGTGAGGGGTATGGTGAGTTCATGTAAAATTTTATTTTTTGTCACAAGTCAGTGGAATATGAGACTTTGTAAAAAACAAAATAAAAAAAAAATATATATCAATTTCCGCTAACTTGTGCCAAAAAATAAAAATTCTGTGAACTCGCCATGCCCCTCACGGAATACCTTGGGGTGTCTTCTTTCCAAAATGGGGTCACATGTGGGGTATTTATACTGCCCTGGCATTTTAGGGGCCCCTAAAGCGTGAGAATCCAAATGCGTAAAAATGGCCTGTGAAATCCTAAAGGTACTCATTGGTTTTAGGGCCCCTTTGCGCACCCAGGCTGCAAAAAAGTGTCACTCATGTGGTATCGCCGTACTCAGGAGAAGTAGGGCAATGTGTTTTGGGGTGTATTTTTACATATACCCATACTGTGTGTGAGAAATATCGCTGTAAACGACAACTTTTTTCTTTTTTTTTATTTCTCACACAAAGTATGGGTATATATAAAATACACCCAAAACACATTGCCCTACTTCTCTGAGCACGATACCACATATGTGACTTTTGCAGCCAAGATGTGCAAGGGCCCAAATTCACTAGTACCTTTTAGGAGGGCATTTTTACGCATTTTCTTCTCACGCTTTAGGGCCCCTAAAATGCCAGGGCAGTATAAATACCTAACATGTGACCCCATTTTGGAAAGAAGACACCCTAAGGTATTCCATGAGGGCATGGCGAGTTCATAGAAGATTTTTTTGGCCCAAGTTAGTGGAAATTGATTTTTATTGTTTTTCTCACAAAGTCTCCCTTTCCGCTAACTTTTGACAGAAAGTTTAATTTTTCATGGACTCACTATGCCCCTCAGCGAATACCTTGGGGTGTCTTCTTTCCAAAATGGGGTCACATGTGGGGTATTTTTACTGCCCTGGCATTTTAGGGGCCCTAAAGCGTGAGAAGAAAAATGTGTAAAAATGCCCTCCTAAAAGGTACTCATTAGAATTTGGGCCCCTTTGCGCATCTTGGCTGCAAAAAAGTGTCACTCATGTGGTATCGCCGTACTCAGGAGAAGTAGGGCAATGTGTTTTGGGGTGTATTTTTACATATACCCATGCTGGGTGAGAGAAATATCTCTGTAAATTGACAACTTTGATTAAAAAAATTTCAAAAGTTGTCGTTTACAGCGATATTTCTCACACAAAGTATGGGTATATATAAAAATATAGCTGCTTATATCTCTGGTTTGCTACCAGCTAGAGATTTGAATTGTTTGACAACTGACATTCCAAGCTTTCAGACAATACCAGAATGACAGCAATCTGTTCAGGACAGGGGAAGATATACATTTGTATACGTGAGCTTTGCATATATTATTTTTACATTGCTTTTGTGTGTAAACTTCTGCTTGGATGTTAGTTTGTTTTGATGCATTTTAAATAATTCCTGTTTTTCACAAAGTTACATGCAGGTGGACATGGTTGTCAAAAGTCTGTCAAGACAGCTGCAATTATCAGGTTTTCTCTTTTAAGTAAATTAAGGTTTTGAGCATACACTTATTTTTCATGGTTTATAATTAGGGATGAGCGAATCAATTCCGGATTAAACAAGCTCCGTACGGTATTAGAATGTATTGGCTCCTATGAGCAAAGTTATATCGATACCAGGAAAAGTATTTTATCGATACTGGGCTGCACTACTGCACAGCCCAGTATAGGAGAGCATGGCTGCGCCGCTCTCAGCGCGGCCATGTTCTCCTCGGCAGCACAGGGAGAAGGAGGCAGTCTCTCCCTCCCCTTGTGCTGCCGCTTCAACCAATAGAGGGAGAGGGGCGGAGCCGGGGCGGGAGGAGGGGCGGAGCTGGGGGACGGGAGCACTGGCCAGCAATGCCGAGTAGTTTCTTATATAAATGCAGGCAGAAGACACAGCCTGCCAGCACCTGCCTGTGACCCAGCACTGCAATCAGAGGCAATTAACCCCTCAGGTGCCGCACCTGAGGGGTTAATAGCCTCTGATCGCAGCGCTCGGTCACAGGCAGGTGCCGGCAGGCTGTGCCTTCTGCCTGCATTTATATATGAACGTAATTATGCTGGCCAGTGCTCCGCCCCCTCCCTAGTATTAAAACATTGGTGGGCAGTGGGCAGTGTGCCCCCCCTCCCCCTCCTAGTATTAAAACATTGGTGAGCAGTGTGCCCCCCCCCCTCCCTAGTATTAAAACATTGGTGGGCAGTGGGCAGTGTGCCCCCCCCCTTCCCCCCAGTAATAAAATCATTGCTGGCAGTGGCCACAGGGTCCCCTCAGCTCCTCCTCATTGGTGGCAGTGATCGGAGCCCCAGCACTGTAATGCTGGGGCTCCGATCGTTACCATGGTAACCAGGACGCTTCTGAAGTCCTGGCTGCCTTGGTCTGCTCCCTGCTGCTGTGTGCACTGTGCACAGGGCAGCAGGGAGAGGGTGAGATCCTATTCACCCTGATAGAGCTCTATTAGGGTGAATAGGATGAGAATATCCCAGGTTCTAGCCCCTAAGGGGGAAAATAGTTAATAAATAAACTGTAAAAAAAAAAAGTTAAAGTACACCAAAATATTATATATAAATCACCCCCTTTCCCAATTTTACATATAAATATATAAACAATACATAAATAAAATATTACATATCGCCACGTCTCAAAAGTCCAAACTATTAAAAAATCCACTTTTATGCGGTGAACGCCGTAAAAGAAAAAAAAAGAAAAAGAAAAAATGAGCCGGCGGTTTCATAAAATGTGGAATGAACGCGGATTTTTTTGGCGTTTTTATTTTTTTCGCGTGGTATCGAATGGTATCGAGTATCGCAATACTTTTTTATGGTATCGATACCGAATCAAAATTTTGGTACCGAAACAACTCTAGTTTTTTTAGCACAATGAAGTTTTTTCTAAGCGCCTGCTGACATCTCTCCCTGCCCATGTACACTGGAAAATGGCAGAATCCAAGATGGCTGAGCAGGGGCGTAGCTAACGGCTCATGGGCCCTGGTGCAAGCGTTCAGCTTGGGCCCCCTTCCCTCAGTGCTTTGCGTGTCGTCTTATGCGGGACAAGTGTCTTTGGGCCCCCTCAGGCTCCTGGGCCCGGTAGCGACTGCCACCTCTGCACCCCCTATAGCTACGCCCATGTGGCTGAGGGTATTTATAAGGCTGTGACATTACAGGGTTGGCTGGTTGCTGATTGGCTGTATGCATGGCATTATGGGTGATCCTGCCTTCCCAGAGTTCCTTGCTCCATGTCCTCACACGTGCAGCAGCCATTTTAGGAAAAATTGGATTGAATTCTGTGTGAATAGAATAATTCCTGAAATTTGGATCGAATTCCACTTTGTCAGCTTTGATTCGCTCATCTCTAGTTATAATGGCTCGTTTTCACTGGGGAGCAACCATTAGGAGAAACAAATTGGCCATCGTCCTATTAGTACACAGAAAACCTGCCCTAATCACACAGCCGGACAAGTTATTTCAGAACACTGAGCTAAAGAGCTGCCTCATCCTCCTCTTTGCTCTGCTTGTCAGTAGTGATGTGGCGAACATAAATTTTTCCGTTCGCGAACGTGAACTTCCGCAAATGTTCGTGAACATGCGAACATTGCGAACCGCCATAGACTTCAATAGACAGGTGAATTTTAAATCCCACAGGGACTCTTTCTGGTCACAATAGTGATGGAAAAGTTGTTTCAAGGGGACTAACACCTGGACTGTGGCATGCCGGAGGGGGATCTATGGCAAAACTCCCATGGAAAATTACGTAGTTGACGCAGAGTGTGGTAAGTTGTAATCGCAATGCGATTAATACAGGTTATTTTAATAATTATATTCTTAATCTTCGTTATATTCTAGCAATACAACAACCATTAGGAACTCAGATCTAAGTTGAATTTGCAATGCGATTAATATAACCTTTAATAATCGCATTGCGAATTCAACTTAGAGCCGGGTTCCTAATGGTTGTATTGCTAGAATATACGATTGAGAATATAGTGCTATATTCTCAATCTTTGTTATATTCTATCAATACAACCATTAGGAACCCAGCTCTAAGTTTCATTCGCAATGCGATTAATACAGGTTATATTAATCGCATTGTGATTTGCAATTACTAACACTGCAGCTTTAGAATGAATCTAAGATGGATGCCGTCCTTGCTTTTTGATAGAAGGTGGGAGGGTCTGGGAGGGAGACTGATGTACTAGCCCTAAAAAGGGCTTTTTGGGGTGCTGTCAGGACGCTGTCCTTACAGCAGAGATCTGATGAGTCTTTCAGGACTGGAGTGGACACTGAATACACTAGCCTAGCTATCGATTTCCCTATTAAATCAGCAGAAGCTACACTGTCTCTCCTATCACTAAGACTGCAGCTAAGACTCACTAAGACTCTGAATGAATCTAAAATGGATGCTGTCCAGGAGATGGGAGGGAGGGTATGCTGATTGGTTGGAATGTGTCTGCTGACTGTGAGGTAGAGGGTCAAAGTTTACTCAATAATAGGGGGTGGACCGAAAATCGCATATGTTCGCCCGCCGCGACGAACGCGCACAAGCTATGTTCGTCGGGTACTGTCCGCCGGTGAATAGTTTGGGAGTCTTGGGACATCTTATTTGCGAATTCAACTTAGAGCTGAGTTCCTAATGGTTGTTGTATTGCTAGAATATACGTTATATTCTAGCAATACAACCATTAGGATCTCAGCTCTAAATTGTAATCGAAATTACTTACAATTATTAATCGCTTTCCGAATCCATTTGATGCCTCTATTTGATTTTATATGACGGTTGACTATGACTACCACCAACGTTCTGCTGCCTCCAAAGCAAGATATCTGAACCCCCCAGGGGCCATTTGGGCGTTTTTGGTAGAAAACGCATCAAAAATGCATCTGTGTTTTTATAATTTTTTCATTTTATTTTTTTTTGTGTATTTTGCCACATTTGGTTGCATATTTACATTTGGTATAGGCAAATATGGTAGTCTAAAATTCAGTGTTTCCCAACCAGTGTGCCTCCAGCTTTTGCAAAACTACAACTCCCAGCATGCCCGGACAGCCTTTGGCTGTGCAGGCATGCTGGGAGTTGTAGTTTCGCAACAGCTGGAGGCACACTGGTTGGGAAACACAGGTCTAGATCATTACTCTGCCCAAATCTATATTCAGCTATATGGCTTAGAAAATATGCTGTCAAACAATGATCCTAGGTTTTGGTATAGACACATGATCTAGACTACCATATTTGCCTATACCAAATGTAAATATGCAACCAAATGTGGCAAAATACACAAAAAAATAAAATAAAAAATGAAAAAATTATAAAAACGCAGATGCATTTTTGATGCGCTTTTGATGCATTTTCTATAAAAAACGCCCAAATGGCCCCTGGGGGGGTTCAGATATCTTGCTTTGGAGGCAGCAGAACGTTGGTGGTAGTCATAGTCAACCGTCATATACAATCAAATAGAGGCATCAAATGGATTCTGAAAGCGATTAATAATTGTAAGTATTATTTGCATTGCGATTACAACTTAGATCTGAGTTCCTAATGGTTGTTGTATTGCTAGAATATAACGAAGATTGAGAATATAGTGCTATATTCGTTATCTTCTTTATATTCTAGCAATACAACCATTAGGAACTCAGATCTAAGTTGTATTCGTTATGCGAATAATACACGTTATATTAATCGCATTGCGATTTACAATTACTAACACTGCAACTTCAGAATGAATCTAAGATGGATGCTGTCCTTGCGTTTAGATAGGAGGTGGGAGAGTCTGGGAGGGAGGGTATGCTGATTGGCTGGAATGTGTCTGCTGACTGTGAGGTACAGGGTCAAAGTTTACTCAATGATAAAGTATATGGGCGAACGCGAACATTGAATATGTTCGCCCGCCACGGCGGACGCGAACAAGCTATGTTAGCCGGGAACTGTTCGCCGGCGAATAGTTCGGGCCATCTCTACTTGTCAGGGGTTATGGTCCTGAATACAGTTTAATATGATCTTCAGCTGAATCTCTGTAGGAATAGAGTTCATGAGAAGGCACGAGGTACAGAGAGGACGGACAGGACAGCCTGTGTTAATGGAGACTGCATACAAGTGCTGCTGCTCATCACCCCCACCTTCTCTCTGTACCTTATGTCTCCTACAGAGATTCAGCTGAAGACCATATTAAACTGTATTCAGGACCATAACCCCTGACAAGCAGAGCAGAGAGGAGGATGAGGCAGCTCTTTAGCTCAGTGTTGTGAAGTAACTTGTCCTCCTGTGTGATTAGGACAGGTTTTGTGTGTAATAATAGGACGGCGGCCATTTTTATTTCTCCTAATGAGTGCTCCCTAGACAAAATGAGCCATTATAACTAATGAAAGGTATTTAGGAATATATTTATAATAATGTAATATGTAGGCATTTTCATTTACTTAATTCCCGGAGAACCCCTTTAAGAATTCAATAAAGAGTCATGAATGAAAACCTTGTGTACTGACAACAAAAGTGGGTGAGAGTGTTGAGTGAGTGGAACTAAAAGTCAAGGATAATGTCACTAGGTGGAGTTTAAGTAATAAGAAATGTGTTAATTATACTACCCTCATAGGAAGCGCCTGCTGTAATTGTAACTTTTCTTTATCTGACTTGCCGCATTAGTAATCCGAGTACATTGACTAATTTGTTTGATCATTGGAATAGAGAAATATGTGTGTAGCTGTTAATTATGGGTATAGAATAGTAACAATGTATTTGGTTTTTTTACTGTTTTCTTAGTACTGTTTTCCACTGTTCACACTAGGGCACTGGCTGGAAAGAACATACACATGTATCACTAATACAAGGTTCAAACACGAGTTTAAGGCCTCTTTCACACTTGCGTTCTGAGGATCCGGCAGGCATTTCCGTCCCGCCGAACGCAAGTCGCCTGAAAGCATTAGAAGACTAATCAGGATCCTGATCAGTCTTCAAAATGCTTTCAGGTTACCATGGCAGCCAGGACGCTATTAAAATCCTGTTTGCCATAGTAGTAGTGGGAAACGGGGGAGCAGTATACTTACAGTCCGTGCGGCTCCCGGGGCGCTCCAGAATGACGTCAGAGCGCCCCATGCACATGGATCACGTGATCCATGCGATCATGTGATCCATGCGCGTGGGGCGCCCTGACGTCACTCTGGAGCGCCCCGGGAGCCGCACGGGCGGTAAATATACTGCTCCCCCGCTCCCCACTACACTTTACCATGGCAACCAGGACTTTAGCGTCCTGGCTGCCATGGTAACCATTCACAAAAAAGGTAAGCGCCGGATCCGGCGGTGCGCCAAAACGACGTTTAGCTTAAGGCCAGATCCGGATTAATGCCTTTCAATAAGCATTAATTCTGTATCCGACCTTGCGGCAAGTGTTCAGGATTTTTGGCCGGAGCAAAAAGCGCAGCATGCTGCGGTATTTTCTCCGGCCAAATAACGTTCCGGTCCTGAACTGAAGACATCCTGATGCATCCTGAACGGATTTCTCTCCATTCAGAATGCATTGGGATAATCCTGATCAGGATTTTTCCGGCATAGAGCCCGGACGACGGAACTCTATGCTGGAAAATTAAATGCGCAAGTGTGAAAGAGCCCTAAGGCAAGGCATAGCCAATACCAAATGGTCTTTGATGGAGACAGTTGTAAAATACTGATTAACATCCACTCACACACCTCCCATCTATGAAGGGGGCGAAGATATTCATCTTTTCTTAGATAGTAATGCTTTACTAACTGTAATCACAACTCCTTCCTTTTCTATTACAGTCGGAGATGAAGAGGAGTTTAACTGCCCAGAAGAATCCAGTCCAACAATTTCTGAACATACATCAGACACAGAGGTAATCTTACACCTCACATATCTGACGTTTCTGTTCTTCATGTACGTAAAGGGTATGGCTCACACGTATGAGTATATTTAGGACTAAAGGTCCTTTTACACAGACCTATATATCAGGCAATTATCGGGAATGGACCGAACATTTCCGATTATTGCCTGATAATCAATGGAGATAAGGACTGCATTTACATGCACCTCTCCTGTATGGGGATGAGCGATCAATTGCTTGTCCCCATAAAAATCATTCTTCTTGTGATCATGCTGCACAAGAACGATGATTTTTCGTGCCGGCTGACAGACACGTTCATCTGATGAAAGAGTGTTTGCTCATTCCTCGGCTGAAAGCCGGCATCTTTTAGACAGGCCATTTATCGGGAACAAGTGTTTCTATAAACTCATCCCTGATAATTGGCCTGATTATTGGTCAAAGGTATTGATAAAAGGACCTTTGTATTTTAGATCCTGAATATACAGTTTATAGTACTCTATAGGCCATGCTGTACCTTGATTTCACATGGAGGACTAATCATATACTGTACTTGCCAACTTTCCTGGAACATCCCAGAAGCTACTGGAAAAAGAACAGAATTCATGGACTTTTGGAAGGGTTGGCAAATCAGGGTTCTGCATGTAGGACGCATTTCTCTTCTTTAACTTGAACTGCTTGCGGTGTTGGGGTGCTCTATATCACTTACTTTTAGTCTGTCTTTGTATCTGTCTTCAATATATGCATATGCAAGAGGTGTCTCCCAAGGAAGAGAACCATCTCACCAGCACCTAAGGCAAGGTCTAATACATTATGGGGAAGATTTATCAAAACTGGTGTAACGGAAAACTAACTTATTTGCCCACAGCAACCAATCAGATTCCACCTTTCATTTTCCAAAGGAGCTCTGAAAAGTGAAAGGCGGAATCTGATTGGTTGCCCTGGACAACTAAACAAGTTTTTCTTTAAACCAGTTTTAATAAATCTTCCTCTATGTGTCAGTATAACACTGACATGCAGGCATAATGTATTGCACTACATAAGTAGTCTAGGTCACTGCTGCAGCCTTGTGCACCCACACCAGCTGACGGTTTGCTAAGTGATCTCAAAATCTTCCTCTAGTGTTTCCTGCAGACAGAGTTATTTTGTTCATGCAAAGGAACATTCAGTCCAGAGTGTAAGGTGTGAGTCTTATTACACAGTGCCCTGCACCCTACTAGAGCATCCCTTGGTTAGGCATACCAACATTTTTAATATTTTTTTATTAAGAATGTAATTTGCATTCATTGGTTCATTTTAATATGTTCTAGATTGTAAATTTATAATATAGATTTATTGTGCGCCGTATATACCCATCTATATACCCACATAGGGTGGTCCATGAAAAAGTAGCCCACCTCCAATATCTCCAAATCAAACTGCCCAATAGTAAATCTGTCTTAGACCTTGTTCACATTTCCGTTTTTTACTCATGTGTGCTGTCTGGGTTTTCTGTGGACAGCACACGTACCCATTGATTTTAAATGTGTCGGTTAACATTTTAGTATTTCTTTACTGACCGCCGGTCAGTAAAAGAAAAGACGGGGACATGCACTACTTTGATCGGCTTTTCACTGAAGACTAATAGGAGATTCTTTGGAAATTAATTTTCAGCTGAGCAACTTTCTTGAATTACGGATGACACACTCATGGAAAAAACGGACACACGGATCCTTCACGGACATCCAAGGATGTAACATATACGCTTTTTTTAACGGACGTGCTCTTTAGAATTAAAGGGGTTGTCCAGCCATGTAGCCAATATGTGGACGTGGACCTCTGCCCCTGAAGTCTAAGATGATGAAAAAGAAAGACTCCCCTTTCTGTGGTACTGCCACTGCTCTGTTTTTTATTCCTGCTCACAGCCCTTGCAAGACCAGGAAGCGACTGGGTTCTGTGACTACTGTTGCCAGCCACAGGCCTCAGCGGTCACAGAGTCTTGAATGGTAGATCAGTGCTGTGACATAGCATTCAAGCCACTGTGACCGCTGAGGCCTGTGATTGGCCGCAGCAGTTACAGAACACAGTTGTTTCCTAGTCCAGCAGCTGGGAACAGAGCATCGATGGGACAGCAGACAGGTGGTCTTTCTTTTTAATGTTCAGGGCCAGAGATTCGGATCAAAGAGATGGTCAGCTTGAAGGCCTGAAAACCCCTTCAAAGCAGTTTTGCCAACTGTTTATATTATATAGGAGACAGTGGATATATACTGTACGCAATAAATCTATAATACTAGAACATAAATGCAGAATAATCTGAATAAATACAATAATAAATAATAATAAACACAAACAAATGCAAAGTGAAATAAAGTACAGAATTTCTTAAAAGTAAAAAGAACATAAAAAGTAATAATATAAAAAGATACTGCCTGTATTGTTGGACCTTGATACAGTGTAACGCAAAACCTGTTCTCTGTGGCACACAACAGATAGATCAATAATGTATTACATGATTGTTCCATTTATGTGGACTAGTCAGCCACAAGCTTTTCCAGTCTCATCCATTCCCCATGTAATTCTCGCATTTCCCTCACTGTCATGATGGAACATTAGGCGTCTCCCCTGGGAGTGGGAAATTCTCTGAACTATCTGTCTTGTTACACAGAGCACGGTTTGTATAGCCTGCCCTCCCCGCTTCCCAGCAAAGCCTCATTTGATGTTGTGTTATAGATAATAAACACAATCTCTATAATCCATCATCCACTGTGTGCAGCTGATCGCTGGGCTTCACCGCGTCTTCTGAAAATAATCCTGGGATAAAAGCATTGGCGTTCCTTATTCAGTTACTTGTGTGCCTAATATTATTACAGCTATGTGCTCACCACCAATGCTTGTAGATGAAATATTGCATAAAATGAGCTGTTGTTTATATTCCTATTGCAGTCTGCAAGTGAATGAATCAATGGAGACTTCAGTGTGTGATATATAGGACTTGGGGGAGAATGTAGTAAATCAATAGAGGTGACTTTACATGATAAAGTAATATTATTTGACCTGTAGGCTTTGCATATATCATCAACATGTTTGTCCTTTCATTAGATAAAAAAAAATTTGGACATATAATGCTGACTTACTAGCAATGTTCTAGCGGTGTGATTTTTCATCCCAACTTAGTTGTATCCATACCCTTTGACCCTTTCATTAGGGACAGGTCACTCATGGCATACGCTGGGTACATGTGGCCTATGGACAGGTTTCTTGAGTGCACTGAGTGAGAGCACATATGCTGAACTCGAAATAAAAACTAATTGTGACCCGATCCTAGCTAGTCAGATTGAAGCATGCAGCTTTTTTTTTTTTTTTTGTTTAACCACCTCAGCCCCCCTAGCTTAAACACCCTTAATGACCAGGCCACTTTTTACAATTCTGCACTACACTACTTTCACCGTTTATTGCTCCGTCATGCAACTTACCACCCGAATGAATTTTACCTCCTTTTCTTCTCACTAATAGAGCTTTCATTTGTTAGTATTTCATTGCTGCTGACATTTTTACTTTTTTGCTATTAATCAAAAATGACCGAAATTTTTGCAAAAAAAATACATTTTTCACTTTCTGTTGTAAATTTTTTTAAAAAAATAAATTTCTATATACATTTTTCGCAAAATTTATTGTTCTACATGTCTTTGATAAAAAAAAATCCAATAAGTGTATATTTATTGGTTTGGGTAAAAGTTATAGCGTTTACAAACTATGGTGAAAAAAGTAAATTTCCGCTTTTTGAAGCAGCTCTGACTTTCTGAGCACCTGTCATGTTTCTTCAGGTGCTAGAATGCCAGGATAGTATAAATACCCCCCAAATGATACCATTTTAGAAAGAATACACCCCAAAGTATTTGCGGAGGGGCATGGTGAGTTCATGTATCATTTCATTTGTATCCACAAGTTAGCAGAAAATGACACTTTCTGAGGAAAAAAATAATAATAAAGTTTCCATTTCTGCTAACTTCTGGCAAAAAAAATCTCCCACGGACTCACTATGCCCCTCAGTAAATACCTTGGGGTGTCTACTTTCCGAAATGGGGTCATTTGTGGGGTGTGTTTACTGTTCTGGCATTTTGGGCGGGGCTAAATTGTGAGCATCCCTGTAAAACCTAAAGGTACTCGTTGGAATTTGGGCCCCTTTGCGCACCCAGGCTGCAAAAAAGTGTCACTCATGTGGTATCGCCGTACTCAGGAGAAATAGGGCAATGTGTTTTGGGGTGTATTTTTACATATACCCATGTTGGGTGAGAGAAATATCTCTGTAAACTGACAACTTTGTATAAAAAAATTAAAAAAGTTGTCATTTACAGAGATATTTCTCACACCCTGCAGGGGTACCGTATATACTCGAGTATAAGCCGACCCGAGTATAAGCCGACAGCCCTAATTTTACCCAAAAAAACCTGGGAAAAGTAGTGACTCGAGTATAAGCCGAGGTGGAAATGGATGTCACTGTTATGGGGGATCTGTGAATGACGCACTGTTATGGGGGGATCTGTGAATGACGCACTGTTATGGGGGGATCTGTGGATGACGCACTGTTATGGGGGATCTGTGGATGACGCACTGTTATGGGGGATCTGTGGATGACGCACTGTTATGGGGGATCTGTGGATGACGCACTGTTATGGGGGATCTGTGGATGACGCACTGTTATGGGGGATCTGTGGATGACGCACTGTTATGGGAGGATCTGTGGATGACGCACTGTTATGGGGGATCTGTGGATGACACTGTTATGGGATGGGGGCTGTGGATGGCACTTATGGGATGAGGGGATGTGGATGACACTGTTATGGGAAGGGGGATGTGGATGGCACTTATGGGATGAGGGGGATGTGGATGACACTGTTATGGGATGGGGGATGTGGATGGCACTTATGGGATGAGGGGGATGTGGATGACACTGTTATGGGAAGGGGATGTGGATGGCACTTATGGGATGGGGGCTGTGGATGGCATCCACAGATCCCCCATCCTATAACAGTGCCATCCACATCCCCCATCCCATAACAGTGCCATCCACATCCCCTCATCCCATAACAGTGCCATCCACATCCCCCATCCTCTCATTACCGCTCATGTATAGTTTTTAAATTTGATTATACTATACACTTATTCTTACTATAATTCTTGCCCCTCTGTACCTCATTACATGCGGCAGGCGGGCAGTGAATACTTCAGGCCGGGCGGGAGAGCGAGCGCAGTGTGACTGACGTCACGTGCCTGCGCCGCCTGCTTCATTCATAAAGCAGGCCGGGCAGGCACGTGACATCAGCAAGTCACGCTGCTCTCGTCCGCCCGGCCTGAAGTATTCACTGCCCGCCTGCCGCATGTAATGAGGTACAGAGGGGGCAAGAATTATAGTAAGAATAAGTGTACAGTATAATCAAATTTAAAAACTATACATGAGCGGTGGGGCCGGAGCGCAGTGAGCGCATCGGCCCTGCCGCAAATGCCCGCCCCCAGCTCCTCCCCCCGCTCTTCAGAGTTTTAATTTATGACTCGAGTATAAGCCGAGTTCGGGTTTTTCGGCACAAATTTTGTGCCGAAAAACTCGGCTTATACTCGAGTATATACGGTATATGTAAAAATACACCCCAAAACTTATTGCCCTACTTCTCCTGAGTACGGTGATACCACATGTGTGACACTTTTTTGCAGCCTGGGTGCGCAAAGGGGCCCTAAAACCAATGAGTACCTTTAGGATTTCACAGGGCATTTTTACGCATTTAGATTCCAGACTTCTTCTCACGCTTTAGAGACCCCTAAAATGCCAGGGCAGTATAAATACCCCACAAGTGACCCCATTTTAGAAAGAAGACACCCCAAGGTATTCCGTGAGGGGTATGGTGAGTTCATGTAAAATTTTATTTTTTGTCACAAGTTAGTGAAATATGAGACTTTGTAAAAAACAAAAATATCAATTTCCGCTAACTTGTGCCCAAAAAAAAAAAAAATTCAGTGAACTCGACATGCCCCTCACGGAATACCTCGGGGTGTCTTCTTTCCAAAATTGGGTCACTTATGGGGTATTTATACTGCCCTGGCATTTTAGGGGCCCTAAAGCGTGAGAATCCAAATGCGTAAAAATGCCCTGTGAAATCCTAAAGGTACTCATTGGAATTTGGGCCCCTTTGCGCATCTTGGCTGCAAAAAAGTGTCACATGTGGTATCGCCCTACTCAGGAGAAGTAGGGCATTGTGTTTTGGGGTGTATTTTTGTATATACCTATAGTGTGTGAGAAATATCTCTGTAAATGACAACTTTTTAAAAAATTTTATACAAAGTTGTCAATTTACAGAGATATTTCTCTCACCCAGCATGGGTATATGTAAAAATACACCCCAAAACACATTGCCCTACTTCTTCTGAGTACGGCGATACCACATGTGTGACACTTTTTTGCAGCCAAGATGCGCAAAGGGCCCCAAATTCCAATGAGTACCTTTTAGGAGGGCATTTTTACGCATTTTTCTTCTCACGCTTTAGGGCCCCTAAAATGCTAGGGCAGTATAAATACCCCACATGTGACCCCATTTTGGAAAGAAGACACCCCAAGGTATTCTGTGAGGGGCATGGCGAGTTCATAGAAGATTTTTTTTTTTTGGCACAAGTTAACGGAAATAGATTTTTTTAGTGTTTTTTCTTCACAAAGTCTCCCTTTCCGCTAACTTTTGACAAAAAGTTAAATTTTTCATGGACTTACTATGCCCCTCAGCGAATACCTTGGGGTGTCTTCTTTCCAAAATGGGGTCATTTGTGGGGTGTTTGTACTGTTCTGGCATTTTGGGTGGGGCTAAATTGTGAGCAGCCCTGTAAAACCTAAAGGTACTACTCATGTGGTATTGCCGTGCTCAGAAAAAGTAGGGCAATGTGTTTTGGGGTGTATTTTTACATATACCCATGTTGGGTGAGAGAAATATCTCTGTAAATTGACAACTTTGTATAAAAAAATTTAAAAAGTTGTCGTTTGTCGCTGGAACAACTTGTCGGATCGGCAAAAGCAAGTGTGCAACAAGCGTTAGCTGTTGTGAGTTTACAATACATTTATTAATGATCCTTTGCTCCAGGTTTTATAAAAGCTCTGCTGTGTTTATATCTCATTCTGTCGGCTTGTAAATGATTTTCACTACATATCTAAATCAGTTTTCAGAAGCAATAGTATATGTATGACTATTTTTGTTATTTATCAGTCAGCATGATCTTGTTTGAATCCTAAAGTCGTGTCTCTTCTCTGTATGACGTGGTATGGAAAAGCATTTCCTGTGCGGTACTTGACCATAAATAGTGTTTGTTCAAAAAGGTATCCTGGCTGTCAAAGCTTCCTTTGGTCTTTACAGTCCACATCCTGTATTATTTGCTAACCTTTTTCACTGTGTCATGGTTTAAGGTAGAAGTAGTAGTAGTTTCTCATCTGTTAACCAAGAGTCCTTGATCCCTAACCTGGTTTCAACATACAAAATGTTTCCCTTGAGCTTTTATACTTTATAGTATATTGCTTCAGGTGTATGCAGAATATGACTAGGTCAGACTTTGGCAGGTCAGATGTGGTTTTGCTTGATGGTATACATTACTTGATGAGCTGTTTTGTAATGTAAAAAAGTGCTTAACTTCTCAGTGACCACCAAGAAGGTTTTTCACCCATCAGCAGATGGGTAATGTAAAACCTACTCAGCAAACCACAGAATGAAAACCACTTGCCTAGGAGAAAGTCAAGCAAATGTAGGGCTCTTGCCTAGGATTCTCGTATGTTTCAGAGCACACAGGTGACTAAAAAGCAGCCTGCGTCTTGAACTTACCGGTACTTTAAGGCAAAGTTTTGCTTCAAACTAGTTTCCAATCTTAATTATTGATTGGGGGAGGGTAATTTTAGACTCTTTTATGGATAATTTAAGCAGTCACTGAGCTTAGTTAGGTTATGCCCAAATTAGTTCTGATGGCTGTGTAGCAAGTGGCCTGGCCTCCAGGGGTAACCATACTGCACCTCCATAGACTTTTCATCTTTACAGAATTGCTTTTTTTAATATATTTTTCAGCTGCACGGCCTGCACTTACACAGTTTACATTGTGCAGGGAATTAGGCTGCCAGCTTAAGAACAGGCTAGGGGGACGACCGATTCAGGATTGCCTCATATTTATGTTACTGATGCAGCATAGCTTACTGATGATAGAAAACAATAGCAATAATGCATAAGAATGTGAAGTTATATAGCAAAATATGTGAAAATATTATAATAACAAATTCCTATGGGCATTGCAATGGCATCTATTAGTTGTAGGCATCTTTGTGAATCTAAAACTTGTAGATTTACCCAAAATGCCTCAAACACAAATGTAAGCTAATAAAAGCTCATGTACTTGCATTTCTAAGTGTTTTCGTATAGGCATTCTTCAACTTTTCAAAACCTTTTCCACAAATGAAAGGGCCTCTCTATGATCATGTGAGGCTAACCAACTGGTCATTTTGTCCTCCTAATAAGGCATAGCAAAAGGGTAGGTTCTCTGATATTTTAACATTAGTAGTCTATCCTTAGTATAGGCTGTTTTATTGGTGCTGGTACAACCACTGAGATCTATAGACCCCCTCTACTCAGCAAAATAGCCCTACTAATTTCTGTAGGATATTTCTGATGCAAATAACATAATTAATAGGGATGAGCGAATCGACTTCGGATGAAACATCTGAAGTCGATTCGCATAAAAGTCTGTTCCAATACTGTACGGAGCAGGAGCTCCGTACAGTATTAGAATGTATTGGCTCCGATGAGCCGAAGTTATTGCTTCGCGAAGTCTCGTGAGACTTCTGGTAATAACTTCATAAATGAGTTTGTACTGTAAAAAAACATTTCCCGAACTAGGGTTCGGTTGTGTTCTCCCCAACACACCTTACCCATTGAGGTGCAGTCCGTCCCTACGATAGAGCCTGTAGCCGACAGAGAAGTTGGCCCAGTTCTCCAGGAACCCAAACCCCTCCTTCCTACACCAGTTCTTGAGCCTCTTGTTAACCTCCCTAATCTCCCACTGCCTTTCTTGTGTGGCTCTTGGTACAGGCAGTATCTCGGAAAATACTACCTTTGAGGTCCTTGCCCTAAGTTTTTGACCTAAATCCCTAAAATCATTTTTAAGGACCCTCCACCTACCCCTAACTTTGTAATTGGTTCCGATATGGACCATGACCACTGGATCTTCTCCAGCCCCTCCCAGTAATCTGTCAACCCGAGAAGACAGCACACTGTTCGGCGATCACGGTCTTTGTGACAGATTGCCCTATCTGTTCCCCTAATAATTAGAGTTCCATTTGCTAGAATAGTTTGTTATCCACTGATCTAGGCTGCATTTACTTTCAGAGTAAAGATGCCAGAGAACAGTCATGTTTTCCTCTGGGTTTGTTCTTAGGTGACCAAAGAGATACTTTAGAAAGGTGAATCCATGATACACTGAAGTAGAGATGCTTATCTCATGATGGTTATTGGTAAACGTGACAAACTTCAAAGAAAATGGCTTAGCCTTAAAGATATATTGATTTCCCTGATTTCTCCTTTTGTGATGGACTAGCTGTAATTTGAAGAAGTCTGCTGTTTTTAGATGTATTTTTTTCTCTGCTCAACTGACGTTTCCTAAAAACCGTCAGTGTATGTCTCATTGCAAAACAAAAAGGGAATAGTAGCTGTTTTTTCCACAGCCTTAAAGAGGTTGTGCCACCGTTAAATGTTATTTAATATAATTCTGCATGAAAAACGAGTTACTTTTTAAATATACTTTCTGTTACAAAAATGCTTCAGACGTAAGATATACCTTCACTTCATTATAATGGTGCCCCCTGGTTTTATAGTAATGTGCACAACCACCTACTAAAGCGGTTGGACATGCTTAGTTCTATCCTTCAACTACCAACTGACATATCTACTGTTACATTTACAGGGATATAGCTGAGGCAGAAATGACACACCCTCTGAGAAAGGACGTAGTCCCTGAAAAATGACACACCTCCTGAGCTGCAGCAGAAAGAACATACCCTCTGAGCTCTGATAGGGAGAGAGCTACATTTTAAAGGACTTGCTCCCTAAGCTGGTATAGGGAGAGAGCTTTAGCAGAAAGGATACAACCAGGGTTGCATCTGCCATGAGGAGAGATGAACATGTTACCTCAGGTGACAGCTAGCCTGCCTCTGAGGGAGCAGCAGTTAGCGGCGGGACAGGGGAGCCTATGGCTCCTGTTCCTGCCATTCAATATGATAAGCCTTAGGCCACTAGGCCTGAAGCCTATGAGGCAGTATACCGCGTAAGCAGTGACTCACAGCTTCCTGTGGCAGGTACTGAGCGGTACAATGACGTCATCACTCCGGCCTGCATCGGGGTCATGTCTACGTGCATCCAAGCTCAGGCAGACGTGATGATGATGTCACCATGCTGTCTGAGACCCGACACAGGTAGGTGCCAGACCTGTGTCACAGGCGGCACCATGAAGTTGGAGTCAGATGATGTTTTTTTTTCCTTTCATGGCACTACTGGGGACATTAAGGAGGTGGCCATTCTAAATACTGAGTGTGCTAAAGAAGGCGGGAAATGCTAAATACTGGGTACACTAAAAAGGAGGGGTTATGCTAAATACTGGGGTGGCGCTACAGAGTGGGCCATGCAAAATACTAGGGACACTAAAGAGGGGAGCCATACAAAATACTGAGGGCACTACAGAAGGGACATAACTAAATACTGGGGGCACCACTGGAGAGCATTATACCTACTGGGGGCACTACAGGGGCGGCCATTATAAATACTGTGGCCATTACACATACTGGTGGCACTACTACAGGGACATTATAAATACTAGGGGCATTACATATAATGGTGGCAGTACTGAGAGCATTATTAATACTGGGGACATTGTACATTCTGGTGACACTACTTGGAGAAATATAAATAGTGGTGGCACTACTGGGGAGGCTTATAAATACTGGTGGCACTACAGGGGGACATTATAAATGTTGAGCGAGCGCTCCGTACAGTATTAGAATGCATTGGCTCCTATGAGTCGAAGTTATTACTTCGCGAAGTCTCACAAGACTTTGAGTAATAACTTCAGAAATTAATTTCTACTGTTAAAAACCTTTTACTGAACTCTGTTTCGGTTCCAAGTGGTACCTTGGACCGAACCCGAATTCGGTAAAAGTTTTTTTTTACGAAGTTTTATGCAAATCGACTTCGGAGGGGTTAATTGCCGCAGATCGCCGCGCCCTGTCAGAGGTCGGGTGCCGGCAATGTGTTTCTCCCACCCGCTGAATTTGTATATAAAACTTGGATCGGACCCTGAGGAATGTCAGTTATTCTGGGGGTCCGCAATTCCGGATCCGAGCAGGACAAAGTCTGTCCACATAGAAATGAATGAGTCCGCAATTCCGTTCCGCAAACAGAATTGCGGACGTGTGAATGGGGCATAAGGGTCCCTTATCACAGCCAGTTAGTTAGCTACTTGTAAGGTAGTTAGCGCCCAGCCCACCGCACCGCAGTCACTGATTTTGGCAGAGATTTTTTCATCCACATTGATCGGAGCAAATGAAGAAATCTGTGCCGTTCATTTTTTTATTTTTTTTCAGCCCAGAGGCTGAACGGAAAAAGAAAATCTCATTACCCGTATGCTCAATATAAGGAGAATTGCAGAAACTCCTAATGCTGGCCATACATGTAATGATTGCGGAGACCCTCAAATGCCAGGGCAGTACAAATACCTCACATGTGACCCCATTTTAGAAAGAAGACACCCCAAGGTATTTCGTGAGGGGTATGGTGAGTTCATGTAAAATTTTATTTTTTGTCACAAGTTAGTGGAATATGAGACTTTGTAAAAAAAAAATATATATAAATTTCCACTAACTTGTGCCAAAAAAACAAATTCTGTGAACGCGCCATGCCCCTCACGGAATACCTTGGGGTGTCTTCTTTCTAAAATGGGGTCATATGTGTGGTATTTATACTGCCCTGGCATTTTAGGGGCCCTAAAGCGTTAGAATCCAAATGCTTAAAAATGCCCTGTGAAATCCTAAAGGTACTCATTGGAATTTGGGCCCCTTTGCGCATCTTGGCTGCAAAAAAGTGTCACACGTGGTATCGCCGTACTCAGGAGAAGTAGGGCAATGTGTTTTGGGGTGTATTTTTATATATACCCATACTTTGTGTGAGAAATATCGCTGTAAACGACAACTTTTAAATTTTTTTATACAAAGTTGTCAATTTACAGAGATATTTCTCTCACCCAACATGGGTATATGTAAAAACACACCCCAAAACATATTGCCCTACTTCTCCTGAGTACGGCGATACCACATGTGTGCCACTTTTTTGCAGCCTAGGTGCGTAAAGGGACGTAAAGTCCAACGAGTACCTTAAGGCTTTACAGGGCTGCTCACAATTTAGCCCCGCCCAAAATGCCAGAACAGTACAAACACCCCACAAATGACCCCATTTTGGAAAGAAGACACCCAAGGTATTCGCTGAGGGGCATATTCAGTCCATGAAAAATTTAACTTTTTGCCACAAGTTAGCGGAAAGGGAGACATTGTGAGAAAAAACAATAAAAATCAATTTCCGCCAACTTGTGCAAAAAAAAAAAAATCTTCTATGAACTCGCCATGCCCCTCACGGAATACCTTGGGGTGTCTTTTTTCCAAAATGGGGTCACATGTGGGGTATTTATACTGCCCTGGCATTTTAGGGGTCTCTAAAGCATGAGAAGAAGTCTGGAATCCAAATGCGTAAAAATGCCCTCCTAAAAGGTACTCATTGATATTAGGGCCCCTTTGCGCATCTTGGCTGCAAAAAAGTGTCACTTATATGGTATCGCCGTACTCAGGAGAAGTAGGGCAATGTGTTTTGGGGTGTATTTTTACATATAACCATGTTGGGTGTGAGAAATATCTCTGTAAATGACAACTTTTTAATTTTTTTTATACAAAGTTGTCAGTTTACAGAGATATTTCTCACACACAGTATGGGTATATGTAAAAATACACCCCAAAACACATTGCCCTACTTCTTCTGAGTACGGCGATACCACATGTGTGCCACTTTTTTGCAGCCTAGGTACGTAAAGGGGCATAAAGTCCAACGAGTACCTTTAGGCTTTACAGGGCTGCGCACAATTTAGCCCCGCCCAAAATGCCAGAACAGTAAACACACCCCATAAATGACCCAATTTCGGAAAGTAGACACTCCAAGGTATTCACTGAGGGGCATAGTGAGTCCGTGGGAGATTTTAATGTTTTTTGCCAGAAGTTTGCAGAAATGGAAACTCTGTGAATACTTTGGGGTGTCTTCTTTCTAAAATGGTGTGATTTGGGGGGCATTTATACTATCCTGACATTCTAGCACCTGAAGAAACATGACAGGTGCTCAGAAAGTCAGAGCTGCTTCAAAATGCGTAAATTCACTTTTTTGCACCATAGTTTGTAAACGCTATAACTTTTACCCAAACCAATAAATATACACTTATTGCCTTTTTTTTTAAATCAAAGACATGTAGAACAATAAATTTAGAAAAATTTATATAGAAATGTAGTTTATTTTGAAAAATTTTACAACAGAAAGCGAAAAATGTCATTTTTTTGCAAAAATGTTGTTACATTTTTATTAATAGCAAAAAAAGTAAAAATGTCAGCAACAATAAAATACCACCAAATGAAAGCTCTATTAGTGAGAAGAAAAGGAGGTGAAATTCATTTGGGTGGTAAGTTGTATGACGGATCAATAAACGGTGAGAATAGTGTAGTGCGGAATTGTAAAAAGTGGCCTGGTCATTAAGGGTGTTTAAGCTAGGGGGGCTGAAGTGGTTAAAGGGTGAAAGCAAATTCTCCTGCAGCTCCACTATACATCGGTAGGTTATCTGTGTAAAGCACGGATGTACCAGTTTCTCCAAAACTAAAGATGACCAGTGTAACTGCTCTCTACCCTCTATGGCTACGTAGTGGAAATTCTAAATTGGGACCACCATCTAGTAATGCAGAATTCCCTATTATGAAAATAGATTTTTTAAAGTGTTCGTGCTCTTTGATAATACAGGATAGAAAGCTTGGCTGATGTAATGCATTGCAGGTGATTGCCACTTGGGGGACTATAGTGGCTATTAGGCGAGATTGTAAATTTCCATATAATTAGTGTTTTATTTTAATAATTTTCTGAATTTGAGTCTAAAATATATATTTTTTCAAACAGCTGATGAAGTACTTTGGCTTCTTAGTGTTGTGAATATTCATCGGTGCTACTCTATAGATCAGTGAGAGCTTCTAGACAAAACCAATAACATTTAGGAATTCTCAGTCTGATATTTGCTCAGTCTGCTCTAAATGGTGAAGCTTTATTGATTTCATAATGTTGATCAATCACAGTAATTTTCTTAGGTAAATGTCTACTAAAGCAGTTGATCCTCACAGATTAAGGTCTTTGCATTGATCATCCCTAGGAAAACGAACAATTAATGCCACCCTCTATGCACAACCGTTTTAGAAAAAAACTATTGAACTAAAACCAGCTTCAATACAATGGTGAGCTCCATTGAATTTGTATACTAAACTATAATATGCGAAAATAGCACTGCTCTATTGGTATGATTTTTTTGTTGTATTTATCAAGATGAATTGTAAATTCACGATAACAATTATTTTAATAAATAGACTACAAATATGTTTTTAAAATTGCATTAACTTTGGGCTTTGTCTTATGCAGCCAAAATCACACATTTTGAAATGGATATTAATAACGATGGACAACTTCAGACATTGTTTTTTGTGTTTACTACAGCATATGTGCACTTATTGACAAAAAAAATAATGCACCAAGGAGTTGTTGGAATCGAATGAAACTTTCTATTTGTAAGTGATTACAATATTGGAAAGAAAGATACGTTTATTGGAGAAAACTGTACAACTGAAAGGAGGCTCACGTGCCCTGTTGGGATGTCTCTAGCCTGGATACAAGTTGAGATACGGTTGGGTATGGAAGCATACAGGTTCTGTATGGTATCCTGAGGCACAGTTGCCCACAGATGTTGCAGCTGGGCTGATAGATCCTGCACAAATTTTCTAGCTGGTCCTATAAATTCTCTGCGATAATTCTGATGATCAGCAATCTGGCAGAGACATTGCTAGAAAACCCTTGCTGTGTGTAGGAGAACATTATTCTGCTGAAAAATGCCAGTTGGAAGCCCTGCCATGAGAGGCAAAACATGTGGCCACAGGATGTCCTGCACATATCATTGAGCTGTTAGTGTCCCTCGTATAACTACTAATGGTGACAGACTGTCATATGAAATGGCTCCCCAGATCATCCCACTAGCAGTTGGGGCAATGTGTTGCTCCACAGCAAAAGCAGCATTGGAGTGCTTATCATGAAGACTCCATACTTGAACCCAACCATCGCTGTATCCCAAACAGAACCTTGTTTCGGCACTAAAGACAATACGCAAAGTTGCTTCTATTCTAGGTTTCTTGTTCACGTCACAACTGCAAACAAAGGTGATGTTGGTTGGCTGTCAATGGCAGGACACATAATGGGCGCCGTGACACTAAATTTCTTTCTACCAAGTTCCTAGAAATAGTCTGGGCAGAGATACGCTCACGTAATGAAGGTGCCACCTGTGTTAGAAGCTGCTGCCCCTGCAAGGCACGGGTACTCATTTTGAGCTAAAAATAATTTTTTTAATTGGTCTTTATTAAAAATACGGAGTCCTTTTTTCTGTACAGAGCTGAGATGTTCAAGTAACACCTTTGGCTTTACTGTCTTTTCCGTCAGACCAGGTTCTGACAGTCTCCTTATCTCTACTCTCAGACCTCCTAAGCGCTCAGTTCTTATCTTACTGTTAAGTATGTGGCTTAAATAAGTGTTTATGACCTCTCAGCAGTTTAGAGATCAGCTTTATTAGATGACGGGCACAAACTAAGGGTCCTTTCACACTGGCGTTTTTCTTTTCCGGCATAGAGTTCCATCCTCGGCGCTCTATGCCGTAAAAATTCTGATCAGGATCATCCCCATGCATTCTGAATGGAGAGAAATCCGTTCAGGATGCATCAGGATGTCTTCAGTTCAGGACCGGAACGTTTTTTGGATGCAGCAAATACCGCAGCATGCTGCGCTTTTTGCTCCGTCCAAAATCCGGAACACTTGCCGCAAGGCCGGATCCGGAATTAATGCCCATTGAAAGGAATTAATCCGGATCCGGCCTTAAGCTAAACGTCGTTTCGGCGCATCGCCGTATCCGACGTTTAGCTTTTTTTGTGAATTGTTACCATGGCAGCCAAGACGCTAAAGTCCTGGTTGCCATGGTAAAGTGTAGTGGGGAGCGGGGGAGCAGTATACTTACCATCCGTGCGACTCCCGGGGCGCTCCAGAGTGAGGTCAGGGCGCCCTACACGCATGGATCACGTGATCCATGCGCATAGTGCGCTCTGACGTCATTCTGAAGCGCCCCGGGAGCCGCACGGACTGTAAGTATACTGCTCCCCACTACTACTATGGCAACCAGGACTTTAATAGCGTCCTGGCTGCCATAGTAACCTGAAAGCATTTCGAAGACTGATCAGGATCCTGATCAGTCTTCTAATGCTTTCAGGCGACTTGAGTTCTGACGGATCCGGTGGGACGAAAGTGCCTGCCGGATCCTCAGAACGCAAGTGTGAAAGAGGCCTAAACGTACCATTCACACAACTAGAAAAACAGTTAACCCTTTGTGACAGAACGGCTCAATATTTTTAATAAAGGCCAATTGAAACAAAAATATATATTTTTTTGCCAAAAATGAGTAAAATGCAATCATAAAACAAAATTGCCTCGGAAGGTGTACATAGTCAGTCTTTAACAGTTGTATATGCCCCATGCTGGTGCTTCCTTCCTTGCTGGTACCGGTGCAGCTATGTAGTCTCTGGCATCCTCCATCCAGCTCTGAGCTCAGAGCCCTGTGCTGTTTGTTAGGGCATGCGCGAGTGTCTCTCTCCTACTTTTATGCGGCAGCTTGCGCATGCCCTCTATCTTTCCTAGCCCATGGTTGGTGTGCAATGTGTATTTAAAGGCGCCTCCTTCAACTGGGAGGTGCCTGAACAATTAGGTTCCTAGCTAGTGTAGTTTCCTGGTTGAGTTAAGGTGTTCTGCTGTTTATTGTCATTCATTTTACCGGACTTTGGATTACGTTTTACGGACTTTGCCTGATTGCCGCCTGCCCTGACCTGGGTCTGTGTTTACGGATGTTGCCTGATTGCCGCCTGCCCTTACTTTTGCCTTTGTACCCTGACTACCAGGGGCGGACTGGGAACTTAAATTGGCCCTGGAAAAAATACTAAAAGTGCCACCATTTTGTAGTTGGGTCCAAATTGATGGAAGGCAGGGCCAGCAATACCATATTGTGTCACATTATACCACCCCAACAGAGCCAAATACCACAGTCCATCACAAAATACTGCCAGCAGCACAAAATACATCCCCAAAAACTTCCACTGGCCGGCCGTGAGGTGGGCTCGGACAGTTCCCTGGGCATTGGCCCACCGGGAAATTTCCCTGTAAGGTCTATGGCCAATCTGCCGCTGCTGATTGCGCTTCCATCTGATTAGCCTCTGGCCTACCAGTATCCAGTGGGTGTATTGTGTCACCTTAAGGTTAGTCCAGTGGGTTCACACTCAGGTCCCAATTCCCTCGTGTTCCAATTCCTCTCTTAGATAGCACCTGGTACACCCCTCTGGAAAGTCTCTCTTCACAATCAGAGGTATAAGGGTACTTTCACACTTGCGGCAGGACGGATCCCTGCCGGATCCGTCCTGCCGCAAGTGGCCGTGCACTGCCGTGCTGCCACTCCGTCCCAATTGACTATAATGGAGCGAGGGGCTGAGCTACGGCGCAGCACGGCAGTGAGTGGCCAGAGATCGCTGGACTAAAAGTCGTGCATGTCCGACTTTTCAGTCCGGCGATCTTTGCCGTGCAGTGCCGTGCTGCGCCGTAGCTCCGCCCCCGCCCCATTATAGTCAATGGGGACGGAGCGGCAGCACGGCAGTGCACGGCCACTTGTGGCAAGACGGATCCGGCAGGCTAGGACCCGTCCTGCCGCAAGTGTCAAAGTACCCTTATATGAAGAACGAGGGGTGTGCTCAGACATCGCCCTCAGAGGGAGTTGGTCACGCGGGACAGTTGGTTCTCACCCGCTGGTCATAACAGTGAATAACAAACAATCATCTCTACTGGTGGTCTGTCTATACCATCTGTAGCCCATTTGCCAAATTTGCGTGACCTCATATAACCACTGCTTCCAGCACTTCCTAACAGCTAGGTCAGAGTGATCTAGATGGCAGCTAAGTCGTCAAAATGACAAACCTGCTTCTCTCAGTCCAAAGATGCACCCTGGCAATTGGGCAAAATGTCTGAGTGCATCATAGAGACATGCCTAGAAGTCAATCTCTCAATCAGGGGAAGCACTTCCCACCCTCTTGTGGCAGGACCCAGTGTTAAATCAGACCACGCCTGTAATCATTTACGTATCTGCCTGAGACATAACTGCATGCCGAGTTTTGCAGCAGTCTGACATTTCTATCAGGGTGCGTTATTTTTTGTCAATATATATACACCCAGAGACGCTTAGAACATGTACACTGAATGTATGGTCTGAAATATGTAACTATATAGCATATGGTTGCATAAATCAACCATTGACTCCCAATGTAATAAGAAAGAATACCCCTCATATATGTTTGTGAGGTATCCTTGTATTGAAAAGGGTAGTCAATGTTGGGCACATTCAGAATATATGCCAGGGGTCAACATCAGCATGGTGTTTGTATGTTCTCCCGGTGTTTGCATGGGTTTCCTCTGGGTACTCCTGTTTCCTCCTACACTCCAAAGACATACTTATAGGTAACTTAGATTGTGAGCCCCATTGAGGACAGCTTGATGCTATTGTCTGTAAAGTGCTGCAGAATATAGAGGCAGTTGAAAACAGCTGATTGGTGGCGGTGCCGGGTTTCGGACCCTCACTGATCTGATATTGAAGACCTATTGTGAGGATAGGCCATGAATATCTACAGACTGAAGACCCCCTTTAGGCTACATGCACACGACCGTTGCCTGCTTCCGCGTCCGCTCCTCCTGCAAATTTTGCGTCCGTCAAAAAAAAGGATGACGGACCGTTTTTTTTTACAGATCCGATTTGTATGGCTACATGCACACGACCGTTGCCTGCCTCCGCGTCCGCTCCTCCTTGAAATTTTGCGTCCGTCAAAAAAAAACGCACGACGGACCTTTTTTTTGACGGATCCGATTTTTATGGCAGATCCATTGTAAAAATGCCTATCCTTGTCCGCAAACGTGAAAAAAATAGGACATGCACTATTTTTTGGACGGAAAAACACGGATGCGGAACAAAAACGGTTGACCATCCGCATTTTTTGACGGACCCATTGAAATGAATGGGGAAGCATCCTATCCGTGAAAAAAAACGGAACGGACGCGGAAACAAACAACGGTCGTGTACATGGGGCCTATGGCAGATCCATTGTAAAAATGCCTATCCTTGTCCGCAAACGTGAAAAAAATAGGACATGCACTATTTTTTTGACGGAATGAAAACACGGATCACGGATGCGGAACAAAAACTGTTGACCATCCGCATTTTTTGACGGACCCATTGAAATGAATGGGGAAGCATCCTATCCGTGAAAAAAAAACGGAACGGACGCGGAAACAAACAATGGTCGTGTGCATGGGGCCTTAGGGTGATCTCTCATTGAATAAAGACTTTAATCTTAGAGGGAAGGCTCCAGTAATTATAGTGCTGTAAAATGTTCTGGGCTTTAGCTCTAAGCACATAGTGACCTTCTGAGAAGGAACATTTTAAAAATTAGTTGGAAATATTAATTGCAGCTATTGTTGCTGCATATTACATTAAAAGTACTTTGGAGGTACGTCATACATTGTTATAGGTTCTCAACCTGAGACACTAGATTTTATCTTTGTTTCCTATTGAATTACCTTGCTTCCTATCTTTTATCTGGTACTTGGTAAATGTGCTTTCTAAATTAAAGCTGGCCTCCCAGAAGCATATAAGAACAGGTCACTTCCAGCAACATTAAACCTATTTTATGCAGCTGACGTTGACTGTATAATAAGATTGTGCACATAGCCTATAATGGGCCTAATTTATGCAAATTAGTGGCTTTTTCATATACATTTGGATGCTATGCATGTACCTTTGGTTTTATATTATATATGGTAAAGTTAAAGGCTATGTACAATCATTTTTTACTTGGTTTTTATTAAAAAATATTCAGCCATTCTGTCACAAAGGGTTAACTGTTTTTTTAGCTGTGTGACTGGTACTTTCACTTTGTAGAGGTCATCTAATAAATCTTATCTTTAAATTATGGCGGGTTTAGACTGCACAATGTAGCAGCTGATTTTTGGGAAGGTACTATTCCTTCCCAACAGTCAGCTGCTCATTTATTGAAGGAGACTGCTGCATTTACATGCAGTGATCTCCTTCACAGTATAAGGACGAGTGATGTATATTGCGATCCCTCATCCTCATACAGAATCATTGTTTCTAGGTGCCAGATCACTGTTTAGACCGCATGATCTACTGCCCAGAAACAATGATTGGTGTGCCTGCACGACCAATGAACGAGCATTTTGCCCAATAATTGGCTCCTGTAAATCCACCTTTACTAAGACATCATAAACCCTTATTTAAGCCACATTCTTATCAGTAAGATAAGAACTGAGCTAAAATGAGATGTTTATAATGTCAGAGAGCAGAGATAAGGTGCCCATCAGGTGAGCTGGCTTATGGAAGAGAGAGAGAAAATTCAGAGTTTGCTATTAGAGCATCTCAGCTATGTACAGAAAAAAGGGCTGCATATTTTTAATAAAGAACAATTTAAAAAATTATTTTTAGCTCAAAATTAATACAATACAGGTATAAAAAAATTGCCCCCCAAAGGTGTACATAGCCTTTAACCTCTGATGTCTGAGTCCTTAAGGACACAGTACGTACATGTACGCCCTGTGTATTTCCGATCACCGCCGCACGGCATGGGGTGATCGGAACAGAGTGCCTGCCGAAATCAATCGGCAGGCACTCTGTGACAATGCCGTATCGGCGGTCGCAGCATACCGCAGGTCAATTCAGACCTGCGGTTTGCTGCGTTTCCGGGTTATTCGGGTCTCTGGTGACCCGATAACCCGAAATAGGATGGTGATCGTGGTATGATAGTACACCACCAATCACCATCCTTTGATCCTGTGAGGTGATTGTGACATCACCTCACAGGATCGAATCCAGGAATACAGGATCCAATCCGATTGGCTTCGGGCGGGGGTTAATTCCCCCCTGCTCTCCTCTCCTCCTCCATTAGGTGTCCGGTAGTGAGAGAGAGAAGCAGCCTGCGTCGATTCTGTGAGCCCAGCACCCCCCTTTTGATCCTCTACAGAGGCACTAAAAGGTACGATACTCAGGGTTAGTTTAGGGTTAAAAAAAAAAAACTTTGCCTGTTGCATCACCCTGATTGGATGTCTGAGGTCAACAGCACAGCTGTGTGACTCTAGATCCCCTGGAGGTGCTGAAGCTTACCTCCCCTCCCCCCCCCCCCCCCCACACACACACATTTTTTGGGGTGCAAGCTTTTTCTTAGTTTTTGTTTAGTTTTTTGCGTACGCTGACTGTGGCCGGCCACTGTTAGCGCATCGCCCACCCCCCGCTGAATCTTTTTTTTTTTTAACACACGCCCACTAAATAAAGTTTTCCATGCACGCACGCACACACACACACACACTCCCCTATGGCCCGCCAGATGTTCTCGGCCGAGGAGGCATATGCCCAGCTTGTCTCTGACTCCGAGAGCCCCAGTGAGGATGAAGATGAGGATGACCCCACTCTCCTCTTGTCATACGCGTCCTCCTTATCACCTAGCGATGATAATGAGCCCCAAAGGCAGGCCAGGCGGAACAACGGGACCCCCATGCTAGGGACCCTGTGGCCCACACTAGTACGAACAGCCCTGGGGCTCATACTAGTTTTCCGGCCCAACAGATAAGTCCATCTGAACTCCTACCAGTGAACTTGCATTTTTACCCCAGAGGATTTTGAGCCCGTGATTCCTGATTTTGTTGGCCAACCAGGAATCCAGATTCGCACAATGGGCTTCACTGAATAAGACTATTTTAGTTTTTTTTTCAGTGACCACTTTGTGAATCTGATGGTGGAGCAAACGAACTTGTACGCCCAACAGTTCATTGCTTAACACCGGGGCTCCTTTTTGGCTAGGGCCGGTGGCTGGACTCCGGTCAGTGCAGCCTAGATGAGGACGTTTTGGGGCCTCGTGTTGCACATGGCCCTAGTCAAAAAACCCAGTGTCAGGCAGTACTGGAGTGGGGACGTCCTCTACCAGACCCCACTCTGCTATATGGCCATGACACGTTCCCGGTTTGAGGCCATCCGGAAATTCCTGCATTATGCAGGTGAGGTGATCCTGTCTATGACCGCCTCTACAAAATCAGGCCGGTCATTGATCACTTCGGGGCCAAATTTTTGGAGGCCTATGTACCTGGAATGGAGGTCGCGGAGTCTCTCATTGCTTTCAAGGGGAGACTCAGTTTCCGCCAGTATGTTCCCTTAAAGCGGGCGAGGTATGGCGTGAGGCTGCACAAACTTTGTGAGAGTACCTCAGGGTACCCTTACAAGTTTCGTGTGTACGAGGGGCGAGATTTCTGTATTGAACCCCCAGAATGTCCCCCCACTCTGGGTGTTGGCGGGAAACTTGTGTGG
Source organism: Bufotes viridis (assembly GCA_033119425.1). Lineage (NCBI taxonomy): Eukaryota > Metazoa > Chordata > Amphibia > Anura > Bufonidae > Bufotes > Bufotes viridis. The sequence continues at coordinate 331,990,457 of CM065593.1, read as the reverse complement.
GACCTTATGCACCCACTGCTAATTAAGGGTTGCCACCTGTACGTGGATAACTTTTATACTAGTATCCCCTTCTTCTAGTCCCTCGCCGCCAGATCCACGTCCGCTTGTGGGACCATGTATAAAAATCAATGCGGCCTCCCTACCTACCCCCTCCATGTACCTATCCCCAGGGGTCAGATATGAGGACAAGAGGGATGTCCCTGTACTGTCCACAATTCACGGTAACGACATCACCCCTGTCCCTGTGCGAGGTACCGCGGCAATGGTCCTGAACTCGATTGTATCGTCGACTACAATCGTTATATGGGGGGAGTTGATCTCTCTGATCAAGTCCTCTAGCCATAAAACGCCATGCACAAAACCCAGATATGGTACAAAAAAGTTGCGGTCTACTTGGTACAGGTTGCCTTGTACAACTCTTTTGTGCTGTCCCGGAGCACTGGCAACACAGGGAAATTCCTCCAGTTCTATGAGGCAGTCCTCAAGGACCTGATCTTTTTTGACCAGGAAAGAGCAGACCGGAGTACCTCGGGAACTGCAGGCGCCCGGATCGGACCCCAAAAAAGTGTAGAGTGTGTCACAGGAGGGGGATACGGAAGGACACCACCACTCCCCAATTTTAATTCCATTTAGCCACTGACAATTGAAAAAAAACTATGGTTCTCAGACTTGAGACACCACAAAAAATTTTTTTTCAAAAATGATATTTTGTAAAACTAAAATAAATAAAAAAGTAGACATATTAGGTATCGCCTTGTCCGTAACAATCTGCTCTATAAAAATACCCCATGACCTAACCCCTCAGATTAACACGGTCAAAAAGAAAAAAAAATGGTGCAAAAAAAGGAATTTTTTTGTCACCTTACATCACAAACAGTGTAATGGCAAGCGATCAAAGAGTCATATGCCCCCAAAATAGTGCCAATAAAACCGTCCTCTTATCCCGCAAAAAATGAGCCCCTACCTAAGACAATCGGCTAAAATCTTTAAAAAAACTGACTCAGACTATGGAGATACAAAAATTTTTTTTTTGTTTAATAAAGGATAATATAGTGTAAAACCTAAATAAATTTTAAAAAGTAGACATATTAGGTAACTTCGCATCCGTAAGAATCTGCTCTGTAAAAATACCTAACCCTTCAGATGAACACGGTCAAAAAAATTAAATACAAATGGTACCAAAACAGCTTTTATTTTGGTAAATTTTCCATTTTAATCCATTTTTTCCAGTAACAAAGCAAGGGTTAACAGCCCAACAAAACTTAATATTTATTACCCTGATTCTGCAGTTTACAGAAATACCCCATATGTAGTCTTAAACTGCTGTATGGCCAAACAGCAGGGCACAGTAGGAAAGCAACACCATATGGTTTCTGGAAGGCAGATTTTGATGGCCTTTTTTTTGGGCACCGTGTCCCATTTGAAGAACACCTGATGCACCCCTAGAGTAGAAACTCCATAAAATTGACCCCATCTAAGAAACTACACCCCTCAAGGTATTCAAAACTGATTTTACAAACTTTAATAAACCTTTAGATGTTCCTCAACAGTTTATGAGGATGAAATTTCTATTTTTGGTAACCTTGCCTCACAAAAATGTAATATAGAGCAACCAAAAATCATATGTACCCTAAAAATAGTCCCAACAAAACTGCCACCTTATCCCGTAGTTTCCAAAATGGGGTCACTTTTATGGAGTTTCTATTCTAGGGGTGCATCAGGGGGGCTTCAAATGGGACATGGTGTAAATAAACCAGTCCAGCAAAATCTGCCTTCCAAAAACCACACAGCGCTCCTTTCCCTCTACGCCCTACCGTGTGCCCGTACAGTAGTTTACGACTACATATGGGGTGTTTCTGCAAACTACAGAATCAAGGCAATAAATATTTTAGTTTTGTTTGGCTGTTAACCCTTGCTTTGTTACTGTTAAAAATTGATTAAATGGAAAATTTGCCACAAAATTGAAATTCTTAAATTTCATCTCCATTTGCCAATAAGTCTTGTGGAACACCTAAAGAGTTAACGACATTTGTAAAATGAATTTTGAATACCTTGAGGGTGTAGTTTCTAGAATTGGGTCATTTTTTTTGTCGTGTTTTCTATTATGTAAGCCTCACAAAGTGACTTCAGACCTTAACTGGTCCCTAAAAAGTGGGTTTTTGAAAATTTCTAAACTTCTAAGCCTTGTAACATCCCCAGAAAATAAAATGGCATTCCCAAAATGATCCAAACATGAAGTAGAGGGGAATGTAAATTAATAACTATTTTTGGAGGTATTACTATGTATTATAGAAGTAGAGAAATTGAAACTTGGAAATTGTCACATTTTTCAAAATTTTTGGTAATTTTTTTTTTACCAGTGTCATGAAGTACAATATGTGACGAAAAAACAATCTCAGAATGGCCTGGATAATTAAAAGCGTTTTAAAGTTATTCACACATAAAGTGACACTGGTCAGATTTGCAAAAAATGGCTTGGTCCATAAGGGGTTATCGCAAGTAGGCTTGAAGGTAAAAAAAAAAAAAAAACATGCAGTGGGAACATGCAGTGGGAAATAGCAAGGAATATGTAATATAGTTTTATATGTCAAGGCTGTAAATTTTCCTGTCGTGTACACAGAACATGCACCACAAACATGGTTAACAGAACCTAACTCACTGAATGTGTGGCATTGTGTCTTAGGAAGCCAACCAGACAAGGCAGCACTCTGTATTATGGTTTTCAAATTGCCAAGGGCGCCAAGATTGCTACCGCATGTGCGGGTGCAAACAAAGAAAAGTAATGCAAAGAAAACATTGGCTGAGGGCCATGTAGAGGACATGGGGTGTGTGATGAGGCCACGTACTACTTATGTCTGTATGGCTTTATATATGGTATCATGGCTCAGTAACAGGTCTAGTATACCAGAGTAAATATTAATTTAATATTAAATTAGAGGTAAAAACAAATTCTATAGAGCCACTAGCTACATACAGACAACATTGTAGAGGAATGTCATATAGATTTCCTGTACTCCATAATTGGAAATTGATGTCCCATCTGGACATCTACTTCCTTCCAAGAAAAAGCAAAAAGTGCCCCAACCAACATCTCATTACTATGGATCCTTCTAGGAAAACCATTGGTGATCAAGTTGATGCTGCGTGGACAAGTTGTGTGTAGCAGCTCATTTCTTTTGCTATGGTTATATTCTTTCCAACCACACTTTGCTATGGCTAATATCCAGTGCATCCCAAACCAGAGACCCCTCTCTTGTGACATGCAGTTCCTAAGTAGATGTAAAGAAAAAAACACTAGGCAGTTTTTCCTTTCAGCATTCTAAAAGACATTCAACCGTTTTGGAAAGCTGGAAACTGATGCACACATTGGTTCTTACTCTGGTTTCTTAGTTCAGATTCACATGCCCTAAAAGTGGTTTTCTTGTAAAGACGACCCCTTTTCAGACTGAAACGGCCCAGATATCCTCTAAATACTGGGATTTGGTTGCAGAGACCCCCAGTGGAGTGACCCCAAGTCTCCAAGAGCTGTTTGTTAGCAGTTCTCGACTTTTTTTTTTGGGGGGGTGGGGGGGGGAGGCATATGGAAAAGGGTTGAGTCAAGTGTAGTTTAGGATCTGAGATGTTTCAAAATTATTAGAGGGTGTGCACCTTATGAAATTCTAGTCTTAGGACCATACAAAATGCTAGTCTTAGTAAATCAGGGCCTAAATGTGTAGATTTCCTGCAAGATGCTGTATAAAAACGCTATAGACTTTCATAGAAAATAGTATGTTGAATGCAAAATATAACATGAGGTGCCATAAAGGGCAGAAAGCAGGGATGGTGTACGGTATTTATATGAAGCCTCAGTGACCATGTAGTAAAATCATAGCTGCTAAGAAATAGCTAACTCCATGGACTAGCTAAAAGGGGTTCTCAGGGAATGTGGATTTTTAGCAAGTGCCTGCAGCCTACCTCTCTAAACAGAAGATTCATACTTACATGTTCCCCACCTCTCCGGTCCTCTGTGCTGACTCCTCTCTGTCCATGTTCTAGACTCTGGATCGTTTATATCCGGTGCTGCATTGGCATGGTCACATGCTCTGCTTCAGCCAGTAATTGGCTTTATAGGTGACGTGGCTAGAAGCAACATGTCACCGCTGAAGACACTCATTGGGTGCAGAAGAGCATGTGACCATGCCGTGCCTTATGTGAACACTCTGGGGACCAGAACATGGACACAGTGGAGGACCAGAGTGGCGGGGAGATAAGCATGAATCTTCTCTTTATGGCGGCAGGCTGTGCGCACTTGGTAAAAAAAATTAGTTTTCCCAGAGAACCCCTTTAATGGACAAGGAAGAAGTAGTCTCATATGAATGACATAGAAAGAACTCTGGACAAAGGCCTAGATTTTTGATCAGATCACCAGTAGAACAGCAGTCTCAAACTGGTGACTCTACAGCAGTGTACTGCTCACAGCTTTGACTGTCCTGGTATGCTAACAGTTGTAGTTCTGTAGCAACTGGAGATCTACAGGTTGGTGACCACAGGCGTCAAGTGGGAGTTATACATGAACTCCGATGTAATCAGTTTTTTTTTTAGAGTTCATTGTATTTTATTGGTTAAAAATCCTGTTGCTAAGCTAAATTTCTACAGAATTTCTAAGATTGCTGAAAACTTTTTGGAGAACATATAAATATTGTAAATGAATGGATCATTGTACTAGTTCAAGCAGCAGCTCCCGCTCTGTGCTGGACTTGAAAACTTATTTAGTGGTCAGGGCCAAGGACTCGAGTAGCTGAAAAGGAGGTGCTACAATGTTATTTTTAGGAATGACGAGCCTACATCTCTTTAGCCAATGTCACAATTGTTTCTGACCAGCTTTCCCATGGGTTTTTAACCTCTTGTTACAATTCTCCTATGTAACAGGAAATAGGTGGGGAGGAACAAACAAAAGTCAGCATATCAGTCACACACATAGTGGATTGTGATTTAGGCTAATTTCATACAGCGCTGAGCTTGGCACATTCATATGTGTGCTCTGTTCTACATGATCTGTTAAACTATTGCAGAATATGAGTCTTAAGTGAACTTGTCATCACTGCCATGTCTTTTGACTGTGGATTTAAGTATTTATTTGCTCTTTCTCCAACCCTCAAGGCCGGAGTTATGTGCAAACTGAATGGACGAGAAGAATTCAGACGCATTGATTTTGTACAGAAGCTTACCAGGGATCAGATTTTGCCATCTGTAGCCAAGACACCTGACAAGAGGGAACAACAAGTAGGTCTTTATAACTTCTCCCTTAAAAAGTTTGGTGGTAACAGTGTATATGAAATGCTGTATGTGACCATAAGCCTAACAATTATTGACAGACAATAAATTATAATTATCATGTCTGGGGTACTAGAACTGATGCCTGATCCATCAGAAATGTAGGGTCAGGAGGAGATTTATTTTTAAATCTTGCTTTAGAATTTGGATGGATATTTCCCTCATTGAAAATTCTGATTTCTTTTTCTACTCGATTAAACTAGGTTATTTACAGTTTTTTTTTAATATTATTGCGAGCCTGTGCTTTTCAATACAGAGCATCCCACAATATACACTTTTTTTATACAGTGGAAGTCATTGGCAGGCATATGCAACAGCATAGCGTATTTTTACATAAGTCTGGACCATATATGTAGCATGTACGTTTGTAGATTTTCATGTTATGTGCATCGGCCCTACATGTTAGAAGAATGAATGAGGATTTTGGCAGCAACATATTCCCATTTCCCCGCACACTTCTGTTGTCTGACAGCTCTCTAAGGCATACGGCCACCTTTGATTGTCATGCTAAAGTTGGTTATAGACATGACATATTTATTTGCAGGCTTATTTTATTAGCAATAGAAATAACGTTCCAGCACTTGTAAATTATTTCGTTGCTTCGTCTTTTTTTTTCGGTAACAAATGACATGTGGACACCACTGCACAATATTGTGCGGTGGTGTAAGGTGGTGTCCACATGATGTCATTTGTTACCGAAAATAAAGACGAAGCAACGAAGCGATTTACAAGTGCTGGAACTTTCTTTCTATTGTTTATGTCTGGAGAAATTACCTGTTTCGTCTGGTGCACGAGGGATGATGGATACATGGCGAGCTGGATTTTTGTCTATGGACTTTATTTTATTAGCACCTGTCGTGACTCTTAAAAATTGAAATTGCCTACATGCGCAGCCCAAATTTTACATTTAGGGTATAATTGACTTTTTTTTTAAATTATTATTATTATGGATTTTTCCTGTTATAAAATTTAACAAAAAGAATGCTCCAATGTTAAACCTCCTGCTGTTCCAGCATGGTGCACCATTGGTTGCCAGTGGACCTTTTTTTTGTTGCAGAAATGTTGATATGCCATAACAGCAGCTGATCATGACTGGCCTCAGTGGGTATACGCCATACTTACACACATTACTGCTGAGGCCAGTGATTGGCTTTAGAAGGCATATCATCGCTGGATAGTTGGGAGATTTAAAAGGTGGATACATTTTTTTTTAAATTTTGAAATATTTGCTGCTGCTGATTTTTATTTAAATTGTTTACATTGTAGAGAAACAACCCCATTAATTGATGGAATGATGAAATGGACTGCACTCTGAGTTTTCTTCCATTCACTATTGCAATTCATACATTAATTATGCTCTGTTCATGCTGATATTATGAATTCTGTTCCTAATGGACACTATGATAGATACTTTTTTAGAGGGATCACAATGAATCCCAATGACTTATAATGGGATCCATCAGGGTACCTGTCAAGTCCCCTTCCGGGGGCTCTGTGCTGGCCCTGTAAGACTGAGCCATCCCAATGGTATAACAGGATAATCTAGGGCATTGCTTTCCCCTTAGATCTGCCACACAGTACTAATACTCACATTGTGCCCCCTCACAGTAGTAATGACCACATTGTGCCGCCTTACAAGAGTAATGCCCACATTGTGCCCTCTCACAGTAGTTATGCTCACATTGTGCCCCCTCACAGTGGTAATGACCACATCGTACCCCCTCACAGTAGTAATGACCACATCATGCCACCTCACAATAGTAATGCCCACATTGTGCCCCCTCACAGTACTAATGTCCACATTGTGCCTCCCTCACAGTACTAATGCCCAAATTGTGCTCCCTCACTGTAGTTAACCCACTTTGTGCCTCCTCACAGTAGTATTGCCCACATCGTACCTCGTTCACAGTAGTGATAACCATATTGTGCCCCATCACAATAGTAATGCCCACGTTCTGCCCCCTCACAGTAGTAATGCCCACATTGTGCCCCCTTGCAGTAGTAATGCCCCCATTGGGCCCTCTCACAGTAGAAATTACCACATTATGCCCTCCTCACTGTAGTAACGGTCACATTGTTCTCACCTCACAGTAGTTATGCCCACATTTTGCCCCTTTTAGTAGTGCTAACTCCATTAATAAAGTAAAAACAGATACTCACCTGTTTCCCCATTGATCTTTTCCCATCCAGCGTTACTCAGCAGCAGCAGACACATCACGCTGCAGGGCTGTGTAGGAGGAGGCTGATTCCTGGGCCTGCAGCGCTCCTTCCACACAGCCCAGCAGTGCGATGTGTGGACTGCTGGGGAGCGGTGCAGCTCAGCTTAACTGCCCAGGCATGCCCTCAAACCTCTGCTCCCGGGGCACGTGCCCCAGTCGCCCCACTTGTCTCGCCCACTACTCTGATGTTTACATATACACCTGCTCTGCATTGTGAGCCTGAGCAGTGCATGGAGAAGGGAGTCCTCACACTTATTTTCTGGTGGCAGCAGGGTCTCAGTAGTTTAGCCAAGCCTTTCCATGAAGGCAGGAGGTTCTATTTGGCAACTTACTATTTAGCAAGCTTTTATATGTTACAGGATTTATATTATTCATTTCTATTTTCTATTGTGTTCATATTCTTTTCTCCCAATCGCCGCAAGTCATTTTCCACATATGTTGCAATTGTAGCAAAGTTATGTCAATGTCATCTATTGTGTCCACATCTTCCGCAGCCTTATACTGGCAATTTTGTTGCTCTGCCCACAAGGCATCTCGTGATCTGCAGTAGATGTGCAAGGACAAAAATACTGTATGGAATTGTGCACAGAAAAAATGCTCCGCTGCAAATTATCAAGATTTTACGATTGACGTTATTACAGTGGTATATAGTTAAATGTTCTGTGAACAATGACATATGAAAGAGCATGTGGTCGTATTGTAATAGTGCAGTTGTTCATGATCTTCATATTTTAAAGCAGAGATCCCTGATCTGTAGATGGAGACCACATTCCACTCCCTTAGTAATGGTATCTGCAAATACTACTGTACACTAATTTACCAAGGCCAAGAACAAGAGGGGAATTAACTGATCCATTTTTTGGCGTAAAAGAAAAAAGTCGCACATTATGGTACAAATCATATTTCACAATATTTTGTGACGGTTTTCACCTTTTGCCACTTTTGAAAAATAGCAAAAAAAGGTGGACAAGGTTAGCTAGGAGGGGGCTGAGCCACAATGGGTCCACATAAGTTAAAGATTAATAAATCTTCCCCACTATCTCTACAACTTCCGTGGTCAGCATCATCCAGCCGGTGCTAGAGCTATAGTACTTGGTCCTGAAGAAATGATTACATGAACACATCCAGTATTTGGCTCTTTATCACCTATCACAGTTGAATGCGGCTGTCAAACTTAAAGTGTGTTGAGGACCTCTACTGTAAAGCTACATTGTGATGTACATGATAATTTCGTTAAATGCCACAATGTTTCCAACCTTTAGCTTGATGAAATATGTAACCATTCTACACCCCAATTTTTGGTCTTTCCAACATATTCAACTTGAATCTGAAGGATACAGTAAATAAACAGTTATGCATTTCAGTGTGTTAAGAGTGTATTAAAGCCCAGAGAGTACGTTAAAAGGAACTCATCACATTGAACATGCAGTCTTAGACAGAGCTGCCGCCAGTATGTTATAGAGCAGGAGAAGCTGAGCAGATTGATGTATAGTTTTGTAGGAAAAGATTCAGTAACACTTGTAATCAGTTTATTTAAATTCCTGCTCAGTGTGAGTTTAGGAGTCCAGTGGGTGGTCCTACTCTGTGATTGACAGCTATCTCTGTATGCACAGTTATACGTACATGGAAGGCTGTTAATCAATGGGTACGACTAACCACTAACCCTTAGTCCAGATTGAGCAGTTATTTAATTTAATAGATTGTAATGAATCTCTTCCACTATAAATATATATATATATATATATTTCAATCTGCTCAGCTCCTCCCGCTCTACAAGATTCTGCTGTCAGGCTAAATTTATATTATAATGGGTTATCTGGGAATACTCTCGGACCTAGTAACATCAGATGTGGAAAGATGCCATGGGACACTTGGCTAAACAGTTGTCCAGAATCGTACATGAGTCCTTTTGTAATTGATGGGATCCATGTACAATACTTGCTGTGTGTTGGATGGTTGCCTCTACCCTGTGTGCAGTTGCATCTCTCCACAATCGCCATCATTTTTTCTCCTCATATTTTGCAGTCCAAGTAGCTCTCGGGTCTTCCTGTTTTCAGTGACTTTAGCTACTTATCAGAAACATTCAGTGGCTGTGAGACTAATGATCAGCAATAGCTGCCATGGAAATGTGGTTTAGATTGATAATGTCTTCTAGTTCTTCCTATGTACCATTCTTGTCCCAGCACAAGTACATGATTCAGCTGTGTTTCAGTGAGATAACAGCTTTCACTGTGCTGTGATTGATGCCCAACTTTCTGTCTCTCATTTATTATTTGCGGAAGAGATGAAGCCCTGGCATCATCGACAGAAAAGCCTTATTTGATTTCCTTTCTCCACACTGAGGCATTCAGTTTAAGATGCTTTTACTGCTGAATGACTTTTTAGAGGAACATATTTGAGACATTAATCATAAATACGTTGATGTAAATGTGTCATTGTGTGCTTTGCTGAGGGGTTTCTCTATGAATTTTGGTTTATGGAGGGTGACTTGAATTGATATTTTACCGAACAAATACAGCCTTGTGTTCACACAGCGTATTTGGTGAAATGTACCATTCTTCGACTTCTTGTAGCTTTGATATATTGGAACTCAGGCACAGTCTACCAGAGATCGGCTTCTATTTTGGGATGTTTAGGAATTTTCTTAGGCTTTTTCATGTATGGAAAATGTGCAATGTTGTGTATGTATTCCTAATATTTCCATGTGTGTACAGTGTTACTGTATGTAGGTGTCTTGATTTACTTTTATTTCAAATTGGTTTGATGGGGGTTAAACTGAACATTTGACAATAGAGCGTCCTATTAGCCTTCGCCACTTGGACCTGCAGTATACGTCCTTTATATGTTGTCATTGCTGCTTCAAGCATTTTATTCCTTGAAGTTCAAGTTGCTAAGTCCTAGAAAGAGACTATTTCTTCTTGACAAAATAAAAGGGTACATCAGTTGCTTTTAAAGGTTGATGGTGAAAACTGAACTTTAAAGAGGATCAAATGCAATGCAATATGCGATAGTATGTTGTAGAGCAGAAGGAGCTGAGCAGATTGATGTATAGTTTTACAGGAAAAGATTCACTAAAACTTGTCATTTATAAATTTATATCTCTGCTGATTCTGAGCTCAGCTGTACCTGGTGGCCATCTTATCAGCAATTGATACTTTTCGCTGTATAAAGGCAGATTTACATGGGGCATTTATAGGGAACCAGTATTAGTTGAAATCATTGTTGATGTGGACAACTAAATCATTGTTTCTGGGCAGCAGATTGTGCTGTGTGAACAGTGATTTGCTGCCAGAAAAAAATGAATCTGTATGAGAAGGAGCGATTCTAGTAACTATCCCTTGTCCCCATACAGTGGATGTGACTTCTGTATGTAAATGCAGTTTTTACCTTGTTCCTGATAATTGCATATTCAGTCTGCATGTATAAATATTTTACATCAGCTCCTCATCAGAACCCCATTCTTTATCTGCCCTTAGATCAGACCCCTCAAGCTCCATCAGACCTCAGATCACACCCTAGTCAGACCCTCAAGCTCCATCAGCCTTAGATCAGACCCCCATCAGCCTTAGATCAGACCCCCATCAGCCTTAGATCAAACCCCCATGAGCCTCAGATCACTCCCCATCAGACCTCAGTTCAAACCCCCATCAGACCTCAGTTCAAACCCCCATCAGACCTCAGATCAGACATAAAAATAAAAAAACGTACCTTGCTTGCTCCAGATGGCTCTGCCACTCTGCAGATCCACTCACCGCTCCCTAGTCTTCTTCCGGGACACGCCACTCTCTGACCTGACATTGCACAGTGTCAGGTCATAGTGTGCACCTACGTGCACTATGTCCTGATGCGGTATGCAGTCAGGTCACAGAGCGGAGCTCGGAAGAAGTGGAGCTCCCCATGCCACCCGAATGCTAATGACCATTTCCATCGAACTATAAGATACATTGCCATTTTTCCCCTTTAGGGGGAAAAAAAGTGCCTATTATAGTCCGAAATATATGGGTAATTTCTATCTTCTTAGCTCCCCCTGTTCTATAACATGCTGCTTGCGGGTCGCACCCACAAGTCCATGCAGTTGTTTTTTTTAGGTCTCTTTGCCCGGAAATAAGAAAGGACAGCCAAGATGGCAATAAATATATTGTGAAACGGCCATACTGTCTTAAACTTTCATAAAAAGTCAGACTTCAGGGAGTCATTTTTGGTGAAATGTGAAGTGGTCAGTTTCCTCCCCAAAAATGAGGGAACTCCCTCACCTCAAATTTTCCCTGTGGATTATCCTCAGTGTGGCTGGTTGTTACCCTCTATTTAGAGACTATTGGTGTACAAACACATTAGATAATTGTTGGTGCACCCTGGTGCATTTAGACAAAGAGGTTTACTGTCATATACAGTATAAACTTAACCTATAAATTAACTGGATTCATCATATGTCAGTAAGGGTCAACAATATGTACCGGTAGCTACCTGTAATTGGTTAAGTGAGCTCTTTTCTTTGTTATCTAATGCTATCACTATAATCTATTTTTTTGATAAAGGGGCAGTCCAACTGTGGTTTGGGTCGGCAAGATTTAGGTCTCCTTAACATTTCTGTGTCCATTTGACATCCGTGGAAAATCCATCTGTGAAGAATCCATGTTTGGTTTGTGTGTTCATTTTTGCCCTCTCTGTGTCATCCATATTTTACGGAAACTGCTTAGCTGAAAATTAATTTCCAGAGCATCTCCTACCTATGGTCACTGAAAACGGACCAAACACGGATGCCATTCTTGTTGTGTAAGTGGTTTTTCATAGACTTCAATAAGCATGTTTGGTCCGCATCATGGACAAAAGTAATGCGTGTCTACTGATGTGTGAACAAGCAGTCAATGTGTACGTGTGCTGTCCTTAGAGAACATACCACATTTCTAATTGCCCATGGCTGAACAAGCATAGTGGCTTTTGTAGTAGTCAGTGTAGATAGGCGTTGATCATACATTTGTCCATACATCCTATATCTATGGCCAGTTTATGTGCTATGAACTACGAGGGACCTGGCTAGCTGCAAGGTCAGGATTTGCCAGTGGCAGATCGTGCTGTCTAATTACGATCTGCTGCCAGCAAACCACTATACATCATCAGAACTAGCGATTGTCCCTTCCCATGTTGTGGAGGAGATGGCTTCCCTCCCGATAATCGGCTGCTTGAGCGGGATGTCTAAAACACCCTGGGGAGGTTAAAGAACAAGAAGGCAGCTAGTATGAGTGTTATGTCTGGGGACACACAGAAACTCCACCAGGTAGGGAGCATGATGGGATAAGTGTTTGGAGAAAATGCTAAAATGTGTTAAAAAGGTAAAAAAACTAGATGTAAACTAGTGGGTACCTATAGACAATGATATTGGCATGATTTAAGCGACCAAAATAATGTTTAATCCTCAAGCTAGACTGTCTTCAGGATCCAATAATGGTCTTTCCTGCATCGTTTTAAGTTGAAATCACATTCAATATCCAAAGCCACAGACAGCCCAGGTCTGTATGTTATATTGTTATTTTAATATGTAGAAGATATGTGTCCTTGACATATCCCCATCATCTTGCTTTTGATTAAGCAGTGCAGACTATATAAGTGTTATAATTATTAGTGATAAGAATATTACCTTGTTGCTGTGTTCCGGGTCGGTTTCAACAGCCTGTAATAGATAAGTGAAATAAATCACTTTTCCATTCAGCTTGGCTTATCTGCACCACTACAGAAATTGTTCTTTTTCCCTGGATTTGAGACACAAGTTATTACATGAACTCTGGAGTGAATGTAGCTGTCACATTTTGTATGTGCTTAAAAAAATAATGTTGCCCCATCCCAGATTTTATTAATTAACCCAGCACCATGGCTTTTTTTTCACAGTATCCGCTGCCTCTATACATTGCCCAAGGAGGACAGGATTATGTAGAAAGCGTATAAATAGGGAAAGAAAAATGGCAGATGTAAGTTTTCTATCCAATAGAAAGTGACCGGTTGCTACTGTTTCCTCCTCCTATCTCTAGAGTCGATGTGTTAGAGTAGTCCGTCCTTTGTATTGAGCGAGAGTGATGTGAATCTGTGTACATCGCTGAGGAATATATTGGTGCTATGGATCCAGAAGAATAGACATAATATAGAAATATATCAGCTTCCATTGGTTAGGAAGTAGCCTAGCCAACCATGCACTTTTTTTTTAAATCTGACCTTCAACTGTATAATCTATATACTGTGATTTTATTTGTCATTTCCTAAAAGAGCCAGAAAGAACATTCTTGCTAAGTAACTATTGCTATGAACCTGAGCGAAGCGTTCAATATATTCATTATATATGTTTTATCATGATAGAACGTTTTTTTGTACAGAGGGAAGGTTTTTATTTCTGGAGACTGGTACTATTTGCAAGGTTTATTGAGCGGTATCATTTGCCAGTATGTGTTTTGGGGACACTGTACTCAGTCAGGGCTCATTTATCTTGTAATCAATGCACCACTTAGAAGCATTCAGGTGAAATAATGTGACCTTGACTTTTCAAGAGCCTTAATTGTGCGAATCATTGGTGGTTTTAGGAAATCTGCAAACGGCACCCTCATGTGCTATCCAGAGAGATGGCTATCTGCTGGTAAGAGGCCTATCATGTGCACTGCTGACATTGGCCAATTTCCTTCCACTGTAGCATAAATATATACAGGCTGAACAAAGCAAGTTTACGTTTCTCGCCTACAAACATTTTGAGAGGAAGCACATGTGCTTTTACATGGGAAACGAATATTTGGATAAAGAGTCACCAGTGCTATAACATAGACAGTTCTTTGCAATGTGCTGAAGTTCACCGCCTTGCTTGGTAGCCAAGAATGTAAAGTCTTCAGAATGCTGTCCAGTTACTGTGAATAAACCAGCCAAAAATCTGTCTGTGCTAATCACCTGTAAGATATGACCAAATGTGGCAAAATCCACAGCCACACTCTGCAGCAGATCTGGCTGATCTGTCACCACGCAAACAACTGAATTGGGTTTGTTTTTGTGTTGAGTCCTGTTCAAATTCTGCTGCTTTCAACCTATGCACCACTGAAGATTGCAAAGAGGTTATTTCCAATGAAAGAGAACCATCTCGCTATGCCACCATCTTTGCATATTTTTTCCTATGGAGCATTGCCATTAAGCAAGTCAAAATCCTATTCCCTACTGATGTCGGGGATGCACAGATGCCGAAACAGCTGTTTACGGATGAATATTTGGCTTGGCTATTTATCCTTGTCGTGTTCCAATGCTTGTTAAAAAGTCAGACTTTGACTCATAGAGAGCCATTTCCAGAAGGTGGCACTAGCGAGATGGTTCTCTTTCCCTGTGAATTGCCTCTTTGCATGTTTTTTCCCGTGAAGCATTTCCAATAATTCTCCATACAAGGTTGGTCTCTTTAAGGAGAGCCAGCACCTTACCTACACTGCTGAGGTTGAAAGCCACCGGTAAAACCAGTACCATAAGCTGATATGCTTCAGATTGAAAACCCACAGCGTTAGCATACATTACGCAGTGTTTCCAGAGCATGTGGATGAGATTTTTGAAATCTCATCCATTTTTCTTGCAGTGTTAATGCTGTGGATTTTCAGTATGCAGTTCTGCTACAGAGAACCCACAGCATTTACGCCTCATGTTGCCAGACCCATTGAAAGAGACAGCACATCAGTTAGCCATTTGGAGACATTCCTCTTATAACTTGGTGGGAAGTTGCATACATCTGTTCTTCCCACAATAAGAATTTTTAGAAAATGAGGTCTTGTCTTAATATGTTGATTAGGTTTAACACTTTTCCCAAAATAAACAGATATGAATAAACTAATAGGTTATAGGAAAGTTACATTGAGTACAGCTGTAATGGACGTTCCCACGACAGGTGGCAAGAGATCGGCGAGACTGGCAACACGTGGTTTGATCTGACATGTTTTACGTTTGGATCAAATGACGTCTGTGTTGTTTCTGGTGCTTGCCGCACCTTCTGTCCCCAGGTGTGGCTATTGTGGTCATTTAACCTTCTCAATTTATAGTTGTTTCTCCCACAATGCTGTCCAGTTTTTAGCTTCTGTTGGAGTTGTGGATAGCTGGTGTGTGGATCTCGGCTGAGTTCCTGGTGCTGCCATAGCCACTTGAAGTTAAGTGTTTTCTTTCCCTTTTGTATTTTGTTTGGGTTCTTTTGAGTTTTGCATTTCCCTGTCATTTGTATTAAGGCCTGAGGGAGACTCCTGTTCGTCCTTCCTTTTGGAGGAACAGGTTGTCTCAGTCCTGACATTAGTACCAGGGTCCTATAGGGTGAGTTAGGACACTAGGTATTCCTGTGTTATGTACTCACCTACCTCTGGGGTCTGTTCATACTGGTAGTTAGTCTTTGATTAGGGTTTTACTAGGAGGTGTCCATCTCCTTTCCCTAGTTTCCAGGCCTTATTCCCTCACACCTTTCCCTCCTATGTTCGGTGTGGTGTTTTCCACTTACACCCGAACGTGACAACAGCTTCAGGAAAAAATGTAAGGTCATCAAATCTTAGTATCAAATATTGATTGAGACCATAGACTGCAGTGTCGGGTGAACAAGCTGTAATTTTCCATAGGCTGATTAAACTTTTTAAGATGAAGATCAATTAAAGTGTTATATATCTATCGGGCAGGTATCTCTATGTGAATTCCTTTCATGAATTAACACATTTTATGACTTCCCTGCTTCTGTTTGTACCAGGATTGGGCAAGGCATTTGGGCATTGGAGAGCACATTTCAGAGAACTTGTTATTTCATGTTAGACTAATTAATCTTACATTTTACTCCCTATGGCTTCTTAGGTCTTAGCAACAGTATAAGCAGAAGTATACATGTAACTAGCACAAAGTTCTTAGTCATTTTTGGTATAGGAATATGATTTTAGTCTTTGGGTATTGACCAGATCAGCTCTGTTAACTCTCAAGTCATGAATGAGTAATATTGATCAAATGCTTAGGTTTTAGCTGCAAAAATAAAGAAATACAGCCACAGCCACTGCAATATGTATGCAGGGAGAGTTACATGCTTGAACGCCTTTCAATACAATACTTAAAGGGGTTATCCAGGAAAATATATTTGACTTATCCTGAGGATAGGTCATCAGTATCAGATCTGCGAGGGTGTGACACCTGGGACCCCACCAATCAGCTGTTAGAAGAGGCCTTGAGCCCTGCAGCCTCTTTCTAGGCCAATGACAATATCCTAAATCTATCCTAAACCTCTGTGTAAGTGCTGCTTGTTTGATTTTAGCACTTGTGACATAACCCTTGCAAAGGGCAGAGTACTTGGCAGCCAGTACAGTGTTCTCACCGCTTCCTGGAAGACTGTGCACATTTGTTTCCTCTTCCCACCCTTTTCCTCCTGCACCTTTTGTTAACTGTTAAATCTTATCTTCATGCACATCATAGGGGCTTACCATACCGTGTAAGAGGAATTCTGTACCATAGAAAAATTGGGAGTGAGATTTCTGTTTCACAATGGCCAAAAAGTGTTTTCTGAAGGATGGCTCTGTTCAAACTATTGACCAGGTCACAGGCCCAGGTTCCGTGACATGAAATGGGCTGGGCGGAGTGAGTCAGGATAGTTTTGATATGATTTAGGAACATGTATGACAGCTTGATGTTTTGGGAAATTTAGACAAGTTCTGCAAGTTTTTGATATCATTCATTTTTGGGATTTAGTTCTGCATGTTTTTCCCACCTTTGTATCAGCACCGTTGAAATGAAATAGGAAGGATCTCTAAGAGAGTATCACCACATACCAGAAGGTAAAACGGTCGGCCACTGTAGCTCCGCGTTTGTCAGCAAAGTATCATAATACCTGTGGCATCTCCGTATGTGCCAGCAATCTAGAGAAAACGTTTTTTTTTTTTTTGTGGCGTGCAAATAATCCCCTAGGTGCAACAAGGGCGTTCCTGTTGCACCTCATTGCACCCAGAGGCTGTGCTCCACGCTAAACTCTCAGCGCTGAGACAGACAGGCCAGGCAAAGATAACATATTCATGCTTGGCCCTAAAGTCTCGTGGGAGCACATTCGGCACGTGCACTGTACAGGGATGGAGACCAATGTTGCACCTCAGGGGTAATTTGCATATTACAAAAAAGTTTTTTTTACCAGGTTGCCAGCACATATGGAGATATCATGAGAGTTTGCTGCTTAGTTTTACCTACTGGTATGTAGTGACAGATGCCCTTTAAGGCCTCTTTTGCGTTGCAGGAAAATGCGCGATTTTTCAGCGCGAGTGCAAAGCGTTTTAATGCATTTTGAACGCGCGTGGGAAAAATCGGCATGTTTGGTACCCAGACCCGAACCCGGACTTCATCACTGAAATTCGGGTTTGGGTTGAGTATTCTGTAGATTTTATTATTTTCCCTTGCATATATAATAGCATTCTCAATACAGAATGCTTAGTAAAATGTGGATGGAGGGGTTGAAAATAAAAAAATTAACTCACCTTATCCACTTGATCGCGTAGTTGCGATCTCTTCTGTCTTCTTCAAGCATTAGCTGTCGGCTAAAGGACCTGTGATGACATCACCGAGCTCATCACATGGTCCAATCACATGGTCCATCACCATGGTGATGGACCATGTGATTAGACCATGGGATGTGACGTCACCACAGGTCCTTTAGCTTTCAGCTAATGCTTGAAGAAGACAGAGATCGCAACTACGCGATCAAGTGGATAAGGTGAGTTTTTATATTTTTATATTATACTGT